>CM016483.1:27080394-28385010 GCA_002890555.2 Lagenaria siceraria | reverse complement strand
AACCCTAAACCCTAAAAACCCTAAAAACCCTAAAAAACCCTAAACCCTAAACCCTAAACCCTAAACCCTAAACCCTAAACCCTAAACCCTAAACCCTAAACCCTAAACCCTAAACCCTAAACCCTAAACCCTAAACCCTAAACCCTAAACCCTAAACCCTAAACCCTAAACCCTCAGAAAATTATCTAGGGTGGCCAGTCACTGACAGCCATGGCGGTTTGTGATCGATCATTGACGGTCACATGATCCGTAGCCGATGGTCGAACGATCCATCGCGACCAACGATCATTAATGCAAGGTATTAGATGAAAGCATATTTTTCTTAAATCCTTGACATTCATTCAAAACTTTTTTTATAAAAAAACAAAAAAAGAAAAGAAAACTTATTCAAAACTCATGGGTTTGGTTTTCTAATCCCGAAAATTTTATTTCAACTGCCAAAATATGAATTTTTGGTAAGCCAAATTCCCCTAATTCCAAACTCATGGGCCAAGCCATTTTGAATCCCAAGCATATTTAGAAAGCCCACGACGCCCAGCCCAAAACTAAAGAAAAAATAAAAATAAAAAAATAAAAACCAAACCCTTGTCTTCATCGTTCACTTCAAGCGTGACCCCCCACCGGGTCTTGTTCGTTCGTCCCTCTCCCTCCCTCTCTATCTTCTTTTTTCTGAGGACCGACCGGCACTCCGGCGTGCCGCCAACGCCACTGCGGGCCTCCTTCGTTGCCGTCAGCTTCGCTTCTTCGTTGACTTCACGCCTGACGCCCCACTGGAATCATCTTCTTCGTATCTCTGTGCTTCCTAATTGGTAAATTTCTCTTGTGCTTTTGGTCATTCTTTTCCTATTGAAAAATGAATAGAAATATGTAATTTGTTCGGTAATCATTTCTGTATTTTTGTTCATTCTTCCCCTCTCTTTCCCCATTTCGTTTCTCCCCTTTCTGATTTTTTTTGTCCTCTTCAGCCGTAGATTTCGCGTCGTTGGTGAAGTTCTTATCCCTAGTGTTGAAAAAAGGCGATTGAATGAGGAAGCCGATGAAGAAGACGATGCCAATGGCTAACTTGCTGCGTGGAAAGAACTTATGCGGATGATGGGTCGTGGGAAGCCTTGCAAGAGGACGAGTCTGGACTCCTTCACCCGGTCGACAATAAGGCAATTTACCATACTCAGAATCGAAGGCGTCTTCGTTCCCTTTCTTCCTTAGCAACCACCGCCCCAATTCAGAAGGGTCTTATTCGCTATCTCTATATCGTCATTGACTTCTCTAGGGTCTTCTTTTTTCTTCCATGTCTCCATTATTACATTTGTAAATGTTCCATCTGTTTGATTTGTTGTGTTCTGTGCCTTGGGCTCTAACCTGACATTAAAGGACGTGACTAGTTTTATATAATTGATCTAAATAAGTTAAATTTTGACATTGCGAATGTTTGCAATGAAACGGCTTTAATTGCTGCCAGGAACGGAAGTAGAGTGATCACTATGGAACACTTTGAGGGAGCTATAGACAAAGTCATAGGTGGTCTGAAAAAAAAGAACAAGATATTTTGTTATCTCTCACTACTTGAGTGGACAACTCTGTATTTTCTTCTTTTTTCCTTTTCTGAAAAGAAACATCAAAATGTTTTTCTTCTGAATTAAACATTAATCCAATCAAACCATCGCTCTCTTATTTTTTTTTTCTTTCCTGCTCTATTTGATATAATCTTTTCCTTTTATTTTATCATTCCGTTTTGCTTCTATTATTGACTTAAGTTAAATCTTAGGAGAGACAACATAAAGCAGTCTGTCCTTGAACATTTTAAAACTGGAATCGTGCCTTTGATTTGTTTTGCATTTCCAATCACTTTGTTAATTGTGTGCTTCTAGTACATTGGCTTGTTGTAGACGACTATTTCAGTTAGCATGGTCGGCTAGGCTAATAAAGCCATATTTGCTTACAAAGAATGGAGATTAGTTTTAATTTATCTCATCAGGTTGTTATTTAATTAGGTATCATTTGATATTATTGGCCTTAGAATTCTTTAAAAATTTCTCTCTTCTAAGTATACTAATGAATTAATATTATGAACTGAATTTGATCATGTGTGTGAAAATTTAATCTGTTAATTTATTTGTTTGAATTATCTTTGTATCCAGGTACAGTTGCCATAATTTGATCTTCATCTTTATTTCTCTGTCCAACAAATCATTGTCCCTTCCATTGAAATGGTTTGCTGTTGGGCAATGCTGGCGGTATGAGAGAATGACTAGAGGTTGGCGTCGTGAGCATTACCAATGGAATATGGATATGATTGGTGTAGCTGAGGTTATGATCTGTGAAGTTATTAATTTTTGGTTGTAGCACAGTTCTGTCGATTAGGTGGAGTTGGACTTTGGAGACAACTATACCTCACCTTCCCAACTTTCAGCTCTTACTTTTGGACAATGGGTAATTGCTTTTCCAACGACGTCGATGGCCGGTCTGCCGTTGGTGGTACTGCCTTCTCCCAAAGTACTACTTCCAATGTCGCGGTAGATTGTTTCTTGTTGTCTCGAGGCTATCGGGGTCTCTATTCCCAGATCGAGGTTCTCTTCCCATTTCTGTTTTCACCTGCTTCATTCAATTATTTGGCTGTACCATTTCTACTTTTTTTTTGGTGCCTTTAAACTTTCTACTTTGTTGTTGTTTCCATTGGGTTCTATTCTCTTCTGGGGTATGCATGTTAGATTTGCCGGACATGTAGTCATGGCTTTTTCCTCTGCTGTTGCTTATTCTTAACTTCATAAAATTTCTAGCCATCTAACTCGTTTCATCCTCCTATTTCTTCTCTTCTAATTGCAGCTTTCATTCTCTGCATCTAACTTGCGTGACCGGGATGTATTCTCCAAGGTTGGTAATTTCTTTGATGGACGTCGAAAGATTGTACATCTTGATAATGATTTTCATGCAAGATATAGGCTTTTATTTCCTTCGAAGGAATAACATTTATATATCAGGCATCCTTATACTTGAATTTACAAGGTTGTTGTAGTACTTTCATGTTTCATTGCTAGAATGAGTGAAAAGATAGAATCAAGTCACTTAATTACTTCCATTTCTGGAGCTCTTAGGGGATTGAGGATAATTAATGTATATTTACTCGTCGGAAGTCACATTTTTTGCAAGTTTGGTTTACTTTGGATTTATTAATGGTATTACCCACCCATCTAATGATACCATTCTTTCCCCAAAAAACTCATCGGAAATTTTATTTTCCTCAGAGTGATCCAATGGTGGTTATCTACACAAAAGGAAGGGACGGAACACTAGAAGAGCTCCACCGTACAGAAGTAGTTCAAAATTCCTTAAATCCAAAATGGATCCATAAGCTTAACATTACCTATCAATTTGAGGTTGTGCAAACTTTGGTGTAAGTTTAAATGGTCATTTTGCTATCTCTAGTTCATCAGATGTACATTTTACTGGTGCTGCAATAATCAAAGCATTAATATGTTATGGCAGGTTTTTTGTATATGACGTGGATACTCAATATCAAAACCTAGGAGTAAAGGTAGGCATCCACGAGAACTTGCATGGTTGCATATCCTTGCCAAATAAAGTTGAATTTTGACTACAAATTTGTTATTTAACCACATAAATAGTAGATCCAGTATTACCAATACCCTCAAGAGTGAAGACTGATATGTGATATTTGGTTCAGTTTTCCCCCCTCATCTTCTTTTCCCTACTGGATATCAATCCTTAACTATGTTTACTTGATGTTGGTTTTTATTCAAACAGTTGTTTCTTGCTACATTGTAAGTATATACCACAAGATTTTGCTAACGATGGCTAATCTAAATCATGCAGATGCTGAAGCTTGATGAACAACAATATCTTGGTGAAGCAACTTGTGTTCTATCTGAGGTATTACATGTAGTTTAAAATGCATATTCTATCATGCTGAGTATTTACTTGCATATGATTTGATTGCTATATGCTGAATGTGGCTATTGTATATTTAGTATGCTTTTCGTTGCAATGTAGAGGGATATAATTTGCAATCTAAGGTGAATTATGTAGTTTGCGTATTTAGATTTATGTTCATCACTAGCCTTTTCTATCTTGCAGATAGTTACCCAATCAGACAGGTCACTTACGTTGGATCTTGTATATAGAGAAGAGTCAACTAGCTCTACTCTGCCACACCACGGTGGAAAACTTACCGTTCATGCTGAGGAGTGTGTTAGCTCAAAGACCACAACAGAGATGATATTAAGGTGTTCAGACTTGGAACACAAGGATCTCTTCTCAAGAATTGTATGCAGTGCCGGGATGTTAATTCATTTTCTTTTGGTATCTGTAAAAGGAATGTGAATTATGTTTGTTGCATTTCTGATTTATGGTATAGGACCCTTTTCTGGTTATTTCAAAAATTGTGGAGAGTAAGAACTCAATTCCAGTGTGCAAAACTGAAGTCATAAAGAATGATTTGAATCCCACATGGAAGCCTGTATTCTTGAATATGCAACAAGTTGGAAGCAAGGTACACTATACCCCCCCCCCCCCCTCTCTCTCCATCCACACACACACGTACACGGTACACACAAGTAAGCACGGGCCACCGTGCTAATCATTGTTATGAATTTAGTTGTCATGGACGGTTATAAATCCTATTATATGTTTTTGTGCTTTTGTATTTCATCCACCCTTGAAATTCATTTTTCTTTAAATTGTTCAGTTTACAGGCGCGCTCAGGCCCACTCGAGCGCGCCTAGGTGTGGGGCGCATAGATGGCACCTCGCTTCACAGAAGCGAGGTGCGCGCCTTGTAGCATCTTCCAAGAAGTGTAGAGGCTTGCTTAATGCGCCTATTAGAGCTTGTTTAAAAAAAAAGATCTCTTAAAATGCAGAGTTTCTTGCAATTTAGGGTTGTATTTTGGATAAGAAACATTTCAGTGATGAATGAAATATCCAACGAGTACGTGAGGGAAAAGCCCAGTAGGGGGAAACCCAAGAACATACATAAGAAGAACCCCAATAAAAGTAAGATACATCAAAGGAGAACAATAGAAGGGGAGAAACAATGTTCAAGCCAATCCATAAGAGATAAAAATCAAGAAGCAGACTGGACCCAAAAAATTGAAGATGCATCGAAGTCCATGAGGAGGAAGCACATCAAATAAGATATATACCAAACTTCAAGAAGCCCATTAGTGACGAGGGAAACGAAGTCATAATGATCTGACGTTATGCTGATAAAGACCCCTCTCTAAGTAGTGCTTTAGCTTTTTTGTCATATTTTTCTTTTTGAAAAGGAAACAAGTCTCTTTCATGATGTAATGAATTGAGACAAAATTTCAATGTACAAAATGGAAACAAGATAAAAATGACCAATGGATCAGGAAGTGCACCCGGACATCTCAACTAGGTTGACACCCCCTTAGCACTCTTGTCATTTCCAATCTAAGAGTATAGTAAGAATATCCATAAAAGTTAAATCTCCAAGGTACAAAGAAAGAAAAAGGGCCGAATACAATGGACCAAAACCATAAACCATATGAAACTAAGCTCAAGCAACTAAACAAGTACACCAACTAAGGAACCATACTAAAAATCACCAAAATAGAAACATGGCACCCGAAAATAGTACAAATAACTACTAATCAACCGGGAATATAAACCCTCTCCAATTTAAGTTTAGCATTTGGATCGAATAGTCTTCAAAATTTCTGGAGAGTGTGCACCAGGAGGAGGCATTAAGTCTTGCAATCTTGAATCGATCTAACCAAGAAACCTCTTTATTGCGGAAGACTCGTTGATTTCGCTCAAACCATAATTCAGCCAGCAAAGCCTTTCCTGCATTTTTCCATAGAAGTTTGGGTTCCTTTTTGAATGTTGTCCCAAGCAGAGTCTGTAGCACATTATCCTTGAAATCATTTCCAAAAACCCATGAGAGATTAAATAGGGCAAACAACTGCTGCCAACATTTTTCTGCATAGCTGAATCTGAAAAATAGATGCTGCAAATCCTCTAAATCTGACAAACATAGAGGGCAAATATGAGGAGAAAGACAATGTGAAGATAGCTTCCTTTGTTATACAAAAGAGACGTTCAAACTACCAAACTGCATAATCCATACCGTGATATTGACTCTTCTAGGGCTTTTTGATTTCCACAATGCCTTCTCCAAGTGCTTGTCAATAGGTGATGCTAATGATAAGTGTTTAACAAAAGATTAAGGCTCCACTTGATTCAAGAGACCATATCCTCCTGCAGTTGGTTTTTTACCATGAAGAATGCCTCAAGATTTTAAAAGTCTACAATCTCCTCCTCCTTTAGTAATCTACGAAAGGAAATATTCCATGAATTTGATGAAGAATCCCAATGTTTTGCAATAGAACCATAAGGATTAAGTGCAATTCGGTAAAGTCTTGGAAACCACTTGATCAAAGTTGTTTTGTCTATCCATGGATCCTGCCAAAAAAGAATTCTACTATCATTCCCCAGTTTGAACACGACCAATTCCTCAATTTTCAGCCACGATCGTGATATGATTATCCATGGACTTCTAAGGCTAATACATACCTTGCTGGCCCTGTACCATTTAAAACGATTATTGCCATGAATGCTTTGTATTACCTTCTTCCAAAGTGGAGTTTCCTCAGTCATAAATCGCCATCCCCACTTAGATAGCAAAGTTAAATTTTTGGTTTTTAAGCAGCCAAAATCGAGATCCCCATCCTGAGATCTTTGACAACTTGCTCCCATTTGACTAGATGATTCAATTTACCTCCCTTATGCCCTTCCCAAAACAAGTTTCTCATGGTTCTCTCTAAAATTTATAACACCTTCTCCGGCAATAAAATTTAAACCCAAAATTCTTGTATTCAAATCCTAACATTCCATTTGATGATGAAATAGTTAATGGGTTGTACACATGTATTACAAAAATGGTTTGCTTCTTTGGACATTCAAGATGAGATACTTGGAGAGCTAACCAAATACAAGAAAACTGAAGGACTATTTGGAAGTCTTTAGCAGTTAGACAGAGTCAAAATATCTCTAGGTAAATTTTAACTTTAAGTCTTTGATTAAATATTGAATTATTTTGTTGAATTGAAAGCTATTAATATAGTTTTGATCTATAGACAAAATATCCCATGTAAGTTCTCTCTTTGATTGAGAAATGTGGTTTGGTGCTTGGGAAAGCCTCTTATCACACCCCTATAGCTAGTTGTTCAGATGCATTTTAAATTCAAGAGTCAAAGAAGGAGGCTAGTTAACCTAGTGGGATGAGAGCAAGTCGTCAGACTAGGAATTTTATCAAAGGAAAAATCTATAAGGAACTCAAAGGATCCAATAAATGAAGAGTTGTAGCTGCCTTTTCCTAGTGGCCTAATTGACGGATGAAATGATGCTTTGAATGGATAGTGGTTGTTTTTTATGTTTCCAGTGTGAAAGTTGAAGTTCTTCTCGTTTTAATTGTTGTGCTTGTGAATCATGGCATGAAGAGTTGTGGCCTTTTTCAGACTTTATTTACTTGATGAGAATCAATGCATTTCCTCCTTGGCAAATTCGGCCGTGGAATTTTTGAAGCCCCTATGGATAACTTATGCATGACTTTATGGATTATTGAAGATCAGGCTTTTAAATTTCTCATTCTTCTAGCCACCTTTTGATTACTCTTTTTCCAAAAAAGCTAAGGAGCAAGCTGCCCTTCTCCTCCATCTCGATAATTTGGCTGGTTTAGAAGTTTCTGCTTGGATGGTTTGGTTTCAAGTGAGTTTATGATTAAGCATTATGCAAGTCGGTCCTGTTTTGGTCTCATTCTCAAGCCTCATCTGCAGTCAAGGCTTTATCCTTTTGAGTTGCAAGTCTTGCCCTCTGTGGGTCGATTCTTCGGATGGAAAATTTCTTTCGTCTCATGGTTTTTTGTTGTAATGTTAAGCCTCAAATAGTTGTTGAAAGCTTGTTCTCTCTTTTCTACATTGTATTGTTCTTGTTGCTCTTCTATTCTCCTATGTATTTTCCCTTTTTCTTATTTTGTTTTCATGTATTTAGGTCTTGTAGTGCCTCTGGATGCGAACGTAATTGGAGTGTTTAAACAAGTTAGTTATGTTCTCAAGTATCTTGAGAATTGAGTTTCGTTGTTTGACTTTGAATGACAATGAAACTTTTGTTATATACTTGCAAGAAACGAAATGGACTTGCTCAAAGTCGCCTGAATGATTTGGTGTTCGTAGAATATAATAGCACTGAAGTATCAATATAACACTTGGGACATCATCAACCCCATCTCTTTAAAAGATATTGATGATAGTAATGAGTGGTCGATTGGAAGAATGAATGATGATTCTAAGGAGGAGGATGATTGTGTTTTCGACGACGATTCTTTAACATGGGGCGATGTTTCAATAGCTGCTAGAGCAAAAGAACTTGCCTACTATTCTAGAGCTAGTACCTCAAGAATTAAGTCTAAGACTAACGCTTCATGTTCATCCTCGCCTTCTACACAACCACTGCCCTGACCCACCCCCACACCGGTTAATTTGGAATGGATGACTCTAAAATTGACGAAGAAGATACAGATGGTTATAATTCGAATGATGGAGAGAATGAAGATGAAGTCCTATTTAATGATGATGGGTTTGATCTTTAGGACTTTAGAATTGTATTTGTGATTGTTGTGTTGTTTCATGTTTTTTTGTAAGGTATTCTATTGACTTCACTTAACTTGGCATGCCTTTATTTTTCCATATTAAACTTTTATTTGTATTGTACTTATGATGTTTCATCATTGGTGGACTGTCTAGTTAATTTTGATTATTGGTTTGTTTGTATTAGATCTTGTATGGATATGATGAGGATGCTAAAGGGGTGTCAATCTAGTTGAGATTCCTGGGTGCATCTATTGATCCTTAGTTTTTCTTTTGTTTAGAGTATTCCATTATTGTACTTTGAGCAATAATCTCATTTCATTACACCAATGAAGAGACTAGTTTTCATTTCAAAAAAAAAAAAAAGCTTCACTTAACTTGGTGTTGAATGAATAGTATTTAAACTTTTTCTATCTTTTATATATTCTTCTTTAAGTCTCATATCTTTCCATCAAGGTTTTTGTTGTGACACATGCATATATATATTTTTATGTTTTTTTAGAAGTTCGAGAATTGGTGCACCATGTGTTTTACAACCCAAGAGTCATATTGGTTGTTCAAGATTGAGTTTTGTCATTCTGAGCGTAGATCGTCCTTTTTCCTTGGGAACTAAGGTTTGAACAATAGAGAGCATCTGATTTTCTGCTTTCTTGTTTATTTGTGTATTTAACTGCAGGACAGCCCCTTAATAATAGAGTGTTATAACTTCAACAGCAACGGGAAGCACGAATTGATTGGGTAGGTAGAGAGATTACGTTTCTTGTGCATATTTTTTCCTCCATTTTCTATGAGTTTTTAGTACATGTATTTCATTGAGACCTTTTCTGTTTACTTGCTTATCAGAAAAGTTCAAAAAACACTTGTGGAGTTGGAGAAGCTTTCTTTTAGTGGGGAGGGAGATAATCTGTTCTTACTTCCTTCTGCTGGACACGATTACCATAACAAAGTCTAAAATAGAACTCCTAATGATCTTCTCTCTCTATCTCTCTCTCATTTTTTTTTAAATTTTTAATTCATAGTTTTTTACAGTCGATTTTATTTATGAGCTTTGATTCCACTGCAGGTATTAAAAAGCCAGCTATTTGTGGACAAATTCTCTGAGAGTGTCCAACAAACATTCCTTGATTACTTGGCTGGTGGCTATGAAATGAACTTCATGGTGGCTGTCGATTTCACAGGTTATTGTTTATTAGTATTCTTTTACAATAAAATCATAATTCTAGACTACTACAAAATTTTATTCTCCAAATTATTAGTTACTGAGTTTGTCAGATGGCTCACTGACGGTAGTGTTTTTTCTAAAGCATACTTTTTCAACATGTATACCAAGTAGTCATATTGGTTTTTAGCTGTTTGTTTGCTTTAGAATTTAACTCACCACTTCCCCCCTCAGCTGACTGAACTGAACTAGCTGTTGCATGTAGCTTTGCACGCTAGATTCTCACCATCTAGTTTCCATGGTTGTCTTTCAGCTTCAAATGGAAACCCTCGCCTTCGTGATTCCTTGCATTACATTGATCCTTCAGGACGGCCAAATTCGTACCAGCGAGTGAGAAATGGACCCCTGATATGTAGCTCACAAATTTTTAGTTTTCCTATTTGATTGGGATCTACTCTATTGACTATTTCAGGCAATCATAGAAGTTGGAGAGGTGTTGCAGTTTTATGATTCAGATAAACGCTTTCCTGCTTGGGGATTTGGAGCACGACCTATTGACGGTCCAGTCTCTCATTGTTTCAACCTGAATGGAAGTAGTCACTACTGCGAGGTGGAACGGTTGCATAATACAAATTCACTTTCTGTTCCCCTGGATATTAATTTTGCCAAATTCAACGTGCTTCTGTGTTAAACAATTGTAAGTTATCTTTTAGGTTGAAGGAACTCAAGGAATTTTGATGGCATATACAAGTGCGCTCCATAATGTGTCTCTTGCAGGACCAACTCTTTTTGGGCCTGTGATTAACAATGCTGCATTAATTGCCAGTCAGTCTCTTGCAAATGGTGGGCGGAAGTACTTTGTTTTGCTAATAATCACTGTAAGAGCAAACAACCACCTACCAATTATTTTGGACGATAACTTTGTAGTAAACGCATTGCCCTTTTTTTGTGCATGCTTGGTGCATTATGAATAACATCTTATCCTAGTTTGCCCATTATTACTTGTCATGATGCCATGTTTATATTTATTTTTCTGGGAATATTGAAAAATCCCACTGCATACTCATCAAGGTTTGTAATTTTGTTTCTGATGATGCTCAATTATCTGTAGGATGGAGTGGTAACAGATCTCCAAGAAACTAAAGATGCTCTTGTGAAGGCATCTGATTTGCCATTGTCCATTCTCATTGTTGGAGTTGGTGGAGCCGACTTTAAAGAAATGGAGGTATCTAATTTACTTTTTATGCCCCTTGTCAACTGATGTATGAACAGCATTCAACACCATTGATTGCTAACAGCTTCGTGGCGTGAAGAAGCCACAAGGAAAATAATTTTTACTAGCTGGGAGTTTACTTGTTTCTATTAATTTTGGTTGTTATTGGAGATCACAGTTGTTTTGCTCATCTTACCTGTTTTTATTTATCAACCAAGAAAATGTTCAAGTTTAGCACAAGTTAGATCGGTTTTGTTTTGTTATACGTTTAAATGTATTTCCGAATACCCAAAGACCATAGATCAGAGTTACAACCTTCCTGATAATTATAATGGATTGTTAGGCCTCTTTTCAAATTCCCCATTATATCGGAGCTAATTCTATTTATAACACTGCGCAGGTTTTAGATGCGGACAAGGGAGAGAGACTTGAAAGTACAACTGGACGTGTTGCTTCACGAGATATAGTCCAGTTTGTTGCATTTCGAGATGTACAGGGTGAGTGATTCTCTGAAATGAAATTTGGATCCGACTGTGATATGAAATATGGTGAACTCCCATCATGCTTGTAGCTAACACATTACTTATAGATGGAGGGATTTCTATGGTTCAAGCATTGCTAGCAGAAATACCTCATCAATTTCTGACCTATGTTCGAAGTAGAGATGTTCAACCAAATTCATGATCAAGCACATTGTACCAAACAACCCGAGATATCAAATCTCTTATTTGTCTTGTCATTGTTTTGCCAGTTAAGTTGGAAAGAATGTGCAGTTGTGCGATGTTGCACTAAGCTTAAAGACTTATTCGTAGTCAGTGTTCATACCAATGCAGTGGGTATATCCGTTCAATGGATGGCGTTTTTTTCCACGGGGACCGAAGTTTACTCGATAGTGATTATGGGCTTTAGATGTGTCGGAACCTTTTTCTATTCTAGAGAATATGATAGGTGATACCATGTCTTTTACTCTTTGATTCGATAAAAGAATTGAAAGGAATATCATTGAGGTTTCTTCTTTTCATATTTTTATTTGTGGATTCAGTGAATAGAGTACTGAACCTCTGAACTGGCCTGAATCGTTAAGGTTTTGGAGATAATTAAGTTTTCTATTAGTAAACAAGGCGTGATTCCAAACTCTTGTTGGTCGAGGACTGAGATTATAATGGCTTAATCAATTAGCTTTGCAACTTTTTTTTTTTCTTTCTTTTTATAACAAAGTAAGAGTTTAGATGTATTTTTAATATATAATTCAGCCTTTAAAATTTGCCACCTGATCAACATATGAAAACACTTTTTTATTAATCAACTAAAGGTCAAATGAAGTGAGTGGTCATTTATAACTAATTTTCAGTCTCAGAGTCATGTTCCCATTTCTGAATTATTGTATGTACGGTTTCTCTTGCTAAAAATCAATTAGATGCGTGGGTAGTTGGCTAGCTTTATGGTAAATTAGTAATAGTAAAACTAAAAGCATCAGGACCGGAATTCTCTTCAAGTTACGACGTACGGTTGTAAAGCGAAAATAGAAACGCGTGTTAAACAGCATCAGCTAGGGGAGACGTGTGGATCTAACTAGCCTCCCATGTAAATGTAATTCAAGTTATACAACAAACCAACCTAACTCACATGCTCCAAAACCGTACATCTGTAAACAAGGCAACACGGCCACCTTACACTTTTTCATGCACAAACATTTTAGATTTATTTGTCCCACTTCAAATTTTCTTCCATATCGTTTTAAATCCTGTCTTTAGATATTTAACATGTTCGCTTTTTATCTTCAACTTTTCAAAATTATTTTATTTTGATATCTGAACTTTTAAAATATCAATTTTATATTCTGAATTTAAAAAGAAACTATTATTTTACAAGAAAGGAAAAAAAAAACTATTTTAATCCTTACATTTATTTTGTTTTAACCATTAATGAGATATAAGTTGAATATGTGTACTACAATATTAATGTAAACATGTGTCAACAAATAAATATTAGATAGAAAAATATTATATCTGGCATTAAAATGATTATTTTTTCAAAAAGAATTAGAATTTAAAAAAGACATTTTAAAATTTTATTCCCACAATTAACTTTTCACCTTAAGCATTTTTACATTTTTATATACATGAATGATTTTCCGAATTTTTTTCTCCCCAAAAAATTTCCCCTTTTTCTACTTTCTATTTCATTTTATCACAAAAGTATTGATCCTTAGTCTTTTATTTAACTTTTCCCCTAATATTTATATTCCTCGTCTGTAACAGCACCAGACCGGACTTTTCTTTCGGAAACCCTCCCTCTTTGGGTGTTAGTCCAGACATGGCAGAAAGAAATGAAGAGCAAGGTGATGTCCACAATCCGCGGGATTTGAAAGAAGAAAAGAACAGAGCAAGATTCTCGTCCCGATATTACTCAAAAAGCACTCGCCGCTCCGTTTGCGCATGCATCTCCGTCTTCCTCCTCATAATTGGTGTCGTGGCTCTGACTCTGTGGCTTGTCTACCGCCCCATTGACCCCCAATTCACGGTGGTTGGAGCCGCAATATACGACCTCAACATGTCATCTCTGCCCCTGCTGTCCACAACCATGCAATTCACAATTGTTACGAGGAATCCCAACAGGCGAGTTTCCATTTATTATGACAGACTGACTGCCTTTGTGTCGTATAGGAACCAGCAGATAACGTCGCAGGTGATGCTGCCTCCGCTGGCTCACGAAAAGCGGAGCACAGTTGCGATGTCTCCAGTACTAGGCGGTAGGGTGGTGGCAGTGTCGTTGGAGGTGGCAAATGGGTTAGTAACGGATCAAGCAATTGGAGTTTTAGGGTTGAGAGTAGTGTTGTTGGGTAGACTAAGATGGAAAGCTGGGCCACTAAAGACTGGACGTTATAAGGTATATGTGAAATGTGATGTGTTGGTGGGTGTGAAAAGAGGCTTGGTGGGTCAACTTCCCATGCTTGCTTCTCCCGCTTGCAAAGTTTATATTTAGTTTTTCATAATTAATTATCAATAATGCTTACTCTATCTTTCTCAACCTTGCTTTAATTCTCAGTTTGTGGATCTTATTTTTGCTTTTGTTGAATATCATCGTCAATTTGTGTATTTGAAATAATTGGAGGCATTTCGAAAGGTGTAGACCATGGTTGTTGAACAATTACTTTTATATTTTCTAAATCATTTTAAAACATATTATTTATTCATATGGTGATTGTATTTAAATGAGTAAAATTAAATATGTATTATATTATATTATATATTATATGATATTACAAAATAATAATTATACAAAAATTTCAACCTAAAATAAGTTCATATATTAATTAATAATGGTTTATATTCAATTTAATATTTATTTAGTAGTTAACTGTAATTATGATTTATAACTATGTTATTGAACTATTTTGAAAAATTGTTTAAATTATAATATAATTTTTAAACTTGCTACTAAATACATATTTAAATTTAAAATTTTGTTTTCAAATTTCCGATACTTTTCCTATCAAGTAGACCTTTAATTTATTATTGTGGAGAATGCAACTTAGGTGAGTGAGGGGGCACGATTATACATCTTTTTAAAATTAATGTATGAATTAGATTTTTTTTTTTTTTTAAAGGCAAATAGACAACTTTTTCTTGTCTTATAAAAATAATTACTTTTTAAATATTTTTAGTGTTTCTGAGATCTATTAGATATCAAATTAAAGTAGTTTATTCGATATTTTAAAGGGTTAGAGTTAAAATTGAAAGTTTAAACATTTATTAGTCACAATTTTTAATATTTAAGGATTAAACTTGTAATTTAACGTCATATAAATGTACTTTTAAATGCATTGATATAATATCTTCATTAAGTAATATTGATTATAAAATTATTATAAACTTTTATAAATTTATTCACGAACATACATAACAAAAAAGTCATTCATTCCATTTTTGTAAAATAATTTTAGAATAATTAAAAAATATTTGCATATATATATCAAAAACTTAAAATAGAATTAAGTTTTACTTTTTAAGAGTGTTAAAAAAATAAATATTATATATAGTTTTCAAAATTAAAAAAAAAACAATATATATATATATATATATATATATATATAAATTATATATAGTTTTCAAAATTAAAAAAAAAAACAAAAACTTATTAAAAATTGGGAGAAACAAGCTTCAAACCTTACTCCGGTGTAGGGCAAAGTGCCTTCAAAGCCACTGAAGCAACACGCTAGCATTGTTTTTAATGAAACTAAATAATATATATTAAATATACCTAATTTTTTTTATATTTAATAAAAAACCATATACATAAATAAAAAACCTCACAATTTGAGGGAGCACCTGGTTTCTTAATAGATCCGCCCCTAAATGGAAATATCAAGATCCTGATTTTACGGAAATATCAATGTCGGTGGAAATTTTGAGAAACTTCATGAATATTGATGAAAATAGATGAAAATTATTATATTTAGTTAAAGAAACTTTGATTGTGGTTTAATTAAACTATAATTTATCATTTTTAATCATCATTTCTATAATGTAATACAACATTTAGATGTCTATTGTAAATGTATGTGTAAATTTCTATGCGAGAGCATAAATTTAAAAAACAAATGGAAAATAATTACAAAATAGTATAAAGTTTATGAATTTTTTTAGATGAAATGATGTGAAAATGAAAGTTTTGGATGGTAAAAGAAATAAAACTAACGTCAATTTAATTTTGAGGTGAAATTTTATGAAATTTAATGAAAAAAGTTTGAATAAGGTTAAAAATACATATAGGTTTTTTTTGTGTTTTTTTTTTCAAATTCAATTTCTTTGAAATGAAAATTGCTTATTGATAATAAAGCTGAAAATTGAGAAAGATCCGAAATTAGAAAAAATAGCATCTTGACAAAGCTAGCTTCATCCTTTTATTATAAATTAATTAGCGTGCGAAACTATACAATTATGTATAATTAGGACCACAAAATTGAAAAAACTTGAAATGAGCTAATGTAGCTAATTCCTTAAATAGCTACCTTAAATAATCGAAGTATTCTAGAAATTTTGTTGAAACGGGAAAAAACGAAGTTCCCCTTATCGAAATTTGGATATTTCGAAATTTAATGGAAATTTTCCCCTATAAGACAAAAAAATCTTGATAAAAAAAACTAATTATATTAAATCTAGAAGAATGATTAGGCATAGCATATGCTGCACTTGTAATCTTTCCCTTTTCTTTCCTTTACTCGCAAAAAAAAAATATTTTTTTTTGAAAAATTGTCCATGTCAAACTTTTAACTAGACAATTGGTTGCATGTTCTTCTCTTAAATCTATATCAACTATATCAACTCTGACACTCTTAGTGTTGACCGCGTGAATTACAACCATACATAATATGGTCGAATTTAGTTTATTGGTTCTCCTAACCAAACTCCATTTTATGGTTAAAGATCCTAGATCGAAAAGAACAAAAAAATGGATATATTCGATAAATATATAGATTTTTACACAGAAATTTTTCAACCCCATATATTCATAAATTTACTAGATTTTAAATTATTTTATTAAAAAAATAAATTTTAATTTTAGAACAATTTAATATTTTCACCATTATTTTAAAATTTTCAAAATATTTAATTCTTTCCTCGTTAATATGATTTTCAAATTTTGACTTTTTTAATTATTTATTAATTTTGGATGATATTCATTTAATGCAGGATATATATTTTCAAATTAATATTTTCATCCTTTTAGAATATTTCATTTACTTTCTTCTATATTCCTATAGAAAATCGATCACTTTTCTATTAAGATCTCAAGTATATGTCGAATATACTATTAATACATTACAAAATATAAATATACATCGCCTATACCATAATTTATTTTTTTTTGGTGTGTTTACAAATATTTTTTAAAATGCAAATATACGACACATATATTGTTCGATATATATAAGACGACATATTGTGCAAATTTTCTTGTTCATGCATTTATCAAATATACTCTGGTTTATTTCTAAAAAATTCAAGTATATATCGAGTATATTGAGTTGTATCTATCATATATACCTCATTTTCTCCTTCAAAACTTCTTGTCGATTATTGATTTCGTTTATAAGGGGAACAATTTTCCTTACTTGTGTAGGTTTTGAAAGAAATACCGTTTTGATTTGCGAAGTTTATAATCGCGAAAAACTTTCCTTACAAGCGTCTTTTGGTATTAATATTATAATATATATATTTTTTAAAAAACTAAATGGTAAAAAGGACTAAAAGTAAATTGGGTTAGACTTTTGTGTAAAATAATGATCTATTAGACTATTCATGTAAAAAATAGGAAAATTAGGTGATGAAGAAATTACCTTTTTAGTCATCGAATTAAGAAGAATATGTTCATTTGGTACTCAAGTTTTCAAAACATACCTTCTTAGTCCCCAAGTTTTTTTTAAAATAGGTGCATTTGGTCCCTAAGTTTTTAAAATATACCTTTTTAGTCCTCGAATTTTTAAAAATAGGTTTAAAAGATCTTTGCAAAATAATTTTTTTATTATTATTTTAAATTAGAAAAATAAATTTTAAAAATTACCTCTTCTCTCAAAAATTATTTTTTATACTTGTTTTTGTAATTCGAAATGTCATATAATTACATAAAATAATAATAATAATAAAAATACTTAGGACAACATATATTCCATAATGTATTAAACGCCTTTAATTTTGATCTTCTTATATATAAATATGTTTTATATTAAGGAAAATTATTATAAACAGAAAAATATCAAAATATTTACAAATATAGAAAAACTTTATTATGCGATAGATCACGATAGAATTCTATCGCTTGAGTGATAAAAATTAAGCGATAGACTTTTATCGCTTAAGTGATAGAATTTTATCGTGGTTTATCGCTGATAAACAATAAAAAATTTATATATTTGTAAATAGTTTGACTTATTTTTTTATATAAAAATAACCCTTTTATTAATTATTATCTATATCGAGTTGTTGGAAAATGATGGAGATACGAGATGAGTTGAATGTGGCAATGAGAGGAGAGGAGAGGAAGAATGTAAGGAGGAGAGAGTATGTGGTTGAAGCGTAAAGTGGCGACAACGGAAAGGGGCCCTCGAAAAGATTGTCTTTGAAAGAATTACACAGACAACCCAACCCACCCAGCAGCCACTGCACTGCATTGCCTTGTTGACGAGGAAAGTATACAGCAGTCCCCTGCATGTGAGTGCCTTCTCGAATTGATTTCTTCATTGTCCTTAATTTTAATTAGCTACCTTGAATTTCACATCTATATCTACATCCATTCCAATTATTTCAGTCCTGCGTCCTAATTTGGAAATTCTCAGCCCCAATTTTCATAATCTCCGAATATAATATATGGTCTCTCTCACCCAACAATATGCAAAATAATTAATTTAATTTAATTAATTAACTAATTAACTAGTTAATATGATCATATATGATCGATGGGCTACTACACAATACTGGCTGCATGTGGATTATTTTATGTACGTAAAAAGACAAAATTTGTGTCCCGACACATTTAATGCTAAATCAAGACCATTGTCAGTAGGTATAGCCTCCTTCCAAATATTCATTCCAATTATTATACATTGCCGTTTTCCCACCTTTGTACTACCAGTATAATGCTTGTCTAATGGATAAAAGAAATATGAATGTGTGAACTCTATTTTACGCGGCTCTATCATCTAATTTCCATTATTCTCTTACTATTTCTCTCTATTAATTTTTTATTAAACACTATTTCTCTCTAATTAACCACATACTAACTTTCCTCTCGAATATTTTCTTGAATCTCTTTGAACACACTCTCCTTTGGTATATAAGAAATGTCTCTTAATTATTAAACTTCTTCTTTTTGCACTTTTTTTTTCACTATATCTTTTTTTTTCATTCAATATACTTTCTCTATTTGAAAATTTGGTTGGATAACACTAACAAAATCTCACATTTAACTAATAGGAAGGAAATGATTCATAATATATAAGTGGAGACTTATTTCATTGGTTATAAAGATTTTTTAGATGAAATTAAAAGTAAAGTCATGAGAGCTTAAGTCAATGGATAATATCATACCATTGTGTGGAGATAGTGTTAGGTTATGTTGTCCTTATTAATTTATTTTTACTTATTATTATTATTATTATTGTTATTATTATTATAGAGCATACAATCATCTCCATTTAAGTAAAGTCATGAGAACTTATACCCAATTTGGACAATGTCTTATCTCCCTTAATAATAATAATTATTAATAATTTTTAAAATTTGACAGGTTCTATCTAGGGCCGATATGATGTGTTTTAGTAACAATGTTTTATTTTTCTTTTTTAATCTCTTTTTATAACTTTAGTAGAAAATTTATTATCGTTAAAAGAAAATTGCATTAAATACATGGAAGAACTTTTTTGGTATGTACTATTCTCACCATTAATTTCATAAATGACCTATAATTTAGGATACTTTTAAGTTTTTCTTCGTACCAAATAGTTAGTTGTTAATGAAAATATTGAACAACAATGTTTATTTTCTTACCGGTTCTCAAAAGTTTTCTAGAAAATATTTTTCTTAAAAATTAATTTTTCAACAAAATATCAAATAAATATTACCTCCAAAACTATTTAGTGTAAGAGATCCAAAATGGAACAAAACTCAAACTATAAGGACTAAAATAATATTTTAATTATTAATTTATAATAGAATATTTATTAGGGGCTTTGGGACTTTGGGGTGTTGAGTTGATTATAATAGTATGTGGGTTATAATACAGTTCAACCTATTTTAATTTGGGTTTAGATAGTCTATGTTTGAGGTGTAGTTATTGCTTCTGAGAGGCCAAGCATTGGATTTCACATATGATCAGATCAGTGGGCTACCATAGTTGACTTTTTTGGTGGTGTCGTTGAAAGTGAATTTGAAAGTAGGCCTCGCCTTTTGGAGTAGCTCCCAGGTCACACTATGGTGGAGGAGGTGTCGTGAAGATCTAGAAGTGTGAGCAATACGAGCTGAGAGGCTCCCATGCTATTTGGAGGGCGGGGGCATAGATGCCAAACAAACCTGACCCATATATATATATATATATATATATGTTAAATTAATATTATTAATTTAATAATATTAAATATGATTTATGCATTATTAAATTAATAAATTATTTAACTAAAAGAAAGAAAAAGAGAGAAAAAAACTCCTAAAAGGAGTTATTTCTCATGTGGTGGTGGGAAGTTGTAACTCCCACCTTTCCTTCTCTCTCACGGGATATCAATAGGAGATTACAGAAGAAGAGAGATGGATCAATCCCTCTGTATTTTTTGTTCTACCAAAAATTTCTCTCTAAAAAATTACATTCTCTTGCCAAAAATTTTAAGAGCCCACAACTCCTTGGTTGATTCTTTCCTGAGACATAGTAAGGAAGGCTTTTGTGGTGGTGTTTCAAGGTATTTTTGGGTTGTTTGTGAGTTCCAGCGAAGAAGAGAAAAGAACTTGTAAAAGATAGTCTTTAAAAGTAGTAATATTCTTTCCTTAAATCTCTTCTTCTAGCATGTTGTAATTAGTTTTTTTTGTTTATCCTGTGTTCTCTATTTTTCCTTTATTTTCCTAAATGGAAATTCTTGGCAAGAAAGCGATTAAACGCTTCAGCTGGAAAAATCCATTCCTTCACCCGCTACTTTATCACCTACTTTGATTTCATGTTTCTGTTCAATATATACACGAATCATTTTTGGATTATAACTCAAACCCCATTTTTTCTAGATCTATCTCACATCAATAACTCAACATTTGCTGCCTGTAGGTAATTTTAGACATGTTTCTTTTGAAGTGGATATCTGAATGCCAAGTATAACTTGTAATAATCTATCTTCTAAGGCATACGATGATTTTTTTGCCATTTGAGACATTAATTTACCTACCAAAGTATCGTCTGTCTCCACCCACAACCCTAGCATCACAATTCTAATAAATGTGGTACCTTAAATATTGATGTATTTACATTAGCCTAGGTTTAAATTTTTTTTTTCTATTATTTTTGATGATACAAATAACGGTACTTTAAATATTATTTTTTATGATATGGACTCAACTCATTGTTTAGGAGACCAACTTCACATGTCACCGACATTTTATACCATGTCCATCAACAGTGTACTCAACCCTCATGACCACCAATGCCTTGTTGCTCAACTCTGACGGCAACCACCTCTGACGACCACCTCTGGCAATCACTGCCTGCAACCAACTGTAGCAACATCTAACCACCAGTGTTGAAGGTCAACTCTGGTGACCTTCGACGGTGGTCACTCCACTATCTCCGACGACCATTATCTTAAATTATGACTACTACAAATTTGGGTTTTGTTGACACACAATTTCTTTTGTTTATTGACGCTCGTAACATAAAACCGTCAATAAAACCTTAATTTAAAGCTTAAAAATAACTATTAATTTAAAAATACATATAAAACATTAAAAAAATGTTTATATTTAAGTTGACGCACAAAATTGTTAATAAAAACGACACCTTTGTTGACACAAAAGGTAAATTCTGTAAAAACGTTGAATTTCCGATTTTTTATTACTTTATAATATTTTATAATCGTTATTTATAGTAATTTAACATTAATAAAATCACTTTCACTATATAACAAATCTCAGGTAAGAAATCAAATAAACTTACGTAACAAATCTCATTTTGTCCTTCGTGGTCTGTTTACCCCAAAAAAATTTGCTTCTCCATGTCTTTTAATGGAAAATACGATGTGATTATATATATATTTCAAAAAGTGATGGGATGTATTTTGTTTATAGTCCACCACCACATCATATTTTTCAACTCTATTTTAAGTTGGAAAGCTAATTGTTGTTCTGAAATGATTTCAAATGTAAAGGTTTAAAATGATTTTTTTTCGAAAGGATGGACATAACAAAACGTTACTCAAAAGTTCAAAAGTATTATAAATGTAATATATAAATGTAGATATCCATAACCTATATAGGTTACAAAATATCATAAAACTCCCATTGAATTTGATATTGTAACATACCTCCCCATTGAATTCAATCTTGTAACATACACCATCTCATATCCTATAAATAGTGGTATATGTTACCTTTGTAATACACACCAAAATTGAGTTCAATTGTTATCTCTACTTTCTAATTCTCTCTACTTTGTTGTTTTGTTCTTTCTTTGTTCTTCTTTTGTTCTTGTTTTGTTCATATTTTATAATACGTTATCAGCACGAGTCTCTAACACTTTGAAGATTTTGTAGAGGTTGGATTCGATTCATTGGAATATCAAGAACGCTAAAGACTCGCTAGAATTTTCTCCATAATTTGTAAGGTATTTAGAATTTCGTTCAAACATGGTGAGTATTTTGATTTTGGTCTTGTTTGACTTTAGAGGAAACAAAATTATACATGTGTTTGATATATTCATCATTGATTTTCTCACCACCATCATTCATCTTTATTCTATTAAAACTAAAGTCCAACAGAAGGTGAGTATTTTAATTTTCATAATGCAATATACGTAGATTGTGAAATTGAATTGCAAATTTGACATTAATTAGAATTTTGCATTAGATCAATTTCTAGAATTTTATGTACTTTTATGAGTTTTTTAAATTTGTTGTGAATGAGATTTGAAATTATAAGAATCAGACTGAGCACTCATGGTAGAAATTATGATTGTATGCACAAATAATTTTTGAATGATGTGATGCATTACTAATTGAAGAAACAAGATTAATCTCCTTGTTAAGTTCTTATTTGTGTGGAAAAGGACAAAATTATATGATAAATGTTTACTTGTGTGGTCGTGACCTGTGCATGTGCTAACACAAACAAGTAATCAACTGAAAAAATGACGGTATTTATTCTTGATTCAATGTTTAATACGTACAAAGAACTTTTGGTAAAGGAAAATTGATATGGTCAATCAAGATAAATTTTGAGTCTAAATTATAGTAATTTAAGTTGTTTTCAATTTGTTAAGACTACCAAATTGTAAATTGTCGTATATGTTTAAAATTGTTTGATTCTTTGCATAAAGTATGTCATTTAGAATAAGGTTGTAAATTATGGTCTTATTTTAAATTCAATTGAGATGTTTTCTAATTAATTTATATTTTCCATATATTTGAATAGGAAAATTGAATTAGGATTTGTTTTCATATTTCTAACCGTTAGAAGTTTTTTTAATAGGAATTATTATGATTTCTCTTCTACACATATTATCTTTTATATGTTAAGATTATCTTCTAATAATATTATCTTTTATTTTTCAAATATGAAAATAAATATATCAAAGACTATATTTCATTTTATTTTAAAAGGTTTAAGATTTAAAATATTAAAGATTATTCATTAAGTGAATTAGTTTTTATAAGATGAAAAATAAATTTTAATAACTTAGATTCATTAATTTATTAATTAACTCTTAATTAAAAGATTAATAAATTAGAAATAAAATTTTGACTATAAGGGAACTCTGTCTCAGGATGGTTCTGGCTAGGCTGAGGTATTTAAGCTGACCGTAAGGGAACACCTCTACCTGGGAACTAACCTGGGAGTTGAATTAGTCAAATTTTTGTTTGCCTATAGAAATTTATTGGATTGTTGAATATTTAAATTATTCTCATGTGGATTTTGTAAACTTTAAAAATTTATATATAGTGATAATATATAATTGAATGAATTCTCTCATGGTAAAATTTGAAAGTTATGCATAATAGTTTATTACTTTTCTAAAACTAATTGTGATTCAATGCACCTGAAGTTGTATAAATCAAAATAAGCTTATGATTTATGCAAAATAATGAATTTCGACCATTTAATATCATTCCTTGACGTGAATGTTGTAATATTTAATAATTGTGATTGAAATAATCTTAGTAGAGGAATAAGTAATTATTCTATTAAAACCACACATATTTATATGAGAATTTCATATTTCAATTGTGATGCAAAAGAGACAATGATCTTGTACCCGTCGTACATTAAGAGTCATTTTTGAAAAATTAAAATCCTTAATAATGAAAAGGAAGATGATGTGTGGTATAACAAATTTTGAGAATTTATTTGAATCTCTTGAAGAGATCATAACTTATCCTTTTAACCCCTAAATATGATGATATTTGGATGTTACAAGTTTTTAGAAACTCCTGAAGAGATGATTATTCTTTTTGACCCACTTGTATATGAGATATTTGGTTTTCTTTTGAATCTCCTGGAGAGAAAAGAATAATTAATAATATTTATGTTTTGCATATAATACATCTATGCATATGATACTTAGAAGTAGACAATACATTTTCCAAAATTCAAATGCTTGAAGCGAAAAATCAAATATGATATATATTAAGTCCGGTAGACTTGATTAAATATTTTGGAAAAGAAAATATTATTTTGTTCAGAGGAGCAAAATTTACAATTGATATACCACATTCTCTTGTAAATCAAAGAGAAGTTTAGTAAATTTGGAAGGTATATATTGTAATAAATATCATCTAGAGAAATTGATAATCTATTGTCTCCTACGGGAAATGCATATAGAAAAGTTGTATGCTTTTCCTTCTAAATTGTATTACACATATTCGTGTAATTGAAATATATGCAACAATGAACCCGAAGTTCATTGATTCAAATATATTTTTATTTGACATGATGAGTCATTTTGGGTCAATAGTGAAAATAATTATTGAAAATATACATTCACATCCACTGAAGAACTAGAAGATTCTTCCATCTAATAGATTGTCATATGTGGCTTTGTTTTCAAGAGATCAATTATCAAACTCTCACTAGTTAAAATTGAAATTGAACCTCTCAAGTGAACCATTTAAATATTTTATGGTTTTGTTGGTGCATCCAGTTGATGGTCACATATATGTTTATTATCTTCAAAACCTTACATCTGCAAGGTTAGTTGCTCATATAGTTAAGAGTACAATTTCATGATTTTGAAATTAAAAATTTTGTTTTGATAATGCTAGTGAGTTTGCATCTAACATTTGATAATTGATTGGGATAAGTGTTGAACATCCTGTAGCTTATGTTCAAATAGCAAAACTTCTAAATCTGTATGAGATCACATTGTTGTGTATGCTCTAAGCCAATCGCTTATGAGCTTATGGCCAGAAGCCAAATATATTTCATGTGTGCAAATGTGCAGTAAATGATTAAATTGTTACACTACAACAATTAAGATAATGAAGTAATTAAAATGAATCCTCAAAATAGGTTATAAATCTATATTGAAATTGATTTCACATCAATTAATAAATACTATGAACCCCTGATGGGTGATATATTTAACACACAATTTGCTATTTGTCATTAATGAGACAAATTTTCCAACATTAGAGGGAGGAATTAAGAAAGTTGGAAAAAGAAATTGAATGACATGCATATGCATTGTCTCATTTTGATCATCATACAGATTACTTTGAACTAGAAGTTCAAAAGATAACTAATTTAAATATTACAAATCAAATGCTAGATTTATTTACAGAGCCTTTATAGTTGTAAAAAAGTTACTAAATTATATATATTGGTTGTAAATACAACATCTAAAAGTGATATTCCAATGCAAGAAGTTGTCACTATTAATGAGTCTCATCATGCCTGAAGCGTGATAGACAAATGGGTTCCAAAGATAAAAATTCTCGAAAAAGAAAAGTAATCAATAGTCAAAATGACTCAATTGAAAATGAGAAGATTCAAAAAGAATCTCCAGACATGACTATTGATAAAAATGTCGAAGAGACTCAAGTATATGAAGATAACAGTGAGATCTCGATAAATTATGTAATGACAGGAAAAAGATGGAATAGAACTGATGTAGCCATAGACAACATTTTCGCTTATACTGTTGCTCATGATATTATACATGAAAATGAGGATTGTGAACCTAGATCTGTTGAAGAATGTCGCCATAGAAAGGATTGACTTAAGTGGAAAGAAGCCATCCAAGCAGAATTAAACTCACTTTCAAAACGTGAAGTTTTTGGACCTGTAGTCCATACACCTGAAGGTGTAAAACCTGTGGGATACAAATGGGTATTTGTACGTAAAAAAATGAAAATAATGAGGTCACGAGATACAAAGCACGATTGGTTGCACAAGGATTTTCTCAAAGACCAGACATTGATTATGAGGAAACATATTCACCTGTGGTGGACGCTATTACATTAAGATATTTAATTAGCCTGACTGTATATGAAAAGCTTAACATGCATCTTATGGATGTAGTCACAGCATATCTATATGGATCTCTGGAAAATGAAATCTATATGAAAATCCCTGAAGGATTTAAGATACCTGAATCATATAATTCAAAATCTAGAGAATTATATTCAATCAAATTACAGAGATCATTGTATGGATTAAAACAATCAGGACGGATGTGGTACAATCGTCTAAGTGAATATTTATTGAAAGAAGGTTATCAAAATAATCCAATTTGTCCATGTGTGTTTATTAAGAAATCACAATCAGGATTTGCTATTATAGCTGTATATGTTGATGATTTAAATATAATTGGAACTCCTGAAGAGCTTTCAAAGGCAATAAACTATCTCAAAAAAAAAAAAAAAAAGAATTTGAGATGAAAGACCTTGGAAAAACAAAATTTTGTCTTGGCTTGCAAATTGAACATTTAGCTGATGGAATTTTTATTCATCAAACGACATATACAAAAAAGATTTTAAAAAGATTTTACATGGACAAAGCACACCCATTGAACATTCCAATGGTAGTTCGATCACTAGACGTGAAAAAGGATATCTTTCGACCTCGAGAAGATAATGAAGAACTACTTGGTCCTGAAGTACCATATCTTAGTGCAATAGGTGCACTAATGTATCTTGCTAACAACACAAGACCAGATATAGCATTCTCAGTGAATTTATTAGCAAGATACAGTTCTTCTCCAACAAAAAGACATTGGAACGAAGTTAAACATGTACTCCGTTATCTTCGAGGAACGGTTGATATGAGTTTGTTTTATTCAAACAAATCAAATTTTGATCTAGTTGGTTATGCAGATGCTGGATATTTATCTGATCCACACAAAGCTAGATCTCAAACAGGTTATCTGTTTACATGTGGAGGAACTGCTATATCTTGGCGGTCTGTAAAACAGACCATTACAGCCACTTCCTCAAATCATGCAGAAATTCTTGCAATTCATGAAGCTAGTAGAGAATGTGTATGGTTGAGGTCAATGACTCATCACATTCGAGGAACATGTGGCTTGTCTTCTGGAAATTTTTTACCAACAATATTATATGAAGACAATACAACATGTATAACCCAAATCAAAGGAGGGTATATAAAAGGAGATAGAACAAAACATATCTCACCAAAACTCTTCTACACGCATGACCTCGAAGAAAATGGCGACATTAATGTTCAACAAATTTCTTCAAAAGATAACTTGGCAGACTTATTTACAAAGGCATTACCCACATCGACATTCGAAAAGTTGGTGCACAACATTGGAATGCGACGACTCAGAGAACTCAAGTGATATATTCATGAGGGGGAGTAGAATTACTGTACTCTTTTTCCCTTGGCTATGCTTTTCCCCATAGGGTTTTTGTAGCAAGGTTTTTTTTTAATGAGGCAGGAAAGTATATAAAATAATGTACTCTTTTTCCTTCACTAGGATTTTTTTTCCCATTGGGTTTTTTCCTAGTAAGGTTTTAACGAGGCATTTATTTTATATAATATGGATATCTAAGGGGGAGTATTATAAATGTAATATATAAATGTAGATATCCATAACCTATATAGGTTACAAAATATCATAAAACTCCCATTGAATTTGATATTGTAACATACCTCCCTATTGAATTCAATCTTGTAACATACACCATTTCATATCCTATAAATAGTGGTATATGTTACCTTTGTAATACACACCAAAATTGAGTTCAATTGTTATCTCTACTTTCTAATTCTCTCTACTTTGTTGTTTTGTTCTTTCTTTGTTCTTCTTTTGTTCATATTTTATAACAAAAGGCACAATTAAAACATTTTATAAAAATCCAAGGAATGATTAAAAGATGCAGCTATACCATATAAAAAATTAAGGGCAAAATACATTTTTGGTCCCTGAAGTTTGGGGTTAGTGTCTATTGGGTCCCTGAGGTTTCAAAAGCTATATTTTAGACCCCGAGATTTCAAAAATAGTTCTAAATGGTCCCTAACATTAGTTTGACCGTTAGTTTACTAACGGAAATTTGATGTGGCATGTTGAGATGACAAATTTTAAGTGAGGTGTAATTTTTTTACTAAATTTATGTCATTTGTTAGATTACATGGCTTAAATTTTTTTTTTTTTAATTTTTCCATTCCTTCTCTCCCATCCCTCTTCTTTTCAACATCTCTTCCCATTTCTTCTGTAGTTTTTTTTTCACTTTTTTTCTCTGTTCTTCTCCAGCAAGATTTACTGTCGCCATCACCACTTCACTGTTCACAGTCACAGTCCGATGCTTGCAGTAACGCCACGGTTAGGTTGTAGCTGTTCCAATAGAAATCAAGACTCCAATATATAATATTTAAACATTTTCAATAGAGGCAATTGCTAGATGATATCCTTGAACTTATTTTGACCATTCAACAGACAAAACTATAGAAAAAATATATAAGAAAGAAATTCTACCATTCCAAGACCATATAAATTTAACCCATTAATTAACCTCTTATAGTTATGCAATTTTCTTTTGAGTTAAATAAATTTTTCACACAAATACTAACATATATTATTGCTGACAAGGGCACTTGAGAGAGACCTTCAAATTTGATTTGAAGCTTTAGTAATGAAGGTTAGGCATGGACAAAAAAATCAAAATAGGCTCACAAAATTTAGCACAATAAACTCAATTTGAGAATTTGAAGTGCAAGAGTTTTAAGAAATGCCATTAATGGTAGCGAAGGTGGAGATTTGGGGTGATTGGGAGAATTTGGTTGGATGGTTGGAAGGAAATTTAGGATTAAAAAAGAGAGAGAGAAAAGGAGGAAAGGGAGGTGGATGTATTAGACAAGATGAGAAAGCCAAGACATTGGAGAAGAAGAGAAAGAGAGGGGAAAGAAAAGAATAAAAAACTAAAAAAATACTTAAAAAAAGATTTTGTAATCTAAAAAATAATATAAATTTAGAAAAGTTGCTCACCTTATTTAGAATTTGTCACTTCAACATGCCACATCAAATTTCCGTTAGTCAACTAACGGTCAAACTAACTTTAGGGACCATTTAGAATTATTTTTCAAACCTCAAGGTCTAAAATGTAGCTTTTGAAACCTCAGGGACCAAATAGACACTAACTCCAAACTTCAGGGACCAAAAGTGTATTTTGCCCAAAAATTAATTTACAAGTCATTGCCACATCACATTTTCATCATCATTTTAACATAAATATTGACAAAAAGTGATAAGTAACCATCGAAGATTTGGATCTAACAACCTTGTTGACGAATAAAACCTTTAGATCTCAAACTCAAAAACCCAAATCAATTCGATCTCAGCCTCTAAGGATGGCTAGATGACGGACTACTTAGACGATCAGCAAAACCACGGATCAGACAAAACTTGTGACTCCCATCAACCCTTGATCTTCGAATCACTCCAGAAGCAATATCGATCAAGTCAAGCTTGAATGATTCTGAACATGCAATCTAAACACCATATAATTGCAAATGAAACTTAGCTCAAGGCTAAAAGAAAGCTCAGAGACTCTTTTGACTAAATTTTTCAAGTTCCTCCTTTTTTGGACAAATTACATTGCATTATATAGACATCAAAATATGACCCTAGACCTTCCAAGAGTCATTTCAAGAGTTGTAACTCTCATAATTTATGACTATTATCAACCATGATCTAAATGTAACATAAAACACATGAAATGACTTAAAAATTGAAATTACATTTAATTAATACAATAAATTCGAAAATATTTTTTTCTAATCAGCAACCCATCAATTTATAACCATCCTTGAGTTATGAAGCCTCACTTGAAGTTTTTGTTCCATAAATGAAGCTTCATTCTTCATAAATTCCACTTGACTTCTCATAATTGCAAGTTCTCTTAAATGTGAATTTGGACAACATATAGTGTGCATTCTTGGGTCTTTCTCGATGTTCATATGCCATGATTTAGATTCCTTCGTTCATCTCAAAAAGACTATTTGAAAACAAATGAAAAGTTTATGTTTATCATTAAAAAATGAAAATTTAATATGAAAATATTAGGGCATGTTTGGTAGACAATTCAAATTTTGTTTTATGTTTTGAGATTATTTGAGTTCAAACGGTGTTTGAAAACTATTTTCAAATTCTGTGATCTAAACCATGCAAATTTTGAAAACAACATTTTTAGTTATATCCAAATTTTGAATTTTGAATTTAAAATTTTAAAATGTAAAATTATATTAAAAAAATAATAAATATATAAATTATTTTTGTTAAATTAGAATATGTATTATATATTATATGATATTACAAAATAATAAGTATACAAAAATTCTAACGTCAAACAAATCCATAAATTAATTAGTAATAGTTTATATTCAACCTAATATTTAGTGAATAACTATACTTAACTTTATGATTTATAAATATATTATCATACACATTTTGAAAAATTATTTCAATTGAAGTTTAATTTTTGAATCTACTATCAAGAAAATATGAAATATAATTTCTTATTTTCAAAGTTATGTTTTCATATTGTCTACCAAATACGAAGATGTAAAAATAGATACAGAAAATGTGTTGGTAATTTGTGATCCAAAAAAGATAAGGAAACCTAAATGTGAGGAAGACGGGATGGACGTGATCATGTGAATGACGCATCATGAGACGAGCGGCAGACTCCATAGTCCACTCAGGAGGAGGGCGTTTCCGTAGCCTCCTTCACTTTCGTTTCTGAAGCTATGGAGAGAGGGAAAGAGAGTCCCCACAACTGTCTGTCTCCGCTGCTGGACAAAACTGTCACCGCCAATAATGCTTGGGGCTTTCTAAAATAACACGCTCTTCTTTTCTCTTCTCTTATCTCTCCTTCCAGAGCCATCAACTTGGTTTGAGTTCGAGTGTCAAGTTTCAAGTATATGCGGGACTTGTTGTAGTATATATCTTCTTCAACTCTCTGTCTATTTATTTACCGCCCCCTTTGTTTGTCTTCATTACCTTTTCTACCTCTCTTCATCACTGTTTAACCTCCCACCTTCCTCTTCGGAGAACAGCATTCTTCTCCTCTAGCCATAGCATTTAATATTATTCTATAAAGAGTATCAACTGCTCCAGAAACGAAGGAATATGTTTTGGGCTGATATGGGGTCTCCTTCTGCTCATTGGGTTTTACATTTAATGCTATTGTTTTGTTAGTATCACGGTGGAATGTATGTTGGTTACCTCAAGACAGAGAAGTAGAAAGGCTTAATTAACACACTTCAACACCTGCTCTGCTGTTCAAATGGAGAGGCTCCAAGGACCCATTAATCCTTGCGTATGATAAATGCTATACCTTTTTCTATTTATTTCCTCTCCTTTTCCATGGACACCCACTTTTAGCATTTTCAAAACAAGTGCACTACATTCATTTAATTCTTCAAATGCGTTGCATTGAATGGCTTTGTGTAATCTCTCCAAATCTCTACTTCGTAACTTATAACTTCTCTCCCAACCCAATGCAATGAACATGCTTTGTTTCTTATTATATTTCTCTTCTCACTCTGGATTCTATTCTTTTCAGTTTTATGGTGAATATTCAGAGACAGGTTGCTCGGAACAAGAACTCACAAGCTTGGGACTTGAAGAATCAGAAGAAGTCTGTTTCCTAACCTCAAGTTTGGAAGATAAAATACCATTCCTTCAGATGCTGCAGAGTGTGGAATCGCAATCATTCAAGGAGCCTAACTTTCAAAGCTTGCTGAAGCTGCAGCGCCTAAACAAACCGTGGGAAGAGGGAGTTAGTAAAATTCAGGAGCTTGTAGAGTTGTTTTCTTCACCAATAAACTCAGAAACGAAGGACCAAAATCAACCTCCAAATTCGGGAGTGAGTTCAGAGTGCAACCAAAATCAAGGCTTATGCCGGACCCAAATGGCAAAGGCTCCTCCGGTCACCAAGGAAAGAAGAAAACGAAAGAGATCGAAACCAACAAAGAACAAGGAAGAAGTAGAGAGCCAAAGAATGACCCATATTGCCGTCGAGCGCAACCGGAGACGACAAATGAACGACCATCTCAACGTTATCAAGTCCCTCATTCCTACCTCCTATATACAGAGGGTATACTATGAATTTTTATTTTTGAAAGAACATGTTTTCTCCAGTAGTGATTAATTAAGAATGTCACACGTTTTTTGTGCACATGAAGGGAGACCAGGCATCCATAATTGGGGGTGCAATAGACTTCGTGAAGGAATTGGAGCAGCTACTTGAATCTTTGGAAGCACTGAGGAAAGAAAGGAAGGGAGCGGAAAGTGGGTGTAAGGGTGAGCAATCAGAAGTGGGAGTGGGAGTGGCCTCAAATGGGAGAATAGGAGAGGGGGTTTGCGCAGAGCTCAAGTCAGAAGTGGCTGAGATAGAGGTTACAATGATTCAAACCCATGTAAACTTAAAGATAAAATGCCCCAAAAGGCAAGGCCAGTTGTTGAAAGCCATTGTTGCTTTGGAAGATCTTAGGCTCACAGTTTTGCATCTCAACATTACTACCTCACAAGCCACTGCCACCATGCTTTACTCATTCAATCTAAAGGTGTTGCTCTCTACTCTCTTCTTCTATTATTTATTTATTATTTCCTTTCCTTTTTTCTTCTTTTCGTGTTTAGTTTAGATAGAGGGGGAAAAGTAGACTACTTACTACACTGTGCCCTCCATCTGTAGTCAACCTCAACTAGTCTGACTTTGGAACTCAAGCACAGTGCCTCTGGTTCCAACTTCCAAGAGGCCGGCTCTGTTCCCACTTCCTTTTGCTTTTTGTTTTTTCTATATATATATATGTATGAACAATATTTATAATTGCATGAACCGTTCTTGTTGGTAAGTTGACTAAGAAATATGATGATTATTGATTCGGTTGGGAGTAAAATTGTTTTAACAAGCGGGGGTCTTATGTTGACTGCGTGTGAATCCAGATAGAAGATGAATGTAAGCTAGGATCGGCGGAGCAGATTGCAGCAACGGTTAATCAAATATTCAGTTTTATCAACGATGGCAGACTGGTCAATGAGGCAAAGGCAAATTTCAGGCAGTACAGTGGCAGTCGCTGACTATGGAAGAGGACCCCCTTCTCCTCCCCCTACTTCCCTTCCGAAAAAAAAAGAAAAAGAGAGAAAAAAAAAAGTAAAAAGTAAAAAAGAAAAGCCAAGCCAAGCAAATAAGGATGAGGTTAAGTTGGGGTGCGTGTGGGCACCTCGATTACTGTTCTTTAGTGTACCGCAGATGGGTTGGTCAGAATGGCAGGAAAGTGATGTGTACTGCTTAAAACAAGCGTCTGTCGTCTCCTACTTTACGCAAATTCAGAAATATTTTACAAAATAAATTATATTAATACAACTTTTTTTTGGTTCGTTTTCTTATTGGGATTTGGGTTTGAGGGGCCATGCGCAAGAGAGAAGTATTGTGCATATTCACACTCACAGATCTCATCATTACATTTTCATTTTTACATTTAGCAGATTCAGTTGTTGCCTTTTTACATTGACTTTGAGCGATCGAGAATTTGATAAAACATTACATACAATAGGTGCTAATATTTAGAATTTGTTTGGACGCAACTTTTAAATGTTTAATAAAAGTCTTTTAGAGACCCATTTCAAACGAGTCTTTAATTAATTGAGATAATTATATTTCTATTTTAATGAATGACTTTATCTATCAACTCACTTTTAATTTAGAGATTTAAATAGACCAACATTATTTTTTGTGTTCAAAAATATATTTTAAATCATTCAAAATCAATTTAATGTTTGGTTTTATAGTTTTGCACTTAATTTTTATATAATTAAAATTAATTTTCAATGTTTCTGAAAATAATTAATTATAAATGGTTTGACATGTCTCCAGCCATTTTTATTTATAACAAAAGTAACTTTTACAATTTCAAATTCATTCTTAAACTTGTTCTTAATCTTGGTTAAAAATAACTTAATCATACCTTTTTTTTCCTCCCATTGTGATTTGATTGGAGCATTAGCTAAATGGCGTAGACATAGCAGTTTCTATCCTAACACACAAATTGCAATACCATTCAGGATAATAGATCTTCCACATCTTCACAATTATGTTGCAATTTCATATCTTTGATTTTTCTAGAGAATAAATTCACAATTATATGATATATCCGTGATTTTTCTAGATTTTAGAGGATGTCGGAACTTCAATTATACTCCTAACCATCTTCTTCTTTATTCTCCTCTAATAAAGAAGAAGATAGCCTCTTAATCCTCTCAAATAGTCATCTAGTATATATATTTTTTTACTTTCTTTTAAATCTATAGATCATAATTACTTTTTTCGACATACCACACTTTGTTTGGCTGCACATGAACACAACTATATATGAAGCATGATTCAAATACCATTTGTTAAATTGAGAATATTAACATGTAATTAATTTATTAGGTCAGTTAGTTAACTATATTTTTCTGTTATTTTGTTATAAGTGTTATGTTTGGTGAAGCCAATTCACTTACCCAACTTATGCCGCCCGAAACTGATAAGAAAAAAAAAGGAAACATTAGATCAATAAGTTGATCCATGACAATAAATGAGTTGCAACAGTTTTCTCGTAACTAACATTCTTTCTTTCTTAAATCTCTGTATAACTAAATCAAGAATTGAAGATGTATTGTGTGAGAATTCATTTTAGAGAATCTGATAAAAGAGGGAGAGAATTTAGAACACTTAATTGGGCTGTATTACTTTCTCTGTATCATTGAAGAATGAAAGCCTCAGAGATCTTCAAAGTGGATGTAGGTCGTTAGCCGAATCACTATAAATTTCTGTGCATCTTATTCTTCTTCTTTACTTAATTGCTTCGCATGGTGAGATCAAGCGAAAAATGTAAGTGAATAGCGCTGCGACGCGACGCTGTGTGAAGAACGCTGCAGTGCAAGGAAGGCGCTCATAGGTAGGCATTGATGACGGACAGCGCCGCAACGCCAACTATCCTATTTTAAAAATTTAGGTAATTTTGGCAAGTTCTTCGCTGCAAGTTTTGAAATTTTATAAATTTGGGGATGTTCAACAACCCTAATCATAAAATTCAAGAGAGAAAATTACATTGATCACGAAATTATAGAGCCTAAGAGTGTGAGTTTGCTACCAAGTAGAGAGAAAAGTGATGGAGAAGAGTTGTAGGTCGTTCGAGATCCCGAGGTGCCGACCAAGTGGAGATTGGCAGAGTTCAACACCGAAAAGCAATTCAAGAGCTTTGTATTCCTAAGTTTCTCTTTCCTTTTATGCTTATGTTCAAAATCTCGTATGAGATTATGTGTTTGATGACTATGTGTGGCTAAACTCTTAGTTTTAGGGTGTTGGTAAATTTAATTATGAATTTATGTTGACTATTCAGTATTTGCGTGGATGTTGTAGAATAATATGTCTTTCAATGCTATTCCAAGATCGTAATTTTCTCTCTTAAATTTCAGGCAGATTAATACAGAGTGAATTTTCGGGTAGATTAATACCAAGATTTTATATATTTTTCATATCTTACCTAATCTTTTCTTTTGCAAAATTTAATCTTTCCCAAAATTTAAAAATTAAACTGCAATCATCCAAAATTTAATTGGTAAATTCATTTGAAAATTTAGAAAGTCATATAATTGTGAAAACATAAATTGGCCTAAAATTCTGAAAAATTATGTACGAATCGGATAACTTAAGAGGAGCACCAAAGCTTCCAAATAGGGTGTTGATTTACAACCATCGATGCTCCAAATGACCAACATACTGAGAAGAACCAAAGCCGTTAGAACCCCAAACAGAAATATACCCAAGGAGATGACCTCAAAAGCCATGTATTTGATGTGTTAGGACAAACTATTACAAGATTCTTTGATACACTGATAAATATGTCAAATATTTTCGTAAATTAGAGAATTTGACATCGATATCAAAGTTGAATAGATATCCTTGATATCTCATATCAATACTTATTGTTGGCACGTGAAACTTACACACCGATATCAAAGTTTAATAGTCTGGTCTCGTTCTTCATGCTGACCTGCATGAGTACTCGCACCGGTGTGATGTCGGGTCGACCACAATTTGATACCTAAGTTAGTACATGGAGTGTATAGTTCAACTAAATACATAGAATAAGGTCAAAGTTCTCCTTTGAAGTTTACTTACTTCTTCTCCTTGGGGGTTGTCGAATGAGACTATTTATAATGCCCTTCCTCTAACACTCGCTTATGGTTCTGTGTAAAGCTAGCAATGTCAGGGTGGTTGCGGCCCTCAAGATTGCAGGGTTATAGGGTTGAGCTCAACTCGATTATTTCTCAATAAATATAATTTCTTCCAACTTGGCTGGTTGGCCCGGAACCCGAGATTCTGACTTTTCTCTTTTGGGACTAGGATTTTCCATGTCACCTCTCAGTTTTCATTGGACTTCGGCCCGTCTATGGTATTTGGGCCTTGTCTGGATCAAACTCTCAACGCCTATAAAGTTTTCTATACAAGCCTAAATAAATTAGACTGAATTACACAATTGTCTGAACTTTTCTATTTTTTACATGAATAGCCTAATGGGCTATTATTTTTCAAAAAAGTTTGACCCAATTTACTTTTTCAACCTTCTTACCATTTAGTTTTTTTTTTTTAAATTATATATATGTTATTACCAAAAGACAAACATAAGGAAAATTTCTAATCGTTATGAATTTCCTAAAACGGTCTTCTTTTTTAAACCTACACACATAAATAAAATTTTTTCAAAAAATCGAAAATTGTTTTCCTCATAAATGAAAAAAAGAATCGACAAGAATTGAAGGAGAAAAAAGGATATATTAGGTCTGTACAACACAATATATTCGATATATATTTGCATTTTCTTGAAATAAATTAGGATATATATTGATAAGTGCATCAACAAGACAATTTGTACAATATATCAAGGTATATATTGATAAGTACATAAACAAGACAATCGAATAATATATGCGATGTATATTTACATTTTCCAGTATATTTGTAAACACACCAAAAAAAAAAACCATAGTATATGTAATATATGTTTACAGTTTCCAGCATATGCCAAGTATATTTGACATGTACTTCTCAATGAAAAGGTGATCAATTTTTAGCTGGGAATAAGAGAAAAATAAACGAAATTTCCTAAAATGAAGGAAATATTAATTTAAAATATCATGCATAAAATGAATATCAACTGCAATTAATAAATAACAAAATAAAAGTCAAATTTCAAAAATGATATTAGTAAGGAAAGAATTAAATATTTCAAAAATTTTGAAATAATGATGAACATGTTAAATTGCTAAAATTAGAGCTCAAAACTCTTAACGAAATAATTCAAAATCTAAGACATTTATGAAATATATGGTGTACAAATGATTTCCGTTGTAAAAGTCTCTAAAATAAACACACGCACAAATATTTATATTATCATCAATTAGTTATCAGTATAAATATATATACTACTAATAACATCTCTAATATATTTAGAGAGCGAAGAGAACTTAATTTTTAATTTTATTGGTTTTTATAATTTATTCGATTTATAATGATATCAATATTTTATCAATATATCCTTCAATATCGGTATTGATATTTTAATCCTTAATCAGGATTAATGATTTGTCCTACCATGGAAGTAGTTATCCCCCAAATATGCATTTTAGTTTTAGAAGGAATTTGGTAAAGACAAAATAAGGGGGCAAGTGCCTCTCATTCGCTCGTCTTCTTCCTTGAAAAGGGCAATCAATCAGACAGTGGGGGTGGTGAATTGCTAGCAAAATGAGGGGACCGCCATGAGGGAGGAATACCATGTTATGTCCTATTGCTTGCTAATTGAGATTTATTTCTCTAGAAAATTTCATTTGATCAAAATGCCATATGCAACTAACAATTACTTAACCATCACACGAATTCATTTTTTATTGATCATATGGTCCTCTCTTTGCCAAATCTGGTAGATAAAGTGTTTTATTGATCATATTTCTATCTGCATATGTTGTTCAAACTGAAGAAAAGAAGGGAAAAAGTTCGCCATCTCTTAATTAGCATGAAACTATATGACATTCAAATTTGCTACTAGATCATTGCTTCTAAAAATCCGTCTCTGAAGGCTGACTCCCCCCAACGGGTCTGAAATTTACGGACACAATACAAGTCGAACTACAAAAAGGGTAAAATCAATATCATGGATCTGGTGATGAAATTGGTGGCAACTGTCATGGTGCGAATTTGCAAGTCAATCACTCTTCCACGCCCTATGCGTGATTTCACAATCTCCATTCTTCATCATGACAGCAGCTGTGGATGTACAAGCAAGGGGGGGAAAAAAAAAATCCGTGGGTAATCTCAATATTCTGTCATTATATTTAACTATTCATAATTCATCATATTTAAAACCCTGTTTTAGATTGCGATAAAACAATGGAGTTTAATCTCCCTCGCTCACATAAGATAAAGAGAGCGAATACCACCGGCACTTCTTTTTGGCATTAGACCTACTTTTGAGGAATTCAACGAACGTATAAGAAATACCACGGGTCAATTAGCCCCACCTGTAGTTAATCAATGGACCCTGCAAGCTTCTGATAAAATCTCTTCTATTGAAGTTTCCCCCACCTTGTCCAGGCCTGCAACAATTAATGCAAAGTGATAAATTGTGACCACTCAATTCAATTGATCACCTCCACAAGCCCAAATAAAAGGAAGGTCCATGGATTTAAAAGTAAAAATATAGGGGGATTATCTCTTTTATCTTCTTTGCGAGTCCCTCCTAGTGTTTGTACTTGATGGCAATGACCATCCCGAAAGGCATACAAGTGGTGGTTGAAACAGCCCGAGAAGGATAAGAACAAATGAAACTCACATTCAAAGTAGTATGGTTTTATAAATCGGAAAATAGCCGAATTTAACTAGGCTTTTCAGTGGTGCTGATTTGAAAATTTCACCATAAGAAATTACAGACCACGAATATAATGAGATGTGTTGTCACTCAGTTGGGCCTCCAAAAGCAATCATCCAAGAGTTAAATTACAGTCGTGCACATTTTAACACAAAATTCATGTCCACATTGGCACCGGTGCAATCACGAGTATAGTTTATTCAGTAGCTCCAGCAACAGAACTGCAGCAGAGTCCTTGGCTTTTTTGACACTAGGCATAGGCTCTCCCACGCATTCATCTGTCCATCCCTTGTCTGTAGTATTCACCCGCACGGCAAAGGTAAACCTCTTCGCATGTGCAGGGCCACCCTCATTCACACACCTATACATGCAAAACCAATCGTTGTTAGGAATATTGTACTGTACTTATAGACAGGAGTTAATTACAGAGACATAAAATTTCGTCACCTATAAAACGGCATGGGCCAATTTCTACGCAGACAGATATCATTCAAGGTCTGTCTGGTAAATGTTTGATTGCCATTCTTCTTCTTTTTCCCATTGTCTTCAATTTTTTCCTTGGCTTCATCCATTTCCTTCTCCTTTAAAACAGCAAGTGCATTCCTCGCAGCTAGTTTCTGTGCCATCTTCTTCTGAGGATTCTGAGCAACTCCAATCTGGACCCCATCAATGAAAACTTCAACTGTAGCTAAATTGCCATTGCGAGTTGCTTTGTACTCCAGACCTTCTGCCTGTTGTTGACATCGCTCTTGCAGCTCACGAACAGGATGCATCGGAAGTGTCTCAGGAGTAACCATTGGATGCAATAGTGGTTGAAATACCTACAACATATAATATTTAGTAAAAAGGAAAAAGACAGTATTGGCAATTTGCCAATTTTTTTACCTAGAAAAGAATATTTAATGATAGAGGAGGAGGGGGGGACTAACCCTCCAGACAACAGCAGTGTCACGTCCACTATCAAGAAAAATAGCACCAGCAATGGATTCAACAATATCACCAAGAACTTTTGGAGCTTTACAGTCTCCCAAGCCAAAGGAGTTGAAACCAGGTTTCAATAATTCATCTTGAACTTCCTTCACGAAGTCCCTAATCTGCATACATGGGTCCGTCATACTTCATGGTTTGATAACCTCAACCAATACAACTCACTGTTTATAGAAACCATTTTCTTTCCCTTTTTAGCACTTAAGCATTTTTTTTCCTTTTTTTACAATTCGAATATGTATATCTTCTTATTCATTCAGGCCGGAAAATGCTGCATAGTTTCAAACATTGAGATAGCATTTCCTTTTGTGAGATATGATTTAGAATGATTTATTTTGTATTAGATAAAAGAAAGTTAATTTGAAAATAGATCGAACTCGTTGAATTTGTAGTGAAGAGATAGAACATAAGAGCAACGTGAGAGCCCAAGTTAGAGATATAATAGGATTATTCCTATGGTTATAGTTATTAGTAAGGGGCGTACGAGTAATTAGACATTAAGTTGGTTAGGTCTTTTAGGTTATAATTAGTAAGTATGAGTGAGGCTTGAGGGGTGAAGAATTTTGTGGTGTTTCCTTTGGAACACTTGGGAGAGTGAGAGTCTAGCCCTCTTGAAAGACTAGAGGTTACCTTGTTACTTTTCTTATGATATTACAACATATTTTCATATATTTTCATATTTGAGTGTTTCTGCATTTTCTATGCGTTCTTGAGTGTGTTCTTGTTAGGAGGTATCTTAACAAGCAATTCTTCTTAAGATAAAAGGGGAAAAAAAAATTATGAGAGCCAATTCTGACCCTCATAAAAAAGTGACATGCGACCTTGCATATTAACAGTAGTAAGTTAAAATATCATGATCCTCGTACTTTAGGTTTCATTTCATTTTAGTTTTTTCACTATCAAATATCAAATTTTAGTCCCTATACTTTTGATAAAGCTTAAAATTTATCCTTGCAGTTAGTTTATTGTTAATAGTTTTTAAAACATACTGGAATTTCAATTATTTATGATTCATTTGTGTATAAATATTAAATGCGAAATATTTATCCTTTATTATCTTTATTCTTTTCCATAACTTGATATAAGAAGACCTAAATTGTACATATTCAATAAGAAATAATAATTTTATTCCTTCAAATTTAACAAAACATTTAGTCTCCATTAGCCTTATATGAATCTTGGAAATATGTTCACCTTATGTCTTTTCCTGCATGAAAATAACTAACTTCAAACTAACATGTAGAGACTAATTTTAAGATTTATTGGAAGTATAGGACTATTTAAACTTGGCTTTATTGGCTATGTGAACCTGGAGATATACTCAGGAGCCTCAGAGCCGGTGGACGAAACTTTTGGTTGGCCTTTCCCAACAATATTTCACACCTCCTCACAAATATTTTGGCCGGTTAACCTTTTCATGGCATTAAAAGGATATTTGGCTTGCTTTCAATCGTGCTTTCTTCTAGATTCTTTGGGGTGCTAGAAATATCAGTCTCTTCAGAGAAGTTTCCTATTCTTTTGATCATTTTTTGGAACTTCTACTCTACTGTTTCTTTCTGGTGCAAGATCAAGCAACCATTTACTCTTTATAGCTTTTCTTGCTTAATCTCCACTTGTAGAGCTTTTTGTATTTCACCTATAGGTTTAATTCTTTATTTCTTTCATCAATGAAATTATTTCTTTATCAATAAAAACAATCAAATGATACCTTAAGTACAAGAAGCAAATCAAATAAAAAACGATTCAATACGATACCTGCTTTTCAAGAGCACTTGAGCCATGCCTAAGATGAATATGGAGATTGTGTTTAACAGCAACTCGTGCAAAATTTTCATTGTTTACAGCAGCAGCTCGCAAGTCAGTTAAGCGGCCTGGGGGTAGATCTGTGTATGTAAAGAACAAGTGCCTAGTGATCAGATGATCTAAGACTGCATCACCAACAAATTCCAACCGCTGATAACATGAAACTCCACAAGATGGTCGGGAAGCATGAGTGATAGCCTCTACCAGCAAACCACGATCTTGAAACTTGATGTTCAGGGCATCCTCTAGTGCATCAAAATCAACACTTCGTAATATGCTCTCTGGAAGATTTGATTGTCTTGTTCCACACTCAACCTCATCAGCATCAAACTCGACCTTAATCCCTATCCATCTCATAAGGTGATTCGCAGCAATTTTTCCCCCTTCAACATAATAAACTCCAATTAGCGCTTCCACAACATCTGCCAGAGTTTTGCTAGAAAGGACTCTGTAAGAACTAGAGTCACTTTCCACCTCTCTGTCCTCCACCTCACCATCTTCAAAAACATCAAGATGGTGATCCATCTCGCTAACACCATCAGAATTTGATTTATCCTGATCAAAGAAGCATGATTCCCCATCCTTCGTATCCTCATCATAGACAGGAAGCACACCAGGAGCAGCCCATCGAGATGGAGCGAAACGATCTGCTTGTATATAAGATTGGAGTGTTTTGCTCAATGCATATTGATACAAGACCATGTTACTGACCATTTGTTGCCTCATTCTAGTAAGCTGGCCCTCGTGTTTTCTAGGGTATTTAAGAAAAAGGAATCGACTAACCACCCATTTCAGATAAGCATCTCCCAGCAGTTCTGCTCTTTCATAGCAGAACGTCTCCTGGCACGAGGCAGCAGTTAAAGCTTCCAATATCTGCAGTTAATAGAATACAAATGTCAAGTAGTTGATAAAAAAAATTGTCAGGATCTTTTTTTTTATATTACCTTAGAGGAAGGAACCGGGTAGTTTATCATATGTTTTAACTGAATGGCAAGCAGCATGCTTTCAACTCTCCTCATGATAGACGGTAATCTCTGTGCACCACGAACAAGTGATCCAGGCAGTGGATGTACCAGACAGAGCTCCGGGGGGAGATAAACATAGTATGTTTTGTCCAAAGTTTCTTCAGATTCATCTTCATGACCTAATCAGACGAGGTGCTTCATCAGCCCAAAACTACAAGCAAATAAATAGAAAACAAGGAGAAAGTATAGTGAAAAAGTGACAGCATACTTTCCGCATGTTCGAACCGAGGGGACAAGAGATTCTTGCAATACGAGACACCACGTCCTCTTATTAAAGGCTGATGCTTATACACTAGTTCAACTCCATACCTGAATAAAGAAGACATAATAGCCAAATGCAACCCTTTTGTTGTGCAAGAAAGGAAAGCTCTTCCAATCTGTACGGAACTTTCACAACATTATATTCTTCCAATACATATTAGAATTTAACTTCTCTCCAGCACAACATTAGCATTGCATTATGGCTATCAGGTCCATGCAAAAAAGAACTACTTAAGAAACAAGAAAGTTAGGCCAACCACAAGACAATTTAAAACTTGAATTGTCTTATACTTTTGTTTGTAATAATCGGCATATGAGCTGTATTCCAGGGGACCAAGATACCCTTCCTTCCTTGGAAAGGAATTCTCTGCAGTCATATCGTAGCGTATGGAGTCCACATAAAACCTTTTCCCCGAGTGAGCAGCGGTTACAATCCTCCCTACCAAATCTTCTGCCGCCATAGAAGTATCAGCCATCAAAAGTTTGCCTTTGGGTAGATTTGGATGCCTTTGCAATTCAACAGCCCCTCGGTTAGGTATCAGACCAGAAGCCTTCACAACATCAAACTGTGCCACTGCTCCTCGAATACCGTAAGTAGGATGAGATTTCTGTCCAAAAGCCATGCCATGACGCAGTTTTCCAAATCCATATTCCCTTCTATCCCCACCTAATGCTCGCTCATTTGTGCCAAGATAGACGTCTGGCCGAGCACGCTGAAGGGGATTACTCCAGACATCCGTCTGAATTATTCTTTTAACCATATCCCAATCAATTTCTTTCACTGGATCTTCGGACTTATCACCAACAACAGGGACAAATAAATAAGCCTTAGCAGGATCCCAAGGAGTGGTAGTAGGTTCCACATCCACATCCAGCACAATGCTCATTAATCTTACATGAAAGCTCTTGAGAGATACCAACTGTACAATGCCACATTTCAAATTCTCCTCATGGATCAATAGCAAAAGCCGACATAAAATTAGAACATATTGTTCAATGCAATTAGAAAATTGATGACTAACCTGGCTCTCAGTAATATCACATAAACCCCTGAAGACAAGAGATGCCTTGGTAGTGATGGTTCGAGCAATAAAAAGATCCATCGACATCGATAACACCTGTTAAAAGTTAATGATGTGATTAAGTGCATACACATGATTGTGTGTGAGAGAGTGAGAGATCCTGATAGACTAAAATTGAAAAATAGAAACCTCTGCATCCAGCTCATTGCCAAAAAGTACTGCAAAATTGGAAACTTGAGTCAAGAACGGATCTTTAGAAGAGCCAACGTTGACACACTGAACAGTGTACATATAAAGATGGAGCAATTTGGAATCATTGAAAGTATCTCTCCCAGTTAATATCCATTCTCCCTATAAATAGAACCATGCGCCCTCCATTAATTGGTAAAAGACTTGGGAAAAACCCTTCGAAATTAAAGTTATAACAAACCGACAGACAGAAAGTAAATCAAACAAAGAAAACTTCTCATTGCTATCCTGCACATAAACAAATCTGTAAAAAGTTCAAATTTCAAAATTTAATTATCCCAAAAAGGGTTGCTCTTCTGGTCACCTACATAATAAAAGAATTGGAAAGTACCTTGGACCAAATTAGGTAGAAACAAACCTGGAGAATATTTGCTACACCTTCAGGATAAAACTCCCTGTGCCTAGCAGTCCCAGGAAGTGGATCTCCATCATCATTCTGTTCAACCTTTTCCTTCCCCTCTCCGCTTCCTTTGTCTGGCAAGAGCATGTCAGTAAATGCTCCCATTTCATGGAGCCTTTTGCAAGCAGCCAAACAAACAGCCTGCTAAATAGAGATGTTTAAAGTCATGCTATAAGCCTACAATGATAAACCTGGAATAGAAAATTTTGGAAAAAATGATAACATGCCTGTTGTGCGAGGCGCATTGAGCTGCAAATTGGACCTTCAAGATCCTCAAATGGTGCATTACAAGGAAGTTGAAGCTTGCAAGAGTACTCAGTTGGACCACCTGGTTTCTCATGCCTCACCATCACAAACTCAGGTCGAAGAATGGAATACCTAGTAGGAAGGGAGCAGATAAAAGGATATATTCAATTATCATCTTAATAATACAAAAATGGGAAGACAATTTGTATAATATAAAGACAGAACCTGTCACTAGGCAGCTGCGAGCAGTAGAAATGGACAAGACCAACAGCAGAATTTAAGCTAACGACAGCACCAGTCGACTCAACTTGATACACAGTACCTGGTGTTGTGTCCATGGAAATCAACCTTGAAGTATCCTCAAGATGACTAAGGTCAGTTCTCTCCACTGCTTCTTTACGCAGGGTCTCTTCGCTATTTCTGGCATTCCTTAAAAATGCTGCATGTGACAAATTTCCCCTGTACAGCTTACAAAAACCTCAGCCTTTTGTTTTTTAAACGGAAACAAGCCTCTTCATTGAAATAATGAAATGAGACTAATGCTCAAAGTACAACAAAGAAATACAAAGAAACCAAAAGAACCTAAGAATCAGGAGATGCACCCGGAAATCTCAACTAGGTTGACACCCCCTTAACACCCTCATCACATCCACAACAAACTACAGAAAACTATATGTCATAATGACATGATTACATAGCTTGAAAGAAAGCATTCCAATTAAGACGGATCTTGAACTAAACAATCAGAAAATTTCTTAGAAAGGGAGTACCAAGAGGACGCATTGACTCTAGCAATCTCAAAATGATCAAACCACTAAACCGATTTGTCTTTAAAAATACACTGGTTTCTCTCAAACCATATTTCTGACAAAAAAAACATTGACTGCATTTATCCACAACTGAAGCGAGTGTGTATTTAAAGAAGGACCAATAACAAGCTGAACCACATTCTCCTTAAAAGCATTGCAAAAAACCCAATGAAGGTTAAAAGTTGCAAATAACTTCCTCCACATTTTCAAAGAGAATTGGCAATCAAAGAAAATATGCTGGCTGTCATTATTCTGCATACACAAGGGGCAAATTGAGGGCAAAAGAGAATGATTAGGCAGCCTCCTTTGAAGAGTCTGTGAACAATTAAGAGATCCAAAAAAACATTGTCCAGATAATGATATTAATCCTCCTTGGGCAGCCTGATTTCCATAAGTTTTTGTGCAGCTTGCTGTCCACTGGAGGAAGATGAAGCCAAATGTTGGAATAATGACTTCATCGAGAACACCCCTGAAGCATCTAAAGACCAAGATCTTGAATCTTGCCTTTTAACTACTCTTTTCCCATCTAATAGGAGCAAAAGATTTTGAAATTCCAGCATTTCTTCATCTTTTAAAAGTCTTCTAAAATTGATTGACCACAATAAGATACTTCAATCCCAATGATCAAATACTGAGCCATTAGGAATCAAAGTAATTCTGATTAAACTTGGGAACAAGGAACTCAATGAAGAAGAGGTCAACCAACTGTCATGCCAAAAAGAAATTCTAGTACCACTGCCAAGATTAAAGGAAACAAACTTTGCAACTTCTTTTTTTTAAGGAAAATATAAGTTAATGCATTTATAAAAAGAGAATTAAGAAACCACAGTCACAAAGAAAAGAAAAAAAACACAAAGGGGGACAGCAGAGAAGAAGACAGAAGAATGAACAGTACTAATGCCATGGATCATCCCAGCCCTTAGGACCCTCCCTTCTCACAAAGTCAACTATGACAACTGCTTCATTAACGCTGTTGGAGAGAGAATGATTCCCATGTTCTATTTCAACTTTCTCTGCACCTCCCATTGCTTTGCACAATCTATCAACCTGTTGATTATTTCCTATTTTGTTAATATTTCACTATATTTATTTTATTATGTTTGCCATGTTTATTTTTACCTTATTTGTAATTGGGTATTTCTTCTATTAAAGAAATCCCTTGTGTCTAGTGAATAATAAGAAAGAAATTATTATTTTGCTCATGGTATCAGAGCAATAAAAGAAACCCTAAAAATTTTTTAACCTAGATCTAGCTGTCGCCGCCGCCACCTCCTTCAGTCGCCGCCGACCGTTGAAGAAAAAAAGTCGTCGTCTGGCACATTGTCGACCGTTCGAATCTCCAACGGCAAGGTCCGGGTCGTGCTCCTTCAAGTTGGTTCATTCCGCCGCAGATCTAGGGCTTGTCTTCCGCTGCATCATCGATTCATCCAAGTCAGCCAATCTGCATCGCAAATCCTTCTCAGATCTGAGACCCATCTCAGGTCTATCCGGGTCAGGCATCGCAGATCCTAGGTCTAGGTCATCGCAGATTGTTCCCTGTTGCTATTGGTCATCGTCGCCGCCGTAGATCCACAGCTCTTGTATCACCGGTGATCTCTATCTCTGTCCGACCGCCGTCGCCAGAATTCTATCTGCCAGTGTTTGTGATTGTTTGGGCTGTCCTTTGTAATTTTCAGCAATAATGTCCGGCAAAAAATCACAAATTGCTAAAGTTTCAGATAATCGTATCCACCCCAACAATCCCACTGTACAAATAACCTCCATTCGACTTAATGAAGATAACTTTCTTCGTTGGTCTCAAAGTGTTAGAATGTATATTCGTGGGCAAGGGAAGATTGGCTATATTACAGGAGAAAAAAATACTCCCGCACCAGATGACCCTTCCTTTGCCACATGGGATGCTGAAAATTCCATGGTCATGACTTGGTTTGTAAATTCCATGATTGAAAACATCAGCTGCAACTATATGTGCTACTCTACAGCAAAGGAATTGTGGGATAGTGTGACACAGATGTACTCTGATTTGGGAAACCAGTCACAAGTATTCAAGTTGAACCTCAAATTGGGAGATATGAGACAAGGAAATCACTCAGTCACACAATATTTTCACACTCTTAAAAGGATCTGGCAAGACCTTGATCTGTTTGGTACACATGAGTGGAAATCTACCGATGACCAAAAATATTATAGGAAAACTGTGGAGGACAGTCGTATCTACAAATTTCTTGCTGGTCTCAATGTTGATTTTGACGAGGTATGAGGTAGAATCCTCGGAAAAACTACTCTTCCAACTATTAATGATGTGTTTTCTGGAATTCGCAGGGAAGAAAGTTGCAGGAATGTGATGATTGGAAAAAAACCAATTGAGCCAATCGAAAGTTTTGCGTTGGTAACTGACCATACTGCCCTAAAGGTCTCTGATAATTCCAGCAGGACACATGAGAAGCCTCGGGTCTGGTGCGATCATTGCAATAAACCTCGACATACACGAGAAACCTGTTGGAAGCTTCATGGAAAACCTGCTAAGTGGAAGAGTTCTAAACAAAGTGATAGAAACTCCCATCAACATACCTCCAATGCACATGTTGCTGAATCTAATTTGTTTAGCAAGGAGCAGATTGACCAACTCCTGAAACTGCTAAAGACTAGTTTTTCATCTGGTAATCCTAGTGTTTCCTTGGCACAATCAGGTAATTGTCCTCAAGCCTTCTCTTGCATAAATTCTTCTCCATGGATTATAGATTCTGGAGCCACTGATCATATGGCTAGTTCCTCCTCTCTGTTTGACTCATACTCTCCAGTATATTGTAATGCTAAAATTCACATTGCAGATGGTAGCTTTGCCCCGATTGCAGGAAAAGGGCATATTCCTTTGACAAAAAAAATTACTTTACGTTCTGTCCTTCATGTTCCAAAGTTAGCATGCAATCTGTTATCTGTCAGTCAAATCTCTAAGAATGCTAACTGTCGTGTTATTTTTTGTGGAACTCATTGTACTTTTCAAGATCAGGACTCGGGGGAGACGATTGGCAGTGCTAGAATGATTGGTGATACAGTTTCTTCTAGTCATAAAATAGCTCAGGGCTTCCGTAGTGTTAGTTCTTTTTCTGTTCCAGAAACTATAATGTTTTAGCATCGTAGATTAGGGCATCTAAATTTCTTTTATTTAAAATATTTGTTTCAATATTTATTTAAATGAATTGATTGTTCTGTGTTTCATTGTGAAAGTTGCATTTTTGCCAAACACCATCGATCCACTTATTTGCCTATCCTTACAAGGCTTCCTCACCTTTCTCCTTAATTCACACTGATGTTTGGGGTCCGTCTAAGGTCTTGACACATAGTGGTAAGCGTTGGTTTGTTACCTTTATAGATGATCACACTCGTCTAACCTGGCTCTATTTGTTACCAAAAAAGTCGGATGTAAAGGACGTTTTTGTTCGTTTTTACAATATGATTGAGACTCAATTTCAAACTAAAATCCGCATTCTTCATTCTGATAATGGTACTGAATATTTTAACGAACACTTGAATATATTTTTGCAAGAGAAGGGTAGTTTTCATCAAGCTACATGTCGTGATACTCCTCAACAAAATGGAATTGTTGAACGTAAAAATAGACATCTCCTTGAAGTTGCTCGTGCCCTTATGTTTTCTATGAATGTTCCAAAATCTTTGTGGGGTGATGCAGTCCTTAGTGCTGTCTACTTGATCAATCGAATGCCGACTAAAGTTTTGAATTTTAAAACTCTTCTCAATTATTTTAAAGAGTTTTTCCCTAGTGATAGACTATTTTTTGACTTACCAATAAAATTATTTGGGTGTCTTGCTTATGTTCATACTCCTCCTCATTCTCGAACTAAACTTGATCCTTGAGCCATTAAATGCATCTTTGTAGGTTATGCTCCCCATAAGAAGGCTTATAAATGTTTTGACCCTTCGACCAACAAGTATGTTTAGAGTATGGACGTCGTTTTCCTAGAAAATCAACTTTATTTTAGCCAAAATTCTCTTCAGAGGGAGAAATCTAACCTTGAAGATCATTTTTGGGAAACCTCACCTACACCAAACATCATTAACCCTGAAATTATGACCGACTTGTTTGTTCCAAGGAATATTCAGGAGGCCCTAAATGATTTGAATTGGAAATTAGCAGTGATGGAAGAAATGAATGCGCTGAAACAAAATTGTACATGGTATATAGTTGAACTACCAAACGATAAAAAAACAGTGGGATGCAAGTGGGTGTTCACTGTAAAATGTAACGCGGATGGTAGTATCGAAAGATAGGCTAGATTGGTTGCTAAGGGGTTCACTCAGACCTATGGAGTTGATTATCAGGAAACATTTGTGCCAGTTGCTAGAATTAACTCTATCAGAATTTTGTTATCTGTTGCAGTTAATTTTGATTAGCCTCTTTATCAGCTTGACGTTAAAAATGCTTTTCTTAATGGGGATCTTGAAGAAGAGGTATTTATGGACCTCCCGCCTGGCTTCGAGATGGATCTCAGAATTAACAAAGTGTGCAAGTTAAAGAAATCATTATACGATCTTAAACAATCTCCTAGAGCCTAGTTTGAACGTTTTGAAAAATGACAAAATTATTGTCTTGATAGTGTATGTTGTTGATATTATTCTTACAAGTAATGATGAGATAGGGCTGACTTGTGTGAAGAAACAACTAGCTAATGATTTCCAAATCAAAGACCTAGGAATCTTAAAGTACTTCCTAGGTATGGAGTTTGTCAGGTCCAAGAATGGCATTATTGTCAACCAAAGAAAGTATGTCCTTGACCTTTTGAAAGAGACAGGTTTACTTGGTTGCAAGGTAGTTGACACACCTATTGAGCAGAACTTGAAATTGGAAGATGCAAATGAAAAAGAGATAAAAGACAGAGAAAAGTATCAAATACTTGTGGGGAGACTCATATATCTTTCACACACACCCTGACATTGCTTTTGTCGTCAGTATGGTGAGTCAGTTCATGCATGCTCCTGGACCAGCACATTTTGATGTCGTTTATAGAATCTTGAGATATTTGAAAGGTACTCCTGGAAAAAGCATATTGTTTCGAAAGCATGATCATCTAAATGTCGAAGTTTACACTGATGCAGATTGGGCAGGTAGTACTACTGATAGAAGATCCACTTCTGGCTATTGCTCATTTGTCAGAGAAAATTTTGTTACTTGGCGAAGTAAAAAACAAAGTGTGGTCACAAGTAGTAGTGCTGAAGCTGAATTTAGGGCATTAGCCCATGGTATTTGTGAGGGCATATGGATAAGAAGACTACTAGAAGAACTGAGATTCTATCAGACGATTTCCATGCAAATTTATTGTGTAATAAGGCAGCAATTTCTATTGCCCACAATCCAGTCCTTCATGATAGGACAAAACATGTTGAAGTTGATAAACATTTCATAAAAGAGAAGATTAATGCTGGAATAATATACATACCCTATCTTCCAACAACAGAACAAATTGCAGACGTGTTAACTAAAGGTCTTCCAAAGTGGCAATTCCATAACTTGATTGACAAGCTGGCCATGAATGATATCTTCCAACCAGCTTGAAGGGGAGTGTTGATTATTTCCTATTTTGTTAATATTTCACTGTATTTATTTTATTATATTTGCCATATTTATTTTTACCTTACTTGTAATTGGGTATTTCTTCTATTAAAGAAATCTCTTGTGTCTAGTGAATAATAAGAAAGAAATTATTATTTTGCTCACAACCAATGACTTCTTATCCACATATTCTGGCACATATTCATCTCCCATGGAAAAGATAACCTGACATGGTGTGTTAGCCATGTGCCCAAAGTCTCATTTTCAGCTGGTCATCGCTAAGGTCAGAGCTGAACATATCACCATCCCCCATGTACGAGCAAAGGGAATAATATTTCTATCACTTTGGAATGAAGACATTTGTGGATCTGCCTCTCTTGGCATAAGATCTAAACCTCTGCCTTCGCTTATCATAGTTGAAGCCAGTCAATCATGGTTGTACTTTCAGGAAGAGTTTATACTCTCGGGGAAGGGGAGGAAGGAGAGAGAAGAGAGCGACCAAGGGGAGGGGGGTGGGTGGGGGACCAACACTACAAATTAATGTTTTGAAAATGCGGCTAATGCCTTTACAAAAACCTCGGTCTATTGAGATATTTGAAACACCATAAATAGATAGAAAGCCAATAAAAAACGATACCTTACCAACAAATAATCATCTTAAAGAAGATATCAAACATGGGATTTTTTTCTAGTCCATCAATATAGAAAAATATAAAACTGAAAATCTTAGAATCATTATCATTAATCCAAGAACTTATGGTCACATGAGAATTAGATGCATATAGGACTTGCTAATATTTACGACCCTAAAAGCCAGTAAGTTGGACATGCAAGTAGATAAAGGAAGTACCTCTCAACCATTAAAATATAATCTGAACCAGGCTTTCTAGCACGACCTCTAGATTGAATATATGCCAAGACTGTTTTTGCAAGGTCAAAGCGCATCACAACATTGCATTGTCGAATATCAAGTCCTTCTTCAGCAACACTAGTAGCAACTAATAGTGTCACCTGAAAGATGTACAATGTCTACAATTATGAGAAGTTCAGTCACAAAATACACACTTTCCTATGGAAGAGTGATCTATAATTGCACATACACGACCATCCCGGAATTTGGATATAGTGTCTTGCATTTGACATGTCCGCATATCTTGACTATTGTTGTGACCAATCAAGCTTGCACTTTTTATAAAACTTAGAGACGGAAGCTCTGCAAAGACCTGCAAAATGAACATGATACCACATTTTGAAAATAAGACAATGAGAATATGCTAAATCAAGAAAAGTATTTGGTGAAATAATCCACCTTTGGAAGAACCAAGGCAGACACAACCCTTTCAACAAAGATTATGGCACGAAAATCTTCAGTGTGTTGATACTTGAGCAGGATTTTAACGAGTGATTGCACCTTTGGAGTCACTTTTCCATCAGCCACAGCAGCTCCTATTATCTCATCTACATGCTCCCCACCAGAGACAACTGTTGGGTACAAAATAAAGTAAAAATTGGGAACATCAAACAATTACCATCAAGTTCTCATACAAGAGAGTGGTTGTGATGCATCTGCTATGTATGCACGGTGTGATGTAGTAGTAGTAGGATTAGAATAAATTCATATTAATCTTGGTTTAGTCGTTGATTAATCATTTTCAATATCCTAATTGGATTTTAGTTCTCCTTTTCAGTTTCATTTTAGGATTTTATTCTCTATAAATAGAGAACCCCTCTCATGTATTCAATAACTTTCATTCAAAATAAGATTTGAACTTTGGTTCTGGGAGAGTTCTCTCCTCTAGTCTATTAGGCTACACCAATTCCATTTGGGACGACATTGGAATCTGTCGGTGGAAAACTAGGAAACTCTAGTTGATGTCGAACACAAGAAGGAGCTCCGTGAGTTGTGCTTGTTGTCAACAACTCACACTAAATATGGATGAGTATTTTATGATAGGGATAGAATATGATGTAGTAGGATTCGGATAAATTAGGATAAATTCATATTAATCATGATTTAGTCCTTGATTAATCATTTTTAGTTTCCTATTTGGATTTTAGTTCTCTTTTTTAGTTTACTTTTAGGATTTTATTCTCCATAAATAGAGAACCTCTCTCATGTATTCAATAACTTATTGAACTTTGATTCTTGGAGAATTCTCTCCTTTAATCTCTTAGGCTACACCACAAGGTAGTTGATCATTTGGTGAAAGGGGTGAGCCCATTGTTTTGTATTTCAATTAGGATGTAGATAAAAGGGAACTAGAAAGAGTGAATTGACCAAGAAATAGCTCAGTAGTTTAGAAGAGTCAGACCTCTCTAACATCTAATATTCTATCACTTTCCATTACTAATCTTTAGTTCCTATTTCACTAGTTAATACCTAATATATCATTTACAAGGGTTACTTTCATTAATTTCTTCCCGATTTCAGATCAATCATTCATATCTTGGATTTCATCAAATTCTTAAATCATTCTTTGGAACATCGGGTTTCTTATAGTGCTTTGGTTCAGTACATCTAAAACCATTTCTTTTCTTTTTAGAATTATCCTAAAGCTATTCGTTGAGAAACATGAGATGACAGATTTGAAACCACAATAGTTCTCTGTTTCAAACTTTACCAGTTTTCAAGAACAAAGCTATCGACCACACAGCAATATCTCCCAAAGATAATTTATAGTTGATTTATATTATATCCCATAACATTAATATATAAGTCGATTCCATCCTGTTTATACTGTTAAAAAAAATTCATGTGTAAACTTATATACAGAAGAATTCTATTAGACTACTATCAGACCTTTCTAACCACGCCAAAAGATAAAGCAATGGATAATAAAAGTGAAGTACGTAGGAGCACAATGAGGCCACAGTAGCAGATGTACAGATCTTAAGGGATGGTTGTTCTAAGCTTAGTATTAATTCAAGATGAATATGATGTAGGACTGTAGGGCGCATAACTAGGAAGGTACACTTGCTACAAGTGGGTGGAGTTTGAACTCATATACTTCGCCTAATTTCAATATTAGCAAGAAATTGGCAGCCAGCAGCAATGAATGGATAAAAAAAAAAAGATTAAAGAAAAAAAATAAAAAACTATCAGTGAGTAATCAAAAGAAACTCCTCCAATTAGTCATGAGTCGATAAGCTATAGATACAAAAGGGTGGAGAAAATTTACACTGAGTGAAAGCATGAAAAAAGGTAGAATCAATAAAAGATTGAAAGTTCTGTTGTTCTTTTTTTTTTCCTTTTAAAAAGGGAACAAAAGTTTTCATTGAATAAATGAAAAGAGACTGCTCGAAGTATAATGAAAGTCTTTTTTTTTTATTTGCATATCTGTGAATATTCGAGCATTTCTTTCGAGCCATAAGTTCCAAGAGAAAGCGTAGATAAAGTTCCTCCAAAACATTTTCCCCTCGTTCTTGCACAGGTTTATTAAGGAGGGTGAAGATATCATTTGGTCTTGTGAAGCAGCATCCAAAGGCCTCTATATGTAGTTCCAGAACATTGTAGTAAAAGGGCAATGACCGAAAGATGAACCTGAGTTAAATTGGAAAAATCAGCACTAATTGAGCTAAATATAGATGGAATTAGAGGTTATTCGTTACTCCTCAAGGTTAAATTGCAAGATGGAAACTCTCCTTTTCTTTATCTTGGGTTACCTCTAGGTGGATATCCCAAAAGATCTTTTTGGCAACCAATTATAGACAAGTTTCAGAAGAAAAAAAAGAAAATGATAGATGGACGCAATTCACACTTTCAAGTGGTGGCCATTTAGCTTTGTGTAGCTCTATTTTAGCCGGTATTCCAATGTATTACATGCCCATTTTCCTAATGCCTTCTTCAGTTAGTTTGCAACTTGAACGCATGACGACTCAAAGCTTCTTTTGGGAAGGGTCTGAAGGTAGCAAACTCTTCAAACTGAATCACCTTGGCAGATGGAGCTTGGTTTATAAAGCAAAGGACCAAGGAGGTCTCGGCATTGGGGATTTCACTCATAGCAATATGCCTTTGCTAGATAAATGGGGCTGGAGATTTTTTCTGGAGCATGATTCTTTATGGAGAAGGGCATTCAAGTCTTAGAAGTCCTTGGATAAGCATCTCTCTAAATCTTGGAAAAAGATTGAAGGTTTAGCACGTTTCAAAGTTGGAAATGGAAGGAGAATTCTTTTCTGGATGTATCCACGGCTTTATGCTCTTGCTTGCAATAAAACAGAAAAAATATCAAACTATTTACAAATATAGAAAAGTTTTACTATCCTATTGCTCAAATGATAGAATTCTATCGTAGTCTATCGCTGATAGACAGTAAAAAATTTCTATATTTGTAAATAATTTTTCTATATTTGAAAACGACCCTAAAAACATTTCAATTAATTCTTATTGGGATTGTTCCATCTCTTCACAGGATATTTCTCTCCGAACCCTTTTGAAAGATGAGGAGTTTTTAGAACTCCAAAATCTGATGATGTCCTTATCCAATATTTCACTAAACAGCAATGAAGACACTCGTTTATGGTCACTTAAGCCTTTAGGTATATTCTCGGTTAAATCCTTGCCAAAGCACTTGGCTTCTTCCTCTTAACAGCCTTTAACGGCCCATAACATTCCCATAAAGCAGTAACCCTCCCATGATGTAGCCTAAAGGACTAAAGGAGAGAAATCTCCAAAAATAAAATCAAAGACTTTATTATGAATCAAAAGTTACCAATACAAGAAGACAATTCCTTTATTTGTAGAGAACTGGAAAGCAAACTAATACTAATGGTTTAACGAGTGAATCACTGAAATCAAATTACGGTCAAATCCAAGAAAGATTTGGTCTGCATTGAGGAAAACACTAGTTTCATCAAGAAAATACTGAGTATAAGACGAAGATCAATCTCCTAGCTTTGATGGCTGCTTGGACGTGGAAGAATTTATGGATTGGGCTTTGAAAGTTGAAAACTTCTTTGAATATGCCAACATTCCATATGAAAAGAAAGTAAAATTGGAGGCCTTCAAATTCTATCGAGGTGCATCAGCTTGGTGGGAGCAACTAGAGACAAATCGAAGATACTATGGAAAATCTCCCATAAAATCTTGGCCGAAACTCTTGAAGTTAATGAAGAAAAGGATACTCCCAATAAACAACCAGCAAAGACTATACAACCAATATCAACTTTGCAAAAAAGAGGACCGAACTATCTTTGAATACTGAAAAGAATTTCATCAACTAGGTGCTCGAAACAATTTACCTGAAACAAAAAAACAGTTGGTTTCAAGATTTGTTCTTGGTCTTCGAGAAGAGATCAAAGAAGTTGTCAAATTACATCCAGTAACATATTTGGCATATGCAATTACCTTGGCCACTATAATTGAAGAAAATGCCGATCCAAAACCTTCAAAAACTCTCCAAAGACGGCAACCTTGGGAGCACTAGCAGCAACCTTACAGAAGAATATCCTTGGAGCAAATGAAGCAAACTCCTTCTGGAACAGGGGTTAGTCAACAAAGCAAGAAAGAAGAAGTCCCCCCAAAACCACTGAACAACAAAGAAGTTGAAAACAACACCCCTCGAAGAAACCCAAATCCGTATCAACGTACAACTTTGGGTAAATGTTTTCGATGTGGGCAGTAGGGATACCTTTTCAATGAATGCCCCCAATGAAGAACTTTGGCAATCCAAGAAGAAGAGGCCTTTGATGAAGCTATCGATGATGAAGAAAACATTTACGACCTTGCTTATGTTGAGCCAAATGATGGTGACCAACTTTCATGTGTTCTTCAACGAGTTTTGCTCACTTCTAAGTCTAACAGTCACCCTCAACGACATGCCCTCTTATAGACTAGATGCACAATCAATGGGAGAGTTTGTCAAGTGGTCATAGACAATGGGAGCACAACGAACATAGTTTTCAAGAAGCTGGTTTATGCCCTGAATCTTACAGCAAAACCACACCCGAATCCATACAAAGTAAATTGGATTACAAAAAAAGAGGAAACGGCTATCAAAGAAATCTGCAGTGCCTTTATCAATAGGCAACTTATACCAAGATCAAATTGTTTGCAATGTCCTCGAGATGGATGTGTGCCATGTTCTTTTGGGATGTCCGTGGCAATACAACAAGGCAATTCATAATGGTCGGGATAATACATACGAATTCAGTTGGATGGGCAAGAAAGTCATTCTCCTCCCTCTCGGTAAGCACACTACATCAAGTAAGGTACCTTCTACTTCTAAAAAACAACTTTTCCTCTTATATCAAGGTAAAGATCTTTTATATTCAAAGGAACAATCTTTCCTGCCTTTTGTAGTTAAACAAGATCCCTTTGGATCACCTAATAATGATTTGCTAGATCCACACATTTCTAGTTTGCTTATCTTTACCTCCCCTAAGAAATATCCAACACTACATAGATTTGATATCGGGTAGTACTTTACCTAATTTGCCCCACTATAGAATGAGTCCAAAAGAATATGAAGCGTTGCACACACAAATACAGTCTCCTAGAAAAAGGCCATATCCAACCTAGCCTTAGTCCATGCGTTATGCCTGCACCCAAAAAGGACGGCTCGTGGCATTTGTGTGTTGATAGTAAGGCAATTAACAAGATTACCATTAAATATAGGTTCCCTATCCCGCATTTATCAGATTTGTTAGATCAACTACGGGGAGCTTCAATATTTTCTAAGATAGATCTACGAAGTGGATACCACCAAATTAGCATTCGACCTGGAGATAAGTGGAAAACAACTTTTAAAACAAATGAAGGCCTTTTTGAATGGTTAGTCATGCCTTTTGGCCTTTCAAATGCTCCAAGCACCTTTATGCACTTAATGAATCAAATTCTATTGCCTTATCTAAATAAACTTGTTGTAGTCTACTTCGATGATATCCTCATTTACAGTTGTACTCTTGAATTACATCTTGAGCATTTACATACTATTTTTACTATTTTAAAAGAAAATGTTTTATACATAAATCTAAACAAATGCTCTTTTCTTCAAAACCAATTCTGTTTTTGGGATTCCTCATAAGTGCTTAAGGAGATAGTGTAGACCCTAAGAAAATAGAAGCTATTCTAGATTGGCCCCAACCTAAATCAGTTAAAGAAATTCAAAGTTTCCTAGGCCTAGCTTCATTTTACAGAAAATTTATAAGAAATTTTAGTACCATTGCCAGTCCCTTAACTTCTTGCTTAAAAAATAACACACATTTTTCTTGGGATGAAGAACAAACTACAAGCTTTCACAAACTCAAAAAAGCCCTAAGCACAACTCTAGTCCTTGGTTTCCCAGACTTCCAAAAACCCTTTGAAGTTTCGGTTGATGCCTCAGGAATTGGAATAGGAGCTGTCCTTAGTCAAAATAAACATCCTATAGAGTTTTTTAGTGAAAAGCTAAGCATTCCTAAACAAAAATGTACCACTTATGAGCACAACTCTACTCCTTTGTTTGAGCCTTAAAGCAATGGGAACATTATCTTCTTGGCAAAGAATTCATATTATTAACTTATCATTTTTCTTTAAATTTCTGCAATCTCAAAAATCTATTAGTCGCATGCATGCTCACTGGCTACAATTCCTTCAAAGATTCAACTTTGTCATCAAACACACACCAGGTAATGTCAACAAAGTGACGGATGCCCTAAGTTGCAAAGGTACACTTCTAACTTTACTCCAGGTGAAATTATAGCTTTTAATCACTTAAAAGAATTGTACTCCACCGACCCTGATTTTGAAGAAATTTGGTATAATTGCATAAGCCATCTCCCAGCCAAAGACTTCCGTATTTTTTATGGCTTTCTTTTTAAAAATGACACTCTTTGCATTCCACACACTTCACTTAGAGAATCACTTTTAAAAGAGGGTCATTTGGGTGGATTAGCAGGACACTTTGGTAGAGATAAAACTTTGACATTACTTTCTTCTAAATTCTATTGGCCTCAATTGAAAAAGGATGTTGCTAATTTTGTTAAAAGATTTTTATATGTCAATCTTCTAAAGGTTCTAGCTCAAATCAAGGACTTTACTCTCCCCTCTCCATACCTAAGAACATTTGGGAAGACCTTTCAATGGACTTTGTCCTTGGATTACCTAGAACTCAATGAGGATATGACTTTGTTTTGATAGTTGTGGATAGATTTAGCAAAATGGCACACTTTTTAGTAAAAAGACTAATGATGCTTTGAATGTTGAAAATTTAGTTTTTAAGGAAATCGATCGTCTACATGGAATCCTAAAGAGCATAGTTTCTGATCGTGACGTCAAGTTCATGAGTTACTATTGGTGATCTTTATGGAAAAAATTCAGCACCAATCTCCTCTTTAGCTCAACAAGTCATCATCAAACGAATGGACAAACAAAGGTTACCAATCGCACACTTGGAAATCTCCTACGTTGCTTAAGTGGAGACAAACCACGTCGATGGGATCTAACTCTTGCTCAGGCAGAATATAACATGATCAATCGATCCACAGGAAAATGCCCATTCGAAATAGTCTATACCCAAGTCCCAAGACTAACATTAGATCTTGCCAATTTACCTATTTCAATTGATCTAAGTGTTGAAGCAAGTATAATGGCTGAAAGGGTGAAGAAGATACATGAGAAAGTTCGCCAACACTTAAATAATTCTAATGCTTCTTACAAATCTAACGCAGATGAACATAGATGATCTGCTGACTTCAAAGTAGGAGACTTAGTTATGATACATTTGAGGGCAAAATACACTTCTAAATGTAGGGCAAAATGCACTTTTCTTCAAATGTAGGGCAAAATACACTTTTGGTCCCAGAGGTTTGAGGTTAGTGTCTATTTGATCCCTGAAGTTTCAAAATGAACACTTTAGTCCTTGAGGTTTGAAAAACACTTCTAAATGGTCCCTAAGTTAATTTGACCGTTAGTTAACTAACAGAAAAGTGACATGGCATGTTGAGTAGACAAAATTTAAATGATGTGGCAATTTTTACCAATTTATTATTATTTTTTGAATTAGGTAAAATCTTCCTCTTCCTTTTTCCTCTCTAGCCCTTTCCAATTTCTCTCCTCCCTCTTCTCTCCCCTACGTCCCTCCTTTGAAACCTAGCTCTTCACAACAACAAATAGAGATTTTAGAGATCTGATACTATACAATCAGAGGACAAGCTATAAAATCAGGCCTCTAGTTTCCTCTTTACAATCAGAGCTCTGATTTTAATCACACCACAACGACAAAGAGGTAGCCATAGGTAAGGGCATCAAGTTGGGTTTTGGGCTCATTTTTTCTCTGTATTTGGACAAAACAAAAAAACTATAGAAATGGAGAGATTTTTTCACTATATATGGCTTGATTCTGTGAGTGAAGAATTACATCATTTTCATTTTAAGTGAGTTTGCAAGTTGGTTGGTTTTTTTTTTCTTCTCCATATTTGGCTTGTTCTGAATTCAAAATTCTATTATAATTTTAATACAAATTGGTATAATTTAACAACTCGTACCAATCGTGTTTCTTTTCTTTTTCTACAAATAACAATTTTTTCCTTCAATATATTGATTGTTTTTCTTCCTTCATTGAGTGCATTGTGTGTTTTACAACCTTCAATTTTCTGAATGTGTTAATAAAGATATATGTTTTTTTTTAAAGGAAACGAGTCTCTTCATTGAAATAATGAAATGAGACTAATGCTTAAATTACAATACAAGAGCAAGAAAGCAAAGGGTCAGTGAGTACACCCAGACATCTCAACTAGGTTGACATCCCCTTAGCACTCTCATCATTTCCCAACAGAGAACAAAATTCCAAAGGGGCAAACAAACAATTAGAACTAAAGAACTCCCCGAATACAATGGGGGCAAAAACAATATAATAACTATCACAAAAACAAATTAAGTTGGAAAGATAAAAGTCTGCCAATTCAAACATAGATCTTGAATGCCAAAGTCTTCAAAAGGTTTGGATAGAGTGCACCACGAGGAAGCATTTCGACGAGCTACTTCAAAGCGATCAGGCCATCCAAGCTGTTTGTCATGGAACACCCTTTGGTTTCTTTCAAACCAAATTTCTGCAAGTAGTGCCTTAACCGCGTTAGCCCAAATCAACTGAGGACCCACTTATAAAGATGGGCTAATCAGAATCTGTAGAACATTTTCTCTAAAACAAACACCGAACACCCAAGCAACATTAAAGATTGAAAAAATTCTCCACCAACAGCAAGCTGAATATGAGCAAGTAAAAAAAAGATGTTGCAAGTCTTCTCCCTCCTGATTGCATAATGGGCAGATAGTTGGAGATGAATAGTGAGAAGGGAGCTTCCTTTGCAATACTGATGAGCAGTTAAGGTGGCCAAACATCATAATCCACACAAGGATATTGATTCGTCGCGGGCATTTAGTCTTCCAAAGTGCCTTATAGAATGGCTTATCTAAAGGAGAAGAGGAGGACAAATGTGCAGATAGGAATTTTACTGTAAATTTTCCAGAATTCTCTAAAGACCAAGATCTTCTATCATAAGCCTCAGAGATCCTTCTTGCTGAAATTTGTCCAAGCAGTTCTTGAAACTCAATAATCTCTTCATCCTTAAGCAATCGACGAAAAATAATGGACCATGAGGAAGATAAAGCATCCCAATGAGCCGCCACAGACCCCATTGGGAGTAGAGCTATCCTGAACAATCTTGGATAACGATTACTCAAAGGTATCAATCCATCCCAAGGATCTGACCAAAAAGCTATCTTGTTGCCGTTCCCAAGATTAAAATCAGCCAAAGCATCCACCTTCAACCATGTTCTAGAGATGCTAATCCATGGGCTTCTCAAACTATTACCATATTTTCCAGCCGTATGCCAGTTAAAGGAATCTTTACCATGAATGCTTCTAACAACCTGGCACCAAAGGGAATTGGAATTTTCCTCTTCAAAATACCGCCAACCCCATTTGGCTAAAAGAGCCAAATTCTTTGCTTTTAGACCCCAAAACCGAGACCTGCATCAATTTGGGAACATATGACACAATCCCATTTTGCCAAATGATTAATCTTGTTACCCTTACGACCTTCCCAAAAGAAATTTCTCATGATTCTTTCCAAAATAGAACTGACTTTTTTAGGCATTAGAAACAAGGACATATAATACGTGGGAAGGTTGGATAACACAGATTTGCACAATGTGGCTCTCCCTCTAGATAGATTAAATCTTCTCCACTGATCAAGTTTTGCATGGATTTTATCTATCATTGGTTGCCAAAAAGAAACTTATTTGGGGTAACCACCTAGGGGAAGACCGAGATAAAGAAGAGGTAACTGCTCAACTTTACAATTCAACCTTGCAGCCATGGCCAGCAACTCGTTCTCATCAATATTAACTCCACAAAGAGCTGATTTATCCCAATTTACCTTTTGTCCTGAACACCATTCAAACAATTCAATAGTTTGTTTTAGATTGAGAAGCATATTATCGTCATTCTTACAAAAGATAAGAGTGTCGTCAGCAAACTGAAGAATAGAAACGTGGGTCTTCTCCTTACCCACCACAAAACCTTCAAACAATCCATTCTCATGAGTTTTGTCTAAAAGAGCTCCCAATACTTCGCTTATTAAAAGCAAAAGGAAGGGTGATAAAGGGTCACCTTGCCTAATACCTCTTGAAGCAACTATTCTTCCTCGAGGTCTTCCATTGATGAAGACCGAAAATTTAGGGTTCTTTACACAGCCCATTATCCATAATATCCAGCGAGAATCAAACTTTTTGCAGACCATAATCTTTTCTTAAAACCCCCAATCAACACGATCAAAAGCTTTCTCAAGATCTAATTTGAGTATCCACCCATTTTTCTTCCTGGCTCGGTAATCTTCCACCACCTCATTGGCAATCAAAACAGGATCTAAAATTTGTCTTCCCCCAATGAAGGCGCTTTGAGTTGAGGCAATAATAGAAGGCATCACTTTCTTTAGTCTTTCTACAAGGACCTTGGCAACTACCTTGTAGGTTAAGGTAGTGAGGCTGATCGGCCTAAAGTCTTTGACAAGAACTGCATCCTCTTTCTTTTGAATCAAACAAATGAAATTCTTCTGAACACAAGCATTTAGCCTTCTGCTTCCATAAAAATCATCAAATAAAGATTGGAAGTTCCCTTTCACCGAATCCCAAAACTTCATAAAAAATTCGACCGTAAAACCATCGGGTCCCGGGGCTTTATTCTTAACAAGTGCCTTCAACGCCACTCGAGTTTCAGCCTCTGAAAATCTGGCAGTGAGCCTAGAATTCTGAATTGGTGTGACACAAGACCAATTAAAGTTTAAAGGGATGTAATGGGTTCCAGGAAGGCTTGTAAATAATGAGGCATAAAAACCCAAAATAAGGCTTTCAATTTCTCGAAACGAAGAAGTTGGCACCCCTTGATCATTTATCAATTCAGTGATTAAGTTTCTCCTCTTCTTAGCTGCAAGAAATTGATGAAAGAAACTGGAGTTTTCATCTCCTAATCTGAGCCAATTCAACTTACTCTTTTGGATCATGTTCCTTTCCTCCAGGCTGTATATACTCATTAATTCAGCCTTTAACAGTGTTCTTTTATCAAGATCTGAACGGGACAGACTAGAAATTTCAGCTAGATCATCCCACTGATTGATTTTTTCTAATAATGTCTCTTCCTTTCTTTTTTGCATTTCTTGAAATTCAGCATGCCAAGCCTTCACAGCAGACTTCACAAATCTCAGTTTTGCACTAAGAACAAAACCAGCCCACCCATTAATTTGATTTCTGTTCCATGCTCTTTCAATGATTCTAGTACAATCCTTAATGGACAGCCAACTATTGCAAAAACGAAATGGTGATGGACCCCAACAAACCAAGCCAGCTTCAAGTAATAAAGGGAAGTGATCAGAGATTGTACGGGCTTGTCGAGAAACTCTTGTATTTTCAAACACTTCATCCCAATCTTTTGTGACAAAAAAGCGATCAAGCAAAGATCGAGAAGCTGAGATTCCATCTCTAGACCAAGTAAACCTTCCATTAGATAGGGGAACTTTCAAAAGATTGGCAGAATCAATAAAGCTATTGAACTTTCGCATTCCTTTTGTGACTCTTCCAACGGGAAAACGTTCATGTGCCCAACGGGTAATGTTAAAATCCCCTCCAATACACCATGCTTCGAGACAATAATCTGTAAGGGAGGTTAACTCTGGCAAAACAAACCTCCTTTCTTTTTAATCATTTGGGTCATAAACATTTGTAACCCAACAGATTGTTTTGCACAATGTAATGCATTTAACAGATAAAGAATAGCCTCCTTTGAGAGTTTCAATAACCGAAAGCTTGGACATATCTCACATTGTCAAGATACCTCCTGATATACCATAGGATTCCACAAATTCCCATCCTATATCTTTAGAACTCCACAAAGATTTAATGAATTCTAATTCGAACTCCTCCTTCTAAGATACTTGAATAAGAACTATGTCCGGGTTATGCTTCTTAAGAAATCGTTTGAGTCAATCGTTTAGCCACATCCTTGAGACCTCTCGTATTCCATGATACAATTTTCATAATTGCGCTGCTGGCCAATTAAAACGGACAAGTTTTAATACTAGTGGGAGGATTAACCCACGGATAATCCACAATCTTCAACAATGGACTTCAGATGGGCACGGATTTCTGAAGGATGCAACGTAGAAAAAAAGGAAGCTCCTCTCTCGTTGGATTTCTGAAGGATGCAACGTAGAAAAACAAGAAGCTCCTCTCTCGTTTTCCTTTAGATCGTCTATATTCTGAAATAGAGCATTAAGGTTGGCTTCAAAATTGTTCTCTTGCGCTGGTTCCTTATAATCCTCATCATTCTTAAAAACATCTGAATCCTCACTACTTACACTGATAAGGGAATCAAAATCTGATTCAATTTTTCTTATCGGAGAAGAATCTGAAGGGTGGCATGGTGTACCTCTCAAGAAATGAATCTTCGAATTAGGAATGGTGAAATCAAAGTGTTTAAAATTGCTGAGATGGTAGAGAAAGAGTGACTGACCTTTTAGGTAAAATAGGGACTTGAGCTTGGGCGCAACAAACTTCTAACAAGTCAGGGTTGCTTTCTGTTACACTTGGCCTGAAAAAACGTCTCTTCTTCCTAGAGAAGTGCTTGGGGAATGGCTTTAGGAGGCGTAAGAACTTCTGTGGAATTAAGGGGATTTTAGAAGCTTCATCAGACAAACTGACCATTGTAGGTAAGTGAGAGAGAACATGACCATTCAATTGCAGACACTCATTCGTCGAGACTTCATTTGAGGGGAAGACTAACGATTTCGAGGAATCAATTAATGGTGTGCTATTACTCATAGAGCTTGCAGCAATTAATTCACCATCAGGGGACCTTTGATTTGTCTTCAGAGGAATACCAAAAGTCATGTTCTGGGAATTTTTCAAAGAATTAATGCCGAGAGAGTTAAAAGAAAGCACTTCTGTGGGCCCAGAAGACGAGTCGACATCTTCTGTCTCTTTCCTCATTAAATCCAACTCTTCGAGTTTCGACATTGCGTTCACACCAGACTGGGCAATCTTCTTCTTCAAGTCTGATTGAACCTGATTCATCGGAGAAGAAATTTCACCAACCTCCGGCGTAAGCTGCTTAGACTCCATAAGTGTTTTTCCCTTCAAAGAAACATTCTTTTTTAGTGCCCCATATGGATTCCTTGAGAGTTCCAGCTTTGAATGTGGTGATGTAAGAAACGACCATTCGAGATTCAATTCATTAGTGTCGATACCTTCATCCTGTAGGACTTGATTTAACCGAACTAAATCAATTGGATTAGTGAAATCTTTAATATTTAATTCACCATGACTAAAATTTGAAGCTTCAACTATTTCAAATCCCCAAAATTTAAAAAAATATTGCCTCTCCTTTCATCTTTGATCTCAATGATTGCTGGAATGAATCCAAAAAGATTTTTTCTGACTTGAATTCTGGCTTCTGAACAATTGAGCAAATTTAAAGTTGCCACTGCTATACTTTTGAGTCCTCCAAAATAAGCTCCAATAGCTTCAAATGTGCTTCTGCTCCAGTAGTCTAGTGGGAGGTTTTTTAATAAAAGCCAGCCCCCAAACCCTTTCATAACAGAAGGTCTACTATATCTGAAACTGTTCCACTCTTATTTGAAAAGGACCAAATGCCTGCCACTTTCCAGGAGTCTGAATCAAATCTTCCAAGTTGCCCTGATCAATTTTAATCAAGGCTTTATCTACGAACAGAGCCTTTTTTTCTTCTTAGCTCGGTACTCTTGTACTACTTCATTAGCTATTAGAATCGTATCAAGTATTTGTCTTCTCCCTATAAAAGCACTTCAAGTCGGAGCAATTATAGAAGGCATTATCTTCTTCAATCTTTCAGCAAGAACTTTTGCAATTACCTTGTAAATAGATGTAGTGAGGCTAATTGGCCCCACTACTTTTCAAATCAACTTCATTGTGGGACATGATGAGGATGCTAAAGGGGTGTCAACCTAGTTGAGATTCTTTCCCTGATCCTTAGGTTTATTTCTCTCTCATTGTATTCATATTGTGCACTTTGAGCATTAATCTCATTTCATTACTTCAATGAAGAGGTTGGTTTCCTGTTAAAAAAAAAAAAGCATTGAATTCGGCCCCGCAATTGTCAACTTGCACTGATTCTTCAGGATCCACTTCAGCCTCAAAGCACTCTAAATCCACATTCCTAACACTAATAGTAGACTCATTATCAGATTCAAAGTGCCTCTTTTGATGAGAAGTAGGAGAATTGCACAAGGTACCTCTAAAAAATTGAACCTTCGAGTTAGGGATACTGAAAACAAAGTGCTGTAATTGTTTTTGTTTTTTTTGGGTGGGTGGGTGGGTGGGTGGGTGGGTGGGGGGGGGGGGGGGGGGGGGGGGATGACAACAGGTACTTGAGCTCAGACACAACAATCCTCCAACAAGTCTAGGTTGGAAATTGCTGTAATTGACTTAAAAATGGAACTCTTTTTTCTAGAAAGGTGCTTGGGAAATGGCTTCAATAATCTTGAGAATTTATGTGGAACAGAGGAGGCCGAGGAGGAGGCAAGTACTGTGTGTGGGGTGGTGGGGGGGGGCGGACTTGACCGTTATTATGTAGGTTGCTCACTTTACACTTAGAAGAATAACCATCAATAGAAGAGAATGCCAACGGGCCCAATACATCAACTAACGCAGAGCTGTTAAACTTGGAGCTTGAAGCACCTGAAGCATCAACGGGCAGGGGCCAGTCAACCGTTGAGTTTCCTTTGAAGGAATGTCAAAGTTCTTAATATGAATGCCATCAGTAATGTCATTAGTTAAGGAATCAAGTCTAAGCATTTCATTGGGCCCAGTGGTCGAACAGCCGACTTCTTTCTCTTTCCTCAATAAATTAGCCTCTTCATTTTCCATTGTTGCATTCGCACCAAGCTGGATTACCATCTTCATCGGCTCGGAGATAGTACTGGAAACAAAGGAAATCTTCTCTTTAACTTCCAATGAAGATTTCTTAGGCTCCGATGAAGGCTTCAACACCTAAGAATCAGCCTTTACAAGGGCCAAAAATGGATTCTTGGAGAAACACGACGTAGTCTGTGATGATGCAAGGAAAGTCAATCGGGTTTTAATAGATTAAAATCAAGGCCTTCATCCTGCAAAACATGATTCAGGCAAACTAAATCAATGGGATTAGTAAAATTGTTAACATACAATTTGCCATGAATTGTACTAGGAGCATCAACTAGCTTAATATCGCCGAAGTTTAAAAAGATATTGCCCCACTTTTCATCCTTAATCTCAATAGTCGCAGGCATAAATCCACACAAATTTTTCTTAACTTGAATTTTAGCTTCAAAGCAGTTGAGAAGATTAAGAGTTTCAGCTGCAATACTCTCGAGGCCTCCAAAATAAGCTCCAATGACTTCAAACGTGCTTCTGCTCCAATAGTCCAATGGGAGGTTCTTTATTGATATCCAACCCCCAAAACCTTTCATGAGCAATGACCAGCTGTGTCGGAACGTATTCCACTTTTCAAATAACAAATGAAAGGGATTACATTCCTACCATTTACCCTGAGCCTCAATCAAATCCTCCATCTTGCCTTGATCAATTTTAATCAGAGCATTATCTACAAACAAAGGATTGATAGTAACTTTGGTTTGGAAGTACTCTTCCAATAATTTAGCAATCTCCTTCCAGTCGTTGAACACAAACAACCTTGATATAATCCATAGATTACTAAAATCTTCCTTTAAAACAACATAATTCTTTTGTACTCGTAATGAATTCTTGCTCTGTTTTTCCATCAATAAAACAGAGGATTGCCTCTGATTGTTTTCTAGTACATTTTCCACTATGTTTCGGCGAGGGTGGAAAAAAGGCTTGTGACCCTTTTTTTTCTTCAATATATTCGCAGTCTTTGAGATTATAGGCTCTAGGGTACCATGATGGACGTTGAAGGATCTGACTCCGAAAGCTTTAAGAACTATCATACGACAAGCTCAATTTTCTTCAAAAAACATTTAACCATTCCCAAAAAGGACTACCAACCCTGCTGCGAAGCCCCCACTCGAATGTAAATATAGTATCAACCACCTGAAACCGGCCAGACAACGCAACTCAGAATCCAACTGGAGGAAGCTCTGAATTTTGATATCCATGTTGCGCCTGACTCATCACGACCGTTTCTTAGAAAGAAAAAAAAAAGCGATCGATGGACCCCTAGACTAACTCAGAAATGTTGTCCACAAACCAGCAAAGATGAGACTTGGATAAGAAGAGATTTGCTGACGTCCAAATCCTCAACATAGAAGAGACCAGAGTCGAACCAAATGCAGAAGTAAGATCCACTCGCCTTGCAACTTTCTACTTCCATAGCTTGAAACAATCTAAGGCGAGGAGGAGACGTTGGAAAGAGAGTCATGAAAAGATGGATAGACTGAAACTCCAACGAGAAGAAGTTGCCACTGGAAAAGGAAGAACAAGGAGGGGAGAAGAGAGAGGAGAGAGCAAACTCTTTTCCACCCATAGAAAATGCTAATATCTGCTGACTCGAGGACGAGTTTGTTCTTAGAAGGTGGATTATGGAGATGGGGGATCTTCATATTTTTATTAGTTTGTTAGTTGACTATCCGAATCAGTTAGTTTGTTAGTAGGTTGTTGGTTAGTTTACTGTTGTTTGTTTGTTTTTCCAATAAGCCCATAAATTCAAGGCTGTTAGCTCTTAATAAAGGATCTGCATTTTATTAAAATTCTCTCCTAATTGGCCTACACCACTTGAAGAGAACCGGTAGGATTCTTTTGGAATTTGGAGAGATTTTTGGAGGAGGTTTGATCACTTCTTAGGTATATTGCTTCCATTTGAGGATAGATTTCAAAGAATTTTTGTAATTACTTGTTAGGTCTTATCATTTTGGATTGAAGCTTCTTTTGTCCAGTTAGTAGTTTGCCTTTTTCTTTTCTTTTCTTTTCTTTTTCTTTTGAAACGGAAACAAGATATTTCAATTTTTCTTAATGAAAACTTGATTTTTCATAAAAATAAAGAAATAAAAGTATATCAACACAATAGGAATGAGGTCATGTCCCCTGCGCGATTGATGAAACCCCTTTGCCCGTTCCAAATCTGTTTTTTCAAACTAATGGCATTTAATTAGCAATCTAGTGCAACACAATTAGAACAGCATCATGAACTACTGATATTTAAGGAGTACTCTGCCAAGATATGTTCTTGGAGAGTAGTTTTCATCTATTACTACTCTCTTTTCTTCTCTTTCCTCTTTTTATCTTTCTTTCATTTTTTATGTAGAGTAGGGAGGAGATAAATAAAAATAAAAAATCTATTCCTTTTTCAGTGATCACACCATCAACTTGCCAAGTTGCTGACTAAGAGCACGTGACCTAGTTAATTTGTGAGTCAAAACAGCAAAAAGTAGTTCTATCATACACACCGTGGCTGTCAAGAAGTTCCCCCTCCTCGATCTCGTCATTATTTGGTCTATTATTAGCGACATCTTCCTCGAAAATTGAAGCTTTACCATCTTTGTCAGAAACAGCTCCTTCTGATAGCTGACATTGTAAGAGAGCAACAACTTTGTTCAAATAGGATTCCTGAAACTTGACGTCCAGTTGATAATTAGCCCTCTCATCATTCTGTAAAGCTGTCAAAAAGGACTGAGCAACCTGCCAAAATGCTAGATGGGATTATTATTCGAACAAGTTAAAACTATGTCTTGTCAGACAAACTTATAAATTCAAACCTTGTAAGCACACCATTGACCCAGTTCCCCAAGCGCATAATTGATCGCTCTCAACTTCTGTATTAGATTAGCAGCACCATCACTTTCTGTTCTCTCAGAAACACCATAAACTTGGCGCAGCTCTTCCCTAGCACCAGCATCCCTAGCTCCCATAAGTTGCCATTTACTTCTCCTAGAACTCAATTTTGCAGCTTCCTCAACTTCCACTTCCATTTGCTTTATCTGCTCATGAAGGGACCACAAAGTGGCAGCTTTGTCATACTCCACAACAACTTCTGATGGCATTGGAACATGTTTTTCCAACTCCTTGCGGTCTTTTATTGTGCAGACTGTGGAGTCTAATTTACTTTCAAGGTTACGGATCTTAATTGCACAATCTATTTGGTTCGAAACACCTGTGTATTTAAAGCAATAATAATAACAAAAAAAATTAAATAACTACTAACTCCTCACAAAAAAAAGGACTTCAACATGGAAACTAGAGTTGGAAGAAGAAGCCCAAAGTCGCCCACCCTTTAAATTGACAGGCGAAGCAGTCATTCCAAATACAGATGGTCTCTTCTCCTTTGGTGTAGTATGATAAAACTCAGACATAACTAGGGAATAGGGATGCTTCTTAACAGCATGATGGCACTCATCCAAAATCAGCAGATTGATTGCTTCCATTTTTATTATGCTATGTCTCAAAATGTTCAACAGTATCTGTGCCGTCATAACCAGAACCTGCAATTGAAGTAAGTTATATTGCATGAGCACCACGTTGATCAGTGGACCATAACATGAATGGTCAAATAGAATTTCACGCATGTCACGCATTTTAAAGCAGCAAGCTCCCAAATTTTTATTCTTACCATTGAAATGTTTTAAATAATCAAAAAGTATGTTTTAGAAAATTTCTTGAGGCTACACAACAAACAAGAAACAGAGCATGTTTATAGAAGGATTGACAGGTGATAAAAGCAACCAAGATAAACCTTTGCTTCCAAGAAAGATAAGGCACCAGTACACATAATCCCTTTTTAATAAGAAACACCACTTTCATTTTGAGAAACATGAATGAAAACAAAAGAACAAAAAGCGCTTAAAAAACCAACCCAAGAAAGGGAGAAACAAAGCCTAAGCATACATAAAAATATTAATAGGACCTAGCAAATAGTTACAGAACTCTTTTTTCGAGTTCAATAAGTGGGGGTGGGATGACTCAAACCTTTAACCACTTGGTTGAGAACATATGCTTTAACCAGTTGAGCTATACTTAAGTTTTCGAATAGTTACAATTCTTTTTTCCTTTTTTTTGGATAAGATAAAGAAATTTTCATCGATATAATGAAAAGAGACAAATGCTCAAAATACAATAACCCTTAAAAGGGAATATAAAATCATACACTGGATATTACGACGAAAAGATAAAAGCATTCTATTGGAGACAAATATCTTGAACAGAGTAATGAGCAAAATGATTGGACAAAATGCACCAGGAGGAAGCCTCAAGACGAGCAAAACCAAAACGATCATTCCATGGAAGCATTGAATTTTAAAAGATCCTCTATTTTTTTCTTTTTTTTTTCTTTTTGAAAAGGATGCGGAAGTTTCCATTAAAATAATGAAAGAGACTAATGCTCAAAATACAAAGAAATGAAAGAAGTAAATACAAATACATAGAGCAAAAAACCAAGGCAGTAAAGACAAAGGCCTTCCAAAATAATCATAAATTTTGGATGAAAAGGTCAAAAAATAAAAACTTATAGAGAGAACACGAAATAGAGGAACCATCATGGGTTGGCATAGTGGTAAAAAAGGAGACAAAGTCTCAATATATGGCTAAGAGGTCATGGGTTCAATCCATGGTGGCCACCTACCTAGGAATAAATTTCCTACGAGTTTCCTTGACACTTAAATGTTGTAGGGTCAGGCGAGTTGTCCCGTGAGATTAGTTGAGGTTCGCGTAAGCTGGCCCGGACACTCACGTATATAAAAAAAAAAAGCACGAAATGGAGGCATTAAACTAAGCAACTTCAAAACAATCAACCCGTAAGAGAAAACTCTCCAATTTTTCTCGAACAAATTTCAGCAAGGAAGGCTTTTACTTTGGCTAAGGCGTGATGAGTGAAGGATAAACTCATCGAATGAAGAAAATTTACTACAACCTTTGCAACTAATACTACAATTTCTTCCAAACGACTTTTTCTTTGCATTTCTGCTTCTACTTGGAATCAATAGTCCAATTTCTGAATACTGACTTCAAGTTTCTGAGCTTTGAAGAAGTAATATATGCCCGTCAGCCCTCAGAAGAATCATTAAGGTAGGTCTATTCAATAAAATGCAACACTCAGCCAGCTTCAACCAAATGTTATAAAACCAAAATAGAGAAGGACCCAATTAAAACTCCTCCAACAGTAGAGGAAAATGATGTCAAATGAAGCTTCTAGCTGAACATCTTAAACAACTATCATCTGCCCTTGCTTCTGATTTCTGAAATAGGCTTGCAAGATCTTCCCCAAAATGAATTTTTAATGAAACTTCCTCGTAAGTTGTCTTGAAACTATGACAATCAGACACTTTAGTACTTATACTAGCTGTATTTTTTTTTTTTTTTTGGAAATGAAAACAAGATTTTTATTGATTTAATGAAATGAGACTAATGCTCAAAGTACAAAAGAGGAAGCGAAGCATAAAACTCAGACTTGCCCACAAGAACAAGAACTTTAAGACAAAACCCACTAAAATCTGGATATTAATGAATTTAAAAACACTTGAAGTGGAGTTATGGAGCAGTGTCTGGAAACTGGAAAGAAACAGCCATGGAATGCAGGATCTGTCCCTTTTTGAAGTCATGGAGCAGTGTCTTGGCCAGATCAATTGTTTTGGCACTTGGTTGTTTACATAGAAGCTAGGATGGATCGTTTCGAAGCTGCTCGTCTTAATATCTCTTCTTGGTGCTGTCTTTCTAAGGCTTTTGCAGATTTTTTCCAGCCAAGACTTGTGCCTAAACTGGAGAGCTTTTGTTCTTACTGAGTAAAGTTGTTCGCCTGGTTTCGTTGACCATTCTGTTTTAGTTAGTCTTGTTATTTTAGTCTCGTTGTAAGTGTTGATTTTAAACATGGTCTCTTTTCTTATAGCTTAACGTTGTACTTGAGATGTATTGTTCTTTTGGATTGTTGAGATGTATTGTTCTTTTTCGATCGTTTTGATAGTTAGATGGTTTGTTTTGGATATGATGAGGGTGCTATGGGAGTGTCAACCTAGTTGAGATTCCCGGGTGCACCTCCTATTCCTTAGGTTCCTTTTGTTCACTGTATCTCTCTATTATACTTTGAGCATTAGTCTCATTTCATTATTTTAATGAAGAGGCTCGTTTCCATTTCAAAAAATAAAAAAAAAAACCCCACTTGAAGCCCAATGAAGATTAGAAAAAGGAGAAAAGTTGCCTCCAACAATTTAATGATAATCATCATTCAAAGAAAAAATGTGGAGGGTCTTCAATAACACTACCGAACAAAGAGGACAATTTGAGATCAAGAGTGATTAACTTGGAAGCTTCCTATGAAGAGTAACTGAGCAAATCATCATGTGAACATGGACACATTTATGCTCATAGAAATTTGATTTGAATTGATTTTCTTTCTTCCATTAGATATAGTTCCATGAGCTCTTCTTTAATTGCTACTCGGATATCAACATCCAGTGAAGATAAATCAGAACCTTCAGCTTTGACATATAAAAATTAAAATTAAAAAAAAAATAGTGTTTATTCAGCAAGCTTTTTTCTTTACCATTTTTCTTTTCTTCTGCTACCAAGTGCCAAGCTTTAACAGCCTCTTTAATTGTTCTAAGTTTCGAGCAAATAACAAAACCAGCCCATCCTTGTACATTATTTGCTGAAAATTTTGATTCAATCTTTTCACAACAATTTTTTTCTAACAACCAGCTATTGAAGAAACAAAAAGGAGAAGGCCCCCACAGTACAACGCCAGCTTCTAAAAGAAGAGGAAAATGGTCCGAAAATAAGCGTGCTTGCCTGGAAACTCGCACATTGTCTTTAGAAATCAAAATTGGGAGGGTGAAGAATCTCCTCCCCCCTTACCAAGTAAATCGTCCTTTTTTTTTCTAAACGGAGACAAGTCTCTTCATTGAAATAATGAAATGAGACTAATGCTCAAAATAAATCGTCCATTTAAAAGAGGAGTCTCCAAGAGACAGTTAGGAACCAAGGTAGTATGGGCTACCTTTGTCCCACATCGGTTAAAATGGGATGACCAATGTAGTATTTAAGTGGCTTGGCTCTCCCACTTAAATAGCTAGCTTTTGGGGTGTGGTTCTCCAAGGTGCTTAAGTACCTAACAATGGTATCAGAGCCAGGTTGTTGACATTCCGGAGTGGAACCGATGGAGGGTTCTGACCGGGTGTGGCCGAGTGAAGTACCGTCAGAGTAGCCGTCGGGACGTCGACTTTTCGGAGATGGGGTATTGTTAGGAACCAAGGTAGTATGGGCTACCTTTGTCCCACATTGGTTAGAATGGAATGATCAATGTAGTACTTGAGTGGCTTGGCTTTCCCACCTCAATAGCTAGCTTTTGGGGTGTGATTCTCCAAGGTGCTCAAGTACCCAACAGAGACCACAATCATCTATGAATCTATTAAATTTCTTCAGACCTTTTATGGTTTGGCCAAACGGAAAATGTTCATGAGCCCATCTTGTAATTTTGAAAAGTCTCCACCAATGCACCATGGACCTTCACAATACTTTGAATTGATGTAAGTCCAACCATAAGAACTTCCTTTCTTTATAAGTCACATGGACTGTAAACATTAGAAATCCAGTTGATAAGAATTGTAGTTTTTCTCGCTTATAGTAGACATTTATTGAGTCGTTATTTCAGTCTCATGAAGTTACTGAGTTGTTACCTCAACCTCTTTCTTCCTCAAGCATTATTGGTGAAAGTCCAAAATTCACTGCAATTTTAGAAGGTGACTTCCAGAATGAATTTAGTGAAAAGAATTTTCTCTCTCCAGAATTATATAAGGAGTAAAAGTCAATCCCTTGCTTCTCCTTGCGTGATTGGTTCTCTGCCAGAAAATACCATTAATTTGTTGGAAATATATTCCAATTATCCCACAAAGAAAGGTGAAGAGTCGGTTTCCCATGCCTTTTCATCCCCCTAGGCTGGCGTGTCAAACCCATTGACAGAGCAAAAAGGGGTTCATTCCCACCCTCCCTAAACATTACTCTGGGAAAGGTGTCCAATCCCTAAGATTGATGCATTTAATTCAAACGTTCTAGAAGTAAGTTGTGTTTTCGCACAAGTCCTAGCCTTGATTCTGGAAAAGTCTGGGATAAATTCTTCAAGATTTCATCATTCTCAAGCCTAGTTATTTCACTGCCAAATTCAAAGTGTCAATTCATCAAGGAGGTGCCCAACCATCTGATTTCGGAAAATCTGAGAATGATTCAGATGATGATTCATCAGTAAGTGTAAGCAGCGAAGAGCCAGAAATTTGGGCTTTAAACTCTGTTTCAGAAGTGGTTGATGAGCATTTTGGAGAAGATATTGTAAGACTATATCAAATTTCTACTGAAAGAAAAGCAGTTCAGCCTCCTTCGAAAAGGTTTTTGCCCATTGATCTATACTTAATTCCTCCAAAGTTCTCATCCCTACTTCAGGATTGTGGTTTCCAATTAGGAAAAGTTGCTCATTGTTCCTCTCAATAGTTTGTTGACTGTTCATGATGTGGTTGATCAAGTGAGTAAAGCCTCACACTTTCAATTGAACATCGAACTCTTGAAAAAGCTGGTTTTTTTAAAGGTCCAAGCATTCCAGAAGCATTATTCAAGGAGGCCAAAAGTGTGGAATTTGAAGAGACACTTGAAATCCCATCTGAAGAGGCGCTGAAATTAATTAATATTAATGATAAGGCAGCTCAAAAGCTTGTTGCAAGTAACCCTTCGTTGGCTGATGGTTGCCAAGAAAGAGGGGTTCTTCAACTCTACCTATAATTATATAAGGATTCAAAAACTAATTGGTACAAGAATTCATGAGGCAAAAAATCTTTCCAACCGAAGAAACTACCAACAAACGGCACAACTTGCAACTTAACAGCTAGAGAACTTTGGCCGCGGATCAATCAAGGCAAGAAGATCTTCAAATTTCAATCTGGAAACACCAAAAATGGCCAAAGCCCAAAAAAGCAAACTTTCCAATTACCAATCAGGTCTCAAGTAAAAATGTAACTAGAATTCCTCATTTGCTAATTCCTTTGAATCTCCAGCAAGAATCCCAGTTTGAAAAACTCCAAGGCTGACAGCATACACATCACCCACTCAGAAAACCTGCCTCCAGAAAATCTAAAGACCAAAGAAACAACAAAGGGCTAAAATCTTTTGGACTCCATAAAGATTTGACTTTATAAGAAAACCATCCATTTTCTGCTTCTTGGGCTCTCGAATTAAAACAACACCCAAAAGGGATTGTAGTAGAAATATTTTAAAGAAATAGCTTCGAAATACCCCAAGTCCACAGGAGATCCATGTGAAGAATGCAAAGGAGACCAGAACGATCAGAACTAACTTTAGGAGAGTGAAGAGAGGCTTTAAATACTTCTTTTTTTGTAAGAGTATTCTCTCAATACTAAGTACAGTCTCTCATCAACTTATCAGCATTAACTCAAAGATGAGCTATTTTAAGGTGACAGGAGATTTTCTCGATCAAATCAACTCCATTAGCCCTCCACGAAGATTGAGGAATTTGGGCCTTCAATTGGTGCAACCTAATCCACGAAGGTTTATGCCCAAACAAGGTTAATTTTTTACTTTCTACATAAACATAGATAAGGTCTAAAGAAGGCTCTTTTACATTCATTTCTCCCCTCAAATTTGTGTCGGTGGTTCAAAGACAAAGAAAGATTGTTTTGGTCGAACGCCTCTATAACTCTTTTGTGGTATATTTGGATGGAAATGAACTCTATATTTTTTCAAATAAGTACAATTTTTCTAACTATACTTAGTTATGACCTTGTATAGTTTGCACAAGTTTTTTTATAACGACTCTACTAATATGATCAACTTAGATTGAAGGGCTTCTTTTGTTTGATCTTTTGTTTTCGAAAAAGGATCCTTGTCTATTTGTCCTTTAGGTTTTTACCCTTTTTTGTAGGGCTTAGAGCCATTCAAATGATATTTCCTTGACTCATATCCAACAAAAAAAATAATTGAAAAGAAATTATAAGGTATTAAGGTAGAATTACAAAGAAAAATTACAAGCAAAAGACTTAAGGGGGAAACTGCACTTTGGCTTCATTCTGATGTGGTTGATTTCTATTAGATCAAACAGATTGACATAACAAAATATTGTTTTTTTAAAGGAAACAAAACTTTTCATTGAATAAATAGAAAAAGGCTAATGCTCAAAATACAAGGATACGATGTAAAACACGAACTTGTTAAGTACACTTAGAGCAACACATAGAATGATACGAGATAATTAAACTGGAGAAATAAATACATTCTCGATTGAGCATAAGACTTAGAAAAATCTGAAAATAGATTGGAAAAGGAATTCCAAAAAGAAGAAGCTTTAGTTCCGGCAACTTCAAAGTGGTCAAGCTAATTCTGACATAACTGAATATTTATTGAATATGATTAAATGGAGTAACAAATCGGAAAGAAATAAGACCTACTTTTTGTGTGAAGCATAAGTTCAAAAGTTACAGCTCGTATAGAGGGAAAATATCAATTTTGGCCCTAAATTAAAATTTTAAATAAATTAATTAATTAAAAAAGAAAGGATCTCAAGTGCATCTAATGAATATGAAGCAAGTATCTAGTGCAAGATTAATGAAGCTTTAAAGAAAAACGACATGATTTTTGTTCAAATTTGTGAGTATTGAAATATCTATTCAATTGTCGATCTTATGCGTTAATTGCACTTCCTTTTGCGTAAGGTTTTATTTTTACTAAAATAACCGAGCTTTAAGAGATACTTACTTTTGTTAACATTAGCGGGTGAATTAAGTGGAATTAAACATTTGTTTAAAAATGGTAAAACATATTTTTAAGTTTAGGATTCAATGTGATGAAATTAAAAGTTCACAGAGATAAACATGATGAATAATATGCTTTCAAATAGGAGCTCTTACCTGTTTGGTTTCAAATTCACGCTGCCACCTTCTAGCATCCCAAAAATCTTGACCCATTTCACCACAGTAATGACCTACTTGATAGCCAGTTCTCTCACGTATAACCTCAGCTTGCTGAAATTACAGAGAAAGATAATACGGTCAACTCCTTACACAATGAACGGCTGCTGGAGGCAACCTTGCTATATTGAACATTAATTACTTATTTTTTTAACCTGATATACAAGTGGAACCTTGGGAACTAAAAATACAGCAAGCATCTTCTTGTTTTGAGTTTGTAAATCATTGTAAATACTTTTAATGAGAAGAACAGCAATAAGTGTCTTCCCAGCCCCAGTTTCGAGAAAAGCTATAGTATTTTTCTTCTTAGCTTGTTCGAGAACATCCAACTGATATTGACGAGCTTGTTCCTCAGGAACTTTTTCTTTAGTCTCCTCAAAACTTTTCTCTGCAGTTCCCTGGAATTCCAGGTTTTTGTCATTATCGGTCATTGCTTCTCTGTTACGATCAACTTCCCACATCCCTGAGTGAAAAACCATGTCATTTGACCCTGATTTGTCCCTCTCCCAATAACCCTTTTGTTCCCGCTCCCTCAAATCCCTATCTCTTGCATCCCTTCCACTTGTACCATAATTCTCTCTTCTCCTAAAATAACCCCTTTCCCTTCTATCAATCTCATCTCGGTCACGCAACCTCTTCCTAGTGTGAAATTTTTCTCTATCCCTAGATGAACACTGTCCCCTGTTTGAATAATGCCCCTCATTGTTGCCATTGCTAATACGAGGTCTCTTATTGCTTCTCTCCTCATTATCACAACCCCAATCTCTCAACAGCACATCATTACTCCCCTCATGCTTTTGAATTCCATTTCTCTTAGGGGTTTCAACAACTCTGAGCCCTTCGCATCCATTTGGTTGCTGGAACCCATTATCAGATTCATAGCGCTCGCAGATATGACTACCATTACCAAGATAATCCTTGCTCAGCCCATTACATTGAAGAATTTCTATCTGTACACCATTGGACTGCACAGTTGAGCTATCAACCGGCATACCACGAACCCCAGATGCCTCGTTCTCAATAAAAGAGCCTCCCCCCACGGTGCAATCACGATCGCCATGACAAGTCACCGGAGAGAGGCTTCCCCCGTTCTTGATACTGTCAAGAATGTGATCAATTCCACCAAAAAAATCGTTGGCCAGGTTCTGTTGATCGGAAGTGTGTTCAACTGAGGATCCGGGGGCAATAGACGCGTGGAAATCCACATAATCATTGATGATGTCACAGGAGATGTCCTCACAGTCACAGGCATCGAACCAGAAAGAAGAAACCCCCAATGAACATGTTGGCTCGCTGCTACAACTTCCCGGAACCCTAGTCTCATCCTCCATAGCAGACTAGTATAACAGATAAATTAAAAACGAACAAGAACTAACAAATTTTAATTTCTGGAACTTGAATCAAAAAAGTAAAAGACATAAAAGAAAATCGAATTGAAGACAAAATCTCTACAAAAAGATAGAAAACTCAATAAAGATAGAAAAATGCTCGGCAGTGAATGGTTGACGAGAGAGTGAGGAAGCTGGGGAGTGGGGAAATGGAGAGAGAGACGCAGAGAGATCGAGAGAGAGATGGAGAATAAGTTGCAGAAAGTTAGGAGAGTGATAGACCGTACGAAGCACGCAAAAAGTAAGGATTTTGGGGTTGGAAGTAGGGATAGAGAAACCCTAAAAACCCAAAAACTTTGAGCGTGATTCTTTCAGATTCCACGGGCTATCAAACGCCTTATTCTGCCTCTGTTAAATACTTGTTTGAATTTGACCCCACGCACTTTCGTCTTCCCCTCTCTCTCTCATGTCTCTGTCCCTCAGATTTTGCTTCTGCAACTTCCCCTGCTTCCTTACTTTCTCTTGAGCTCAGCTCCTGCTGCTATACCCCAAACTAAGCTCCCAAGCACCCGGAGACACACCCTGTCGCGGTTTTCTTTTTTCCCTGCAAGAAATACAATTTCCATAATTTATTATCCTTCCAATTATTTATTAATATTAATTATTTTCCCTTTTCTCTTTTTACTTTTCTCTTTCCTTTTTCATCAAAAACTTGCCGTCTCAATTCCTTTTTCTTTATTTTCTTTTTCTTCTTTGTTTTTTTTGAGATTCCTATTTACATAAATTTTGTTTGCATGAACATGTGACTTAACGGCTAATTGACATAATGCAATAAGCGCATGACATGCACCTAAAATGTGCATTAATTACTCTTTATTTATTGGTGTTTAAGGAAGAAAATGAGTTCCGGGAGCTAAAGGAACCAAACCGAACCAAAATCGGATGAAAACAAATCAAAAACCCTAGAAAACAAGCCAGTGTAACGCTAGAAGGTAGCTACACTGCCCCTTTACGCTGACCCAAGAGTAACAAAATCTAACAAACAGGGGGCGTAACATTACGCTGTGAAAATTGGCCAGAGTGTAGCAAGGCTATCTTTCCAAAAATAAAATTTTCTACAATTATGAAAAATTCTTGGTCTCCAAGTTTTTTACCTTCTATGAATTAGGAGGTCCTCAGCAATCCTAATCATCAGATTTTAGAGTATTTGAGACCAAAAGAGGGAGTTTAGAGCAAAATATGAAGATTCCATGATGTCGAAAGGTTCGAGGATTGTTGGAAGGCCAAATCCATCCCGGAGACTCACTTGGAAGCCAGATAACTTCTTTTCCCTTTCTTTATTCTTGGTTTATTTGTTGTATTTTATTATTCTAATGTGAATTTTTCTATGGAAGCCATGATAGGCTAAATTTCTTCTTAGGTTTAAATTGTTGAACACTTTATTTTTTGAATATTAATTTACATTTACGCTTTCTAGCATGACCGTTCATAATGTTTTAGAATGTTTGATCAATGTTTGAATGATTTCTTGATTTAGAATCTTGCTTGAACAAGTGAGTTTTATCATGCATGCTAGCTATCATTGGAAATCACATAAAGTAGTTGGATAACAGTAGAGATTGCTAATGAAGGTTCTCAATGCTTTGGTTAATCATCTAGTTTCAAGCGATTAGTAATTAAGGTTTAAGCAAAAAAGAGTTGTTTTCAAAATATTCAATCAGGAAAAAAGACTTCTAGATCTAGGTGTTGTGTTAATTACTTCAAAAATCAAGTAATTGTGTTTAATAATACTTTTGATGAAATATATTCCCTAAAACGCCTCTTATTTGATAATTTCCTATCTCAATCACTTTTATTCGCTTTCTTAGACTAGTTTACTTTAAGTGTAATTACAATTCGGTCCCATAAATAAAACTGGAACGATCTCTGAATAGCAAAAAGATTAATCAAGATTCCCTGAGGATGATACTTGACCAAGGCCATTTTAGCTATATTATTATTCTGTGTGCACTTGCGCGTATCAGCGCACAATGAGCCTTAAGCTTATGTTATTTAAGATGAGTAAAATGTGCTTTTATGAATGCAAGCTTTCCTAGTCTAAACCCAAGTATAAACCTAGACGAGGTTCATGGCGAGTCCAGGGTCGAACACAAGGATTTGCACTAATCATGCGTTTGGATTGAATGATCTAATGCGATGAATGTTTATCAATGCGTTGAAATGAGTGATTTAACTATAACTAATTTAACTAAACTACAACAAAATAATGGTGAGAGAGATTAATATGATGAGAATGTATGGATGATGATGAGTATGAATGTGAAAGCCACGATCACAAAGTAAGCAGCATGCGGTGAGTGGAAGAAAAAGCACTTTATAAAGTAGAGTTAAGACGATTCCCTATTACTTTCTTAACTGATGCATGAGAGGCGTTCATATTTTCAACTTTTAGAGTGAAAAGCTAACCTCTCGGCCTTTGAACCACGTTCATCTTATTTTTAAGACGTATGCTTGAGTTGATTTAAATATAAGTCTTCTTTATTTCTGAAGTGTTACTTCCTTTATTTAATATTGTCTACAATTTCCTACTTTCTCAAGTAAGAGTTCTCATCCTAAACCTATTTGTTTTTCTTTGCCATCATTCTTTCAAAGTTACTTCAAGATCTTTCTCGTGAGCATGATGGTCATATACTTACAATAATTCCAGTTATTTTATTTGGTTTTTCTGTTAGCATGATGGTGTACCTACAATAATTTTAGTTATTTTCTTTTTATTGTAGGCTTTGCAATCTAATTACCTAAAATGTGTTGAATACTCATGTATCTTTTTGATATTCAGCGTGTTTTACTGCAGATATGGGAATTTCTATCCACAATGATATTCATCATAAATTTATTTGTTTTATCATCCAATGTAGTAGAAATTAAAGGTAAGGAAAGCTTCAATTTGTCAGCAGATAACTCTGACTTTTTGGACGATTATTGTATATTGGTTAGGAACTTCACCAGATTCATTATTAAAAGGTTTTTTTTTTGTGAAACAGTGATCACAGAGTCAACTGTGAGTAGATGCATTGGAACTTGCTTATGTGTTCGTGGAGCTAAGTTTTTTGCCACAACTTTGTGAGAAATGAAGTATAAAGGACACAGACACAACAACTTCCTGTTATGTGAGGTCAGACCGAAATCCAATCATTAATTATGCAATTTCATGTTTAGAAGAAGAATGGAGCAGGTGATCTGAATAGAGGTATCTTACACAAGCCGGATTGAAAAAAATTGAAACCTATTTTCAGAATCTGGATCATATATTTTATATAGTCCATAATTTTGATAGTGGATGTGGTAGCTTTGAAAGGACTAAGGAAGTATATTTCTTGTACTAGTTACATGTTTTTTAATTGTACAAACGTAATTGTTCTAAATTTACTTGCTACAACTTTATTTTTAGTTCATCAAGAAACAATGAAGGAATAGAAGGGCGTAAAAAAAATCGAGCTCCAAAAAAACCTTAAAGAAAAGAAAACCAACTATGTAAAATGTTGCTTATGAAAGATTTACAAAAAAGTTTTTGAAATCGAAGCCCAAAGACAAAAATGAAACTTCACCAAGTACCACACATCACAAGGATCCCTCTCCACTCCTCTAAAAATCCTATAATTTCCCCTCTCCCCAAAGATTCCACTATAATACACACATCCCAACTAATCACAAAAAGTACACTTTCTCCCTAAAAGGAGGTTGATAGAAGAGGAACTCCTCGATCAGATCTCTTTTCGCTTCATGCTTTATGTTTGTAGAAGAAAGTTAACGTCATAGGAACAAGACAAGATCGATACACTGCTTCGTGAACTTGAAGTTCAATGCATCCTGAGTTCCATTCCTTTGTATCTTCAAAAAAAAAATTTATTGTCTTAGATTTCCAGAACCCGACTAGTCAAGCAGCCAAGGTTAGTTTACTCGTGATGTGATTGTAATGTAAGAGGAATATTCAAACGACAAGTTTGTCTATGCTTGGGTTTCGGGCCAGTTGGTACGAATTGGATGGCCCCTCTTTTGTCTTGTTCTTACTGGAAGCATGATTCAAACCATGATAACAATTTTATAAAATTTTGAATTGAACTGAATAGCTGCAGATGTAGTGTTCCAGATAGATTTATTACAGAACGAAAAGATCGTTGCATCTAACATCACATCACGCGTTCACACTCTTCATTACATCTGGTAGTATCAATCTAAAAAGAGCATGCATTTTTTTAAGAACTCTAGAGCATGTATTTAAAGAACCTTAACCGTTTCTCTTTACGGTGACATAAGAAGAAAGCACACAGCTTCAGCATATACACCAAGAAAGAAACAGGCAAACATGCTTTGATCATAAATTAATCACCTGTACTATACTTCAACTAATGGGCGCTGATTTTTAGTGCATGTTGTGTCTGTATAGCAGCACTTCTTGAGTAAACATTATTAACATTATGATGCCTAAAAATGCTTTAGCAACATAGACTACTGGGAAACTCGATTTGTGGTGAATGCGTTTTGTAGTTAGGATATACGAAAAGCAATTTCTTGTACTCCCAATAGATCCACAACATGACATTCCACTCTTGGTTGCCTTGTTGCCCGCTTCACCCTTCAGCCCATTATTAGAATATGTCACTGATAGCTGAGCTGAATCAACAATTTCTATATGTTTCTCATCTTCTTTAGCCTGTAGAATTGAACATCAGAGTCAAAGACTATCCGAAAATCATCTTTACACGTTTTTTTTTTACAACAATAAGAGCTTCTACATATTGAATATGGTTTTAAAAAGCACAATTTCATCCTCTCACCTTGTCTTGGGGCATTATTTTACTTCGAATTTCCCTCTTCAATCGGTCTCTTTTTAGTTCACCTTCGTAGGCAACAACGTAGCTGGACTTTGGTTGACGTTGGGCTTTGAAAGTTGTTGGTTCAAGATCAGGGTTGTCATTGTCAATAGAAGTACCACATATCCGAGATTCACCTTCACCGAAAAGAACAGAAGAATTGCCTCGCAACTCATCCTTTTCCTCTTTGTACTGAAAACGCTTTACCGTGAGGGGGCTTTTCCGCGACTTTCTAATTGTTGACCTTGTACATTCATGCAACCAGCTTGGAGAAATGTGATTGTTCTGCAAGACCTAAAATATGCAGATAACTATTCGATGAATAAGATTCACAAGTACCTGAACTTTCAGAAAAACAAATATGTAAAAAAAAAAAAAAAAAAAAAAAAAAACGAGCAAATAATGAGAAGATAAGTGTTGCTGCAACCTTGTCATCAATTCCCCACTTAAATGTTACAGCAAAACAATTCAAGTCAAGTTAATGGTCTGAAATAATTTTTACCGGGAAGCCAAAGGCCGTATCAGTATCAGTGTCGCTGCTACATATACCGGCTTGAAGTTCATAAACCATGCTATCTAATTCCTCTTCGTTGTAGCTATCAATGCGGTTGTTCGATGTCACCTCATCACAGTTTTCATCCTCGACCAAGACTGAGTTCAACAAGAGCTCGGAGAAATTAAGTCCAGTATTAGAAGCTTCAGGCTGTAATAATTGGTTATTTACTCCACCATCGTTGTCGCTGGAAGGTTGAAAGTCCATTAAAGCTGATTCTGGTTCTGAACACCATGGGGACTTGCACATCTTTGAGGTCGCATCATCAAAGTATTCGTCTGGAACAAATATCGAGTTCAAAATCTCTGTGAGACTAACTTCATTTTCAGAAGCTGGAGCATGTATCGGTTGCATATCTACATCGACGGATGGAAAATCTGCCAAAGCAAGTTGTCGTGTAGAATGCCATTGGGGCTGAAGGACCGATTCCCCGTTTGCTTGAGCGCCTCCATTTAACTGGGTTAAAAATTTGCAAATAAGCTAGAATTAACATTATGTAGCCATCTCTAGCGCTGCATAAAAGTTGATCTTCAAAATGTTCATACAGGATACTCTTACTTCCTGGATTGGTCTCTGTGTGCCTTTCTTTTTCAGGTGAGAAGCAACACTACTGGTTTGTGTATCTTGATCGCAAGTAGAAACATCTCGCTCTTCTGCATTTTCCTTCAACCGACAAATGACGAATGGCCTCTACATGGGCCATAAAACAAAGGAAGGACAAGGTTATGACAAAAACGTCATTGACATGAAACACGTACACAAACTAGGAATAAAAGAAAAACTTTAAAAAGCTGAAATTTATTGCATATATGTTTATGACAGACGAAAACTTGTTGTATGTGTGGTGAACAGACAAACTCTAGATCACCGAATACATATCGAAGGCGAGGTCATATATATATATATGTTCATAAAGTGATAAAGGTTACAGATACATGAGAAATTGATGCAACAGGAATGAGTAGTAAAAAAAACCTGGTATGGGATGTTGTTATCTGGGTGAAGGTGATACTCGTGTATGACCCAGTTGGTTTTTACAGCATTGGAACTCCGGCCTTCATAGAACACTAAAATTTTTCTAGTTGCAATTACTTTGTTGGTTCCTCGAGCCTTGATTGGGCGGTCGTCACCGGTGGTTCTCCAACAGCCAGTACCCGTGGTCCTTTTAGTTTTGGACGTGTGGGCTCGGAAGAAAAACCACTCATAATTATCAGACTCGAGATGGGATTGCTCTGCACAGGGACAAAGAGAGGATAGAATTCCAATTGTTGCAGAGGATCATAAAAAATCTAAAATCAAATACATACCAGGCAGTTCCCAAGGCTCGTACTTGTAGAGATCAATCTCACGGATATATTGAACAAGAGATTCGTGGCCAAGAATCTTGTTCTTCAGGTAGTGGGTAATGAGCTCTTCCTCCGTGGGACGAAATCGAAAACCAATCGGCCATAAATAATGAGGAGGAAATGTAAAGCTGGCCATGAATTTGATAGCAAGTGCGTCGGTGGTGGGTGTTTATAACAACTGGAGCTGGAGCAGGAGCGAAGGCAGCGAGGGAAAGGTGGAATCCATTTCCATCATATACGAAGACCTGCATTGACTGGGCGTAGTGGATGATGATGGCGATCTTCGACTTCCTATAGAAGTTATTCGTGCGTTGTGGCCTTGTGGGGCAAGCCAACTCCAATAATTTCTCAGGCCAAGATAGAGGAAAATAAAAGATGAGTTAAGTTGTTAACGTTGTATTCTTGAGAATGATTAGGGACCGTCTAGACCGTATCTATTTCCATAATTTTTTTTTTATATTGTACAAATATCGACTTCTAATTTGTAGATTATAATAATTATATGTCTCGGTACATACTAAAATATTGTGAATTATAATAGTTGTGTTTAAAATACCAACTATTGTAATTAGTGTTTGGTGCATTCAATATAAATTTTTTTTGTAATAATATTTTTTATACTTAAATTTAAGAAAGAAATTGATTATATTTTTTTTAAAATACTTCATTCTTTTATAACTATACTAAAGCTACAAAAATAAGCTAAAAATGGTTAAAGTTATAAAATTGAGGAGCAAAGAGTACCCTGACAACACGAATATTGAAAAAATATAATATAATATAATATTTAAATTGTAAAAATAAAATTAGGAAAAGTAAAATTATGAAAATATGAAATTTCTCCAATTTCTCCAAAAATGAATTCTCACCAATGTCAGTGTGTCTATAAAATCTACAAATGACTACTTATTTATAGGAATTTTGCCGTGTTGTATGATGCATAACCAACGCATGTGGTAATGGAAAAATGACACTTAACTTTGGACACTAAGCATAAACATTTATCTAACACCTATTTTATAATATTTATAATACTCCCTTTAGATGCCTATTATATATGAAATATGCCTCATTAAAACCTTACTAGGAAAAAATCCAATGGAAAAAATAATAAAATATTATAATCTCATACTTAATCATTTTTAATTAATTAAGTTCAATATTAGTAATTTTAATTTTAATTAAATAATAAATTTTTTTAAGAAACGATAAATTATATAAAAAAGTGAGAAAATTAGATAAAAATTAGATATGAGAAACCTGATCCCTTTCGAGTCTTTCATTCCCCGCTTTTTGTCCATGTCTGGTCACTTAAAACGCTTTCTCTATTTCTTTTTTATAAATATGATATGTTAATAATGAATGAAGTAATAAAAATTAATCACAATAAATAATTGACCAATTATAAATAATCAATAATGATCATATATTCATAGTGAAGAATCAAATTAAAATTAATCTCAATAAATAATTGTTTGACTATAAAAAAATAAGTAATCAATTATTATTATTATTGAAAAATGAATTTTTGTAATAACAAAATTTGAATAATCCTAGTTTACTAATTAAATATATTTAAGATAAAATTAGCTAATTAATTAATAATTTGTGTAAATAAGTAATTGGGCAATTGTTTTCAATGGCAAAACTACTGGAAATAATTTCAAATATAGCAAAATGTCATTGTCTATCGGTGAGAGACAGTGATAGACACTGACATTTCGCTATATTTGTAAAATGACATTGAAAAAACTAGTGATTGTCTATCAGTGTCTAACATTGTCTATCACTGATAGACAATGATATTTTGTTATATTTGTAAATAAGTTGGTTCATTTTGCTATATTTTAAAACAACCCTATGTAATTGCATTCATTTAATAATTTTTTATTGTAAAAATAAATTAAGTAAATATTTTAATAGATTATTATTTATTTATTAAAACAAATATTTATATTAATTTTGTCAAATTAATATTAATTAATTAATTAACTGATTATATTCAAAATGAAATTATATATAATGAAAAACAAAAGAAGAGAGAGGAAAAGAGAAAACCCACAATTCTAGAAGGAAAAAGAAAACTCGTGTCTGTGGGAAAAGAGGATGCATGGGAATTGCTTATTCTCATGCAAAGTGTTGAAAATTGTAAAACAAACATGAGTTTTGGATGTATGTGTCAATTTCCATGCAAAAAACCTTCAAACACAATGATCCCTAAACCACAAGATTAACGCGGCGGAAAAGCCCCAACCTTACCCAATTTTGATGCCTCAAATTCCAATGAAGCATCTACTTGCTAGCTAGGAGGTTTTGTACGGATGACCTAGATTGGGAGGGAAAAAATGAGATTTGTCCTGCTTTTTGAAAATGAGGTTTTTTTTTTCCTTTGCTGATGTCAAATTCGAGTGAAATTAGCAAAACGAAACCCATGTACAAGTGGATTGGCTCTCTTGTTCTCTCGGTTCTCTCACAAATAGCTTCCTCTCTCCCTTTCTCTTATAGTTTCGCTCTTCGATACTCCATCTCGCTTTCTAGCCCTCGCTCTCTGCGTTGGATTTCGCTCTGCAACACAACAGAAAAGAGGGAGAGAAGAATAAGTCGACCAAAGAAGAAAAGATTGGTCTCGCTGGAGAAGAATGCCTCATTGAAGCTCGTCGCGTGGTCTCGCTAGAGAAAAAATGTGGTCTCCCCAAAGAAGAAGAAATAGAGGATGGTCTCGCTGGATGGAAAGTGAGAAAGAAGAAAGAAAAAAAAAGGGAAAGAAATCACTCGGAAGAAGAAAGAAGAGAAAAAAACTAAGGGTAATTTCGTAAAATTGATTGATGATGATGTAAGCATAATGTAAAAAATTCTTAAGTTTTAAAAAATGGGGCCGAAATCATTTTGGGCTTAAGATTTGAGTCTTTTAATCAATTATCTCTACCGACTGTTGGTTCATTAGCTCCATGTAACAGAGAGCATTTAGGACACTCCACACACTTCTTCCGGACAATCTCTCTCACTCAACCAACTTGAATTCCTAACAAAATATTGAAATATCTCATCCCACTTGTTCAATCATAAATGGTCACGTGAATTTTTTTTTTTTTCTAATCACACCAAAAACGTAAAAAGAAAAAAGTTTTTTAAAAAAAATTAACTCACTATTTATATGGGTGCTGAGATGCTCCCAGTATTGTTATATTGCTCTATTTCCAAGTCTATTTTTTTTTTATGGATGTTGATGCCAAATTTGAACCAGTAAATTGGTCTAACTTCGAGAATAAGATTTGTTATGGATCTTTTCAATAGAGAGTCAACTTACTGTCACCTTCCTTGCTTATTTATAGGGTCAATGACCTATTCACCTTCCCTGTTGCTTATGGTTAAAAGTGAAAATCTTATAACTTAGGGACCAAATTGAAACAAAATTTAAATCTCAAAATTAAAATTGTAACATTTTGAAACCTAGGGACTAAATTGAAACCAAACTCAAAATTTAAGGATTAAATATATAACATTTTCAAATTTAGGACCAAATAAAAACTAAGCCCAAAATCTAGGACCAAAAATGTATTTTCTTACTATTATTATTCTTTAATAGTCAGTTTATGGAAAGAAAAATATCTGGTTGAAGAAGTCTTCTAAGGTGAAAGAAGGAAAACGTGAGAAAATTAAAATTAATGTATTTGAAAGCTAATAATTTAAAGTTTAGTGTACTCTATACAATATAATACATAAAAAAAAGTATTTGCAATTAATAGTAAATTTCTTAAATTTTAAGAGAACTTTGCAAGTATGTTACTTTCACTTTACAAATTAATTAAAAAAAAATAAGAAAAGAAGCCCACATCACTTCTTATCATTGGAGTAAAAAGAGGAGTCTCAATAATAATAATAATAATAATAAACTCGAGAACATCTATGGGAGGGGTTATTACATGCACTCTACTACTTGAGTTTGTTTTTTTCTTGGTCTCCCATTAACGTTTAAGATGAAACTAACAACTATTTCTTGAAATACAATGATACATAATTACCAAACAACTTACTTTACAATTTATTCTAAACAAAAGAACTTACTTTGCAATATTTTTTTTTTAAAAAAAACCTCAATGCACTTATCAAATATGCTATATCATACAAAGTGGAGAATTAAATCTCAATGGTTACATGATTTAAAAAAATAACAGTAAAAGTATAAGCGACCACCAAATCATTCTATTAATAAAACAACTAAAGGTATGAGATAGCTTCCAGAGTTGATTTAGGTGGTTTAATTCCAAAGTCATTGCTCAAATTTTACTTTTTGCTAGATATAGAGTTATCAACCAACTTAAATAAAGGATATTTTTCTTTGTTGTAATAGTTTTTTTTTTTTAAAGAAAGAAAAGGCTAATGATGTCCAAGAAATTTCATTAATTATAATTTTAGCAACAAAGTTACATCTCCTGAGAAATAATATTTGTCAAGTTGTCAAATCCTTGTCGTTATTGTTGTTGTTTAAGACCTATTTTCTTTAAAAAAAAATCCATTTGTCAAACTTTTTAGTCATTCAACTTTAAAATTGATTCTAACTTTTATATCAAAATTGTTGGTTTTTTAATTATTAGAATTGAAAAATTAAAGTAGGAATTTTAAACGAAAAAGAAGGAAGTGTAAAACAATAGTTAAGATTTATGAGGGGAGGGTGTGCAGTAGATTGCAGACAAGAGAGTAGCGTGATTAGGCCAAGTTTACTACTCCATAATAAAAATTCATGCAATCTTAATGAGTTTTTTTTTTAATTCATAATTCACAAAATATTGTTAACTAATTTTTTGGAAACGTATTTAAATGGACCCCACTTTTCAGTACGATGGATTGATTGTAAGAGAAAGCAATCCAAGAAAACAAGACAAAGGTGGTTTTATTGATATAATAGACAAAGGATAAAACCATACTTTTTGTTACACGATATAATTCACGTGAGAAAGGGTAACATTACAAGTACAACAAGATAACATAAAACAACACAGGTCAGTGCATCCACAATTGACAATTCATTAAGAAAGAAAAGAAAAAAAAGGTAGAAGTGAAGTCACATATTCTTTTCCATGTGAAGTGATGTCCTGAACCAAGGTATCCACACTGATGTAGTCTTCTGGTATTGCCTGTAAGCTTCTGCTCTGTAGTGTTGCTTCACCATTCGGTCTTCAACCAGTTTGGTTACATAAGCTAAGCACATAGTGTTGAGCATCGCTCCTGCAAAGCTCCATCCCTGACCTAAACCACACCCTAATATCCCAAGCCCCCACCACCACAACTGCTCTCCAAAGTAGTTTGGGTGTCGACAGTAACGCCACAATCCCTCCTCAAGATTGGGCACCATCGATTTTCCACTCATTTTCAGCTTCCTGTTCCTGCTCACGAATTCATGCAGCTGGGTGTCAGCAAAGTAGGCCATTCCAATTCCACAACCACACACAAAGATGGCTACCAAATCCCACAACTTCAATCCCTCCTCAACTGAGTGGACAACGTACAGAGGCAGGCATACGCCCATCAGAAATACCTATACAAAAAGTTTAAACCAAATCAACCACCAGCACCAGTATGTGAAAGGTGATTCGTTGATTAGTTATTACCTGCTGTGAAAGGTAGACAGCGAAGAAAGAAACCCACCACCAGTTCTTTCCGTACTGTCGGCGCATATCCGTGAACCTCCAGTCCTCTCTGGCTCCCAACTGCCATCCCTCCCGCCTCAAGTAGTTGTGGGAAAGCCTTATGCTCCAAATCCAAGTCAAAGCAACTGCGACCCACGACCTCAATTCATTATACTCAGCTAAGGGGTGAGAAGCAAAATAGTGAACCAGCATCACGGGTATCAAAGTCCAGTACAGGTCGATCATCTGCAGTGCACCAATTAATAACATATAGCAGGTGTAGAGAAATTGAGAAGAATTATGGGATTCCAGCAAAGGTGGAGTCTCACCCAGTGGCTGGACTGGAGATGGCTGATGAGCCAGAAGACAAGGTTAACATTGAGGAAGAAGAGTGCATTCACCAACAAAAGAGGATGGTGATAGCACCATTTCCAGAGACCGCTACCGCTACCGCCACCACAGTTGCTGAGGAAACAGAGGTAAAAGAGAATGGAGGGAAGCGGGACCAGTAATGCTATGACACCATTCTTCAGATTACTCCCATTTGAGCCGCTACTTATGGCCATCGGTTTTCCAACTTTTCTTTCCTTCCCTCTCTTCGCTTATGCCAACGCCTTCCACATCTCATTGCTCTCTTCCCTATCCATTTTTATAGGGCTGCTGCTGCGTCCAGACTTTTGGCTCTCTCTTTGACTTTGTAACCGCCCTACTCTGCAAATTTCTTCCTTTTATTACATGCTTAGAGTAGGATGAAAAAGCAAGCTAACGTGCTAAAGCCCTCCAATAAAAAAAATTCTTCTTCCATATTTATATTTATTGTATTATAATTGGTTAAATTACAACTGTAATCCCCATATTCCATCACTACTTTTGTTGCTTTCACAGTTCCTACACCTTTTTTTTTTTTTAGTAACAGTTCCTACACTTCTATCTTATGAACTATTAGCTGTAGATTTTCATTGTAATTGTACTATTAATTTAAATGGTAACGAAGAGTTGGCATGCTATCATAACTGGATATAAATTTTCATTTTACAATCGATATACTTAAAATGGTCCCTAATTTTAACAAAAACAACGAGCAGAGCCTCTGGCAGTGGGGCTTACTGCAGAGAAGAGGACCATGCAAGTAAAATAATGATTATGACAATTAATTAAGCAAGTATAATAATTATGATAGTTATTTATTAGAGGACCACAAGCACGCTTGGTATTAGCATATGATCAAGAGACTGCAAATAACTTTGCATGCTATTGGTAATTGGGCTGGGGTGCGAGCGAAATGATGGGTTGAGGGCCAGGGCCACGCATAATCATAATGATAGTGCGTCCGCCCGCGCCGTCCGGCCGATCTATCAATCTCCTGAATCCAACTGATGCAGCTGCATGTAATGATTGGGACACAGTCAGGCCTCACAGCAGCACCATCCACAACATACGCCCTCTTTATTATTCTATATACACCCGAACCAGTAAGAAAACATTTTCCTCCAATTTTGGGAATTGATCATCTTTGCTTGAGAAATACAGCAAATGCGTTGGGAATTCAAAAACTTCCTACATACAAGTACAACTACCAGTACGAAGCAATATCGGTTGGCAACCAATGACAGAGCAGTAAACAAAACTGGATACAATTGCTACAACACAAGGCAAGTTGTGCATATGCGATTTATGCCACCACATTAAGTCCATTCTCTCAAAGCATTTTGAAGAGAACCAGCGACTCAAGAAGGATTGACAACTTAATGGTCATCATGCTCATCGAACTGGTTACCTTCATCAACACCTACATCTCTTTCATCCCCATAGTTAACCCAAGGTAGCATTGATTCAAATAGGACAGCCAATGCACTCCTATTTGCAATTTCCTGGGTAGGTTGCCGTTGATCAGGAGGATTGGCATGTTGAACTATATTCTGCACGTCCCTCATCCTTGGATCAACCACAAAATCTTGCAATGCTTCAGGAGGGGCCGATGATAGTGAATCAGAGAAATCCGAGACCAATAAATGAGCATACCTGGCAATAAAAGAAAGCTATCACTTTTACCTCACAAAAATTGCATTGATTATTAAATTCCACAAGTACACTGGAAACTACATAGCCGATTTGAATCTAAGTGGCTATTAAATTCCACAAGTTACTTCTTTAGTTTAAAAATAATTTCAGAGCACAACTGATCAAAATGCATGCGTTGTGAGAGAGACAGAGGGAGAGAGAGAGAGAGAGCTCACTCATTTTTCTCAGATGAGAATGCTTCTTTTCTCACACAAGCCCAGTCTTTAGCATCGTTTTGATCAATTTCCAACGCTTCAATTACCAATTGTGCAGTCTCTCTGAGAAACTTCTGCAGATCTGGGATTCTCCATATAATGTAATTCCTCTCGACGTACAAATTAATGAGGTGATCCAATGATGGAATTCCCGTCTGATCAGGCAGGAAGAAGGAATGCTTGAGTATATGCACCCAAAACTGCTCCTTCAGCGGGACCTTTTCCACTAATCTCTTCAAGACCAAAGGGTGAAGCATTAACGCCTGCTTCAGAAGATCTGTTGAATTAGCCCTCGTAGCATCCACATTATCAACCTTTAAGGGTTCTTCACGCTCAAGATAAAATCGACATATGGAAAGGGAAAATGAGAAGTTTGGAAACAACCACAGAGAAGTATCATTTTTGTAGCTCTCACCAAACCTTTCCAGCCATGTGTATTCCTCTGCCCTCAAAGATAAGTAATCAATGAAGAAAAGAGCCCCCATTGGGTCATCAGAATCCAGTGAAAGTAGCAGTTTGCAGACTTCTAAGGCAGATCGATGACAACCACGCCTATCCAAGTTTTTTACGTGGGTGAAAAGCGATGTATACATTGGCTTGTTCGTTTCATGCCTGATCTTCAACTGGCAATTACCTTGAAAGACAGTAAACATAGGGTGCCATGCACATTCCAAGGCATATAAACTCTTTCCAACTGCATCAGAGGACATTTCATGGTCACCCGCAAATTTAAAATACTCTGCCATCGTTATAAGTGAATCCAGGTGATATGGGTGGTACAACAGAATACTGGCAATGCCATTAAGATCATGAATAGATCTGGCGGCTTCAAATGCTTTCTGAGCTTCAACATAGGATGGCGGGTGTACATATCTGGAATTCATTACATTACAATCCAAACACTAGAGGAAATATACATTACATCTATATTTTGATGACAGGGGTGACACTAATTTATAGAAAAACTAATTGAAAATGTACAAAAAGATGAAAAACCAGGGTCAACATTCAACACAAATTGAAATAGTTTGGAAAAATGAAGAAAAAAAGTAAATATGATCAACATTATTGAACACGAGGAATGTAATTAAAAAAGTGTGTGCGTGTGTGTTTTCTTTCTTCTTTCCTCTTTTTTTTTTTGGGAGGGGGGAGTGAGAGAGATGGGGGCACAATTAGAGATGTCCATTTTCCCTATGGGGACCAGGACCCGCCCCAGATTCCCCGAATAAGCAAGTTATGGGGGAAAAAACTTCCCCGTAGGCTAAACACGGACGGGAACAAGAAATGCATTCCCTATCCCTGTCCCCACCCCGTTAGCTTACTTTTTTTTAATTTATTATAATAATTTAATGTTATGGTATTATTGATATTATATAAATATTATATTTAAATTTCTAATTTTGTTGTTTAATGGTCAAGATAATACATATGTTTGAATTGAACATTTTAAATTTAGATTATATGTATGAATAATTTGATTGACAATAATTTCTTTAACTAGAAAATTAGAACAATTTCTCTTTAAATTCAAATTGACCATGTGGAACTAATCATATTAAAAGATTTAGTGAGAAATTAAACTATTTAATTAAAGCTTTTCCAAAGTAGTGATTTAAGTTAATTGATTGAAAAAAAAAATCAAATGGGGAAAAATTCCCCGCGTGGAACCCGTACCCCCTCGCGAATTCCCTGTGGGGAATCCCCGCCCCAATCCACGTAGGGAACTTCGCGGGGATGGGAAATGATATGGAGAGCGGGGAAGCCGCCCCCGCCCCACCCCCGCCCCGCCTTGTGGTCATCTCTTATCTACCTATGGAAATAGTATAAATGAATATTGACGAAAAGAGACAATATTAAATTCATAAAATAGCAGTTCGTTCAAGGTTATTAAATTTTGTTCCAGGAAAGATGAGATTTATACAATTACTTAGATCTAATATTCAGGTAATACATGTCGCAGCCTTGCTGGACGTACCATTCAACAACATCTAGAAGGCTGGATAGTGGACACACATATCCAGTAATCCCATTCTAGTTTAATCCTACTTAAATTGAGTATGTGTGCTTTAGGGAGCAGAGAGGAAAAAAGAGAAGATAAAATGAAAATGAAAATGAAAATGAAATTTACCTGAAGTAGTGATATTCATTCCTGGTCTCCAAAAACTCCATGGAAAGAGAACCATCCCAACGAGGCCAATGGTCTGATGGACTAACAAGATAGGTCTTCCTAGAAAGATGGTTGACACGTCTTCCCCCACGTAGTTGTCTAGAACTACTGGCCTGATTATTTTTTTCAAATGATTTTACTACCTTAGAACCAAATATTCTTCGCAGTTCATTCCCAGCATTTAAATATTTAGGATCCACTTCTAACAATGAAGGCATACATTGTTTTCCACAATTCCTTTCTTCTGCACCATTTTTGGCTTTCTCAGGGCCCCGTGGGCTGCTTAAAGCAGAAGGGTCAATATCCAGAGATTCTAGAAGCACATCCAAGGGTTTATCAAGGATTTTGTCTGTGGTGGAAGAAGAATTCTCACGCTCTTTTTTCTTTTTCTTTTTCTTCAATTTTTTATTTGAGGTTGAAATTGCACTTCTAGTTCCAATGCACACAAACTGCTTATGCATGTCCACGGAGATTTCGTCAACCGCCTCCTGGTCATTGTCCTGTAGACAAATGACACAGCCAGTTGGGCAAAAAAATTGCTAACATTTAATTAATGCACTCTACAGCCAGTACTTCATAAGACTTGACAAGAACAAAGAGAGAAAAAGGGGCAAAAAAAAAAAAAAAAGAAGGAACAGCTAAACTAAGGAAGATCATTATATTACAATGACATCATTTTTTTTTTTTTTTTTGATTGAGGAAGAAAAATTTTATGACTGCAAATCAAAACGTTGAACAGGGTTTTAGTAATTTGTTTAGAAATCCTACAGTCAGTAGATAAGTCCTGGCTAATATAACCTGTTAGAAAAAGTTTCAACAAGAAAGTAAATTTTCACTTGCATATGGAGCATACTTGAAATAAAATTTAGAACAAAACCTTCCATAACTTCAGGAAAGATATCCAAACCCCATTTTCCCTTATTATCTGCAACAAATTTGTAACAAAGCACCTTTCTCTTCAGATCTTAGGTGCCATACCAATGTGATAGTCTTCAATTATCCAAGGAGACTCATTTGAAACATTGCAACTTAGCTACTCGAACATCTCTAACAAATTATTTGCCTTTTCTTTGAAAACCTTATCATTTCTTTCCAGACAGACTCCAAACTGTGGATTACATGGCATTGGACCCACAACAAAAATTTCTTATCCCTACCTTTAAGTACATGGGCTGATGAAAGACCTCATTGTAGCCATGCATTAGATTCCCCTGCCTCAGAATCCTCAATCCACACATCAGCCACCTTTATATCAAGATAACGAGGAAGGTGAAACAAAGGATGAAACATCATTGAGAGAATAACACAACTAAGCCAAGGGTCCTTCCAAAAAGAGATAGATGTACCAGTACCAAGGCAATTTTGAGTACGAGAAGCATTCAAATCAATAATCTGACAAATAAACCTCCAAAGTGATTTGGAAGAACCATGAATGACCGTCGGCCAAATGCATGGAGCATAATACTTAGCCACAACGAGCTTTCTCCACAAGGCATCTCGTTCATGCAAAAAACACCAAATTCATTTGGCCAACATAGCATAATTACGACAACATAAGTTTCCAACACCGAGGCCACCCATCAATTTAGGACATTGAGTGGCTTCCCGATTCACATTATGCATGCTATCACGGGGTTAAAATCAAGAATAAAATCCCATCATCAGTCACCACAAGAGCCTTTCTAAAAAAACTCACGAATCAATTTATCCAATCTCTTAATAACTTCAGAAGGAGCTCGAAAGAGAGATAAATAGTAAGTAGGTAAACTAGACAAAGTAGCCTGAATAAGGGTATGAAGACCCCCCTTTGATATATATGCATGAAGACCCCCCTTTGATATATATGCATACTTCCAATTGCGAAGCTTATGGTGCATTCTCTCCACGATCAATTGCCAAAAACTTGGAGAAGAAGAGGTACCTCCAAAAGGCAAACCAAGATAAGATGTTGGCCACCGACCCTGCTTACAACCAAAAAGTATTCACCATCCAATCCAACACAGAGTTAGAAAGGTTAATCCCCATAAGCTCGCTCTTAGATAAATTTGTAGACAAACCAAAAGCTTGCTAAAAATTACTAATAACCTCAAAGAGACGTAATGCAAAATGATCAGTTGTAGAGAAGAGCAGGAAAGTGTCAACAAATTGTGAATGGCTCATGACAAAAGAAGAATCACCAATAGGATGAGAGCAAATAAGACCCTTCGATAAGCTATGATCCATAAGACGACCCAGACAATCAGCAACCAAGATAAATAAAAAAGGAGAGAGAGGTGTTGATTTTAGAGAAGTATTAAATTTTCTCTCATTCCTCAAAAAGGACCCAATAATGGGTAAATATAATACAAGAGAAATTCTAACTTAGGGAACTAATTATAAAAGGAAAGAACATTTAAAAATAATAATTAAAATAATAACTAAGGCAACTATACTATACACAAATCTACACTCCCCCTCAAGCTGGGTTGTATATAGAATACAATCCAAGCTTTTTTAAGAAAAGGAAACAAGCCTCTTCATTGAATTAATGAATTGAGACTATTGCTCAAGTTACAACAAAAGATACAAAGATTACTAGAAGAACAAATGCTGGAAGAATGAATGTCTTCCAATTTTGACTAATATCTTGGATCAAGAAATCTGCAAATTCTTTGGGGAGGGAGAACCAAGAGGAAGCGTTGAGCCGAGCTATCTCCAATCGATCTACCCAAGACGTTGACTTGTCATGAAAAACTCTTTGGTTCCTTTCAAACTAAATTTCTCGTAAGGCTTTGACTGCGTTATTCCATAGTAGTCTTGGGGACAACTCAAGCTTTGGACCAACCAAAATTTACAAAACATTGTCACGGAAATCGTTGGTAAAAACCCAACTAATATTAAAATATCCAAACAACTATTGCCAACAATTCCTTGCATAGCTGCACTTGAAGAACAAATGTTGGAGCTCCTCTGAGTCAACCCAACATAAAGAGCATACATTAGGAGACAAATAGTGAGTAGGCAACTTTCTTTGCAAAACTAAGTAAAAGTTCAAAAGTCCACATAACATGATCCAAACTGTAATATTGACTCTATGAGGGCTCCTGGAATTCCATAAAGCTTTCACCAAATGCCTATCAAGAGGGGAGGCCAAAAATAAGTGTGTAATAAGGGATTTAACCGAGAATGCACCATTAGCTTCTAATAACCAAACCCTTTTGTCTTAGCATGCCTTTACTCTTTGAGCTGAGATGAGACTAAGGAGGGTCTGAAAAGTCAAAATCTCTTCCTCCTTTAAAAGTCTACGAAAGAATATGGACCAAGAGGAAGATGATGAGTCCCAATGGTCCGAAAATGATCCACTTGGGTTGAGGGCAATTTTGAATAAGCAAGGGAATCTGACCTTCAAAGGCAATTCATCTAGCCATGGATCATGCCAAAAAGCAATCCTACTCCCGGATCCAAGCTTGTAAACGGCCAAAGCTTCCACTTTTAGCCAAGATCTCGAAATGCTTATCTGAATACAGTCCAAGCTTGAAATTGAATTCATCAAAATTTCTCCTCGATAAAGCTTTGGTGAGAATGTCGGCAATTTGATGGCGAGATGGAACATAGTTTAGTTCCACTATGTTCTTGTTGACCTTCTCAGATATGAAATGTCGATCTATCTCTATGTGTTTTGCTTTGTCATGATGGACAAGATTCTTTGCTATGATGATTGTTGCTTGACTGTCACAAAATATTTTGAATGAACTTTGAGTTTCTTTTTTTTTTTTTTAAGGAAACAAAACTTTTCATTGATATAATGAAAAGAGACTAATGCTCACAATACAAGGATACTTGAAAATCAAAAGATCATGTAGAAATTGCTAAAAGCCAGAAGATAAACATCTTAAAATAGAAGATTAACAAGAAAAAATAAACGCTCCCCAGTTCAAACAAATATCTTGGATTGAAAAGTTCACAAAAAGCTTGGAAAGAGAGCACCAAGATAAGGCATTGATTCTTGCAGCTTCAAAACGATCCGACCATTGAAGAGGTTTATCATGGAACACCCTTTGATTTCTTTCAAACCAGATTTCCGCAGGAAGAGCTGAAAATTTGGGTAGTAGGCTTGAAAGAAGGCCCAGATAAGATTTGAAGAACATTATCTTTGAAAGAAGCATCGAAGACCCAATGAAGATGAAATATAGATAGCAATTTCCTCCAACAAGCCAGCGAATATCCACAGCCGAAGAAAAGATAGTTCTTTCAGAAGTTTTTGTATCCACATCCCTTCATAAATTCCCAAAGCTAGAGCTCGATATTTAGCCTCTACACTACTTCTGGCTACAATTGACTGCTTTTTGTTCTCCAAGTGACTAAGTTGCCCCAAACATAAGAGCAATATCCAAATGTAGATCTTAGATCAGTTAACTCTCCAGACCAACTAGCATTAGTATAAAGTTTTCCCATTTTGTTTGATGACTTTTTAAACAATAGCCCATGACTTGGAATACCTTTGGAGTATCTTAAAATCTTGTTAACAGCCCTAAGATGATTTTTATTTAGACTATTCATGTGATGACTAACAATGCTCACAGAATATGATATGTCTAGTCTGGTATGTGTCAAGTAAATTAACTTTCCCACAAGCCTTTGACACATGCCCTTGTCAACTGGACTAATGCCTTCACTATGGTCTTGGCCTAGATTAGGATCCATAGGTGTTTCAGCAGGTCTCCACCCAAGATTTCCAGTCTCTTTTAGCAAGCCTAGAATATATTTTCGTTGAGAAATGACAATGCCATCTTTAGATCTCGCCGCCTCCATTCCTAAAAAATATCTCAAACTTCCCAAGTCCTTGATTTCAAACTCAGTTGCAAGCATCTTTTTCAAATTAAAGATCTCCCATAGATCATTTCCTGTGATGATGATATCAACTACATATACAATCAAGATTGCAGTTCTGTTATTTGCAGATTTCACAAAGAGAGTATGATCAGCTTGACATTGACGATAACCACTATTAATCATAACTTTAGCAATTTTGTGAAACCAAGCACGAGGAGACTGTTTTAATCAATATAAAGGCTTTCTCAACTTGCATACCAAGTCTCTGTTAGACTCATTTTCCATCCAAGAGGAACCTGCATGTAAACTTCTTCTTTGAGATCACCATTCAAAACGGTATTTTTGACATCAAGTAGATGAAGAGGCCAATCTTGACAGCTAAAGATAAAAGGACACAACAATATTTAATTTAGCACCAGGAGCAAAACCCTCCTGATAATCGATATCATATGATTGAGTGAAGCCCTTAAATACAAGTCTCGCTTTGAATCTTTGAACAATGCCATCTGACTTGTATTTAATTGTGAAAATCCATTTGCAGCCAATAGGATTCTTTCTAGGAGGAAGTGTTCTGAGAGTCCACGTTCCATTACTTTCAAGAGCTTTAATTTCCTCATGTACAACCTTTTTCCACTTGGAATCTAAGTGCATCTTGAATATTATGTGGAATTTGAATATTGGTCCAACTGAGTTACAAAGCTTTATAAGACAAATGTAATTTCCTATATGCCACATATTTTTCAATTGGATGACTGGTATAGCTTCTAACACCTTTTTGCTGAGCAATTGGTAATGTTGCATCATCAATCAAGGGCACCATAGAAGTGATGTTCTCGTAAGTGGAATTCAAAGAAGATGTATCTGGTTCAGGTGGTTGACATTTAGAGTCTTGCAAGATAGTCTCTTTCCTTCTAGAGTAAACAACAAGAGTTCGACTTTATGAGACTAAAGGTTCAAAAACTTGTGAGACTAAAGGTTCAGAAACAATAGGAGGGACCGACACAGAAATAGGTAGCTCATTTATAGGAAGAGCTACAACTTCAGTTATGATGTGAGTAGGAGGTGTGGGACAAGTAGACTGAACTTTCCATGACTCAAATTCTCTCACATTCTCCCCCTGAATTTGGGACTTGGTGAAAAAAAGGTTGGTTTTCAAAGAAGGTAACTGATAGAACTCAAATATATAGAGATAAAATTGGTAACCAAAATACAAGATAAACCAAGTAATTCGAGGTACTTAGACCCTCCCAATCTTGAGATCACACTCAAGCCCTAATTCACTCATCAAAATATTTCCTCTATTCCCAATTCTCCTTATCTCTACTTATAACCAAATTCCATAACCAACTCCTCTAACTAATTACTACTATACCCTTAATATCCCTCTAATACCCTAATATCATTCCTATCATTACCGGCCCCTAAAACACACCTTGTCCTCAAGATGTGGGTACAAAACAAGAACAACCCACAATTTTTTTTAAACCCATGTAAAAACAGCCCACCAAGCAAACAAATTAACTAAAAAGTATACAACCTTTTTTTTCACTTTTTCCTTTCTTTCTATGGCCCAAACCACATTCTTGCAACCCCAACGTAGTGGCCCACCATTCATTCTACATTTATGCACTTGTGAAGTCCTTGTGAAGTCCCTGCCAAAGAAGCCCACGGGTCCCACTTTCCTTCAGCTTTTCTGCTTTTGTAGAACATCGGCCCAAATAAGTCATTAAATATCCAGCCTAACGTATTAGTTATCAGCCCCCGTCTTCTAGAATTTTCTCCTTCCTAACAACCCACGTGACTAAGGTTTTCTTTCTCTCTCTTTTCTGTTTTTTTCTTTTTCCTTTTCTCCCTTTCGTGACCAACCCTCTTTGTTTTTTCGCTGTCAATGCCACTAACCCTCCACGAAAGATGCGTTTGCACTACCCACTGCTTGGTTCTGTCTCCAACCAGCCAACCCTCGTCGTCGAAAATGGCTATTTTAGATAGATAAATTTTCATTTCTTTTGAACTCGAAACCTTCACCCCCAAACGAAAATCATACCACTAGACCAAATGCCCAACAGTAGATGTATTTTCAGTTCATCGAAAGGCTATTTGTATGTTCCGAGATGATGGAGGAAGTCATTTAGGATCAAAAAAGAGATGTTCTTTGGTAGGTTGCCATTTTTGTCATTTTGTGCCTTAGTTAAAGCTTGAGAAGGAATAGGAGAATGTATTTATAAGGTTGTTAGGTGCAAAAGAAATTTTTCACTAGTTAGGGAGGGGAATGATTATGGGTATATAAGTGTGAACAATAATCTCTATTGGTTTGAGACCTATTGGGTGGTACCAAAAGCAAAGTCATGAGGGTTTATGCCCAAAGTGGACAATATCATACCATTGTGGAGATATATGGAGATTCCATTGTCCTTATCAATTGAAATCAGAGCCTAAACCTAGATGTGTGTGTGAGATCCTCAGGGATTTCGAACAAAACTAGTGAGTCTTGTGGATGAATCTCCAGATCCGACAAAAAGTGTTTGCGACAAACAAGTAGAGAGCTCTATCAAATCAAGTGGATTTGGATGGAGAGTACATAGTCCTCTCAGTTCAGGTTGACTGATAGAGGAGTATATCTTTGGTCGAGGGGAGGAGACTAAGGGTGTGACAGGTGGTCAACATCAAGTACATTCCACAATGTGATCCATGGTTGTGTTCTATCTGATTTTGCTCTTGGGTCTTGATAAGAGCAAGCCCTCGTAGGCAATTTGGAGTGGACGAACGAGAGGAGACTCAAGGTGGTACTTTGTTCAAGGGGAGGATTGTTAGTTGCAAACAAAATCCCACACTGGGTAGGGAAGAGAATGATCGTGGGTATATATAAGTAAGTGTGAACAATTATCTCCATGGTTGAGGCCTTTTGGTGGGTGGTACTAAAAGCAAAGCCACAAGGGTTTATGCCCAAAGTGGACAATATCATAGCATTGTGGAGATAAGTGGTTTGATGCCTTTTTTGGTGTTGTTCTCTCTTTTTCCCTTCTCTTTATTATTTATTACTTTATGATCGATTACTTATTTGGCTCTAACCTATCAAGTGGGAGTTTGAGATATAATTTAGTTTATTCCACAATTACTTATATCTTGTATAAATTCCCAACAAGCAGTATCAGAGCTAATAGGTTCATGAGTCATGGGATCAACAGAGCCAAAAGATTTTGAGGGAATCATAAAATTTGATGGGAAAATTTTTGGATATTGGAAGATACAGCTTAAGGATTTCTTAATTGACAAGAAAATGCATAACGCATTGAAGGAGAGACGAAAAAGGATGTCAGATTAAGATTGGGAGACCCTGAATGAAGAAGCATTAGCAATCATCAAAATGTGTCTGTTAATGAATGTGACTAGTTTTGTAACCAACGAAACTAGTGCAGTGAAGTTGATAGAACCCCTTACAAATAGGTATAAGAAACCATCTATTAATAGTAAGACCTATCTCCTTAAGAAATATTTTAATATGCAAATGGTTGAGGATATTTCTATTGACCCCTACATTTAGACTTTGTTATTTGTTGTTTCTTAGAAGTTTTTGGGATTGTACTTTTAAATAGATGCTTGTCACCTTGATGATCGGGATGTATTCTGGATTTTGTTTGATCTGTTTTGTCTACTTAGTTCTTATTGGATATGATGAGGGTACTAAGGGGGTGTCAACCTAGTTGAGATGCCCAAGTGCACCCGTTAATCCTTAGGTTTTTACTTTCTTGGTTGCATCTTGTATCTTGAGCATTAGTCTCATTTCATTAACTTAATAAAGAGGCTTGTTTCTTGTTTCAAAAAAAAAAATGAGGTTACCACTTTGATAAATCAAGAAATTTGTTAAGTTAAGAGTTTACTGATGAAGTGTATGTTATTCCGTTGTTAATGTTTTTACTTGATAGTTGGGAAACAATGAAGACGACAGTGTCTAATTCAACTAGAGATAATACTCTGAGTTTTTCAGGGGTCTGTGATTTAGCAATAGCTAAAGAAATTCGTAAGAATAATAGTAGTAAAGAATCTACTATAGATTCAACTTTAGTTGTGACGAGAGATAAAGGCAAGATAGATTTTGAAAATGATAAACCGGGTAGCAATAAGAAAAAGTGAAGTGATAGGAATAAAGAGGTAGTGTTATGTTGGCTAAATGACTCTATCGTTTTGTCCTTGAACCTGAAGCCTTGTGGCAGAAGATTATTGTGAGCAAGCATGGTCCTCATCCCTCTGAGTGGGTAGCGAAAGGGGTTAACAACACGCACCGTAATCTTTGGAAAGATATTTCTCTTCAGCTTCCTTCTTTTTCCCATTTTGTTTTCAGTGTTGTGGGTGACAGAAAGGAAACGTTGTTCTGGGAGGATCATTGGGTGGGGGATAGACCCCTCTCATCTACATTTCCAAGATTATACCATTTATCCTCTTCGAAAAATTGTTTTGTGTCGGATGTTTTGGTTTGGACGGGGAATTCTGTGTTTTTTTCCTTTGGTTTCCATCGAGTTAGTTAGTTTGGTTTCAGGGGAAGTATAAATATGTTTTGTATTTGTTTTGTGATGTTATGTTTTTAGTCTGTACTGTTTGGTTATACCAAGCTAGGGAGAGAACCACCCTCTCGAAAAGGTGGGCCTGTACTTGTGACTATATTATCAATAAATTTTGTGACTTTCTGAGAAGAGTCATTACAGATCGTTCGGTTGATGATTGGGGAGTTCCTCCTCCGTCTACCCTTCAAAGAGAAAGGGTGCTTTCTTTGGTTTGATAGAGTGTGTGCTTTATTGTGGGATTTGTGGCGAGAGAGAAACAATGGAGTGTTTAGGGGAGTGGATAGGGCCCCTAGTGAGGATTGATCTTTGGTGATATTTCATGTTTCTCTTTGGACTTCGATTTCAAAGGTTTTTGTAATTACACTCTAGGCAATATCTTACCCAGTTGGAAACCCTTTCTTTAGGTGGGTTGTTGTGGGCTTAGTTTTTTGTATGTCGTTATATTCTTTCATTCTTTCTCAATGAAAGCAATTGTTTCTATCATTTAAAAAAAATGTTTCTACTGTCACAAGAAAGCTTACTTCAAAAATCAATGTAGGAAATTAGAAGAGGATCATAAAAGAAAACAGAAGGTCAATCTGGTTGAAATTGATGACAATGTGTTGAGGGTAACAAATAGAATAGTAGCCACTCATCTGAATGAGCAATTGATAGTGCAACTTCCGTACACATAGCTTCAGATAGGAGTTTAATGAGGATGGGGAATGGTAGAGTTTCCAAGACCGTTGGAATTGGGGGTATTAATTGGAGGAAATTTAGTGCTACGCAATGTCAAGTTTGTGGCTAGGATAAAGATGAATCTCATCTCTACTGGCAAGTTGGATGATGAAGGTTACATTACAGTTGTGAGTTTAGCAGTCGCCAGGGTAAACTCAGGAGAGGATTCCAGGTATTGGCAGTTGGCCACATAGATATTCCACACCATACAGATCTCAATTAGTGTTGCTAAAAGATCAGAGAGATGGTGGATGCCAGTTAAAGTTACAAATGGCAAGTGCAGAGGTACAGTTGGGCCAACAACAATGATAGCAAATTTCGATTAGTTAGATCAAAATTCATCCATTCATAAACAATTAGCAAGTCCGGAGAGAGTGTATGGCTATTACAAACCCAATTGTCAAGAGATTCACATTGATTGATGAAGTCGCCTAGGCGTATAAGGGCATCAAGGTGGAAGGCCAAAACAGTTGTTAAGGTCAAGTCTCCACAAGAGATTCAACCAGAAGCTTCATTTGATACCTTTTTCCTCTTCTGTTGAGGTTGAAAGTGCCTCAGCCTAAGTAAAAGCCTTCCTTGCTGGCTTTAGTTCAAGAGATTGAGAGAGTTTTCTTTTATAAGTTGTTTGCTTCAAAGTCGCTCAGATTATTGCCTGCATGTGGTATCTGTCATTAAAGTTTTTTGTAGACTTATATTTCTTTATTGAGTTGTATTGTCTCTATTTTGGCTATAGGGTCTTTTTGTTTAAGGCCCTTTTGTTTCCTTGTTTCTCTATCTTGTACTTTTTTTCTTTTTTGATATCTGTGAGTGTCTGGGCCAGCTTACGTGCACCTCGGCTAATCTCATGGGACAACCCGCCTGACCCTACAACATTTTGGTGTCAAGGAAACTCATAGGAAATTAATTCCTAGGTAGGTGGCGACCATGGATTGAACCCATGACCTCTTAGCCATTTATTGAGACTTTGTCTCCTTTTTTACCACTAAGCCAACCCATGATGGTTTCTCTATCTTGTACTTTGAGCATTAGTCTCTTTCATTATATCAATGAAGAAGCTTGTTTCCGTTTCAAAAAAAAGCTTGGCAGCATACTTGAAGGAAAGAGTCAAGCCACTTGCATGCATCTTCTTCAGGAATAAATGTTCAAGATTGAAGAAAATGTCAGTTGGTACCACTTAGTTGAAGTGGGACTACGTGATTGTTCTTTATGTCTATGGAATAATTCCACGTAGCTTGCTCTTTTTTTTTTTTTTGGGAAACAGAAATATAACTTTTCAATGATAAAATGAAAAGAGACTAATGCTCAAAGTACAAGAAATATAAAAACAAAGGTACAAACAAGTCAAAGAAGTTCTAGGATCAGTAGGTGCACCCGATTATCTCAACTAGGTTGTCACAACCATAGCACCCTCATCATGTCCTTATACAAATGAAATCTGCTGGATAAAGCTAAAGAGCTTGCTCATACCTCAAAGCAAGCACAGATGAGCTACGGCCTACAGTTATTTTCTGATAGTTGCTTGTTCGATAATTTTTTGTTTTACAAGTTTTATGTTGAGCCTTGGAGTTTGTCAAGAATATAAGAGATAACAGTTGTAGTGGGAGTAGAATCTTGGATTTTGCCAAGGTGATAAGTTTCGTTGCAGTGGGAGGAAAGATCATTATTTTTTCTTCAAGTGGGAGATTGTTGGGTTTTTCTGTGGAGACAAAACTCTCACTAGGAAAATTAATTAACCCCACTAAAAAGATAACACATGTGCAATTATTTATATCTCGAATAAATTCCCAACAAATGTTAGGTGGTTAATAGGATGGGTCCCAAATTTTGTGCAGTTTAGTGCTTCCCTTATATTCTTGACTTAATTGTGTGATGTAATTGTCCTTTATTTCGATAACAAAAGGTTGGGTTCTTTGTTTTTGTAAGTTCTCTGTGCTCCCCACTAGTTGTGCACGCACGCACACAGAGTAGAATTAGTAGTTATGTACTAATATTAAGCTCAAGTCTACCACCTTTGGCTTCAAAAATAGTTAAGAACTATGGCATAAATTGGCCAAAGTTGAAATTGGTGGATAAAAAACAGTATAAATATAGTTTAACCCTCGGGTACCAAAAATTCTTAAATCCTTGTTCTTTCTGTATGTTTAACACATAAGATAAATGCAAGCCAGAATTCATCATTTTCAATGAATGTGTGCTTCTAAAAACACAAAAGATCAATAGTTAAATTTTAAAAATTGTTCTCTATATTTCTATTGTTTATTGTTGGAATACGTTTACTGCTGTCTAAATTACAAAAATGTGATTAATTCAAAAACAAAAGGCATTTCCAAAGCCTGCTTCCGAAAAGAGATAAGCTTCGGAATATGTATAGAATGCCTAATATATAATTAATATACTGCAAAAGCAAACAACTACTCGTACGTTTATAATTGGGTGCACATAGTTGCGGAAGGAACCATTAAAGAATCAAATATCATTGTTAAGTAAATATGCTTAAAATATATAGAAATTGAGAATGCTCCAGTTTCCCAATTAATTAGAGTACAGGCATGTGAAAAGTTGAGAATTCAGCAAAGTTGTAGAGAGGAATCAAATAAGAAACCTGTTGAGGGTTAATTTGGGAGTCATCTTCGTCGTCGATAAGGAGATCGAAGGGATTGATAGAAGAAGCAGCAGGTGACGATGGCCCAGGATCCTGTCCGTCTTCAGTGGTGGAGGATTGAGAATAGTGCTGTCGTAGCTCCTCCTGTTCCTTTAAGACCTTTTTCAGCAGCCGAGCGGACATTTTCTGAGGAATCGTGGTCAACAAAACGGAACCCTCGGTCTCTGCGAACTCCAAATCCCTCGCTCCAATCCAATACGGATGAATCGACTATCGAGTTTGGTCTGGTCTTATGTCTTGACACGGCTTGCTAAGCTTTCTGCAATGCAATTACAACAAAAATACAAGCAGTCTGGAAGCTGAAACTGGAATACGCCAAGGAAGCCATGGTATTATGATGGGTCATGAGATGTTGAATTTCGAATTTCTGAATGGAACGGATGCATGCCCACCTGACCTACGTACAGCGACTATTAGACCGGCCCAATGGACAAAGCTCGTCTGGATCGCGCAAATAAGGCCCAAACTTCAATTTGGATCACCATATCTCCTCTTGCTTTTTTCTTGGAAGGTTTAGGTTGGGTAGCATTTTAGCATATATTAATTAGGGTTCTTTTCAAATATAAGAAAGAGATTTTTACATAAATGATCATCTTTGAGCCTTATATTTTAAAAATATATTTAAATTAAAAAAATTTCAAGAAAGACTTTTAGTGTTATTTTTTTGACAAATTTACACTTTTTTATTTTTTTATGTCCAAATTTATTTTATTTTCCTATTTCCAAAGTCCCTTTAATGATGGAGGGAGAAAGTGAATTTATGATGGAGAGAGAAATGCATTTAATATGATTTTCTTCTAATTTTCAATTGGAAAGAAAATCTTTTTAATTTTTTTTTTCATTCTCAATTAGAGAGAGAATATGTATTTAATTTTTTTTTCCTTTTCACGTATCAATCGTTTCTTTGATATTATTTGATATTATTTAACGTTTACTTTTTGATATTATGTGATATATTTCACCGTTTGTTTTGAGTTCTATTTGTTTTCATGTAATATTCCATTGTTTATTTAGTATATATATGAGATATTCTTATATGTATGCACTTCTAATTAAACAACGATTATGTGTGCTTGTAATATATTCACCGAATGTCTGATATATATGTCACTCTAATGCAATTTTTATATGATGGTTTGTCTATTATAGTTCCTTGTTTATTTTGAGTTCATTTGTATCTTGCCTTATTATCTCATATATAATATAGTTTAGATTCTATCTAGCATGATTTATAGATCTCAAATGAACTTAATGTTCAACATATATTAGTGTATATATCATAAAACAAAAAGTCTCAATAGAAAATTGAAGACATATATCACAGTATATATCGAAAAATCACTCTATATATCGTAAACGATTATATACTTGCAAATATTATAACCAATATATGAAACATACTAGTAAGATTGACTAAATTCCTTTTAAGTAAATTTAATCGAAGTTCCCAAATAATTTTCAAATAAACAGAACTATTTATCATGATATATAAATCTCAAATGAATTAATATTTAACATATATTAGTGTATATATCATAAAACAGAAAGTATCAATAAAAAATTGAAAATATATATCACAGTATATATCGAAAAATCACCCTATATATAAAAAACAAATATATATATATATATATATATATATATATATATATATAAAACATAGAAGTACATACAAATCCAAGACGGCGGCAACTATTAGTGATAGGCGCGAGATCTTGGCGGCGTGCGAGTTGGAGTGAGATCGGAGAAGTTTGACCAGAAAAAATTGAGAAAAAAACTCACCGTCGGTCGAAACTTGCACGGCGGAAACGGCGGCCGAAACTTGAACGGTGAACACGACAGCGGCCGAAACTTAAACGGCAAGAACGGCAGACGACGTGTTTAATGATGGGAACAACGTCGTCGACGGTGGTTGGGCGGTCCGAGGGAGGGAGGCGGCGGCCGGAAAGATGAGAGAGAGTGTTTTGAGAGAGAGATTGAAGATACACGAATTTCTAGGCTATGCATGAGGGAGAGATACACAAAAACCTAAGTTTGTTGATTTATTTATATATATATAATGTAGGTGAATTGTAAATAACCATTGATATTGGTGAAAATATGAAAACAAGGTCTTTTTTGTAAAAAAAAATGGGATGCTTTAGACAATAACGTAAAATGAGCCTTATCTTAAGGCCTTTTATGTTGAAACCCCTATAAGAAATGAACAAAAATATTTATAAATGTAGTAAAATTTCACTGTTTATCTGTAGTCTATCACAATTTATCGCAGATAGAAGTGAAATTTTGCTATATTTGTAAATATTTTTAGCATGTTATCATTTAAATTTTTTTTCTTAATATTAATTAAGGATATAGCAATATTTAAAATAAATTACAAATATAGCAAGTTTTTGTTAATGTAGCGATTAGCTTTATGTTTGTTCCTAAAATGCTCTTGGTTTCAAATGGAAAAGCAGATCTACATGCGATTTTATTCTCTGTTTTTATCAATTTGTGGCAATGTCATCTTCGTGCACGTAGAAGAAACATCATAATTACAAAATAGAGAAGATTTTGTACTCCACAGACCAGCCAAAGATATGATGTCATCCCATAGTTGTTGAGAGTCTTGGAAAATTCTCCTATTATGTTAAAGTCATATGCACCAGAAAATAGTAGTAATGATAGATGTTGCTTCTCAAGACCCATTTTTTGCTTGTCGTTTTAAGATGCAATAGGTGGTCAGGCATCAAGTTCATGGATCAGGCTTCCAAGACATCAAAATCATTGAGAAAGTAATCCCAAATATCATTAGAGAAGCTACAGTTGAATAAAACATGCTCTAATGACCCTCCAAGCTTTTCCTGCACATAACGCACCAATGGGAGTTGAGGTACGTCGAGGGATTTCTCTTCTGATATCTATCGGCAGTATTGAGGCTTCTGCTTTTTATATCCTGTAAATTTTATAAATAGTAGTAATTGCCTCATTGGTACATAATATACATGCAACTGAATACATAATAGATTTACTCTCTACTATATATTTTCTCCCTATACTTTACTTTTGTTTCTTTGTTTTACGACAGATTAGCTTTTTTTCTTTAATTCCACCCGATTAACCAAACTCCACAACAACTTGAATAAAACAATTGACACTAAATAACTATATATCCTACATACTCTTATTATTGTTTTATTTCTACTCTTCCATATTCTTTGTTTCCTTAGGGCCCTTCTTAAATTCACTCGATTAGAATTGTTAATTTCAAACGAACCATAGCTTTGTAATTAACCATATCTCCAATTGCTAGCTAGGTTGACACCAAACAAAAACAATCCAATTATAAGAAATCCGTGAGTACCGTGGCTGCAATTGTGTAGTTTAGGCCTTCCAAATTAGAATTTGATTGTGTTAATTATTTTATGCATAGTAATAAAGTCACCGAAGTTTTGTTTCGGGTAAACTCCATTTGATCAATGTTTTTTAGAATTCGAACCTCATATATGTTGGCTAATATGATGATACACACAGTTCATGCATCAATGTGACTTATTAGCATAGATGTAAAACCCTTGAAAGAATGTGTACGTATATGTGGTTTGAAGGATAACCGGAAGCAATTAGTATGATAATAATTACAATGTTTGGGCTCATTTCCATATATATGGGATCTCATACCATTTTAGTAAAGGTACCATGGCTTATTTAACAAATTATGAACTCAATTAACCCCAAGAAATGATGTAAAAGAAAATAATAAAAGAGAGATGCAGAGTTAATAAGATGTAATAAAGTGCATGATTACTGATTAATGTAAGGATGAGATGAAATAAGAGTTGAAGAAGCAGTTTATAGAGGTAGAGGTAGAGGAGAGGAGAATACCACTTCCGCTCCGCAAAGGAGGACACGTCATTAGGAGAAAACAGTAAACCCTAATTGATTTGATTTGAATAAAAAAAAAAAAAAAAAGAAAGAAAGAAAAAAGAAAGAAAGAAAGAAAAAAGAGGGAAAAAAAGAAAGAAAATTATGGAGGAGGGGAGAAGCGGAATGTAAAGTGCAGTTGGGGTAAACCAAAAAAAAAAGGCTGATTAGTCTATTTAGTGCGTCGAACAACTCAAGGAAAAGAGAAGAAAGAGAGGAGATTTTTGAGACACGGTGGAACCCACCAAAGATGTGGTGCCTCACTCTATCATTATGGGATTTTAGAATTTGATGGAAAGATGCAATTATTGCTGCATGGAATTCCAAAAACAAAACTACATGACCTATTCATCACACATATTCCAATTCCCTCTCTCTCTCCCTCTCTCTCTCTCTTTTTACAAAAGAAAAAGAAAAGTATAATAGTATAGTTTAGTAACCCCTTTTTTTTGTTTTGTTTATTACACTTTTGAATTTTGTAACCAGAAATAATCACGAAGAACTAAACAAAACGTGGCTTTCTTAATTTTCCAGCAGCGCACATTAATTACCTTGTAATTGGTAGTATTAATTAAAATGAATATTATGTGGTTCTTCATCTTCAGTTCCGAGAAGGCCCAGAAATATTATGTATGTGGATGTAGAATAATATATATCCGTATAATGAATGGGTGTAAAGGTATTATATATAAAAATGAGTTAATGATTTAAATATGAGGGGTGAGGGGGGAATGTGGAGATGACTGAGGAAGTTATATATAAAAGCAGGTGCTCCCACACACAGAGAGAAAGAAAGAGATTAAAAGATTAAAAAGAAAAGAAAAAAAAAAAGTCCTCGTCCTCGATGTGCGTGGTCTCGAGTTGAGGGCTGACTTCCGAGGGAGGGTTGGGTTGTTTAAGACGATGAAAGGAAGTGGAATTTTCCACAGCAATGACCCAGTGAGTGTGCTTTTTGGTTGCTCCCCAAAGCCACCCATGATTCCCAAACAACTAGGTCCCTCCCCCCACCTTTTCTCTTTCTCTCTTCTACTTATATATATATGTAAATTTTGTTTTTCCTAATGCTCCAGGGGACCTCTCCCTTCTGAACGAATCTTCCCTTCACCGCCAACCAGCAACCAGCTCGTCCTTAATTTCGGGCACACAAACAACACACATCCCAATCACATTCAACTTTTTTCAACTTTTTTCAACTTTTCCCCTTCCTCATCCTTTAATCTAACTTTGTTTATCCTTCAAACCTCTTCTTCTAATCTTAATAACTAACCTTACAAATTAGTCTTACATTGCTTCAATACCCATTTAACACTAATTAATCACAACTTCTACTCTTTCAATTTCCTCTTACTCGCACCTGTCTTCTTGTTCACAAAAATCTATCTCTAAAAAGAAAATGGGGAATGTGGATAAATGGGCATCCGCATAGATATTGCCCCCGTTAAAATATATTCCATCAGAATCCTATGATTTTATTTTTTTTCTTTCTCTTTCCTTTTTTCCCCCTTTTAAAATCTTGCTTTCAAAAGAGATTGAATAATCATTGTACAATGATTTAATCTACTACCGGAAAAGGAAAAGAAGGGGCAATAAAATAAGACAAGGTGGGAAAAATCTTAATTACCTTTTTCTAAAGAAAAGGAAATGTTAATCACTAGTTCTTATCATTCATCGATCAAATTGAGGGTAGTTGCACAGTAAAATAGCGAAATGTATGGGTTTTTTAAAAAAAAAAATTAAAAAGAAGAAGAAGATATATATATATGTGTGTGTACATTTTTTTTTTATTAGCCTTCTTGGAGATGATATGTTTTCCTGTGGATTAAATTAATGAATTGGTCGTCCAGAACATGGATCTGAAGCCTCAAAATCAGAGAAAATCGAGGTCAGATCCTGTCATATGACTTTTGACGTAGGTGTGGGCCGTGTGCTAGATACTCATACCCTTTACTTCCAACGTCAACCATTCCAAAGTTCTCCAACAAATTTCTTTAACAATTTTTATCTACACCCTACGCCTACGCGCTTCTTAACCTCTCCCTCTTTTTCTCTCTCATTGCATTCTTCATTTCGGCATTCATAAAGTGATTAGTGTAGTTATAAAGTTTTCTTATACAATTATTGTTCACTTTCAACTCTCCCTTCCTTCCTTTGCCAAAAAAAAAAAAAAAAGTCTCCATCCCTTTTTTTCTCTAGTGTGTTTAATTTTAATGTTTTCCCAACTCAACATTTATATACAGATATACAATACAAATGTAATAAAAAAAATGTCATTTCCAATGGGCTAAGAAGGTCCTCAATTAGGCGGACAACTAGAGAAAAAAATTGTTAGCTAGACGGTGACGGTGACGGAAGAGGAGGCATGCCTATAATTGAAACACTCTATATCGTAATACTCAATATAAAGTTTTTTTTCAATGAGATTGGATATTTGATATGTTTCTAAGTACAATGTGGAGTGAAAAATTCAAACTTCTATCTTCTTGGATCGAGTTTCTCTGTTTTGAATGGTATTTTTAAATAATTAGAAAAGTATTTTTAAGTGAAAAAATAAGTTTTAATCACTCAATAAGCGTTATTTCAAATAGGTTGTGAAAGCAAATGTATAAACTAAGACAACTATAGCTAGGTTGGCACGTATATGATGTTTTTTTTTTTTAACAATATACTAGAGGAAATGGGATTTAGTATTTGATGTGTTTTTAACTTGCAACCGTCTGATATGCTTGAATATTTAAACAAGGGTTATATATATATATATATATATATATATATCTTAAATTCCTGTGTATATAGGGTAATCATTATAAATGACACAAAAATATCACTTTTCATGAATAAAATATTATTTGTTGTGTTTGGACGCTTTAAGAATTTAATAATTAACTAAATTTGTGTGGCTCAATTGACATAAAACTTGTATTATTAATCTAAAATCAGAGGTTAGATACCCCACCTCATATATGATTTTTTTTTTTTAAAATACACGATTTAGGATTAGGTATTAGGTATTTAAATTCAAAATGTTAAAGAGAATGTGGTTTTATTTGAATGAGATTGAGAGCGTAAAAGAGAGAGAAATGAGCAAATAATCCAATATGTGCAGATTTTTTGCATGGGATGTAGAAAATGAATGGAGAATTTTGCAACAAGTAGATGAGCAGAGCAGGGTAGTGGTAAATAGATAACATAAACAAATGTTGGCTGGGGTGTGGGTGTGGGTGACACAGAATTCAGTAAAGAATAATCAAAGTAGTTTTAAAGAAATATGTTTGTGAAGTAAAGGGTTTGATTTAGGGTTATTGGTATTATAGCATTAATTAGGAAGTGGATGTGGTTATGTGTATTTTGAAGTACTGCAGGGAGATATATGGAAAGAGAAAAAGGTTGGTTGAGGGAGAAATGGTTGTAGTTGTGCGTTTGTGGGGGAGGTTGGGGGGCCCTTTTCATGGAGATAAATAAATTAAAGATGGGTGGGGTATATATGTTTATCTGTGTCAGCCAGAGACTAATTAAAATTAACAATATATATGACTACCTTTAATTTTTGTTCAAAATAGAAAGAAAAAAAATATATATATATATATAGTTGTAATTTAATTTATTTATGCAGCCAAGGAAAGGAAAGGAAAGGGAAAATGGAAATAGAGAGATGATTGAATTAGTGGAGTGGACACATGCAAAAATTGATATTGGAATTTGATTTGGCAGGATATGAGAGGGGGTTTCATCATTTTAATTTCTACAGTTCCTAGACATCCCGACATGGATGGAAGCTTTGATGTAACCCCCACCACTCATTGCTCTTAAGACTTCAATTCGGCCCTTCCTCTACTATCTCTCTACTCTCTACTCTCTCCCCCCACCAACATCCATTCATTCTTTCTTTTCTTAATTTAATTAATTCTCCAACCCACACACTATTCCACACTCTTCCTTTTTTTCTCATTCCTTTATATATATATATATATCCCTAGCTTTTCACTTCACATCTCACTATATATAATCCCCTTTTCCTCTTTATATTATTATTAATTAATTTCATATATTCCTAACATGATCAAGTTTTGATTTCAAAATATAACTCAACTTTCTTCTCTCACATTTATATTTTACCAAATCACACCTTTAAAAAAAAAATACATATGCGCACCTACTTTAGGTACACTGTCCCATACACAAATGTTTAACCAAACACTATTTGGATGTACCTTTAATAATCCTTTTTCCAATACCAATACCAACTTCGCTACAAACAAATTCACTAATACCTCGTTTGGATCGCAATTATTGTTTAATAAATATTAATACTAAATATTTATGATTTAAATATCCATATCAATAATCAATGTCTATGTTTTGATATACAAAATAATTAATGTCAGAACATTAAATATTTATGTTTCATTTACCAATTTTATATATAGAAATCAAAATTAAATAATTACTTAATTAAATGTAAGAGAACAACTAATGTAGTCATTAATTAAATTTAGCATTCTTTAATATATTGTTACATCAAGGATAATTTTTTTAAATGGCAAAACTGCTTAAAATATTTTTATTATCCTCTATCAATAGTGACATTTTGCTATATTTGTAAATAAGTTGATAAATAAATGATAGACAGTGACATTAATGAATTAATTAGTCGCTTAAAATAAAAATAAATGAATATTTTTATATTAAATTTTAATTATACTTAATTAAATTATTTAGGTTAATTGTTAAAAAATAATTTAATAAATATAAATTAATTATATTATTAATAATTAATAATAAAATTTTATATTAAATAGTTAAGATAACATAAAATATTAATGGTAAATGTAATAGTTTAAAATTATTAAGTCTAGATAATATATTTATAATTAACAACTAATTAAAATTAATAGTAATGATTAATTGATAATAATTTAGTTAATTAACCATGATATATTTTTACTATTCATCTATCAATATAAAAATCCCACTTTTATGGGGGGTTTTGAAAACTCATGTTTGATATTTTAAAGTTGCGATAATAATATTCTAGGTTACATTGCAAAATTTGTGAAATTAACATGCCTAAGAGTTGAGAATGTTAGGTTCACTTCAATTAATTAACTTGAGTGATTAACTCACAAGTTAATTTTATGTTGAATACCAACCTAATGATGTGATAATATTGTGCGTTTTTTTTAGTTAAAAAATTTGGGGAGAATATTTTGGTCGAAAGATACATATATCTTTACAATTAACCACTCAAGTTTTGCTGACGATATTGTGGATGCTTAAAAAGGAAGTGTGCTATAGAATTACAAAAGACATACGTTAAATTGTAAAAAGAGAAAAATCAAGTTAAGCAACCACTTAAGGTCAAAGTATCGATGATGAAGATACTCACACATTTGACATTAGACCTTTGTTTCAGTTGGCAAGGGACACCTTTGGGTCACTTTTCCAGCATACGCTCCAAAAGCATAAAACTTACTCCTTTTCCCCCCTTATTCTTCTTATTTTAGTATTCGTTTAAATTATAAAATGCTTCTATAAAAGTATGTTTTAATTATCTGCTTATCCACTTTAGTTTTTACCATTGATATTTAACTTTATTTGAAAGCGATCTTTCCATCAACTTTTTTGTTAACAAAAAAAAAAAATGCAAATGTGGCATTGATTTTTAATAAAAATATACTCGTGAGAATATATATGTTGCTTCAATTATACATATAAATTTTAGGATAAGTTTCAATGATATCATAAATATTTTCATTTCATTAACTTTCCTAATAAAATGAAGACGAATTTGGGATTGGGTGGTTAATTAAGTTATAAAGTTTAGAAGTTGCATTGTGAGTTACAAATGACAATAGAAAGTTTTATCACATTCAAAATATATACTGCCAATTAGGAAGGAAAACAGATTGAGGGTTAATTAAGACTTGTTGCTAGAAATTGAGTTGCTTAAAGAACGAAGCCACATATTGGTAGTCGACTGTATTGAGAATTCCTTTGCCACATAACTGGAAAAATAAAAGATTCTCAAGCATTTTGCCTATTTATCTATTCCAACCCTTTTATTTTTTGTATTTCACAAATGCCTGCCATGATAAGAAAATATAATAAATAGAAAATACATACATTTAAAGTGTGTAGTACAACGAGAAGGTTGTAACGTCGTTGAAAAAGGGAGTGGCCGGGTCAAGAAAGAAACCATTGTGAAAGGAATATGTTAATGAGGGAAAAAAATCATAGAAATATTGAGTTAATGAAAGGTTTAACCAAAGTCCTACATCGACGATGCAACAATTGAAGGCCAAGAGAAAATCAATTAGATGATAGCTAGAGAGATGAAAAAAAAAAAAATCTATGCAATACCAAAAAGATAAATATTTCAAAAAAATAAAATAAAAAAGAGAGTGCATACACAATTTGTTTGAATGAGAAAATAAAGTCAACAAAAATGAACACGTTGATGAAATTTTTGATTTGTTGAATTTATTAAAAGAAGTAGTAAATGAAAGACTTCCGCCCAATAATTTATTCAAAAGAACAATCATTTCGTCATAAAACAAAAAGTTATTATATTTGTAAATACGATTAATGTTTTTGCTACCACTACCAATAAGCTTGTATATAGGGACACTCGCCATAATGCCATACAAAAACATTCTTAAATTTATAAATTTAGTAGTTTTTCAAATTTGTAAATATAACAAAAAAAAAAAAAAAAAAAAAAACTAGGGAATATATATATATAAAAGCATATTTCTATTTTTATTATTTTAAATTCATCTTTATTGTTGTATATATTAGTAGTATATATATGATATATTTTATATCTGGTATATCAATCATCTGAGGTACTTTATATTTGATATATCAGTCGACTAATATATCAAACATAAAGTATACAAGTTATACAATGGATATACTGGTAACTATTTTGAATGAATGTTGATAAACTATTGGTACACCTATATTACATTTGAAATTGAATTTTCAACATGCGTCGATATATAATCGATATACTTGAACAGATGTATTTTTAAGAAATACTTACATGCTAATGATATACCAACGTTTTATACTTGAAATAAATTTTGAGTTATTGTTGATATAATACTAATACAACAATGTTATACTTGAAATTTTGTTTAGAAAAAATGTTGATATACTACTGATACACTAATGATATACTTGAAATTAGTTTTTTAATAAGTATATTTGAAATTATTGATAAAATATTGATGAACTAATAGGTAATTAAATGAATTTTTAATAAGTATCTAAATATAACTACTAATGCACGAATAATATATATTTTTGAAATTGAATTTTGAATGAGTGTTAATACTGCTAATACACAAATACCATACTTATAATGAATTTAGATTGTGAGTGACATGTTATTGATACACTAAAAATGTACATGAAATGGATTTTGAATGACTACTTATATAATATTGATACATTTATATTACAATTTAAATAAAATTTGAATGAGTGTTGCTAAATTATATATACATCAAATACTTAGTATTGCATTTTCAACTCATTATGCTATACTATTGATACACTACCGATCTACTTGTAATTCATTTTGAATTAGTACTAATATACAATTTGAAATGCCAATGTTAAAACTTTTAGCATCATTCTAAATGATATACTTCATATTTGGATATATCAATAATATCATTGATATATATATATATATATATATATATATATATATTAGTTTTTCTAAATCAGGTATATATATATATATCAATCAATTAATATACAAAATATTAAATATTTGTTACACAATTGATATACCAAATTAAATATAACTTATATATCATTAAAATCATATAAAATAGATCAACTAATATAATTTATATTTAGTATATCACTTGACAAATTTAATACGCTTAACATATACCATCAACATCAAAACTGAACTTATCCCATGAAAACAACTCTATGTCAACACAAAATAAAAATAAAAATAATATCTATCATAATCAAGCAAACAATGTCGACCATAACACAATTAAAGTCATGAAATATATAAGTTGTATAAATGATATTCTTTAAATAAAATATATCAATTGATTGATATACTAGCAAATCGGCATCTCACCTTTGGGAAGACATTCTGAATTTATCAGCTTTGTGGTGCTTCAAAAATCATCTATTTTGTAATTATGATATTGCTAACATATCACTTAATTGGCGTGCATTCCTTTAATTGTTTTGATTGTACTTCTCGAACTTTCTTGAGCTGTTCTCTAGCTCTCCTCTTGTATTTTCTCTTTGTTGATTAATGAAATATTTTGGTCTTAGAGTGTAACGGGATGCTTCAGATGTGTCAACCTAGTTAAGATGTCTTTGATCATCTTCGGATCCCTCTTGCCACGTGAATATTTAAAAAAAAATACTAAATATAATGTAAATCAGTTGACTGATATACCAAAATATAAAACATATCAGATAGACTTACTAATACGTAAATTAGGGTAAGATCATAAAAAAAAAAAATATGAGAATCAAGTCTAAATGTGTTGTTATATTTGCAAATATTTTTATATATTTTTTTTTTGCTACCTATTGCAATTTTCCTTTTATATAATTTGACATTAATATTATTCATTCATTCATACCATTAATATATTCTCCTTGTTGCTGTAATTTTGTTCACATATCCATATAGAACGACATTTTCTTGCATCCACTTAATTCTCGAGTTTGCTTGTGAGAAGGACCCTCTTCTAAGAAAAAAACTTGGGTGTCGTCTAGGTTGAATCCATTTTTGTGCCGTCCAAGTTGCACCAACAAAAATATACAAATACAAGTGGTAAATTTTTTTAATTTTATTTTTACTATGTTAAAAAATAGAACATATTTGACTGCATCTAATCATTGGCAATCTTCTAATTAACGACCTGGCCATGTCACCTATTTATTCCCCACATATTGACACCATTCTTTCAATAATAATAATAATTTAAAAGGCGCAGTCATCGAACATTAAAGTTGCTCTAGACAAAACACGCACTTAACATTTGAGTTCTTGAATAATCAAGACAAAACAAACACGTATTTTTTAAGTATATTTTTTAAACCAAGTTTGCACATAATGATCTCCTTTTTATTTAAGAGTGGTTCATCGTTTATTCATATACTTTTTTTTTACAACAGGTGGGAGTAGGGATCGAACTTTGATGTCAAAGTTGATAGTATTATACTTGATGTCAGTTGAGCTATACTCATTTTAACTAGTTATCGAACTTTTAAAGTATATAATAAGTCTTTGAAATTTCATATTTGATTCTATTTAAACCCTAACTTTAAAAAATGTCTAATAGGATCATTCAACTTTTAATTTCGTGTCTAATAATTTTTTTTGTGTCTAATTAGTCTTTGACTTATTCGACATTTTTAAAAGTTCATAAAACTATTAGACAAAAAGTTGGGAGTTTAAGGCCCTATTAGACATCAAATTCAATATAATTTTTAGAAATTTTGAATATATATCCCAACTTAATTAGACATAAAATTTGTTGGACTAACTTGTAAATTTTAACGTGTACATAAATATAATCAGAAGTACATGATTTTTTTTTTTTTTTTTTTTGTGGGTGAAGTACATCATTTATAAGTGGAGAGATGAAACTAATTATTGTTCTTTTTGAAACTAAAAATGAGTTAGTTGGGGAATGAAGGGCTCCCAATCTCTATTGAGGGGGCGATGTGTCCATCTACTACCAAATTACCTAAAACAAACAAGCACTTCTTAAGACACTTATGGTTAAGTATTAAAGAAATAAGATCAAATTCGCGATGTTTTATTTTTTTTAACAATTTTTAGAGATAAGTGATAGAAAACACCAACTTAATTTAAAAAATAAAACTTGTGGCATATTCACGTTGAAATATATTTGAATTGATTATCATAACTATGATTTTAAAGTATTTGCTATGTTTAATATTATACGTCTTTTTAGAAGGTTACATATGAAATAAAGTTAGGGCAATGGGCCGGAAGTTGTGTAAAGTTTGATGGAATTATATTATAATATATATTGAAGGATGTTAAGTAGATGTCACAACTTATTCAGTAAAATATTGAACCACAAGAGATAAAGAGGACATTTTGGAACCTTGTTTTATACATAAAGTATCGTCTTTTCCAAAAAGAAGCGTTATGTTTTATACATGTGGAATACAAGTAGTTAATAGTTAATTAAATGGAACACAGGTACATAAAAGAAAGAAATTGAAATATAAGGGAAAAAAGGGAAGAAGCATGATTTGGGTTGAATAATGAAGTAAGGAGTGTTTATTTTATAATAATAACAATAATAATTAAGAAGAATATAATTGTAAAAACTAAGGGAGGAAATTGAAAAAGAGAGAGAAGGAAAAGGATAAGAAAATAATGTGGGGACAAAAAGGGAGAGTTAAATAAGAGTATTGATATAGTTAAAAGTAGGAAGGAAATAAAAATGGGGTTTGGGGGGGGTAAAATAAGAAAAGAAGAATGGGAATAATATTTTGAAGAGCTTTTAGAGTAGGAACAAAAGAAGTGGCGTAGACCCGCATTATGGAGCAGCTGGCATATGATATGTTTTGAATGGGCAGTGGGAGTGTGGAAGGGTTTTGTGGGTCTTGTTTTCAAGATGTACATAATTGTACTGTGCAAAAAGAGAGAGAGAGAGAGAAATGAAAATACATAATAGTAGTAGAGGAGGTTAATTAAGGGAAGAATATAATAATTTTGAAAACATTCCTTTTCGCATTTACTCGTACGTTGACCCAAACAGCACACCAGGCCAGAGAAGAGTGCCCTAAACATTTATTTATTTATTTATTTTTAATTTTTAAAAAAGAAAAGAAAAGAAAAAGAATAGAAAATTAGAAGAGGGAAGGGGAAGAGGATCTTTCTTTGTTTGTTTGTTTTCTTTTTCTTTATTTGTTTGGGTTTGGTTTGCTTTTGCTTTGCTTTGTTGCGCTCACTTTCGTTGTTATAATCATATTGTGAAAGACGAATAATGGAAACTGGATCCGAAAGCCAAAGAACATTATCAGGGCGAGGGCAGGTTCCGAATATCAATTATCAAGTTCAAGTGTCGTTCCATCTCTCAAATGCACCGCATGATCCCCAGCCCATCCAGGAAATGGGATTCGTGCAGTTGGAAGAGCAGAGCCAGGTTTTGAGCTTCTTGGCACCAAATAACGCCGCCATGCCACCTGCCACCTTTACTACTTCTGCTCACACCTCCCACCTCCTGGCTCGACCTTCTTGGAGTAACCACCAGGTACGACGGTGGTGGTGTACACCTATTCATTCTTTTTTTTTTTTTTTTTTTTTACTTTACTTATAAAATTATATATGTTTTCTCAATTCGATCCATCTCAGGTGGGCGGAACGGTGGATCCGAAGGCTGGGAACGAGGAAAACTGCACGGGTAGTGCTAGCGACGGCACCAATTCATGGTATATACAAATTATAATAGAATACAACAAACAACAACCCTAATTAATTAATTAATTAATTCCTCAACCTACCTACACGTACACCTTTCATATTTCATATTTCATATTTATATTTATTGTAATATATTGTTTAATTTGTATATATGAATATGAATATGAATGATGATGCTGTGTGCACTGCGCGCAGGTGGAGAAACACAAACCCAGATAAGAGTAAGGTGAAGGTGAGGAGAAAGCTGAGAGAGCCGCGTTTCTGTTTCCAGACCAGAAGCGATGTAGATGTCCTCGACGATGGCTATAAGTGGAGAAAATATGGCCAAAAAGTCGTCAAGAACAGCCTTCATCCTAGGTACACCATATATATGCACTACTACCACTACTACTGCCCCCCCAAACCAAACCCTATATCCAATTTCATCCTAACTTTATATATATTACTTAGCTTCTTTCTACTTCACGAATTATAATTCCCTCACAAGATTAATCTTTCATTTCATGAGACCTAACTAATGAAAGGCATGCGGATTCTTGATCATAATTAACTTGCATTGCATTGTATGTACACCATATTTGTTTATATGAGTTGTTATTGTTAATATAGGGGAATTAATTAAGTAGGAGAGAAATGCACGAATGGATCAATGAAAACAATTTTGATTAATTAGTGCATAGAAAATAGGAATATACACATATACATACATAGAGAGAGAGAGAGAGAGAGTGAGGGAGGGTAATAAAATAATTATGAGAAAGAGAGAAATAATGGGGAAGTGATCAGAAGTGAAGGGGGGGGGGGGGGGGGGGGGGGGGTTTGGGGTAGTTCACAGTTCAGTCTCAGTAGTAGGCAGATTGGGAATAATGATTATGTTATATTCTCTCGCCAGGGCCATCATTATTGATTTGGGTTTTTGGTTAGAACTACCAGTCATCCATATATTCTCTTCTGTTTATAATTTTGACTACTACTCAATCCATCTCCACAACACAACAACATATATTCTCTTCCATTATAATATTCATTTCATTTCATTTTTTGTTTCTTTGGTTCCCCTTCGTCTGCCGTCACTGATGTAATGTAATGAATATTGATGATTAATTAATTAATTAATTAATTAAATTTGCAGAAGTTACTATCGTTGCACACATAGCAACTGCCGAGTGAAGAAGAGGGTGGAGCGACTGTCGGAGGATTGCCGGATGGTGATAACCACCTACGAAGGTAGACACAACCACTCTCCTTGCGACGACTCCAATTCTTCAGAGCACGAACCCTTTACATCCTTCTGACTTCCATTCCAATAATCACCTTCTTTTTTTTTTTCTTGTTTCTTTTTTTAATTTATATATATCATTTTCTTTTTACTTAGCTTTTTTATATCCTTTCCTGCCTTCCTAGCTTATTTCATTTCCCCTTTCCTTTCCTTTCCTTTCCTTTCCTTTGCTTGTATAATTATTATTATTTCTTTAACTTTCTAAGCAAAATATATCTTCTACCTCCTCTGTATTTATTTGTTTAGAGATAAGACGCACATGAGAAAATGAGATGGATTCCACTCCACTCCAATTTCTACCTATTAACTATATTATTATGAATATTCACCAATCACCCTCATTCTTCTTCTTATTATTACTTTTTGGATTACATTTACTACTACTCCATTTTGGATCGGAATCTGAATGATGGGTGGGCTGCCACCAGGCCCAGCCCATTTCCAAATCAAACCTCTGGCCCCAGCCCATTTTCAAATTAAACCTCTGGCCCATTCCCATCCCATTCAATATTCCCAGCTTTCCTTTTAATTTCTGTGGAATTTGATGCCTCTCAAATATACCATACCATTACCTGCCCTCACCATCTTTGTTTTTATCTACTTTCTTATGTTTATAACGAACCTTTCCTTTTCTATTTATATGGAATTCCTGTGCTTCCCACTCTTTTATTTCTTTTTTACTCATTATTGTTGGACTCTAATAATTCTCGCTAACCACAATCTCCATCTTTACTGCCCATTTTAAAAATCCCATCTCAACTCATAATTTTACCTTCCACCGTCACCATATCCAAATCTCAAGATAAACTCAAACAGAACCCTTCTCCTTATCAATTTTCATATTCTCACTCCATTACTGTTTGTTAACAAAAAAAAAATAAAAAATAAATGGAAAATACTCCAAACCTACCCTGCATTTTAAAGATTATGAAACCAAAATATTCCAGCTATCATCTTTTCACCGCCACGTGCTTGTCAAACACAAAAATAGAATCAAAATGTGGGCTTCGCTTTATAACTCTGAATCATTCTCCAAAAAGAAAAGGGGATCTCATTCCCTAAACTAAAAAAACAAACTTCATCTGTCTCATTCTTTTTACCAATTTGATTAGATGAGGTCCATTATATATAAAAAAATACTTAAGGTGCACTACATGGATTTATCTATCTTTGTGTATCCCACTAAATTGTCATATCATATTGTGACATGTGCAAACTATTTTTATTTACATTTTAAAATATTTTAATTATTTTATTGGTATAAATGATGGAAAAAAACATAGAGATTGATTCATCTTGGGATGCATCCAATTATTACCCTTATATATATTTCAAATCATTTTACGTAATTCACCTCTCTCCTATCAAATAAAGGAGCACGCTAATCATATTTAATTAATGTAATTCTATTACAAGTTATTCTAAATTTTATATTTAATTTGTCACTTATTTGGTTTTCGTTATATTATTATTATTATTTATTTTTTACTACAACAATTGTGGCCATAAGTATTGAACATTCGACTTCACAAAATAATGTGTATGTCAATTAGCTAAGCTCACTTTAGTGACGGTAATTCTTATTCTTTTACAAATCAAAGCGACAAATGACTAAATACATTGGTCATGACTTTTAGTTTTGTTTTTTAATATAAAATGTTAACCTTCGATTCATTACTACACGAGAGATTGTATAAGATACTTTAGACCTGGGAAACAATACCAAAAAAGAAATAATACTATGGATAAAACTAAAACAAGACGAGTCCCATTAAATCTAAACTCGAAACGTGCGAGAAAAAGGATGGAAAATCCAAACAGGGGTCAAGACACAAAGTAGTGGAAGGAGGCAATTGGGTTGTTCAACCTAATTGTCCACCTCGACCTCAGGGCTCGGGGCCAAGGCCGACCTATGCATATCCCAGCTAATTCATTCTTCCTTTATTGGACCCGATTTTGCCCTCTTGAATTCAATTTGAGGAATTTCTAAGTTTACTCATTTATAAATACATCATTATGATTTAAAACTAAGTTTATATTATTATTTAAAAGTTTCACACTTTGAATTGGCTTACGTTTCTTTGGCAAGCAAATTATTGTGTTACTTTGATTGTTTTGCATGTCACCTCTTCATTGATGACATGGGAAGGACATGTTCCCCGCTGGACTTTGTCATAAACAAGTATATTAACTTTGAAATGGATTTTAAAAAATGATTTAATTATATTTAATGGAAAAAGGGCATATGGGAGTGATTGGGTTTATTTCAACTAGTTGGGAATTTTTCTCAAGAAAAAAAAAAGGTTAGGAAATAGTGGTGGAGTAGGTGTAAGTAATGTATGAGCATATTAAGAAAACAGATTTAAATTCGTCCGTAAATAAGTAATTAGAAAAAAGAATTGATATAATATTTCAGTAGAAGGAAATTAGGGTTTGGCGACGCCAAATCCAGCTGCACCTATAAAATCCCTTTTACGCATCAACCCGCTTCAACCGCGGTCTCGGCATCTACCACTACACAGTTTGAAGAGAAGCATAGCTCAGCAGAACGCCGGTCCACAAAAAAATGGAGCAGAGCTTTATAATGATCAAGCCTGATGGAGTCCAGAGAGGCCTGGTATTCCCCCTGTTGAATTTCATATATCTCATTTCTTATCCTTTTCCTTTTTCCCTTTAGTATGCGTTAAACTGGGATGTTTCTCTTCTCTACAAAAAGTCTCTCATTCCTTTAAAATTGTTTAATTAATTTGGCGCGTATTCTCAGTTGTGGTGTATTTGCATATCCACGAATCGATGTATCTTTCTACTTTAATACATTTTTGTGTGTGATTATTTTTCTAGGTTGGAGAGATTATCAGTAGGTTTGAGAAGAAGGGCTTTTCTCTAAGAGGTAATTACGTTCCGAGGGCCTTATGATGAAATCTCTGTTTTGTTTTCCTTTTGGCTCACTTTTTATTTTTCCTGTTTCGCGTGTCTCGTTTTCTCATTGTGTTGATCTAAACGTGGATAAATGTGTTGGCTTGGATTCTCCCATTTTTTATTGCTTTACGTTGGATAATATTTGGAGCATAATTCACCCCTTTCCCGACAGGATCTCGTCTTTAATTTCTTCTTGTTCTCATTCTGACGCCGTCCTCTTGCTTGCCTTAGTTTGAGTTTGACAGAAATCTTTTCTTTTTAATTTTTTTTACCATCTGCAATCTGCAGTTTTATATAGTATTGAATTTAGACTGTTACTGATGGTGTGGGTTAGGTTTGAAGCTCATGTCTGTGGATCGTGCTTTTGCTGAGAATCATTACTCTGATCTTGCTGGAAAGCCCTTTTTCAATGGATTGATTGAGTACATAATTTCTGGCCCCGTCGTTGCAATGATCTGGGAGGGGAAAAATGTTGTAGCAACTGGTAGGAAGATCATCGGAGCCACGAAGCCAGTAGATTCAGATGTGGGAACTATCCGTGGTGACTATGCAATTGATGTTGGCAGGTAACGGTTTGAATTGAATGAATGCTTGATAGAAGTTGATAAAGGAAAGATATGTGTGGATGATGGATTGTTGGTTTTCTCTTATTCAGGAACATCATTCATGGAAGTGACTCGGTGGAGAGTGCAAGGAAGGAAATTGCTCTGTGGTTCCCGGAAGGTCCTGTTTGCTGGCAGAGCAGCCTTCATTCCTGGATCTACGAGTGAGAAAATCAAATCCTGTGGATCATCCCATTCCGTGCGGCCTTTTGTTTTGTGTTTTCACCTCTTTTTAATTGACAACCAAGCTTTTGGTTGAGACGTTTTTCTGTTTAATCAATAGCTGGCTATAATCATGGCGTTATGGCGTTCCTTTAGTTCTCGTGTGCCATCTTATTGATGCTATAAGCTACTGTTAATGTTGATGGGATGATTCAGAGTCAAATTTACGTGATGTTGCTATTTAAAAATTGTGATGGATTTGAAGTTGGTTTGTGTTTGATTTACTTCCTAGAGAGTGGCATGGTTGGTTGCATGCTGTTTTTGACACCTGAAATCTTGAAACCAAATGGTACCACACTAGCAATCCAATAATCGATATAACCATTATATTAACAGAATGTAACACCAATATAACGCAAACATCATACACGAATCATTCCACATTTTCAAAAATGTAAAAAAAAAAAAAAAAAATCTAACTAATAATCTACTAATCTCGGTAGCCTAGCCCTCCTCAAGTAATCCCATATTGGAGATGAGAGCAAAGAAAGAAGCTTGAACTCTCATCTTTCTCCGTCCGTTTGTAGAAAATAGGAATGGATGAGTAGAAGGGGTAAACTTGACCTGCTTGGCTAAGCAGCCAAAGTAAGGTGGCACTATATTCAGCCGAGAACTAAGGCGGAGTTGGTGGGGGTGGGGCAGAAAATGGAGCGGGTGCTGCTTTAAGTGAAAATGCGAGAGAGGAGACGGAATGGGATGATGGTTCGCTTAATGTGAAAAACTAAGACAATAACGACACTGAATCAAAGTTGAAACTTAATTGACATGATCATAAAATTGGGTTTAGGTAGGGATAAAATGATAACATGGGGCCGGGTGAATTGGATCGCTGTCAGCGGCGTTTTGAAGCAGAAGTTTGATGCTGGGCATGTGTAGGACTTGGAGGACGCTTAGTAGAAGCAGAAGTGGAAGTAGACCAAATAGAATCAGAATCAATGAGATGCGGAAAGTTGAGCTTCGCCTTAGCTCCTCGGATTTTGAAAGCCGCTCGATCGTACGCCAAAGCTGCGTCTTCGGCCGTGTCAAACGTCCCCAGCCACGTTCTGGCTCCGTTTCTCTTTGGATCTCTGATCTCCGCCGCGTATTTCCCCCATGGCCTCCGCCTCACTCCCTTGAATTGCAGTAGTTGCACTTGCACTCCATTCTCCGCCGCCGTCTCCTTCTTATGATGCTGAATAATAATTGCAGTTGATTCCCGGCCATCCCCATCCCCACTCCCACTGTTATTTTCTTCCAGAAGATGTTGACGGATCGACTCCAACACATCCGACTCCCTCCACGACGACATTATAATTATTAATTATATATCTAATTTCTGTTTCCGGTTGAGTGCGGTTTTGCAGTGGCAGTGCCCCCTCATCTCCCTTCTCCTTCATTTTATATGTATATCTCATATCACCATCACTTACACTTACACCGCTGCTTCCCTGAACCAACCTCCTTAAATTTTCTCCATCTTCATTTCAACAAAAACGTGTACAAATTAATATCATATCATAATTCCAATTCCAATTCCCCCCTTCTTTTTCAATCCATTTCTGTCCTATTCTATACTACCTCACACCTCACCAGTCACCACACATATGCCACAAAATTATATTTTTAAATTACTTATATAGGGGCCAATTTGGTCATTTAACCCCTGGGTTTCTTAAAGAAGAATGAACAATTAGATTAGCCTTGTTATAGGATAGGGTCAATGCTGATTCAAACAAGTAGGGCTAACGGTAACACGTTTTCAAAGTCGACTCGAACCTTGAATTTGACTTCTTTTCCTAATTATGAAAATTATTATTTGATTTAGTTGTACTTGTACATAAAATCATTTTTAAGTAAAGAGAAAGCTCTTGCATGTGTCAGGTACGGTTGCTTTTGTTAAGGAAACTTCCAAGTTCCACCTCACCAAATTAAATTAAAACCACCCAATTAATATTAGCCAACTACACGTGTTTCAATCTCTCTACAGAATAGAAAATTTAATTTTTAGTGCACGTGAGTTATTTTTTTATTTTTATTTTTTTATTGTTCTTCATTTTTGTCTCTAAATTTTGAAAACTATCTTTAATTTGACATTACTTTTTCTCTATATTCTTCTCTGATGAGCCCGCGGTCAAGTCACAAGAAAAGAAAAGAAAATGGGCACCAGAAATTTGACATATCTATAGCAGTAGAAATCATAGATCAAATTCCAGATGCACAGTAATAATATATATAATCCAAGAAGCACAAATTTTCAGGAAGACAACACAAAAATTACGATATCCCTTGGTATCTACTAGCATGGTTGTAACAAATGAGTTGAGTGGAATTTTTCTTTAAAGAAATTAGCGGTGTGAATGTAAATTGTGTTAATAAACGGTAAATTTAGAGGAGAAATTAGGGGCGTTTTGATTGACTTGAAAAAAAAATTTATTCTCATTTAAACATTTTAAATAAAAAGATGGTTTAAGATAAAAACAATAATGACTTTTAAAATCTATTTTGAGTGATTGTCAAACACTTGTATTATTCTTTCCAAATAACTTATTTTTAAAAGTCATTATTGTTTGTTTTTAAATTAAACACTTGAAAAAGTATTCCAAACGCACCCTAAGTTTCTCACATTTTGCCTTTCCAATACCTATTATGTTCAAAATCTGACTTTTAATCTTGCATTAGGGGACAATTATGTGATCTTCGCTTAATTGTTTGTTTTTCTCCCGATGATTGTCAGTTTCAAGATCCACAAACAGGATAGACGGTTGGTATGGGTAGCAAAGTAGAAAGATTGTTTGAACTCACATCACCTCAGCTCCTTGCCTACTCATCCATTTCTCCTATGTCACTATATATCAGTGGCACCTCCATCTTGGTTATGCTTCTTTTGAAAAAAAATTAATTTAATCTCTGTTAGAAATTTAAATAATGATTCTAAATTTATTCCATTTGATTGTTTAAATTGCAAACTTGCGGAACACCCTGAGTTTCCTTTCTCTCAATCATCCTCTATATGTGATCAATCTTTTTGAGTTAATTCATTCTGACATTTGGGGTTCTACCCCTAATACTATGTCAAGGGTTATCGCTACTTTGTTTTGTTCATCGATGAGTACTCTCGTTTCACGTGGATATATTTACTTAAAAATCATTCTACTTTATCTCAGATTTCACTAATTTTAATAATATGATTCACACTCAATTTTTCTGTACCATTAAAATCCTCTGCACAAATAATGTCATGGAGTATAAGGAGTTTAGTCTCCTTTCATTTCTCACTCAACAGGGCACTCTCATTCAACGCTCTGATACCATGATAATTTAAGAATATCTTATTGAATAAATTGTATATCTTTACAATGTTGAATAGAAAATTAAATGTGCAATATGGTAAATAGAAAAAGCAAAGTAATAATGTGAGAGATCTAATTTCTCCTAATTTACCGTTTATTACTTTATTAACACAATTTAACGTACAACGAAAAATTAAAAATTAGGATGTGACATGTGATTGCAAATAACATTACATATATGACAATCAATTTAAGGGGAAATTTCTACTTTTAACCTAAAAAAGTTTTCACCTTTAAAAAATAACCTCATTTTTAAATCTACTTTTTCTAACATCTTTTCAATCAAATAACACTTTAATTGGAGGGCCTCACAGCGTGAATATACCATTTTGCCCTCCAATGCAATAACTCCTCATCAATGCCAATTGAACTTACTCTGACCTAACATACCTAACTGAACCCATCAGACATACATAACTGAAGTTAAAAAAATCAAACTTGACTTTTACAAATTGTTTTCACGGAAAAGGAAGGGTCCCAACGTCTTAGAGCAGAACTCCCTTTGGTCCCAACTTCATTGGGGAGAATTTCTTTTTGAGGGTCCCAACTTCGGTGGAAAACTCTTTCTTTCCCAAAACAATAAGATATTTACAGTTTGTTCGTTCTACTGTTGCGTTTGTCATTATGCAAATGAATAAGAAATGTCTTTTTTCTCCAGATAATTTGTAAATTATCCCAAATCATTATTTCGTTGCAAAACCTGTACCAAAAAATTCTTAAATACTCCATTTTTAGATTTCTACCTTACAAATCATATGTAAGATGAATGGGAAAAAGGTTAGGATGAAAAAAAAATTTCAAATACGCATTCTGTGACTTTTCCCGTAAAGTATGTCTAGTAAAGGTAGGGGTGTCTCGTAAAGTTAGTCATGTCTCGTAAAGTTAGGGATGTCTCGTAAAGTAGTTATGTCTCGTAAAGTTAGGAATGTCTCGTAAAGTAGTTATGTCTCGTAAAGTTAGGAATGTCTCGTAAAGTAGTTATGTCTCGTAAACTTATAGTCTCGTAAAGTATGTCTCGTAAAGGTAGGGGTGTCTCGTAAAATTAGTTATGTCTCGTAAAGGTAGGGGTGTCTCATAAAGTTAGTTATGTCTCGTAATGTTAGGGTTGTCTCGTAAAGTTAGCTGTTTTTCGTAAAGTATGTCTCGTTAAGTTATGTCTCATACTTTACGGGAAGTTTGATAGTATCATATATTCATCCCGTAATGCTGGCCAAGTCAACTTTCTCGTAAAGTTGACTTGGCCAACATTACGGGATAAATGTCAGTTCTGTAATTTTTGTTATTTATGTTTTATTCATCTTCATTTGCAGGATGCCTCGCGTGTTTGTTTGCTACGGTGGTTTTTGGAACGATGATGAACGAGATTACGTAGGCAGTAAATTAGGGGGCTTGGATGTAAGAAGTGACATCCGTTTTGATGACTTCTTGTTAGAGTTGTACAAGCTAAGTGAGATTAACCCAACACAATACGATCTCCTTCTTCGATGTTTATATAATTTTGGGTCAAAGGTCCCCACTTATTTGATACGGGGTGATCAAGAACTTAGCTTTTTCTTATCTGGCAATGATGCATGTAGGCCCCCTATATATGTATCAACTACACCCAAACCCACGTATGGCGGTTCTGACATGAAGAATGACAGTTGCTCATACCAACCAAGTTTTCCCTATAATTGTGCCCAAGATTGTCCATCATCTCCACCTCCATATTACCCTGAACAACCTTCTTTCGAACAAACTTGCCCATCAGATTATGTTGCATCCCTAAGTCCCTTAACCAACAACGTGGCCCCATACAACCTTTCTAACGATAATTTCTTTGTTTATCCATACAACGAGTTTAATGTTTCAACATCATCAACGTTCGGGATTGAGGTAAATGTAGGTGTTGGTGGAGGAGTTTGGCAGAATGGCGGAGAAGAGGAAAATGTGGTTGAGAATGAAAACAATAACGAAGATGCTTCAGATTACGAATGGGAATTACCAGAGGAATTGGATGATGAGTCTATTGAGGAGTATGACACAGAGGATGTTGCAGAAGATGATTTTGATGAGGCTCAACATGATACTGTCGATCATGACATTGAAATGGTTGATGTAGGGCCGTAGAATGCAATCAATGATGTGTTAATGACCATGTCAGATGAGATGTTTGGGAACGAGGACCTCGATATTGAGCTAGGTCAGATATACACTTCAAAGGAAGAACTTTCATTCGCCTTATCACTTTTTGCTATCTGAAGAAATTTTGAGCATAGAGTTGAGAAATCAACGAAGTCACTGTTGACAGTCAAGTGTAAGCACGATGCCTGTCGTTGGAGGATTCGGGCTCAGAAGCTTAAGGATTTCACCTTGTTTAAAATATCAAGGTATGAAAATGTCCACACATGTCCTCAACAACTAATGGATCACGACCACCGGCAAGCTAGAAGCAAAATTGTAGGTCATCTAATTAAGTCCAAGTTCGCGAATGTTAGTAGAACCTACAGGCCAAAAAATATCATGCAGGATATGCAGGAAGATTTTGGTGTCAGTATTAGCTACGGAAAGGCTTGGCGGTCTAAAGAACAAGCGTTAATAATGGTCAGAGGTAGGCCCGAAGACTCATTTGGCCATTTACATGCATATAGGGAGGCATTGAAGATTATTAATCCCGGGACTATTTATGAACTGAAGCTGGACGACAACAAGTACTTCAAATACGTCTTCATGGCTCTAGGTTCTTCAATTCGAGGTTTTTTATACTACATTCGCCGTGTGGTAGTAGTAGTTGATGGGACACACTTGCGGGGCAAGTTTAAGGGTGTAATGTTAAATGCAAATTCGATTGACGGCAACGGACAAATATATCCAACTGCCTTCGCGATTGCGGATAGTGAAACAGAAGATGCGTGGACTTGGTTTTTTGAGCGGGTTAAACAGTCCATTGGAGCTATAACATAACTTGTCATTGTGTCAGATCGTAAGGCAAGTATCGGCAAGGCAATCCAAGGTATTTCCTTCCGCATTCCATTGTTATTGCATCCACCATATAAGTCTGAACTTGTTGAAACACTTCAAGAAACAAGCTACCCTCCCCGAATTTTTCTTAGCCGCAAAGGCATCCCGCGAGTCAACATTCCGACACCAATGGGCCAAACTAGCCCCATTCCGAGGAGTTGCCCAATATTTAGAGGAGGTGGGCTTCGAACGATGGGCTAGGGCATTTCAGTGTGGACGCCGGTTCGATCAAATGACCTCTAATGCGGCAGAGAGTTTGAATTCTGTTTTAAAGGATGCAAGAACCTTACCAATTACCAAATTTCTTGATCACATAAGGGGTTTGTTGCAAGATTGGTTTCATCGGAGACAGACATATGTATCGAGTCGCCAGACTACGCTTTTAGATTATGCGGAGGCGATAATCAAGACTGCCGATATTAAATCTCGAAGACATTTTGTGAAGCCTATCGATCTACACAAATTCGAGGTTAGTGATAGCCACTTTGGTGGAATTGTGGATTTGAATGAGCGCACATGCAGTTGCAAGGACTTCGATTATTACGAGATCCCGTGCTCTCACGCGATTGCACCCTGTCGGTATCGAAATATTGACCCATATACTCTTTGCTCTCTTGCATATAGTATTCAGGCATTGTATGGATCGTATGCAAAACCCATTTTTCCTGTTGGACCAATTTGAGAATGGCGACGTCCGGATGGGTATGAAGATATTGAAATCTTGCCCCCGATACGTGTTCCGCAAGTAGGGCGTCACCAAGAGGTTAGAATCCCGTCTGCGGGAGAGGTCATTCAGATCCATACATGTACTAGGTGTGGTATGCGTGGTCACAATCGCACGACTTGTCGACAACCGTTGACGACATCTGACAGGAACTGATATTAACATGTTCCATTGTATAGTTATTATGTATACCATTTTGTAACTATTGTTAATATTTTTTAAATACATTTTATTGTGACATCAACTAAAACGAAACAATCAATCTTATAATAATGTATTTATTAATCTAATAAATCGCCCTGTTCAAATATATTTGTATGACAAGTTGTTTTCTAAAGAAGCCCATGTTCTTTTGGGTCAATGTGGACATATTTGACCCAGTTGCAATATATTCAAAATACTTAGCACAAAAAATACCACAATCACCACTCCCCGACTGTTGCGGTGCATCTTGAACACGCTCCACTTCCCATGGCGTCAACGGAAGGTTCGGACGCGTCACTGTCACACCCGCTTTGTCAAGTAGTGCAGGCACAATTGTTCGCATTACCTCTAAATGCCCTTCCAGCTCCAGCCTGGTACACATAGCCTTGTATGAGTCCCACACAACAAGCCTTCCTCGAACCAAGTCGATCTTCACCAGGATCCAGTGCACATCCATTATGTTGTAAGGCATGTATACGGCGTCAACTGTAGCCCATGGAATGTTATAGTCGGTCATCTCGCCGTTCACGTACTTCAGGATCGTGCTTGCGTGTTCCTAGTCATACGTTATGACTCGCTCTGGTCGCTTCCACTCGGAATAAAGCTTGCTTGGTCGACGGAAGAAGTTCTGTGAATATTCAAAAAATAAGAGAATAATCGAATGTGGAATAGAGTAATGTACCGAAGAATATAAACTTACAGTGACTACTCGATTAGCTGTGCGTGATGACTGCCGGTGACTTATCACTCAGGATCTTGTTCGGCAGGAACACGAATAAAAGATCTACAGTCTGTACGACATAATTTAAAAACAAAAAATGAAAAATAATTGAAATAAAAAGAGTCAAAAATTTGTTAAGAAGGTAAATTGGTACGTCGTCGCTCATGAACTCATTCAGACGAAGCAGAGTTGTCCACCACTCCCGTTTCTTCATAGACAATACACACTTGTGGAGTAGGTGGTCCTGCTCTGGTCGGTTGATCCACTTTGTGAAGTAATGGGCCGAGTGTCTTGGGATTCAGACCATCGGATCGTATATTTTTTTCTGTCCCTTTCCCTTCCTTTGTTTAGGCTCACTGGCCGTGTAAGGGCTCTCGAGCCTCCATGGGATGTGTTTTTTCCTTCCACCGGCTGCTTGCACCCTCTGAGGGGGAGCGGTAACAGGGGGCCCTTCCCATTCTTCTGCCTCCTGCTTCTCAGCCGCACGGTTGGCTTCCCATTCCCGTTCCCATTCCTTCAGTGCCAGCTCCCTCACTGCATCCAACTCGTCAACAATGGGCTTCGTGGAGGAATCACCCTACATTGAAGTTCACATTATGATAATATAAGTTTACGAAACAGAATTATGATAATATAGACGTTAACTCACTAACCTCGACGAATTGAGTCAATCGAGTATCTGGTGCATCTGGAGCTTTTCGCTTGCGTCTGGGATTCGGATGCTCTTCGGTCGGGGTGGCGGTAGGGGCATTATGCACCTCCACCGTCTCGTAGGTATGCAGGCCCTGCGGGTTAACATATTCATGCATTAGATACACATATAAATTGACTGACGAAAGAATTGAATATACTGACCTTATGTTCATCGACCTGATCCATGATGTCAACATCTTGTGCCCCCGAAGCAGACACATCTTCCCCAACGTCTGGTGCAACCCAGACGACAATGGACAGATCTACAGGACTAGGATCTGCCTCTTTCTCTACAGGTGACGGGAACTCAGGGCTGTTCCTACCATTTGATGGAGAGCTGGGCGCTCGATCAGAACCTTCTTCCTCTCCTCCAGCTGTAGATGGGTCGGCCCCATCGTGTGGTGATTCGTGGGGGGTATCGTCGTCCTACCTATCTTCCCCGTCATCTGACACAAGTGGGACAACAGATTTTCCCTAACAACACTGAAAAATCGATAAGTATTTGGAATCACAGAAAAATATAAAAACATATAAGTTTGGTAACTTAGAAACCCATACATACCTTGACTAGTTGCCGAAGATACCCCATCATCACAGACATGTCTTGCTTCATATCGGCGACCTTTGACTTAAGACATGCAATCTCAGACCGTAGGCCTTCCTCAACCCTCCGCAGCTCCGATATAATGTGGGATGATGCATCGACATCTTGACTATCTGGCTTCGGATCCGGCTTCGGAGGATGATCACATTCCATATCAGCCTCTCGATCCGCCAAATCATCGGCAACCTGATCGTCATCAGCATGTTGAGCAGTGTCATTGGCATGTTGATCGTCACCCGAATGCTTATCTTCATCGTCAACAGCATCCTGATTTTCAGCATGCTGATCATCAGCATCCACCTCCATTGGGACACGTGCTGGAACAGGTGGGACTTCACGTGCCACGGGTGAATTCAGTATGCGCTGCATGTGCGCTATCTCCTGATCGGTTGCTACCAATCGAACCGTAACTACGGGTTGGGTCTGTCAAATCCATATAGATTAAAACATTAGAACAAATATAAAAAAATGTGTAATTCACATCGAAATGACAAAAGTATAGAAACGTACCCGTCGAGGCTGGAATATAGCCCTGTCCAGTGATCGGAAGGTCGGGGTTAGTGTGCATTCCCATATGCACACACGTGGGATGGCATCCATGCTCACCCGTTTAGCCACACGGTTCCGAAGGGTCGAAACCGTCTCATATGCCCCAACCTATTGACATTAAGCAACAAGAAAAAAAATGAATCATGAAAGGCGTATAAAATGTTAACAACAGATAATACGAAACAAGCGATGGATAATTTAACTAACCTGTAAGGCAAATGGGAACCCATATAGGCTGTATCTAGCTATTGAACCCGGCTCATACCGACCTATAGCACCAGTAAGCGCCCTCTTAAGACTACTGATAGTCTTATTGAATATCAAACTACTCCAGTCGTAGTTGCAGAACACCTCCCAGTCGTCAACTATCCCAAGGAGGGTGAAATCAAAAACCTTCTTCTCCCTCCCCATCATCACCAACTCAATAAAATACGCGAGGGCTACCTTCACCGCATCCTCATCAGACCTAAACTCTAATGACAAGAATTGGGCCTCGGCTTCAGTCTGCTTTAGTCTGGGTGCATTGTTGAAGTATAGGGTTCTAAGCCTACTAGGGTTGGTAGGAGTACAAATGGTCCTAGTTCGTACCCGAAACCCGATGATAAGGTCAAACTCCTCCTTCCCCAAAGATACTATTCTCCCGAACAGGTTAAAACTAATGTGGTCTGACCTATCATCCACAACCTCCCTCAGTAGTAGGTGATGAATCAATTGTCCATTGAGCGAGAGGTTGCTATCTAGGATTGGGCCAAATATGGTTTGCCTAAACATGTCTAACTGGACCCTAGTTTACTTACTTAAGATAACGACACGGGTCTTGGCTAGATGGCTACAGGATTTAACTGTGCCTTGAAGTAGTCTTCCGGTGCAATCCTTGGCTCCATAATAAGTACCTATGCATGTCAAAATACAATCATGATCCAATACTAAACAGACAAAGACCATATAGTTTGCAATATGTACAAAAATATGATTCTGTAAATTGTCCCGTAAAGTTTACTTGTCTCGTAAATCACCAACTTTACGAGAAATAAGACAGCGGGCTGTCTTCCGGTATTTTTCAAGAAATTTGCATTCTGTCATTCTTCTCGTAAAGTTTGTGTGTCTCGTAAACAAACTTTACAAGACCCCCAGACTTTACGAGAAGAATGACAGACACATTAGTTCGAAAAATAATTGGAATGTCGACTCACTGTCTTTTTTCTCGTAAAGTTTTCGAGACAAGTAAACTTTACGAGACAACATGAACTTTACGAGACCCTATTAACTTTACGAGAAGATTAAACTTTACGAGACAACATGAACTTTACGAGAAGACTAAACTTTACGAGACAACATGAACTTTACGAGAAGACTGAACTTTACGAGACAACATGAACTTTACGAGACCCTATTAATTTTACGAGAAGACTAAACTTTACGAGACCATAGTAACTTTACGAGAAAACTAACTTTACGAGACTTACAGGAAAAAACACAGAGACGTTTTAGGCAAGCTGTCCATATGAAATTTAACTCAGATGAATGTGAAACCACTTTTTCCGTTTTTATGAACACATTTTTCCAGTTTATTTACATTTTACAAGACACTAATTCATTTTTTCCATTACATTCCTACCAGAAATCACACAAACTAACCCCCAAGCATGTCAAACTGGAATAAAACATTCAAATGGAAGGTACTCGTGTACCTTGGTGAAAATCGAAGCGAATCAATGGACAACGAATGAAGATTCCGACGAGTTCGTTGGGATTCTTGGAGAGAATAACTTAACGAGAATAAAATTTAGGAAAAAAAATAAGGAAGGGTAATGGTAATGCAAGCCCTAACTTAACGGGAAGAGGGTAAACTTTCGGGAAGGGGAAAGGTTGGGTTGTCTCGGGAAGATGATGACATTGATAAGGAGTTATTGCATTGGAGGGCAAAATGGTATATTCACGCTGTGGGGCCCTCTAATTAAAGTGTTATTTGATTGAAAAAAGGTTAGAAAAAGTAGATTTTAAAAATGAGGTTATTTTTTAAAGGTAAAAGTTTTTTAAGTTAAAAGTAGCAATTTCTCCAATTTAAGTTCTATGACAAAGATGAGATAACGAATAACATCGACAAAACCAACAAAATCAAGGAATCTCATTTAATTAATTTCAAACAATAGTTTCCAAAAAATATCGAATAGAAAATTACAAAACAAAATATTCGATCATAATTACTTCTATTTAATTTTTTTTTTTGGTGTGAGTGATAAGAATGAGATGCATGAAAATGAATGTATTTTGAATCCACATCTAAGTATTGGACAAAAATAATATTAAGACTATTATAAATGTAATATATAAATGTAGATATCCATAACCTATATAGGTTACAAAATATCATAAAACTCCCATTGAATTTGATATTGTAACATACCTCCCCATTGAATTCAATCTTGTAACATACACCATCTCATATCCTATAAATAGTGGTATATGTTACCTTTGTAATACACACCACAATTGAGTTCAATTGTCATTTCTACTTTCTTATTTCTCTCTACTTTACTACTTTTGTTCTTCCTTTGTTCATTGTATTGTTCTTATTTTATAACACGTTATCAGCACGAGTCTCTAACACTTTGAAGATTTTGTAGAGGTTGGATTCGATTCATTGGAATATCAAGAACGCTAAAGACTCGCTAGAATTTTCTCCATAATTTGTAAGGTATTTAGAATTTTGTTCAAACATGGTGAGTATTTTGATTTTGGTCTTGTTTGACTTTAGAGGAAACAAAATTATACATGTGTTTGATATATTCATCATTGATTTTCTCACCACCATCATTCATCTTTATTCTATTAAAACTAAAGTCCAAAAGAAGGTGAGTATTTTAATTTTCATAATGCAATATACGGAGATTGTGAAATTGAATTGTAAATTTGACATTAATTAGAATTTTGCATTAGATCAATTTCTAGAATTTTATGTACTTTTATGAGTTTTTTAAATTTGTTGTGAATGAGATTTGAAATTATAAGAATCAGACTGAGTACTCATGGTAGAAATTATGATTGTATGCACAAATAATTTTTGAATGATGTGATGTATACTAGTTGAAGAAACAAGATTAATCTCCTTGTTAAGTTCTTATTTGTGTGGAAAAGGACAAAATTATATGATAAATGTTTACTTGTGTGGTCGTGACCTGTGCATGTGCTAACACAAACAAGTAATCAACTGGAAAAAAAAAATGACGGTGTTTATTCTTGATTCAATGTTTAATACGTACAAAGAACTTTTGGTAAAGGAAAATTGATATGGTCAATCAAGAAAAATCTTGAGTCTAAATTATAGTAATTTAAGTTGTTTTCAATTTGTTAAGACTACCAAATTGTAAATTGTCGTGTATGTTTAAAATTGTTTGATTCTTTGCATAAAGTATGTCATTTAGAATAAGGTTGTAAATTATGGTCTTATTTTAAATTCAATTGAGATGTTTCTTAATTAATTTATATTTTCCATATATTTGAATAGGAAAATTGAATTATGATCTGTTTTCATATTTCTAACCGTTAGAAGTTTTTTTAATAGGAATTATTATGATTTCTATTTTACACATATTATCTTTTATATGTTAAGATTATCTTCTAATAATATTATATTTTATTTTTAAATATGAGAATAAATATATCAAAGACTATATTTCATTTTATTTTAAAAGGTTTAAGATTTAAAATATTAAAGATTATTCATTAAGCGAATTAGTTTTTATAAGATGAAAAATAAATCTTAATAACTTAGATTCATTAATTTATTAATTAACTCTTAATTAAAAGATTAATAAATTAGAAATAAAAATTTTGACTATAAGGGAACTCTGTCTAAGGATGGTTCTGGCTAGGCTGAGGTATTTAAGCTGACCGTAAGGGAACACCTCTACCTGGGAACTAACCTGGGAGTTGAATTAGTCAAATTTTTGTTTGCCTATAGAAATTTATTGGATTGTTGAATATTTAAATTATTCTCATGTGGATTTTGTAAACTTTAAAAATTTATATATAGTGATAATATATAATTGAATGAATTCTCTCATGGTAAAATTTGAAAGTTATGCATAATAGTTTATTACTTTTCTAAAACTAATTGTGATTCAATGCACCTGAAGTTGTATAAATTAAAATAAGCTTATGATTTATGCAAAATAATGAATTTCGACCATTTAATATCATTCCTTGACGTGAATGTTGTAATATTTAATAATTGTGATTGAAATAATCTTAGTAGAGGAATAAGTAATTATTCTATTAAAACCACACATATTTATATGAGAATTTCATATTTCAATTGTGATGCAAAAGAGACAATGATCTTGTACCCGTCGTACATTAAGAGTCATTTTTTAATGAAAAGGAAGATGATGTGTGGTATAACAAATTTTGAGAATTTATTTGAATCTCTTGAAGAGATCATAACTTATCCATTGACAATGCTTGAAGCAAATGTCAATACAATATCAGGTTCTGCAAACTTGATTGAAGGTTTTGGAAAAGCAAACCTTATTTTACCTAGAGGAACAAAATTCACAATTAATAATGCTTTGTTCTCTAGTAAATCGAAAAGAAATCTATTGAGTTTCAAAGATATACGTCAAAATGGTTATGATGTTGAAACTAACAATAAAAATAATATAGAATATCTCTATATTACATCTATTGTTTCACATGGAAAACGTATATTGGAAACACTGCCTGCTTTTTCTTCTGGATTATATTATACACATATACGAGTAATTGAAACATACACAACAATGAACCTGAAGTTCATGAATCAAATTAAGGGCACAGTTCCCTGATTATACAATCAAAAGCATTCGACTTGATAATGCTGGTGAGTTTACATCCCAAGCATTTAATAATTATTGTATGTCAATTGGGATAAGTATTGAACATCCTGTAGCTCATGTTCATACACAAAATGGATTAGCAGAATCATTCATCAAACGTTTACAATTAATTGCTAGACCATTACTTATGAGAGCAAAACTTCCAATATCTGTATGGGGTCATGCTATTTTGCATGCAGCGTCACTTATACGCATAAGACCGACATCTTATCATAAGTACTCCCCAGTGCAATTAGCTTATGGTCAAGAGCCAAATATTTCCCATTTGCGAATTTTTGGTTGTGCAGTATATGTTCCAATTGCCCCACCACAACGTACTAAAATGGGACCTCAAAGGAGAATAGGAATATATGTCGGATTTGATTCCCCATCAATTATTAGATATCTTGAACCCCTGACAGGTGATATATTTACTGCACGATTTGCTGATTGTCATTTTAATGAGACAACTTTTCCAACATTAGGGGGAGGAATTAAGAAGTTGGAAAATGAAATTGCCTGGAACGCATCGTTATTGTCTCATTTAGACCCTCGTACAAATCAATGCGAACTGGAAGTTCGAAAAATAATTCATTTACAAAACATAGCAAACAAAATGCCAGATGCTTTTACAAATGTTAAGAAAGTGACCAAGTCATATATTCCAGCTGTTAATGCTCCATCTAGAATTGAAATTCCAACTCAGCAAGTTGTTACAACTAATGAGTCAACGGTACGCCAGAAGCGTGGTAGACCAGTAGGTTCAAAAGATAAAAATCCTCGAAAAAGAAAAGTAATCAATAGTCAAAATGACTCAATTGAAAATGAGAAGATTGAAAAAGAATCTCCAGATATGACTATTGATAAAAATGTCGAAGAGACTCAAGTATATGAAGATAACAGTGAGATCTCGATAAATTATGTAATGACAGGAAAAAGATGGAATAGAACTGATGTAGCCATAGACAACATTTTCGCTTATACTGTTGCTCATGATATTATACATGAAAATGAGGATTGTGAACCTAGATCTGTTGAAGAATGTCGCCATAGAAAGGATTGGCTTAAGTGAAAAGAAGCCATCCAAGCAGAATTAAACTCACTTTCAAAACGTGAAGTTTTTGGACCTGTAGTCCATACACCTGAAGGTGTAAAACCTGTGGGATACAAATGGGTATTTGTACGTAAAAGAAATGAAAATAATGAGGTCACGAGATACAAAGCACGATTGGTTGCACAAGGATTTTCTCAAAGACCAGGCATTGATTATGAGGAAACATATTCACCTGTGGTGGACGCTATTACATTAAGATATTTAATTAGCCTGACTGTATATGAAAAGCTTAACATGCATCTTATGGATGTAGTCACAGCATATCTATATGGATCTCTGGAAAATGAAATCTATATGAAAATCCCTGAAGGATTTAAGATACCTGAATCATATAATTCAAAATCTAGAGAATTATATTCAATCAAATTACAGAGATCATTGTATGGATTAAAACAATCAGGACGGATGTGGTACAATCGTCTAAGTGAATATTTATTGAAAGAAGGTTATCAAAATAATCCAATTTGTCCATGTGTGTTTATTAAGAAATCACAATCAGGATTTGCTATTATAGCTGTATATGTTGATGATTTAAATATAATTGGAACTCCTGAAGAGCTTTCAAAGGCAATAAACTATCTCAAAAAAGAATTTGAGATGAAAGACCTTGGAAAAACAAAATTTTGCCTTGGCTTGCAAATTGAACATTTAGCTGATGGAATTTTTATTCATCAAACGACATATACAGAAAAGATTTTAAAAAGGTTTTACATGGACAAAGCACACCCATTGAACATTCCAATGGTAGTTCGATCACTAGACGTGAAAAAGGATATCTTTCGACCTCGAGAAGATAATGAAGAACTACTTGGTCCTGAAGTACCATATCTTAGTGCAATAGGTGCACTAATGTATCTTGCTAACAACACAAGACCAGATATAGCATTCTCAGTGAATTTATTAGCAAGATACAGTTCTTCTCCAACAAAAAGACATTGAAACGGAGTTAAACATGTACTCCGTTATCTTCGAGGAACGGTTGATATGGGTTTGTTTTATTCAAACAAATCAAATTTTGATCTAGTTGGTTATGCAGATGCTGGATATTTATCTGATCCACACAAAGCTAGATTTCAAACAGGTTATCTGTTTACATGTGGAGGAACTGCTATATCTTGGCGGTCTGTAAAACAGACCATTACAGCCACTTCCTCAAATCATGCAGAAATTCTTGCAATTCATGAAGCTAGTAGAGAATGTGTATGGTTGAGGTCAATGACTCATCACATTCGAGGAACATGTGGCTTGTCTTCTGGAAAATTTTTACCAACAATATTATATGAAGACAATACAGCATGTATAACCCAAATCAAAGGAGGGTATATAAAAGGAGATAGAACAAAACATATCTCACCAAAACTCTTCTACACGCATGACCTCGAAGAAAATGGCGACATTAATGTTCAACAAATTTCTTCAAAAGATAACTTGGCAGACTTATTTACAAAGGCATTACCCACATCGACATTCAAAAAGTTGGTGCATAACATTGGAATGCGACGACTCAGAGAACTCAAGTGATATATTCATGAGGGGGAGTAGAATTACTGTACTCTTTTCCCCTTGGCTATGCTTTTCCCCATAGGGTTTTTGTAGCAAGGTTTTTTTTAATGAGACAGGAAAGTATATAAAATAATGTACTCTTTTTCCTTCACTAGGATTTTTTTTCCCATTGGGTTTTTTCCTAGTAAGGTTTTAACGAGGCATTTATTTTATATAATATGGATATCTAAGGGGGAGTATTATAAATGTAATATATAAATGTATATATCCATAACCTATATAGGTTACAAAATATCATAAAACTCCCATTGAATTTAATATTGTAACATACCTCCCCATTGAATTCAATCTTGTAACATACACCATCTCATATCTTATAAATAGTGGTATATGTTACCTTTGTAATACACACCACAATTGAGTTCAATTGTCATTTCTACTTTCTTATTTCTCTCTACTTTACTACTTTTGTTCTTCCTTTGTTCATTGTATTATTCTTATTTTATAACAAAGACTATTTTTTTTTGCTATTTTTTCATATTACAAGAAGAAAAGCGTGGGATTAGAATATAAATTAACAGAAAATTATGGTTCCCACGGGCCATATTTAAGAACTTCGTTCAATGAAAAAAAGAAAAGAAAAAAAGGGGTCAAAATGAATGAAAACATCAACATATGATTGATGCTTGATTTATAAATTAATTTAACATAAAATTTATTAGTTACTTCGGTTTAGGTTTGAATTTTGCAAGTAACTACTCAATTAAATTATATTTGACATATATTTTATTTCATTTTTTTTTAAGAGTTATGAAGTTTCTAGCTTATAAATAATAGGCTTGTTTTCTTTATTTAGAGTATCTCCTAGCTCTCATTTGAAGAGTTATATATATATATATATATATAAAACATATGATCAAGGGTATGTGTGTCCCTAATTTGTTGAGTCACGATTGTAAATATATAGAGATAGAAATTACATAATGCATATATTAGGGAATGGGAATGGGGAATGGGGAATGGGGAATGGGAATGGGTGTGTTTGGGGGAGTGGGAATAAGGGTGAGAAAATAGACGGAAGTTGGAAGTTTAGTTGGTTCAGTAGTTGTTGAAGTTGAATAGGGGCGGAGGGGTCCGGGGGGAATTACAATTAGGCGAACTACGCTTACAGCTACGACGTGGGTAGTCGTTGTTGGAAGTGGAAGCAATCATGTGAGGGAAGTTGAGCTTGGCTTTGGCCCCTCGCATCTGGAAAGCAGCTCGATCGTAAGCTAAAGCCGCATCTTGGGCGGTGTGGTAAGTCCCAAGCCATATTCGAGCCCCTTTTCTGCTCGGGTCTCTGATTTCTGCCGCGTACTTCCCCCACGGCCTCCTCCTAACTCCTCTGAACTGTAAACCCCTCGCCCTGATTTGATCCCTCTGATCATCTGACGACCATATAATACTTGATCCCTTCCCTGACTTCCCTCTCATCTCTTCGCCCAGTTCTACCATGACCATATTATTATTATTATCATTACTCTTCGAACCTCCTCCAGTACTATTATTCCCCCACTCCCACCTTCCCTCCTCATCAACATTATTCCCTAATTCGTCTTCCAGAAGATGCCGCCGAATCCGCTCCAACACAAACAAATCCGACGACCCTTCCAAGCTACTGCTGTTGCTGTTACTCCACATTTTTCTGCTTCTAATTCTCTTCTGCCTTAGCTTACTGGAACCACACTCTGTATCCCCATCATCTCTACCCCTTTTATATATAATAGTAATACAACGCAACCACCACTTTCTTTGAATCTTCCAAACCACACCACGTGTTCACATAAATATTAGGTACCAGTGATATATGAAATATATATATACACATATGTAAAAATGTCTATTTAGAATAAAAAATTGAATAGTTTGACTGTACTTCTTTCATTTTCTTATAATCTGCCTGCCACTACGAATTTATGTCATATGATATTGTCCTTATTTTAAATTCCAAAATAATTCTTAAATAAATTGGAGTAGCAATATTTAAAAAGGAGCATCACACAGCACTCTTGCTAGATAACATTGAAAACGTGCGCTTCAAGTATTTGTTAATAAAGGACAGTTCTCACTTGAATGTTCTTGGTTACTTCTTATATAATATATAAATGTTGAAAACTTACCGCTAAATTGGAGCCATTTGCAATAGAAAAGGTCATCAAAGTTTTCCGCAAATACAATAGTAATTTTGGCGTTTGATTAAAACCTCTTGTCCATTCTATTAACTTCAACGATCACGTCAAAAGGCTGGAGGAAAAAGAAAATGCTGAGTTGTCAAATACCCCAAATAGAATTGAAATATATAAGATCAAGGTGACCATTGATAAACAATTACAGAAAGCTATATCCGGCGGTTTGTCAGTCTCCTCAGAAACCTCAGAACTAATTTATGGGTCTTACGTTGACAGTCAGAGCAGATATCTGTCTTCAGAGCGAGGTGATTTGTAATTATCTATTGACTGATAAGTCCCATTCAAAAGGACGCAGACATTGTTCATCAATCGCAATTTACTGCAGTGTACAAATCGAAGAACTGCTCAATCTCTAAATGATATTTTGTTCATATTAGACAGCCCTCAATACATGGATTCTTTCAGACACCAATTTATCAAATGTACCAATTCTAAGAGTGGAATATCTAACTACGAAGCGGATTGAATAGTGAAAGAACATAGGGATCTGAGATGCTCATTTTAACATTAACGACCAATTACTTTTAGACGCCAGCAAACTATCTTTCTATCCGAGATTTAAAAGAACTCGAAGTCAAGATACTGACCACCAGACTTAACAACATCTGTACCTACCATCCTCTTACTGCTGCTGCCAACCCCTGTTGTGTCAACTACCCCAAACTTAGGCAGTTCCGCCTCCATTGGTCTTGGCACTTCTGGGGGCGTGCTGCATCTTATCAAAGCCCAATTCACACCTTCAAAGAAAGGATGCTGCTTGATCTCCGTTGCTCCCCTCTTCACTCCGAGTCGATGCTGTGGCTCCTTTACTAGCAAACCTCGAATAAGATCTCGGCTAGCATAACTAGTTGCTGGAGACTCTGGGAACTTCAGTTGCTGCCCTACTACATTGAATAGTGTGGCTCTGTTTCCGGATCCCTTGAACGGTGTTTTTCCATACAATAGTTCGTGCAAGAAAATGCCAAAAGTCCACCAATCAACAGCACTTCCATGACCCTCTCCTTTGATGATTTCAGGGGCTAGGTATTCGTGGGTGCCAACAAAAGACATGGATCGGGCAGCAGTAGGCTCTGCCACCAGCTCGGGAAGAGTACTGGATTGCAACCCCAGATCACTTCGAGGCTTGGGACTTTTCTTTTTGCTTTTCTGAGGGAAGAGTCGAGGAATAAAACATGCAGGTTGGATGCAAACTGATGATGGCTCAATACAGGCAGGCTGGACACAGAAAGCAGCTCGTTTCGATGGGTCAGAATCATATGAGGTTTTTATCAGGGTGGGTGATACTGCACATCTAAGTGAAAGGTCGAAATCTGAGAGCATTATGTGGCCGTCATCACGAACCAGTACATTCTCTGGTTTCAAGTCCCTATAAACAACTCCAAGCATGTGAAGATATTCGAGGGCCAGTAAAACCTCTGCAGCATAGAACCTGCAAATACAAAAACAAATTGCATAAGTGAAGGACACATCAACCCTCTGTTGGACGGACACAATGTTAACAAATAGTTTGCTTTCATTATTATTAGTAGTAGTAGTAGTATTGAAAAATTATCAGTAAAAGAATAAAATGAACAACACAACCTAAAATCCTCGGGTGGGGGGGGTGGGGGGGGGGGGGGGGTGCCAAGGAGAACAAAAGGCCACCAGTCTAAGTGGAGAATAAAAGTAGTGTAAACAGAAGCATTGTCTACTAAAAACAAAGGAAGCAAGCAGAGTAATCTACCGAAATGAAAACAATCACGAAATTGTAGTCTATTATCTACAGTCAAAATTGGATACAGGAATGACATCGTGGGGAAATTAGGAAGCTGTCAGTGGACATTTACTTAGACATGTGGACGTGTCTCAATATTCAGGTTGAATAACAAGGATGGAAAAAAACACACATTCACCACGCACAAAAGAAGTAGAAAACACACACGAACACAAAAGAAAAAACCAAAGGGGGAGGGGGGGAACAGTATCCTTCATTTGAAAAACAATGAAATACAAAAGATAGAAAAGTCCCAAAATTTATTGCAAGCAATTCAAGGGGTTACTCGTGGTGAAATTAAAGGGTTTTCACTACAACTCTCAACTATCGGGGTTCAGCGTGAAAAAAATGATGAAGCCTCTCAACTTCTTGGTGAAGAATATCAATGTTGTGATAAAAGAACGTTTGCCATCAAGTATAACGTACCCAATTAGTTTATATGTGGACTACCTACACATGGCATTGGAGTGTCTTCAAATGCAACTCTAACCTCTATTATCTTCATTATTTCTCAAGTTCTCAGTCCAAAGGGAATCCAGGAATGATCAGTTATCTAGATACCCAAAGAATACACGTGTGTTTTTAAATCAGAGGTTGCAAGTGTGTATGAGTAAAGATTCCTTCCATGGGGATATACCTTGTAGGACTCTCCTCCCCCCACCCCCAAAAGTAAGGACCTGCTTTACATGCTCCATTTCTTGTTCTTATCTAGTTGCTATTTTATGCTTTTCGGTCATTGAATTGCAATTTCTTACAGGATGAAATCTGGCAACTCCTGTGCCTAGGGATGAAGGATAAATTTCCATCTCTGAAATAGGATGGTAGTATTTGAGCAGAAGCAAAGAACATCTTCCTGCTCCAGATGAGAGAGGGAGAGATGGTGACAGGAGAGACCTGTGTGTTTGCCAGAAGGTATGCCCTCAAGCATGCACTTTAAGAATCCCCCCTAATTTGTTCCTAAGGGCACAGGTCAAAGAATTAATTACCTTAGAGGAATTTCTTAGAATCAACTAAAATATAGCTTACAAGTAAAATACTACTCGTTCACCTTAGCCAGTTAGCCTTCATCCTACATCAATTCAGTTCTATAAAAAATATATAGATTATCAAGTATAGACTCAATTTCAGAAAGAAGGGAAATGAATATAGGCTAGGAAGTATCCACACAATACCAAACAGAAGCCTCATTTTCACTACTGTACTAGCTTTCTTAGGATTGAAATTCATAACCAAGAAGAAAGAGGAATAACAACTGAATCAACACCTTTGGGGTGTATTTGGCCTAAGGAGTTGTGAACTCCACTTGTTTGGCCCAAGGAATTTGTGGGTCCCACCACTAAAATCATCAATCTTATACCTTATCAACTCCTTACACTTTGGGCCCCAAAGTTCACAACTTCTTAGACTTCACAACTCATTGGAGCTCACTATTCCACCCCTTGCCTCAAATACTCCCTTAGTAATAACAAACATAGTGAATATTAATACTAATAAAAGTTATATACTGGAAAGACGTTCAAACTCCAATGATGAGACAAATAAAAACAACCAAGTATGGACTGTTCTATCAAGCTTGGCCGGACTATCATATTTTGGTTTTACGCCAACCACCAAACCTATGAACAGATGGAAGGTTTATGATACTCCACATAGTTTAGGAGGGTTTACTTTTTAATATGAGCCCATTCAAACAACCAATTGGAGCCCTTTCCTTTTAGAAGGTTTTCCTTTTGAGGGCTTTTTTTTTGTATGCTCTTGTAAGTTGTTTAAAGAAAACGGGAAAAAAAAATACAACTCTAGGCAGTTAGAATTGAAAGACGCTAGATCAACGCATGTAGTGGAGCATATGCCTGATTAGAACTAAATATTTCATCCCTTCCAGTAACTGTGTTGAAAGAGATCAGGAGGAAGAAGGGGAAAAAAGGAAAAGAAAACAATAACTACAACAACGATTGCATTTAGATATTAAGATCGAGGAAAGCATGTAATTTAAAATTAATTGAAAACTGTGGAAGTGAAGGAAGAATTGCTAGCGCAAGCACCCAAGGAGTCACTAGAGGACTGCTGTTTATTGTATTTTTCTCAATAAAGTATTTAACGTACCTCGCAGCATACTCAGAGAAGTGTTTCCCTGGTTGCCGTTGCCTCAAAGTGTGCAGGTCTCCCCCTGGACAATATTCCATTACTAGACAGGAAAATCTGTCAGTCTCAAAATGGGTGTACAAAGTCGGCAGAAATGGATGGTCAAGTAACTGCAAGATCTCCCTTTCCGTCTGAGCTCTCGTTAACTTCTTCCTTATAGCAAGCGACGCCTTGTCCATCACTTTCATTGCAAAATAACAGCGCGTCCCACTTAGCTCTGAGAGATAAACACTACCAATATCACCACATCCAAGTCTTTTCAGCAGTCTAAAATGGCTCATGCCTAATATTCCATCTCTTGCTCGAATAGCAAGAATGGCTTTCCACCTAGGATCGTTTCCTTTGTGAGGCTTATTAGCACTTCCTGTGATGTTGCTCCAACTACTATCATCACTGAGACCACTGCTATCACTAGCTCGACTAATACTTGTTTTTGCACTCTCGAGAGAGTCCCCTCTAATGCTTCCTTTTGTACTCTCACAGTTCCTTTCAATACTAACCATTCCATCACTTCGATATGTGCTAGCACAACTATTAACGATGCTCATAGCTGTGACAACTCCACTACTGTCAATGCTACTGAGTGGACTTACGTTGCCACTTGGGGGCAAAGAAGCATCCCAAACACATTCCTTCTCCTCAGAATCTGGGGGAAGTAGAGAGGTTTCTGTATTTTGTGATGCACGAGGAATTGAAAAAGGGGAAGATAAAACACCCAAGTCATGCGGCTCGTCAACTAAGCTTTCTGCAGGGGAGAGAACAGCAGGGCTTGGTTTCTTGGGTGGAACCCTGATTGAAAGATCCTCAAGAAAAGGGCCCTTCACGGAAAAACTCTTCATCAAGCAGCCAGGATCAGGTTTATTTTGCCCTATGGGTACATAAACAGTTCTCATTAGATCCATATCCACGGGCTCTGGAGGGTGGCTAGCCCCAGAGAAGGAACTTGGACCACCTTCCTCAATCAAAGAGCTACTACCCTTTAAAATGACATCATGCTTAGCTTCTTCCTGCCCCAAAAAAGAGGATTTCCCCTTTGATGTCCGTATAGGTGCAGAAACTTCTAAGTCTTGAAATCCATGTCCAATTGATCTTCCCACGTCTCTTACCTTAGCTGAGTGCATGTTCGACCAGTGGCCAGCTTGCTTGGCTGAGGCCACATGTGCTTTTGGTATATCATCCAAAACACAAAATTTTCCCGGAAGTACATTTGATTCTGGAAGCATCTCTATAGGCAGTAATAATGGAAGTGCTTTTGACTCTGGAATCCTCTTCATGTCCAGTGACTTGTGTCATCACATAGAGAAACTTCCAAGTGAAAAAATTCTGCGCAAATGAGTTTGATTCAGTTAATCCTATCTTGAACTGGTAAGATCTAAAAAACAAACATACTAATCAATATATTTTTATTCCTTCTTCCAGGGCATCTATAAAATCAGTGAAATGAACATGGCATACTAGCTTCTCACAAGAAAACCAGTTCGAGGACAGGAAAAAACAGTGAGAAAACGATTTGGTTCGTGTATGTTCTGATTTAACAATCAGTCAATAGAGGCAGATAACAACAGAAAATAATCCATTGAGCCCTTGAGAGTAACTAGCGTTGTCTACCTAATTTCCAAAGCAGGAAGGGGGGAAGATATACCTAGGAAAAGAAAATGAAAGAGGAGAAAAACTATTGAAAGAAAGTAGGAATTAAGGAAAAGCAGTTAGCAATGTGAAGAAGATTATTGTAATATACAGGAGGGACTCAAACGTAAAGGAAAACAGAGATCCGCTACCCTGTCCTGGGAACACATGGAAATTTGAAAACCCAACTGGAGTTGATTGAAGCTCGGAAAATGAGATAAGTAGTGAAATTCCAACATTGATAAAAGTTTAAATAAGAAATCATATTCGTAAAACATAAGTGGTGGAGGTTGGCTCCGAAAAAGAGAGCAATATTAAAATGAAGTAAAGGGAAGGGAAGGGGGGAAGGGGAAGAAGGAAGAAAAGGAGATCTGAAAGAGGAAATGAGGAGATGAAGAGAAGAGAAGTTAAACCTGAGAGGAGAAGAGAAGAGCAGTATGAGGAATTTGGGGAAGGTAGGCGCCAACGGGATGGAGCAGAGCATTCAGTGAGGTTGGAGGGAAGAGGGAGGCAGCCCTGGCGCTGGTGTAAGTCGGAGTGAAAGGCGAAGGTTGTGGTTATGGTTATGGACCTTATGGTTATGGTTATGGTGTTGTCTTTTTTTTTTTTTTTTTTTTTTTTCTTTGGGCGGAAAATGGAATGCGGAATGCAACTTTAGCAGTGAGTGACTGTGAAAGAGAAAGAGAAAGAGAGGGAAGTGTGGGGCCGTCACCTCAGGAATGGACCCCACTTTTGTTCCTCCTTTAACCTGCACTTCTTTTCAAACAGGTGGGGACGCTCCACTCCGCCCCCGCCTCAGCCTCACCCTACTCTCTCGGTTTCCATTGGTATTAACTATTAAGTATAAACAACCCGTAGAATCCGAGTTCGTACTACTAGACCACTTTGGATTTTCTCCATCTCCATCGCCATCGCCACCACTTTACTTACCCCTTCTGATTCTCTTCTTTCTACTTCTTTTTCCCCCTTTTCTTTTCTTCTCTTCTCAGTTTTCTCCCCCTTCTTATTTTTTATTTTAAAATTTATCTATCTCCTGAATCATTTTAATTGCAATTACTTCCTATATATTCGCTTCTTCTCTGCCGAATACTAAACATAGGGATTGGATTTCCTAACTTGCTCCTTCTTTATGTATTGAAATTGGCTTTTCAATATTTCATTTTCTCCCCTCCTAGTCATATTAAATATATTAATTATTAAAATTTAAAAAAAAAAAAAAAAAGGTGAGAGAAACAGATCTTAAATGTATAATGTGACAATTATCACCCACATTTTTTTTATCCACCACCTACATAATTAGTTTTTCTTCTCTTTTGGCTACTACATAATTAGTTAATTATGTGACTAATTCAACAAGTATTATAATCTATGATACGATATTGCTTTGAGTGATGCATTCTCAACAAATGTAAGTGTAGCATACAATCAATGCTTTAAGCAAGCAATGAGCAGTAGATAATAATTATTTGTTAGTTAATTAAGTGTATAGCTTGTTTGTGGGGCTGTGAACTTGGGGTGGGATGGCAAAAGGAATGGGTGAAGAAGAAAGGATGAAAATAAGGGTGGGGGTGGATAAGTGAAATGTCCAAAGTAGGTAGGAGGATAGGAGAGGAAGGGATGGGGCAAAAGGGATAAATGGGGAAAAAGACATAGGTGAGGTGGTAATGTGTGGGCGTGCATGATGACTAGGGGTTGTATTATATTCTCAATGAACCTAAAAATTAAGTTGAAGGATTAGGATAAATTTATTTACGACAATGCTCCAACACCCAAGAACTTGTTAATAATGACACACTTATGCGCACCTCAACTAATCTCATGAGAGAACCTGTTTGATTCTACAACCTTTGATGTCAAGGAAACGCGTAAGATATTATATCTTAGGTAGATGACTACCATGGATTGACTAGGTTCATTGGATAACCCATTTGATCCTACAACTTTTGGTGTCAAGTAAACTCGTAGGATATTAAATCCTGGGTAAATGGTTATCATGAATTGAACTCGTGACCTCTTATTCTTTTATCAAGGTCATATCCCATATTTACCATTAGGCCAGCCCATGGTGGTTGACTGGTTGACTATCTACAAATTTTATAACACATTTTTTGCAAGTAAGGTGTGTAGACAATAGAAAGGAAGACTTAGTGCATGTTTGGTAGCCAAACTAAAACTATAAATTTAAAACAGTGGATTCAATTAAAAAAGAGTTGTATGAACTAAAGACCTCTTGGTCAGTAACACATATTATATGTTAGTTGGGCTATGTTTGCTTTGACATAAAATTAGTGTTAGTTATCCACTAAATAGTAGACTCAATCTAAACTCTTACTAATATAATTTATTTTTCAAGAAAACAATTTATTAATTTGAATTGAGTTTATGACATGAAATATTGTAGTAATGTTTTTATCTTTTTTAATATAGTTCTACATTTAAAAATTTAAATTATGGATACAACATACCAATGTTGTTTTTAGAATTACATTATTTAGATCACATAATACAGAAAGCGGTTTTTTAAAAAATAAATTCAGTTTGCCTATCAAATTCATATTTGTTGTACTAACCAAAAAATATTATATGATCTAGATTGCCTATAAAACATGTCCTTAGCTAATCTCTCCTTCATTCAACAAGTTTCTTTTTTAAAAAAAAATAAAATAAAATAACCATGAGAGCATCATAGATTGAGTTACGAATTAGTATTCTTTTAGGGGTATATTTAGCAATTTAGCAATCATTTGTTGAAATTTACAAATATAGCAAAAAAAATATTCGATTTGATTTTCATTACTTAGTATTCCAATTTGACCCTCGATTGGTGTATCATCATGAACATCAGTAGTATATCTGATATACTTTATGTTTGGTGTATCAGTTAACTTATATAATTTATATTTGTTATATCAATCAACTAATATAATTTATATTTGGTAGATCAGTCAGTTATACGATTAATACCAAATTTACCATTCATTATACCACACTTATTAGTCAACAAGTGCTCGTGTATATGTTATTATTAGTGGACTTGCTTTGAATCATTATTCATTTGTTTCAAAATGTTAGTTTTCTAATACATCATCATTGACTTATAATTGTTAAAATCATCCATTTAATAACCATTCTAAATGTATGTTGATAAACTATTGATACACCAATGTCGTCACACTTGAAATTGAGTTTTGAACAAGTGGTTGTCTACTATGGATATACTAGTACATTTAATTTAGACTAATGATATACAAGTATTATACTTGAAATGAATTTTGAGTTGACGTTGATATACTACTAATACACTAATGTTATATTTAAAATTTAATTTAGAAGGAATATAATTGATATATTATTTGATACACCAATATGATACTTGAAATGAATTTATAATTAGTGTTTGATATACTATTGATACATCAATGATATACTTTAAATGAACTTTAAATTATTACTAATATACTAATGATACACCACTATTAAACTTTAGATGAATTTTGCATGAATGCTGGTAAACTACTTATCATACACACCAATGTAATGTTTAGTATTGCATTTTCGAACAAATAATGATATACTAATAATATACTTGAAATGCATTTTGAAGTAGTATTTATATAAAATTGAAATATCAGTGTTACACTTTAAGTATATATTTTTGAATAATATACTTCGTATTTGGTATATCAACAATATTGTTAATATACCTTTATTTCTCTTTAAATTCGGTATATCAATCTACTCATATACGAAATATGAAGTATATACCTTGTACAATTGATATATCAAATTAAATGTAACTTTTATGCCATCAAAATCATATCAAAATTTCGATAGTTGATATATTAGTTGACATAATTAGTAGAATTAAGATATACCATCAAAATTAGATTAAAAAATTTGAAAACATAAGAAAACTAATGTCAAAACCTAAACCAGACCATCGAAATCGAACTAATTGAACGAAAAAACTCAATATCAAAACAAACAAACAAACAACAACATTCGCAATGACACAACTAAAATCATGATATAACTGTTGCACATGCTTTCTATAAAGTATATCAGTTGACCAATACACTAAAAACAAAGTATATGAGTTGACTGATATACCAAATATAAAATATTAAATTTGTCTTTCCAAACAAGTGAAAATCAATATTAAATGTGGAGGAGACAACATTCCCGCTCTGATACCATCTTAAATCGCCAATGAGCCCACTAGTTTAAGCTTGTGGGTAAATGCAAATTTAATTATATATCACCAACTGTTTGTAAATACCCACGTATTAGTTTTTCTACCCATTATATTTTTTCTCTATTTTTGTACGAACAAATGTCCAACGTCAAATTTTAACTTTTGATTTCAAAATAAAAAGAGGTTTTTTTTTTTTTTTTGAGTATGTTAGCTAGTTAATGAATTATATGCTCATGTTAGCGAGTAATTTCTAGATACCAAACTGGATTCATCTCACTCAAATTAACTGTACAATTATACATTATAAAGTCGAACCTATAACAATTTATAATTGTTGGCCAATTTTTTAAGAAATCCCCAAATAGACGTCTATTTTTAAAATTTAAAGAAGTCCTCCTTTTGACAAGTATACTTATAAAACTATTTATGATAAATTCTAAATATATTTTGTAAAGGAAAATAATTGTTCAGCCTATACAATCAAGTCGGTCTTATTACTTTTTTTTATGTATATTTCTTTTAGAAAAAATTATTTGACAATTGATCACAATGTCTGCACTAATTTGTGCACATCTTAACTAACTGGGAGGCATCCAACAAATTTTCTAGCTATTATATATGGTATGTCTATGTGCCTTGGCCAATGGGGCTGTCATATATTTAATTGTATCAAATATTGTCTCTTTCTTGCATGTTTCTATGTCTAAATAGGATGAAACCCCATACAATATTATGTCACAGTCGCCACAAAAAAAAAAAAAAAAAAAAAAGAGAGAGCTTATTGGAATAATCAAACAGAATATGACATTTTCTTAATGGTCTTTTGACATGTTTTGGATTTCAACTGAAAACTCGTGTCAAAACATTTAATTTGCATCTCCAGTCCCAGATTTGTTTTATTTTCCGCCTTAACATTGTACAAAATACAGACAACATGACATCCAATTCTTGAATTTTCAAAACAGCCGAATATAAAGAAGTTATTGATGTTTGTGTTAGCTTGAAATTATTCAAAAAGTCCAATAATTTAGAGAAATTAATAAGATGACAGCTTCATTAGTTTAGATTAGAAGGATTTCAGTAATTTCGCCAGTGGCTTTGGCACCGGCACGTGACATATAATACTAAAAAGGAGAGAAGAAAAGTAAGATGCAGGGAGCAATAATGATAAGGAATAAATATAGGAATGTGAGAAGAGAAAGGAGATGGTGTGTGATGAGTATTGAGTAATAGAGGAAGATAGGAAATGGAATTGAAGTTGAACGAAGCAAAGCGGCCATGTGAAAAGTGAAACTTAAAGTGGGAATGGCAATATAAGGAGATGGAGGTAGAAGAGAGAAGATTCAACTTTCATTGGGAATCGCAGAGCATTGAATAAATGTTTCAACCAAATACTTGATTTGTACATATTAATAACGAAAAACATCAAAAAAGTAATTTGGAAGCACATAATAAAGTGCCTACACAATTAGTCAAGGCGACCACTTCCCCAACTTTTGTCATTTTGACTCCCAACCTCCTGCCACTGCCACTGCTACAGTTCTAAATTATTTGTTTCTTACTGCCTCCTTCTTCACTTCTATTTAATAGTTGTCCATTTTCTTTCTTTCTTTATTATTATTATTTATTTATTTATTTATTTAATTCTAGAACCATAAATTACACAATTTAATGGAGAAATCCCATCTCTAAACTGGAATATAATTTTCACGCCCTACAATCAAAGTACAGTAATGTTTGTAAGACTAAGAGTAAGAGAGATGATGATGTGGGCGATGATTGGGCAAGTAAAGGTGTATAGCTAGCAAAGCATGAAATGAACAAGTTGGCGTGTGAGAGCAGCTCTAATTCCAGGAAAGCAAAAACAAGTTAGTGATTAAAATGATTAGCCTCTTAATATTTAAACTACTCATATCATGAGTCACGCCAATGAGAAAGAGAGGGGGAAAACAAACTAAAGAGAAAGGTTTTAAATTTTGTATTCTTTTTGCGTATTGTGTGGGGCCTGCTGGGTTGCTCTTGTTCTTTGCTTTATTGAAAAGGTTAGCAAATTAGGGTTTGAAAGTTTGGGATTTGGGTTATTGGAATTAGGAAAAGAAGAAAAGAAGGTATTTAAAGTTGGCTTCTTTCATGATTCCTTTCTCACTCGCTGTCTGGTCCACTGCAAGATGCTTTTTCAGCTGCTCTGTGTTGCGTTCTTCCAAATTTCCTGCTTTTTTTTCTTTTTTCTTTTTAATTAGTTTGTGGGCTATCAATAATCAATATGATCAAGGGCAAGCACCAGCTAGCTAATGGAAGCCCGCTCAGTCTGGGCCTATAATGTGAACCGAACCAACCCATGCCACTGACTTCGTTTTTTAGTGAATTTTTTCCGTTTCCCAACTGCACAAACTCCCACTATCAAGTCCAATCCTCTTAAAAGCTAACGCGGATTGCAACCACATTAATGTTGCTGCCTGGGGCTGGAACTAAGTTTCAAGTCATTGTGGAAAATAAGGGGCAAACATACGTCCCACAATCATGATCCTGACTTCTCAGTTCTCATTGTCTCAGGATATGCGCCTCATTAGCTTCTTTCAATTCTCTCAAGCTTGCTTTATCCATCAGTCAGCCTCGAATTAACAATTATTAACTAAGTTAGTTCTTCATTTTTCATACTTCTTCCACTTGTTTGTCAGTAGTTTCTAATTCTCTCTCAACAACTACAAACTAACCAAGTTAATTGTGAGAGCTATAGAATCATTGCAAATTTAGTAGAATAAAATTCATTTGGCTGAGTTTTCTTAATATCAATTTATTTAACCAAAAGCTCTTTTAGCATAGCACTCCGTGGCGAATCCTTGATCATCCAAGTTCTCTCGCCCTTTTGCGCCGCCTCTTCCCATTTTCTGCTACCGTCACGATCTCCCTCCGCCCTCGCGCTTTCTTGTTCTTCTCACCCACGGGTATATCTCCTTCCCCTCTCCAACCGTGTTCGCAACGCCGGGTTTTCAACCTCTCTTAGCGCGCCCATATTATTTCGCTATTTTTTTTTTAGGGGGAACTTCCCTTCATTTCAGTTTCCCCCTTGGTTTCAGCTCCGTTTTTAAAAATTGTAAATGATAGTAGGGGGAATGTTAGCAACAATTAGACTAAGCGACAATCATCCATAGATTCTAATAGGATAATTAAATCAACTTAACACTTACTTGATAATTCTATGATCAATATCTAAAATTTTTTAAATCAACGTTATCTAATCCTAATATCGTATGTTATTCAATTCACCATTGGATGATATAAGGACTTGTTTAATTCAGTTAATTAAACTTTGAATTGACAGATAGTGTGTTATTCTTTTGGAATAAAAAAACCATGGAGAAATTGAGTGAGTCACCTAGAGAAGAAATGTCTATCACGTATATATAGGCAACTGTTCACCTTTCACAATAGCTAACAACTCCCCGCTACATGGACAACTACCCAGGATAACTTAGGTAACTACCAACTCCCCGCTATATGGATAACTACCCATGATTAATCCCTCTATTTTTCCAACTTCACATAACACCACTTAAACTTATAAATTTTGCAGTATGAGACAAAGGGATTTACTGTGACAACCCAAAATTTTAGGTAATTTTAATTTAATTATCTTAAATTATTTGGGTGTTATTTTGAATTTTAAGGCCTAATTGGATTATTTTGAGAAGATAATTCAATTTAAACTAAACGGGATAAAAGATTTGGGTTTAAATTCAATTGGTGAAAATTGAATTTTAATTTGGGAGATGTAATTTGTTTAGTTGAATTGGTGGAGGGAAAAGAAATTTGAAATATATATATATATATATATATATATATATATATATATATATATATATATAATTTATTAAGGAATTAGGGTTTGGGATTATATATATATATTATTAAGTGACCTAATAAAGTAGAAAAGAGGAAAATACATCGAAAAAACACAGGGAAGGAGAAAGAGAGCAGTGCAGTTTGGTTTTTTAGCGACAACTCTCGGAAAATTATCATTTGCCGGAGTTTCAACCGTCGAATCATAGTGAAATTTTTTCAGCCTATTCAGCACACATAGAGTACCATTCTGAACGGTTGGATAGTTGTTTTGAGCTCTTGTTTGTCCGTAATCGTTGCTAAACAAAACCTGTAGAACTGGTTTTGGGTTGTTGAGAAAAGTTTGGGCTCAATCTTGGTTCAAGCCTCACTTTGAGGTAAGTGACGTTATGATCGGCTTGCATTTGTGTCAAGCGCCCTAGTTCATGTTACCAAAGTTATAAGTGAAATTTGGGTGATTTTTATGATCCATACAAATTGAGCATGCACATTTATAATGTTTTATGAGTTTATTATTTGTTGGTGTGAGACTCTGTTATTAGATATATATATATATATATATGAATTACATGTTAGACAGACAGTGGTGAATTACCTCCGGTCAGGCCTCATGTTACGATATGGTGAATCGACAGGAAGAATCTGTGACCGTGTCGTTGGAACCAGTCAAATGCTTCTGCTCATGTTTTTATGTTTTCTTGTTTTTTTAAATCCCAGTCTTAATACTTAAATTCAGAATATTGGTTTTGCGCCATTAGATGTTTTATGCAAAATTTACCGTTTTGTTTTCATAACTTCTAGGGATACCTGATCCAATATTTTTAATTATTTAAATTTAATTATTTATTTTATTAATTTCTTTGATTTTAGTCAAATATATGAAAAGTGTTATTTTGAGGTGTATGCATGCATGAAGTAACAACTTCTAGAAAGTCGGGTCGTTACATTTACACCCAATAATTGTCTCTTCAATACTACACTAATCATCACCATGTGTACAACAATAACAATTATCAATTACTTAAATTATATGAATCAATATTATAAATCAAAATTTATAACAAGAAAAAGAAGAAGAAGTGAGGTTGGAGAGAAGATAATACGAAAAAAAATATGTTACTGTCACTAGTGGAGTATGGGATAAGAATACGTGCATTTGGTATCTGAGTATGAAGATGTAGGGCTTGTTTGGATTATTAGAGAAAAAGTGTTTTTTTAAAAAATCAATTTTATTTAAACCCTTTTGATAAAAATGGTTTAAAATACACCTTGAAAATATTTCAAAAACTATTTTGAATAGTTGTTAAATACTTCAATTTTTTCTAAAATAACTAATTTTCCAAATTAAACACTTGAAAAAAAGTTAAATCAAACACCTCGATAGTTTTTTAGTCTTGATTTTAATTATTTTATTTAAAAAAAGAAAAATACTTAGGTGTATCATTGGAGCACCTATCTTTGCACATTCCACCCATTTGTCTCATCATAATTTATCACGTGGCAAATTCTTCTTATTTCTTTCTTGAAATATTTTAATACTTTTTTTACGCGAGTGATGATAGTGGAAATGTTAAATATAGGTGCATTTTGGAATTTTCCCAAGTATTACTCTTAAAAAAATGTATTTTAGGACTTTTTTAAAAACTTATTATTAAAAAAGTAGAACTAAAAAATTATATTTTGAAAACTCGGTCTATGTCGGGCCTAAGCCCAAGGAAAACCAGGGAGGCGGCATGGGGAAATGCACGTCCCAAAAGGAAAATAAGTTAGAGTCTCGAGTTTTAGGTCGACTAGCTTAGTCGATCAATATATACCAATTGAAAAATTACTAAGATGCGCTCGGTCTGGTTCCTTGAAGCCTCAAGTACCGCAAACTACACTAACATCGTCAAAGTTACATGTAACTACATTGGAGAAATTACATTATAAATAGTCTCATTCAACGATCTCAAATGAACTTGTAAGTAATATCCAAAGGAGAGCACTGACTTTACTTTTGCGTGTTTGGTTGAACTATATAATATTTGTACTAACTTAGGCATCAGAGCGTGATAGGCTCAAAACACACTAGTGTGATGATCTTTCACACGGGTCAACTCATAAAGTGAGACCAAACCGGGAGAAGCAAGTTGGAGGTTGAGCCCACGAGGGGCTCGTGAAGATAACATACACGTGTGGAATACTTGTGCCAACCACACTTATTTTGAAAAATTTGAGGCCTAAAATGTAATTTTCTCTAAAGTATATCATTTAGGATGATAAGTAATGTATCAATAATATTATTAGTATACCAAACCGCAAATCACCCAATCCTGGTACATCCCATCTAATCGCACAAAAATGAGAAAAATATCTTATTGGGTTTTGGGTTTTGCGTTTAGTTTCCATTTAGTCTCTAATTTAAAAATGTTACATTTGTCCTTAATTTTTTAGTTTCGTTTCAATTTAGTCCTTAAATTTTAAAATATTGCAATTTTACTCGAGGTTTGAATTTTGTTTCAATTTGATCAATAAGTTTTAAGATTTACATTCTTAACTTCGATTTACCCACTTTCTGTGTTTTGTGGTGACGTCATTAATTAATTTGAAATAATGTTATTTAATTAAATTTCACTATTTGTTCCATCGCTACTAAAATCAATTTTAAATTTGCTTTATAATTATTTTAAACAAGACATTAAAACCAAAATAAAAAAGTGAGTATTCGTTGAAAAATCGAGGTTAAAAGTATAAATATTGAAACTTAAGGACTAAACTGAAACAATATTCAAGGCTTAAAGGATTAAAAGTGTAACATTTTAAATCATGAGCCACTAAATTAAAATCAAACTTAAAACTTAAGAACTATAAATGAAACATTTTGAAAAGTAAATAGAAACTTGTTACCTTGATCTCTAATTAGATAGTTGAGTGAGGTATGAGTGTTCAAAAAATTCAATGACCCAAAAAACTCGATCAACCCAACTCAACCCATACGGTTTGAGTTGAGTTAAGTTGGGTTCAAATAAATGAAAATTTTATGGGCTTATTTGGTTTATGGGTTCACCTAAAATAACTCAATTCAACCCAATTTTTTTTAATAATTTTAAAAAGGATGTTTTTTACTTATGATACAATACATATACATATATTTATTTTAATTTTATTTAATTTCATGATTTTTTTTGGATCATTAAGTCTCCAACAACTCCTAAAAATAATTTTAAGCACTTTGGAAAAAAAAAACTCATAATATAAATTAAAATAGAGTTATTAATCTTAATTCAATATATGAAAACAATTAAATAAAAATTTGAGAAATTACTATAAACAGAAAAAATACGAAACTATTTACAAATATAGAAAAATTTATTCTTTATCAGCGATAGACCGCGATAGAATTATATTGCTTGAGCGATAGACAACGATGATGAACCTAACCCAACCATGAAACATTTGAGTTAGGTTGGTTCGACTGTCTATCACTCAAGCAATAGAATTCTGTCCCCGTCTATCGCTATAGACAATTAATTTTTTCTATATTTGTAAATAGTTCCATAAAATTAGTACATATTAACATTTTACTTATTGTTGGACTAAAAATTTAAATAAATGATCTGCGTAACCCAATCAACTAAACTTAAATGTTTTGTAATTACGTCGAGTTCATTATTTAATAATATGATTATTTGGGTTGAAGAAATTTACAACCAAAATAATTGGATAGGGTATAAAAAGTATTTCAACCAAACCCACGGCACCGCTAAAGTGAGGTGTAAAATATGAGTGTAACAAGTCAAGGGTTCGATTATTTATGTCATGGAAAAAATAACAATATATATAAACAAGTTTTCAACTGCGGACGCTTTCTACTTCTTCTTGCCGATCACCCAATTGAAAGCCGACCCAACGACCACTGCTTCTTAAACCCACAAAAGCTTGTTCTACCGGCACCTATCTGCTATGGCAGCTGCGGCCTCAGCGGCGGCGGCGGCTGAGAGAATTGAACTGCCTCGACCACGGGACAAACTCCCAATGAACCTTTCTCCAGACTCTGCTTCCTGCTACCCCCCCGAATCATCTTCTTTCTCAGCTGACCGCATATCCGATACCAACGAGTCATCTCCTTTGCCTGACGGTTTCCACGAGGACGTCGAAATTCAGGTACATACTGCCACCTCTCTCCATTCTAAATTTGCACCCGTTTCCGAGAATTATTGAATTACCTTAATTTTTGGCTGTCGAGAAACGATCGATAAGGGTAAACGCAAATGTGAACTACCATCTTTTCCTATCCGCCATTATTGTTCCAATTTATGTCCATTGAAGCTTCCAATTATCACCATCTTCATCTTCATCTAAAATGGCACTCTCGAAGGTGAATTTTGTAAAATTGACTTGCCTTCATAATTTAATTTTTTATTTTTTATTTTTTATGTTGATTTTTAATCACATCCCTATTCATCCTTTTTAAGGATTTCATCTCTTATTTTTCAAATTCTTCTGCTCTTTCTTATTTTGGACTGAATCATGTTTCTTTCATATCATTACTTTATCTAAAATCCTTCCAAGAAATAAAGAATCCAACATAGAGTTCATCAGATTCGACTTTTGTCACTTGAAGGGCTTTTTACTTTTCAATCGACAATTTCAATTTTAATATTTTATTAAATAAGTGATTTTATTTATTCATTTAAAAGAAATATCGGAAATTTTATTTATTTATGTATCTATCTCATGCACGAGTTGTATTGTTGAACACAAATTTGAATTAGGATAATGGAATAGAAAGAATAGAAGAAGGGGAAATTATCTGAAAAAGAATGGGCCTGACAGTGCCATTAGTCCCATAAATATTGATTCCTTCAGGGAAAAAAGTTGTTTTGCTGGTCATCAAACCAAATATATATAATCAATCAAACACATGTTTAATTAATTTTTGTTAAAAAAAAGTACAAATTGTTTTTCGTAACACCATAAAATAAAACAACCTCTAAATTTCTTGACTTCGTTCATGAAAAATGACACTGAGATTGTTATGGTAAAATTTCCTTTAGTTGAAGTTATTGATTCATTTATTTATTGAAGTATAACCAACTTTATCCTGCTTGTAATTAGTAAAAAGTTCTATGTTATCAACCTAGGACATCGACATCAACATCAACAACCAACTCTCTTTATTCCCATAAATCATCTCTTAGAATATATCTATGCAAATTCGATGCCATTATGGTCAACATCTTCTAGACTAAGGCTAGAATAACGTTCCCACTGAACTACTTGTCTGTTAACCCATTTACTAACCAAAGTTATATTATTTTACCCGAGCCCCTGCATAGCCCAGCTGAAGGTAGAAAACAGTCTTAGCATAAATCTCAGTCTTTTCTTTATCTGAATAATGTCTTACTCTCTATAGTATGTTACTGGCCAATAAAGTACAGTGTGCAATTTGACTCTAGAAGACAATATCACTGTTAGTAAGGGTGGTTATAGAAAATATTTTCAAGATTTTCATCCATCTTGCCTCTCAGACAACATAGACAGGTTAATGGCAGAACCAAGTGAGGGTAGGATGGAACACTTTAGAACTGCTTGCTTTAGAGTTCAGCCACTCAATCGACGTTGAATCATCTTGTCAAGTCAAGTTTTGCACTATGTACTACCAAACTCAAAAGCGTGTTTCAGAGGGAGTTAAGAATGCATTTGTTGCTAGGATATGAGACACTAAATTTTTTTCATTGGATGCTTGCTACCTTGTTAAGTGGGTTGCGCGGGGGGCACATGTAAAAATAAGAGAAATTTGGTAGATGTAAAAGGCAACAGACAATAAACAAACCCTTTGAAGGGAGCGTGGATTTGAAGAAAGTTAAAATAGATTAAGTTGTTTTGTGTGATTGTGAGATGATTCTTTTATGGGCAACGAGAGAGTTACTTGTCTACATTGGTGTCCATGAATAATTGAAGATATACGGTACAACTTTTAGGGGGTGTTTGGGTAAGGGTGACGTTGTGAAGTCTGGGGAGTTGTAAAGTCGTGGGCCTACCATGTAAGGAGTTAATAAAGCATAAAATTGATGTTTTTTTTAGATGTGGGCCCACAAACTCCTTGGACCATGAACTCCACTCCTCCAATTCCAACTCTTTGGGCCACACCCCTTAAATGGTTACAAGTTGATAGAATAGTCTCCAAGCGCACAATATTTTCAAAAGAAAGCTCATAATTAAATTGCAGTTTTTACTTAAAAATGTATAAAGCAATGATAAGTACCAGTCTAGGACTTGTTTGGACTACTAGGTTCTTAGGTTTGATCCGTGTATTTATAATGTGTTTGGGATAACCTTTGAGAAAAAATGCCTTCTAAATAAAACCACTTTATCTATATGCACCTTTGGAAAAATTACTAATTTAAATTTAGTATAGCTTCTTAAGTGATTTTAGATTATTAGAAGTGCTTTTCTTTAATATAAAAGAAATCTTCTTCTTCGTCCCCCCCCCCTTAAATATTGGATGAATTTGGGAGACGACACAGAGCATCCTCAACTTTTGGGCGGTATTGCCATTGGCAATTTTCAGCGTAGAACTTGGCTCTCTGAGCAAAATAGGTTTTGGAGATTTTTGAACGAGGGAGACACTCTTTGGTGCCCAACCATTGTAGGCTGTAGCTAAATATTATTTTGCAGAGGCTGATTGTTTATGGCCAAAACACATATTGAGGAGTCCTCCAAATCTCTTTGGCATTTTATTTGCTCTACCATTGACCTTGTTGCTAACCGTACTCAAAGGTGTCTTGCTAATGACCTTCATTGGCATGATTCCTGGTTGAGTAGTAGAATTATTGCTATAGTTTCTCCTCGCCTTTATCAATTAACTACTTGGCCAAACGTTAAGTTTGCTCGAGCTTGGAATAATCCTCATGCTGATTGGGGCTTGGGTTTGCGACTAAATCTAAATGATTTACAGGCGATCGAATAAGCTAGTCTTTCTCATCTTCTCCCACTAATGAGTTTAAAGAATTAAATGACTCTTAGTCTTGGCCTCTCGTCCGTTCCAAAACATTTTACTGTTAAATCTCTCGTGGATGATCTAGTTCATGCCAATGGTTCTTCTTTGAATGACCTTTATTTGGTGGTTTTGGAAAGATGTTTATCCAAAGAAAATAATTTGCTTTTGGGAGCTTAGTCATGGGCTATTAATACAGCCGGTCGACTTCAAAAGGAAATCTCATTTCAATCTCTCTCTATTTTGGTGTGTTATGTGTCTCCCAAACTTGGATCATCCTTGCTATCTTTTTGCACATTGTTCTTTGCTCCTAGGTATTGGGTAACACTACTTTATGCTTTCTTTTTTTTGAAGAAGAAACAATTTTATTGATTGATGAAATAAAGTAGTCGAAACTCCAATCACCTATAGGTGAAGTACAACGGAGTTCTCCAATTGTAGATTAGATAAGAAAGGCTAAAATGAAAAAGGGCTACTGTGATTTACACCAAAAGAGAGCAGTGGATTAAAACCTTTCCATAAAACAATCAAAAGAGAGATTCGACCGTCGCGGTAAAGCAACTCTCATCGGACTCGAGAAGCAGGGCAAAGAGAGACAACCATGGGTCGTATGCACAGTCGTGGTAAGGGTATCTCAGCCTCTGCATTGCCCTACAAGAGGACGCCGCCAAGTTGGCTTAAGATCTCTTCTACGGATGTTGAAGATAATATCTGCAAGTTTGCAAAGAAGGGCTTGACCCCTTCTCAAATTGGTGTGATTCTTCGTGATTCTCACAGGATTGCCCAGGTCGAGTGTTATGGAAACAAAATCTTGCGTATTCTTAAGGCCATGGATTGGCACCGGAGATTCCAGAGGATCTCTATCACTTAATCAAGAAAGCAGTTTCCATCCGTAAGCATTTGGAGAGGAACAGGAAGGACAAGGACTCCAAGTTCAGATTGATTCTTGTGGGTCGCATAATTTTGTGTTAAGAGTGATTGGTGGCTATATGATGCGATTTGTGATCGGCTTCAGCCATTGTGAGGTCAGGTGGATCAGTGAGAGTTGTGACTTGGTTTTTTATTTATGGCATCAGTTTTGACTTCAGTTTTTATTTAGTATGGAATCTGTAGACTTATTTGGCCAGATTTAAAAGCAAATTAGAAAAGATTATGTTGCCTTGATGGCGCATGTTTCCTTTTAGAAAAAAAAAAAAATCAAAAGAGAAGGAAATATCTCTAAAAAGACGACCATTTCTTTCATTCCAAAGCAGCCAGAAAAAAACTCGAATAAGGGCCAACCATAAAAGTTTTTTAGTACCACCAAGCGAATGTCCCACCAAAACAGAAGCAAGAAAGTCCAAAACTTTATTAGGAAATGTTAAAGACCAACCAAAAGCCCCTAGGAGAGCTTGCCAAAAGCGGGATGCAAAGTGGCAATGCAAAAACAAATGACCTGTATATTCAAGACTAGATTCACAAATGGTGCACCATGGGAGAAAGATGGCATTAGCCATCGCAACCCTATCAACCACTTTAATGGACTAAGCTCCTAAAGAAATACCAAAAGCCCCTAGGAGAGCTTGCCAAAAGCGGGATGCAAAGTGGCAATGCAAAAACAAATGACCTGTATATTCAAGACTAGATTCACAAATGGTGCACCATGAGGGAGAAAGATGGCATTAGCCATCGCAACCTATCAACCACTTTAATGGACTAAGCTCCTAAAGAAATATCTTTATTTTCTTTGGATAATAGTCATTCCACATTAATGGCTCTAAGATGACATTATCTTTATGTTATTTGGCATGCTTCTGTATTTACATATGTATTTGTTATTGTTTCCTTGTACTTCAAGCATTAGTCTCTTTTCATTTCTTCAATGAAAGTTTTCGTTTCCATTTTTAAAAAGGAAAAGATAGTCCTTCCAAATCATAGAAAAAAGATCCTTTAAGAGAGAATCGACATTGCCCATCATGGGTTGGCCTAGTGGTATATAAAGGGCATGAGTTTGATAAATGGCTAAGAGGGGATGAGTCCAATCCATGGTGACCACCTACCTAGGATTTAATATCCTACAAGTTTCCTTGACACCCAAACGTTGTAGGGTCAGGCGGGTTGTCCCGTTAGATCAGTCAAGCTGGCCTGGACAACTCACAAATATCAAAATAAAAAAAAAAACAAAATGTTTCTTAGAGGGATTAAGAGGCCAAGACAATATATCAGGAGAATTCTGAAATCTGATTGAAGACAAAAATTGGGAGAGATTAGCGGCATTAGCCCATTCAATCATTTCAAGTTCAGTCAGATTATGGCGAAGGCGCAAATCTCAAGCTTCTGATCCCGCAACTCACATATTAGCTACTATATCATCAGGGAACAAAGCAAGGCAAAAAAAATTGTAGGAAGCACAACTTAAAACTGACTGACTGAAAATTTGCTCCTTCTATTTCATTCATCAATAAAATTGGTTTCTCTTCTAAAAAAAAGATAACTTTAATTCCTCTTTTTGGAGAAACACTTGAAAGAAATGATAATCCAAAAATCTGGCTTAAGACTGACTGACTGAAAATTTTTAAAATATATAGAAAAAAACATATATGTAATTAATAGAATCACTCCATACATACTGGTATTTATAGGACATCTAAGAAAATGTAAATTATAAAAACATTTCGATTCAAAATATTTTAAGAAAAATCCGCTTAAACTAGAAGGCACACCACACACACCCGTAGCCTTCTCTTGAATATGAAAGTATGCATTAAAAAAACCCTACAAGCACTTAGAAATTTCTAGATTTCTTTTGGAATTCTAATCCACTGGGAAACTTCATTTCTTTTCATATATGTTTTTATGCTATTTTTTTTTGAAATGGAAACAACACTTTTCATGGATAAAACGAAAAGAGACTAATGCTCGAATTACAATGTGGTATAACTAGAAAGGAGACATGAATCCAATAAGACTAGGGATCGGCAGACATACCTGGATATCTCAACCAGGTTGATACACCCATAGCGCCCTCATCGCATCCCAAAAGAGAAAGCTACTAAAAAATGTATTACAATATGACATAATGTCTCAACAATACAAGAGTAAGATCCAACTAGACCAAAACATCGTTGTGCCAATCTAAAAAGATTAAGAATAAATAAACTGTTTTTATGCTATCATAGTTACATTCTTGTTGTTTGCTTCCCTTGATTATTATATCCAAAGAATGGAAAGAAAAAGGTTTTCATGTGGTTCTTCACTCTGGATATATTCAGATGTATATAGTCTATAAAATCTGTAAACAGAAAATATATGAGACCTTTCCTAATGCATTATTTATTTATTTATTTATATATATTTTTTGAGACATTCCTAATTCTTTTTATTTTATATAATCTCTGAAACTTCTTATTTTTTATGCAGTCATCTACATTATTGAGAAGTGAAGAATATCGGCAGTTGTTCCGCCTGCCACCGGATGAAGTAAGTAGCTCTAGTCTTGTGGTTGTTAGTTCACTGATTGAAGCTGAAGTTGATAATAGGATGATTAGCGTCAAGCTAAAGAATCAATAAGAAAAAAGGAAAAAAAAAAGAATGAAAGAAAAGAGAAATTGTTGACTTTCACAAAGCCAAGGTAACATTGATTCAAGCGGTGATTTCTTGGCGGGGTTTCTTAAGTTTTCTTCTGATTCGGAATAAGGAAAACAGTCTATACAGGAAAATATTTCAAAAGGGAGATACGGTGCATTGAATTAATCGATTATAATATTTTAATGGAGTATTTTCTACTTATTTCAGTACTGAATGAAGGTTTTTTTCTTTTTGCCTATTTCAACGCTTGCTGTGACCATTTATTATATTTTGTAGTTCTCCAGTCATTAGCATTAGATAGCATAAAAGTGCTAGGCCTCCTATCACGAAAGTTTATTCAAGGAAGGGCAAGAAGGGGATTACATCCCAGACAAGCACTGCCTAAAAGGGGTGGGGACCAGAAAAGGATGGCTGTTGAGGGGAATGTTAGCATATATTGGTCTTTTGGGTTAGGGTTAGTTATCTTGAATTTGGTGAATTGAACAGTGTTCATAGAGAGGAGAGAGCAGCCCTCTTATTTGGCTGTTGGTTATCTGTAGTAGTTGCTAATATTTTCTGTTTTATAATCGTAATCGGAGATCATTCCCCTGTATTTTGGTGAACTGTTTTGATATCAATATTAAAGTGAGGAAGAATCCTTACAAGTGGTATCAGAGCGTTGAAACGCTGGGGAGGTGGAAGAAGATGACGCAGAAGCCAAGGGGAAGAACGTTTAAGTGCAACAGAGGCGGAAATCGGGAGCATGAAGCAGGATCTGAAAAGGCTACGATAGTTGAGAAAATGTGGAAAAAATGGCTGAGGAACATTCGGGCCTTACATCATTGTTCAAGGACGTTTATGGGGACGACCTAAGCCCCAAGGATCGTCTGAAATAACGGAAATCACAACGGGGAAAAGGAAGATACGCGCGGATGATGAAGAAGTGGAGGACGATGAGATGGAAGAGGGGGAGTGGTCCCAGATGAAGGAAAGCTTCCGACCGGCAAGAGAGAATCAAATTCAAAAAACTGGAGATGCGGTTTTCAACGGTGATGACCGGACGGGTGGTTCTTTAGAGCGGAACATTATTTCCAGTTGCACTTGCTAACGGAGAAAGAGAAGTTAAAATTGCTATTGTAGTCTGAAGGGAAGGTTCTTAACTGGTTCGATGGGCAGAGAATAGAAAACGATTTCGATCGTGGAAGGAGTTAAAACACAGGATTTATGTCCGATTTGTCCTCGACAACGAGGAACACCATGCGCGGTTTTTAGCCATTAAGCCAAGGAAGGGATGGGACGGATTATCTCCAGAAACTTCGAGGGAGGTATCGGGCGCCGCTGCCCGACCTAGGTGAAAACGTTTTGATAAACACGTTTACAAATGGGCTGGACCCGGTTATTCGAACGGAGGTTTTCTCCATGAGAGCTGTGGGCTTGGAGGATATGAGAGGATATGATGGATGCGGCCCAACTAGCAGAGGATCGGATTGAAACAGCTCGCACGGCCCAAGGCCCATATGGGAAGGATTGGAAGCCCAACCCTAAAGCCTCTGGCAAAACGACGGAGAGCATGACGACACGTACCGTCACCCTGGCTGAAAAGATCCCAAATCCCCCACCAGCACCGACTACGAAACCTCCCTGGAGACGCTGGACAGATTCAGAATTGCAAGCCAGAAGAGACAAAGGCTATGCTACCGGCGTGACGAACCTTTTAGCAAAGGACATCGCTGCAAAAATAAAGAACTCCGACTGTACGTGGTGGCGGAGAGAACACGACGTGGTGATGGAGGATGTGGAGATGGACGGTCCATGTTAGAGGTAAGCCCAGTAGTCGAATTGTCGCTGAATTCGGTGGTGGGACTAACAACTCGGGTACGTTCAAGTTGAAAGGGAATTTAGGGGACCAAGAAATCATCGTGCTAGTGGACTGGAGCTACCCACAATTTCGTTTCGCAAAGGCTTGTCGAGAGTCTGAACCTACCATTGGCGGAAACTACAAGCTACGGGGTCATAATGGGGTCGGGAAGAAGCAGTACAAGGTAACGGAATATGTAGAAATTATCCATCACTCTACCGGAGCTCTCTTTGCTGATGATTTTTACCACTGGAGTTGGGAAATCTGGATGTTGTTTTGGGAATGCAATGGCTCCGGAAACAGGGCTCGATGACCGTTGATTGGAAGAATTTGACTATGACCTTTGCGGTAGGATTCGCGGATCCATGATCAGAGGGACCCCACCCTGTCCCGAATGGAGATATCCTTAAGGTGCTGCCAAGTCGTGGCAACCCGAGGACCAAGGTTTCCTCGTCGACTTCCGAACGTTGGGAATTCCGAGAGAGGAAAGGGGCATATTAATGGGAGGAGAAATTGAAGAGCTGCAACCAGAGATTGACCAATTACAATAGGAATATGCAGACGTGTTGCCCCGTGATATTAGTGAAGAAGAAGATGGAAGCTGGCGCTTCTGTGTAGATTACCGAGCGTTAAACCGGGTGACCGTGCCGGACAAATTTCCAATACCGATGATTGATGAACTGTGGATGAGCTGAATGGGGGCGAAGGTTTTCTCAAAGATCGATCTAAAATCAGGCTACCACCAGATCAGAGTTCGCGATGAAGACGTGAGGAAAACAACATTTCGGACTCACGAGGGACATTACGAGTTTTTGGTGATGCCATTCGGTTTCACCAACGCCCCCGCGACATTCCAGGCGCTCATGAACCAGGTTTTTCGCCCATACCTCCGAAAATTTATACTTGTGTTTTTTGATGACATCTTGATATACAGCCCGGATATGATACCCATGTTGAGCACCTGACCATAGTTTTCCAGCAACTAAGGAACATGAGTTATATGCCAACAAGAAAAAATGCCAGTCGGGAAGGAACGCATTGAATATTTAGGCCATTGGGTTTCGGCAAAGGGGGTGAAGCTGATGAGGAAAGATCAAAGCCATGCTTCAATGCCAATTCCGAGAAACGTGAAGGAGTTACGCGGTTTCCTAGGGCTGACCGGCTACTACAGGCGATTCGTGCCAATTATGGAGCCATTGTCGCACCTCTGACGCGTTTAACTAAAAAAATGGTTCCAGTGGACAGAACAAGCGACTGACGCCTTTGAAAAACTCAAGAATGCTATGTTACATTGCCAGTCCTTGCTCTTCCAGATTTCAACATGCCATTTGAATTGGAAACGACGCATCCGAGACCGGATTGGGGGCAGTGCTGTCTCAGAACAAACGCCCATAGCTTTCTTCAGTCAAAAATTATCACCCGCAGCGAGAGAACGATCAGTGTATGAAGGGAGCTCATGGCCATGCTTTGGCTGTGGAAAAATGGAGACACTACCTGCTAGGCCACCACTTTACAATATACAGATCAGAAAGCCTTAAGCACTTATTAGAACAAAGGGAGATTCCACCAGGGGTGCAGAAATGGGTGACTAAACTCATGGGGTATGATTTCGAAATATTCTATCGCGCGGGACAGGAGAATAAGGTCGCGGACGCTCTGTCACGCCTTCCAGTGCAAGCCGAATTAAAGACAATAGCAGTGCCCTCTTTGATCGATGTGGGGGTAGTGGATGCGGAGTTTCAAGAGGACCCGAAATTAAAATTGATATATGATCGATTGCTGCAAGATATGGATAGTGTTCCACGATACACGTCAAACAAGGGAGTTGTTTTACCGTTGTCGGCTGCCTCTCAAAACTCACGACTGTACCAACTGTGTTACACACGTTCCATGACTCGGTGATCGGGGAACATTCGGTTTTCTTGCGAACGCATAAACGCGTGGCAGCGGAGCTGTTTTGGGAAGGTATGAAAGCAGATATTAAGAGGTATTGTAGCAAATTGCGATATCTGTCAAAGAAACAAAATCAAGCATGCTCTCCAGCGGGTTTGTTGCAGCCATTACCGATCCCAAACCGACCATGGGAAGATATATCCATATTTCGTGGAGGCCTACCCACGTTCAAAGAAGAATGACACCATATTGGTAGGGTGGACAGACTGAGCAAATATGCTCACTTCATTGCCTTAACCCACCCCTTCTCGGCCAATCAGTGGCCCAACACTTCGTGCGCGAAGTTGTGCGACTCCACGGATATCCTCGATCCATCGCTCTGATCGTGATCGGATTTTCCTTAGCCACTTCTGGACAGAGTTATTTAGAATGCAGGTACACAACTGAAAGGAGCACGACCTACCACCCCCAAACGGATGGTCAAACAGAGGTGGTGAACAAATGCTTGGAACTCTATCTAAGATGTTTTTGGTGTGATAAACCCAAAACATGATAGACCGTCTACCCTGGGCAGAGCTTTGGTACAACACCACTTATCATGTATCAACAAAAACTACTCCCTATGCTATAGTGTATGGACACCCCCCCCACCGTTGATCGCATACGGACATCGTCACAGACAGCAAATGAATCAGTGGAACAACAGTTGAAGCATCAGGATGAGACATTGTGGCTGTCAAAGATCATCTAAGACATGCCCAGAGCAGATGAAAATTTTTGCCGACGCCCATCGACGCGAAGTGGTGTTCGACATTGGAATGGGTCTATTTGAAGATCCGCCCCTACAGGCAACAGTCCTTAGCCCGCAAGCGCTGTGAAAAACTCGCCCCAAAGTTTCTTTGGGCCCTTTCAAATCTTGGGCCGCGTGGGTGAGGTTGCTTACTTACTTGATCTTCCCAAGAATGCCCAATTCACCCGGTAATCCATGTCTCCCAATTGAAGAAGGCTTTGGGAAACCACCAGAAGGTGCAAGCTGATGTGACCATGCTGATGGGTTGCTGGAGCCTCGAGAAGTCACGCAGATGCGTTGGAATGAGGCAGAGAAGGATTGGGAGTGTTTAGTGGAATGGAAGGACCAACCGTAGAAGAGGCCACGTGGGAATCCTATGCGTTATTCACAGAACAATCCCTAATTTTCACCTTGAGACAAGGTGATTCTTCTCAAGGGGGTATTGCTAGGCCTCCTATCACGAAGTTTATTCAGGAAGGGCAAGAAGGGGATTACATCCCAGACAAGCACTGCCTAAAAGGGGTGGGGACCAGAAAAGGATGGCTGTTGAGGGAATGTTAGCATATATATTTGTCTTTTGGGTTAGGGTTAGTTATCTTGAATTTGGTGAATAAAAGGATGGCTGTTGAGGGGAATGTTAGCATATATATTTGTCTTTTTGGGTTAGGGTTAGTTATCTTGAATTTGGTGAATTGAACAGTGTTCATAGAGAGGAGAGAGCAACCCTCTTATTTGGCTGTTGGTTATCTGTAGTAGTTGCTAATATTTTCTGTTTTATAATCGTAATCGGAGATCATTCCCCTGTATTTTGGTGAACTGTTTTGATATCAATATTAAAGTGAGGAAGAATCCTTACAAAAAGTCTACCAGATGGGGCTTTAACTTAGGAGTAAAGATTGCTTCTGCATTGTAAAAAATAGAAAAGCAGCTTCCCGGATGATTGCTAGTAACTTTGGAAGTGTCAGGAGTATGATTAAATGATTAAATTTGTATTAACCTCTTAGTTTAAGCTTTTTGGTAGTTTAACATGGATTTAAAGCTGGACATCCTTTATTCGAGTCTTGTAGCATTGTTTCCTCTCAGTTATTATTGATAATCACTTGTTGGGCCAAGCTTTAATTTTCAAGCTCACAAGTGGAGTTGAATGTTAGTAATGTTAACAGTATGATTAAATGATTAAGCTTATGTTATCTATTTGCTTAAGATTTTTTGGTTGAGTGGTACTTAACTAAAATTAAAAAAAAGAAAAAGAAAAAAGAAAAACAAAAAAAAGAAGCATTTCAATATGTTCAATATTGGAATATTTGATGGATATTTCTCTTTAATGGATTATTTGATGAATATGTCCTGCACAAGGGATGAGAGAATATTTAGCTTTTTTGATGTAGTAGGATTAGGATATCTTGGTTAGATCCTTAATTGATTGGGTTTAGGATTAGTTTCATTGATTGATTAGAATTAGGATTACGATTAGTTTCCTTGGTTTATTAGATTAGGATTAGTTTCTTTGATTAATTAGGATTAGGATTAATTTGTTTTCCAATTCTCTATAAATAGAGGGATTGTCTTCTTGTTTTGATAACGTTCGATTAGACCGAAAAACTCTTAGCAACGCCGGTCGCAAAGGGAGCTTTGTGAGTTATGCTTGTTGCCAAACAACACACACCTAACTAGGGGAACCCTTTAAATTCAAGAAGATCGAGAAGAAATTGGAAGAATCATCCCAGAATGGAATTTTATAGAAAAACTAATACATATAGGGACATAATTTATGATTTTGGTTGTGGAAAATGACCAAGAAAGGTTGAGACATATTCAAGAAAAACCAAGAATCAGTCCTACAACAATTTTTTTTTTTTTTGAAATAGAAACAAGTCTCTTCATTGAATTAATGAAATGAGACTAATGCTCAAAGTATGATTTTGGTTGTGGAAAATGAACAAGAAAGGTTGAGACATATTCAAGAAAAACCAAGAATCAGTCCTACAACAATTTTTTTTTTTTTTGAAATAGAAACAAGTCTCTTCATTGAATTAATGAAATGAGACTAATGCTCAAAGTACAAGAGAAAAATACATAGAAACCAAAAAATCAATAGATCAGTTGGTGCACCCGGGCATCTCAACTAGGTTGACAACCCTGAGCTACCAGCCGCCCAATATCAACACACCAATGCCTACAATGAAGTTCCAAAAACGAGGACAAAAAATACACAAAATACATAAGATACTAAGACTGTGATACAAGAAAAAAGACTATTAAGATGAAAAAATGAAAGCCCTCCAATTTAAAGCTATATCTTGGATGGAAAATTCTGCAAATGATCTTGTTTTTGTGCACCAATCGGAAGCATTGAGCCTTGCGATCTCGAAACGTTCAAGCCAAGGAGTTGCTTTATCATGGAAAACTCGTTGGTTTCTTTCAAACCAAATTTCAACTAGCAAGGCTTTTACCGCATTATACCATAGTGTCATAGGATCCTTCTTGAGAGAGGGGCCAATCCGAATTTGCACCACATTATCACTAGAACCGTTTCCAAAAACCCAGCATAGGTTGAAGATGGAGAACAAGCGATGCCAACACCTTAAAGCATAAATACAATTAAAAAATAGGTGCTGTAAGTCCTCCTTATCAGCCATACAAAGTGGACAAATATGAGGAGATAGGCAATGAGAAGGAAGCTTCCTTTGCATGACCGATGCGCAATTCAAGTTTCCAAATAACATGATCCACACTGAAATGCTCACATGACGAGGGCTTTTACATTTCCAAAGAGCTTTCTCCAAAAGGTTTCCAATAGGTGCTGTCATAGAAAAGTGATTAACTAAGGATTTAACTGAGAATGCCCCACTTGATTCCAAGGACCAAATCCTCCTGTCCAGTTATTAATTAAACCTTTTATCAACAATAATTCCAAGAAGAATATGGAAATCAGTAATTTCCTCTTCTTTTAATAGTCTCCGAAAGACTATGTTCCATGATGGGGAAGAGTAGTCCCAATGTTCCGAAATAGATCCTTTAGGATTAATAGCAATCCTAAATAGTCTCGGGAATCTTGAATTCAGAGGAGTTTTATCAACCCAAGGATCTAACCAAAGAGCTATTTTGGTGCCATTTCCAAGTTTAAACACAACCAAGTCTCAATTTTCATCCAAGATCTTGAAATGTTAATCCATGGACTTCAAAGGCTGGAGCAATTCTTTCCAGCCGTGTGCAATTTGAAGGGGCTGCTCCCATGTATGCTTCTTATTACTTGAAACCAAAGAGAATTATCTTCATTCATAAATCTCCAACCCCATTTAGCTAACAAAGACAAGTTCTAACTTTTAGACCTCCCAAACTGAGGCCACCATCTCTTTGGGCTCTGGAAACAGTTTCCCATTTAACCAAATGGTTCAATTTTCCTCCCTTGTTTCCTTCCCCAAAAAAGTTTCTCACGATTCTTTCCAAAGTTGATAATACATTTTCTGGCATTAAAAAGGATGACATATAATATGTTGGTAGATTTGACAGCACCAATTTGCAAAGTGTAGCTCTTCCTCCTCTGGATAAATTATACCTCTTCCATCTATCTAACTTGCCATGCACTTTATCAACAACCGACTGCCAAAAGGAATTTTTTTTTTTATGATATCCACCTAGAGGTATCCCAAGGTACATGATTGGCAACTGCTCAACTTTACAATTCAGCTTTGCTGCCACTGAAAGTACTTTATTTTCCTCTATGTTTATACCACAAATGGCTGATTTCTCCCAATTCACCTTTTGCCCAGAGCACCATTCAAAAAGTTCAATAGTTTTGCGAAGATTATGAGGTTGAAGCTACTTCAAGAACACCCAATTTGTACATCAATCTTGAAGTATTGGAGGAAATGAAGAAGGGAGTAAAGGAAATCCAATGTTTGTTGGGAAAGATGACTCAAAACGTGGATCAACTTTCAGAACAATGGCAAGAGTTTAAAAAAGAAATAATTCAAGCAAATCAAAACCAAGAGCTTGTCGGATTAAACGAAAATCAAGAATTCAACAAAGATTGTAGAATCTTGCAAGAAACACATAAGACAGAAAATCCAAAAGAAATTTGGAACCCACACATGGGTACCAGAAAAAATGAGCGAAGAAAAATCTAAAGCAAAAGCTAAGGAAGTTGTGTTCAAGAAAGAAGACGTAATAATAGACGGAGGTACTTTTGGTAAAAAAGACAACCACCATGGGCAACTTGATTTCAAGAAGTTTGAATCTCTGGTTGCAGCCAATTACTTGGAAGACAACGAGGAAGAATACGTGGAAACACATGATCCATTCGAACCGACCCAAGCGACCCGACCCAACATGTGAGCTCAATTCCTAGCATGTGTTTCATGCAATCCGACCTGGGTTCAACCCTTCCCAATTTGAATTTATTACCTCCCTTTCCGTGAATTTATTTCATCCCATTTTTTTCACAAATTTTGGGTTATGCAACAACAAATTTTCAAATGGGTTTATAGGTTGCTTTGATACTGCAACTTCTAAAATGATTGAGCAAAATCTTGGTGGGTGGTGTGCATACAATTCTTAACAACCAAAGAAATTTTTTGATGAGGGTCATGCTCTATAGATCTCAGACTTTTTATGGGCTCTTTCAATCTTTGTAGTTGTAGTTGCAGTGCAAGATTTCCATAGGCCAACAATTTTATTTGAGATTTTTACAAATCATGGAAAAAAACTTTGTATTCTTCATTTTTCTTTTGAAACTCGATGACAACTTTTTTTTGGGAGAGAGAGAATGTTGCAGTAGGATTATGGTATCTTGGTCAGATCCTTAAGGGGCCATTTGTTTCGCGGGCATCCTAGATTCCCACGGAGTGGGCATCTGGATTCCTGTGTTTGTTTTGTGGTATTATAAGATGCTCTGGCATTTGGAGATTCCCGGGCATCTAGGATGCCCTTCTGAACAGTTTAACAAATTAAGTGTTTCTATAGCAATGGATTCAAGGCCTCCAAATTATGCTCCTACAGCTTTAAATGTACTTCTCCTCCAGTAGTCAAGAGGTAGATTTTTGATTGAGATCCATCCACCAAAACCTTCAGTTACCAACGGTCCACTGTGTCTATCTTTGTTCCATTTTCCAAATTGTAAGTGAAAAAGGCCGAAATCCTGCCATTTCCCTGGGTTCTCAATTAATTTCTCCATTATTCCTTGATCAAATTTGATAAGAGCATTATCAGCAAACAAAGGATTAATAATAACTTTAGTTTGAAAGTATTCCTCCAAATAAATTGCTATATCCTTCCACTCATTGAAAATGAACAATCTTGAAATAATCCAGAGGTTGCTAAAATCCTCCACCAGAACATTGTAATTCTTCATGGTCCAAACAAAGTTTGAACTCTGCTTTTGTATCGTTGCAATAGGGGATAGTAGACCCTTGCTCTTCTTTACATTAAAGATGCTCTGTTTTTGCGATGATGAAACAGAGGTTTGAGGAATACTATTTTTCTTAACGATCTCTGCATAACTAAAGTTATGAATCTTGTAGGACGATGACTCAGGTATTGAGAAATTATTTCGAGCATGTATCGCTGCCTTTCTTTGCAATTCTTGCCAACCTTCGAACTCACCATGCTTTAGAAAACCTTTTAGCAATTCGAGAAAAGAAAACCAACCCTGCTCCGATTGCCCCGCCGGAATGTGAATGTAATATCGTCCCCCAGACGCCGGCCAAACCACACACCTCATAATCCATCTGGAAGAAGCTCTGAAATTCGATATCCATGTTACCCTTGTAGGGTCCCAGCTCTGAACTTCAATATCCATGTTACCCTTGTAGGGTCCCTTTCTTTTTTCATGAAAAAACGATGTCTTGAACCCTGAAGCAACTCTGAGATATTATCCACAAACCATCTAAGCTTGAGAAATCGAGTGTATGAGAACTTTCTTGACTTCCATATATTCAACATAAAATTGGCCTGAATCAAACCAAGTGCAGAAAAAGGATCCTGTAAAGCAGCTAGTGACTTCCAGGGAAATCTGCAAACTTCAATCTATTCGCCATCTGAGTATGCCGATATTCTGCTGTTGCCTCGTCGAAGCCGGAGAAGGTCTTCAAAGTCGCCACACTGGAATTGGAGTTGGTGGGAAAGTTGGCCAGACAGGAAGATGATGGTCGGAAGGAAGGGTGAGAGAGGAGAGAGCGTTTTGGGGGGGGGGGGGGGATTACTTTTCAAAAAGGACCTACCTGCGGTGCTTGCTGAATTATGGTTTGAAAGAAACCAAAGAGTGTTCCACGACAAGAAAACTTTTTGGTTTTCTCGCTTAGAGACAGCAAAGCTGAATGCTTCCTCATGGTGTTCACTATCCAAGGTTTTTGTGGACTACTCCATCCAAGATATTTGCTTAAATTGGCGTTCCTTCATTTCCCAAGACTACTAGTTGCTGCTAGATGATGAAGCTGTCTTTGTTTTTAGATTCAGTTTGTATTGTCCTTAATATAGGACTGTGTTTTGTAGGTTTTGGTTGTTTCTTATTAGTTTTGGTGCTGTTTTTATGTAAAGAATTGACAGTATGTTGATTGGGTCGTGTTTTGACCTTGGTTCGTTCTGTTTTTATATATTTTTGTTATTTTTGGATATGATGAGGGTGCTAAGGGGGTGTCAACTTAGTTGAGATGCCCGGGTGCACCTGCTGATCCTCTGGTGGTTTCATTTTGTAACTTGAGCTTTTGTCTCATTTCATTATCTTAATGAAAAGGCTTGTTTCTTGTTTAAAAAAAAAATTTAAATTTACCATAACCCATTAGTTTAAAATTTTAGATCAATAGGTAATTTAACATACACCTTTCATCTAATGGTCATTTTTCTTTTCTATAAAATAATGATGCGCACCTTTGGGTATTCCTAGTCCAGTATGACACTCTTATAAAAACAAGAAGTCCAGTATGACACTACAACTCTGTACAATAAATATATTGTCTTATAATATGCTTGTCTTCTATTTGAAGATTTATCTTCTTCATATTTCTAGGTCCTTATTGAAGACTTCAATTGTGCTTTCCAAGAGAACATACTGATTCAGGTAAATTTTATCTTCCCTAGAGCCTCGTTCACATTCAGGATAAGTTGTGAACTTAAAATTTTATATTTGATTGATTACCTTGGTAGGCATGTCATATCGGCATTTTTTTTTACCATTAGAAAATCAATAATCTATCTTCGGTTTAACGCTTTTACTCTTATAGAAATGTAACATACATGAATTCCTAATTGGAAATGAATGGATTATGGTCCAGCCATTTGTTCTCTTTATTATTATTATTATTATTTTGTATGTGTTTCAGGGCCACATGTATCTGTTCGTGCACTATATCTGCTTTTACTCCAACATCTTTGGGTTTGAGACAAAGGTAAGATGTGAAATCATCTTTTAGCTGCATGAGGTTATTCTTACCTACCAGCTTGATTCATATAAGTTATGATTTAAACCGAAAGCTCTCTCTCTCACTCTAGCACATGGGCTTGCATGATGCAAGCACACAGATTCCTCATGTTCGTTTTATCAATAAAATCCACTATCTTTTTTCATCTGCTCAGGCAAGAAGTTCTTGGTTTCTTTCTTTTTCTGGCGTAAAAAAAGTAGATGCATTATGGTAATGAAAGTAGATATTTAGTTATTGGTTTGTTGTTTCACTTGGTTTTGGTCTGGTTTGTTTTGGTTAAGTTTGTCTCTTAGATTCTCATGGGCTCTTTCTCTAAGTTTTTGTGCTTTTCTGTTGATGGATTTTCGTCTTATTTGGCATGTAGTCATCATCATCTTCAGTTGTTTTTTTCTCTTATATTTGTCTTCTATTTGGAGATCTTATATTTTGGAGCTTTAGTCTCTTTTCATTATATCAATGAAATTTTGTTTCCTTTAAAATAAATAAAAGTAGCTTGAGGCATTTCAGACTAACTCAGTATTAAGTGAACAATGTGTCCTATTTTTTGCATTCAAGAAGAATTTATTATAGACATGTAATCTTTAATGTTATGTTTATAAGTTATTATTATTATCTCGGTTAGATTTTAAAGGTATTTTTAGTCCCCATTTGAATGTGAGAATTTATGTACATCTTGTATGGCTAGCATACTGTTACACTATCAATCAAGGAAACAATCCCTACAATCTAAGAAGCTCGGGCTCTATAGTTTGGCAAGTGTGTCCGTGTCCAACACAAGCAAGACACTTGAACACTCCGACACTTGTTAGACATGTATCGGACACTTGTTAGTGCAATAAATGTGTTAGACATGCATAGAACACTTGTTGAGTAGACTAAAAGGATACATTTATGACAATCATAATAACTTTTGAGTGTGAAGTACATCAAGCTAAGTTTCTTAAGCATATAAATCTATCAACCCATTTACTTTTAATTTTGTTTTGGTATAGAAATGATATATAGTTTTTAAAAATGTATATTTTAATAAACGTGTCATTGCCATATCGTGTCTTAGATTTTTAAAATATGGCGCGTCGCCGTGTCGCCGTCTCCGTGTCGTGTCTCGTATTCGTATCTGTCCTTCTTAGCCTACAATTGGGGTAATCCCCCCACCTCACATATTATGTAATATTCTAAAAAATTAGGCTAGTCTAATAAGGAAACATGCAAGTGCTAATCCAATAAGAGGCGCGTTTGAATCATCGGGAGAGTTCAGCAATGAAAATGCTTGGTGCCTCCAGAGTCTTGGCCTTGGGGCTGACATGGACTTTTTTACAAGTAAGATAATAGGGGAAAAAGGGATATACATGGCGTTGTAGAAAACAATGCAAGAAAATCAGATTTTGGTAACATGTTAAACAAAAAGATTATTGCAGATGGAAAAGCATAATTTAAACAACATTTTACTATAATTCTTCAGTGCCCCGCTCAACATGAAATCCTGGATCTATCCTTAGCCTTTTGCTTTTGGGATTCAGAATTTAAAAGGAGTGATTTTCCCTGCTAATCATGTATGAATATGCCTCCCTCACGAGTGATATATACTCTCCCTCGATGCAGTTTGGATTCTAAAAAAGATAAGACTTCAAATATGACTGTTGTCCCCTAAGAAGCACGGACACTTTAGTTTGGCTAGCGTGTCCGTGTCCGTGTCCGACACGTGCCGGACACTTGGACACTCCGACACTTGTTGGACACGTGTCGGACACTTGTTAGTGCAACAAATGTGTTAAACATGCATTGAACACTTGTTGAGTAGACCAAAAAGACACATATATGACAATAATACTAACTTTTGAGTGTGAAATACATCAAGCTAAGTCTTTTTAGCATATAAATGCATCAACCCATTTACTTTTAATTTATTTTGGTATGAAAATGATATATATTTTCAAAAATGTATATTTTAGTAAACGTGTCATTGCCATGTCGTGTCCTAGATATTTAAAATATAGCGTGTCGCCGTGTCCGTGTTGTGTCGTATCCGTATCTGTGCTTCTTAGGTTGTCCCATTATCTTCTATGGTTGTTGGATGTTTTTCTGGAGCCATCATTGCAAAATTTGCTGAAAGCTATCACATCCCTGTGGTCTGATTGTAGAGTGTATTGCAATACCCGGCGATAGAACTTCCTTGGACTTTTGCATGGCAATTTGGACTATAGAGTTTCTCACGATGGGTGGAGGTAAACATGGAAGTTCTACTCGCAGGATGGGTTGTAGGTGGTTATATTTTCTCTAGTGTGGCACATGCTCAAGTGATTTTGCAGTAGATGACCCTGAGGAACGAAGAGGCTAATCATTTAAGGTTGGCTGGGAATAGGAAGTACTACTATGGAAGGAATTGAACAGGTTGGTGGAGCGATTAGGCTCAATTCCTACTGCTGCAAAGAGTTGGTTGCTTAATAAGAAACAATGCTTAGTGAAATTTCTCTATCATCACCCCAAAACTTGGAACTATCTTCTATGTGTATGGGGTTCAAATTATTTCATCTGGGGCATGGTTAGATGGTGTAAATGCTAAGGTTTGAAGAATCAGAATAATGATATTCCATTCACAAAAGAAATGTATATATGTTAAATCGTCAATCAATTCAAAAACTTAACCTGATGGGTTATGGTAAATGTAATGTTATATCAACACTTTAACACTCTCCCTCATTTGTGAGCTTGAATTTTTTTTTTTTTTTGAAAAGGAAACGAGTCTCTTCATTGATATAATGAAATGAGACTAATGCTCAAGTTACAAATAGGGAAACAAATCATAAAAAATCTAAGGATCAGTGAGTGCACCCGGACATCTCAACTATGTTGACACCCCCTTAGCACTTTCATCATATCCAAATAAAAAACATCACAAATCAGGGCCACAAAGCAATTCGACCGTACAAGAATGACATCCCGAATACAATGGGGCAAAAGAAAAACACTTCCAACACAAATAACCTAAGCTGGAAAGATACACAGCACCATTCAAAAGTTACAAACATCCAAGAAAAAACAAAATTTAAAGCCTAATTCCTAATGAGATGCTGGGACAACATAGACCTTCCACTTAGGCTAATAACTTGAAGTGAGAAATCAGCATGTGCTTTGGAAAGCGCTTCTTAAAATTATTTCTTGTTCACGAGACCGAAATGATCCTGCCATTAAAAAAGGTAGCACCAGGAATTTGACTTTTTAACAAATTTACTAACTTTTCATGAACCCCTTGTTAGTCTACCCAAAGGATAGTGCTTCAGGGCCCGTCGAAATGAGGTGAAGTGAAATTCATTCCATACACCAAGACTCGAGTCAATAATTACTAAGAACAAAAGAATCTGAACGCACAAACCGTTTTAACTAGATTCAGATGGCCCATAAACGTTGTTCTTCCTCCAATGCACACTCTTGACTGATTAAGGAATGAGAATTCGAAAAATGTAATTTTGTTTTCATCCCACTTATTTAAGAATCCACCTCTAAGAATCTTGTAATAACACCATCTCTGGGATTAAATTTTTCAACTTATAAATGCCAAACTCTAAAACTGGATCACCCAAACCTCTTGTGTTCCATGAAAGGATCTTCATTGCTAACAAGACCAAGAATCACAATAGGCAGCCATTGAAAGTACCCACTATCACCACTAATGCTTCAACCAAAGATAATATCACAATCTTCAACTAAAGGTTGCAAATTCTGTGGGATCAAACTCTTGTGAGCTTGAAAATTTATTAAAGGCCTAAAAAATGGAATTCAATATTATTAGAGAGGAAATGACTTTACAAGGGTTCATACTCAAGACCTCTTCCTGCTCTTATACCAACTTGAATTTGGGAAGAAAAATATAGTTGTATATGTTAGATGATATAATATTAAATTTGCCTTCACCCATTAGCTTAAGTTTTTGGATCAATTGGTAATTTAAGATGGTATCAGAGCAAGTGGTCCAGGAGGTCCTATTTTAGACCCGTGCAATGTTATTTCCTCCCCAATTAATATTGATTTCCACTTGTTGGGTCTTCTTCATATTTCAAGCCCACAAGTTAGGGAGAGTGTGATAGGAATCTGGTAATGAGATTTTATTGAATTGAAAGAAGCTCTAAGGCATTACAGACACAATGAACTCAGATAATCGTCACTCCCACCCTCGAGAGGAGTTCTAGATCTACTAACTTCAAAACTAACTCTGTCCTCACCCTTTTCTCTCATATACTCTCTTTCCTTTTAACTAACAGTGGTCCTCCCCCATCACGTAATTGAACACCCAAACTCACTAAACCATAGCAACTATACTCTCACACACGATTGCTTTTTCCTTGTTACCCCTTCTACTATATTTCAATACAATTGGTGGCTTAACATTACTCTCCCCTTTAAAAACCTTGTCCTCAAGGTGACAATTTGGAAATTGTTGCTTGAAATCATAAAAAATCTCCCAAGTAGCCTCATGGCTTGGCAGACCTTTCCATCCCACGAAAACCTCCCAAACCTACGTTGAATGATTCTTCTGATAACCAAAAATCTCAGCTGGCTCTGTTTGCCACTCATGTGTTTTAGACAAATAAGGAGCTATAGGTTGTACCTCTTGATGTTGCTCCAACACCCTCTTCAGCTAGGAAACATTGAACATCGAATGAATGGTTGCCGAGGAAGGTAACTCCATTTATAAGCCATCGAGCCTACTCTTTCCAGCACACGATATGGTCCGAAGAATTTAGGAGACAATTTTTCATTCCTCCTCTGTCGCAAAGTCGACTGTTGATAAGGACGAATCTTCAAGAACACCCAATCGTCTACTTGAAATTCCACATCACGCCTCTTCTAATCAGCATATTTTTTCATTTTCTCTTAAGCCATACGCAAAGGTTCCTTCAACACTTGCAAAGCCACATCCCTTTCCTTAAACTGCTAATCCAAGGTGGAGTTCGAAGTCAATGAATCACCATAGTATATCAATGGAGGTGACATTCGACCATACATTACTTGAAAGGGAGTTATCCCAATCGAAATTTGGTACGTAGTATTGTACCAATAATCCGCCCAATGTAGCCACGAAATCCATTCCTTCGACGACACTCCTGTTTACAACCTCTGTCTATCCATTCGATCGAGGATGATATGCCGAGCTTCAGTTGAGTTGAGTACCTGCCAATCGAAACAGCTCACGCCAAAAATGACGGACAAACACCTTGTCCTGGTCTGACACTATTGACTTAGGATACCCGTGCAACCGGACAACTTCTTTAACAAACCCGTCAGCCACAGACTTGGTTGTAAATGGATGCTTCAAAGCAATGAAGTGGCCATATTTGCTCAACCGATCAACTACCACTAATGTCCTCCTGCCCTAGGCAATCCCTCAATGAAATCCATTGATATATCACTCCAAATCACATCTAGAATCTTTAATGGCATCAATAACCCAACTTGACAGAGCTAACGACTTATTCCTTTGGCACATTACACATTCCTCCACATATTTCTTCACATCTCCTTTCATTCCTTCCCAATATAGCTCCCCTATCAACCTCTTATAAGTTCTCAAATACCCTGAATGACCTCCAAAAATTGAATCATGGTAGTTATGCAAAACAGTAGGTATTAAAGCAGAGGTCTTGAATAATACCAATCGTCCTTTGAACTTCAAAGTGCCCTGTTGTAATGAGAAGAATGGAACACTATCAACATCTTCTTTAAGCTTGTTAATTACTTCAATAAACTTTGGATCATTCTCTACTTCCGCTTTAATAACTTTCACATCGAGCAGAGTAGGGGCAGAGAAATGGGCCAGATGCACCTTAGGAGAAACACGAGACAAAGCATCAACTGCTTTATTCTCAAGGCCTGGTCAGTATACCACTTCAAAATCATACCCCAACAGCTTCGCTATCCACTTCTGACGTTGTGGTTGTATAACTCTCTGCTCTAAAAGAAACTTCAATGCCCTTTGATCAGTCTTAATCACAAATCTTCGTCCCAATAAATACGACCTCCATCACTGCACATCCATCACCAGTGCCATGAGTTCTCTCTCATACACTGGCTTTGCTCGATCACGCAACGACAAAGTATGGCTGTAGAATGTAATTGGCTTTCTCTGTTGCGTCAATACTGCCCCAATACCATAATCGGAAGGTACTCTATAATTCAGAGAATGAATCTCACAAAAGTGTATTCCATAAAACTTGAGTTACATATATATAGGCGAGATAGAAACCCTAATCTAGAAAATATGAAATTACAATTAAGGACAATATACATAGATAATTACAATTAAGGGCATATTATAACACTCCCCCTCAAGCTGGAGCAAATATATCAATCATGCCCAGCTTGTTACATAGATAATTTATTCTTGCTCCATTCACAGCTTTGGTAAGAATATCTCCCAACTGTTCTCCAGTCTTCACATATCCTGTAGATATCACTCCTTGTATTTTCTCACGAATGAAATGACAGTCCACTTCAATATGTTTAGTTCGTTCATGAAACACTGGGTTTGATGCAATGTGCAGAGCATCTTGATTATCACACCATAATTTAGCTGGCACGGTAACGCTAAAGCCCATCTCAGATAAAAGTTGATGTATCCACATTATCTCACACACAGATTGTGCCATAGCTCTATATTCTGACTCCGCACTCGAACGTGAAACTACATTCTGTTTCTTACTTTTCCACGACACCTAGTTTCCTCCAACAAAAACGCAATATCCAGTCGTCGATCTCCTATCTTCTTGAGATCCAACCCAATCCGCATCTGAAAAACACTCAACCCTTGTGTGACCATGATCTTTATATAAGATCCCATGTCCAGGTGCAACTTTCAGATAACATAAAATTTGTTCTACTGCAGCCCAATGATCTACTGTAGGGAAGACATAAACTGACTCACTATACTCACAGCATAAGCAATGTCTGGTCGTGTCACTGTTAAATAGTTCAACTTCCCGACTAGTCTTCTATATCTCTTAGGGTCTTTAAACAATTCACCTTCTTTAGCAAGTAGCAAATTTGGTATCATTAGAGTACTACATGGTTTGACTCCTAGTTTTCCAGTCTCAGACAACAAATCAAGTACATATTTTCGTTGTGATAGATAAATACCCTTCTTGCTCCTCATTACTTCAATACCCAAGAAGTATTTCAACTCTCCCAAATCTTTAGTATGAAACTGACCCTGAAGAAAAGTTTTAAGAGAGGATATACCTGATACATCATTGCCAGTGATAACAATATCATCAACACACACAACTAGCAAAGTAATACCATGCTCTGATCGTCGATAAAATACAGAATGATCAGACGTACTTTTCTTCATACCAAAACATTCAAGGGCTTGACTAAACTTACCAAACCATGCACGAGGGCTCTGTTTCAATCCATACAAAGATTTTTGAAGTCGACACACTTTACCACTCTCTCCCTGAGCAACAAACCCAGGTGGTTGCTCCATATAAACTTCTTCTTGAAGATCACCATGCAGAAAAGCATTCTTAATATCAAGTTGATGCAAAGACCACTTGTGAGTAGCAACCATGGAAAGAAACAATCGAATGGAAGTCAATTTGGCAACAGGAGAAAAAGTATCAGAATAATCAGTCCCATAGATTTGGGCATAACCCTTGGCAACAAGGCGAGCTTTCAGACGAGCCACTGTGCCGTCAGGATTGAATTTGATAGCAAACACCCATTTACACCCAATTGCCTTCTTGCCTGCCGGTGGAGACACTAAATCCCAAGTACCATTGTCATCCAAAGCTGTCATCTCCTCAATCATTGCACTACGCCACCCAGGATGAGATAAAGCTTCATGAACAGAGTTAGGAATAGAAGTGGAATCAAGAGATGTAAGAAAGGAATAAGTGGGAGGAGACAATTGGTTATACGAAACAAATGAAGAAATAGGATAAGTACAAGTGTGCTTACCTTTCCGAAGGGCAATAGGAAGATCATCACTCGGTCCTGGATCAGATGTCGAAGAAGGTAGAGGTGGAGGACATGTTCTTGAGGATTGTTGAGGAGGCCGTCTGGAGAAGACTCGAGTAACAGGTGGGTGAGACGGAAGAGATACAGAAAACGACGGAGGAAGAGACGGTGTAGGAACGGTAACTTTGGTAATCTCATAAATCAAAAGATCATCATCCTCCCCTTGACAAGGACTTGACGGTGAAGAACTAAAGGGTATATCTTCAAAAAACGTAACATCAGGAGATACAAGATATCCGTTCAGATTAGGAGAATAACAACGATAACCCTTTTGAACACGCGAATAGCCTAAGAATATGCATTTCAAAGATTTTGGATCTAACTTAGTACGATAGGGACTAACATCCCGAACAAAACAGACACACCCAAATATCTTAGGAGCAATAGGAAACAAAGGTTTTGTAGGAAACAAAACACGATAGGGAATCTCACCGCTGAGAACAGAAGAGGGCATTCTATTAATCAGGAAGCAGGCGGTGGAAACAGCATCCGCCCAAAAGGCTTGGGACATGCATTTGAAAGGATAGGGCTCGAGCGGTTTCAAGTAGGTGTCGGTTTTTCTTCAGCAACTCCATTTTGAGATGGAGTGTCAGGACACGAGGATTGATGAATGATGCCATTATCACGTAAGTAAGACCCAAGTACATGAGAAAAATATTCACCAGCATTATCAGTGCGCAAGATTTTGATTGAGACATCAAATTGAGTTCGAATTTCAGCATGAAAAGCACAAAAATGAGATAGTAATTCAGAACGATTTTTCATTAAATATAACCAAGTCACACGAGTATAATCGTCAACAAAAGTAACAAAATAGCGAAAACCAGTTTGGGACACAACAGGACAAGGACCCAAATATCAGAGTGAACTAACTCAAATGGAGCACTAGCTCGTTTATGGACTCTAGGACTAGAACTAAGACGATGAAACTTAGCAAACTGACACGAATCACAATTTAAAGAAGACAAAGAACGAAATTCGGGATAAAGTTTCTTCAACACAGACAGTGATGGATGACCTAAACGACAATGAACTTCAAACGGGGATGTAACTCCAGAACAAGCCACAACTTTCGGGATCTGGTGGTTGAAAATGTAAAGGCCTCCTGACTCATGTCCTTTACCAATAATCTTCTTCGTCACATGATCCTGAAACAAGCAATAACCAGGAAAGAACAAGACAAAACAGTTAAGGTCACGAGTAAGTGGACTAATAGAGTTTAAATTAAAAGACAATTGAGGCAAATGTAACGCAGAGGACAAAGAGAGGGAAGAAGTGAGATTAACGATGCCGGAGCCAAGGACAGAAGAGGTTGAGCCATCTGCCAAGGTAACAGATGGGGATGAGGTAGGGGACAAAGGACTAGAAAACAAGTTAGAATTACCTGTCATATGAGCAGTGGCACCAGAGTCTATGATCCATTTGGTAGATGATGTAAGGAGACATTTTGTATTACCTGTCTCAGCAATGGTGGCAATAGGAGTCGATGAAGAAGATGCCTGTAGGGATTCCTGGAATACTTGGAATTTAGAAAAGTCTTCAGCAGAGATAGTAACAGACTTCTCAGACATATCAGTGGTGGAAACTATCTGAGCATGCTGAGATCTCTAAGTCTTATACAGCAGCTTTCGACAATCACGTTTCAGATGGCCTGGCTTACGACAGTAATGACAGACGATCTCCTGAGAATCTGATTTCCGACTATCATAGGTAGGCTTCTGAAAATGTTAGGCATCCCTAAAGTAGCTCGAGGATGATCATTCTTGCTTATAAGAGCACTGCTCGGTTGAGACACAGACGAACTAGATTGAGAACTCTCAATACGAAGAAGACGACTAAAGGTGTCATCTAGCGATGGAATGTCAAAATCAGATAGAATCTGTGTTTTAGCCATGCCAAATTCAGGTGAAAGCCCATTCAAAAATATCATAACAGCCATATTTTCTCGTTGAGCTTGTTGAACTTTGATATCAGGGCTGAAAGGTAATAATAAGACAAGTTCAGCGGCTATCTTCTTAAATCTCATAAAATAGCTTGTAACAGATTCTGCCTTCTGTTCGGCTCGAAAAAACTGCATGCAAACATCAAACATTCGATGGACGTGTTCTTTCCTCGAATAAAGAAATTCCAAGAACTGTAAAAGTTCCTTAACAGAATTACAATGATTCACCAAGCCAACGACTTCACTCTCAATGGAGTTCTTAATCTGAAGATAAAGACGAGCATCGTCGCGAAGCCAACCCTTTTTCTTATCATCTTTCGGTGGATCCTCAGTCACATGATCATCCATATCAGTACTCAGTAAGTAAAACTGAATCGTTCGTCGCCGCTCATAATAATTAGATCCATTTAACTTGTGTTCGGTGATCTTGGATGATAAGGGAAGTACATTAGACACCACCATATCTGTCGGTTCAGCCATGACAACGTACCACACAACTTGTAGATCTCGAAATAGGTAAATGCAAAAAAAAAAAAAACAGTGAACCAAAGACCCGGAATACCTAAAACAGTCCCAAAAAGGACCAAAATAGTCACAAACCCTAAGAGCAAAAAGGGTATTTTCGAAATAACCTCACACCCGAGACGATTTCGATGGAACCAAAAGTACAGACAGGTCGGAAACTCAAAATCGAGACGAACCTAGCTGACGGAGGGGCTCGAGCTTCAGGCGACGCGTGAGCCTCACGCGCGGCAGTTCCCGGCGACTGGCGAAGATAGACGGCGTCGGATGGTGGTGGCGCTTCTCCTGAGGTGGGTGGTGTCGACAAACGGCCACTCGAACTCGATGACCAAAATACCAAACCCTAACTCTATGAGAATGTTGCCGTCAAATGCAAGTTCGAAAGTTCGAAATCCTAGAGGGCTTTGATACCATGTACTCTATAATTCAGAGAATGAATCTCACAAAAGTGTATTCCATAAGACTTGAGTTACATATATATAGGCGAGATAGAAACCCTAATCTAGAAAATATGAAATTACAATTAAGGACAATATACATAGATAATTACAATTAAGGACATATTATAACAGGAAGCATCCGCTTCCACCTCGAAAGGTTGATTGAAATCTGGTAAGGCCAAGATAGGCAATGTGACCATTGTATTCTTCAACTTCTCAAATGCCAACTGAGCTTCTTCACCCCATTCAAAAGCGCCACCCTTCAATAGTTGACTCAAAGGGGTTGCTAGACTTCCATAATGCTGCACAAAACGCCTATAATAACTGGTCAGTCCTAAAAACCCACAGATCTCCTTGATACAAGTAGGTAGGGCTGTGCACGGTCCGGTCCGGTTTTGGGCAAAACCAAGGACTGAATCGAATTGGTTGGTTTATAATAATTGCGAACCATTGAAAATTGGCTAGGCTCGGTTTTGGTTTTTGAACCGAACCACCCTGATTCAGTTCAAATTTGTTCGGTCGGAGGTGGCGACTATCGGGCTTCAAAGAAGAAATGCACAAAAAAAATACCTTTTTCGTGGTGGACTACCGAAGTGACGGTGGCGACTGGCTGTGGCTATTGGCGACGGAGCTTCAAAATCTTGGATGATTGAGTCGTGGAGGTCTGGCATGGTTGGTGGTCTCGATCTGGAGGGGAGTCGTAGAGGAGAACTGGAGGAGCCATGGAGGTGAGAATGGATATGGCGTGCTAATTGGAGAGGAGAAGCCAAGAAGGTAAGATTGCAGTTGTGGGTTTTGATCTTTTAGGGTTTTTTTTTTTTTCAATTTTCTAACTTTATACCATTTGGAATTTGATTGGGTTGAGGAGTTGGGCCGAGCCTATTAAATTAAAAGATAAGAGGTGGGTTGGGCTGCATAAAAAACATAAAATACATATATAATAAGAAGGCTCGGTTCGATTCGGTTTTAAGTGGTTTTTTAACCTTGTGAATCGAGAACTGGACCGAACCACTCGGTTCTCTCTACCAGTGAACTGAGGGAACCACATTTTTTTAAGAAACCGGACCAAACCAGCCGGTTCAGTTCGTCGGTTTTGTCCAATTTTTGCACACCCCTACAAGTATGTATAGGCCATTCCAACATTGCTCTCGCTTTTTCCAGATCAGCTTCCACCCCTGTCCAGAAATTAAATGACCCAAGTATTCCACTCTTTCTCAAGCAAACTGACATTTGTTTCTATTAGCATACAACTCATTCTCTCGAAGGATAGTCAGTACCAACTCCAAATGCTTTAAGTGCTCCTTTAAATTTCTGCTATAGACTAAAATGTCATCAAAGAATACCAACACAAACCTACGCAAATCTGGTTTAAAAATTGTGTTCATTAGCGCCTCAAAAGTAGATGGAGCATTAGTCAACCCAAATGATATTTACCTAAAACTCATAATGCCCTTGTGAGTTCTAAACGCTGTCTTTTCAACATCTCCCGGGTGCATCCTTATGTGATGATACCCTGACTTCAAATCAATCTTTGAAAACATACTAGCTCCATTCAACTCATCAAAAAGCTCCTTAATTACTAGAATCGGAAATTTGTCCGGAATAATGACATTATTCAAGGCCCTATAATCGACACAACCTCCATCCACCATCTTTCTTCCTCACTAACAATACTGGACTCGAAAAGGGATTGGTACTTGGTCTTATCACACCAGAAGCTAACATTTCATCCACTAGTTTCTCCATTTCCTCTTTTTGTTGATAAGCATATCGATATGGTCTAACATTTACAGGATTTGTCTCAATTCATTATATCAATGAAAGAGACTTGTTTCCTTTTTAAAAAAAAAACATTTACAGGATTAGTCCCTTTCTTCAAATGTATATGATGTTCAATACTCCTCCTTGGTGGCAACTCCCCTGGCCAATCAAACACATCATCAAAATTTTCCAACACAGCAGGAATCGATTCAGAAATTGTGTACACTTCATCTACTCCATACCATTCCACCAAGGAAACTCCTCCTTCCATAGCTCTACATTCGATCAAAAATCCCTGATCCAGCTCTGTCCACGACTTCATCATACTTTTCAAACTCACCCTCGCTTTTGTCAAACTAGGATCTCCTTTCAACACAATCATTCTATCTCCCTAACTAGTTTAACGAAAAGGTTTCGATATTCCTTCACCGTCGACTCCTGTTTAATCGCCACAAATCATCTGCAAATCGATCCTTCCCTCACCTATTGAAATCGCACAACCGATCGTTGCTTCAAATCCTTCCAATCTTTAAACGGCTCACGTTCTTCTTTGGCTCGGTACCAGTCAAGTGTTGCTCCATCAAAGCTAATTACATCTACAGTCATCTTTTCCGACTCCATCAGCTTATGAATCCAAAAATAGCGATCAACTCTAAACAACCACGAATCCAGATCCGCACCGTTAAACACTGGCATTTCGACTTTCTTAAATTTGCTTCCATCCTGCACCACATCACCAATGTCTGATTTCACAACATTTGCAAGCAATTCAGTCGTCTCTCCCATCGTCTCACCCGTTCCTGCCTTACTATCGGATTCTTCAATCACATTAGACGCTGATGGTCGTCCTTTCGCCATTTCCACAACTAGCGTCGACATCATCTTCTGTTGCTTTTTCACTTGAACTATAAGTCGTTCAACACTCTTGGCTAATGATGCCAAGGTTTCTTCAATCATTGGAAGCTTTTGATTATCAACTATGATTTTCGAAACTTCTTCAATCAAGAGACCATATCCTCCCGTCTGAATTGACAGTTGGTTTTTTACCATGAAGAATGCCAATGAGATTTTGAAAATCAACAATCTCTTCCTCCTTTAGTAATCTACGAAAGGAAATATTCCATGAATTTGATGAAGCATCCCAATGTTCTGCAGTAGAACCATTAGGATTAAGTTAGGTGCAATTCGGTAAAGCCTTGGAAACCACTTGATCAAAGCTGTTTTGTCTATCCATAGATCCTGCCAAAAGAGAATTTTGCTGCCATTCCCCAGTTTGAACACTACCAATTCCTCAATTTTCACCCACGAACGTGATATACTTATCCATAGACTTCTAAGGCTTGTACATACCTTGCCAGTCGTGTGCCATTTAAATCGATTACATCCATGAATGCTCTGTATTACCTGCTTCCATAGTGAATTTTCCTCAGTCATAAATCACCATCCCCACTTAGATAACAAAGCTAAATTTTTGGTTTTTAAGCAGCCAAAATTGAGACCTCCATCTTGATGGTCTTTGACAACCAACTCCCATTTGACTAGATGATTCAATTTGCCTCCTTTATGCCCTTCCCAAAAGAAGTTTCTCATGGTTCTTTCTAAAATTTTCGACACCTTCTCCGGCAATAAGAATGTAGATATGAAGTAAGTAGGGAGGTTGGACAACACTGATTTGCATAATGTGGCCCTACCTCCTCTAGATAAATTGTATCTTTTCCATTTTTCCAATTTGCCTTGGACTTTGTCAATTATCGGCTGCCAAAAGGATACTTTTTTCGGGTATCCACCTAGAGGTAAGCCAAGATACATAATAGGCAAGTGCTCCACTTTACAATTCAGCGAGTTTGCAGGGGAATGAACCCTTCTTTCATCTATGTTTATCCCATAAATGACTGATTTCTCCCAGTTTACCTTTTGTCCGGAGCACCACTCAAAAAGTTCAATTATTTTCCTGAGATTTTCCATCATATTGTCATCATCCTTGTAGAAAATTAAAGTGTCATCGACAAATTGGAGTATTGGCACATGAATCTTACCTTTTCCCACAGTGAATGTAACGCCCCAAACCCCGAATTCAGACCAGGATTCAGAATACGGATTCGGCATGATGGCCCCGACATTCCCCTGCATCCCTTGCGACCGACAACGTCATCTTTGCTTGTCTTGAATGCTTCTACAAGTGAACGTTGTCCCCACAAACCAACACGGGTCTTTTCAACATGCTTTGTCTTCATTCACATGCATCCTAGGAAAATCCTCAAGAGGTCACCCAACATAGAATTGCTCCAAGCTAAGCACACTTAATTGTGAAGTTCTTATGATTGAGCCACCGAAAAGGAAGGTGCACCTTGTTGGTATAGGTAGTAACTTTCAGTTCTTTTAAGCCTTTCTTAACTATATTTTCATGTCCTCAGGATCCTTCTTATTCAGATGTGATCTCGGTTCATTCATGTCCCCCTCCTAAACTTGGGGCGTTACAGTGAACCCTTCAAACATTTGAAAAAGTATAAAAGAAATCCAACAATATTTAAATGTACAAGGGTAACCTAAGTAGAAGATAAAAAGATAGTAAAAGACAATATGACAAGGATATTTACAATAGTATAAAAATACTACACTGCAACAAATAGAAACCCTTCAAGCGAGGACTGGTTTATTGGTTCATCTTATAAACATGTTATTCCCCGGGCACTTAATCCGATCAATCAAATTCTTCAAGAAAGTGAGGAATAAACCAGTCCTCGATATCAAAAGTTGCTTAGCCATGATACTCAATGAATTCACATGCTGACAATTGTTTGGTATGCAAGGCTTTTGACCACTATTCATTGTTTAATTTGCATGTATGACTTCGATATCGTGTTGTTATTCCCATTTAAACATGAACCACATGATTCAATTCGATTTCTCATATCATTATTTTTTTAGAATTCGGTTATTGTCAAGGTTGGATCCTCACTACAGTTATATCTGTCTTGGTTCTTGTTTATAATTCTTATTATACATCAGAAAATAATCCCATTACAAGAAATAACAGCTGTACGTAAAGCAAAGATGGCAGGGATCTTTCCTAATGCCATCGAAATATTTGTTGGAGAGAAAAAGGTAGTTTTAAGTCTTTAATGCTTTACATTTTCATTTTGCTTTAATTTTGAATTTCATCTACCAGAATTAATTATTAGGGGGATCTTTGATATCCTTTTTGTTTTTAGTCTTTTCATTTTTTAGAAAAATTATGCTGACAATTTAATAGCACTTTTCTTTGTTTCCTAAATCTACTTTCAAAATAAATTTTAACAATAAAATAAAGATTAGTTTTCAGAACACTTTATTATTATTATTTTTTTTAAAAAAAAGTTGGCTAAGGTTTCATGAATATTTTGAAAGAGAAAAACCAACCTACCTTTCAAAAAAAAAAAAAAAAAAAAAAGGGAAAGAAAGAAAAGAAAAGAAAAGAAAAGAAAAAATAAACTAAGAAAATATTTATGAGCACATATTATTAGCTTAGATTTTAAAAACAAAAACCTATAAATAAAATCATTCTCCTTCTCAAGTAATTTGTTGGTTAAATTACAAGTTTAGTCCCTGAATTTTGAAGCTTGTGTTTAGTTAGTCTCCGAACTTTTAAAAGTATTTAATAGGTCCCTAAAGTCATTTCAATTTTGTGTCGGATAGGTTCATGGATTTTATATTAACTAAGCATAAATAACTTATTTTGCTCTTTACTTTTGCAGTACTTCTTTGCATCTTTTCTATCTCGTGATGAGGCCTTTAATCTCATTAACGATGGCTGGTTGCAACATGCTAAAGGTACCGAAGCAATTATGACAAAACAGGTGAGAACGGTAAATTCATTGTTTTGTTTATAACAACATTATTGTTTGAGTTGTAATGCAAGCTTAGTTTTACTTTAGATTGTTGGTTCATTTTTTTTAAAACGGAAACTAACCTCTTCATTGAAATAATGAGATGAGACTAATGCTCAAAATACATGAATGGAAACAAAGAGCGAAAGAATCCTAAGGATTAGTATATGCACCCGGGAATCTCAACTAGGTTGACACCCCCTTAGCATCCTCATCACATCCAATAATAAAAAACAAAAATAATCCAAAACAGTCCAAAAACATAGAACACAGAAAGTACAATATCCAAACTAGGACAATACAACACATAGAAAAGCTTAAGCCGGAAAAACAAAAGCATCCCAATTTAAATAAATATCTTAGATGGAGAAGTCTTCAAAAGGCTTGGATAAGTTGCACCATGATGAAGCGTTTAACCGGGCAGCTTCAAAACGATCCATCCACCCCATATGGTTGTCTTGAAACACCCTTTGGTTTCTTTCAAACCAAAGTTCCGCAAGCAACGCCTTAACCTCATTGGCCCAAATCAACCAAGGGCCTACTTTCAAATCTGGTCTGGTTAACAATTGGCTAACATTGTCACGAAAATCCTTGCCAAAAACCCAAGCAATTCTGAAGAATGAGAAGAGGCTCCACAAGCACCGAACGACATAAATACATTTAAAGAAAAGGTGCCGTAAGTCTTCTCCAGCCCCGCTTCACGCATAAGCTATGAGTGGGTAGCATTCATTGCAAGACTGAGGGGCAATTTAGCTAACCAAAAACCATTATCCAAACAAGGACATTGACTCGCCGTGGACAATTTATCTTCCATAGGGCCTTAAAAACCAACTTGTCAAGTGGCAATGAGGGGATAAATGATTGGAAAGGGATTTAACTGAAAAACACCCCGAAGCTTCTAACGTCCACCATATTCGATCAAAGGATTCAGTCACTCTTCTATCTGAAATTTGGCTAAGTAGATTCTGAAATACAATGATATCTTCTTCTTTTAGCAGCCTACAAAATATAATAGACCATGAGGAGGAAGTCCCGTCCCAATGATCTAACACTGAACCCTTAGGGAAAAGTGCAACCCTAGAGAGTCTCGGGAAGCCAATGTTCAAAGTAACCATCAACCCAAGGATCCAACCAAAACGCAATTCTAAAACCGTTGCCCAGGCCAAAACATCCACCTTTAACCATGTTCTAGAGATACTAATCCAAGGGCTTCTCAAACTATAACTAGTCTTTCCAGCCGTATGCCAGTTATAGGTGTTTTTGCCATGAATGCTTCTAACCACCTGACTCCATAAGGAATTTTCTTCATTGAAGTATCTCCATCCCCATTTGGCCAAGAGTGCCAAATTTTTTGCTTTAAGGCCCCCAAAGCTGAGACCTCCATTAGTCTGAGATTTAGTTACCAAATGGTTAATCTTACTTCTCTTATGACTTTCCCAGAAGAAGTTCTGCATAATTCTCTTCACAGTTGAAATTACTTTTTCTGGCATTAAGAACAAGGACATATAATAAGTGGGGAGATTAGATAACAGACTTACATAATGTTGCACGCCCTCCCCTTGAGAGGTTGAACCTCCTCCATTTGTCAAGCTTTGTGTGGATTTTATCAATCATCGTTTGCCAAAACGAAACTAAGGATATCCTCCCAGAGGCAAACCAAGGTACGAGAAAGGCAAGTATTCAACTCTACAATTCAGCCTAGAAGCTGTGGACAGCAGCTTGCTTTCCTTCACATTAACTCCACATAAAGCTGATTTTTCCCCGTTTATCTTCTGCCCTGAGCACCATTCAAGCAACTCAAGGGTTTGTCTTAGTTTATCCAACATCTCATCATCATATTTGCAAAAAATGAGAGTGTCATCAGCGAATTGAAGTAAGGGAACATGATTGAGCTCTTTACCTACAACAAACCTTTCAAACTAACCATTCTCGTGAAGCTTAGCTAAGAGAGCTCCAAGGACCTCACTAACTAAGAGAAAGAGGAAGGGTGATAAAGGATCCCCTTGTGGCCATCCTTCCTCTAGGTCTTCCATTAATAAAAACTGAGAATCTAGAGTTCTTAACACAACCCAAGATCCATGATATCCAACGAGGATCAAATTATTTGCAAGTCATAACCTTCTCAAGAAATGCCCAATTAGCCCGGTCAAAGGCTTTTTCTAGATCTAATTTGAGGATCCATCCTTTCTTCCTCTTTGCTCGGTATTCCTCCACCACTTCGTTGGCTATCAGGATTGGATCCAGAATTTGTCTCCCCCGTATAAAAGCACTTTGAGATGGAGCGATTATAGTGGTCGTTACCTTCATGAATCTTTCAGCAAGTACCTTTGCAATTACCTTATAGAATGATGTTGTGAGGCTGATTGGCCTATAGTCTTTAACAAAAACATCGTCTTCCTTCTTCTGAATCAAACAAATAAAATTTTCCTGGATGCAAGCATTCAGTCTTCCATTATTATCATAAAACTGCTCAAACAAAGATATAAAATTCTTCTTCACCAAATCCCAGAACTTGAGAAAAATTTCAACTGTAAATCCATCTAGACCCGAGGTGATGTATATTGTTTAACAGGGGCCTTCAATGCCAATCTGATTTCATATTCTGAAAAATTTCTAGTAAGCATAGAATTCTGGTTTGATGTAACACGAGGCCAATCAAAGTTTAGGGGAATATAATGGATCCCTGAAAATTTCGTGTACAATGACTCATAGAATCCCAAAATTAGATTGTTGGTTCATATATAGTGAAAACCATGGAAAGTTATCAATTTTTGGGATGGACAATCACATTCTTTTGACATATGGCATAGCTGCATAGCATAACTCAATATAGCCATATTCTTCTCTATGCGATGCCCCTGGTGTATTTTAATCATGCCCAGATGATTGAAGTTTCAGGCAATAAATTTTCAACATGTTCCTGCTTATGTTAAGTGGGCTCTGGGACCAAAATGTGTTTTGAGATTGATAAGGCTCGATATCTAGATTTTCCTTTCTTGATGGTTTTATTTATTTTGTTTTGAAACAAGAAATTTTCATTGAATTAATGAAATGAGTCTAATGTTCAAAGTACAATGAAACAAATACGAAAAGATGAAATACTAACAGAAATCTGAGTAGCAAGAACAAAGTAAAAACAAAATGAATATACAAGAGAGCAATCCTTAGAGGCAATGCCCATAGAACAAAATTCCAAACGAGCAATCTTCTAGCAAAGAGCAAGACAAATCTTGAATGCCATAAACTTTAAAAGCAGAGAAGACTTGAGGATGAGCTCATACACAAACTGACTTGCAAGTTGCCAAACCCATAACCTATAAAAAATACTATTACATAACAACTCCACGGTTGTAAACTTTCCATAACAATAACTTCTTCCAAAAATACATTGAAGGACCAGCCACGGACCAATCAAAGCAACGTTACAACTATCAAACGACCTCATGACAAGATGCCCACAACTCACCTTGAGAAATGATCTTTTTTTTTTTCTAGAAAAATGCTTTGGAGAATTGAATTTCTTAGAAACTGGGGAGCGAGTTAAGGATCCATTAACTTTTCCACTTGAAAAATGAGCTTTATTATCTTTCGAAGAAGTAATGGAAGTCGGTTGCAGCTTCTAGAGATGTCCAAAAGCCCGGTGGGGACCCGACCTGAATGGGGCGGGGAATCCCTAAATACACGCGGAATGGGGGAGGGAGTGGGGAATTTTTTTTTCCCATTTGCAATTCGGCTCTGGGGCCGCCCGTTTTCGGCCCCACCCTGGCTTTTTTTTTTTTTTTTTTTACAAATTATATATATATATATATATATATATATACATATGTTGGAATTTCTATATGTGTATAAATATTATTTTTCAAATATTTATCCTTTATTGCGTTCTTATTTTTTCCATGTTTGTAAAAGGTCTTTCTCCTATATAAGAAGACCTAACTTGCACATATTCATATATGAACTAATAACAATATTTTTAGCATGGTATCAGAGCATAAAAAGAAACCCTAAAAAGAAAACTCCTAACCCTAGATCTAGCTACTGTCGCCTCCACGTTCTACGCACTCAAAGTCGAAGGAAGTCGACCCAATCAGAAAATTTCGCGGCGTGCGACGGCGGCCGTGGGGGAATTCCCGGCGGAGATTCGAGATCCGATTAAACGCACTAGAGTTTGGCCACTAGGATCGTTCACGTCTTCGTCACTGACTCTGACGCCACCGATACTTCCAACAACGACGTTGACGCCGACGCCGAATTTGTCCGTCTCATCTACCACCACATCAACGAGATCCGCCGCTCGCTGTTGCCACCGCCATTTGGTTAGTCACCGTCAGCCGCTTGCGTCTCCAACAGACAAGTTGCTGGCCGTGCTCCTCAGATCCGTGCGCCGTAAAGCCTCGGGGTTGTCGCCTGTCGGGTTATCCGATTCGAGTGCCGCAAATCCGCCTTGAACTTGGGTATATCAGTTCAGTCCGCGGGCGTTGTCTAGTCAGTTCATCGGAGTTCTCTGCTCGTTGTGGTTCAGTCCGTTGACATTTTCGGTTCAATCCGCCGGAGGCCTCTGTTTCTGCCGTCGTCGGAGTTCTCTGCCGCCATCGGAGTTTTCTACCACGGCCGGAGTTATTTGTTTCTGCCAATTTTTTTTTTGGTTTGATTCTGTTGCAAGTGCTCGTTTCTTGGTTTCTGCCGCCGATTGTTCGTGGGTTGTTCCGATCAGGTGGTTCGTGAGTTGTTCTGATCGTGTCGTATCAAATTTGGTCCGTCGAGCTCCACTCCTTGCCGTCACACCGGAACCTTAGCTGCTGAAGTCAAACAGCGCACTCTACTTCCGGTTGCAGATTCGTCGGCGCGATAGTTGTGGTTTATGTGGGTTCGGTTCACTTGGTTCTATATCTGGTTATTTTTGGTCTGATCCAACTCTGGTTTGGGTTGCTTCAATTGGGTTTGGTTTAAATATTGAACTTGGGTGGATTTCTACTATTTCTTAATTGTTCTACCATGTTACAAGGGAAAATTCATCAAATCCTAAACTTGTTACCCACCCAATTGTCATCTAATAATTCTTGTGTTTCTTTGACACAAACAGGCAATTATCCTAAGGCCTTCTCTTGTGGTTATTCATCTCCGTGGATTATTGATTCCGGAGCCTCGGATCATATGACTAGTTCGTCTTCTTTCTTTGATTCCTATTCTCCATCATATTGCAATGAGAAAATCAAAATTGCAGATGGAATTTTTTCTTCTATTGCAGGAAAAGGAACTGTTAAATTGACTGATAACATCTCTGTACAATCAGTTCTTCATGTTCCGAAATTAGCCTGTAATCTTTTATCTGTTTCTAAACTCTCTAAAGATTCTAACTGCCGTGTTATATTCTTTGAAACACACTGTATTTTTCAGGATAGAAATCGGAGAAGATGATTGGGAGTGCTAGGATGCTTGATGGTCTCTACTACTTTGATGAAGGTTCTTTTAGCAATAAAATAACTCAAGGTCTCAGTAGTATCAGTTCTCTTTCTATTAAGGAACAAATTACACTTTGGCATCATAGACTAGGACATCCCAATTTTTCTTATCTCAAAATATGTTTCCAAATTTATTTAAGGGAGTTGATTGTTCATCTTTTGATTGTGAAAGTTGCATTTTTGCAAAAAATCATCGGTCCACATATTTTCCAAAACCTTACAAGGCTTCCAAATCTTTTTATTTAATTCATTGCGATGTTTGGGGCCCTTCTAAAATTACGACTCAGAGTGGAAAAAGATGGTTTGTTACGTTTATTGATGATCATACTCGCTTATCTTGGGTTTATTTAATGCAAAAAAAGGTTGAGGTGAAAAACATTTTTAAACATTTTTACAATATGATTGAAACCCAATTTCAAACCAATATTTGCATTTTACACTCTGATAATGGAACTGAGTATTTTAATGAGTCCTTTGGTGATTTTTTGAAAGACAAAGGAATTATTCATCAGTCTACATGCCGGGATACTCCTCAACAAAACGGGATTGCTGAAAGAAAAAATAGGCATTTACTTGAAGTGGCACGTGCTTTAATGTTTTCCATGCATGTTCCAAAATATTTATGGGGGGAAGCAATTCTCACAGCTACCTACCTTATAAATAGAATGCCTAGTAAGACCTTGAATTTTAGAACTCCTATTGACTGCCTTAAAACTGTTTTTCCAACATCCCGCATATATTCTGAATTACCTCTCAAAGTTTTTGGGTGTACTGCTTATGTCCACATACCTAGTCATTTTTGGTCCAAACTTGATCATAGGGCTGTTAAATGCATGTTCGTGGGTTACTCCTCAAGTCAAAAAGGTTATAAATGTTTTGATCCTCAGACAAATTTTTTTTTGAGTATGGATGTGTCATTTCTAGAAAAGCAACCATATTTTCCCCAAAATTCTCTTCAGGGGGAGAAACCAAATTTGGAAATTTTTTTTTGGGATATTTGTATTCCTATTCCCAGTCCAGATGTTACTAGTTCTATGATGCCAAGCATAGAATCTTCTCAATTAGGGGGAGAAATACTACAAAATGGTCATATTGATCAAGTGCCTGAGCATAAGTTTTATACTGGAAGAACATTCAATCAAAGGAAGCAAGACAAGATAGTTGGTCCTTCACAGAGCCAATCTGAGACTCCAACGAATGAAACTGGTAATCCTCCTTCCATTTCTGCTCTAATTGAAACTGGTAATCCTTCTTCCATTTCTACTCCTTCAACTATTCAAAGTACTTTGCCAGTTGTGTCTAATCTCGATGTTCCCATTGCCCTTAGGAAAGGTATTCAAAGTTGTACCAAATATCCTATTGCAAACTTTATTTCATATCAAAAATTGTCGAATAATCATAGATCTTTCACATCCAGGATAGATGACCTATTTGTTCCAAAGAATATAGATGATCCAAATTGGAAATTAGCAGTTATGGAGGAGATGAATGCTCTAAAACAAAATGGAACTTGGGAAATAGTAGAGTTGCCTAAAAATAAGAAGTCCGTGGGATGTAAATGGGTATTTACCATAAAATGTAATGCTGATGGTAGTGTTGAAAGATACAAGACCAGACTGGTTGCTAAAGGATTTACTCAGACATACGAAATTGATTATCAGGAAACATTTGCTCCTGTTGCTAAAATTAACTCCATTAGAGTTCTTTTGTCTCTTGCAGTTAACTTAGAATGGCCACTTTACCAACTTGACGTGAAAAATGTGTTTTTGAATGGTGATCTTGAAGAAGAGGTGTTTATGAGCTTACCACCAGGTTTTGAAAAGGAGCTGGGTTGGAGTAAAATTTGCAAATTAAAGAAATCTCTCTATGGCCTTAAACAGCAGTCCCCAAGGGCTTGGTTTGAGCGTTTTGGAAAAGTTGTGTCCAGTTATGGATTTCTTCAAAGTCAAGCAGATCATACGTTATTTTATAAACACTCAGAGAATAATAAAATCTCAATTTTGATTGTTTATGTAGATGATATTATTCTCACAGGTGATGATGAAGCAGGTTTAACTAATCTCAAGGAAAAATTGGCATGTGAATTTCAAATTAAGGACCTGGGAACGTTGAAATATTTCCTAGGAATGGAATTTGCAAGATCAAAGAAGGGGATTTTTGTTAACCAAAGAAAGTATGTTCTTGACTTACTTAAAGAAACAGGCTTACTTGGGTGCAAGGTTGTAGAAACTCCTATTGAGCCTAATCTAAAGCTACTAGCAGCAAAAGCAGAAGAAATAAAGGACAAGGAACGATATTAGAGACTTGTTGGTAGATTGATTTATTTGTCTCATACACGTCCTGATATTGCGTATGCTGTGAGCATGGTTAGTCAGTTTATGCATGCTCCTGGACCGATCCATTTTGAAGCTGCCTATAGAATCTTGAGGTATTTGAAAGGATCTCCCAGAAAAGGTATTCTGTTCCAAAGACATAATCACTTCCAAATAGAAGTCTACACTGATGCAGATTGGGCAGGAAGTGCCACAAATAGAAGATCTACCTCTGGTTATTGTTCCTTCGTTGGAGGAAATTTGGTTACTTGGAGAAGTAAAACAGAATGTGGTGGCCAGAAGTAGTGCTGAAGCAGAGTTTAGAGCCTTAGCTCATGAAATTTGTAAGGGCATATGGATAAAAAGGATACTTGAAAAGTTAAAGATTTCCTTACGCCTATACCGATTTATTGTGACAATAAAGCCGCAATTTCTATTGCCCATAATCTAGTTCTACATGATAGAACAAAACACATCGAGGTTGATAAGCATTTTATTAGAGAAAAAATTGAAGCAAGAATAATATGTATTCCTTATCTTCCTACATCAGAACAGATTGCCGATGTGCTAACTAAAGGCCTTCCAAAGAAACAATTCGATAGACTGATTGACAAGCTGGCTATGGAAGACATCTTCAAACCAGCTTGAGGGGGAGTGTTGGAATTTCTATATGTGTATAAATATTATTTTTCAAATATTTATCCTTTATTGCGTTCTTATTCTTTCCATATTTGTAAAAGGTCTTTCTCCTATCTAAGAAGACCTAACTTGCACATATTCATATATGAAATAATAACAATATTTTAAACAATATATATATTATTTATATTAATTTAATGGATGTTTTAATTATGTAAGATTAAGACTTTATTTACTTTAATTCCTTAGATGTTGTAATATTTAAGATAAGATGTTCTAATTGTTAAATTCTAATTTTTATAAATTATGAGAATTTAGCATTTTAATCATATCTTTTCAAATTGCATATGTATTATTGTTTTTATTAGGAAAATTGATAATATTTCTTTTAAATGAAAATTGTAATTGAAATGTTTTAGTTAAGGAATTGCTAAAAAAAATATATTTAATTAAAAAAAATGTTAAATTTCTAAAAAAAAAATGGTTAAAAAAATAAACGTGGAGAATTTTTCCCCGCGGAATCCCCGGTCTGTTCCCCGCGAGGAAATTCGCGGGGACAAGGAATGGAATGGGGGTAGGGACAGGGACTTCTCTAGCAACTTCAGACAATCCTCTTGTTGAAGGAAAACAAATGGGTTTCTTAAAAAAATCGGAAGATTTTGAGGCGGTAAGGGGAAATCCAAAACAGGATTTAGCGATCCACACTCCAACCCTCGTCCATCATAACTTGATTCAAGCGAACAAATATATGGTTAGCAAAATCTTTGATAAATAAAGCACCTATAACCTTGCTAGATCAATTAGCTTAATGTTCCTGAAATTCAGGAAAATGTTGCCCCGCTTTTCGTCCTTGATCTCAATGGTCGAAGGCATAAATCCATACAAGTTCTTTTTAACTTGAATTTTAGCTTTCGAACAATTAAAGCGATTCAGAGTTTTCATAGCAATGTTTTCTAAACCTCCAAAGTATGCCCCAATGGCTTCAAACCTTTATCTGCTCCAATAGTCCAACGAAAGGTTTTTGATCGAAATCTAGCCCCCATAACCTTTCATCAGCATCGGCCGACCATGCCTAAACTTATTCCATTTTTCAAACAACAAATGATATTCACCCACTCTTGCCATTTGCCAGGGACTTCAATCATGTCCTCCAAACTTCCTTGATCAATTTTAATTAAAGCATTTTCCACAAATAGAGGATTGATAATAACTTTGGTTTGGAAGAAAATTTCCAAAGTTCTGGCAATCTCTCTCCAATCATTAAACTCAAACAACCTTGAAACGATCCGTAAGTTGTTAAAGTCTTCCTTGAAAACTTCAAAATTCCTTTGCACCCGATTGTGTTTGACTAAATCTCACTTCATTCTCATGCAGATTCTAACTTGCCCTTTTTTAAATCTGAGGATGGAGGTTGCCTTAAAGCCTTCCATCTTCCGCATAACTGAAACTCTGAACACTTGCCCTTGGAGACTTAGCCCCTACCTTAGAAGAACATGAAGAACTCAACGAGCAAAGCTGATGGATCTGTTGGAATAGTATCTCTCTTTTTTTTAGGAATCCTCGAAGCATTTCCACAAAGGAGCGCCACTCACGATTTGAGTAACCCATTGGCACATGAATGAATTGATGACCCTTGTAATAGGCCAGAATTCACACCTTATAATCCAACCAAATTCATGTCTAAATTTTGATAACCTTGTAGCCCCTGAGTCGTCCGACTGTTTCTTAGGAAAAACTGATTACATGAACCCATAAGGAGGTCTGAAATAGAATCCACTAACAATTTTAAGTGTGAACTAGATAGTATGAGAACTTTGCTAACGTCCAAATCTTCTACAAAGAACAAACCAGATGCAGAAGAAGGAATCATCAATGTTGCAGCTACTACTTCCAATTTCCAATAGTAAAGCTTCGAAGAAAACCCCAGTAAACTAAACCTAAAACAGAGTACAAGTTCGGAAGACGAAAGGTGGCAGAGGATGGCTGGAGGTGATAGGTCAGTTTAGGTGGGGAAGGAGGAAGGGAAAACAGGGATCACTGAGAAGGTTAGAAGGAAAACTGGTTGGGCTAACGAAAGGAGCCGACGGTTGTAATCGGTGAATGTAGACGAAGAAGGGAACCAACAGACGGAGACCAGCGGCTGGATGCTTGAAGGGGAGGTTGACAGCCATGACTGGACGGAGGAAGGGTTTCGGTGGTTGGCACTGTTCGAAGTTGGAAGGTGATATGCGAAACGAACAAAGTCGGACGGCAATGGTTTTTGAAATGGGTTGCCGAAGAGAGTCGGTGGTCTGATCGGGTGAAAAGGACCGTCGGACGAAGACCCACGGGCGAACGTTGACGGAGAGTGGCGGAAGGCAATGGCAGATCGGGGAAGGAAGGGTCGAGGGTCAGGGAGAGAGAGGGTCGGGATGGAGGGCTTGGCTTTGGAGGATTAAAAGCAAGAAACCTGGCATTGATGGCTTTATTTATTTGCATGTGTGCTTCTCATACAGACGCTCTATATGCATGCATGCAAACATATATGTATGTTTTTTTGCATGTTTTGTATGTGTGAGCTTGCTTGCAATATGTTCACAAAATTACATTGCTGTATTTATGCATATACTATTAGATTTGTTTAGAGTTGGCAATGTCTACCTAAGATATCGGTGTTAGCTATGAAAAAAACCCAACTGACAGAGTGGAGACATTCTTTTCTGCTTTTGTTCGTCTCTCTTATGTATTAAAATTTTAACTTTTATGTTAGAAATCAATAAATGAATCTAGCAGAGAAGAAAATGGTATCCTCAATGTCGAGAAGGCCAAGGAGCTGGATCCTTCAGATTCTTCTGACAGGTTTTTCTTTTGTTTTTTTGTTTTTATTTCTCTCCACCTATATCCATGTCCTTTTCCTAGACTCTTTGCTGTTTGACTTACTAGATTATTAAATCATCTTGTGTGTAAGGAGTATGAATACTCCTATTCTTAATGTTTCCATGGTTCAAGCCAATGTTGAAGAGGAAAATGAGCCAAAGATGCTGCCAGCAGAACCTATTGATGCCATTCAGGAAGCAGAGCCAATTCTTGATACTCATGCTTCAACTTCAAGAAAGACATTGACGTGGAAGCCAGAAGACACAGATGCTCCCAAGGGTGGGTTTGCAGCATTTCTTCTCTTTTCATTCCTTTTAGATTAAGGAGTTAGCCTACAGTTCTTAACTAGTGCAGTCCTAGAATATCTCATGTCATTCTTTCTGCCTTTAAGCTCACCATTGGCCTTTGAGAGCGGATGCAGAAATTAGTTTAAAAAATTGTAATAACATTATTCTTAGTTTAATTGTTAGTTTATTTAGGCATTTTATTGTTATATTTTTTCTAATGTGGAACTAAGCTTTCATTACGACAAACGAAAGAATACAAATGGGCAATTCAAGAAAAATTAACCCATTGCTAAGGAGCGTACAGAAAAGAGACACCCTAATAATTGCAAAAAAAAAAAAAAGGGGATTTTGTGGTAAAGAATAAGAGATGAAGGATTTTTACAAAAATCCTTGGATACTGTCATCCAAAGAGAGGCGTGAAACCTGACCATAGCTCACGCCTCAAGACTTTTGGCCCTCTAAGGGTGCTTTTATTTATTACTTTAGTGGCTCACTTTGCACTTGGATTTTCCTTCAACTGTTGGAACAAGTGAAATTCCAGTCCTGAATGCATGATCTGGTTTGATTTTGAAATGCAGTACCAGATTATTATACCCAAGTTGCAGAATCAAAGTTTCCGGTACAGTTGCTTTTTCTTTGATGAGTTTGACATGTAATGTGTACTTCATATTGGGATCCCTCCAAATTTACAGTTTCTTTGCAATTATTAACCAGTTCTGATCAAAAAACTTGGTTCAAATTGAATGGCAGATAAAGGTGGAAGATTTCTTTAGTTTCTATTTCTCTGACGATGCAGTTGATTTTGTTTCTTCATATCATGAAAAATGTGGAGACAAAGGTAGGGCGTTGGATATATGCAATGTAGAAATCCTTTTTGAATTTTTCTAACTAATGTTACATTGTATGTACTCTGAATTAATTATTTGGTTGGTGATACTTTGCCAGAGTTTAAATGTTCTCTGTGGCGTCACGATGACATGTTTGGGCATATGCGTGATATATCATTTCAACATCCAATAAAAATATATTTTGGTTCGTTTTTCATTCATTTAAGAGAGTATCTCACTCTTACCTTTTCCTCCATGTTTCTATTTTAGATATATATTTTTTTTAATGATAGTACTAATTTTACATGGCTATAAAGGTGCAAAGTTTGGTGGCTGCTTGGAGATTCAGAAATTTCGAGTTTATCGAGACAGGTTTGACAAGTTGCTTTTTAATGGTTATATTCTTTTGTTGGTCGTATTCCTCTCTAATCAATACACATTCTTTCTTGACCTTTTTTTGTGTGTGCGCGCGCACGCGTGTGTGCATGTGTGTAACACATGCAAACTCGTGTAAAGATTTTAGGGAGCATAGTAAATTCAAAATTGGCATGTGTGTGTGCGCGCGCAATACATGCAAACTTGTGTCAAACTTTTAGGGAGCATAGTAAAGTCAAAATTGGCATGCCATGTTCTATATTTCTAGCCAGTATATTAGAAAAAGGGAAATAATAATTTAGCATGCATGTAAGGGAATGTAAAGAAAAATAATGGAAACTCTTAATAAAAATGAAAAGATTAACCCTAGAAGAAATATTTTAAATGCCTAAAATAATGTTAAGTATCCTTCATAAAAAACCTAAAATAATGTTAATGATTTTCTGTTTCCTCGTCACTGTTTATATATATATATATATATTCATTATTATTTTTTTCCAGAAAGTTATAGTGTTGGAGGAGTGTTTGGACTTGAGGAGTGGAAGAGAGAAAAGGGATAAACTTGAAAGTGAAGATATACTTATTTGGAGGAGCGATAGGTGATGCAAGATATGTTTAGGAAATAAGCTTGAGATGTGGAATAAGATGTTCAGTTTTTGTACCACAGTTTACTGTTTATTGGGAAGAAAAATTAAATATCAGAATTTATGTCATAATGATTTTGTTATTCATGAAAGGTTAATGCTTTTGTTTTTTGTTTGCTTTGTAGTTTACTTCTAAAAATGTTTTTATAATCATAGCCATAATTTTGAAACTAATAAAAGTGTAGTTTTCAAGGATCTATTTTTAGTTTTCTGAAATTTGGCTAAAAAAAAAAAAAAGGTTTGTAAACTAGCCGAATTTTTAAAGCCAGAGAACTGAAAATAAAAACTTTATCAAAACCGACATTTGTTGCTATTTTCTGTGGAAATAGAAATCATTTCAAATTTACTGTTATTCTAAACATGAATTCGGAAGAATTCTAAAAGTTCTCAGTGTTGAACAAACATTAGTTTGAAAGGACTGTTTACTGCTCTTCTCATAATGGGTAAGTTGGATGGACCTCCCGCATTCTTAGTTAAAATATACTTGGTAAGCAATAAAATGTTTCTTAATTAAACCACCTTGGGTTGGACTGCTTATTGGAATAAATGAAAAAAAGAGTAAAAAAGGACTTTGGGGCAATGGGTTTAAATCTCATGGTGGCCACTTGTCTAAGATATTGAATCCTATGAGTTTTGAAACAACTATATGTTTTATGGTCTAGCAGTTGTGTCCAAGCTGTTCCAAACGTCACATTAGCTTCTTAATATACTTACTAGGAATTGCTGTTGACGCGTCAAAAAACATTCAATAAGAACCATTCTTTCTTTCGTGAAAAAATTTAAAGTACGAGGATAAAATATCCTCTCTTAGCATCAAGAGTTACAGAAAAGCATTCCAATTAGCAAAAATAAGAAGTTATAATTACCAAATTGGTTGTTGACCACCGAGTCAAATCTTTTCCGTTCTTCATGAAGTTGTCATTCTGTACTTGTGTCCTGGTAAATTATGTCTTTTCCTCTAACCCAAAATCACAACATAGTGCTATGATAATAACAAGTTACATGTGTTAAACCTCCAATTCAAAAGGTTTATTCAAGGAAAGGCAAAATTGGCAATGTGGTTGTTTCTGACATTTAGAAGTATTAGTTTTAGTTAGTTTCTTATTGGAGTTTTAATTTTTTTTTTTTTTTTTTTTTTAATTATCAAGTTATAAATCCTTTAGTCAGTTATGTTTATTTTGATGTTTTGTTTATATGTTGTGTTCTTCTTGAGTAATGTGGAGAGATTGATGACCCTCTCAAACGGGTCATTTAGAGATTAGTTGTTTGTTGTATTTTCTTTGTGAATTTTTTAATAGAAAAGAGATTCCCATCAATATGCATGTTCAGATTGATAATGAGAAAACTAAAAAACAGACGTTCTAAAATATGTGAATATTTTCTCATATTGAATCTTATTATTATTCCAGGCCCGTATAGCTAGCTTCCTGTAGACTGTCATTGGTACAAATCATGATGGTTTGAAACAATAACATTGAACTGAAAACTTCCTGATTAGCAGAGCACAATGATTGATCTCTTCTGGTTAAGTGGTATTATGGATGATGTCTAGATTGGCTAATCTTAGATACAGGAGTTTTTACGTGGAATAAGTAGATTCCAAAGCGCCACTTACTATGTAGAGTTTTCATCTTTTGAACATTAGTTTCAGTTCATTTTATCAATGAAAAGTATAGTTACTCGTTAAAAAAAGAAAATGTATGCGACTCATTAGTAAATCCTGTTGATTGGTATGGGTCGTCTCAGCCAAGCTAGATGGTTTGTAACTGTAGTGTACTGCTCATTCTTTTCTTAGCTTCTAACTTTTAGGGGTAAGGTAAGGCGCAGGGGGTTGATATGTGGTTGCTTATGGATTTACGCATCTCAAGTTTCTGTTATCTATATTAGATAATATTTCTAACTAATTGGCAAATTTTTTATTATTTCAGCCGATTTTCTGTCATCAACGCCTTCTTCAGTTAGTTTAACTCTCTGCTCATTTTCACAGTCATTTGGTCATCGAGGTAACACAAGAAGTTAGTGAGGTTCCATATTCAGATTATTTCCGTGTTGAGGTATTAACTAGTCCATTTGGTGGCAGTTATCCCTATACTATTTTTGGTAATAATTTCCAAACGTGGAAGATCAGTATATGTTTCTAGTAGTGTTATGTCTACATTAAATTGTCCCCCACTTAGTTTCTTAGAAGTTTGTCTTCTCTGAGAAACGCCATTCACTAGCTCAGGAAACTCTAGACCGGATATCAACTTTACAGATCAGCTTCTATTTTTGAAGAATCAAGGCTCCAAACATGTGTTTTAGAAGGTTGAACATTAGAATCGTGTAAGATGTTTATTTCCGAAGACAAAATTTTGAACAGTTAAAAGGTCTGAGAAAGTTTGAAATTCTTTTTGGTGTTCTTCTCTCTTAATTATGATAATTTAGTTTGATGAATCAAAATTTGAACGTTAAAAATGATTTAATTAAATTCAAACATTTTAGAATTAAATTAAAACATTCAAACTTTAATCTAATTATACTAAAAATTAAAGCTTGTCAGCATTTATATACTCGGTAGACTTTAGATTATATGTTAATTTTTAAGGACAAATTAAATATTGCAATCAAATATATAAAATTATTTCAGAAGATTTTTCTTAAGAACTCTGTTCCTCTTTTTCTGATCACAAAGAAGGAACATTATCTCTTTTTGGTCCATCAAACGTTTCGTTCATCATTATTGGGACTTGAAATTGTTATTGAATCTACATCAAGAGGACCCACATTTCTAATTATATAAGACAATCATTTTCTAGCTTTCCTATGTAATTCGCAAGTGTTTTTCTCATTACTTTTCATGATTTTTATGCTCTCCGCATAAATTTTAGGCACACTGGGAGGTGAAGAAAGATGTTGAGGAACCAAATAATTGCTGCATCTTAAGGGTATATGTGAATGTGGCATTTTCAAAAAGAACGGTTTGGAAAGGTATGTCTTTACGTACAAACATTACCTTGGAATCATTGTTCCCTAACTAAGAAGGAAGAAGATTCTAGTGCTTAAAAATTTTTTTTGGGGGAATACACTTTTGGTCCTGGAAGTTTCACGCTGATTGCATTTGGATTTTTGAGTTTCAAACTAGACATTTTAGTTCATGAGGTTTGGGATAATGGATGTGATAACTGCAAGTGCACGGATCAAGTTATAATATAAGACGGTCAAGTCCAAATATTGTTCCACTAAGGACCAATTTTTAGTTCAATTAATTACCTAACTATTCTAGAGTTGAATCAATTTTATTTGAGGAATCGAAATCGAGTTTTTGTGATGTAAATTTTGAAAGCAATAAAGAAAGCAAAGTACAGTTGAAAAATCATGGAGTCAAAAGAGCATTCTAGGGTATTGATTCCTTATTTAATCCATCATGCTCTGTTCTAGGGTGTCATGAAATTAATTGCAAATCATATGCTTAAGTCTAGAAACTTAAGTCCGGATTATTTTCTATAGAAAACAATCTTTTCTCATGCAACTTAATTGATTACTAACTTCTTGAAACCAAATTAAATCACATGGCATTAGATTTAATCTTTAGCGACTTTCATTATTAACCTAACTATTTCCATGAGAGATTAATAACGATTCATTGTTATAAGTCAAATTGAACATCTAACCTAACATGCATTGAAGGCCAATCAACAAGAATTAAGCACAATAACAATGAAAAGCATATTATTTACCACAATCCATGAAAAGTCTACAACATTAGCACAACTTCATAAATAATTCCTCAATACCCTAAATTTAAGAGTTTGGTCACTCATAGTTCTAAAAAACATATTGGAAAACAAATTCCTCAAGTAAAAAGAGTAAAAGAACGAGAGATTAAAGAAAACTTTACTGTCGAAGAGCCCTTTGTTGTGTGGAAACTGACAAGACTCCTTTGATCGACACCTTGGGAATTCGACCGGCCTCCAAAACACTCTCAAACTCTTTTCTCTCTTTTTGTGATTAAGGCTGCTAAACACCTCCCAATTTATAGAATGTTCTAAACTTGCAGTCCAAGAACTTTCCAAAAAAACAGAATTTTCTGTTTTGGAAAGACTGGTGTCTAGGCGCTACCCTGCATCATGATTTTGCACTTTTTCATCCAGTTTTGGCCTTGCTTGGTTCTTTTGGCTTCTACAACTTATTTTCTTCATAATTACCTGAAAATTCCTAACAAACAACATCAAATCTAATAGAAACATTCCTAAATTAAGAGCAAATAAAGCACTTTTCAATAATCTTGTTTTTGTTCCCTATAATTAACACTTTAGGTCCTTATTGTGTCCTTGAGGCTTGCCGTCAACTTTTTTGTTATCTAATGATTAATGCTAGTTGAGCATTTCTTTATTATTGTTTTTGGCTGATTTGACATACATTATATTTACTAAGTTGCTAAGGTGGCTAAAATAATATATTTATTATTGTTGTTGTTGATATGAAAACTCTTAAAAATTTAAAAATATGTCTCTCAAATGTCTTCTCTCTCTGCCCCCCAGCTACCGCCCATGAAACTCTACAAATCCATGCCGCAGCTTTGACGACCTTTTGATAGGTAGCTCCCTTTCTTCTCCCCGCTCCACCCTCTGCCTCATTGCCCTTATAATCCTACTGTAAAAGAAGAAAGAAAAAAATGGAGAAGAAGATCTTGGAAGTTATTCTAACGAAACAAAAAATGGCGCTTAATAGAATTTAGGCTTGTTTCTATCTTTCATCTGAAGAACTTTGTTGATGATGAGGTTTTTGTGGAGCTCAATGGAACAAAGAAGAGTTTGATTTGCCATAGAGATGTCAAGCTGGGACGAAGGAGGAACTGGGGACCAACCACAGTCTCTCGGTAACAACTGGCGTCGACTATGATGGTGAAGCTTTGTTCTAGATCTAGAGATGTCGTTATAAAAATATGGAACGTTAGAGCCTAAAAAGCATAGATACGGATACGGGACACGGGTACAACACGGACACGGCAACACGTCATATTTTAAAAATCTAGGACATGACACGACACGACAAGGACACGTTTATTAAAATATACATTTTAAAAAAATTATATCATTTTATACCAAAAGAAAATACAAAGTAAATAAATTGATGCATTTATATGCTTAAAAAACTTAGTTTGATGTATTTCACACTCAAAATTTATTATTATTGCCATATATGTGTCTTTTTAATCTACTCAATAAATGTTCTATGCATGTCTAACACATTTGTTGCACTAACAAGTGTCCGATATGTGTTCAGCAAGTGTCGGAGTATCCAACACGGACACGCTAGCCAAACTAAAGAGCACTATATAAACCTGAAAATTTCCTATAACAAAAAGAGAACACATACTATCAAGGGAGGGCAGAAATTCAGTGTGGAAAATTTGGATAATTCAGATTTGACCTTTTATCATTCTCGTTCATATTTATATTCAGGACAGTTGGTTAAGGTTCTTTAGTATCAAGATGGTGGAAATATAGCTAATTTTGTAATATATGTGACGGCATTTTGATTATTAAAGAACTTTAGAGTTGAATAACTTGAAGGAAAAAGGAACTAAAGAATTGGACTCTAAAGACTAGGAGAGTTCATGATATCTATTTGAAGCTGAAGGAGCAAAAATTAAAGAGAGGAATCTTATAATAAGGAAAATATTCGGCACATCTCATTAAAGAAACTGTCTTCTTTTTGGGAAATGAGTTTGATGTCCAAAGGGCAGTCATTGTTTATGTGGTATTACGGTCAATCACAGCAGACATAAAAAAGTTTTTAAACATGCTAACTATTAATTTTTCTTTTAATTTTTATTAGAAGTCTTAGCATTTAAATTCCTGTCTGTCTACTTATCCGTGGAGCATATAGTAATTTCTTATTTGAGTGAATGGTTTTCAGAATATGATTCCGATTTAGTGTGGAGTTTTGTGGATTGTCATGCAGGGAAAATAGTGCAGTCTACTCTTGAAGAATGCCGAGAGGCCTATGGAATGTGGATTCAGATGGTATCCTCTTTTCCTTTACAAATTTGGCAAGTATTAATCAAAGTTAAAGTGCTTTCAAAAGAGCTGGTCTGAAATTTTTTCAGGCAAAGGAATTGTTGAAGCAGAAACTTGAAGTTTCTGAAGGTCCGAATGTTATATAATTTTTCTTTTCATCTAAACACGATGTTATATTCAAATCATGCAATTGATGACCTAAAACTATCTGATTACTGTTTTGCTATTTAGAGGGAACAAGTGGTAGTACATCGCAGAGTGGTAAAGATCATCATATTGAAGAAGAAATAAATAATAGCAAATCATTGGAAAAGTCAAATGAGAAGAATGACCGAAGAACATTAACCGAATCACAATATTCCACCGACATTGATCAAGCAGCTGAAAACCTTACTCAAGGAGTCAATTTTACTTCGGCTGCTTCTTGGTTAAGAGAATACAGGAAGAAGCTTTGGTCTGTGTTACAAAGTCAAAACTATCTTCCTCTTGCCCTAGTTATCACTTTTGCTGTGATTTTTCTAATGCAGGTATGCTATTTCTTTTACTACTTATCTGCCATGGAGTCGAAAGTACACCCATATGTTCATCTATCCGTGAATTTTCATCAGTGCGGCTTGTTTGAATCATGTTCGCTAGGCCATGGATACGATTTCTAATATGATATCTTTCGGGCACTTGGCTTCTATTTAATTATTTTTTATCGTCTAATTTTACAACAAATCTTTGATGGTATCTCTGCATGTAGCCCAGCTGTTTTTTCTTTTTTCTTTTTGGTCTCTCTCTTACACACATCCTTCTTCTGCTACCGCTAGATTTTAATTCAATTAAATTACTCGATTTACTTGCTAAAAATGCTGAAAACCCGTTACTAACCTATGATGGGAAACAAAATGCCAAACTCAATCGATTCTGGTCCCTTCTCAGTTCTCAGCATATCTCTTTTCCCTCCCAATTCCATGCAATTCTTATTTATCATTGATTAATCTTGCGTTCTTCAGCCAACTCAATGTACAGATTTCGAGCCTCTTCTTTGCCTCTAAATCTATTATTTATAGTTAATATATTTGTCATTCATATTTTATATGAATTTGAGGTCTAATACTTATTGTCTAGGATAGAAGCTACGTTATCCATTTATGCTTTCTATTGGTAGTCTAAAACTTATAAATAATGTTATATGGCGGCAGTTGTGTACGTTTGATAGATTGTCTAACTTTCATGCCAATTTAGTCCATTTGAGCCGAACGTATATCAGATGATACGTTCGTCCAGATTGGAATAATAATCTATAAGGTAAGATGATATTAAGTAATAATTATGCTTGGACGGACAGGCATTATAATATTTTTAACTGAACTAGCCTACCTTCAAAAAGAAATTTTCAAGCGGGAAATGAGAGATTTTTTGTTCCACCACAAAAAGCAAAATTTGAATATTTCCAAATTTGAGCAAGCAAGGCACAACTGTTTTTCTGGTTGGTCTGAACAAATCAAGATTGCTCAGCCTAGTTGGCTAGGGAGGATATGTTATTGTTAGATATAATATTAAATTTTTCTTCACCTATCGGCTTAAGTTTTTGGGTCAATTAGTGATTTAACAGTTGACATGCGACTTTCATCTCAAACATTTTGTTCTAGGAATAGAGGGCACATCTCCTCGGGTGTCTACTTTCATCACTGTCCTCTACAGTCTGCACACAATTTGAGGGCTGTAGAGGCTGAGTATCTGCAATGGCCAGAGGAGAGAATGTATAAGGGAATAGGTGGTGAACGAAATTGATAGGGACAAAGTTGCGTTGAGATTATTACAGAAATATTGAGCAAACGTCAATATTGACACAGGTTTAGGAAAGTTTTGGAAATCTCATTTTGAAGTCTTCAAAGACCAGGAAGATCCTATTGCATATCTTCATCCATATTAGATCAGGATATCTTCTCTGTTGTACTTTAATTCAAATTCCTGAAATTGAAGTAAATTTTCAATTATTTGAATGTGTTATGAAATATTTAATATTTTAATTATTAATTGATGAAAACACATTTCAAGTTAGGTATTGGTATTGAAGAAATGTTAAAAGGCATTGTAAATTGTTCTTGCTTGCGTGTGTATTGATTATTGAATATTATATTAGCAATAGGTGGTATCGATACATAATCTATCTTGTAATGTCGAGGGTAGCCGGTTGTCTATTGGTTTGCCACTCTATTTCAGTTCTATAGACCATATGAATCTTTTCCCAGACCTGGACATAGAGTAATTGACGAATAATTATGTTATTTCTAATTGCAGTTGAGCATAGTTATGTTATTATCCAGACCCCAACACATCCATGTGAGTTCTCCCGACTATGGAAGGGGTCTAAAATTCAGTGGTGGAAGATCTTCTGATGCTGCGGCGTGGTTGGAAAAGCGAATGCACCACCTTAAGGATGAGATGTACATGGTTGAGGCTCGACTAGAGATGATGCAACGTGAGCATGCCCAATTTAAAGCACAGCTAAGAGAGCTTGAGGAATTAAATTAAAAGGTTTTCTTCTTATTATTATTTTCAATTTCTCATTGAGATTAGTTCATATACGATTCATCTATGGAAAACATCATCGTTTTGTATGATTATTTCAATGATTGGAAATGATATAAAAAAAGGAGCAAGAATTGAAATATGTAGACCGAAATGATTATTGGTCGATGAACCATGGACAGAAGTTGGATTAGGTGTGATACAAGATGAGATGTCCTCCCAAATTTAAGTTTTCTATCAAGTCTTCAGCATGAATCCTCTGCAGATATTATGTTTAGATGTTCCTGCACAATAATGCAAGTCTTGACTTCGATTTACAAATAATACGGCATAAAATTTGTTAGTTGATATGATATTAAATTTGCTTTCATCTATCAACTTAAGATTTGTAGTCAATTAGTGGTTTAACATAGTACCAGAACAAATGATCAAATTTGTCTTCATTCATAACTTAAGCTTTGTGGTCAATTGGTTGTATAACATAATATCAGAGTAGATGGTCAAATAGGTCTTAGCGTTAAAATTTCATTTTGAAACACAAAAGACAATGAAATATCAAAATCTTTTTTCTCGGGAGTAGAGAACTTGGATGGTAGGTATTGGACCTTCTCTTTTTGTTGGTCGAAATGGAGAGAGCAGGGAAATTTTGAAGTTCCAACTTTCATGGTGAAAGGGAAAGGTACGATGAACTTATTTATTATTATTATTATTATTATTCCTTAATGGAATCCAAGTGTCCATAGGAAAATGAACCCCACCCTACGAAATACAAACGTAGGAAAAGAATCGTCCAAAAGTGCCGCAATTTTTCCAATCATTTGGAAGAAGGGAACCGGAAACGATTTGGATATTATTTGGAGGGGAAAAAAAAAAGAAAAAAAGGCCACCGTCCTCGTAAAAAAGGCTTCGATTGATGCTGCCGAATAAAGCATGCGGATGCAATTTGACAACGGTTGGAGATAAAGAAGCAATAACACTAATTGATTTATAGTGGAATTCCCAAGAACAATGTCTGGTTTAAAGAATTATTTCTAAAAAAAATGTTTGGTTGAAAGAAACTCATCAAGCCCACTTCTTTATTACATTTTTTTGCCTGTTAATCACATTATTGCCCTCTCTTGCATGAGATTTTTAGAGCCACGGAGGGTACACCACTTACCACGTTTCGTCACTTCAAGTTCAAGCCTAATTAGGATCCCCTATGCTCTAATCTCCAAATTAATGCACACCAATCTCGATCAAATTTAACTTTTCATCTTTTACATTTAACTAATTTCATTCACTAGTGTGATGTTTAACTGATTTTCTTTTTATATTATTGCAATAAGCCAGCCATGTTGCCTATATTATGATTTTTACAAATTAAATCGAAGGTGTCAATTATCCAACTTTTGAAGGGAATGAAATAATTGAGATATTAGTCGGACTAGATGATTTGATTGCGATAATCCGGTAAGAGGATAAACCCAATTATAATATGTACAACTATTATTATTATTATTATTATTATTATTAAAAAAAAAATTAACACTTTTTGGCTCAAAATCTGGGTATAAATTAATAAAATGAAACACAACTCAGGCATATGATTAATCCTTATCCTATGTTACGTGATACCATAACTATGTAATGTATTTGAGCGTTATATATATATATATATATATATATATATATATATATATATTATATTATGTACTTTATATAAAGAGAAAAGAGATACGCCACCGCCACCTCATGCTTCTAATCTTACCTTTGATTGTATAAATAAATTCCCAAAAGGAGGCAAGTCTAGATCTACAAAGCCAAATTTAATATTCTAACATTCTACATGACGATCTCAATTATCAAACCAATTAATTAAATAATAATATTTAGCGTTAGGGACCTGATGGTCTGCTAAATGTGAATGGATTAGAAGAAATGAAAGCTGAAGCAAATGCAGGAATCTAGAATCAAAACTCCATTTTTAAGATAAAGATAACTAATTAAATTTAATTAGGCTACTTTAAATTTGATTATAGTTTCAAGAGAGGTGAAGCATATTCTAAAGTAAAGAAGATAGCATCTCCCGGTATATATATCCTATCTATTCAGGAGATATTCTAATTAAAATTAAAGTACTCCAAGTTTGGTTTATAATTCATGTCATTACCGTTAGTTAATAACAACTCATGACTCATGTGGTTTTTTTTTTTTTTTTTTTTTTTTTTTTTTTTTTTTTTTAGAAATGTAAATAACTGGAATCTTTAGATAACTGAAATTATAGATGTTCGGAATTACAGATGTCCGACATCCTTAGATAACTATATTTGTTTTGTATGAATATTTTTTAAGATATCTGGGAGTACTTAGATATAACTGTATTTCTTTTGTAGGATTTCTACTCGATTACAAAATGTTTCAAGAATACCCTTATAATTATTCATTAATTTATAAATAATTTAAACATAATTTAAACTTATATAACATATTTGTTTTTATTAATTTGAATTTCTTATTAAATTAATATAGTTCTATTATTTCATTTGTTTTTTTTTTTTCTCAATAAAACAATATATATTAATTTAAGATTTTTTATAAAATAAATATTAATATATATCTTTCTAAAAAGATAAAAACAACTGCAATATTACAAAAAAGAGTGAAATACATATTTTACAATATTTATTTTAATGATAAAATAGAAATAAAGAAGAGTGATGTTTATATATATATATATGTGAGAAAAAGGTTAAAAAAAGGGAGGCCCTTAACATGGGCATCCTAGGATCTCCGAGAATCTTTAAATGTCCCGGGCTCTTACATTATCACAAAATAAATGCAGTAATCTAGATGCCTATTCTATAGGAATTTTGGATTCACACGAAACAAACGACTCCTTAGGATGAATTCGCTTTTCGTTTCTAATTAAAATGTAGTTTTTTGTATTTTTCTAAATAGCATCTAATTTTCTCTTTTCTACTCAGCGTGGGATTTATATACCACACTTCTTGTGCTTGTAATATCAATCTCGAAGTTAGATGCTTGATTTTTTCACTCCACATATTGTAAAAGAAAAAAATAACTACTTTTTAAGAAGGTGTAGTTTTTTTTTACCAACACTCTTTATTTTATTTTATTGTGTTATTAGGTTCACAAGTTCACGCTATATTTAAAGAAATCATACTTAAAGAAGAAAAAGAAGTAACTATGTACCAATATTGTATTAGGGGAAAAAAAGAGAAAAAGGAAATTACTATTATAAATGTAATATATAAATGTAGATATCCATAACCTATATAGGTTACAAAATATCATAAAACTCCCATTGAATTTGATATTGTAACATACCTCCCCATTGAATTCAATCTTGTAACATACACCATCTCATATCCTATAAATAGTGGTATATGTTACCTTTGTAATACACACCACAATTGAGTTCAATTGTCATTTCTACTTTCTTATTTCTCTCTACTTTACTACTTTTGTTCTTCCTTTGTTCATTGTATTGTTCTTATTTTATAACAATTACATATTAATAGTTTGCATATTTGATGATGATATGGTGGAGGAGAAGAGAGTGGGAGTGAATAAAATGATATAAAGTTTGGGGCGCGCGTGACTTGCCTTATTATTTTCTTTAGAACAAACCAAGGTCTCAAATATTGACGTGGATGGATAATTAGATATATAACATCTCAATTTTACAGAAATTTCTCCATGATATTACCGAAAAGATTATAGAAACAAAAAATTAAAAGCAATTATTTAAATTAATAAATAAATATTTTATATTTTAATTAAATAAATTAAAATGTTTATGATTGGTAAGATTGTAGTTATCGGCTTTGTTACCATTGAAAAGAGTTGCCGAATGTGTAGTTACCGTTGAATGAGAGAAAATGATATATATATATATATATATATATATTTAAAAAATGAAATGAGAAATTTGGAAATTAAAATTGATTGTGATCATAAGAATTTGGTATGGACGGCAGTTTGGTATTTGGAACACATGTGGGAAGTGGCCTCCTCTTCCCTTCAACTCCCAACGGGGTCGGTGCTCTAATACTCCAATACTCCAATATTCCTCTAATCCTCTTCCTTTTTCCTTTTTCCTTTTTCCTTTACTATAATTCTGTTAATTATTCATTAATAATTTTTTCTATTCTTGAAATTAATATAAACCCCAGTTCTCAGTTTTACTTTTACTGATTCAGAGTGATAGATATATATTCTAAATTTTAAAGGAAATAGCAAAAAAGAAGATAGAGGTTATGTTAAAATTATTTAAAAAAAAAAAACATTCCACGTGGAATATTAATTAATTATTTAATAGCACCAAATGCATGATATATACATGAAATTTCTTTTTGTGCAAAATTTCAGAAAAGAATTCTTCATAAGCTCACATGTTGTGCACTTCAAAAATTAATTAGTATTTAAGTATTTTCATGTTTTGTTGTCAAATGCCAAAGACCCCACGAGGCCTTCTCTCTCGTGTAAATAAAAATAACCCAATATAATGGATTTGCACTTTACGCCCTTTTGTGCACGTGTACCTCACGTGTACGGGAATATGTCATTTGCAAACGCGCTCAACTTTGGCCCCTTTGACTTGTGACTTGTGAGTAGGCGGTGTCACGCTCCCTTGTGTTGGGCTGCTTACATTACTACAATTTTACATCCAATTAATTATATTCCATTATTTTTAAGCGGCCATATAATTTGTTTGAAACCACAATCATTATCAGATAATCAATATATGACTAACTCATTATTTAACAATCTTATTTTGGCCGGAGAGATTCCCAGGATGGGACGAGGGACGATCCCAATCTCTCCATCCACAACTTTTTTAGTGTTTGGTAATGGTGTTTGAATTATATGATGGGTATTACATTTAACAGTGTAGAGATATAGAATATTTATTGAAATGGTAAAGAGAAGAAGAAGAAATTAATTAAAGAAGAAAGAAAAAAGAAAAAAGAAAAAAGAAAATAGTGGACGGTGTGGCAGTGATTTATTTAGTCGGTTTGAATTTTGGAAAGCTAAATTTGAATTAGGGGTTTTAATTTGTTTTGGTGCAGCTCCAGCTGGTGTAATAGACAAGGACCATGTCCCTTCGTCCACAACTATAGTCCATAACTATAACTATAACTATAACGGCGCCGTCAATTTTCATCCCCCGGCCCCACCCTTAACTGATTTGTTTTTAGGGCGGAAGGAAGAAAAGTCATTGTATTAAAAAAAGATTTGGTTTGAATGGAAAGCCGTCATTTTCAATCCCACATACAGTCAAGGATACGTTGGAAAATGACAAAAAGGAATATGGAAACTCCACATTTTTAGTCATTATTAATATTCACGATTTTGACTATAACTCATTTATTTCCAATCATTTGTTCAATATCAATTTTAACCTTACTATACTTACTATTTTCCAAACCCCCCATACTCAAATTTCATCTCATCCTTTTAACTTTTCACCCAAAATTACGACCCTTGCTGTTACATTACATTACATATATTAAAATTAAATAGGGTTTAGGGTTCTTTGCTAAATTAATTTTAAAAAACATATCCTTTATTATTAATTATATATTATAATAGCTAGAATTATGGGAAAAAGATTAAATTTTACGGTGTGTAATGGAGGGAGAGGCAGTTAGTTGTGAAAGAGGGAAGAGTGCGTTTTAAAAAAAGGGAAATATATGGAAGTGGAAGTCGTAGTTGTGGACAGATCTTTATGCTGACTTTGATTAAATATATATATATATATATATATATATATATTATATATATATATATAATATATTCTTTTTTTTTTGGACAAAATTGATAATCTGATATTGAAGATCCGGAAGTCCAAAAATTGGATGAGAAACTTTAGAATATAACTTGGGGAGATAAATCGGCGGTGTGTTTTATTCTAGGAGGCAGCCATATGCCAGCTCAACCTCCAATTATTTCGCCACCTACCTTCCTTAACGCAAACCACCAATTTCTTTTCGACAAATATGCATCTTTTTCTGCCTCCTATTCAATTGTATAATAATAATTTTTTAAAAATATTTAGCAGTCTAAAATTATCTTTTCATAATTTGACATGTAACAAACTATTATTATTTATTTTTAAAAATATTTTAATTATTTCTTAATGTGAGTGATAGGAAAAGAAAGCATAGAGATGATTGCATTTCAAGTATTATTCATAATTTGTTTAATATGACAAACATCTTTTTAAAAAATATTTATTTAGTTTTTTTTTTCTTCATATGTAATTGGATTGAGTTTTACAAAAGTAAATACAACCCAACGTACCTAAGTATTACCCTTTCTTTTCTCACTCTAGGTTATTATCATTTTCCTTTATTGTTGCTATTTTATTCCTCCTAACCTTTTTTCTAACTAACTATTTTTCTACCGTAATTACGTTTCTTACAACTCTCTCTAATCCATCCATTAAATTAGTGGTGAATTTCAATGTAGAAAGGGATGTCGAAAGTGAAGACCTCCGAAAAAATGGAGGAAAAAATTCTAAATAAAATTGACCCAATACCAACACGCCACTATCTTTAGCAGAAAAGTTCTTCAATATGACTGGTAGGATGTAGTTATCGTTTTTGTTACCATTAAAAAAAGTTCTTCAATGTGTTGTTACCGTTTTTTTTTTTACCGTTGAATGAGAGAGAAAATTAAAAAACTATATATTTTTTTTGCTTTGGTTCTTTTTTGCCATCATACATTTAAAATATTCACTTTGGTTCCTATGCTTAATTTCAACTTTGGTTCATTTCAAAATTTTAGTCTTTATACTTTCAATTTTGGTTCATTTTAGTCCTTAAACTTTAAAAAAGTAATCATTTTGATCCATAAAATGAAGTAAAAATGAGAATGAAGAGACCAAAGTGATTATTGTTTTAAAATAAAGGACCAAAATGAACATTTTGAAAGTATTGAGACTAAAATAAACCAAAGTTGAAAGTATATAAACTAAAATAAACATTTTGAAAATATGAAGATCAAAATGAACCAAAAACTAAAGTAGTATTTAAACATTTTCTTTATTAAAATATCCCACTATTACGCATATAAGCAATTGTATCATTATTGCATATTCTAACATTTGCTCTATTTTTTTTTTTTTAGTATTTTCAATCTCCTATAAACTAGGCATGTTCATAATTCTCAATTGGTTTAAGATATTATATTTTCAACTAAATATATTGGAGGCTTGAATTTCCGTTCGTAAAAAACACCAACAAATTAAATTAAATTATCACCCTTGCAAATTTGTGGTATAAAAAATGTGAGTTGAAAAATAAAAAATAAAAATAAAAATCTCTCTTGAAGAGTGTGTACGTAGGAAAATGAATTAATTGGTGTTATCAAATTAGATTACCACCTTTAAATAAAATAAAAAAATAAAAAAAAGAATTTGTGGTAAGACATGCATGCCGTTTGAAGTGAGGAGATTGGGACCAACATATGCTATAATAAACGGATTAAAAAGATGGAAATTTTTTGGCTGAGAAAAGAATTGAAGATGGAGAAAGGGGGGAAAAAGGCAGAAAAATCAATGGAGATATGAGTGGTTAATTGAAAATTTGGGTTAAATTCCTAACACCAAAAAGAAAAAATGTGTGGGGGGTAAACTAAAGTTTGAAAAAAGGAAAAAAGAAAAGAAAGAAATGAGAATCCGGAAATTAAAATTGATTATTGATGAGAATTTGGTATGGACGGCAGGGCAGTTTGGTATTTCGAAATCGCAAATTGGAACGCACGTGGGAACTACATTGCCAAACGTCCTCTTCTCTTCTGCCCACTCACTAACGGGTCGGTGGTCCAATTTTTTTATTTTAGTTTTTTTTTTTTTTTTAGTTTTTTTTTTTCAATATTTACGGTCGGTCTTAACTCTTAATTTTGGGTATTATATCTCCTTACACTTATCACGCTTTCTCTGCAAAAATACAAGCCTCGCCTTTTTCCTCTACTCTTTCTCTTCCTTTCATTCACTAGACTATGACTTTGGGGAAAAAGAAAGAAAGAAAAAAAAAAAAAAAAAAAATCTTATTCTAGTCTTACTAGCTAACACGGCTTTCTACTATTTTAGTTTCCAAAATTTTGAAGTGTTTATTTTAGCTTCAAATTTTCAAAATATAATTATTTTCATCCATCAACTTTTATAATGTCTATATTAGTCTTTAAAATATTAACAAATAAATGATTTTAATTATTGTTATATTACTTTTTAATCAAAATTTTGTTTATTTAATATTCGATTTTAATCAATGTGGTGTTCAACATCTCCCCCATGCGGTTTTTTTTTTAAAAAAAAAGAAAAAAGAAAAAGAAAAAAAAAAACTCATTTTAATCAAGTTACAGTATAATTGTGCCTAACTTAGCTAATTATGCTCGACAACAAGTATTGTTATCATTTGGATTGAGGAATACCAAGTGAGGTCGAAAGGTCGTTTTAAGAAAATTTTCCTTACTTTAATTAACACCTTACAAAGTTTAGAAAACCAAACTAAAATAAAATATTTCTAAGAATCAAAATGTGATTTTGAACCTTCTTTAGTTCAACATGGAGAAATTGTGAGATTCCATCGCACTAAATTGTCCAATTACAATCTAATATTTGGCAAAAAAAAAATTCTTTTTAAAAATATTTTAATTCATTTTTTGTGTAAGTGATGATAGGAGATGCATAAAATTGAGTGTATCTTGAGATGCATCAAAGTATTGTCCTACCTTTATTAGTTGAGATTTGTTGAAACAGACTTGTTCCCTGGATGAAACAATACTCCACTTCATTCACTATTATATATATATAAAATGTTTGAAATTTTTCTTGACTATATATAATTGTGTAACTATTCATTAATGATCTGGTTTGTTGAAATGAATATTAAGCAGCAGGTAGCCGATGTTAAAAAATAAATAAATAAATAAAAAATTGATCCGAAATCAGTTGATGAACATGAAAATGATAATAGAGTGGAGGGGAGATAAGAGAGAAGTAGGTAGTGTTGGAAAAGGAGGAAGAAAAAAGGTTTGAATAATTAATTATGAGTTAGTTAAGTTATTGTGAGGAACAATAATGTAAATGGAGATGGAGATGGAGAAAGAAGAGATGAGGGAGGGGGAAATGGTAATGTTATCAGTTATGGGAAGATTCTGCGGGCGGTTGCTCTGAAAGGACAGGTGGAGCTAACAAATCCGTCTACCAAGTGGAGGTAAGTGTTGAGGTGGTGACACGTGGCAACGTTTATGCGGTTGAGGTGGGGAGAGTCTCTGCTGCTTAGGCGCAGTTCTCGTCCCACCTCAGAGTAGGCTAACAACTGGGTATCTTCCACACACTTCTGAATCCACCTCACACCACCACCTTCCTCCACCACGAAACCAGGCATTTTTGTGATCAAGTCCTCCGAGTTCACAATTCGCAGCACCTTTGTCCCTTGCTTCTCCAGCCGCTGCCTGAATTTCCTGTTACCCACACGTGGCCCACCGAACGACATCACTGTCACCATCGGAGCACTTCTTTTGAAGTACTCTTTTATGTCGTATGCTGCAAGGGTCGCCAATGCCGCCCCCAGACTGTGCCCTGTGATCGTCAGGCTCAACGGCTCATCCCCATACGATTGCAGTAGCCGCCCTATTTCCTCCCGCACCATCTCCCTCAAGCTCCGGCACGACTCCGTCCCCGAGGTGTACAGACTGAGGAATCCACTTTCCACCATCGCCCCAGGGGAGTCTCCAGGAAGATTGGTGAGAGTGGCTCTCAAATTCTCCAACCACTCCAGGCAAGTGGCGGTGCCTCTGAAAGCAATGACGACGTCCCGACGGCCGAGGCGGGAGATTTCATGCTTGTCCTGGGAGACGGCGACGTAGCCGATCCAGCTGGAGTTGGCGGAGATGGAGGGGGCGTTGCGGAGCCAGCGGGGGAGGCGAATTCCGGAGGTGGCTCTCAAGTGCTTGGAGACGCGATAGCCAGTGGAGGGAAGGCCGGAGCTGTCCAACAAGGAGGCCTTGGGGTGGAGGCAGGTGGCGTAGGAGGGTGAGGAAGGGTCGAAGTCGAAGGACTTGTAAGCGGCGTCCACAAACTGGCCGTACCGAAGAATCTCGTCGCGGAGATTATCGTCGAGGGGGTCAAGAAGGCCTTCCCAGTTTCCCAACCCTGCGTATTCCTTCCATCTTTTTCCCACTTTTACTTTTAATTTTACACACTCTGATGACGCTCCTGCTCCTGCTCCTGCTCCTGCTCCTTTGGAACTACTCGGTGAAGCACACCTCACGTTATTTTCCACTACACGCAACTTGTACTTGTACACCCTTTTCTGCTTAGGAATTGGGACACTCGGATTTTGGGCTACTCTCATCCCACAAAATCGCATTTTTCTTTTTCTTTTTTTTTTTTTTTTTTTTTGTCTTTCCTTATAATTTCTTTTTATATATATTTACGTCTGTATCCTTGAGGATGGATATGGTTAGCTACCTAGGTAGCTCTAATTTAATTGTGTTTGGAAGGATGGAGGATTGGGTGGATGGTCTGATAAAAAATAGAAGAAGAATGTGGGGCTGTGATTTTGGTTGTTTGAAGTTAAGGAACTATAAGGATAAATATATACATACATATATATATATATATATAGTGGGAGAGAGAGATACTTATAGGATAGGAAGTACCAAGTAGGGTCGGAGGTGTGAGATGATGATGAATAAATCACATCCTGCGTGGAAAGCGAGGGTATGCTTTAATCATAATAAAATCTGCCTTTTCTTTACTCAATTTACGTCACCAGGAATGGAAGGTGAATACATATATATATATATATATATATATATAGAAAGTAAGAAAGAAAGGGCTGGGGACGGAAAGGTTGGAATAATTTGCATTGAAAAAGTTAGGGGCAGGACGGAGGCGTATGAATACCAAGGAGGAAGAATAGGAATACGATTGGGGCGGATAAAAATTAAAAATTGATAACTGCAAAAACTGTATTTTCATAAATAAATAAATTTAAAAAAAAAAAAAAAAAAAAAAAAAAAAAAAGTTGTAGTGCAGTAGCGACGTGGAGGTTTACGTAAAAGGTAGAGGAAAGGCATAGTCACATCTAAGGGTCAGTGGGTCAACAATGAAGCCGCAGTATGAAATATGAATTCCCCTACATTTCAAACCCAACTTTCCCACCGTATCCTCCACCTCCACCTTTTACCTTTTACGTTTTACCTTTTTACCCCTTCCTTCATCAATCTAATTATACATTTTCACTAAATATTCTATTCTATTTTCAACTCATCTTTTTTCTACTATCAAATTATACTTTACTACCATAAATGCGTATTCTCATTTACAGTTTTTCATGCTGTATTATACTCCTCATGTCCAATGTGTAATCCCCCTAAATTACCATTCTCTACCTTGTTCGTCAATTCATTATCAAATCACCTACACCAACACTTCTCCCACTTTTATGGATTCACTTAACATATTAGGCATTGCCTCCTTTATTTATTAAAAAAAAAAAAAAGAATTAATGTCTAGATATTTCTTTTTTTGAGAAATATATATCTTTCCTAATTCTTAGCAATAAAACTTGACCAAGTAAAAAGTTGGGTTCTAAGAATAACATATATATACATATATAGGGGTAGGAAAGAATATCTACAAAAATATTCTGTCCTCAGTACCACACAAATGCACCCAAATGCATTCCTAGTTGTAAAAATATCAACAAACTAAAAGATATATATATATATATAGATCTACAAGAAAAGCTACAAAATGCAAATCTGGGAACAGATATTTTTTTGGTAACGAATTGCATAAAGCTAACAACTACAATGCACACTTTGATCCACACATATTTCATCCAGTCTTCGATATTGAATTTTTTGTGTTTTTTGCTTTCTCGTTGGGTAGTCTTCAATATTTCAATCATTTCAATTGGATGTAGTATTCAAGTTTCTTTCTTTCGTCTCCCCCTTTTGATTTCGTCCATCTACCATAAATACATACATATATATATATACATATATATTATTTTGATGAAATGAGGAAGTTTGAGATAACAGACAACAAAAGATGTCAAACTTTTAACTCCGGCTTTAAAAAAATATATAATAATAATAATTTTAAGAAAAAAAAAAAAACAGGCCCACGCTTTAAGCTATGTCCACCACCTACTTCAACACAACACAATTCGTTCATGCCTCACTCTTCAATTATTGAATCAAGCCATATTCTTGTTTAAGGTGCCTTGATATTCATCATACACTCATTTTTTAACATACCAGTCAACAAAAATAAATTTAAAAATATTTTTAAAATGAAACAAAAGATAAGTATAACTTAAGATACATTGAGATTTGAGATTTTTTCTAAATTTAACTTTTACTTTAATGTTTTAAGTTGATGTTAGATCTAAAATTTTTACTTTTTTTTCTTCTCAAGTTTTGCGAGTTTTTATATTTAATGTTATTTTGAATTGTAAGTTAGTGATGGTTCATTTTTACACGGGTGAACTTCTATGTAAAGTGAGCATTATACTTTTAGTACAACGTTTCGAGTATCATCAACATTTTTTACTTCAATAAAAAGTTTATTCGTTCATTAGATTTCACTTTCATTTTTCTATTTTCTTCTCTTTATTTAACAAACATTGAGACATTGATTTGCTTTCAAAACATTTATTTTTCTCTCGATTTTATTTCCACAACAATATTTTTCTTTAAAAAAATGAACCTTGATCATTTTCCATTAATCACGATTCACGTCTCAATCTCAAAGACTATTAATTAAATAATTAAGGAATATCATTAACCAATCTTTGGCTCATATACAATACTGCACTGTGATATATAAACACTAGCCAAATTGCTTGTTTAACGCTGACTAAGTTTCAAAGGGCTAAAATTACAGAATATATCAAAATATGATGACATTACATAGAATAGGTGTGTAAAATAATGTGGAGTAGTAACAAAATGTTATCATATTTTACCTCATTCTGCACCCTATTCTCTCTCTCTCTCTCTCTCTCTCTCTCTCTCTCTCTCTCTCTCTCTATATATATATATATATATATATATATATATATATATATATATATAATTATAATTATAATTATATAGCCGTATGGTAGTATTCAATATTGTAACATGTCTACAGTATATAGTATATATCCCCAGGGTGTAGCCATAAGTTTTTACGGATATAGAGCAAAACTTTACTATATAACTTTATATATTGGATACATGTAATCTTTCAATTACAAAAATTTATGACTGGCGTAGATTAAAAAAGAAAAACATTTTAAAATCTTAAATTTAAGAGTAACTTTTTAACTAAGAAGGGGGATTTGCTGTCAAAACAAGCAATGTACTCCTCCCTCACATTATCGAAACAAACAATAAATTATATAAAAATTACACATAAGAGTGTGTAATAATGTGATGTAAGAGACAGAAATTAAGGTGTACCAATTGATACCATATTTATAAAGGCAATCATTGGTTGGCCTTGGATGTTGTACTGCTTCCTTACACACTATACCCTAAGGGGAACCCTTTTTGGGTGTTTAATTCTTTAACATATGTATTCACTCTGGGAATATGACTTCACTTCATTCCCTTACTTGCTTAATATCTCTTCCCCCCTTAGGCAACTAACAAGATTTTTTTGGTTCTTTTTTTCAATTTCAGTGGGTAGTTTTATTTCACGTGGATGGGAATTGTAATTATTCAATTTATGAAGTGCAATATAGAAAGATTTTTGAATGAAGAAGCATTGTGTTATTTCATTAAGGGCATATTTGGAGACAGAGATTAGGCAAATGCATAACTCGTGAAGTTTGGATTCGAAGAAGGATAAACTAAACTAAATTTAACTAGCTTGGAATTCACATGCTTTTCAAGAGTTTAAAATTTTAAGATCTACATTGGTTGTGACAAGGAGAACACAAACTAAAACTCAACACCAAATAATAGCCAAGTTGAGAAAGTTTACATGTTTAACATCTCATAAATATAAAACAGGGCACAAATTATTAAAAAAACAAAATCCACGTGGAATATTAATTAATTAATAGCACCAAATGCATGATATATTCATGAAATTTCCTTTTGTGCTAAACTTCACAAAATATTCTTCATAAGCTCTCATTTTGTGCACTTCAAAAATAAGTATTTTCATGTTGCCAAGACCCCACGAGACCTTCTCTCTCTCGTGCTAATAACCCATCTATTACAACGCATTTCCACTTATTTCACACATTACGCCCTTTTCTGCATGTGTACTTCACGTGTTTGGGAATATGTCATTTGCAAACGCTCAAACTAACTATTTCTTATAACTTTGGCCCTTGCTACTATGGGTGTCCATTTTCTCTTTTTTAACCCCTGTTTCACTTCCAATAAATTATTTAAAGACACTGTTAACTTGTAATTTGACATAATTAAACATGTAAAAATATATTGAATTTATATTGCATTATTATTAAGTAGACATGTAAAATTTTCAAATTTACATCAAATAATTACTATCATGCAACTAATACATGACTACATCAGTGAATGATTCACTTCCATAGACATTTGAACAGAGTGTAGTAGAATATCAAGATATTGCAAAGAACATCGTTGTGATGTCGTTGCATTTTATGAAATATTTTTACACTACCCATATTTGCATGATATGTTGATACTCCAAATAAAATATGTGTGGTTGAAGCATTCTAATGTTAAAATATTAGTAGCATCACAATACTAGAGATGGCATCCACGCTATTGCCGGCAATGAAGAAAAATTAGACTAGCATATAGAATGTAGAGAGAATATGGATAAAAAAAAATTTATACGGAATGTTTTGTCAGTTCCCTCAATTGGAATTTATCTTTATAAGGGCAAGAAAACACCTTTATTTATAAGTATCAAAAGAAGATTCCAAAAATTCATAGTTAGTGACTTAAGAAATACTTTTCATACATATTTTTAGAAATGTTATATATATTTTAAAAATACACAATGTAGAAAAAGGAGAGATAAGTGGAAATAATTAATTAATACAACAATGCTATAATATAGTGCAGAATAATTATATATACGTCATTTCACAAGTTATACGCCCAAGAATTTGAGATGTTATATAGTATCGTACCATTACTTGCTACACATGCTCAAGTTGACTTTTTGTATACATGGGCACTATTCAATCCATGTAAACAATAATCTTTTTCAAAAGAGGATGGAATGTTTGTATAGGAGAAAAGACCCAAAGTGATGTCTTCTAGACTTTGAGTGCCCTGTCTTAGAACCAATTGGAGCTTGAGTTGGTATACAATAATCATTTTAAATACTCCTCTCTTATGGTTAAATGCTTTTAAGGACTCGTTTGATAACATTTTCGTTTCTCGTTTCTTGTTTTCTAAAAAAAAAAAAAATAGAAATAAAATTTTGTTTGGTAATCATTTCTTGTGTATTTTTTTCCCATCTTTTCTCTTATTTTATAGTTTTAAAACAATCTAATTATGTAAAATAAAAAATATATATAGCATGCATTAAAATATAAAAAATAATTATAAAACAATCACATTATCAAATGCACATAAGTCCCGATGCAAAATTAATAACAATGATACAATTGTTTTTGTCATTCATATGTTGCTAAAATTTGATTTGCAATATTATTTCTCACTCAAGTCAATTTGTGTTAAATAATGTCGACTCAAATCCAACTCAATTATATTATTATGTAAATCTCGTGGTTGTAAAATATTAAAGTGAACATAAATAAATTTCTTAAGAAACAAAGTTTTTATATTATAAAATTGTAACCGGTTTCGAATTAGTAAAAATAAAAAATTTAACTTTCAAATAATATCTAAATATGCTTGTATAATTCAAAATTTAAAATTAAAATACTATTTAAATATATATATTGAAAATTTGAAATTTAAAAATCTAAATAATATACAAATCTAAATATTGAAAATTTTAAAATTTAAAATTCAAACTTAAATTGACATATAAATGTTAAAAGTAAATAAAGATAATAAATAAAAACAAAAGAAAGAAAGAAATATGACAAGAAATATAATAAAATTAAAATTATTAAAGATAGAAAGAAAGAAAGGAACAAAAAACTAAAAATAAAATAAAATTGTCTTAGCTGGGATTCATACCCTGCACCGTGAAGAGCAAGAATGACTCGGCCGGCTGCCTACCAAGCAACCACTGCTGATTTTGGATTCAGAAAATTCCTATAAAAAAAAATATCAAACTATTTATAAATGTAGAAAAATTTCACTATCTATCCGCGTTAAACTGTCTATGGCTCAAGCGATACAATTCTATCGTTATCTGTTGTTGATAGACAGTAAAATTTTTCTATTTTATAAATAGTTTGATTCATTTTTCTATATTTGAAAATAGCCTTTTTGGATTCATTACTGAAATGAATTTAAATAAAAAAATAAATTTGGCCACATTTTCAAAAACATTTCCAAAATTTTAGAAATAAGTAATGGAACAGTTATCAAACAAAATTAACCAAAACCAAAAGTATAGGGACTAAAGTAGTATTTAAATCATTGAAAATTAAAAAGTCCAATTCATACCATATTTTCACTTAGCCTACCAAAGAAAAACCCAAAATATCCTCCAATTTTCATGCAACTTTTTTTCTAAATTTGAAGCCATCGCTTATAGTTTTTATCAGTGGCTATCACTTGTAGACTTTCATCAATTGGAATCGACTTTGAAAGATTAACACTTAAAGTCATTAGTAATACAAAGAAATCGGTGGCTATTAATGATAAACTTCAATAAGGGATTATCAACTTTGAAAGATTAAAATATTAATGATTTAAAAAAAAATTAAACTATTAGTTGCTATCACTGATAGACTTTCATCAGTAACTATCAATTTTGAAAGATTAATACTCAAAGCTATCAATGACTATCACTGATAAACTTCCATCATGAATATCACTGATAGACTTCTATCCGTGGTTACCAACTTTGAAAGATTAACACTCAAAGCTATCAATGACTATCACTAATAGACTTTTATCAGCGCTATCAACTTTGAAAAATTAACATTTGGAGGCATTCGGCTCACCAACATGATTTGAGTTGAGTTGGTAAAAATTACCAACTCAATGCTTGTCCCACCAACTTTAAATATTAGTGGAGATGAGTTGGTTATTTTTACCAACTCATCCGAACCCAACCCAATTCTTCCTTTCTCTAATGTTTTCAATGACTCCACTCATCGGCCACCGGTGATGACTACCGCTGCCACACTCCGGCGACCAACTCCGATGATCACCTTCACGCAGCCAACTCCAGGCTCTGACAAAAACTCTAGCGAAAATCGAATTCGTTGATCAACTCCGGCGATAACCATCTCTGACGACCTACATCGACGTTTACCTTAAGCAACCAACTTTGACGAAGACCATTTCTGATGATCAACTCCAGTGACGACCACCTCTAGCAGTCAACTCCGACAATCACCTCAAGGCGACCAACTCCAACCACCCACTCCATCGTTCATCTCCTATGATTAAGTCTAATGACAAACTCAATCGATCATATACAAAAAGAAAAAACAAAAACAAAAACAAAAAAATCTGACTGTCGAAAGTGTTTTTAAATTCAATTTGAAATTGTTAGTTTATAGTGTTTAATAATCGACTTTTATAGTAATTTGAATCGAGGCATTGTTTGAGAATGATCGGGTCATCCTTGTAGATCTACTTGTCACAAACATCCTTTCTTAACAATCCCACCATAATCTAGGAAGATGTATTATTTGTGTCTACTTGGTAGGATGGACTAGCTTGACCATCTTAATGAACAATATTTTTTTTGTATGCATGAAATCGACCTATTGTTGGTTGGACCATTTTTATATTTTTTTTGTGAATATGTAAATAGATCATCGATGACAACCCTATTTTTTGTGCATGTTTAACTCATACGTTCTACTACTATTAAAGTATGTTTTAGGGTCGTTGATTATATAAATAATGGTATTTTGTCTACATTAAGTGCGATAGTTACATATAGAAAATTGTAAAAATATATTTTTATTTATTAAGTTCACATTTGAAATGAGTGTTAAAAATTCAAGAAAACATGTGTAGTTGAATGGTGAAAAAAAAAATTCATAATTTTCTAGGTTACAAAAGTTGTACCAAATACTAATAACTCAACTCAACTCAACTATGCACCTCAAACATAGATTAATTATTACCAACCCAACTCAACTATGCACCTCAAATATAGACAATTATTACCAACTTAACCCACCAAACACACCCTTAAAGATTTCGGATGTGATCATAGTGAAAAATTTCTATCGAAATCTTGAAATTTCAAGATTTCGAGGACCTCAAAATTTTAGTAGGGGGAAAACTCAATTTCGACAAAAATTTGAGAAAATTTCAATAATTTTTTTATTTTGTTCCTCCCATAGTGATTTTACTTTCATAATTAATCTAAGAAAAATCAAGATATGGAATTCATAGTGTCTTCTTACTTTCTTTTATTCATAATGATTAGTTGAGTGATGTAATAGTCTATCATTGTAGCCTTTTATCACAAATAAACTTCTACAATAGTAAAAGAATATCACGGGTTATTAGTGATAAGAAGTCTATCACTGATAGACTTCAATCGCAATGATATTACATTCATAATTGAATCAAAAACAATCAAGATAAAAATCCATTCCATATTCCATGAAAAATAACTATTGCAATAATCATTCTTAGTTTCTGTAAAGAAAAAAAATTATATAACTAAGTGAAATTGACACGATGCTATCGGTGATAAGATTTTGATATCATTCTATCGGTGATAGAGTGATATCAAAGAAGAATATCCCAGTGGAGGAATATTAGTCTAACAAAGAATATTAATCTATATATTCTCTCACATTTTTTGTTATCTTGAAAAAGAATGTATGGGGTTGATAGAAAATCAAACCATTGGAATTTCTCGGGTGTTGCAATTTTTCTTAAGAAAAAGAAGAAAAAGAACTTGGAAGGTAAGGACCCAAATGGCCAACCACTCAGAATCGAAACCAAGCTTGGGGGAAGGGAAATGTTTGTTTCCTTTTTCCTCTCTGTCTCTTTCTCTCTGTTTTTTTTTTTTTTTTTTCCTAATTTATTTTCTTCTAAAGCAAAAACAGAAAGATTGAAAAATCTGAAGGCCATAAAAAAGAGTGGACAATTGAGGATGCTGAAGAGAACATTAAGACATTAGAGTTTTTCTTTCACAAGAAAGTATCGATCCACGACCGTCGCTGCTGGTGGTGCTTCGATTGTGATTTTGAGTCCAGCCCCCATGCTCACCGATTAGCTCTTTCGATAATGGCGATAGACAAGTTCATTCTCTGCAAGTGCATTGCCAATTTCAGCGTGTGGGAAAAAAACACGTGTCCATTTATTTTAAAATAAGGGTCAAATTGGAATAACAAATATGAATTTTAATAAATTGCCTTATTTGCAAATTCTTTTAAAATGTGGTATATTTACAAATAGACAAGCTGAAATAGCCACCGACCACAATTGTTGAATATGGAATGTGGGAAAAGCCCAAATTATTTGGGCCGGCACATTTTAGAATTCAGCTGAAGATGGAATGTGGGAAAAGCCTAAACTATTTGAGCCAGCCCATTTTAGAATTGAGCTTTATTATATGGAATGTGAGAAAAGCCCAAACTTACTTGGGCCGGCCCATTTGAGAATTGAGGTGGATATGGAGTGTCGGAAAAGCCGAGCAGAGCAGGCAGATGTGTTTTCCGGTCTCCTCCATTGCTGTTGCCTGTTGCTGTGGTTTCCGGTCCCGAATCCAAGAAGAGAACAGAGAACAGAAGCATGCAATCGTACCACAACATCGGTCCTACCAAACACCACATCTCCCATCACTTTGTAGGACTTCACTTCACTTCCATTCCCACTAAGTCCTTCTTTCCCTCTTCTCTCTTCTACTCCAATTTTCGTTCCAGTAAGAAGGCCATTCCAATACAGTCCCAAAGCAAGCCCCACAACCGCAATTCAAATCCTAAACCCAAACATGGAACTATCAAAGTCAAGGGTAACAAGGAAAACGTATGGAGCGTAGATAACGAACTCGCCAACGCCCAAAAAGAGAGGGATAGAGCAACCAGGAGGAACCCGAAAGGTACAAGGGTCATTAAGAGGAAGAGGAATAAAGGTGGCACAATTCTGGTTTCTGGTGCTATGCTAATGGAGGTCGAAACCGTTCTTCAAACTCAGGTACTTTCTCCCCTCTCCCTTCATCCAGGTTCAATTTAATCTCCTAATAACGCCATCATTCTGTTCTACTATCAGGAACCTGTAATTAAGCCAATATGGAATACATTTGTTAGCAGTGTAAGTGGGATATGGAAAGGGGTGGGCGCCGTATTTTCTCCTATCACTGCAGAAATGGAGCCAATTGAAATTGGAAACAACAATGAAAACCTATATGATTGCTATACTCTTTCTTGTGTTGAGGACGAGCGATCTTCATCTGGAGGGCAGACAAATCAAATTAAAAGGAGAGTAAATTGGGTGACCTTAAATCCTTACGGGGAAGCACCCCTAAACCGTGGAGATGTTTCCTCAACCTCGGAAACAATGGTTGGTGGAAGTGGAAGCCCAAAAAATTACTGTTTGCCAACTTTTGAGTCTTTTAATTTTGGTAAAAGTGACGTGCTGGAAGAAGATGTCATGGGAAATGAGCCCGGACTTGTCTTCTTTGAGGTATGGTTCCTTGTCCTTACTCTAGTAGATTGATTCATAGATCATTTTTATCAAATTTGGCTTATTACAAAATTGATGGCTTTTTAAGCTTATACACTTTTATCATCCTTTTTTGCACTCATACTGGTTGCGAAACTAGTGCAGAATGTATCATAAGAGGGACTTGGGATACTACTATCAGCATGTTTCATACAGTTTGCAGTCTTTGTTGCTGTATACTGGTGTTTCTCAATAGATGAGATTTTTCGATATCATCATAAACATGTTCTATAAATTTTGCAGTTTCATTGTTTTGCGTTCTGGTTTTTCTCTATAGGCCCCCTATTACTAAGGTTTATGTAAGAAAGCGTGTGAAGGGAGGAGGTGAGCGTGTGTGAAGGAATTTGTTAGTTATTTGTATGTGGGCCTGGGGAATATTATTTGTTAGGGAGTGAAGAGGGCCGTTGGTGAGAAGTATATAGTGAGAGTAGGGAAATGGGAATGGGTATCTTGAGATTGACCATTGTAATTGTTCTATTAGAGAATTGGAGAGGTAGGGAACTCTCGTAAGTCCCCTAGTTCTGTTGATAAATAAAATTGAAGGTTGAGACCCATCACCTCCCTAACTGATTCCTAATATACTCTTAATATTCTAGTAACACGCTAATATCATTCCTATCAACATCTATTCTCTATGTTCAATTTTACTTATTAATTTTTCAAAAAAAAAAAAAAAAATCTAACTAAACCAATTTCCACAATGAAGAATTATTTGTAGCTTAACATTTTTTGAAATATACATCAGTGTCTGCGTCAAGTTACGTGCACCTCGACTAATCCAATTTGTACCTTAACAAATAGAAAAACTTGAAGTAATAGAACTTTCTTTGCTTTTGTTGCATTTTCGTTATCCAATTTAATCCAAAAGTTTTCTCTGAATGTCAAAAGTATAGATTAATATTACTGTTTTTCTCTATTTTTCTATTCGAACTAAGGCCATATGACGATCTCATTGGGAAATTCCAGGATGGATCTTATTCTCGTGGTCCTGTTAACATTCCAGTGGGTGATGTTGATGATGCCAATTATTACATAAATCCAACTTTCAAGTTCGAACAGGTAAGCTAAGTTTGTAAATTGCATTTGTGGCTACTTCATATATCTACTTGTTTGAAGATGACCTCCTTATCTCTTTGTTTTTATCATGTCCAAGGTGAGTTCCTTTCTCTTTCTTTGTCTTTGATAGAAAACAATATGACATATTGACCGACAGAAGATCTACAAAAGGAGGTGATATATTCCTAGAAAGCCAAAGTGATTTTAGAAAGATTCCCAATTGGCGCAAATCTGCAATCAAACCATATTCAGAGTTCTGTAAATGGGGATACCAACTAGAAGAGTCATGTTTGTTTTATATCCCAAAAAATGTCACTTAGGTGAGTCAACCTGTTGAAAGTCCCTTTTTTCCTTTCAAACCACGATCTTCAAATGAGAGCCACCCCTGAGAAAAGGATTCCAGCATAGCCACCAAAGAATGTTCTGGAGATGAGTTGGAGGAGGGTTGAACTGTTATTAGGAGAAACCCATCAAAGATTGAAGCGTCTAAATAGCTCATGCCAATAGGCGGCAGCATATTATCAGAAGAAGAATAGGAACATACTATACTCACCATCTTTGCACAAAAAGCACCAGCTACCGAGACAAAGAATCTGTCAAAATTCTTTTTAGCATTTCTGTTGTATATATTGATTATTCTTCTCCCAGGGTACCTTTTACCTTTTTGTAGGCTCTAAATTTCCTTATGATGCTAACAAGACTTGATAGGACCATTCCTCAATCTCTAAATCAGAGAACTTCCTTCAAATTTTAAGATCTGAGTAAACAGAGTCCAACTGCTCTGGGAGAAGAATCTTTAGAAATTACCACCCTCTATAGTCTAGGGAAAGCAGATTTAACGATTCATTAATGGCTCATTGCTCGCCCAAGAATAGGACCTTGCCCTCTCCTCCGACATTGCGTTTATACCATATTTCAGCTCTTTTCAACATTTCACAATCTACATCCAAGGACTTCCAAAATTTGTGGGAGGCCTGATCGACTCCACATTTGATAACCTGACAGTATAGAAATGGCTTAAGGATTTTCATTTTTGAGAAAAATATTACAATATAAATTCTTCCTAGATGCTCTTTCTTCAAAGTTGTAACAATGTAGTTTGTTATAGGGGTGACTGATCACACCCAAAAAAAGGAACCAAACTCGGGTCTATCAATCTAACATTTCAGTCGATGTTGACCAGGTGGTATGGCTGGAAAAGAACTTCCAACCAATTGACCAGCATATTGTTTTTTATTATTTAAGAAGAAAAAAAAAAAAGAAAGAAGAGAGAGAGAGAGAGAGTTGTGACTACTAGTTTTGAGAGAAAACAAGTGGTTGCTCTTAAAATTGGTCCACCGATTTTTTTTTTTTTTTTTTACATTCTCTCTACATCACGTAATCCCTAAAGTTACACCCTCAATCATCACTTTCTTTTTCACCCATTTTCACTCAATCTCATCATTATCGCATGCCTCCCTTTTCTTTGACGCTTCCCTCCCACACAAGATTCTGTCTCACTTATTGTGTATAGCTCTCAACTATGCAATAGTTGGTCAGCATGAGGCAACTGTAGCATCATGAACTGCGGTGTTCTATTTCTAGTTATTTACTAACTAGAACTTGAGGCTACTACGAAACATTTACTCATAGGTGGGGCAAATTCTTCTATTCTGGTTCTATTCTGGTTCATGCTTTCTCTATACTAACTAGTACACCGGCTCTTGATGCTAAAGTTGAGGCTATCTTAGTCACTATGAAAATGCTCTCCTCCTTTCATGTCCTTCCCTATCTCCTTTCCCTTGGCCCCTCCTTCATCTCGTTTCCCTTCCCTCATTTTGGGTTTTTTGGCCCTTCCCTCGTCGTGTCTCCTATCCCCTATTTTGGTCTTTCTGCCTCCCTGCAAGCTCTAACTGCAAGCAATATTTTGCAGTTCTGAAAAAAATTGCTGATATTGAAGTCAATAGTGTCTAGGAAAGTAGAGCAAGGATCGATTGGAAATATATACACACACATATATATCTCAACAGGGCACCTATTTGCTGTTTACGAAAGAGATCAAAGAGCCTTTTTCTGCTCTTTATAGTTTGAAAGAAATAATAGAGTTTGATTAGGCAAGGGGACACAGTATCACATCGTTGCAATACATTTGGATTTCTTTAGTGCAAATTAAATTTAGTTAATTTAATCATATTTTACCCTTTACAATGATAGTTGGGAAGTTCGATCATCGCTGATATCTGGCCATTTTAGTGTTTAGTAAAAGGATGTCATAAAAGGCTCCGTATCGTCCATACCATTGAATTTAGTGGTGGCGGATCTGACATACAAATACTAAGAGTTGCTGTGTATGAAGAACAGTGGGTCAGCCCTGCAAATATGTCTGACATAAGGTATAATTCACTCTATTGTTTTTCAAGTGGAAGAATGAATATTAGTTTTCTATGGCCTTCATAACTTGAATTAGCTTCCATTATCTTTTTCCAACAAAAAGAAAGAAAGAAAAAAAAAAAAAAGCATCTATTGAGTTTACAAATTGGTTAAGTTGCAAGGGCAGAACAATGGTTGTTTTGATATTATTTAGATTAGTTTGTTGTACGTCTGTGAAAGATTGGATAATGAGATCAGAATAGTTTGATTGTGAACAGTGATTTAGAGTTTGATTTGAAGCCATTTTCTCAACGGAAGCGAATCCAACCATCAGAACTTAGCGGGTGGTGGAAGGTGTTTGAAGTAAGCGGGAGTCCAATATTTGGTGAAGAGAGTAATGCAGGGCATTACGTGTATCTGTGCACAGAAACGTTGAAGAAAAGGAGGTTACCAGGAAACCCAGTTTACTTTGGGGAGGAAGAAGTGATGGACATACAAGATGTTACCATGCTGTGGCTTCCAGGTGGTGTCACTGCTTATGTTGATGTCAAAAAGGATGGCATCCTCTGTATTGGTGTCGGTTGGTACTCAGATGAGGGTATCAACCTTGTTATGGAAAGGGATTATGGTTTCGATGGCAACCTCAAAGAAGTTAGGTGGAAATCTGAATTAAAGAGAAGATGGCCTGACCCCATACCCCTTTGAATTACCCTTCTTTTTTTTTTTCCTTTTTTTAATATACAAAATACTTCTGTGTTGTATATGTATATGTAAAAATAACACAATATGCTAAATCTATGCTGTTATTTCCATCCACATCTACCCACATTTATTTCTATTATATTATATCACATAGAAGTATCAACAAAATACAATACTACAATACTACTATCGCAACCGAATTTTAACTCCTTTTATGCTTTTAATAGAACGGTCGGATCATTCCCTACTCAAGGAGCTCTTTCATTTTCACTAGCTTGCTTTTTTCAAATGCCATTTTAAGTTTTTTAAAAAAAAATTACGACAGATACCTCAACAACATCAAGATCAATACCAATTCACATCTTCCCCACGTAAATGAAATCCAGAAGATGGAACTCTAAAAACAATACAGATTCCAAATCTCCAATTTTGCATGTTCATTCAGAAATCAAACAACCATTCAACACCACCCGAATACTGTTATACGGTAAAGAATTCTCAGAACCCAGAAAGCCCAAAAAAGATTTCACAGTTTGGAGAAGTACACGTTCCTCAAATTGCACAGTAGGAATTTTGGCCCGCCTTTAAATTGGCTTGATCTTGAAGTGGAGTGAAATGAGAGAAAATACAAAGCATTTCAGATCCTACAGCCAAAGAAACGCATATATGACCTAAGTGTGGAGCATATAAAGGTATAATGCAAGAATCTAGAGATAGAGACGGCCTAAAAGACGGATAAAAAAAACTTCCACGTAAAAGTAATCTACATGGAAGACTAAGCCTTACCTGAACAAGATAATAGAATATCCGCAATCCTTCAGGATCCTTGCTGCTCTGCACGTCAACAAGAGATCCAATCTTAGACGTAGTGAAGGAGATATGCTCATTTCCCATCACAATCTCAAGCTCCTGTCGTCCAACCCGATCAGGTTCTGGCCAATTATTATCGTCTTCCTTCATAATCTGAACAGAGGCAACACTAAACTAATTATTAGGGGCTCCATAAGGTGATACAAAAATGAAGCATTGGAAGGCAATTGACAAACAGACTAAATCCCCAAACACTACACAAATGCATCTGTCTTCCTTCATAATCTGAACAGAAGCAACAGTAAACTAATTATTAAGGGCTCCAAAAGGTGATATAAAAATGAAACATTTCAAGGCAATTGACAAACAGGCTAAATCCCAAAACACTACATCAAATATATCGTCTTCCTTCATAATCAGAAACGTGCCATTTTATTCAGAAAGTAAGAAGAAAATAATAGAACTTTGAAGTCCAAATAGTAAAATAATCTCATTTCTTTCTCATAGCTTGAGAAAAAGGGGATGATATATCGGATCTATGAGAAATTCTACTCAACAACAGCGTATGGACACCCAAAAAAATTTCAATTACCCTAGTGAGGTAAAATTCTTTCGAAATAATCTTTTGAGATGAGCTTGAGGCTCTTCCTAACTACAGTGCAAGGTGTGGTGCATTTCCAATGACTTCATTATTACTAGATGGAGTCACATCTTCAAGTGGCAAAATTACATACAAGATAGTTCAATAAGTTTCTTGATGACCTTGCTTCGATTGATCTCTCTCTGACAATTGGTGATTTCACTTGGTCAAACAAAAGGGATCAAATTTCATCTTTCAAAAGTTAATAGATTGTCTCACACTATTTTGTATCATTTTCCATTCACCAAGTTTTATAAATTTTGAAGTCTTATTGTAATGCGTACTGGAATTTCTTTAAGTTTCGAGCCATAATGGAGCTTAAATTGATCTCTGTCGAGTGTCGAAAGTATTTCCTCCCTCGGACAGCATAAACGGTGAACTTTGATCTCACGTCTATGTTGTTTAATTCTATTTATTACTTTTAAAATTTTCTTTCTAACTGAACCAAATGTCCGTTTCCCACGATGAAGAATTATTTGTAGCTAGCTTAACAACTGGAAATGCTGGAAGTAAGGGTTTTACTCCGGACGACCTAATTTGGGGAGGATTGATGTTGTTTGCCCCAGTTTTTGGAAATAATGAAGGACGACACCCTGTCCCTCGAACCATTAATGAGGGTTACTTGAAATTGTGAAGACACCCTTTATCCCAGCTTGAGCACGATCACGAGTTGGGCCAGTGACACCTCGTTGGAAAATTCCAGGATGAATCTTATTCTCGTGGTCCGGTTAACGTTCCAGAGGTGAAGTTGATGATATCAAAAGTAGACGAGAAAAGCAGTAAAAGAACCGTATTGAAGCATCGCCATAACACAGAAGCAATGAAGGAGAGATATAAAGTTGAAAAAAACAAAAGAAAACCCTAAAAATGGCGATGCAAAGGAAACCCTAGAGACATATAGGAAGGGGCAGAGATGTTAAGATTCTGACCTCGCTATCGGAAATGATTCGACGGCATTCCCGAAGAACAGCAGGGGTGAGGTAGACTTCCTTGCGAATCATGGTGTCGTTCTTGTAGTTGGAGTTGTTAGCATAGCGAAGCTTGCCATCGGGTCGGAATTCGAATTCCAAGAATTCGTGTCCAAATTTCCCTTTGTGGCCCACATAATATCTCAAGTAAAACTCTCCGTTCTCCAAATCCTCCGCCGACATGGCAACCGCCTTCGACCTTCGACCTTCGACCTTCGACCGCTCCCGCTGCCTCTGCGACTCAAATTCTGGAAAATGTGCAGAGGCTAACATTTTGAAGACGTCAGATCGGAATGGACCTTTTTTGTTGGCCCATCAAGCCCACCAACACATTATTGGGCCTTTTTTCTTGGGCTTTGTTCTAAGGGGTAACACTTTTCTAATTTCGCTTTTGAAATCAAATTTATCAAATACTACTTTTTCTAACTATGAGAAAAATTAAACTAAAATAAAATCTAATTACTATTATACCCTCTGTCCATTGTCAATTAATTTTAAAAAAGAAACATTTAGAGAAATTATATGGATAGCAACTTCAGGCTTCATATTTGGAGAAATTATATGGATAGCAACTTCAGGCTTCATATTTGGAGATATAGCAAGTTTTTCTAAAAGTAAAATGCACTTTTGGTCCTTGAGATACGAGGCTCATGTTTATTTGGTATTTGAAGTTTCAAAATAGACACTTTAGTCCCTCACATTTGTTAAATGCTTCTAAATGGTCCCTGGCTTAATTTTAAGTTAATGGAATGCTTACTAGACCGTTATGTGCTGACTTGGACATTAATTCTATTTGATGATGTGTCAATTCAATTGTATTAGTTGGAAAATCAATTAAAAGTTAATTTAAGAAATCACTGATAGTAATTAAAAATTGACAACTTTGTTAAATTAAAACTTAAAGCTATAAGTGATAGAAGTTTATCAGTGACTATCATTGATAAACTTCTACTAGTGGTTATCAATTGGAAAAATTAACACTTTAGCTAACGGTGATATAAAAATATTAGTACCTATCATTAATAGACTTTCATCACAAAACATATAAATATATCGTTGATATAAGTCTATTAGTAATAAACCTTCCAGAAATGATATCATTTGTGTAATCATGATATTAATGGTATTGGTGATATCAATGGTAGAATTTAGGTAGATATCAATGATATTCGCGTATCAATGATATCAGTAGTATTAATGATATAAATGATATTAGCGATATCAGTGATATGATTTAGATAGATGTCAGTGATAGTCACTTATAGACTTTATTGTTTTAAATGTTAAGTCTTTGAAAGTTGATAGCTATGTGGATAGATGTCTATTAGTAATAGTCACTGGTAACCATTAATAATCAAACATTCATAATCAATCATCATTTTAACCAGAGAATCCAACACGAGATGAAACATTAATGGAGAGCATCGTCTAAAGCTCATCAACTTAAGTTAATAACCATTGATACATAATAAAAAAATGATATTGATAGAAGTCTATCAGTGATAGCCACTAATAGTTTGATTGTTAATCTTTCAAAGTTAATAACTTTCCTTAAAAATTGATAATTAGTAAAGATTGAAGTTTATCAGTGATAGCCACGGGTAGATGATACCACTGATAAATAGTAATAGCTACTAATTGACAGAAAAAAGTTGTGTGTGAAAAAAGATTTTTTGGGTTTTTCTTTGGTGGGCTGAGCAAAAATATGATACGAATTGGGCTTCTTAGTCTTTTCCAACATATGGGTATATTTTTGTGCTATATTTACAATATTTTTATCTTTGTGCTACATATGCTATTGTTTTGAGCTTGATTGTGTTTTATGCAATCAACCCAAACATTTATGGAATAAAAAATTCACAAAATTTACAAAATCTAGTTTTTTTCCTTCCACAAGCAAAATGGAGATCTAAAATCATGCAAAGTGTACCCAAAATCTTCTACATTCACACTCCATTCCGGCTGCCAACAATCTTCTTATATTCCACCAATCCCTCATTTCTTGCCTAGTTGTCCGTCGCATGAATTACTCTCTTTCAATCTTCCGATAATAAAATTATATTAGACAAATTTGAAAATATTAAGTTCATTTGGCACAATTTCTTAATTCCCCTAGCCTACTTGCTCTCATGAGATTGTATTTTCAAAAGTAACCCTATTGTTTCATGTTTCTGTTTTTTTTATATGAGAATTTAAATCTCCGACTCGAGGGAACCAAGTCTAATTTTACTTCTTTAGATTTTCAAAACAAAATGCATTTTTGGATAGCTGTTTCTTTAATTATATTTAGAAAATTGGAACCTTTTGAATATATGTTGGCATAAAGTGTTTGAGTTGTTCAACCACTGTACATATGTTGAATAGACGATGTTCTGTATATGAGTAATTACTATACATTGTTAATATATTTGAAGTATAGTAGCTGACGAAAAAGAGTTGCAGGTGCATGCTTTTGAACCAAGAGAAATAAATGAGTTTGATTTGGACAATAAATTTTATGTTGTGGGTGAAGGAGTTTGTGTTATAGATATGATTAAACGAGGCAAAAAGATGAGTTCTGAAAGGGTGGAAATTATATGATTCATGAGTTTGTATGAATGATTTAATGAAATGCGAAGAGATAGCAGAAAAGGGGTTGTTTAATAATTCAATTTCAATACAAGAGAAACTCACACGAACTACATGTTCGGCAAATGAAATAAAAAGCAAATTAAATTATTACAATCGAAAATAATAATAATAGAGTATAAAATTAAAAGCACTGCATCTTCCCAGGCCCGGCCCCGCTTCACACTCATAACACAAACAGGGTGGCAACGGAAGCCCCGAAGATCAAATGTTTGAGAGTGAAGAAAGCAGAGGGGACTGCTGCGCTTGGAGATGGAGGCGATGGATTGGCGGTGGCCGGTGGGGTTGGGGTTGGGTTTGGGTTTGGGGTGGAATTGGCCGCCAGAACATTGACCTGAAGCTTCATGCCGGAGGCACAGTGGCCGGGAGTGGGACAGATGAAGTACCTTGGCCCTGCCGTTGACAGAGGAATGGAGGTGGTTCCGCCTGTGTGAGATTTGATCACCGAGGTGGAGGAGCATGCCTTGTAGCTTTCTTCATTCACCTCGTCCACTGAGTGACTCCCACCATAATTGAACACTGCCATCCCCATTTATTTTTTCTAGTTAAAACAAAACTTTACAGCATACTTACTTCTTGTTTCATTCATTTCATATTTGTAACTAAAATTAAGCTGGTATTGTAAAAGGTAAGAAGTTACCTAATGCGTCGCCAACACTAAAACTCTGTCGTGCAGCCCAGTTGTCGTAATTCACCCCCTGGTTCCACCCAGAGTTGCCGCCAACGATGATATCTGCTCCATAAACCGCCCGCACCGCTACCAAAACAACATAAAAAACAGCGGCCGCTTTCATCGCCATTTCTGCAACCTACGCAACACACAAATAAATAAGTTTTCAATCCTAAATTTTATTATTCATCACTCAACTCAAGTCAGCTCGGTTTTATATACAATTGAATTGAAGACCCTATAAGTTAAGCTTCAGAAAGTATCTACTAGAATTGAAAACAGATACAATTGTTACCTCTTAACACACACAGTGCTCAGAGAGAGAGAGAGAGAGAGAGAAGATATGAAATATGGTGATGATGATGAGACGATACAATACAATACCCGAGCAGTTGTGAAAGTGATTAAGTGGTTATATAGAACTTGGGTTGGATTAAGAAAAAGGAACCGTCCACCCACTTACGCCTTATTACCACCCCTTCTATTTTAAATATTGCTTTTCTTCGCGTTCCACTTCCAGCTCATTCGTCAATAAAGTCTGTATCTCCTTTCTAGTTTCTAAAAACTAATGCATATTTTTTATTATTATTATTATACATATACATATATATATATATATAAAATAATAATAATAATAATAATAATAATAGAAGGGTGTCATCATTTGACGTGGGGTGTTCTTAGTTGGACTTTTCTTCCTATTCTACCTAATGCCATTAGATGAGTTGAGGAACATTATAACATCCGATCCCTTATCTTATTCTTGATTAATCCTTTTGCCTTCATCCATCACACCACCACCGGGTCAATTTTGCCTTCCTATACTAATTTCCTTCTTTCATCAAAAAAAGAAAACCGCTAAAGCAGCCAATACTATTTACTTTGGACTTTATGGGAGGGAGATAAGAATAATAATGCGTAGATTACTAGAAGGTGCTCCATATTCTTTATTAAACCTTTCCTCATCTCTGCCACCTAACACATGAAAATATGCAAAAGGATTAGGTGGAACATAATTTCACTTTCTTCTTTCCTTATTTCAAAATTGCGGAAAAAAAATAATAATAAAGTGAAGGGGTTAGTTGATTAGCTTACATAATATTAAGCAAAAAGCATCTTTTAAATGCCCACCCTATGGTTGACCATGTGGCCTTTGCTTTTCAGTCAATAAATTATACATAAACCTCTGAAGACTTCAAAAATTTCAAGTGTATGAATGGATGGATATGGATTATATAAATATCATCAATTTTGTATAACCAAACTTCGTTCAATCTTACTTCAGATCATTTATTGATGTGCTAGAATAATTAGCTTCAAAATCTTTCAATTTAAGCAACCTTATGCATTTCAACTTAATTAATCACAACTACTCAACTTTTGTTTTTTCCAATTATGTGAAAAACAAAATGAAGATTAAAGTTCAAGAATATCTTTTAAAACATTTTGTAGGTATGATATTATTTAAATACCTAATTAATATATATGGTCATCAATATTAGCTTTCTATTGTGTGTATTAGTTGAGATCGATTATGGATATATAATATAATGACGATTAAGGTAGTGTGTATACACATCTTCAACCAACTCATTCAACAACATATAAAATTTTAGAAAGTTCTATATATATATATATATATATATATATATATATAGTGGCGGATCCAAAACTTAATATTAGGAGGGGCACAAATAAATAAGGTTGGAAGTTTAACAATAAACTTCTAGATTTGTGTTTGTATATGGTTTCTAAACTTTTAAAGATGTTTAATATGCCTATAAATTTTCGATTTTTGTGTTTAATAAATTCTTAAAATATTAATCTTGCATCCAATAAGTCTCTTATATATTTGAATATGTTAAACATTAAATGTTGTGTTCGATATTAAATTTAACTTTGTGCTTAATAGGTACGATTAGACATTATTTAAAAATTAATTTATCTATTAACTACAAAATTTAATATTTAAAGTTCAATTCAACCCAAGCTATATTTTTCTTATAAGACAGTTAAGTTTTAAACATTTTTAATATTTTTAAGATCTATTATATATAAAATTAAAGTTTCTTGATTTATGAGACGTTTATAGAGATTAGAGTCAAAATTGAAAGTTTAGGGATTTATTAGTATCAATTTTCAAAATTGAGAGACTACATTTTTAATTTAACCTTCATATAAATGTAATTTTAAATGCATTGATATATGATATCTAGATAAAGTAATAAAATTACAAAATTATTATAAATTTTTATAGAATTATTCACTTAAATATATAAGCAAAAAAAAATCATTAAATCAATTTTCATAAAATAATTATATAAAGATCCAAAAATATTTTTATGTTTTATATTTATATGGGAGAAAATTAAAAAAGAATTAATTTTTCTTACCCGTTTCAAATGTACCAAAAATTAAAATATTATAATTTTTTAAAAATTAAAAATTTAAATAAAATGTAATTATATTAGGTGTATAATTAGTTTTTTTTTTTCTTTGAGAATAGGTGTACAATTGATTATAGTCTATTAGAAATATGAAATTCCTATTAAAAAAAAACTAGAAATATGAAGTAATTCAAAATTAAAATGAAAAAGATACGTTTATTACGCATCGAACCCCACACCTGACACTTTATGGGGAACAAGCCTACTTCCTCCTAACCACTGAAGCAAATTATAAGTTTTAGTTCCCTTACGCAACACATAATTATAAATATTAAATAGACCTACAGTTTTTTTTTTTTTAAATATTTAATGTAATTCAATATACATATGTAAGTTGAGGGGTAGGCACCCTGACCCCTTAATATATATCCTTCTTCTATTAGACATCTTGTCATTCTTTCTCCTATTCGATTCTAAGCTAAGTCTTTCCTCTCTGTCAGTCACCGAATTTCAATTTACCATATCATCTTGGATATTTACCGATCGATCGATTAGTGAATTTGTTTTTTTTCTTTTTCTTTTAATGTTAAAAACTTGAATTTTTTTTACCATTCAGCTCCTATCAATATTGTAGTAAGTGTAAATCACACCCCTACTTTCTCTGCTATTGAGCTCAAGTGCTGAAGGATTTTTACCCCCTAAAACATACACCCTTCCAATTATACTAGTTGAGAACACCCACAATGCACGTCAAAATTTACTATTTTAATTGAAAAACAAAAACGATAATATAAAAAACTATGTATACAATATATCAATACTTAATTCGGAACGAATATACTTTTAGGTCTATTTCTTTCACAAGGTTTGCCATAAATTTTTAGATAAATATTTAATAATTTTGTTTGTTTGGCAAGATTTCATTTTTTTTTAACCTTAATATATTATAATAATAGAAGCTCTAAAACAGTGGCGGATCTAGAATTTCATAGTAGGGAAGCATAAATTCATATTAGGTTAGAAGTTTAGCCTATAAACTTCTATTTTTGTTTCTACATATCGTCTACGTCTATGTGTGTTTTCTCTTATAAAATTTCAATTTTATATAAAAATATTTAAGAAAATATATATCAGATATAAAATTTAACTTTGTGTCTAATAGAACTATTCAAACAAAATATTTAAGAAATTTTTTATTATGATCTGTTAAACAGTTTAAAAATATTTATTAAGCATAAAATTAATTAAATATTTAGAGATTTATTAAATATAATTTTAGAAATTAACTAAACTAATATATATATATATATAAACAGTAATTTTTATGTACCATTAACTTTCTAAAATAATTTACTAGCAATTAAAAATATTGGTATATTTAAATCACATACATATGTGAGAGATTTATTTTTTTTAAGTGGCTTCAAGTGTAGTGTGTGTGTATATATATATTGCAAACTAAAGATGGAAAAATAGATGAGATTGTAAAAGGAAAATGAGGGTTAAAATAACAATGTCCATTAATTTCATTTTGTAAGTACATCAATACCTGCTAACTTACCCATTCAAAATTTGAAAATTAATGTAACATATAAATATATATGTAAAAGCGAAATTAAAAACTAATGAGATAATTGCCTTCTCCAAGAATCGAACCTGGACGGACAGGGAGCAGCATCTAGTTTAATATATCAAGCAATGTGTAGGCCAAGGTGGAAAAAAATAATATAATTTCTTTTTAAATATTCAAAATTTGTTAACCGTTTTTTAATTGGATAACTAATGAGCTACACAAAAATAAGTGTAATCTAGATAATAATTGAATATTTTTTTATTATATATGTAAAAGTTGACGAATATGAATTTTCTAATACCCTCGTATAAGTAGAATTTTTATATTTAAAAAATGAAAAGAATATATAATTTCATTAATTATTTATTTAATATAAATTTATTGCCTAGACTCAATAAAATTTAATTAATACATTTATCATTATTTTTTTTTTGTTATCTTAACTATTTACTATAAACTTTTATTATTAATTAATAAGTACTAGTACTATTATAATTAATTAATATTTATTTAATTATTTTTAATAATTAAATTAGATAATTTATGTAACGACTCGAATTCAGGAGGGGGACATGAATGAACCGAGATCACATATGAATGAGAGGGATTCTAAGGACATGAAAGTATTCTTAAGGAAGACTTAAAAGAATTTAAAGTTACCACTTATACCAACAAGGTGTACCTTCTTTTCGGTGGCTCAATTATAAGAACTTCACAATTATGTGTGCTTAGCTTGGGTCAATCCTATGTTGGGTGACTTGATTAAAAATATAAAGATTTTTTATAAGAAAAAAATTGTTTTAATTTTTGAATGTTCCATGTTTTATCTATCACTATAATTATAAATAATAGAAAAAAAAATTATTTTAATCCATATGTTTTAAAAGTGGGGAATGTTTGATAAATTATATAATTGTGTTTTGATAAAATAATGTGTTTTTATAAATCAAGCTTCGAAGATGCTATTCTAATTTTTAGAGAAACATTTTACTTAGGCTTTTGTAATTGTTTTATTTCATATACATGTGCGTGCATCTCAAAAATAAGGCGGGCTTATTTATTAGTAGTATTGTCATTGAAAACCTAAAATGTGGCTGGTAAAAATTAGTTTCTTTTGCTTAAATGAAATTCGAAAGAAAATTGAAATAGGACGAAAAGTTTTGAAGCTACTACTTATTAGTGAATGAGTAATATTGATATACTCATCTTTTATGTATCCCACTCTCATCAAACACATAAAAAATAATTAAAATACTTAGAGAAAGAAGTAAGAAGAATTTGTCAGATAACAAATTAAGATTAGATAATTTGATAGGATGCATAAAGATAGGTGGTGTCCCAAATGTACTTACTATTTTTCTAACAATATATATTAAGTTAGGAATAAGCTCCACGGGTATAAACATGTCGGGCTGGGTCAGGTTTCCTTTATAACTTACCTGACTCGACCCAGTTCATTTTTGTACCAAAAAAAAAAAACTTGACTAGGCCCGACCCGATCTCATTTTATATGCAAGTATATCATATTCTGAAAAATTATTAAAAAAAAAAAAAAGAAAACTCAAAATTAAGATGTGAATCGGATGGAGGGCGAGGGATATTTGGACTCAATGGAATAGTTAGGGTAAACCGAGAGAAGGGGATGCTTCTTCTTCTTCTGTTGGCTGTCTAGAGAGAGAAGGGGGAGGATTTTTATTTTGTTGTTTCTCTTTAGAAAGAAGGGGATGATTCTGAGAGAGAGAGGAGGATGTGTGGCCTTCTTCTTCCTAGAGAGAGAGTGGGGATTCTCTCTACCGACCCAACCCGAATCGAATTGAATTGATTTGGTGCACGTTTTAACACCTCTACTACTTATTTTAGTTTTGAAGAAATGGATGCTTTCATAGTCTCAATGATGTGACCAGACATATACTGCATTAAAAAAAATACTTAACTGTTGTAATGGATTGCACCTATGTTTGTGCAGCACTTGTTAAATAAAAAATTTACATGATGGATAATTAGTCTAATGAGAGGTCTTACTTATGGAGTTATATATATATATATAGAGAGGTAATTAATTAAGGTTGGTTGGATGATCTTAAATAAGAGCAAACTCTAGCTTCCTTGTAAATTCTGCGAGCCCTACAAAAGTAGCCCTTGCTTGGGGCACAATGAGTGTGTTGAGAGCATAAGCAGAGTCCTTCCAAAGCGCACCCATCTTTGTATATGTTGACTGTTCCTTTCAATCCAAGAATTTGATCTGTCCACTCATTTGAGAAAAGCCCATAGGGATCATATTCCTTCATAATCTTCAAAAAGCTTTCTCTATTTATGTATTTGCGAAATGCTTGATGAAATGCTACGTTTCGGTTCTTTCCCCAATGCGGAATGCCTCCATATTTGAACACCGCCATTTGCTCTACCTCTTCTAGCACGTCCTCGAAAAGCCTAGGACTCATTGGGTCTTTGCTTCTGTAATAGGTGAAGTCAAAGTCAACGCCATCTTGTTGCTTTCCCAAGTAGGCAGTGGAGGCTGTGATGTAGCGCATGAGGATGCCATTGTAGAGCTCGAGGCCACAGAATGTCATGGGCTCCAGCTCAGCAAGTTTTTGGATGTCTTGGATGAAACTTTTGACTACTCTCAACTCAATGCTAATAGCGGTTTGGTGGAAGAATTCTCCTTTGATCAAAGGGTCCCAAGGGCATGTCGTTATTCTAAAATCGTTGAGATTGTCTAGACAACTCCCGGAGGACTGAAGTCGATTGTTATACCCAATCACCGGATATTTAAGAAATGAGATGCCTATAAAAACATGCAAATTGATGCAATCATTATTCATTATTAATGTAAGATGGCCAATTTAAGCTAGAACATGTGTATACCATTGTTGGTTAATCCGTAAGCCGATAGTAAAAGAGTGGACATAATTAGGTTTGCACTAAAACACTTGGCAGCTGCATCACGCCTTGATTCTTGGTCCTCCTCTAATGAATTAAAATAATTGTTATAAAAATTTGAAAATTCAAATATATAAATATAAAAAGATATTATTATAATATTTTATTTAAATAGTTAAAGTAATAATAAATTTTTAGAAAAATTGGATCTAAAAGCTACTATCTTTTGAACGTTGGTAAAAATTTAAAGAGTGGTTTTCATAGATTAATTAATAATTTAATTTATCAAATAAGAAAGTTAGTTAAGATTTTTCTAAAATTCCTTTCTACACTTGCAAATCCAATCCCAAATGTAGCCTTACTCTTACACCTATCATATTTTTTATTAATTTTATTTTTATTTACATACGGTGAATAAGATTTTTTTTTTATATTTGATTAGATTTGATTATTGAGCATCCCTAATTATAGGAGTTGGGGTAGATGAAAAAAAAATCTTAAAAGAGAGAGTTTTGTCACAAGAAACCTAAAAAATTTTCTTGTAAATTATATTTAAGTATTTTATTTTTGCCATGAAACTTATTTTTTGCTTCACCCTTATTATTATTATTATTTCCCTACACTTTTTTTTTTCCATTTTCCCATAAAGCAATTCAAACTCTCTCAAGTCCTACCCAACTACCCAAGGAACAAGCAGAGTTTAAATTCCCTAATACTACAGTGTGATATTTCCTTGCTATATCAACAAGCAGAAACACAAATTATCAACGAGTCTCTAATTGAAATATAAAATGTCAAGTAGAAAAAGAAAATCAAAAGTTCAAAACTAAAAAATGGAATGTGTTTTCCGTGTACGGATCAAAAGTTCTTTTTTTCTTATAAGTTATATTCAATAAAAATAATACTCTAATAAATATTTGAATTATATATAGATATGATGGGATATATCTCCAAATATTTTTTTCATTTATTGCTTCAATACTTTTTAACTTTTATAAAAAAAAAAACTCTTAAATTGTGGTTGGTGAACTTTTGAAATACACAACTAAATAGAGAATACAATTATTCTCTTACTCATGAGTTTCAATATTTATTCAAAGGTTCAAATCCACCTACATCATTTGTTGTATTAAACATTTTTATTAGGATATCAATTATATGTTAAATTTAAAATTTACTAAAATATAAGATTTAAAATTATTCAACACAATCACAGAATATTGGATCGTGAAAAGAAAAAAAGGGGGGGGGGGGGGGGGGGAATTTGATAGGTTATTATTGAGATATTTATGGTATATAATAGAAAAAAAAAACATATAATTAAAAATCTCAACATATGAAAAGATGATCATAATTATTATTGAAAAGGGGTAGAAGGGAAGGTGAAGAGTTAAAAGTTAAAAAAGGATGGAGCAGAAAGTGGATACGGCTTCAATGAATGGTGTGGTTGAATAAGGAAAAGATTGTATTTAGAAAAGGAAAACATTTATTATTGGGATATAATAATAGAATTCGTAAAAGTTGTTAGTTTAGTGTTTGGTGAAGAGAAGAAGAATATCATCATCTGTGTGTGAGTCTTGAGAGATGGAAGGGAGAGAAGCAAAAGCAGAGGACTGGTGCTTCGTCTGCAAGGATGGTGGAGATTTGATTCTCTGCAACGATGGGTTAGTTTTTTGTTTTCTTTTCTTTTGCATGGCCTCCCTTCATATTCTCCGCATGATCTCATCATTAGTTTCTTGTATTGCTTTTCAGCAACTGCTCAAAGGTGTACCATCTTGAATGCCTGGGATTCGATTGCGAAACTACCTCTCAAATTGAAGAACATTGGACCTGCCGTAATTTAGCCCCACCATTGCACTACTTTCTTTCTATTACCAAATTTCGAGATTGATATTGACCGTGTTTCTTTTTATATTCTCTTCTCAGATTGCCATTCTTGTTCTTCCTGTGAAGAAGGAGCCTCGGAGGTCCACTGCTTCTGCTGTCCAACTTCTTTCTGCAAACACTGTATCAAATCTGTAAAGTTTATCCCCTTGCGACCCAACAAAGGACTCTGCGCAGATTGCTGGACCCTCGTTCGTCTTGCGGAAAAACTTTCATTCTCCAAGGTATCTATCTATCTATCTATCTAACTATTTGATTGTATTGCTTCTTTAATTCATCCTCAAGAACCTCACTCAGTGTTTGTAATTAGTAGAAAGCCGTGGATTTCGAAGACAGAGATACAGAGGAGTGCCTTTTCAAAGAGTATTGGGAAATAGTGAAAGAAGAGGAAGGGTTAAGCAGAGGCGATCTTGTGGGTGTGGAAGAAGGCTGTTGGTGGAAGAAGGGCAGAAGGGAAATGAAGGGAAAGGGTAGGAACTCAAAACCAACGCGGGTGGCCAATACCCTACAAGATAGAGATACCAAGAAAATCGTCGACTGGGGATCCAAACCTCTCATTGAATTTCTCAATTCCTTTGGCGTGGATTCAACCAAGCAGCTATCTCCATGCGAAGTCAGTTCCATCATCTTGAAGTACGTTGAAGAGAATGACCTCATCCATCCCATAAATAAGAAGAAAGTTATCTGTGATGGACCCTTGCATCTCATTTTCAAGAAGAACACTGTACCCATGAAGCACATTAATCTTCTCTTGAGGCCGCATCTTTTTCATCTCAATGATGCCAATAATGGAATTAGCAACAACAAGAGATCATGTTTGGAACCGGATCAACCACAAATTAATGGCCCGGATGTTGCTTTGAACAAGCACCACAAAACATTGAGTTGCTATGAGGACAAACCAGCCTTTGCATCAGTGGTTCCCCATAACATCAATCTCCTCTACTTGAGGAGGAGCTTAGTGGAGGATCTCTTAAAACAACCTGAAACCTTCGAGGACAAGGTGGTCGGAAGTTTTGTTAAGGTCATCCACACAAATTCCACGCAACTTCGTTCTAAACCCAAAATTTCTCAACACCTCTTGCAAGTTAAAGGTTAAATAAAAACATGTAATATGTTCCTTCAAGTTGTTTTCGCTTTTGCTGATTTATTAACTAATAATTCATTTGTCGCCTCTCAGCTGTAAGGAAAATGTCAAGCACAGATGGAAGGAGCATTATTGTGTTGAATGTTTGGAGGTTGCCCAACATTCAAATTTCCATGCTCTCTGATTCTGACTTAACTGAGGTAACCAAACGACTTGCCAATCTCAATTTAAACCTTTCTTTTGATGATTTCTACGGTTACAATATTGATTTCAATTTTATCTTAATTAAATTTGAACATTATGGGTTTATTATGCTATATTAATCACTTTATAAACACTTTTTTTTTTGCACTTGGAAAGTCAAAAAGTGTTTACAAACACACCTAAATGTAACATTATATTGCTTCCCAAACCACGTAAATTAGATTGGGCTCGATGGGGGAGCCCAGTTACTAGTAACTACAAAGATCAAGGGTCTACCTACGCCCTTAGACATATCGTAGCTTTTAAACTCTTAATTACAAAACTCTAGTCTACTATCTGTTCTAAGCTTCTTTGAAATTTAAGACTAGTTTGATTTTCTCCATGTAGGAAGATTGTCAGGATCTTAAGGAAAAGATGGCAAAGGGCCTACTTCAGAGACTCACTGTTGTAAGTTCAATTCATATGAATAAAACATCGAACTACTCTATTTCTTATAACTAAAGATCTAATCAAATAGTTAATAGTAAGAATAAGTTAGCTTTTGTTTATTCCTTTTTTTTTTTCTCAATGGCAGGAAGAGGTTGAGAAGAAGGCTCGAATTCTTCATCAGGATATAAGGAAGAACGTATATATTTCCACTTCGATTTCCACCTGCATTTCTTTTCTTCAAAATAATAAATCTTTATTTATTTTTTTTAATTCTTTTTGGCTTTTCTTTGCACAAATTTTCTTTTTCTTTTGTGGTAGTGGATGGAGAGAGAGCTAGACAAGTTGCAAAACCTCATTGATCGCGCAAATGAGAAGGGTCGAAGAAGCGAATATCCTTTTGACATTAGTTTTAAGTTTTGGGTTATTTTTCCCCTCTTTTAAAGTTATTTTTGTTAACGAAGGGTGATTTGGCTACCTTAACTAAGCATGTTTGGTGCTAAACGTTATACCAACTTATAGAGCAAAGACAAAGGCTGAAGGAAGAAGCAGAACAACAACCACCACTACTAAAACAATTTCCTACCGTCATTGTTGACACAGTCGATACCCCACTAAACTTCACCCTCGTTATTTAGGATCAAAGCAGATTAATTTTTTGTACTAGCACTTTGAATCTCTTTCATTTTGATATATATATCAATACCTTAATTAAGCATGTTTGGTGCTAACCATTATACCAAATTATAGAGCAAAGACAAAGGCTGAAGAAAGAAGTAGAACAACAACCACAACTACTAGAACGGCTTCCTACTGTCATTGCTGACATTGTCGATGCCCCACTTAACTTCACCCTCGATAGTTAGGAGGATCAAAGCAAATTAACTTTTTGTACAAGCACTTTAAACCTCTTTCATTTTGATATATATATCAATATGCAATTTTAATTTGTGCATGCAATTATTTACAAAGTTGCACTAAGGAATTTCAAATTTCAATCGGTAACATGAACCAAGATGAATAAGTTCATCTCAGAGGCTGTTAAAACAAGTAATTGAAATATAACAATATGATACAAAGTAAAGGAAAAGATAAGGCTATATATATATATATATATATATATATATATATATATATATAACATTTGAACCCATATTGGAGCTTATCCTTCCAATTACTTGCCACGTCGTAATGGTCCAAGTTGGCAGCAAATTTGATATTGTTTCCATATTTTTTCAAGAGGTTAATCTTTTCCTAACTTTATCCACCACAGGGCTTCAAAAGCACTCTCAAGAGAAAGACCACGATAAGAAAAAGGAAGGCAACCAACATTACAAACTCACCACAACATTCCAACTCCTAAGCTTCCTTGCATATCAATTGATCCTCAGAACATGCATGGCTTTTACTCCTATCAATCCTCAACCCAACACACATGTTACTCGACTCCATAACAAAATAAAATAGTATCATCAATCTACAAATTGGAGATGGGAGAGCAAGTAATGAAATATAATAATATGATACAAAGTAAGGGAAAAGACAGGGGTATATATATATATGTGTGTGTGTATAAATCATTTGAATCCATAGTGAGGCTTATCCTTCCAACTACCTGCGACGCTGGAATGGTCGGAGTTGGCAGCAGATTCGACGGCGTTTCCACACTTGGCTACGGTCCTGACGTTTTCGATCAACTCCTCCGTTCGATTGTGGTGAGATAAAATTTGGGAGAGTTGTTGGGGGCAAATCACCAACTTGACCTTCCACACACCTGCGTTGTTGTAGTTTGGAAACACATGATCTGCGGCCTTGGTTTGGGTGTCGGCGGTGGACATGCGATAGGGCGTGGAGTTGGATAGAAGGGTGCAGGGTTCTACGGCGGAGGGGTTGAGCGGGAGGAGATAGTAGACTTGGCCGCCCTGAAGCTCCTCCTTGTGGTGAAGGGCCTCTGAGAATATGCTTCGGCTTTTGAAAATGGCGTGCCCTGGATATTCACCCGTAATGCACTCCGCCGTTATTGGCGTGTACAACTCCATTATTCCGCCATTACCGGTCACTACTTTCACCATATTCTCTGTTTGATCTCCTGCCCCTTTCAACACGCAATTTCCCATTACAATTTACAAAATTTACAATTTACTATTTACATACAAAGCTAAGCTAAGCTAAGCAATGGAAATTAAATTGGAATTTGGAGCGGAGCGAAGATTTTAGTGTTATTCAATGGGAAGAAGGGGCAACCAACAATCAATCCTTTGCTTTCCTTTCTAAATAAACAATTCCTAATTCTGATGATGGCCAATGGCCCCATCCCCGCCCCTTTCTAAATAAACTAAACAATCCCTTCCTTTTTGTTCTTTAATTCCATCATCCACATTCCCACTCAAACACAATATTCTTCTTCATTTTGACCGCAATTTCTTTCAAATTCTCCCCTCTTCTTCTCATTTACTCTAATCTAATATCATCAAATCAAAATTAAGGGACGTGTAATTACTAAAATTCAACAACAACCACGGTTTCTTTGGTGTTTATTAATTGATTAGGCCATACCTTATCATGACTTGTCTACCACTTTTTTCCTTATTATTATTATCACAACAACATACTTCGTCTATTATATTCATAAAAAAATGAAGATGATGGAAGGAAGGAGGGAATATGGAAGATTGAGGGATTAAGTATGAGTATATGTGTTTTTGACAATTTGGATTCACACAATATGATAATGATGATGGTACGTGAGTGTCACACACACAATTCTCCATTGCTTTTTTCTTAATAGTAGAGTTTCCCAAAAAAAAAAAAAAAAAACTTGTATCTCAAGCTACTTCTTTTAAAATCTGTTTATTTTGACATTACACATTGTAAATCCAAACTAGTTTGATTGATTTAAAATTCCTTCCATACTTGGCTAAACAAAATGAAAGGAATACTAGAGTTGGTTATCAAATAGATGGGTGATAACGTGGAGCATAAGATTTGAATTTCCAAGTCTAATTATATTACTGGAAGTGGAGGCATTGAAATGATACATCCAGTGAAGGTAAGGTGGAGGAGAAACATGATTAACACAAAATATTATTGATTAGAAGATGCTTTGAAGCAACTTTATCACCATAATCATTCACCCACCCAAACAATATTCAAACATACTCATTATTGCTTATTTAAATCAACTGTTGATTGGTTCGTCTTAAACCATAATACTAATATATTTTTTGTGGGATCAAATGCCAAAATACAAGTGTTTGCAAAATAAATGTAGAACAGGAAAAACAAAAGAGAGAATACATCATTTAAGAAAGAGAACTGATTTCCATTCAGTTTATCATATTGTTTTATTAAAACAAAATTGATTTGGTGCTTAGTTGGCAACTTAATAAATCCAAAATTTCTACCCTATTTTTCCAAATTGTTTTAAAAAGTGCCCAATTTTTGTTCAAATTCTTTTTGAAAAACCTCTATTTTGTTACTTGATCCAATTTTCGTGGTTGATTACGTAGGGTTTAGTTCATTTTTGTTATTAATAATAATAATGTTGGTATAGTGTTATAGCGACACGTGTCACATTCCTCTTAAGAAATTGTTAGGTCTTTTTCATTGTATATGTGCCTCCAACTTTTCAGCTTCTTTAGTTGGTTGTTTTGACGATTTCAACGCTCTCGGACCAGCTAAGCTAGGTTGGCTTCTATTGGGCCGTGTATTCTGTTTGGGCCTGTCGCTCCAGAAATAATCAAGCCCATATCTGGAGCTTCAATAAAAACCAAGTTTGAGGGTTTTCTCAAACCCTAGAACGCTTCATATTGCGCAGCGAAGAAGAGCCGTTTCATCTGGTCTAAAATCTCTCTTCCCTCAATTTTCAACTGTTATTCTTGTTTTGTATTCCTGTAATTCCTAATACTTCTTCTTCTTCTTCTGGCTTTCTTTCCCTAACTTTGTTAGCTTGTGAACGTGCAGTGAAAAATGTCGACCGGAGAAATTGCTTGCTCCTATGCTGCTCTCATCCTCTACGACGACAATATCCCTATTACCGTATGTTTCTCTTTAATCTTGCCACCCTCCTTCGATATTTCATTTCTTTCTTACTCATTACTATCGGGATCGAAGTAATTAGTGGGTGTTAATCCATGTGTTGTTCTATGTGATTGGGTGAATATCAGGATTATCTTAACGTTTTGCGTGATTTCCGTTTCGGATAGATCAATTACGAAACATGGAGTATCAAACTATTATTCGGTTTTTTTTTACATTTATATTTATAATTATAAAAGCAATGCTTTCAATCTAGATCTTCTTATTCTGCTATTATTTTATTCGGTTTATTGGCCTGTGTATGAAATTTGTTCCAATTCTTTTATATTTGCCTGTTCTTTTTTATTTCTATGTTAGCGTTCGTTTGCTAATCATTTTTAAGGAAATAAGACACCAAAATGTGTTTTTTAAACAGGCGGAAAAGATTGCTACGCTTGTAAAGACAGCTAATGTGCCCGGTGTGGACTCTTACTGGTTCAGTCTTTTTGCTAAGCTGGCTGAGAAGCGTAACATTGGAGATTTGATCCTCAATGTTGGGGCTGGTGGCGGTGCCGCAGTTGCTGCTGCTGTCCCAGCTGGCGGAGCTGCTGGTGGCGCTGCTGCTGCAGCAGCTGCTCCTCCACCAGAAGAGAAAAAGGTAAGCGATAGCCATTTCATTCCTAGTGATGACATATTCTAGTCTATTCTATTTTGAAAGCTTGGTTTTGAGGTACTAATATGTTCATCATCGTGACATGGGATTGGATTTCTTTTGCTACTTGCAGGAAGAACCTAAGGAAGAGAGTGACGATGATATGGGATTCAGTTTGTTTGATTAGGTCGAGAAATGTCTTCGCATATTTTGTTCTAGGTTGATTATCTTTTAAATGCCCGAGGGGGCCTTGTTATTTTACAGATATGTAATTTTGAACATCCGCGACATATTTGCCAGAAGTTTTGATTTGAATATGATCTGATTTCATCCTTTGTTCGTTATTTTTCTGTAGTTGCGATGTGACGATATGTTGTTGCATCTCCTTAGCATGCTTCCTCTGAATCTTTTACTTTTTGTTGCTCAAATTCTTCCATGCTGTGAGTTTAGACTGTAACTGGCGATAATTGCATCGTTTTAGATTGTAGTTGACTTCTAATATCAAGTAACATTTGACAAAGGGAGATGGGAATTAGGAGAAGATTGCACTTAGAAAACTAAGTGCAAAGAAATTGTAAATATAGCAAGAATGGTTTATAAAGTAACTATACGATTAGATATAATTTTGAATGGCTTAATCGAATTTTAATTACTCGATTGTGTAGATTTAAAAGGAAAAAATTGAAGCAGTGGAACTAAATTTTAAATTAAAAAAATCAGGAGCAAATGTACATAGCAAATTACAGCCTTAAAAGTGGAAGACTAAATTTATGTCAAGTCTCCTTACTTCCTATACATAATTATTTTCACTCTCTAAATAGCCTTCTCTTTTTTTTTTTACTGCATTTGTTTCTCCAACTTCAAAAACTCGTTAAAAAGAAACAATGTTCTTTTATCCTTCTCGCTCTTTAGAACAAAAACAAGTTGTTTTGGCTCCTCGCATAATCCTATCAACAAAACTAAGGGTCCTGTTGGTCAATTTAGCAGCTACATTTTTTGGGTTGGGAAGGATGTGATGTGAGATTCCATTAAGGCCTGCTCGAAGGTAGAGCTCGTATTTGAAGTTAGGGAGTTGCCTTTGACGAGATTACCACCGAGAAGGTTGAGATCTACCGCCAAAGATTTCCCTCAAGGAAAGAAGTCTGCTTAATTGGAGAAGATGTGCATTCTTTAGAGAGGGTTCAAATGCATTTCCAAATTTCCCAATGGAATGAACTGTGGTGGTTCAACTCTATTCCAGAACTGCTGGACTCAAACTTAAGATTTTTTTGTAGGCTGCTTTTACTATCCCATAATCCTAGCAAATGCAGTTAAATTCATGGAAGCAGACTCACTTGATTACTTTTGTGGCATATCAATATGATTACAATAGATGAACTATATGGAACACTTGCACCCAAATCTCAAATGGGATAGTAATGAGGCCTTAAATCACTTGAAACGCAGCTGTTGCACGTGGTCAACAATATTTCGCAGTTACTACTTGAAGTGGATGTAGAGGCCACCTTGCAGAACGTCCTTGAGGAAATATGTATCCATTTTGCTTTTCCTTTATCATTATTTCTTAAATGCTTGCTCTGTTTTCTATTTGACCAATTTCACAGCCTTTATTTTATTTTTCTGGGACTACTTTCAAGTCCAAAACTTGGTCAGTGCTGATAAGAATTATAATCAACATTGTTTATAACCATAATCTAGGGGCCAAAATAGAAGGAACTGAATCAAAACAACAGGAACACCAGTTTCATCTTCTAAACATCCCCATTGAAGTTTGTTTAGGCAATTTCGTTGATACTTTCATATTCTTATAAATTATAAAATAGTTGGTTGGGTATTGAACAACTGGGTTGCGCCCTTCTTGGAGAAATCTCTGTACCGGACTGCTAGCTGAATTCAATTGATAGCTCATACCTTTTACTCTAACAAATAGGTTAATTAAACCTTCGTATTTGTATTTACAGATACAAAATGTCATTCTTCCCTTTTAAAATTTGCAAGGGAGAGACGTAGAGGTTATAGCTAACCAAAAGCACCTTTATCACATGGGTTTATAACTAAATAGTCGCTCCATACTCTGTCAAGAATTGGTCCTCTTCTCTTTCCCTACATGAATATATAGGTATTTCGTTTAATGTCAGAATTTGACAGCTCAGAAAGACAAACATATTAGGAGGATCAGAAACAGAACTCACCAAATAGACTTGCTTTTAAAGGGAATCGAAGGGAGGACGGTCTCTTCACTTTTACCTCCGTGAGTTGCCTGCTCTTATTTAGCTTTTCTAGTTTCTCCATTCCACTGCTGCTTTCTCCTACTAAAAGATGATATCCTTTTGTGACCTTGTCATGGTAGACGGCTGGTGGTGCAAGCCTCAGTTGAGGCACATTTTCTATGTCTATTACTCTTTGGTTTTTCTGTAAGTTAGTCAGGATCTCAAACTGCAGCATACAAATTCAGGTATATTAGTTCAATTGCAATACATATTGGTCACTGCACTAGTAAAACAAAAATAATACCCGTGGTATTTGCTGAAGAGTGTACGGGAGCTCCAATAAATCTGTTTCTTGTGGGTATGAAACAGAAGCTCCAGATGATGATGATTGAGTTCTTGATGAAAATTTATTCACAAGACTGTACTCAGTCGGTGCTTTGCTTCTAGACCGTTGAGAATGATTGTTATGGACACAAACTGGACATGTGAAGTCACCGCCTGAAGCCTCATTGTCAAGAACTTCGCATTGAAGATGAATTGCATGACCACAGTTAAAAACTCGTACTCTGTAACTTGATGAGCTTTTGATAAGAAGGCGATTACATATGCAACAGACAACACTCCGGGGAGCATATCCGTGAGACGCCCCTTTCTTCAATAAACTCATGGTATAGAACGTGTCATCCTCTATCAAAGCTTTGGCAGTATCCTAAACAAGTTTGAAAAGATTTCAAATTTACACGAGGTAGAAAATATATGAATACCTAACATAGCAAATTAGTCAAGTCTCCATGTTCTATTTAATGCAAGTTTTGAATTGCATACACAGCATTTCCCAAACATCTGTATTAGAACACTTCTACCAGAGATGCATACACCAAGAATTTTGAAGTTGGAGAATGCAATGTACGGAGTATAAATGAAGCATAAAAGAAAGAGATTCAGGGAAATTTGACCATATAAGTGGTTTTGGCTTGTTGAGACAAGATATGAAAACTCCGTAGGCTTTGCTGGCATCAAGCCATTCAAAATTCATCTCCAGTTTCGACCAAAATTAGATAACATCAGTCACAACCAGTTTTATGAAGGGATGAAGTAAAATACAAACAAGCCAATTCTACTGATTAGATAGAAATCAAAGTCTAAACATGCTCTAATCTATATAGATATCTTTTTTTTTTTTTTTGGTGAATAAGAAGCCAAGATTTTCCTTCAAGAAATGAAAAAGACTAATGCTAAAAAAAACAAACCAACAAAAGAAAGCAAAGAAAAGGAAAAAGACTAAGGAAATATGTTAGGGCCAGAGCACACATCTACACTTGTCATTGTCTAAATATCGTCTTTATGCTGTCTATGATCCTTCCAATAGTCATGCTTATGATTCTATTTGCTACATGGACCAGAGAACGTTTAAACATTGATTTATTTATTTAAGAAAATTAAATTCTCTTATGTAGTAAACTTTTATACTGAATCCCTTGAAAATGGGATTGTGACACCAATAGTAGTAATATGAACTCATCTGATGCACCCATGAAACCTCCACCATGCATGTCCTAAAATGCCATATATCTACTCAAAGCCCAGTTCATCCTTTCATGCTTTGCACGGTATTGTTACATGCCCGCGTGAATGATTCTAGCAACTGAGTCATTGCTACACAAACAGAGAACTTTTAAAAACTCAAGAATTTAAACAAAGCAATCCGTGGATATTGACTATACTCCATGATGTGTCACATTGGGCGGAACAACATTCTGAGAGAAAACTTCAACAAACAGAAAATTATTTTTTAATGCTCGAGTTTAAACTAAATCATGGATACTACAAAGTTAAATGGGCTAACCTTGATTAGCTATAATCGATACTTTATTAGTTATTTAGATGCATAAAAATTTGACACTGATTTTAACGTGCCCAAATGCAAACATTTCAGGCCAATAAAAGGTGACTTTTACTCCAAATAAAGGTTTTGTTGTTTACTGCAAAACTGCCACGAACTAGAGAGGCAGGTTCACTAGAAGTGCCATTTGTAAGAATATCCTAAATTTGTGTTGAAGAAACAAAAGCATCTGCAAGTAACCTAAAGAAGATCAAGATGACTAAGGCAGGAGGTTATTTTTCTTTACTTTTATTTTTTAAGAAGTTTGCATCACACGGGAATGGGATGCAAATCTCTCACTCTTGAAAAGAGTGCATGGAGCCTTCATTCTGTATAGCTCCTAAGCAAAGTGATGAAAGTAAAAAAGAACACGTCTTTCCTTTTTGTTAAGTATGGTGGTCACTTATCTAGAATTTACCTTGAATAAAAAAAACAAGACAGTTGAGAATAGTTGAGGTGCATGGAAGCTGGCCTAGACATTCACGAACATCAAATAAAACAAAAATTACTTTCAAGATATTCACTCTTGAAAAGAGTGCATGGAGCCTTCATTCTGTATAGCTCCTAAGCAAAGTGATGAAAGTAAAAAAGAATACGTCTTTCCTTTTTGTTAAGTATGGTGGTCACTTATCTAGAATTTACCTTGAATAAAAAAATAAGACAGTTGAGAATTGTTGAGGTACATGGAAGCTAGCCCAGACATTCACGAACATCAAATAAAACAAAAATTACTTTCTTGCAGTATGTTATCTATAAAGAACAAGGCCATCAGACACATCTTAGAGGTCTGTCTGAGAATCACATATTCCAGAGGGCCTAACACTAAAACTCAGCCTCAAAGAATTGTGCATATCTCCTAGGCATTTACCTCGAATTAAACATGTATGTTCTGTGTTCCATTATCCATTCATGAGTAGCCAAGCCTCATCTAAACTCTATAATTATTACTTGGTCACAAAGAGTTTAAAGGGAGACATTTTATTTTCAAATCAAGACCCTCATTCCATTACCATATAACATTTTAAGAATACAAGCTTAAAAACATGGTTAAAAACTTGATACTAGAAATTTAATCATAAAATTTAATGAAGATATTTATTTGTTGAAAAAGAATAAGCCAGATATCAAGCACCCCAAACATATCATAGCAAGTGCATGACTGAAGGAATGAAAAACATACCAGAATTCTTCTTTCAAAGCCAAAAGTCCCAAGCATCCCAAGTATGGTAAGTTTAAAATCGCCAAATTCTTGACTTCCGTTGTCATATAGAAGTCGGGACATTATAGTTGGAAGATGAACATATCCCATCATCCCCTCAACTATCTCTCCGATAAATTGAGAGAATAATCTCCTTAATATATGAGCAGCTTTATTGGACTTCAAAATTCTCCAGGTAACTATGTGTGCTTCTTTGTCCTTTTGTGAGCCCGATGACTCGTTCAAGAATTGAACTTGATTTTCTTCAAAAGAAGCAGCTTTATAGTTATAAGAATCAATTAAAGGCTCACAAAACCTGACAATCCAAAGAAAGAAAGCCCTATCACAAACTGAGAACCAAATTTAAATAATAAATGCATGGTACAATGCATACTACTTCTAACACTAAAGTTATGCTCAGGAACTACCCAATTGCAGGATAAATTATCCAAGGAAGACAGTGGTTCCTATATTTTTTCCAATTAAGATTTAAGATGGAAAGACATGGGATATAGAGACGCACACATACATGTGTACAAAAAGCATATGATTAAAAGTTGAAAAGCTGTTAAAACATCTTTTTCTTCTATTTTTTTGGGCTTGTTCGAGTTTAAGTCTTCTAGAATATGGGTTTCTCTTGAATTATGTATTTAATTGGATTGTTTTAATTTTTCTCCAGAGTTTTTAGTCTTTATGATGTAATTTGGTTCTAACCTTGTATTGGCATGTTTGAAGTTTTATCTTTGTATCCTCTCATGTACTTTGAGCATTAGACTCTTTCATTATATCAATGAATAGTCTTGTTTCCGTTTTAAAAAAAAAAAAAAATCTTTTTCTTCTTTTTCTTTTTTCATTCATCAATAAGTTCGTTAGCAAGGAGAGAGGCATCTAGGATTTATCAGCATGCTAGCTACCCTCCTTTCAAATCTCTCTGCATGATGATATTACATGTGGAAACTTGAAAAAAATAGTACTTTCTCAACAAAATCTCTCTTTGGATCTCACTTCCTGTGGATCAAAAGATAGTGGCATTTTATACATTTGGAAAGAACACCCGAATAAGGTAGATTTCTTCATTTGGGAGCTTAGCCACTGTTGCATTAACACCCATGAAAAACTCCAAAGAAGATTGATAGAACTTCTCTATTGAAAATAAAAGAGAATAACAAACTAAGGAAGATTTCGGGAGCTCCCACCCCTCCTGTACCAGAACACACAATGCCAAGAAATTAATACCTCACTCCCAAGCACCGTGTCACAATCGCAACTTTTCAAACACGAGACGAGCGATTGTGCGGCACTTGCTCTAACCCGGCAAGCAAGTCAGCCGTACAATTCCGGAAATCGCGGACAATCTCGCTATAGGGTCTAGCCTCCCCGCCCGTTTCAAGAGAAAATGGTTTTATAAAACGGGAGAGAGAAATAACATTGAAAACATCTTTAAAGAAAGCATTGAAGACTGACAATTGCAAGGAAAAGCTTTGATTGCAAAGAGTACAACAATACTTGGTCGGGGGATGACAGGTGTGTTCCCCCTATAGTACATTCTAAGCAAAAACTAGACTGGCAGGCTTGCACGCTGGAAGTGCTACCTCGTCGCAAGAAAAATAAAAACACAACATACAACAAAGCAACTTGATAAATTAATAGTAAGACATACATATGACATGGTTGAGGATGGTTTGGGCATGCGGCCATAGGCAAATACGCCCTGGACAAGCATGCCCAAGACACACCGCACCCCCCCCCCCCCCCCCCCCCCCCACAACCCACCCCTCCCCCAAAAGGGCCATCTAACACCTACTCTAACTCAAAGGGTCCATGCACACTATGCTTACTCTCTCCCTTCTACCCTTTTCCACAACCATTTCCACATTTATAAGGAGGCCTATCGAGGATTGCATTGGCTTTTCATCCACTCAAACTGATTCCCTATTTGCAAGAGTGCATCTAGAAGCACTTATTCATCACTTGAACCTATGCTGTGACTTTTTTGGGGCTGATTTTCCCAACTTTTTGCTGGCTTATCTACCAGAGGTTTTGCATGTCATGCTTGTCACCGTTGACAGTATTTGGTTGGTCATCCTTTGAATAGAAGAAAACTCTATGGGTCAATTTTATTAGAGCTTTCTTATGGTCTAATTGGACTAGCTCACGTCTTCAAGGAAAGAGAAAAGGCTTTGACAGCTTCTTTGATCCATGATCCCTTTTAGCTCTCATATAGGGTAAGTTTTCTACTTACGAAATTATAGCCTGTCTTCTCTTATAGTCCAACAGAACTATTTTTTATAATTTCCTTTGAATTGAGTTTTTCTCCATCATATTTTTTGAACAAGATACAAAACTTCTCACTAAGAAAATGAAAAAAGACTATTACTCAAGAATATAAACTCCAAAAGGAGTGAAAAAGAAATAAATCAGCAACTAAAGGAAGGCCAAACTAGCGATCAAAATAAAACTAAGACACAATTCAGAAAACAAAGAAAAAAACTTTCCAACTGCGGTATAAAAAACTTTCTCCATCCTTTTTGTAATTTCATCTTAGACATGTTTCTTATTTTTTCATTTAAAAAAATGTTTCTTATACAAAAGAAAAACCCAGCCAGAAGGTAAACAACTCACGAGTCAAGTAATTTGAACCAAAGTGTCTCAGACTCCTCGGAGTTCAAACGAGGAGTATTTCGCTGGCACAGTCCAATACAAGTATGCAACAAAACATCTATAGCATTCACCTGCACAAGAATGATTAGAGAAAATGTGAGTTGCCAGCAGCAAAGCTTCTACATGAAAACACGCAGAAATTTCATTTTCACATTTCAGAAGTCCAACCTACAAACCTCTTGCAATTTCAAAACAGAGCTGAAAGGTTGTGAATCATTAGAACCACTTGAAGCACCATTTGTAACAATACCTCCCACAGCAGCCTCTAGGTCATGAAATTTTTTGTCAAGGCTAGAAAGTGTTAAGAAAAGAGCACTACCAACATCACCAACCCTCTCCAACAAGAATGCTGCAGCATCAATAACCGCATATTGTTGGCAGAGGTGTAAACAATGCTCCACGTGATAGCTATCAAAAGTCTCCAAAAATTTGAGAACTGATTCACGTTCATACTGACAAAGTAGCTACAAATTGCAACAACAATTAAGGATCAAGCTTTCTAAGTTCTTCAAGAAATTCATTACAATCCAAAGAAAAATCGATATACTAACAAGTCCTTTCCCAAGCTTTATGCTGTTAAAGCCAAGAAAAACAAAAAAAAACTAGTATGGTAAAAGCCTATGTGGTTATATGGAAACCACTGCAGCTTAATCAAGGAGGCCATTAACTTAAAGGTGGGTAAAGGTAACAAAACACTGCAAGGTAATTTCATAGTATAACAAGCCAGCAGTTTCTAGAGGACTTGTTCTGAAGACCTTTCTACGATGGTAAGCTTAGCTCTTCCTCGGTCAAAGATTGGGAGGCTGATGAATTTGAGATAGGATGAAATCTAAGATGTAGACAGGCTTAAGGTAAACTAAAGAATGAATTAACCTCTTGGCCATTTTTGGCAATTTCCATCCACCAAGCAAGAGGACTTGCAATGGTGAATTCGTGACCCAGCGAGGGATTTTTCATTGAAGTTTGTCTCTCTTGTCCTTTTTAACTTCTAAAGCCCCCCTGAACCAAATCTGTCAAGATCAGCTTGGAGGGTTTAGAAAGGGAAATTTAATATAGCAGACAACATCTAGATTAGGCTTAACATTTAATAGGAAACTGATGATCGTGGTTATTTATTGTTCTGTTATCAATGTGGATTACCATCAAAACATAATTTAAGTCCTTAGCTAAATGCCAAAATGAGCATAGTTCAACTGATTTGTACCGTCAGGTTCTTCCACTGACCATGCCGAACTATTCATCGTTTACAAATATGAAATGAGGTCCCCCCCCCCCCCCCCCCCCCAAAAAAAAAAGAAACAGTGAAGACACTATGGTTTGAAATGGGTTGCTCTTTTGTTATTATCATATTTCATTGGTAGAGGTTTTTTGCCTCGCACATCCTTTATCTCTTTATGATGAGCAAGTTGACAACTTCCATACGGAAATTGACGTGCTTGCAACTCTATGGGAAATTAAGAGGAAGAGACTCTAAATTAGATGCGAGTCGAATTCATTTTTTTATCTCCCATTGGTGTATTCTCTCTACTTCCTTTTGTAATTATAGCTTCGTTCGGTTGATACTAGGTGTAGAAGCTTTCTAGGAAATTCTCTTAGTTTTTTCTCTTATATTATTGTATTTTCCAGCAGTACAATGAAAAATACTGTCTTCGAAAAAGAAAAGAAAAAAAAAGAATTACAATGGATAATACCTAAGGGGCTATTTGGGGGTCCGTAATGGAATGAGTTTGGATTATAATGTAATCCAAAACCCATGTTTGGATTGAGCATTTTGAGCCCGATTTGTAATATTAAACTCATTCCATTTTCACAGTTTTTAACCAAATTCTCTTTCCCACTGTTTTCACGTTTCGCAATCTCATTTATGTTCCGCCTTCGATACCTCACGCATTTCAACACTCTTCTGATTCTCAGTAATCCTGATTACATTCCAGCCTCCCAAATAACCCCAATATATCACATAGGATGGCATCCCATGACAACCATTACCAATTGAGTGAAAGAATAGGTTTAAAAATGTAACTATCGATTTTGCGCTTGAACTAAGTAAATGCATACCTCCACATAAAGCTCGATTATATCATCCGTCACATCAACAGGATTGTTAGACAGGTATTTAGGGAAATCAGAGAGCTTTTGCAAGTAATCATCCAGTCCTTTAGTTGAATAGTTGACCTCAAAATTATCATCTTTCTTTAAGCAAGAGAAGTCCAGGCTTCCAGATAGGTGAACCTCAATGAGTGTTTTTAAGTACAGAAATAAGCTTCTTGGATGATTATGAAGCTGCGAGAGGATGTCTGAAACATCATTGTTGAAATGATCGATGACCAAGAAGAATGTTGCCCCTCTGCAAAGAATCAGATATGTTTGAGAGAGAAAATTGAAAGATATGACTGAGTGAAGTAGTACACTTCTGGAAGTAAAAGACTAATTTATTTTTTTCTTAATTTTGAGAGGGTAAAAGATGTATTGATATGAATAATATGTGCAACTTAGGTTTCTTATATATGAGAAAAACCTACTACAAATATGGAAAAGAATCAAAACAATTTTATTGTCACAATAAATCTGTATAGGTGTCTTCAGAGGAAAATATTTCATCTTGACTTTTAAATGGTCTCACAAGGTTTAAAATTTGATCATTTCGACTATTGGGTAGTAAAAACCAAAGATCCTTTAAATTTTTGTTCAGTTCATAATCATAGTTGGAAAGAACTCGGGGTGTGCAAACCAAGCCAAAAACCGATAGAACCGACGTCGACCAGCCGGATTTAAAGGTCTTCCGCTCGGCGGCAGTTTTTTATTTTGAAAAAGCCGAAGGTCGATCGGTCGAATGGTCTGAAAAGCATATTTCCGACCGAACCGACCGATGATATTAACATCTTCATCAACTTACCTCGATTGATGTGTGCAATAAAAGAAAAACTACCATTTACATAATCAAATAATGGATTGGCGTCAAATCACCATTATAAAAAAAAAAAAACACTAAACAATTCTTTTTCTCTCTCTTTTCTATCGTTACATCTTGATTGACGTGAAATCATTAATTATCAATAAAAAATAAATACTAAAAAATGATTTTCTCTCCTTTTCCAACATTCACGCCCATTTCTTCTCTCTCCATCATGCATTTGTTTTTTCTTCTCTCTTAATTAATTTTTCTTCTCCCAACCCATTTTTTTGTCTCTATTCTCTCTCATTTCTCAATTTTCATCTTCTCCTCTTTCTCCATCTCTCCCTTTTTGAAACTTCCTCTCTTCTCCATCTTTGTTCTTCATTTTTCTCTGTTCCTCTCCATCCCTTCTTCTTTTCTCATCTCTTCTTTTTTTTTAAAAAAAAAAGTTTGATGGTGTTATGAAAACCGACAAAACTGTGTGCTCGGCCGGCCGGCCGGCGTCTGCGCCATCTCCACAACCGTTGGAAAGCAACAGACAAAAACCGAGTCATCGGCGACCGCGTCGGTTTTTGTCCAAAACCGACTCGCCCAACCGATAATCACCCCTAGAAAGAACACAAAATAACATATAAAAACGATGAATCATTTAGTAAAAACAGAGATGAATCAAGAGAGGTATGATCAAATTTCTGATATTTGATATTTTATGTTTTTGTAGTCTAAGGGTTAAAAGATAATTTCACTCTCCAAAATGGTCAAAAAAACTACATTTAGAAAGCATGCCATTTTTTATAAAGTTCCAAGTTTTTAGGTTAGTTTTAGCAATTTTCCAAAATTCCAACACTTTTCATAACTGAAGCATTCCAGATAAACCTACTAAGTAAGATGACGATTACAAGGGAACCTCATAAAAGATAACTGTGTAACCTGTTTAAGTTAAAAAGCTCTGGAATTCGAGAAATGACCACGGCCCGAAATTCAGTTTGTTCAGAATTGTTGAGCTCCAGTAATGCTCTGTTGATAAAGGCAAAGGCGTGAATAGGTTCGTCTACATCTTTCATGTAGCCATCCAAAGCTGATGAATACTGACGTCTGATGCTATGAATTAGGCCACAGACCTATAAGAACATGAAAGATGTCAGAGTATGACCAAACACAATAGTATTATACACACAAACTGAAAAGCATAAAAAAGAACAAGTCATGTAAATGAATATGGAAACTATAAACATGGAAGCCTCAACCAACTTTGCCTTGCTATTTCATTTCATGCTTCTTCGTCTTGTCTCAAATCTAAATCATTTTGCAATTGAGTACCTTTTCATTACTCCTTTGGACCTTTTATTTCATATGATAGAGATAACTAACATACATCAACTAAAATAACAAAACTAACTACTCCAAACCTAATTAGAAACCCTCCCGACCCTTCCCCTCCTAATTAAAACCTAGCCACCGGCGTCTTTCTTCCGGTCTCGTTTGTTGCAGCCGCTCGTCTCTAACGTTACAGTTGTTTGCCGTCCTTTTTCTTCTCGTCGTTTTCTTAGTCGTCTCCTTTTTCCCATTTTTTGCTTGCCTTCCTTGCTTTAATCCACAAGCTTTAATTAGGAAGGAGAACTTAGAGGGAATTTGATGAGACTTGATTAAGGAAAACTTACATGAAGGCAACTAAGGAGACCTTTTTAATGATGGAGTTTGAAAGAGATCCCCAACCTCTTTCCAATCCAAAGTTTCTATTAACCCTTTTATGGATGATAATACTTCAGTTGAGGTTGAAGAAGATTTTTCAAATCTCAACTTTAATGGCATGTGGGATCTTTTTGGTAACCCCTGTTTGAAGCTTGACCGTTTGTCTTTTGTGAAACATTCTCATCCGAAGGTGATCAAAAGTTATAGAGGTTGGCTATCAATCAAAAGCCTACCTCTGGAGTGCTAGAAGAGATCTGTCTTCAAAGCTATTGGACAAAATTTAGGTGGGTTGGTCAATATTGAATCTCAAACCCTCAATTTCTTAGATTGTTTTGCGACCTTCATTGAAGTTTAAAAAACATTAGTGGCTTCATTCTAGTAGAAATTACTGTTCAGGTTGGTACCAATGGATCTTTTTCCCTCCGGTTTGGCGATATAGATGCAGTGGAATTGCCAAGTTCAAGTTTCCTACATCATGGCAATCTAAGAAGCACAAACATTTTAGTTTGGTTAGCGTGTCCGTGTCCGACACGTGTCGGACACTCCGACACTTCGACACTTGTTGGACACGTATCGGACACTTGTTAGTGCAACAAATGTGTTAGACATGCATTGAACACTTGTTGAGTAGACTAAAAAGACACATATATGACAACAATAATAACTTTTGAGTGTGAAATACATCAAGGGTTAATCTTTTAAGCATATAAATGTATCAACCCCATTTACTTTCAATTTTATTTTGGTATGAAAATGATATATATTTTTTAAAATGTATATTTTAATAAACGTGTCCTATATATTTAAAATATGGCATGTCGCCGTGTCCGTATCGTGTCGTATCCGTGTCTCGTATCCGTATCCGTGCTTCTTAGATGGCAATTTATCATATAGTGATTTTTCTAATCTGATTGATTTGAAAAGGATTACATAGGTAATGGAAGATGAAGCTTTCATTTTGTCGACTCATGGGGATTTTGGTCCTAAGGTAGATGCTCCTTCTCTTCCCGTTGATAATTTTTCTCCTCAAGAAGAGTCTCCAGAAGAAGTTTTGCTTTCATCATCTTATCAACCCACAGTTCATCTTAACAGCCCACAGTGTGTTCTAACAGGGTGAAACCAAGGCTCATGAAGCCTTTCCCCAAGCACTATTCTCAAAAGAAAGAGATTACTAATGCTCTTGATTGTGAAGTGAGAAATTCTGATGCTTTAGAAGATTCTTGCACTCATATTTTGATTTCTTCATCAGTAGTTCCTAAACAACTTCAGTCTTTGGATCCTAACAAGTTCTTTAAGCAATCTATTATCTTTATCCCTAGATCAAATGTTAAGTTCATTAAAGGGGTTTCCAATCCCACTTCTGCTAATGAAGTTTTATCTTCTTTCAACGACGATGAGGATTCATTGGTAAGCGTGAGTAGTGAAGAAGTTGAAGTTCCTATGGAGGAAGTAGTTCAACAAGAGTTGCTTCCTGAGGATTTATTTGCAGAAGCCTATTATCATATGTTTGCAAATGAAGACATTGATTTGATTAATCCAGAACCTTTTGATGCAGCTTCACCAATGTCTCCTTTGATTCCTGATAAATTTCTTCTAGTTTTCCAAGAGTTTTAGTTTAATGGTGTTCGCTTTATTCTTCTAAAGTTTCTTGCACTTATATGGATTGTTGAAGGTGTTTTCTGTTAGAGTTTTCTTCAAGTCCCATATGCCCTGGGGCCTTTTTTCCCTTTCAAAAGGGCTTCTTCAGAGGTTTTTGGTCTTTTGCGGTGTATTCTTGACATATATTTGGTTTGCTGTTTCTCTTTGTTTGGTTTGCTTTGCTTTGGTTCCGTTCGGTTTGTATCTTAGTTTCTTTTGGGACTCTTTATCTAAGCTTTTTGTGCTTCTTCATTGAAGTTGTGTTTGTCTTCTATATTTGTCTTTTATTTGGAGTTTTTGTATTTTGGAGTATTAATCTCTTTTCACTATATCAATGAAATCTTTGGTTTCCATTTTGGAAAAAAAAACCAATTAAAATAACCTAAAGGCCATGAGGACCTGACGCTCCATGCCTAGGGAGAGTAATACAATAAAGGGACTCCAATCTAGGGTGAAAGTAAAAGTTCTTCGCTCACTTTTTGCATATCTCATTACTTTAATGGAACCTGACTCCTATGACTGAAAAAGAGAAGAATATGGTAAAAATACCTGGAAAAATTGTGCTTTCTCGCACATCCTTAACACAGAAGACGGATTCCAATGGGTCTCTGGTACCACCTCCAATAGGGAAAGTACTTGCTTTTCCCTTTTTCTTGAATGTACACTATTTGCAGTAACATGAGGCAGAAAATCAGACGCGGTTTCTGGAATATCGCTATTGGATATCAAGTGTTCTAAAATCTGACCAACCACATCTTTAGAGGCAGTAGCCTTTCCACACGCAACGTAAGTGGCAACAAAGTCGAACAAATGAATTAAGTCCTTCTTCGAAGGCCAGTTGTCAACCAACGTGATATTATCGCCAGCTGGGGACCCATCTGTTTCATAAACAGCCTTATTGAGAACATGAACAAGAGCATCTACTACATTTTGAATTAGAATGTTCTTTCTTCCAGAAAATGAGTTCTTTTCTTCTCGTAGCTGCATACTTGCATCAACTGAACCATCTAGAAAAGAATTGGTTTTGAGGATGTCACATTCAACAAAAGCACATCTCAAAACATCTAAAGTGGCTCCAGTATCTAACTCTAAGAGATGATACAGATTTAAATATCCAACTTCAGATGATTTATTTGAAAATGATCTTGCATCCACTGTATCGGAATTCTCCAACAAAAACTGTAGTAGTTCATCTCTAAGAGATTGCACGCGTGAATGAGCAAGAGTTCCTTGGCCTGAAAACAGAGAAAGCTTAATGCTTCTCATCAGTTCAAATATACTTGTGCAGGTCAAATAAAAGAAAGAATGTAGCAAAAGCAGATTTCCATATCATTAATTATACAGAAATGACTGCATAAAACATTGGTAATTTTGGGGTGTATTGGGGTACATGAAATACTAAACCTACAACAACTTCAGTAATACCTGGTGGAAAAGCAAGTCCTGAAAAGCAATACTTCAAATAAACTAGTGTCTTATACCTGTAGAGGAAAAACAATTGTACTTCAATCAATATGCATAAATTAGTTTTTTGGAGGAAAGGAACAATACACAAAGATTTCAACAAAATCATCCTCGAGTAAACATACACCAAGTATAACACCCAAGCTCCTTCGTAAATGAACAATTTTTCTTCAATAAAAAACAAACATTTCATTAATTGATGAAAAGGATGAAATGCTCAAGATAGAAACTCTTAGAAAAGAAAAATGCAAAACAAAAACAAAAAAGAGAGTGAATAAAAACACTCCAATTAATACATATATCACAAGGAGAATAAGACTCAAATAAATTTTTTTTAAAAAAAGAGCACCAATAAGAAGCCTAGAGCTTAGCAATGCCAGAACGCTCCAACCAAGATTCACTCTTATCCTAAAAAATCTGTTCATTCCACTCGAACCATAATTCTAAATTAAAATGTACAAATAATGGCTTTCGCCCCCCCCCCCCCTACCACCACTCCACCTTCTGATTTGTCCTCTCCCTTGAACCAGCTGCCGACCCCACATACCCATGGAATGGAACACCAACCACGGCCCAAGCCTTTTTTAACATTGAGAGAAAGAGCTTCACCATCGACAAGGACTAGCAAATCTGAAACCTACTTTTGTATCGTCGAAGCCATCAAAGATAGAGTTTCTCACTCAACTTCTTTAGGAACTCTCTCTAATGGCTCCAAGAATGCTTCTCCAAGCTATGTGAAACTCCCCTCAACCAAAAATTCTTAATAGGATCTCACCTCCTTGAATATGTGGTATGATGAGTTGAGAGGATATCAAACAGAAAGGGCCACTGTTCAAAAATTGCAAATCTTGGAACCAACAGGCGTTTTCAAATTATAGCTTTGATTTGGGGGGCATTTTTCTCTTACGTTTAATTGCTGTTATCAGGATGAGTTTGCTCACATTTTGTTGTATTCCTTCTATTCTTGGATTTTTTATTTCCATGGATTATGAGCATTAGCCTCTTTTCATTATATCAATGAAAAGTTTTGTTTCCTTTTAAAAATAAAAAAAAGAAAAGTTCAGAAGTTTTATAGCCACCATTGAAGCTCTCATCAACAACCAATCAATTAATCAATGCTAGTTTGATATACAAGGATGCTTTAAGGAAGTATAGTCCACAATCTATTGATTTCCACTTTTAGGGCCTTTTCCAAGCTCACAAGTACGGGAGAGTGTTAATTTTTAAAGTATTAATATAACTAAATTTCTTGTAACTGTGGTTTAGCAATGAACACCTAACCTTTGATACAGCACAGGGAGATGTTCCATAATCCATATCCACGTGAAAAGGATTTCTAGGATATAGGTTGTATAAAATTGAGCTAATTGACAAGATAATGACACTCGCAACAGAAAATTAGTATGAATAAGAAAAGTTATAAACACATACAATATAATAATTAAATAAAAAGATGTAACCAATGTATCATACCCAAGGGCAGAAGCACGTTTGCTCTTACTGGTTCGTAGCACTGCCAACAGCTCCTCTAAAGGTGTTCTGAAATCATCTAATCCTTTGTTGAAAAGATAAACCAATGCACTATACAATCCATGATCCCGGCATAACCTAACAACCTGTAGAAGAAAAGAGGTACAAGGTATAACTATAATTCTAAAAATTGAAGTACAAAGAACCAGTGGATTTTAGTAAAGGAGATCCCATAGCTCTAACAACCTTACTTTTCCACCTTTACCAATATTTTTTTAATTGATAAACCAAGCTTTCATTGAAAACCATGAAAGATATACAAGGGTGTACCAAAGAACAGCCCAACGGGAGGAGTCCAACCTTTGCAATATTTATAAATGTCCAGCCAAGAGGTGAGTTCAAATTGTTTGGCAGAGTTAGCCAGGAAGATCTTTTGCCAACCCATTTTCTTTCTATAACCAGGACAATGTATTGATGATCCAGGAAGAAAACTATAAAAACCTTGTTCCTGTTAACCCATTTTATTCATTTGGCTTGAGGAATCTTTCCTCCTCTCTTTTACAATTTATACAACAATAAAATTGTTTGTTTTTTTTTTCTACCAAAAAAGAAAATCATAAGGACAAGAAGAGGAGTTAAGTCCACCTCTCCTATGTTCAATTTGCAAATGGATAATCTGCGTTGGTGACTGAAATATGACCTGCTCAAATCTAAATGTAGGTGGTACCCTAGATTTTTTTTGTTTTTTCCTTCCATAAGAGACAATTTCATTGATGTATGAAGTTTACAAAAGAAGGGCAATTTGCTCGAACCAAAGGGGTCACAAAAGATTTCTCCAATTGGTCAAAAGTGTAGAGAGACTATAAGGATTGAAAAGGGGGTACATTTACTTCGTGACATAGTAAGGAAGATGATGTTCTCAAAAAAAGTATCAAAAGTGTTCTCTTTGTCATTGTAGAGTTGATTGTTTCTTTCCTTCCATGTTTGCCAAAGAAATGCCCTGATAAAATGCATCCACATAATCCGCTTTTCCATCGCGGAGGGTGGCTAATCAATGTGTATGTGAGGAGACTAATAATCTCATTGGGGAGCGTTGTCGCCCATCCAAAGGATAGGGTAATCTCTTTCCAAAATCTGGTGGCAATTGGGCAGTAGATGAAGAGATGAGAAGGTGTTTCATAACCACCTTTGCAAATTAAACAGCACTGTGGAGAAACAGAAATGGATGGATATCTCCTTTGCAATTTAACCCAAGTATTTATAGCATTGTGGCTAATTTCCCAGAGGAAGAATTTATTCTTTTTAGGATATATGCCAACCCAAATCACCTCATAAAGTGTGTGTGTGTGTGTGTGTAGGACCACTCCCATTTGTACCCAAATCGTGAGAGAGAGATTTTGTTGTGAAGATGCCTTTGGTGTCCAATTTCCACACCCACTGGTCCCTGCTTTCTGTAAGATGAATCACATTTAAACTATCCATAAGGCTAATCCAATCCCCGTATTCCTCATCTTTGAAATTTCTCCTAAAGATGAGGCTCCATCCATGTTGATCATCCCAAGATTCCTGTAAGAATATGTTTTTTTGTGTGGCTAATGGATAGAGCCGGATATTTCTCAGAGAGGATGGAATCCTGGTGCCAATGATCATGCCAGAGAGAAGTATTTGCTCCATTACCAAACTTTTGTGTGACCCAATCATGGAGAAGGTTCAATTGCATTGTAATAGTTCTCCAAGGCCCTTTAATAGATGACGAGAAGCTGCTGTTCAGCCAGGATTTTTTTTTGGTAAAAGAAGCAACTTCATTGATAAATGAAAGAGGGGAATACCCCAAACACCAAGAGGTGATTACATCAAAGAATGTCAATTACTGACTAAAAAGGATAAGCTGAAATGACTGAAAGGGTGTTTAGTTTTACACCAAGAAAAAACAGTAAACAAGACAGATTTCTTAAAACGGTTGAAAGGAGTAAAAGAGTCATCGAAGAGCCGACTGTTTCGTTCGCCCCACAACCTCCAGAAGAAAGCACGCACAAGAGCCAACCAAACTATCTCTTTTGTACCACCAAAAGGATGACCCATCAATAAAGAAGTCAGTGCATCAGAGATGGAATTAGGGCAAAGGAAAGACCATCCAAAAGTAGACAAAACAAGATCCCAAAAGTTGGCAGCAAATGGACATTGTAAAAACAAATGAACAGATTCAACATGTTGTCGGCACATGATGCACAAAGAAAGAGAAATACACATATAGGGAAATCATCGCTGCAAACGATCAGCAGTGTTAATGGCACCCCAACTAAGCTCCCAAAGAAAAATTTTAATCTTCTTTGGATAGTGATCCTTCCAAATCAACGCATACAGGATCAGATAAAACAGAATCAGTAGCACCCACCAGATCAGTCATAAGTGATTTAACTGTAAAAGTCATAGATGAATCCAGAGGCCAAATCTGAGAATCAGGATAGGAGCGCAACCTGACAGAAGCCAAGTGGTGCGATAAAGTAGCCTATTCTGCAATTTCCAATTCAGTAAGATTGCGACGAAGATTTAAGTTCCAGGCACTAGAGGAGGTAACCCACACATTAGCCACAGTAGTCTCCGGTTGCAAAGCAAGGCGAAAAGGCCTCGAAAACACAGATGAAAGGACACCACAACTAAGCCAAGAATCATTCCAAAAAGAGGTAGTAGTACCGTCACCAAGCCGACGATGGATACGATCAGCAACCAAATCAATGTATTGGCAAATATGCCTCCAAGGGGCTTTAGTAGAAGTGCGAGAGATAGGAGTAGGCCACATACTATCAATAGGATAATATTTAGCCACAATAAATGTTCGCCATAAAGCATCTCGCTCAGAAAGAAACCGCTAAATCCACTTTGCAAGAAGGGAGGAATTACGGTGTTTGAAGTTTCCAATACCAAGACCTCCCGAAACTAGAGAGTGTTGAGAGATCCCCTAATTCACATTGTGCATACCACCATCCCCATGAGCACCTTCCCAAAAGAAATCACGAACCATCTTATCAAGGCAATTGATAACAGAGGAGGGAGCTTTGAACAAAGATAAATAATACGTGGGGAGATTAGATAGAGTAGCCTGAATGAGAGTGTGCCTACCACCTTTCGAGATATAAGCATATTTCCAATTATGAAGCTTGTGCTGAATTCTCTCCACCAGCGGCTGCCAGAAATTGACAAAATTGGAGTTACCACCCAAAGGAAGCCCGAGATAAGTAGATGGCCAAAAACCCCTTTTGCAACCAAAAGAGTTCACCAACCATTCAAAATCTGAGTCCGGAACATAAATCCCAAGGAGCTCACTCTTAGCAAAATTAATTTTCAGCCCAGAAGCAACTTCAAAGATTTGGACAACATCAATCAAATTTTAAAGGGCAAGACGCTCAGCAGTGGAGAATAACAAAGTATCATCTGCAAATTGTAAATGATTCAAAGAAAAAGTCGAGTTTCCAATAAGGTGTGCAACAGTAAGACCAAGCGAAGCACTATGATAAAGAATGCGACTCAGGCAATCAGCAACAATAATAAATAAGAAGGGGGAGAGAGGATCACCCTGTCTGATACCCCTTGTTGGAACAATCTTCCCTCGAAGATGGCCATTAATAATAATGAGTAATTAGCACTAGTGACACAGCCTCTCATCCATGTACGCCAAAGATTACCAAAACCCTTAGCCTTGAGAATAGAGTCAAGAAACTCCCAATCCACCGTATCAAAGGCCTTCTCCAAATCAAGCTTCAGAACGACCCCTGCCTTCTTGTTTGAGGACCAATCATCAACAAGCTCGTTAGCCATCAAAGAGGCATCGAGAATTTGTCTATTGTCACAAATGCAAGCTGATTGGCCGCAATAGTAGAAGGGAGGAGCAACTTGAGACGATTCGATAAAACACGGGCCACAATCTTATATGCACATGGAATAAGACTAACAGGTCGGTAGTCAGAAACTGATTTAGAATCCACTTTCTTTAGAATCAAACAGATATAAGTCTCATTCAACTTAACATTAACAACCCCAAAGGTATAAAAATCTTGTATCAACCTCATCATGTCAGATTTAATGGTGGACCAGAAAAATTTATGTTCAGCCATTTTAGTGGGAATTCCCCATATTTCACAGCAATAACCTGTTTCCATAACGCATAATCCTCATGGTAGTATCTCCAAACCTATTTAGCAAGGAAAGTTGTATTTTTTTTCACCCAATCCTTGGATGCCAAGGCCCCCATGTGGTAAAAATTTGGAACCACACAAATTTGATATGAATTACGTATTTTTTGTTATCATTGGTATTTCAAATTCTTGTAACCGCACAAATTGGTGACTTGATCATGCGTATGTGGTCAAAATTAGATAAAATAATAAAAAAGAAAGTTGGATGGATACAAAATTACGTTTGAAAAGATTAGGTGGTAAAAACCTGATTAAAATCTAAGGAAGAAATATCCATGTGAAGAACACACTGTTCTACACGCTGCAACCATCCTTTGTGGCTATAATGCTCTACCAAAGCTTGCATAATCTGAAAGAAACCAAAAAATGCTATCATTTGACCTTTGTTCTCTTAATGGAAAAACATCATTACATTGTTAATCTATACCTCCGGAGGCAGCGATCCAAGCATGTCCTTTAAAATATATGGTTCTAGAAGCTCCAAAAATGTATCTATAACAATAAAAGAAGTGATTTCAATGGAAGTGTTTTAATGCCCCTCTTTTTGTAGTTTCATATTTCTATGAAATGAAGGAATCTATGTTTCTTATCAAGATATGTATGTATGTGTGTGTGTGTATGCTTTAAATATAAATAACCACAACAGAGAAGAAAATAAAACATAGCACTTCAAGAAGAAACAAAAAAGTAATCCACAAATCCTCGGAAAGAATAAATTATCACTATGAAGTAAATTACTCGAACTTGGAGTGTCCACAAAACTATATCGCCAAATCAGAGAGAAAAGCTTATAATATTACCATCATTAACAATAATTTATGTTGGAATGAAGCTAATTTTTTTTTTTTTTGGATAGAAACAACTTTCATTGAGAAAGAATGAAAGAATACAAGGGCATACAAAAAAACAAGTCCACAAAAGCAAACCCTCTAAAGAATGGGTTTCCAGCTAAGTAACATGTTACCTAGGGAATAATTACAAAAAAAAAAAACCTTTGAAACTGAAACCCAAAGCAAAACATGAAACCTCACGAAGGACCAAACCTCCCTAGGGTCCTTCTCCAAACCTCTAAACAGTCTATTGTTCCTCTCACCCCAAATGTCCCACAACAAAGCACACACCACAAAAATCGGTCTTTCTCTTTGAAAGGCAGATGGAGGAGGAATTCTCCAATCATCGCTCGAATCTCCCTCTAGCCAGCAATATGAATGTCAAACTGCTGCAAGAAGCACAACCACACCGAGCTCACAAACTGACAACCCCAAAGCAGGTCATCCAGGTCTTTCTCCGCCTTCCGACAGAGAACACAGCAAAAAAGACTCATTAACATGGCCATCTTCCTAACAAGCCTATCCAAGGTGTTCACGTGACCGAGCAAAACTTGCCAGGTAAAGAACTTAATTTTTTTTTATATATTAATCCTCCAAACCACATCAAAGATCAACTCACTACCAGGAGAGGGATCCAAAAGCAACCTAAAAAAAGATTTACAAGAAAAGCCCTCCGAAGGATTGGGCCTCCAAACACAAACATCCCTCCTTTTCTCCCTAGAAACACTCTCATCAAGCAAAGAAAGAAGAGAGGCAACCTCTGTCGTCTCTCTATTGGATAAATGACGATGGAAACCAAAGGAAAAGGACACAGAGCTCCCTGACCAAACTAAGAAATCATAGATTGGACGATTTTTAAAGGAAGACAAATGATAAAGATGAGGAAACGTAGAGTAGAGGGGCTATCCCCCACCCACTGGTCTTCCCAAAAGAACGTATCCTTACCATCCCCCACAATGCTGCTCACCCAAAGAGAAAAAGAGGGAAGCTCAAGTGCAATATCTTTCCAAGGATTTCGGTGTGTGCCTTTAACCCCTTTAGCCACCCAATCAAAAGGAAGAGACCCATGCTTACTCACAAGAATCCTAAGCCACAAGGATTCGGGCTCAAGGAAAAAATGCCAAAGCCACTTAGCCAACAAAACTTTGCTACGTAGCCTTAAGTTAGCAATCTCCAACCCACCCTGGTTCACAGGGCGCCCTACAACCTCCTAGCTGACCAGGTGAGAACTCTTTCCTTCATCCATCCCTTCCCACAGAAAATCTCTCATGAACTGGAATGAAGCTACATATGTTTTTAACTTCAATTAAAGCAATTGAACAAACTATGAAATTAAGGGTTTGGGAGGCGATGATGACCAAACCGCCTAAATTTTTCCCTATAGCTTCAAAGAGGGTTCATTTCCAATATTCCTAAAGTAAGATTTTAATTGATATCCAATCTCGACTTTTAATAAACTCTAAATGAGAGAATTTGAGCTTTCATTACTTCAATGAAGAGGTTGTTTCCATTTTCAAAAAGTAAACTCCGGATGAGAGTGATTATTATAAGATCAATGCTCAAGTTCCAAATGAAGATCTTCAAAAAGCTTCGACTAACCATCAAAATTGAATTCTGATAAAAGGATTAATAGAAACTTTTAGACCGAAAGTAATCTTTCAAGGAAATTAAACATCCTTCCAAGAGTAGTGAGCAAGCAATCGAGATACCATCAAAATGGAGTTAAAATTCAACTCTGGCACTTCCTTTTCTTTTTTCTTACCCAAGAAGAAGAAACCCTCTAGGGAGTGCACTTTTGTTGTGAATCCTCAAATTTTCAATTTCTAACCTTCCAAGGAAATCGGCCTCTCAATGATCTCTCAACTATCTCTTCATCCTACAGTGAGTTCTAACAAAGTGAAGCCAAGGGTCATAAACGCTTTCCCTCTGCATTTTCTCGAAAGAAAGAAGTTCGTAGTGTTCTTGATTGTGAAGAGAGAAATTTTGATGCTTTGGAAGAGTCATGCACCCATCTATTGATTTCTTCATCAGTCGCTTTTAAGCATCATCAATCTTTCGATCCCAACAAGTTCTTTAAGCAAAATCTATTAGCTCTCTCCCTGGATTAGATGTTCAATTTATAAAAGGGGTATCCAACCCCTTTCTTCCTAAAGAAGTTATTTCTTCTTTCGAGATGATGAGGAATCTTTGGTAAGTGTGAGCAATGAAAGAAGTAGAAGTTCCTATGGAAGAATCAGTGCAACAGGAGTTGCTTTCAGAGGATATATTTGCAAAAGCCTATAATCATATTTTTGCAAGTGAAGACATTGGTTCACTGAGTTCAGAGCCTTGTGTTGCAGCTTCTCCAATGTCTTCTTCTTTGATTTCTGACAAATTCGCTTCTATGGTTAAGGTTTGCAATCTCCAATTGCGGGCAATTCCTTCCAATTCTTAGGGAGTTAAAGTTTAATGGTGTTCGCCTTGTTCATTTAGAGTTATTTGCACTTTTATGGCTTGTTCCATTAGAGATTCATAAGTCCTATTTGCCTCGAGGGCTCGTTCCTCTCTCATAAGGGCTTTTTCAAAGTTGTTTTGGTCTTTTGAAATGCAATCATGTCAGTTTGGTTTTCATGTTTCTCTTTGTTTGGCCTGGGTTGCTTTGTTTAGTTAGTCTCTTAGTTTCTTGTGGGATTCTCTCTCTAAGCTTTTGTGCTTCTTAGTTGAAGTCTTCTTCTTTTTAGCTTGTGTTCTTCATTAGTTGTGTGGACCTCCATTATTTGTCTTCTATTTGGAGATCTTGTACTTTGGAGCAGTCTCTTTTCATTATATCAATGAAATTTTTGTTTTTCAAAAAAAAAAAAAAAAAGCTCTCAACTAACTTGGTGAGCCCCTTCTCCCTTTACCTTCATCCTCCCCTTCCCAAAAGAAGTTGCACAACAGCTTCTCCCAATTCTTACAAACCTCACTCGGAACTCTAAAAAGGGAGAAGTAATAGATAGGGGAATGCCACTCAGGATTGAACGAATAAGCGTGAGTCTGCCAGCTTTAGAAAAGAAACTCTTTTTCCAAGAGGCTAATCTTTTCAAAACTTTATCCACCACAAGGCTCCATAAGGATAAAGATTTGGGATCACTCTTAAGAGGAAGAACAAGATAAGAAAAAGGCAACCAACATCGCAACCCGCCACAACAACCCAACTCCTAAGCTTCCCTGCATCACAACTGATAAGGTGAGCAGGGATAGCCAAAAAACCAAGCCAAACAACCGAAATCAGCCGAAACGAAGGCTGGTGGTTGGTTTTTTCTAAAAACTGAATGGGTTGGTTTTGTCAAAATAATGTTAAAAAGCGACCACCACCGACCAACGTGTAAATCGATATCGACCGCCACCGACAGAATATTAATATTATATCCTTTTTTGTTGAATATCTTATATAATATAAATATAAATATTATATTTTTTTATTATAAAATATCTTCTCCCTTCTCCCAACTTCCAAAAAAAACTTATTACTTTACACTCTCTCTCTTCTCCCTTCTCAATTCTCCCAACTTCCAAGAATCATCATTACTTTTTTTTCCTTCTCTCTCCTCTTCCCCTCTCTCACGCAACCTTCCCCTTCTCTTTCTCTTTCGCCATTTCTCTTCTTCTCCATTTTCTTTCCTCTCCCCCCCCCCCCCTCACGAAACACTCCCCTCCCTCTCTCACTTTCTCCATTTTTTTTCTTCTTCTCCATTTCTTCATTTTTGTCTTCTCAATCTTCATTCTTTTTTTTTATTGTTCTCCCATTCTTATTTTTTTCTTCATCTATTTTTACTTCAATTTCTTCTCATTTTCATTGAACTTACAAAACCGATGAAATTACCTGCTCCAATTGTGTGGTCGAACGACCAATGGTAGCAAGCATCCAGAGACCGACGAACAACAACCGCCGGAAACCAACGTGTCGGCGATCGGCACCGGTTTTCGCCCAAAACCGACGCTACCCGCCTAATGATACCCCTAAAACTGATCCCAAAACATGGCTTTTACTCTTATTAATCTTCAACCGAACATGCTTTCAAAAAAAGTTAAGATATGATTCAGAAATAAGAACGACTCCTCATTTCTAGAGCAAAAAAAGATATATTATCATCAGCAAGGAGAGGAAAGGGATAAAGGATCATCCTGCCTAAAGCCTCAAAGGGCTCCAGAACTTCGCGAGCCCACACATTTAGTCACTATTCTGCTAAGGATATCCAACCATTAGGAGAAATAGGAAAGGGGATATAGGATCTCCTGCCTAAGGCCTCTCGAGGCCAGAATATTACCCCTCGGACTCCCATTGATTAGGAAAGAGAAACTCACATTACGCATGCAGCTCTACATCCACATCCTCCACTTATAACCAAAACCCTTCTTCTCCAAAACCTTATCCAAGAAATCTCAATCCACATGATCATAAGCTTTCTCAAAATCAATTTTAAACAATACCCCTTTCTTATTGAGCCTATAATCCTCTATCACTTCATTAGCAATAAGAGCCTAATCCAGAATTTTTCTTCCCGCAATAAAAGCCCCTTGCAATTCAAAGATCATAGCTAGAAGCACTTTTTTCAAACAATTAATGAGACTAATAGGCCTAAATTTCTTAACCATATTAGCATTCTCCTTCTTTGGAAGAATCCTTTCTCTCTTAATAATTGGTCTAGTAATAGTTATTTAAAACCCAAATTTGAATTTCATCCTCCAGCATCTAACGTAAAGAAGCAATTAATAGAATGAATGCATACTAATTTGAACTCCCAACAACCTACAACGAAACAATTAACATAAAGTTAAGTTATGTGTTCAATACCTCTTTGTTGAACAGCCACAAATTTGGAGAAAATTTCATCAAAGAGAATATCAGTCCTCGTGATGTGAACACAAAACTCAACTGCAACTCCACCAACACGATTGTATTGCTCTTTTATTTCAGAATGTGCAGAATGGTTTTCACTCACTACATCGTCTAATTTTTCATTCTTTTCAATTTGGTTACAAAAGGCCACTGATATATACGAAAACACTTCGTCCACATATGATAACAGCAACTCAATCAGAAAGGGCGTTACCAACTCCTGCAAAGATTCCAAAGACCTAGGGAGATCAATAACACCATGAGCATGGCCGTCATAAATGGTTATTGCCATGCTAAGGGCACTCATCCAGTCCCCTGCTTTCCTTAGAACCTGAATGCGCTCCTTCCATGGAAGGAGACGGGAAATAACAAGATGCATAGGTCCCAATACATATATAGAAGCTCCTCTAACAGCCACACAATTGTGATACGCCTTCTCAGGGTTGCCCAAAACATTAACAAAGTGGGTGTGATATGCAATGAATTCTTCCTTATCAAACCCATCTACAAATATACTTGTCTGGTGAATCATAGTTCCATCCTTCTCAAATAAGAAGAGTTGTCCTGTTACTGTGAGAATGACAAGAACCTGTAGAGTTTATAAAACTTTTGATCAAATCCTGATGCAAACAGGTAAATCCTTACTACATGCAGAAAATACGGATGGAGCCACCAGTTAAAACTAGAATTCTATTTTTTCACTTTCAATAAGAACCAATCTTACTAAATATAATCTGATGGTTTTTGTTGTATCTATAAATCCCTAACTTTTCTACCTATATGTACTATGTTTGAAACTGAAAATAAGCACCAAGCCCAACATTCAGTAACCTTTTACAGTTGCACTGAACTATTAAGCAATAGTAGTTAAAGACAAATTTATTTGGATAAGATAGTTAAAGACAAATTTAGAAACAATAAAAACGATCAACTTTTTTTTTTTTCTTTTCTTTTCTTTTTTTTTTTTTTTTTTCTTTTGATAAGAATAATCGACCTATAAAAAATTACCTGGTCATCTAACCAGACAACACCTATGGCTGCACTTTCAAGGGACCACTTGCCACATACTTTAAGCTCTGTTTTCACCAACTTCGCTACCTGAACCATTTTATCCCAGGCAATTGCAAGCAACGAAACCCTTTCTACTGCTTCAGAAGGCGAAGTTTCTGCCATAATTTAAATCTTAAGGCCAATAAAAACTTAACGCTCAAATCCTTTATTGATAAATAGAAATTTTCATGGACTTCATGAAATCATATGATAAAAGCCTACAAGCCAAAGGAGTTACAAAAACCTCTCCATTGACACAAACCATGGAAAAGGAATGGTTGGTTACAATTTACAAAGAACTTATGTAGGCACTATTCTTCTCCAACGACGCTCCAACAGAATGGATTGATTGTATTAAGTTACAAACTAAAATAAGATAATGAATTGAAACATCACTTCAAAAATGTGATCCAGGTCACTCATCAAATCAATTTTGAATTTTTACAAATACTATATTCTTCTTTCTGATATGAAACAAATACTATATTCATTCCACAAATGATTGATGTCGTGATCATTTTAAGGGCAGTAAATTTTTTTTTAAGAAAAAAATGACCTGGGCAAGGGTTGAACCCGCACGCTCAAGGAAGCTAAGGTGCTTTTAAGGGCAGTAAATTCATACCGAAAGACTGTGAGCATTTCCAAGCAGTGTAAGGCATAGAACCTTCTCGAATTCCATCTGGCTTAGAGAGCTGAGCATACACTTCCACAGTGGGACTCAACCTTACCTGATACAATCTCAAGTGAATCCAAGAAGTTTCAGGAAAGGTTACGTAAAGTTATCATCAACGTTCAATTATGAATAAAGATAAAAGTGTGCTATTATCAAGGGTCCCATACCACCAGAGCAGTTTGATGGGTAGCAAATATGACAACTCCTTCTTCAACCAAAGATGATCCTTCGTTGAAGAGTTTCCAGCCTGAATCTCCTCCAACAACCCCTCCCATCATGCTCCCGATACTGCTGGTTGAAACTGCGACATTTGAAAGCGTTGGTGGCAAAGAACTTCCACAGAATTCATTCAAAGGAAGTGCAGAAGCCGATAGCACGGTCCCCGTTTTTTGCCCATCAAGAAGACACTGATTCAGTAAATTAACACCAGATCACAATTCAGAACAGTTAATTTGTTAGGTGCCACAAACCCTTACAGAATAAGCATTTTAATTGCAACAACCAATATAATTAAGATCATTCTAATGGCAACAGAACCCATGTAATTAACTTGATGGCATAGATAAATTTTCTACCTGAGTTTTAATGGAGAATCTATTTAGCAAAGGAACCACTGAGAAAGTATGTAACAAAACCAAACCCTTGCTATCACCAGTAACTGCTTTAAATTGTCGAGTAACCTGGGCCTCCTGCCCAAGGAACAATGAATGAACAACTGGTGATGTGTGTTCTCCGGAAATAACCTTCGCTGCCGATGCCCTCAACACATCCCAGACTGTAATATGACCATCACTGCAACCAGCTAGAAGCAGGTCCCCTTGCTGATTAAAGCATAGAGATGTTACTGGTGCAGTTGATTTTTCTCCTTGTGATCCAAGCAGTAGCATCTATATCCACATAGTATAATTGATAAAATTAAAATATCTTAATAAATGGAGAAGTAACAAAAAGACTGAGACCAACAAGGACCGAAGATCTTGTCAGTCAAATACAAAAATAATAAATATAGAACCAGTTTCCCGGCTTGGTTTGGAAAGATGATATCACTCTTTTCTTAACAAGAAAAAATCTCTCTTTTTTTTCCAAAAATAAACTAGACTTTACCAGGCAATGAAGGATGTAAAAAGAAAAAGATAGAGCATCCAGCCTCCACCAAGAGACACAAAAAGGCATGGCACTTGGTAGCAATCATTAAAATTTTGAACACTATAATTAGAAAAGGAATTTGACAAAATATACCAAATTGAAGCAAAAACTTCATTAATGTCCCAAAATTCATCAAGAGTTGCAACTCTTTCCTTTTCTATGTTAAAAAAAAAAAAACTTATCTTTTGTTTTCCCCTCCAAGTTCTCTACTAGAGAGCTTACGTCAAATCTTCAATAATATCTTGGATTTGTGAAGAGGGTGGCTTTGGACTTCAATAAACTTTTTGCAGAGAATATACTATCAGTGAGCTAAAGGGCATTTGGGGCACTACGTTTGCAATTAGAGGTGTTTAATCCTTCCAAGACTAGGGCTGAGAGAAGAAGTGGTGTAAAACCAAAAAGGGGTAAAATCTTATACTGGCATTTGCTAACTGAATTCTTAACTAACTGAATTGGAGAGGGTAAAAGAAATATGTGTTCATTCATGCCTTTTATCTCCAAGTATACAGCCTTCACAATCCCCTGGATGATAATCATTGGAGTTTGTCAACCAAAATAGCTTCAGAAAACAAACATCTTGACCGATCCAAGTACTTCTCCAATAAACTCAGTTTCCACTGCCTACCATAAAAGAATATCATTTCTCATGGCCCCGCAACATTTAAAAGTGTGGCCCCATGATGTTTTTTTTTTAAAAGGAAACGAGTCTCTTTCATTGATAAAATGAATTGAGACAAAAGCTCAATATGCATAATAGGGAACAATATCAAAATAACCTAAGGATCAGAGTGCACCCGGACATCTCAACGAGGTTGACACCTCCTTAGCACTCTCATCATATCCAAACTAATTGTAAACAAAATAAATAACCAATAACCAATATTAGTTCAATCCAAAGTACAGGAGAAACCCAAACCCATGATGTATAGGGCTTGAGTAATACTTTAAGCTAAAAACCAACTCCGAGTTTAGTTCTGTATCGCTAACAATTAATATACAGCATAAGACAGCCCTATCGAAAATAAACACCACTTCCATTTACCTAGCAAATTATAGTTTCTTTTTTCCCAAAATATTGACACTGGGTTTACTTTGTTAACAGGTAAGTAAATGTTATCCCATCATATGAGATGGCTATCTTCCTCATTATTGGCTCCTTTTTCATGATAGATTATTGAGACTTTCAAAAGGAAGAAGTCCTCCATTTGCCAGCCTAGTTACGATTCTTTCATGGATATCAAAAAAGAAGAAGATTTAAGCCACCACCTACTGCATACCCAAATAGCATGTGTCATTGACCCAAAATACACCTGAAAGTAGTGGCTTCCTCCTGGATAAGATTTTCATCAATATTGATTACCTATGATCAAAGACTTGCAGATCAACTTTAATCAAAATGAAGCTTAAAGATTTTGATGGCTTTAAGGAGATTATCAAGCCTACCTTCTCTGTATGAAGAAAGTAATAAGCTGTGACTTGCATATTGAAGAGTGAAGGGTGAAGACAGGTTAATTATATGGGATATTTGCCAATGAGAAGGCCATCAAGGAGATGCACACCAAAGCATGGATTGACCTTGATTTAAGCAGAGATGTCTTCAGACATTTGGGTTTCAACGACTTAATAAAGCTTTGTCAAGTTGGGAAAGGTCGGCCGTCGGGCATTATATACTTAAAATTGTTTCTCTCCTAAAGAGTAATAGCAAATTTTTTTAAATATATATTTGGGAGTGTTTAGGTTAGCTCATGAGTACCTCTACTAATCTAATAAACAACCATCTCACCTGACAACATTTGATGTGGACAGTCCTATTTTAATATCCTAATGTAAGGAGAGGCCACTATGAAGTTTGCACTCATTCATCCAAAAAATTCACTATCCCCAATGACAACTAACCAATCCATGGTGGTTAGTATTAGTAAATATTGAACCATGCCAAATAACCACTATTATAGTCTCCCAATCTTTTTTGAAAAGGTTCACTTCCTTCCTCAACAACTTGATTAGACGAAAATTGACCTCCTCGGAAAAGGATCAAATTTTAACTGAATAAAGGGGAATAGCTCTTCTAACGGAGGTACCCAATAGAAATTTTTTGGGTGGGGTCAAAAAGATTTTCAACCATCTCTATCTTAGCTCACAAGCACTAACAGGATTGCTTTCATACAATTTTTTTCAAGTTTCAGAAGCTCTGCAAAACATCACCATTGTTAGTAATCTTTTGCACCTACAGAGTATTTTCCCCAAGGCAGTGTTAACTAGATAACTTTGCGTTTAGAGGGAAGAATGTTGGGTTGGAGAAGACATCTCCAATCCAAACGACTTCCTTGAGATCAAAAAAGACCATAAAGGAGTTGAAATTTCCTGTTCTTCTATTTTAATCCTTTTCCCTTCATGCTCCTACTACAAAGTATAACGTTCTAACAACTTCCTTGAGATCAAAAAAGACCATAGAGGTGTTGAAACATCCTCATTCTTCTATTCTGATCTTTTTTTCTGCTTATCCTCCTACTATAATTTTCTAAGGCGTACTTTTCATCATGTGTGTCCCTACCTTCTTAAGCAACTCCAAATTTGGCCCTTTCAATACTTTTAAATACAATGCCGCCATTTCACTCAGTATCATTTCCATTTATGATCGATAAAATTATTAAGAACTTGAATAGTAAAAATGATATCATCATCTCGAGGAACAAGAAACTGATGGCATTTCTGAAAAAGCAACAAAAAATCCTATATGCTTCTCAAAAAAATAATAATAATAAAACAAAACAAAAAAAAAATCTATATGATGCCAAATTTGGCACTTGTAATACTTTACCAGTAAAACGTAAAATGACAACATAATTACTCATTGTATCCTAATGCTTATATCCCTCTACAAAAAGGAAGGTACGTTTTAAGAAAACTTTAGAATTCAAGGACACAATTGTGCAACCTATGTAAGGTCGTGTACGTTCTAAGAAAACTTAAACCGTGGATGTAATACAGTTTTCTGAACAACTGGAAACTTATGGCATTGCTGGAAAGGAGAATTCTGACTGTAACTTGAAATCTCCTGTATAAGATGTCAAAAGTTTCAAGTCTCGCCCAACATTTTTAACATCTCAAACATTTCGTTGAAGTGGGTGCAAAACTGAATGTAACGTTCGAGAGACCCATATAGTACAAGTGGGGAAGAAGGAGAAAGAAAAATGCAATCGGTAATACTACTTGCATCTATTAGCTGATGCTATTGAACAATATATCAAACATGCATTCATGGTCGCAGCTCCATTATTCATCTAAGTTCTAAGTAGACAAAAAGAAACTAGCATCAAGAAAGAAACTACATATTGAATAGGTACAATGTTGACCTTCGCATCCATGTTGTCACCATTTTGAGCTGAGTATTTACTAGCCACCACAACAATATTTCCTTTTGACATTCCAACTGCAATATAATTCGCATGAACAGCCAGGACTTGGGGAAAACCATGTTCACGCTTGAATGAATGTGATGAAATAGTTCTTGAAATACTATTGTCAGCTTGAATGTCGAAGTACCCCAATGTTGTTGTGCCTCCCTTAATACCTTCAAGCCTCATTGGTTGGGCAGCGACGCCTTCTTCCCAATGCAGTGCAGTGAAAGCCTGCTTCTTTTCAATTTCTTCAGCCAATTCGAGTGGATTGGTCGAGGACAGGGGCATCATTTCTGGACGTTCACCGATTTGAAAGTTGTCCAGCTGCTCGGTTGTTTCCCCTGATTCAATGATATCGTTCACTACACTGGGATTCTCAATGGCAAGATCCACCTCCGTATCTTTTGACGGTTGAAGACATTTCTCGAAATTTTGAGTTTCCAACTCCAGGCTCCCATAGCCCACAGCACTTCCCTCCTCGTCAGATTCGGTAGACCACGGAATAGCCCCTTCATTTGATTCATTGACATCCAATTCTGTTGGATGTGCATCCATGGAACAAACATTTTTCTCAACAGGACCACACAAGCTTCTATCGTTGGCTTCCACTGGCGGTAGAGTTGTAGGGCTCTCGTTGAAATTCACGCCATCCACAGAACTCAGTTCTGCTTCGCATTCCATATCTCTAGTTATACGAAACTCGTCATTATATGGGACGCCGTCTCGAATGTTGTCCCTTGCCCACAATTCACCACCGACGCTTATAGATGCAACCTGATAATCAGCAATCCTGTCGACAATTGAAATTGACTTTTCGCCGGACTCCTTTGAATGAATGTTAGTATGATATAAACTATCAGAGAAAAACTCTGACTCGACAGCAGAAGAGGAAGCCAACTCGTCGTCGTCGAGAACCATGTTCCCATATCCTGCCCTCCTCGACTTGATTGCTGCAGCGTGCGGGGCTGGCGTGGACCGAGAAGCCGCAGCAGCTGCGGCAAGCGCCGCCCCAGGTTTCGCATTCGATCTAACCCCTCCAAACAACGATGGCAATGGACGAGATCCCCTTCGAAACGGATCGTCCGTTAATTCACCAACCTTGGCATGAGAGACCGCACCTGGTTTCAATTGAACTGACTTCTCGTTCCATGGGTTGCTTCTGGGAGCTTCAGAAACCTTAATTGTTTCCTCAAACGGAGACTTGAACGGTGATATAGAAGGAGAAGTGGAGACCCCGCCGTCCACGGCGGCGATGTTGCGACGGCCACGGGGAGGGGGAGAATGGGGAGGAGATGATGGTGAAGATGAGGTGGAAGAACTGGACTCATTTAGAATCTCGTCGATGCTACGGTGAGGGAATGATAGGTCGTCGTCGTCGTCGCCGCTGGAGAGGTGTGCGTGAATGAAGGCATTCAAGTCCAGCTCCATTGGAGTGAGCGTTTCGGTGTCAGTCAGCTCCTTGGTCATTCTCGATCTTGAAAGCCAGCTCGTACCGCTGTGAGGACTAGTCCACCACTCCTTAGGAGGTACCAAATAGAGATGTCCACGGGACCGGCCGGGACCAGGGATAACTTCTCCGCTCAGTCTTGGTTTCCTATTTCATTCTCCATTCTAGCTAAATTTTTCACAGGTATTGGGTGGGATTTTTTTTTTTTTTTAAGGAAATTCGTGGGATCGAACTTCCTAAATAAATTTTTTCCCTTTTAATTTAAAAAAAAAAAAAAACAATTAAAATAGATCACTAGTGCAAAAAAATTTAAATTAAATAATTAACTTTTATATAATTAGTTTTATATGAATCATTAAAATTTAAAAATAAATTATTCAAAATTTTCAAGTTAAAGAAAATAGTTATCTATCGAATTATTTATATATATAATCTAAATTAATTAAAATTCAAACATATTATTTTTTTTTACACTAATTCAAAGAGATTCATCATTTTAACCATTAAATAATAAACTTTAAAAATTAAATATAATATTTATAAAATAAAAATAAATAATACAACATTAAATTACTATAATAAATATAAGAATGAAAAAAACCTCACAAGGGGAGGACGGAGAACTCGTCCCCATTTAGGTTGGAGAATTTTTTTTTCCACACTCCCTCATCCATTCCCCACATAAAACAGGAATCCCCGTCTTGTTCGAGGCGGGTCCCCACGGAACCCTTCAAAGTTGACATCTTTAGCCCCAAATATTTGAACTTTTTTTCCCAATGCAAATCCTAACTCATTATAATTATGTAGTATATATAAATTGGTTTTTTTTTCTTACTTTTTCTCCCCCATTTTATCTTTTGAAGTTTGTTTTCTATTTGACTAATTTTGTTTTATTGTAATTGTCTTTTTAAATTTAATTTTTTATATTATAATTAATTATGGTTTTATTGTGAGTGACTATTGAATGTTTTCATTCTTCTACTCTGCCACATTTTACTCTTCCAATTAACATTAAGTCAACATTAGTTGGGTTGAGTTGATAAAAATTACCAATTCACCCACCAACTTTAAATGTTAGTAGTGGAGTTGATTATTTTTACCAACTCACTCCAACTCTCCTTCCCTCAAATGTTTTCAATGCTCCACCCATCATTCACCATGATTGTAAATCACAAGTCATGTACCTGTGATTGTGTTGTAAAAAGGTTTGTGTTGTAATGCCTCGTAACAAAATTAAAAAATAAATTGTAAATCACAAGTCATGTACCTGTGATTGTTGATTTTGCGACTTAAAATTAAATTTATAAGTTTTTCTTTAACACAATAAAGGAAGAGTGTGGGGAATTTAACTTTCGACCTTAATAAAACCAACCGAATTAATATATTTCAATTATAGTTGAGCTACGCTCGTGTTACCTGATAGAATGTTGTAAGCGATTAATTATCATACTTAACATTCATTATGAATATTGTTTCATATAGTAAAGTTATAAATCATTATTTTTAATATACCATTGCAAACATTCAATAATTGCCAACCTGAGCATAGTTAGAATGATCAAGACATGCATCCTAAAAAATAAATGTAATAAGTTTGAATATCCCACCTACAACCGAAAAAAGAGTGTAATTACATCTAACGAGAATATCGATATCATAAATATATTCGAGTGAATAAAACACCAACTACTATTTTAAAGAACAACATACGACCCTCCATCACCACAATTGCACAGTCCAACCTTTAACTTTAACTTCGAGATTGACATTACAAGCACTATGCCAGTTGAGCCATGCTTATTTTGGCGACATTTTGTAACAATTTAGTCATTAAATTATTGTACTTAATAAATTGTTGTGTAAGTTTAAATTTACGTACAACCGATTCAAATTACAATTAGAAACCAACACGAGAATAACTCGTATTGTATAAAAGTATGTACACTCAACCAAAAAGTTAAACGTTCAAATCTCATATCTTACAATTATCAAACTAAAATAAAAAATAAAAAATTTAAACGTGCAATGATTTAGTTTTAAACATTACGAGTATTTATTGTGAAAACTCACATAAATGTGAAAAAATAACTTTATCGAAAAGAAAAAACCATCATCAATGTGAAATAACAATTTAAATTTATATTAGACGAGGAAATGATTTCCTAAAATACATCTAGTAGTGGTGTAAGAACTCTTATTAAATCTAAATAACAAATTTATCTTGTAGTAAGAATAAATCATTCGAGAACTAAATTGATAAAATATAAAACTACACGAACTAAAAAGTTATAGGGTTTTATTTGTTTATTTAATGGATGTAATGGATATAGGGTAAATTTTGCGTTAACGGTCGGAATAAAAAGAGTAGAAAATTCCAGTCACATACACATGCCAAAGGTGGGGAATTTTGGTATATAATAGCTAAGCTAACTTTCACAGTAAATTCCAATCAACTATAAATGGACAGCAGGGCGATGACGTAAATAAAATAAAGATTTTTAAGACCCCACGTGGCCACAAGCCGCGAAAATTGCAATTCTCACCTCCGTCAGTCTCGTCTCCTGTTTGTCTCTGCAACGGGAGAAACAAAAAACAGACAAAAGAAGAAAAGAAAAGAAGAGAAAAGAAGAACAGACGAATCGATCGCATCCAGTGACCGGCGGTGAGTACCTTCCCCAACTCGATCATGGCTCAGAACCAGCTTATCGACTCCCTCACCTCTCATATCTCCCTCTACCATTCTACATCCGTTCCCGTCAACCGTGATACCAATTCCAATCCCAGGTCCTCGATCCTTAAATGGTTCTCTTCTCTCAGCGTCCACCAACGCCAAGCTCATCTCACGGTCGTTGATTTCAAATTCGTCCAAATCCTCATCCAAATGGTGGCCGAAGTTCGCAGACGTGGACACGGGTTCTTTATCCTCCTGCCCGACATTCCCTCCTGCGACCCTCTGCACCTACCCAGCTTATGCTTTAAGAAGTCCCGCGGACTATTGTCTCGTGTCTCCGAGTCCAACGAGTCCGAAAGGATGATTTTTGAGTCCAGTCGATTATTCGGTTCCAGGGAAGGCGACAAGCTCGAGGAATGTTCTTGTTCGTTAAAGAACATCGATTCTCTAACTGTAAGCGAGGAATTTGTCTCAAATGTGGACAAATTTGTCGAGGCAATGGATGGAGTTTCAAATGGGGCGTTTTTGAGAGGTGAAGGGGGTGACCTGGCGTCCAATTGGGCTGAATTAAATTGGTTAAAAGCGAAAGGATACTACAGTATCGAGGCCTTTGTGGCGAATAAGTTGGAGGTGGCTTTGAGATTGTCATGGATGAACTTGAATAATGGAAAAAAAAGATCGGTAAAGTTCAAAGAGAAGGCTACCGCTATTGGCATGGCGTCAAACGTGTTTTGGAGGAAGAAGGGATGCGTGGACTGGTGGGATAAATTGGATGCTTCGTCAAGGGAAAAAATTTTGACTGCAATTCTGGGGAAATCAGCAAAAAATTTGGTAATTCTGGGAACATTAACATGCTGTCCATCTTGTGTGCTTATTTAGTTGAAGTCGTTACAAATTATTTAAGAATACTCGGGTTTCTGGTGCTTAATCCTTTCGTCTCTTTACTTAATTTTTGCTGAAGTTTATGTATCTTCTCTTTTTACATATCTTTTAATCATTACTCAAAATATTTAGGTCGACCATGTGGATTGATATTTTATATATGTATAAAGCTAAGTCGAATGAAGGTTTTGGGTATAAATGAAGATATTGGATCTGGAGTTGTCTTAGGACGGTTAGATACTCTATCGTTTTTAACAGTAAGTTGAGAGGTAGGATTCTTGGATTGTCCCCTTCATCTCCTTGCTGGTTGATAGATATTCTGAGTATAATTATATCAAGGGAAGTGGAGACCGAGAGTGACATACTTGAGGGGTTTCAGGTAGAGAAGGATAATATTTTCTTGTTTATCTCTAGTTTGCTGATGATAATATCTACTTTTGCTTGATGTTTTGAGGTAGGTTCCTTTCCTTCCTTCTACTCTTTTGGATCAAGTTGTGGAAAAAGTTTCGGACGCCAAGGGAGGCAAACTCACTCTGACACGGTCAGATTTGAACGTGATTGCAGACTTATTTTCTCCCTTTGCTTAGGGTTCACATGTCAGATAATAAGTCTTTGGAGAAGTGTATTAGAGACTTCTTATGGGAAGGGTTTGATGTGGGGAAGAGTTCTTATTTAGTCTTGTGGGGTGTGGTTTGGTGACCAAGCTGCTGGATATCATGGGTCTAGGCATCTGCAATTTAAGGGCACAAAACGAGGCATTGTTGACTAAATGGTTGTAGCAATTTCTTCGAGAGTACGACACCTTATGATGTAAGGTATTGTAAGTAAATATGGCTCCATTATTTTGAGTAGATACCCCAGGTGAGGTTTCGAAAGGTACTACTGGAAATCTACGGGAAGCTATTTTTGATGGGCTTTTCCTCCTCATTTTGTTTAGTGCTTGGTAGATGATGCGTCGGATACTTATTTTTGGGAGGATAAATGGTTAAGGGATAGACCCCTTTACTCTTTTTTTCTCGTTTATACTATTTGATCTTCTATGAGAAATCATTTGGTGGCTTTTATCCTTCCCACTTATAGAATCACATCCTTCATTGTTCTTGATTTCCATCATCATTTGTCCAATTGGAAAACAGTAGATATGTGGCCCTTTTATCACTTCTAGGATATTTTTCTATCACTCTGGAGATAAAGGATTGTTTTATGGTGAATCTCTCTCCCTTCAACCTCTCTGTCGTTTACTAGTCGTGGAAGGTTAAAATTCTTAAGAAGAACAAATTCTTTGTGCAACAGGTCCTTCATAGTGGAATTTGTTATGCCAAACAGAGCAACTATGGTGTGTCCTGTGCAAGGGTGAAGCTGTGCATATTAACCATCTCTTGTGGACTTGTGAGATTAGGATTGCTTGGTATAGAGATATTGCTTGTCATTCTTCCTCCAAGGATCTCTCTTGCCTTTATGATTCTGATGAGGGCTCAGTTGTTAGTGTGAGTAGTGAAGAATTTGATCTTTCATTATTTTTACTCAGTTCTGAGGAACCATTTTCAGTAGAACATATAGGGGAAGCTTTTGATATTTTGTTTCAAAGAGATGAGAAAATGCAGTGTGTTCAAGATACAAGGTTGAATGCTTCCCTTTGTCTCCCTCTCAGATACCATTTAAATTTTCTTCAATTGTCGAAACTTGTGGTCTTCAATTGTGTAAAGTGGGTTAAATCATTGGCCTTTCAGAATGCTCATTTGCACGTTGTTTCGGTTTTAGTCCTTTGAGTCGGCTAAATTGTTTCGGTTATAAAGATGTGTATAAAGTGGGTTAACTTTTCCTCCCAGATGTGTCTTTTTAAATACTTTCGGGCAAAAAGGTGAAGTCTTATCCCCATTTTTGTATTTGGAGTTGGTTTCAGCCGGAAGATACTCGGCTAAATTTTTCTTCAAGCAATTGGTTGCATCTAAAGTCTTGGATAAAAATGTGTATAAAGGAAGCTGCCAATCCATTTTCTTTCTCCTTCCATCTGCGGGCTAAGTTTGTGAAAGCTTTACTTGCTGAAATTTGATTCAAGAGGAATCAAAGGGTTTTCCAAGACAAATCTCTTTAGTGGTTTGATCATTTTGAAGTTGTAAGGATCATTGCTTCTTCCTGGTGTTCTCTTTCCATTATGTGAATGATTCCATTTAAGATATATGTTTGAACCAAGGGTTCGTTTCTTCTGTTTAATCATTGTTATAAGGTTGGGTACTCTTTATGTTTATGGTTTTTATGTTTTCTATTTTTGTTTCCCTGTATTTTGAGCATTAGTCACTTTTCATTTATCAATGAAAAGTTTTGTTTCCTTAAAAAAAAAAAACCTTTCCTTGCCTTTTTTAGTTGCTATCTCTTTTGTTTGTATTTTCGATTATTCTATTTTTCAGAATTTCTTTTGCTTGGTTTCTTTGTATTTTGGAGCATTAATCTCTTTTCATTTTCTTAATAAAAAGTTCAATATCCAATTTTTCTACTTTCCTTGCCTCTGACTATTCGGTACATGCTTAAATTATGGACAACAATGACGTTTTGTCCCTCCTTAGTGTTTTTGTTTCAAATTTTTTTAATTTATTTTTTGTAATTATCCTTTAGGTTTTATTTTGTTGGACTAGCTTCCTTCAGTGGGATTTTCCTCCTTTTTTTTTTCCCTGCAGGTATAGTTTTTTTGATACCCTGTTACCCCCACCACATTTTCGGTCCTTCCAATTCTTATTCAACTTGTGACCATAGAAATAAGGTCAATCTTTGAGCTTTGCTTCATAGTTAATGCTTTAACAACTTGCAAAAACTCAAAAGAAAAATAGGCAAACTTGTTTGAAGCTCACTTGTTAGAAAACAAACTTTTTTTTTTGTTAAAAAGGCCTCGAATATTTTCTTTTTGAAATCAAGAAAGAATTTACCTAACTAATTTCCAAACTCACATTCTTGACTTTTCTCTCATTTTTATCTATAGACAGAGTATTATTATTTACTTGTTTCTCTATCACTTATGTTTTCACACTTTTCTTTTCCATATATTTCTATTGCTCTTGTCTCGATTTCTTGCCTTTTGTCTTCCAATGCACACACATCAAGTTTTACTTCTCTTGGAAGTAATGATACAAGTGTAGGATCATATGTTACTTTGGGATCTAATGTACTAGCAATGTCAGCATAAAGTATTCTTGTTTCAAGTTCACTACCACCTACTTTTCTATCCCACTACTACTAACACATACTTCTCTAGAAATAGGTGGTTCAATAATAGTAGTAAGATTACAATCATGTGGTTCCTTGCAATTCAATGACTTACTAGACAAAACATCATTATCATGCATAGGTATAACATTAAAAACGCGTGTTTACTCCAATGGTCAGGCGCCTGTCTCTGATCCTTCGGGATGCATAGGTACAACATTAGCAAGCTTCTCTTTACTACTTTATCTTGATGGCAATGTGCACCATTTCTTCCAAATTCCTATAAGGTCAAATTTCTTCTCAATGGGCAAGCATCTCGACAATGTCCTTATTAAGTCCTTTGTAGAATCGATCCATGACAGCTTCCTCATCCTCATATATGGTAATCTCCTTAAGTAATAGCAACATTTCTTCGTAGTACTTCTCCACACTCTTGCTCTCTTGTTTCAAAGTTTGCAATATGTGGAAAGACTTAGGAACTAAATGCTTTCTCATGAGAAGCTTGATTTCTTTCCATGAGGGTATTGCATGGTTTCACTTCTCCTTTTTAACAACAAAATAATCCACCATGTTAGGGCATAATCCTCAAATGTTGGAGCAATAAGTTTTACCTTTCCTTTTTCACTATAGTGGTGGTGATCAAATATGACATCAAAATTTTCCTATTAAAGAAGATACTCTTCAGGATTTGAAATACTTCCAAAGAACAATGGAGGCATGTTTTGGTCAATATGATGATCATTTCTTGGAGCTCTTCCTTGTGTATGCATGACTACAAAAAGATGCTAGCATAAAGAAAAATTGGCCTCATAATCACTCCCTCATATGTTTCACTCAAAGATGTAAGACCACTCGTGTTTACGCTCAAAGATGTAACACTCCACAAATATGCTAATTCTCTCAGAAACGTAGCCAAGGGTTTGCAATACCAAGTATTTAAGGAGAAAACCTTGAACACAAAAGCGAGATTCATGTGAAATATTGGAACTCAAGCAAAGAAAACAGGTAGAACCAACAAAAATAAGAAAACTAATAATCAAGAACCTAATGTTCAACATCCAACAAATTAGGACGAGAAACAATAAAAACAAGATATTTAGAATTAAGATTTTTTTTTTTAAAACGGAAACGAGCTTCATTTATTGAATTAATGAAAAGAGATTAATGCTCAAAGTACAATATAGGGATACAATAAGCGAAAAAGAATCAAGGATAAGGTGGTGCACCCGGACATCTCAACTAGGTTGACATCCCCATAGCACCCTTATCATCTCCAAAGACATCAAATAATGCAACCAAAGCAATTGAATACAATTAAAGTTGATAATCTAAAAGGCCAAGAATACAAGCCAAACTAAATTAATCTGAACAAATAAAACCTTTCCAATTCAAGCTTATGTCTTGGATGAAAAAGTTCGAGAATATCTTGGAAAGACAGCACCAAGAAGAATATCTTGTAATTTGATATTATTTCTCTAGTGCTTTTTGAGTGCCGACTCTTTTCATTACATCAGTAAAAAGTTTTGTTTCCTCTAAAAAGAAAAAAAAGAAGATAAAACTATGTTTGGTAACTAACTAACTAAGTTAGCTGACAAGATACTAAAACTAATTTATTGATGGACCTGCTAATTAAAGTAATTACAAAGATCCCCCTAACAAGCTTACATCGGTTTTCTTCCCTGAAAAGTTTAACTCACTTTTAATTTTGATTTGTCTACAGCAGGTTTGAGATTTATCACCATATTTCAGCTAACTTGCAGTCATTTTTTGAGGTTTCAGATACATGAGATTTTGAGGTGGACAAGTGGACTTGCGGAGCATGAGATGGGGCTCTTTAGTGCTGAATGGAATAGACCATTTAGGTACAATTGTACTATATCTCCACCAAGGTCCATGTTAACATCCCAAGCGGACCTGCATATTGACTTCAACATAATTCCAGCTACCCATTCTGGAAAACCTTATTTGTTAACCAACATCTTTAGAAATTTGCTTGTGCTTCAGGATATTGTTACGATGGTATCATCGTGTCTTCATGATGAATACTATAAGAGTAATCTATTCTATAGCACTTTGGGTTCTATCTGTGCCATCCCTGATTGTATATTAAGAAAATTGCGGGAATTTCTTATGTTTATTTCACTTGATTGCACAAAATTTGAGCTTCTAGGAGAGGGGAATAGTAAGTCCTTTCCAAGTAAATCAAGAGAGCATGTAGGTGCTTCCAGTAGAAGGAAAAAGGGAAAGAGCCGGAAATCACAGAATCCTGTGCTGAGGGCATGCACAGATGATTTATCATGCAATAAATTTGTGAAGGTAAATTTGGTTTGAAGCATAAGAAAAGTTATATTATGGACTTATCCGCATGATATGAATTTAATTTTTTGATGTAGCCTCAGGAATTTGACAAGGAGTGTGCTCATAAAGGGAGAGAAGAAATGACGGGATCCACAACAATGTCTATTATGCCCAAGGGAAATGAGACTTGCAGAGAAATTCCAGCAGATGTATCTAAAACGGTTGATTTGATTTTTATTTATGATTTTACTAGTTTTTTTTTGTTTTTTTTTATTTGTATCATATATTTAATGGCTTGAGTGCATTGTAACCAGTAGCCTGTCACCAGGTACATGACCATAAAATGAGTGTTGGAAAAGATCAAGGCACTGCAAGGAAGAAGAAAAAACACAAGAGTAAAAACTCTGGTGGGAACAGCAGATTAGTTGAAATAAGACCTTCTGTTGGGCCAGCCGTTAAATTTTCCTTGCCGTCAAGTTCTCAGGATCAGGTAGCAGAGTTGGATGATATATTTGTAAAACCTTCCATCTCAAATATCAAGAATGATAGTTCAAATAATTATGACAGTTCAACATTAAACTCAAGTCCTCTAGTTCTCTCTAGTTCAAATAGAGAGTATGAAAGTAGCCAAAATATTGAAGTACATGAAGTTTCTGGGTTAACGAAATCTGTCTGTCAAATTGGTCCTGGAGAATCTCAGTTCCCAAAAGGAATAATTGAAAATCAACGCTTATCATCTACTTTGGAAACTTCTACATCTTTTATGGATTGCAGTGCAGTACCTTCTCATTTGCCGTCATTGGAGTTAAAAAATATTGTCAAAAGTGATGTCAATGGGAAGGGCTCTCTGCGAACTTGTGAATTAGGAGATAAATCATGTTTGTTGGATAAACTTCCGAGAACCATTGATGTAAAGGAGAAATCATGCTTATCTCGAGATCAATTTAGTGGTGATACTTGTAATACTAGGACCTTGAACCCCTTGGAACATTCTCCCTATGAATGGCATGGTGTAGCTTCTTTGTATATTCCATCATTCAATTCACATCTCCCACCTGCTACTGATAGATTACATTTAGATGTTGGTCATAATTGGCACAATCATTTCCGTCGGTCTTTCACACCTGCAATGCATCAATCAAGAAATTCTTCTGTTAAAGGTGGTTGTAATCCAATTCTGACTCGACCACTGTTAATGAGTCTAGATTTGCCCCCAGTCTTACGAAGTGCTTCTGGCTTGGCTTCAACAATGACGTCAAATCATGATATTGGGTTTCTTTCTAGGAGACAACCTACTTTTTGTCAGGGGTTCCCTAATAACAGCAGTCAAATTAGTACGGAAGATGAGAAGTACTCTGGTAATCTCACCGATTTTCCTGATTTGTCAAATAATCAAGACCTAGCTGATGAGTGTGATGGAAACTGGATATCAGAGGAAGAACTGGAAATGCATGCAGTTTCTGGGATAGACTATAATCAGTATTTTGGTGGTGGTGTTATGTACTGGAATCCTTCTGATCACCATGGGGCAGGATTCTCTCGGCCTCCTTCTCTTAGTTCTGATGATAGCTCATGGGCTTGGCGTGAAGCTGACATGAACAGGACTGTTGATGATATGGTTGCTTTCTCTTCTTCTTACAGTAATGGGTTGACTTCCCCAACTGCTACTTCGTTCTGTTCTCCTTTTGATCCACTGGGTTCTGGAAAGCAGGCTCTTGGTTATGTGGTGCAAGGAACTGATCTACCCAACAACATGCTTCATTCCTCACCAACCATGAAAGACACGGCAACAGAGGAAGATGGTCCTAGATCTTTGCCAAATTTGCCTGGTGATGTTGAAGGGAAAACAGGAGACTCACATTCATTTCCAATCTTGCGCCCTATTGTTATTCCAAGTATGTCGAGGGAAAGATCTAGATCTGAGTTCTGTCATGGTTATGATCATAAAAGCCCATGTATCCCTCCTACTAGGAGAGAGCAATCTCGAGTAAAGCGCCCACCATCTCCAGTAGTTCTTTGTGTTCCACGGGCACCAATACCACCTCCACCTTCTCCTGTAAGTGACTCCAGGAAGCACAGGGGGTTTCCAACTGTTAGATCTGGTAGCTCAAGTCCAAGGCATTGGGGTGTCAAGGGTTGGTATCCTGATGGAACTAATTTGGAAGAAGCCTGCTTACGTATTGATGGTGCTGAAGTTGTATGGCCTAACTGGAGAAATAAAAGTAATTCTAATCGCTCAACAGTTCAACCTTTGTCGTTAATAGCTATGTCCCAGATAGCTCTCGATCAGGAACATGTGAGTATGCAACCGCAATCCAAATATTTGAGCTATGTACTGGGTCTGAAGTTTCCTTATTATTAATTTTCTTTTGCAGCCAGATGTTGCATTTCCTCTCTTTCCACCTACGATTAGCTGTTCTGTAAAAAAAGAATCTCTTTCTTTGATGCATAGCCGCCTACATGATGAGATCGACTCTTTCTGCAAGCATGTAAGAACTCTCATTGTTGCTATTTTTGTAGTATTTCCTAGTTGGAATTTATCTAAATGATTGTTATCACTGAGAAATGCTATTCATGGGATATATGCCATACTAGGTTGCTGCAGAAAACATGACTAAGAAGCCTTACATCACTTGGGCTGTTAAACGGGTTACACGGTCCCTTCAAGTCTTGTGGCCCAGGTCCAGAACAAACATTTTTGGTTCAAATGCAACTGGTTTGTCCCTTCCCACGAGTGATGTGGATCTTGTGGTTTGTCTGCCTCCAGTGAGAAATCTGGTTAGTTCATTACTTTAACTGGATCCATCACGCCTCTGTCCAGCTTTAGTGCTTTAAACAAGGTTTGTTGCGGTTATCTTTTAGGAACCTATTAAAGAAGCTGGGATCTTAGAGGGACGTAATGGTATCAAAGAAACCTGCCTTCAGGTATGTTTATTTTTATCTCAAGGAATTGCAGCTGATTATTTTTTAGGCCTACTCCAGTCATTGCTGATTATTCCTTCTAAAGGATATATTTTTATCGTTCAAAAAAAGAACAAAAAAAAAAAAAAAAAAAAAAAAAAAAGAATGATTTTTTTTTATAATATTTATTTAAATTATAGTCTTAGTAAATCCAATCTTAGTTTTTAGTAAAAGTTAGTATATCAATATGATGGTTATTGCTTCCTCTTTTTGCATTGGAGTTTCTAATACCCTAGAGCTTTCCATTTTTTCCTTTGTTGATTTAGATTAGTTAAAGAGGTGTTTTGCTCTCTCCATGTCATAAGGTTGGGATGGACCCCTATTGCCTCTTGTAATTTTGATTCTTTTTTATCATTTTTTTAAAATAAAACTTTTCATTGATAAAATGAAAAGTAACTAATACTCAATATTCTCACAATTTATTGTATCTATTTCTTACCAAATGAACAAAAAGAAGTTGGTTGTCTCACTATCTAGAACATGTTGAAGCAAGTGTTATGTTTATTAGAAATATGGGGTTCCATCTCAAAACCAATTGGCAATGAGAGGAGTAGCCCATCTATCTTATTAAGAGTGTGAGGTCCCTTGACTTTTCCAATGTGTGATCCTCAACATGCCCCCTCAAGATGGTGCCTCTTCTGGGTTCACCATTCTTGATTGGATCCTAATTCCTTTTTATTGGACCAAATACCCATTTGGGCTTTATGGGCTCCGATACCATATTAGATAATATGAAGTTCCATCTCAAAACCAATTGGCAATGGGAAGTGTAGCCCATCTATCTTATTAAGAGCGTGAGATCCCTTGACTTTTCCAATGTGGGATCCTCAACATGTGCTTTCGAAATAAGTTTAGATTTATTCTTTGTTTTTTCTGAGGAATAGAAATTTCTCCTCTCCCAAAAACCACATGGTATTAGAGCAACTCTAATCACACAAAACCCTAACCTACACTTCTAGTGAGCGACTTCCTTCTTCGCCTTTTTTTCCTTTCTTTTCTTTTTTTTTGAAAAGGAAACTAGACCTTTCACTAAATGAAAATAGACTAATGTTCCAAACTACAAAATTTCCAAAGAAATAAGAAAAAAGAAAAAGAAAAGAGATGATTACAACTGATTATGAGTACAAGCCAAATAAGACGAAATGCCTACGACTAAGAAGCACTAAAAGCTTGGATAGTGCGCACCCTATTTTTGTTTCGTTGGTGGTCGGCTCTCGGTATTATTTGGGAGTTTTGAAGCAGCTATCGATTTTTAGTGTTTGGGGGAGGCCTCATTCATATTTACTTCTTTCTTTTCTTTTGCAAGTGCTCTAAGTCTCAGTCAAAGATTTTGGAACTTTTTTTTTTTTTTTGGCTCTTTATTTGTTTATTTTCTTTGGATCTTTATGGTTTTATTTGTTATTTGTATTTTTTTTTTCACTTCCTTTTGGGAGTTCTTATCCTTTGAACATTTTTCCCTTTTCATTAAATCAATGATAAGTTGTTTCTTGTTTTTTTTTTTTTTTTTTGAAAGGAAACAAAACTTTTCATTGATATAATGAAAAGAGAAATGCTTACAATACAAGGATACTTGAAAATCAAAAGATCATGTAAAAATTGCTAGAAGCCAAAAGATAAACATCTTAAAATAGAAGATTAACAAGAAAAAATTGCTAGCAGCTTCAAAACGATCCGACTATTGAAGAGGTTTATCATGGAACACCCTTTGATTTCTTTCAAACCAGATTTTAGCAAGAAGAGCTTTGACAGCATTAGACCATAATATTTGGGTAGTAGGCTTGAAAGAAGGCCCATATAAGATTTGAAGAACATTTTCTTTGAAAGAGACATCGAAGACCCAATGAAGATGAAATATAGATAGCAACTTCCTCCAACAAGCAAGCGAATAACCACAGGTCCACAGCCGAAGACAAGATGTTGGAGGTCTACACTAGCAGCCAAACACAGGGAGCAGATTGAAGGAGAAAGAATATGTGAAGGCAACTTTCTTTGAAGAACTGATGAGCAATGTAAGGATCCATGTATCATTGTCCAAATAAGAACATTAATTCTTTTGGGACTATTTGACTTCCAAATACCTTTGAAAACAAATTTATCCAAAGCTTCAGCAGCTATCAATTGTTTGAAAAGCGAGTTGACAGAAAAATTTCCAGAAGGCTCCAGTTTCCAGATTCTCGAATCTGATAAATCCCCCACTTTTTTGCTTGATAAACTATGAATAAGCTGCTGAAAATCCAGTATTTCGTCTTCTTTAAGCAGTCTTCTAAAATAAACAGCCCAAGACAATGTTTTACCATCCCAATGGCTTGAAACCGATCCATTTGGCAGTTGGGCAACTCTATAAAGCCAATGCCCATCCTCGAATATTACATCCAGCAATAGAATCTTCAATAATTTTAATTCAATCTGAATTTAGAAGCCAACTATTGAAGAATTTAAAAGGGGAAGGACCCCATTGAACCACTCCAGCTTCCAGAATTAAAGGAAAAAGATCTGAAAATGTTCGAGCTTGTCTAGAAACACGAGAATTATCAAATAAGTCATCCCATTTTCTTGAAATAAAAAATCTGTCAATTAAGGAATGGGAAGAATCTCCAACGCCTCTTGACCATGTAAATTTTCCATTTGACAGAGGGATTTCCAGCAACCCACAATCTTCAATAAATTTGTTGAACTTTTTCATACTTTTTGTGCTTCTTCCAAACGGTAATCGTTCATGAGCCCAACGAGTGATGTTAAAATCACCACCAATACACCATGGTCCTTCAATAAAACTATGAATAGACAGTAAATTCCGGCCAAAGAAATTTCCTTTCCTTGTAATCACAAGGTCCATAGACATTTGTAACCCAACATGTCTTCCTGCTTGCTGTTAATAACACTGTGGATAAAGAGTAACCACCTTTAAGAGATTCCATCAATGTAACTTTACTCTCATCCCACATTATAAGCAAACCTCCATACTTTCCTAGAGAATCTACAAATACCCAAACAACATCTTTTGAATTCCAGATTGCCTTAATAAGGAAGCCATCCACCATTTCTTTCTTTGTTTCTTGAATAAAAACAATATCTGGGTGCTGGTTTATGAGGAATCTTTTCAATGCAATTTGTTTTGACTTGATAGTAAGTCCTCTTGTATTCCATGAAATGATTTTCATTGTTCTTTAACACCGATCAACAAGATTACTAAGAGTGATGAGAAGAGGCTCTTCCAAATTTCAATCCAGTTTCATCTACTAAAGAAGAAAATTTAGATGGAATTTGAGATGAATCAAGCAAAGAGAACTTACTTGAAGGTGATTGTGGAGACTTCTTACTTGAGGGAGTTTGAAAAAGATAAGCTGTCTCAACCTCAAAACAATTGCCTTCCGTCTCTGTAGATGACTTCTTTAGATGGAAGTTGTTTCTTGTTAAAAAAAGAAAATACTGCCCAACCTGGTTGAGTATTGTTAGCAATGAAGAGTTAATATATGGCACAAAAAACTAGCCAGCCACTAAGCAGGATACAGTATTAAATACATGATTTTAAAATTTATGAAGATGCGTTTGGTTGTAGATGCTGTTCAGTTGTAGCTTTACTATAAAGAAGTGCATTCTCAATCTCACATCACATTCATATTATTCCTTCTCTTTGTTACAGTTCGCTTGGCTGAGGTTATGATTTTATTTTTCGAAGTGTAGAATCTTAATAAATATTTTGTCCATAGAAGATCTGACTTCATTAGAGCAGCACCATGCATATGCCTATAAAGCGTAAGGTTCTGTCTACAAAAAAAAGTTCAATAAATATTTTGGTTTTTCAGCATGCAGCCAGATATCTTTCCAATCAGGAATGGGTCAAAAGCGATTCATTAAAGACGGTGGAAAATACTGCTGTAACTGCCTTCTCTATCAACTATTTAATTAATTCTTATCAATAATAGATATTATTCCGTACATTTGCTCATCAGTTTCGTTTTTGGGTCAGATACCTATTATCATGCTTGTTGTTGAAGTTCCTCATGATCTCATCACTTCGTCCACTTCAAATATGCAATCACCCAAGGAGGAGTCCTCTGCTGTATCTGGAGAACAAGATGCCAACAATCTCAATGATATGGCTAGTTTAGAAGATTCTGTATTGCCAAAATGTTTGGAGGTGAATTATGATTCCTCAATTAACACCAAGTCAGTTCGCATTGACATCAGTTTCAAGACTCCATCACATACGGGACTCCAAACTTCTGAGCTGGTAATCCATATTTGGAGCATAGCATACTTCACTTTCTGAATTTTATCATAGTTTTTTGTGAATTTTTTAACTTTCTTTTAAAGTAATTTTTCTTACAAAAACAAGAACAGCCAAAGAACTTGGTATTCATACTGCTAATTAATGGAATCAAAAGTTTGTGTCCTGATTTTCTCAAAGAAACAGGATACAGCTTAGCCAAGTATAATAATTATAAAGCCTTCAGAAGTACTATCTTTAGCAGAATCTACCGTTTCTTATCCTTAACTAAAACAACCTTTGGCTGGGAGTTAAACTGACAGAGTGACAGTTTTTTACTCGAATCAATGAATTTTTCCCATAGGAGTTCATACATATGGGATTCTATTTACTACTATCATAATGAGATGGGCTTCTCGTAGATCCACCATAAGCTTCACAATTGACAATTCTCTTTCACCTCTAAAGGAGGTAGACATACCATTATTCAGTCAACACTTTCAAATCTGCCTTTTTTCCCTTTCATTACATCCATGAGAAGTTGTTTCTTGTTAAAAGAAAAATTCTTTTGTTTCTGTTTATCCACACATACCATAGGCAGCTCCCATAAGAGGATATGAAGCAAGGTGCAAGAGGATATGAAGGCCTCACTGCACCAAATTAGGAAGGGCAAGATTAATGATGAAGGTCTGAGAAAAGCTTCTACCAAATTTCCATTGTGAAAGGACTCTTCGCGAACAAATGCTTAGCATTTTTGCCATACAAATTGGAAAGGCTACTCTGGCTCAGTTGGAAGAACAATTGGGATGTTTTGATTCAATATTCTCATTAGTATTTAGGCCGTCTTTTAGCAAAATCCAAAAAGAACTTGAGTTATTTTAGGTAACAGCCCTTCCAGAAAAGCTTTGAAGTGAGATCTTTGGGGATAGTGTCTTCACTTAGGAATAACATTGGAAAGGTCTTGCTAGAAAAGGAGGGAGAATGATAGACATATCTGGTCTGTTCTCTGTCAAATCAGCTACGGAAGTTTTGCTTCAGAAAAGAAGAGTGATTGATGAAGATTTTGCTTACAAATTTGGGATGGTCTTGTCCCTAAGAGACTGAAATTCTTTTTGTGGACCATAGCGCTAAACAGTATCAACACGATGGACGTGGTTCAAAGAATACATCCTACTTTGTGTTGCGCCCCTAATATGTGGGTTATGTGCTGCAAGAGTGGGGATTCTATCAACCATTTGCTCCTGCATTGTGAATTTTTTGCTCAAGTGTGGAGTTGCTGTAGGAAGATTTTTGGTCTTCATGGGTGATGCCGGGCTCAATTTGTTTGTGGATGGAGGAAGCTCTTATGAGTTGGCTTTTGAAGGAGAAGCCTAGAGTTCTTTGGAAGAATGTTGTTAGAGTCATTCCGTGGCTCCTTTGGAAGCTTTATTCTTTTTGTGATCTGGTGCAGTTTACAACCTCTAGTTGGAGTTCTCAACATAGGGATTTTTGTAATTACTCCATAGCTTCTATTAACCTTGATTGGAAGGTGTTTTTGTAATCATTCATTTGGGCAGGGGATGCCTTATCCCAGTAGCCCGTGGGTTGTTTTTGATGAGGCTCTTGTCTTCTTGATAACATCTCTTATTTCTCATTAGAAAAATATATATCAGAGCTGCTCCGCCATTTCTTAACCTGATAAATTCCTTTAGAAGTGATAAGAGCAAAAATCTTTCTATTCCATCTGGCTGCTGCTTCACCATTGCCAATCTGGAATTAGTGTTAGCAAATTTATTTTACTTTATTTTTTATTTTTATTAACAAGAATAGGAATTTTCGCTGGTCCAGAGTTGAAGTCTAGCCCTAAACTGATTTGGGCTAATGCGGTTAAAGCTTTGCTTGCTGAAGTTTGGTTTGAAAAAAACCAAAGGGTTTTCCATGATAAATCCTTTGCCTGGTCGGATCGCTTTGAGATTGCTCAGATGAATGCTTCTTCTTGGTGCACTCTCAGGCTTTTGAAGATTTCTCCATTTAAGATATATGTCTAAATTGGAGAGCTTTTATTTTTCTAACATGGTGGTGTTGTGTTTGGTTGTTATTTTTGTTAAGATGTATCGTTTCTTGTTTGGTTTGCCTCATCTACTACTTAGATTGCTATTTTGATATGTTGTTTCTAGATATGATGTGGATATGACGAGGGTGCTATGGGAGTGTCAACATAGTTGAGATGCTCGGGTGCACCTGCTGATCCCTTGTGTTTGTGTTGGTATTTGTTTTGGCTCTGTTGGACTTTATGCTTCCCTATTATACCTTGAGCATTAGTCTCATTCATTATATCAATGAAGAGGCTTGTGTCCATTTCTAATTTTTTTTTATTAACAAGAAACTTTTATTGATTAATGAAGTAATATTTTTTTTTGAAACGGAAACGAAACTTTTTCATTGAAATAATGAAATGAGTCTAATGCTCAAAGTAACAGATACGAAACAAAAGGAAACTTAACAACAATTGAAAATACAAGAACATTACTAGACAAATACTATGATAGAAAAGAAAGACTAAGCCTTCGAAACTAAAAGAGGCTTAGCTCTACAACAAAAATCCATTAAACAAAAGACTTTCCAACTGAAGAGACATCCAGAAGAGGGCAAAACTTGAACCTCAAAAGAAATAGAGCTTTGAGGGCGGATGAGGCTTGAAAGTGAAATCGAAACAAGATTGACTTGCCTGAATCTTGATTAATGAAGTAACAGCAAATCTTATTCCTTCTCGTTCGGGTTTCGTCGCCCACTTTCCAATAGGGAGGCGACTGATAAAGCTTCTCTTCTCTCTTTGCTGGAGGGTCACTCTTTTAGGCATGGGAGAAGGGATGTGAGGATCTGGAGACTCAATCTTTTGGAGGGGTTCTCATGTAAGTCCTTTCTTCACAGTCTCGTGGACCATTCTCTCTTAGGTGATTTGGTCTTTTCGGTCCTTTGGAGGATTAAGGTTCCTAGGAAAGTGATATTCTTTACCTGACAAGTTTTACCTGGCTGTGTGAATACGATGGATCGTCTTACCAGGAAGCTTCCCTCGCTTGTTGGGCCATTCTGTTGTATCCTTTGTCAGAAGGTGGAGCAAGATCTGGATCATATTCTTTGGCAGTGCGAGTTTGCTAGTTCTGTTTGGGAGCATTTCTTCCATACGTTTGGCTTTTCGTTTGTTCACTAGAGGGACGCTAGTGCTATGATTGAGGAGTTCCTTCTCAATCTGCCTCGTAGGCAAAAGGGTCACTTTTTGTGGCTTGTTGGGGTGTGCGCAATCCTGTGAGTTTTGTGAGGTGAGCGGAATAGTAGGATTTTTAGAGGAGTGGATAAGGACCCTAGTGAAGTTTGGTCCCTTGTTCGCTTTCATGTTTCTTTGTGGGCTTCAATTTCGAAGACCTTTTATAACTATTCTATAAATGTTATTTTGCATAGTTGGAATCCCTTTCGGTAGGGGGAGATGCTTTTTGTGGGCTGGTTTTTTTTTGTATGCCCATGTATTCTTTCATTTTTTTTTCTCAATGAAAGTCGTCGTTTCTATCCCAAAAACAAAAAATCCTTGGGCCTGTCCAGAATTTGACTGTTCTACTGCGTGCTTACTGAATCTTGTCTTTTCTCAGAAATAAATATTCTGTTTGATCTGTTTTTTCACAACTTTATTTCTCAGTAAAGTTTCACAGATTGCTGTTTTTATACAAATATTTTCTTGTAATTTGTATTTGATTCTGTGCAATGGCAATTGCAGGTTAAGGAGCTGACTGAACAATTTCCAGCCACTATACCTTTGGCTTTGGTGCTAAAGAAATTTTTGGCAGATCGTAGTCTTGATCAGTCCTATTCTGGCGGCTTAAGTTCTTACTGTTTGGTAAGTTGTTCCAACCTCTTACTGTAGCATACTGTAATCAAAATTCTCTGAGCTTTTGATGTGTTCAGTGATTCAGTGAAAATATATATTTTTATGATGTGATTTCATTGAAACAATTACAAGAAAATAAGGGAGAAACATATATTTTTATTAATGTTATTATTTTTGGGTTTAGGGTTTGATCAGAAACAAGGTATATTTATGAAACAATTACAAGAAAATATATATTTTTTTTTATTAATGTTATTATTTGATTAGAAACAAGGTATATTTATGAAAAAAAAATAGTATAACCTTCGCCTTCGGCTTAGATAAAGAAAACCCTCAGTAGGAGAATACTATTACAGGAAATGTCTCTGTTCTGAGTTTATCAAAGAAAACTAAAGAACTGCTTTGAAGGACATTCTAACAAGAGGCCCATATACTATACAATATCACAAGAAAAGTGCTAAGGTTTCTCTATCTTGAAAGATCATTTGAAAAGCTTGTATTTTGTTCAAAAAGGAAAAACAAAAAGAAAGCACTAACTGCGCTTTTTAAAAGCATTTTGTTTTCCAGCCACCAACCAAGGAGAACTTCAAGGGATCCAAACATCTAACTTTTCAGGAAAGATGGTGGAGATGTAAAAAACTTGCATCATAAAGGATCACCTTTTGGTATACGGCAATCAAAAAGCAAATGAACTAGCTTTTTGATTGCCGTCAGTGTTGAGTTTTGGTATTGCTGTGAGTCTCAATTCATTATATCAATGATGGAGACTCGTTTTCTTTAAAAAAAAAAAAAAAAAAAAGCAAATGAACCAGCTGGGATTTTTCTCTTGGATCTTGTCGTGAGTGTTGAGGCTTTTATAGGCAATGAACCACATTAATATTATTATTTTTTTTTTTTGCAATGTTCTACTTGGAAAGAACCAAGGTTGAACTCATGGATTTTAGACGTAAACAAGCATGAAAGTAGTAAAACTTGACTTCAAAATGCTCGTAACTTATCATGTAAAGTAATAACAATAATATTGAAGAATGTAAATCGCAAAACGGAAAGCTATGAAGATGTGTTGGGAAGAAATGCGTGAGAATGTAAAAGTGATGTTTTCAGTCAATGGATGGATGCGGGCTGAGGCTAATACCACTCTTCCTTTGAACAAAACCCATTAACTAATAACTTGGTAAAGAAGAACACATCGATGCTGCTATCTACCCTCTCAGATAATCTTACTTCACTCACCATATGTTCATGGTTTAATGCTTTTGTTTCACATAGAGTGGGTTCCTTATGTCTAAGGCATGCCTACCTCCCTCTAGTAAGGTTATTCCGCCCTTCCTTGCACTCTCGAGTAGTTGAAGACCTATTACTCTCCTCGGTCGGCCAAACAGATTCAAGCATACTATGCTACCTCCGCATTACTAAAGACCAAGTATTAATCACAGGTTATGGTCGCCAGAACAGTGGTATTTTACCTTAGCCCACCTTTAATTTAGCTACTCATGACAGAAAGTAAAAAACATGGAAGATATGGGAAGTGAATATGCTTGTCATGATATAACTAAGATGAAGATGAGGTTCTTGCAATATGTTCTTTTAAAACAACAACGTTACAAATGTGAAAGATAGTGAGTATGAAAATAAAATGATGGTGAGTCAGGCCGCGGCGTGGCGACTTCTTCTGGTTCCAGCAATCTCTTGCTTCTTCCTTAATTCCGTCGCTACCTTCGGTTTCTTCTTTGTGTTTTTCCTCTCGCTGATCACCTGTAGGTATTTTCTCTTGCTTTCAGCGCCTTCATATTTGTAGCCCCAAAGAACAAGGATTATTTGTTTGCCATGCTGGAAACTCAAACTGCTACAGCAGAACGCTTTTTCATGTCGCGGCTTGACCCTGTCAGTGGTCCCCAATAAGCGATTAGATCTTTCAATTTATCATTTCTCTTGTTTTAACTTGCTCAGCGCATGGGAGAACATAATGTGCTTTTAAACCTTCTAATTCTAATGAATTTTCCTCACAAAGGCTTGATTATTCCAACTTTAAGTTACAATAGCTTGTATTTCTACAAGTTATCACCGATTCACCAACTGTTGTCAAAATTGTATCGATGAGAGGTCTGGCACCTAGTTGGCAGCCACTTAGGTTTTAAATTTTCAGGACCACACCTGGAGATCACTGCTTTTTCAATTTTTCCATTCGACTCTTCTAGGGCAAGCTGTTACTTCTTCCTTGATTGCTTCAGAATGTCTTCTTACCTCTCTTTGCTTGTATTACATCACTAGCATTTTTGTAATTGATACAGCCCCAAGGCTTTACCTTTTGTATAAACAAATGGAATCTAGTGGTTATGCATTTAAAAGTCTTTAGCAGCTTCGATATGGTGAAATGTATACAAAGGTCCTTTCATGAGTTACAAGAATCAAGTTCAGTGTGTAATGAGAGTAGATAACTTGTAATGAGGTTTTTAAATTTCTCGCTGTAACTCTTTTACAGGTATTATTGATCATACGCTTTCTTCAGCATGAGCATCATCTTGGCCGTCCTATCAACCAAGTAAATTCCCGTTGTCTTTTTGTAAGGGTTGATTTGAGAAGTGGACTAACTGCTCTGCAAATTTAATTGGATGATCTCCGAGAAATTCAATCTTCAATGCTGTGACATAAAATTTCATGTCATAAATTAAATGCAGTGTATATGTTAAAATCTTGAGGCCTGTTTTAATTTTTTAACCATTGTTATTTGTGTTGCTTTCTCTCAATGGTTATATCTAATGGTGGTTATGAATTTGAACTTTTCCAAATTCAATGTTCCTGCAGAACTTTGGGAGCCTTTTGATGGACTTCCTTTACTTCTTTGGGTAAGTTTGACTTTATTTATTATTATCATTATTATTTCTTTTCAAAAACTAATATCACTAACCATTTCCACTGTAAAAGGGGAAAAGACAACCGAAGTTCAGTTTCTAAGTTCTGTATTTTTCGCACTACAATAGTGGACTGCAACTTTAATGTGTATATGTTAATGTAGAATCGTTTACTTTTAATTCAGGAATGTATTTGATCCTCGCCAAATGCGTATTTCAATACAGGGGAGTGGAGTCTATATAAAGAGGGAACGGGGATATAGGTAATTTGTTAATGCCATTTCTTAGTATTATCTATGGTGATGCATGCCTATTTTTACTATTCTTGGGTTAGTTATAAATGTTAACCACGTTCCATTTTTTATGTAGCATTGATCCTTTACATATTGATGATCCTCTTTTCCCCATGAATAATGTTGGACGAAATTGTTTTCGTATTCATCAATGTATCAAGGTGAGGTGTCTGTCCTGGTGGCATTATTTACTTTGATGGTGTGGATAGGAAGTGCTTTAAGTGACTTTAATATGGTACACAATTTAGAAAAATCACTTCACGATGCAATCTTGATTGCTGGGAAGAAGAAAGTCATATTGTCCATGTAAAACCAAACGTCTCTATTTCATTTTTGCCCTTCAAGTTGAGGCAAATTGATGCAAAGAATACTGTATTAGCTGAGCGACTTTATTTTGGAATGAAAATGTAAAATAATTTTGCTAAGATCACAAGAAGCTCATTTAGACACTATTCCTGACATCTTTAACACAGTTATGATATAATTGGTTTACTCTATCCTTAGGGATGCAAGAACTTTCTTTTAGGTGGTTTTTCTTTTTTTTTGATATCCGTGAGTGTCCGGGCCAGCTTACGCGCACCTCGACTAATCTCACGGGGAAACCCGCCTGACCCTACAACATTTGGGTGTCAAGGAAACTCGTAGGAAATTTATTTCTAGGTAGGTGGCCACTATGGATGGAACCCATGACCTCTTTAGCCATATATTGAGACTTTGTCTTCCTTTTTACCACTAGGCCAATCCATGATGGTTTTCTTTTAGGTGGTTGAGGACTCCTTTTGTGGACTTGTTTTCTGTTTATCCTTGTAAATTCTTTCATTTTTCTCAAAGCTTCGTTTCTTTGAAAAAAAGGAAAAAGAAGTATACATATATTTAACTTAAATCAGATTCATGACTTACATACAAACTTTTATTTACTTGCTATTTTTTTCCTATAACTATTTTTTTCTATGATTGTTCCTATAAAAAATATTTAACAACGGTGGTTATAACTCTCTCTCTCTCTCTCTCTCTAATTATTCAAAATTTTTGTTTGTAGGCTTTTTCAGAAGCTTATTCTATTATGGAGAGTGCGCTGATATCCCTTCATGATAATGGTGACACAAATTCAGCTGCAACTGATAGGGTGCTGCAGAAAATAATTCCTAGCATTGATTTATCATAAGGGCTTGATCTATTATCTTTATGTGCATGAAGGTATTTAAGTTACTCAGATTATATTATTTTCTTGGATAAGATACTCAGGTAATATAATAATTATTATTTTTATTTTCTTTAAAATAAAAAACTACGAAGTCTGAAAGGTTTAATTGGTTGGAACTCAATGTCAATGCGCTTTTGAAGTGATGATGAGTACTCAAATGTTTCATCTAATACTGACACTACCCAAAGGTTAGTGTTATTTCCAATGGTCATAGACTCATAGTTCACATTCCTTTCTCCATTTCACTTTTTCCTTGCCATTCAAAGGAATCAACACAGAATTATAAAAAGAATGCGATTGCTTGTAAATGTCAACCCCATTTGAGCAAGGGAAGTTGACTTTGAAGAGAACTTATTGGAGGAGTCCAATGACCAAACCACCTCATCTTGACCCTCAAATAGAGGAAATAAGGCCAAATTAAGGAGTTTTCTCTTAAGCTTGTCTTAAGAATTAAGGCTTTTGTTCAATCGTAGTCTCAATACTTCAGAGGTTTTGCAAAAGCAAAATCCTTTGAAGTGTTCAATGCGATTGGTTTGCTGTCTTTGTCATTTGGCTGAGGATACTCTTATTCATGTCTTCTTTGAATGCTTCTATGCAAGACAGATTTGGTCACACATGTTTGCAGTATTCAATTATTAATTGGGTACTCTCCAATGTTTTCAGAAATAATGTTGCAACATCACTCAATGGACCCTTATTGCATTCCAAAGCAAGATTGCTTTGGATTAATGCAGTTAAAGCTATTCTTTTGGAACTAAGGCTGGAAAAAAAATCAACGCATCTCATGTACTTGGTGTTCTACTTGGTTCTCTTTCACAATCTTTTGGAAGTTTTTCTATTCAAGACGTGCCTTAATTGGAATTCTTGTTCTTAATCTTTGTTTTTCAAGTTGTGTTATTATGCTTTTATGGTAATCATATGTACAAAGAGGAAAGCATATGAAGTTCTTTATTTTCATAAATGGGAAAGGGAGACCAATCGATAGGAATTAGGCCCCTAGATGTTTAAGGTAAGGTGACCCTTTTATCCAAAGTGGTATCTCACTGATGACACTGCCCCATGAAGAGGGCCTTCTTCACCCTCCCTTCTTACTTCTTTTAGTCGGTGATGTATTGAGTAGTCTTATTGAGAATGACATTTGAAAAGGATTGTATTGGGAGCTTTAAAATCTATCTGTACGAACCTTTTTCTCTTGCTAACCTTTTGGTAGAACAATATACTTCTCAAAGATCTTTTGAACACGAGCCAAGTCTCTTCAATTACATCAAAACTATATTAATTCTTTGCTAGCTAGAATTCTTTCATAATTTCTACCAGCTTTGGGTGAGGATAACCCCAGAATCTTGCTATTATGTCCACCAGATATGAAAACCAAATTGGAATCCTAACTTAATTGTGCTTTCTTTTCTTTTCCAGTTTGTCACTTTCATGAATCTTTGTTAGTGTTACTCTTTTATGGAGTCTTTTCAATGTTTTGTAACTTACTATTCAAAGTTTAAACTTGGGAGCTTTTTCCTCAGGTAGGCCAGTCATTCTATACATCCTAGTTGCTTTTAGTTTTGTCAGTTTTATAAGTGTATTTTAATTAGTATTCAAATTATAGTTGGCATCTGTTTCAGAAAAAATTATCCTATATCGCATTCATGAACCATTTGCATCTGTTTTCAGTTAATTCTCGGACTTGATTGCAGAATATGTGCTTCAAGGATGGCCTTTTCTTTTTCCTTAACCAGACATCAAGACATGAATGTTCTCAAACTCAGTTCAGCCCATCATAGCATGAAAATCATCGGATATGATGGTAAATTGTTACTTTTTTTTGACATCAAGCATGTTTCGTGTTATTTGGTATTGGTATTTCACCATTGTTTTAAGCTGGCTGCCAAGCTGCATGCAGTATATAGTTAGAGTTACAGTGCCAGTGTATTATTATATTATTCTAATTTCGAATTGTGTTCCTAAAACTTATACTATCAACCTCGAGGTCAGAGGTTTAATTCTTCCTACCTCCTACCTCTATATTGTCAAAAAAAAAAAAAAAAGAATGTTCCTTTCTCTTTAATATTTAAATTATCGGCAGTGATACATCTTTTGGCATGATTTCTAGTTCAGATGTGTGTTATTGCTATGGATTTTCTAAGACTTTTTCGGTTATCCCTTTGCCCCAATGATATGATTCCACAAGCTTTGAAATCGTAGTAAGGTTAGTGAACAACATGAGCCAAGCTTGTTACTATGTAACATGGGGAAAAAAAACCATAATCACACACACATGAGCCAACTTTTTGATACTATGGTCAATCATTTATGACAATTACGGATCACAAAATACGAACAATCAATATATGAAGGATTAAGACGTCAATTTAATCAATATCAATTTTTCATGATAACAACAAGAAACAAATACTCTAGAACTAAAGCTCTCTAGTAGGAATTGTGCTCCCCAGAACTAAAAGCGTTTGAATGAAGAGAATGGGTGTATTTATGGTAAGCCGATCCAAATCTTAAATGACTTGGGAATTAAAAAATCTATTTGAGTTTAGAATCCTAATCCATATACGAAATGAATTTAGAATCCTAATCCAAATTCTATTTGAATTTAGAATCCCAATCCACTAAGGAAATCTTTTTAAAAAATCATGAATTCAAAGGATATATTATCCCACTGCATTGAAATGCTATCCTTACGAGTATCTTGGCTTGAAGTTCATGTTCTCTTGACTTGGTTGCTTAAATTCTTGCCAAAAAACCCTGTTTTCACTTTAAATCTTCTAAAATGCTCTGGTTAGCTCCAAATGCTTGATCCCTAAAAAATGGATGAATAAGAGCATAAAAGTAATAGAACTAGCACAAAATAAGGACTTACAAGCAAGACGTTTTAGGTTCAATCACTTTGTATTGGTATAAACATTACACCCTTTAAGAGATTTTATTCTTTCTTCATTGATTTCCAATTGGAAAACTTCATTGTAATTTACCTTTTGGCATTAGTTTCCTTTAAGCTCTTCTTATATCGTTCACAAAGAAATTTATTTTTCTTCTAAAAGAAAAGAACCCACATATACATCTGAGGGATGGAGACTCACTTTTATCCAATCCACCTTAACTAATCTTCTGATTTACTTTGTCTGCCCATAGTTTATCATCCAAGTTCTACCTTGGTAACCATTGTATTGGCGTCTGATAGGAAATTACCAGGTTGAAGATTCATTTGATATTGTATCTCATTCTCATTTCTGAGTCCAACCGTGAATCGTGCTATCTGATAATTCTCACTTTCATTTAGTCTAGTCCAAATGCCCAGTATATGGAAAATTTCGGTACAATCGACCACATTCTGTTTCCTTTGTTTGCACTTTTGGTATTGCTGATGCAGAAGTGCAGAAGTTGCTCGTAATTAGCAGGCAGAAATCTTGTTTTCATCATTCGTAGCATATGTGGCTACCTTAAATGACCATTTTCCTATCAAACGTCGATTTATTTGGATTTAGTCCAACCAGACAGATGCTCTTGATTTTAATTTGAAAGTAATCAACTTAACCTTCTTGTTTTCAGGGGTGTTCATGTAATAAAAAAAAAAGCTTTCAACACAAGCTCAATCAAGAAATGCTTCAACATGAGCTTGACTTGGTTTCTTTCTTTTGAATTCACTAAATTTCTGTTTTTAAGTTAGTAAAAATCTGGTACTAATCCTTGTGGGAAACTGACATTTTTTTTATAGGAAACAACAATATGATTAAAAGCCACAAAAAGGCAAACGACAATTTATTTATCACTTATTGTTTGACTGGGTTCACTTGCACATTATTATTTTTGTTTGTAAATTAGGAAATGGAGATTCTACATCCTTCTAGAATGACATATGGCTACTGGAAGAAGCTTTGGTATTCTGAAATATCATTTTCTCACTTTTTCTTACTCTTTGAAAGTCTGTGCCTGCCCCTTCGGGACTTTATCTCCTCTATCACTCTTGATAACCAAGCCTTGGTTAAAGGATGCTCAAATTGAGGAATGGGCTAACCTAATGCCTTCCTTACTGAATCATTACTGCAAGCTTGATAGCAGAGGATTTTTCTTTACTAAATTCTAAATGGCATCGGCTTGAAAAGTGAATTGAACCTTCTATACAAATCTAGACGGAATATAGAATGACCACCCCAAAAAGATGGAAGTTCTATTAGTAATGTAGTTTGTTTGGTTGTTAATTAGTTTTCTTATGTTTTTTACCTTTTACCGTTGGTTTCTGTTTTACTGTGAGGGGCTATTTGTTTTAGTTGGAAGGCTGTTTTGTTTAAGGCATATTTTGTCCGTGCTTTTCCCTATATAAAGGAAGCCATTTGTTGAAAGGAACTTATTGAATAATATTGATTTTTCTCCAATAATTGGTTTACACCACCGAGTCATTAACAGCTTTGAATAGCTTCAATGCAGATTGTCTTATATGTCCATTTCCCCACAATGGTGTTTGCTGTGCAAGAAGAGTGCAGAGTCACAGAGCCACAGAGCCACATTCTCCTCTCTTGTAGCTTTGCAAACTTGTTTTGGAAGGAAAGTCTTTCATCCTTCAGATGGGCTATACAGTTCTACCAAATGACCTAAGGATCTTCCTTTATCTTTGGTGGGTCACCCTTTTACAATGAAAAAGAATATTATTTGGACGCACTTCATCAAAGCGTTTTTATGGGCTACATCAATTGAAGGAGATCAAAAGCATCTTACGAAGTACTTATGAATTGTAGGATAATGTGTGTCCCATGGAATCATATCTTACCACTCAATTAGGACCTATGTAATGATGGGTTTGTTCACTTGTCAACTAGGTCGAACTGCTGCTCCACGCCAATAGGGTATGTGCTAGATTCTGTGGCTTTCTCCAAGATTACCATTCATTTTTTATGGTCTTCATGGTCCTCTATTACATATTAACTTCCTATATAATGGTTAGTTGATGTGATCATCGTTTGGGTCCCCACTTTGAATTCTTTAATGGGAGTTCATTTAGATCAAAGTTTTAAGATGCCTGTAAAATTTACACTTTCAAAGGAGAGAATACTAGAACCCTCTTGTATGCAATTTTTGTTTTACTGAAAAAGATCATGAACTTATGCTTGTATGTTCATACATAGGATCAAATCTAGCTATTCAGGAGGACAGAAGTGGTGAGGGTTCGTCCACTTGCTTACTTGGCGTTAACTGTTAAGTTTATGTCCGCGACAATTGAGGTACAAGCAAAGTTCTATTTCTTCAAGATTGAGCACGTGTCTATCATTTATTTAGATTTTCTTTTGCAGAGTTCATTTTCATTCTAAATGTTTAATGTCATTCAGTTGGCGATCACCATTTGGTCCCCACTAAAATCTTTTCTTTGACCGTCCATCTCAACGAGTAGATGGTGGCTATCCCTTTATCACGGGTAAGGAAACTGATCCTTTCTTTCTTGTTTAGATCTAAAACAGTTTATTGACATATCTTATGTTTTCGTTTTGTCAAATTTGTCTCTATTTAGGATCGTTTCAGACTCTTCATTACCATTGTACTTCCTAATAAACATGCGTTCCTAATTCCCACAGCCCTCACTTTCTCCTCTTGCCCCCTGGAATATGTAAATTATGGAATGAGGGCCTATCAAGATTACTATACAAAGCTTTACAAGTAATAATATAAAAGGGAAGCTTTGGAAGAGTCTAGAAGCTAAAATCTAACACAACGCATTGAAATGCTGAGCCCCAAACTCCATTTTTGCACATTTGGGGACATTTCTCATACAACTGTTTTTTACATAAAGAAAACTATCCTGATTGTTACAAACCAGCTTAACAGGATTGCCAAAACATTGGCCGGTCATTAAATTCTTCCTATCTGCAAACGTGGGGATTAAGAACCTCTTTCATAATTTCTACAATCTTTGGGTGAGGCTAACCCCATAATTTTGCTATTATGTGCACCAGATACGAAAACCAAATTGGAATTCTAATTTAATTGTGCTTTCTTTTCTTTCCAGTTGGTCACTTTCAGGGAATCTTTGTTAGTGTTACTCTTTACTGGAGTCTTTTCAATGTTTTGTTACTTGCTGTTAAAAGTTTAAACTGTCCAGTAGGGTTTGAACTTGGGAGCTCTTTCCTATCAGGCAGGCCAGCCAATGTATACATCCCAGTTGCTTTTAGTTTGGTCAGTTTTATAAGTGTATATTAGTTAATGTTCAAATTATAGTTGGCAATTATCCTATATTGCATTCGTTAACAATTTGCATCTGTTTTCAGTTGATGCTGGGACTTGATTGCAAATATGTGCTTCAAAGATGGGCTTTTCTTTTTCCTCAACCAGACATTCAGACAAGAATGCCCTCGAACTCAGATTAGCCCATCATGGCAAGATAATCCTTGGATCTTATGGTAAATTGTTAATTTTTTTTACATCAAGCATGTTTCGTGTTATTTGGATTTCACCATTGTTTTAAGCTGGATGCCAAGCTGCATGCAGTAAGTAGTTAGTTACAGTGCCCAATTTACTATTATGTTATTCTAATTTTGAATTGTGTTCCTTTCTCTTAAATATTTAACTTTTGGGGGGAAGATGTTGAAATTTGAGTCAGAGACTAATTTTTTATGCCCACCACATATTTTAGGGACCCTTATAAAGCTTATTGGCATTTTATTTGCTCTACTACAGATCTTTTTGCCGAACGGGTTCAAAGATATCTTCAGCAATGGTTTTCAAACATCTTTTTGGCATAATATTCCTAGTTAAGTTGTGGGGTTATTGCTATGGTTTTTCCAAGACTTTTACGGTCATCCACTAGCCCCAATGTTACGGTTCCACAAGCTTGGAATAGTTCACAAGTTGCTTGGGACTTGGGTCTTCATCGAAGACTCGAAATCAATGATTTGGAGGTGTCTGTGAACAACTCTTGGATATGGCCTCTTGACCCCACTAAAGTTTTTACAATTAAATATCTCACGGGCAATCTCACCCTGTTCGAACAATCTTTATTTGGTGATTTGGAAGGATGTTTACAATAAGAAAATTTTGGGATCTCAGTCTTAGTGAAATTAATATAGCTCGTTGATACAAAGGAGAATGCCACAGTTCGCCATCTCCATGTTTTCTGACTCATCTCTTTGTACAATGCCCTTTTGCTTCTTGGTATTCGTTGTACATTTCCCTTTTGCTGTGTTGTTTATGTGATGTGTTTTTCTAACTCAGATCATCCTTGCCATCTTTTTGTACATTGCCTTTTTGCTTCTCAGACAGTGTTTGAAGCTTTTGCTTGGGCCATGGTTTTCACAAACAACATATTCCAGCTTCAGTTTTTCTGTGGTTCACCATTTCCATGGTGCGAACAAGAATTTCTGATTAGCTATAAACCAGGTTTTCTTCTAGTATTTCTGGTGCGAGAGGAATGGAAGAATAATTCAGAGAAATTTTATAATTGATGATTTATTTTATGCTTTGTGATTCGGTTGTGGAAGCCCTCCAAAATCATTCTACTCTAACTTCGAAATAGTGAAACCAGGTCGAATCTCAAGATAACCAATCAAATTAGTTTCACTTATAAATCAAATTTTGTGAACATAAAAAAAGGAGTTTTGAGTTGTAATCAAAACTAAAATTAAATTGAAAACTAAAATTAAATTGAAAGTCAATGGATGAGTGTAAAAATCATTAATAGAAGTATCGTTAGAGTATCAATAGTAGAATTTATCATTGATAGATTTTGCTGTATTTACAAATCTTTAAAAATGTTACCCACTTAATTATTAACCCTAAAAACCAAATTATTAACTTTTAAAATGGTAATTAATACTTCAGCTATGCTCAGATTAACCATTCCTACCATGTTTTAGACCCCCAATAGTTCCTTATAGCAATCTTAGATTTAGATAGCTTTACACTAGACATTATTTTAAACTCCAAAAGCCTTCACCAAAAGGGAGACTGGGGGATCATAGAGAGTACATCACAATTTGGCAGAAAATCACATGAGATTTCCATAGGTTTGTGCCCCTGCAAGAAGATATAAAGAAAGAAAAATATTTTCTTGGAATAAAGTTCCTATTTAACTTGCTGGCTAATTTTGAGTGTCCGCTTTCTTTGAGAGTGAACAATCCCCTCATGTGAAAGATTGCCTATGATTATGTACTTGACAAACAACTCTGGAAAGAAAGTGTCATAGTATAGTCATCTAGACAAAAAATCGAGAGAGAGCAAAGAAATCCAATCCTTGTACGTACTGTCCATTATTGTTAAAAATTTATGTAAATTGTTCGAACCAGTACCCATTTGTTGAATCCCAAGCCTCTGTAACAGTGAGAAGCTTCCAGGAAGAGACATCTTTGCAAGAGGGAGGAAGGTAAACTAGAAAAGGATACTGGAGGCTGGAGCCATGTTTAACTTAAACGCAGGAGGGATGAAGAGTTCTCAACCACGAAAATACCAACCCAAGGACTCTAAATGCAGTGAGAACAATAATTGGGAAACTGCCTAAACTCTTTTCCACAGTATTTAACTAGCAAAGCATTATTTTTATATCTTATTATGAAGGGTGCATATCTACTTAATTTCTTTGATAAGAAAATTTTTAAATTTTCCGCTACATTTCTGATCAGGGTCGGGCACAAGTAAAAGGTGCATATAACCAACCAAAGTCTAGGTGAATTCAATATGTGAGAAGGAGATTTTAACAAGGATGTTATAAAGATATAATGTCAAATGTATCATCTCATGACCACTGCTAACTTCAACTGAGCCTTCATTAGGAAGGTTCGTGACCATGTTTTGAGGAAGTAACCCTCGTCTCAAAGTACCATCCATTTCTATGTAGGTAGTGGTTCTCTTCCACTTCAACAGAAATAAATACCTATTTCTGATAGCAATCTTGTTTTCTCTCAAGAAAACTATCAGGAACTTCCCAACTTCTGACCGAGGGCGTCTCCCAGTTTATTTTTTCATTGACTGAAGCACATTCTCAATCCTTAAAGTCTGGGTCTGTAGGTGGTCCCTCAATAAGTTTATCTTGTAAGACTAGACTCTTAGGCACTACAAGTTCGGCTCCCTCGCCTGACATGAAAAAATATCTCTCTAGTACCATCTGCGTCAAATAAAGAAAGTAACGTGAGAAAATTATTTGAAAACAAAAAAGCCTGACATGGATTGCTGCATTTATTATCATCCAATGCTCATAAATATGAAAATATTCACCACTTTACCATGGCAGCATAGGCATCAACCTTCTTCTGCCGAGTAGATTTATTGAGCCCCCTGAAGAAAACATCTTTCCATATTCATATCTTGTTTTGTTACTATACGTCATTATGTGACCAACCCAAATAGAGAAGTATAGATCTACTGATACAAAGAGGATATCATTATTTATTTTTCAATAAGAAACCAACCAATTTCGTAGATTATTGGAAGGGAGGGGGAGAAAAGGCAACCCCAAGCCTAAAAAATACAACATAGAGTTCTTCCAGTCGATGCAAACAGACTAACCATAGTCCATAGCTGTTGAACGGACAGGGTCTGGGAGTCACCCAATTTACACTGAGAGAACCGCAAGAGAAATATCTAAAAAATACTAAAATGTCTTTTCTATACTAGTAGGATAAGAAATTTTCTTTTTCTTATGTGAACAAAGCATCTAATTTGCATAATGAAAATCTAAAAACAGCCGCAAGGCCCATTTTAAATATAAACTGTCCCGTTGTACTCTTCCATTAAATACAATAAAGCAAGACGGAAACTTATAATGCCAAATAACTACAGGCGACCAAAATGTGTCACTATCCATGCAACAACCCTCATAAGAAACAAGTCAATTCTCCATCAGTTTCATATAGAAGTTTGCACTTGTATCAAAATTCCTAGTAATTGACTAGGTTCTCCATCATTCACGTCATTCAATCTTACTTTTGCTTTTCTCCCTCAGTCACAATGTGGTTTCTTTTAGAATGTTCCAGTGTTGGGTTTGCAAGCATAAAATCAACAGATGATCTCAATAGAATTCAGTGAGACAATTGCTAGATGAAGATATTAGAGGAGTAAACAAAATGTCTGCAAGCTTATCTTTTCTTTTGAAGTTCGTTAAATCTTGTTAACAGACATGGTAACCTCAAAACGTGGGGCCAAAGTTGGCTGGTACAACTTTGAACACAGATCCTTATGGTTCTCCAATCTCCATAAGAAATCTTCTTTCCCAGAGCACATGGATTTCTCCCTCCCCCCCTTTTTTTTCTGATAGGAAACAAATATTTCATTGATATGATGAAATTATAAATAAATAAATAAATAAATATGTGGAAGTACTATCGACAGATTCACAGAACTATTCCAATTAACTATAAGAGATGATAAACTATAACTATAAATGGAGAATCTAAGATTGTGGAAGTACTATCGAGAGGATTACAAAAAAGTGAAAAACTATTCCAATGAAACTATAAGGGATGATAAACTATAATTACAAATGGAGAATCTAATTTACACCAAGAGAGATAGGTATATAATTGAAGAGAGGAGACATTGAGAATCATGCTCTTCATCTGTGAAGATGTGAAAATTCCTTTCAAGCCATATAGACCACAAAAAAGCCCGAATGATTTTTTCCAAAGGATTTTTTCCCCATGTTAAAGGGATGCCAATAAGTGTGATGGGAGAGATCTCAGATATGAGAAGGGATGGGATGGCAGCGTGCCAACCAAAAGTCTTCAGGAAAAAAATCCCATATGGATCTGGCCAAGGGGCATGTTGTGAAACTTGTGTTTCTGCATCATTTTTGCACAGAGGACAACAGCTTGGAGAGATGTTCATACATGGGGATATTCTTTGGAGATGATCCTCAATAATACGTAGTGTTGACTGAGTTCCCAAAAAAAGAATTATACCTTCTTTCAGTATTTTCTTTTCCAGATGGCGTTAAAGCCTCTGATACTCTAGCACAGTCCTCAATTTCCAATTCTGTCAGGTTTCTTCTAGGCCAAATGTTCCAAGAAGCCGTGGAGGAATTCCACAATTCAGTAATAGATGCTTCCTTCTTGAAGGAGTTCACACATATAGAGAGGAAGTTGTCTTTAAGAGCCTCAGATTCCCATCCAAAAGTCTGACCAGAGCAGAGTGGTATCACCCCTACCCACCCTACAACTGACATGTTTGAAGATTGACCTTTCAATTCTATCTATGTATTTCCAAGGACCCCTAGCAGAAGATAGGGACAGAGTTCCCGGTTTAAGATCAAGGTGATGGGCGTGATACTTCTTTGCTATTATCTTCCTCCAAAGTGAAGTTTTTTCATTGTGAAACCTCCAAAATCCATATTTGCCAACAATAACCTTTTTTTTTGTTTGAAACTTTGACACCAACTATCCCAAGACCTACTTCTTCAAGTGGGAGTTTTACTTTCCCAACTTAGGTGGTCATATCCCTCCTTTCTTCGCTACCTTTCCCCAAAAAAAAATTGTGGTACAAGCATTCAATGAATAGAGAAACCTTTGAGGGGATAGAGACGAGAGAAGTAATAAATATAAATAGGTAAGTTTGCCAAATTACTTGAATTAGGGTTAGACGCCTTCCTTTTGATATGTGTATGCCCCCAATAGGTTACCATTTTTTCCCAATAAAAGGGCCAAAGAAAGCATGATTTAGGCTTTACCACTAAGGGGCAAACCCATTAATAGCTCAAACTTTGGCAATTAACATTAAGCCCAGAAGCTTCCTCAAACATTTTAATGGTGTGAAACAAGTTGCCAATACGTAGGTTGTTTGGAGATGAAAATAAAATAGTGTCGTCAAATTGTGAGCGAGTAATAGATAAACCATGTGGCTCTATTCCCACTTCAATGCCCTTAATCAGCCCCTTATTTCCAGCAAGGGGCTCGAGCAATCCATGATGAGGATAAAATGAAGGGAGAAAGCAGGTCAACTTGGCAAAAACCTCTTGTTGCTAGGATCTTTCCTCAAGCCTTGTGACTTGTCGTTGATGATGATGGAGAAATAGGGGAGGAGATGCACCCTTCGATAGTAATAGGGCTTTCTTGGTATATAGCTGTTTATAAAAATCACGACTTTCCTCTTCTAGTTCTTTGTCATTTAAAATGTTGAACCTATATTTACCAAGGATCCCAACGATGGTGCTTTTCCTAAGCTTAACAGCCATGATGTGATTGAAAAAAGTTGTGCTTGGACTTAAAAGGCCCGGCTCTAATTTCATTGTGCTTTTGAAAAGATGGAGAATCTAGAGATCCTTGTTCTTCCAAAAAATCGAGGGTAGCTAGGGTTTTCTAGAGATTAGTTTTCACATCAGAAAGACGATTAAAGGTGGAGGATTTCCATGCTTTAAGAGCCAACTTAAAACCTTTGAGCTTCGGTAGAAGACTGTGACCACGACCACTAATAGGGTTGTTATGCCACCAATTCTGAAAAGAAGCAAAAGATGGACGTTGCAACAAAATATTAGGAACTATAAGATGTTTCAACCCATATTTTCTCGATTGCAATAAAAAGTCCAAGTTTCCATCAAAGGTAATCATTTTCTCTTACAGATTTTGTTTGCCTTTGTCAAATTCGCCTTTTCTTTTTATAATAGGAAATGGTGAACTCCAGTTGATTAGAAGAGTGCACCAAAGACAGTGAGGCATTCTCCAGCCCAAGCCAAGGAGATTCAACAATGGTTCGCAACTAGCTGTAGATAGAAAATCAGAGTAATTAAAAAAGAAAAAAAATGTGTAGGGAGATGGAGCTCCAAGAGGATGCACTAAAACCAACAAATCTGTTCACTCCTTACATTTTTCTTTTAAAATTCTGTTGTTTTTTATCCAGCGATAAATAGCAAAGGAGAACTTTGCAAGCATCAAGCCACAGAGTAAGAGCTTTGGTCAACAACTTTATACCACAAACTTTAGATGATTGGAATCCAATGCTCTTGTTAAAATCCAGGCCTCATAAATCCTTGCGAGTTGGTCTGAGCACTAGTCTGCATATTAGGAATGCAGAGAAATGTAGTTGGCAACTAACCATTTTTTTTTGTGCAATTAAAACAAAATGTGGTAGGATTATGGTAAATTAGGTACCTTGGTCAAATCCTTAATAGATTAGGATTATGATTAGTTTCCTTGAGTGATTAGGATTAGGATTAGTTTTCTTGGTTTATTAGAATTAGGATTAGTTTCTTTGATTAATTAGGATTAGGATTAGTTTGCTTTCCAATTCTCTATAAATAGAGGAATTGTCTTCTTGTATTGATAACTTTTAATTGATAATAAAGACTTTAATTTGATTCTTGGAGAGAGTTCTCATTTTATCTCTTAGATTACATTATCACGCTTCTTAGATTTTATTTTCATTTTGGGAAAAGCTTTTCCTACCTTCTTCATCTCAGTGTTCATCTCCTCCATTCCTACCCATCCCAATAATACCATAGCAATTAGCAACCAATTGTCTGCATCACCTTAATTAATGAAGTTAATGCCAAAATATGGTAGAGAATAAAGATTAACATCAGTTTTTTTTTGTTTTTTTTAATTGCAGTGCGCCATTAGTCTAAGAATCTTCACATGGTAGTCAATCATATCTACAGACCCCTAAAATCTATGTCAACAAAATCCTCAAAGGAAATGAATAAATCAATATGGCACTATGTTGAATGACAATTCATTAAGTGCAACATAATTTACAGGATACAGAATCCACACTGACAATACTAATAAAGGAGATGCATGAAATTTTATAGGATAGAATCCACGGAAACAATATTAAACAAAAGACAACATAAGTGAGTGTTGAGGACAACAATACTTGGAAATCATATGGCTTTCCGCTTCTGCTGTTGTCCCGTGTTCATCATGCAAGTAAACTCTCCAGCCCCTAAACTAAAAGCAGTATCAGAACAGAAAGGAAGACATAGGAGAGACAAAGTACAACCATTCGGTGTATTTCACCTTTCAGCTGCCCGGGCTGCCACCCTTCCGGCAATACTTCGAATTTTGTTTGACTGAGGCGTCTCTTTTCCATCGCATGATTTAGGAAGTCCAATAATAAATTCATCAGCCTCCTACGGTTTTTTTCCATCAATTAATGTGTAAGTAAAGAGAAGAAATATAGTTCCAACATGTTCATAACATTTCATTCGCAAGATCGTCAGAGAGGGAGAGATGTATACTTCCTGTTCAGCAATCTCAATAAGCTTAACCTCAAGCTTTTGTCCTCGCAACTCCAGAACCTAAGCCAGATAAAGAATCATGAGTCCCAAACGTATGATAACACAGAACACTGAGTTAAATGCCGGAAACTGTTTATAATTTGAATATACAGGTATAACACAAAACCAGCCGAGTAAAAAAAGCGTGGTGGACTGTGTAAAACATAATTGAATAGCAGTCTGCCGTTCGGCACATTATAAACACTTATGCCTTAGAAGAAATGAAATTCAATAAGACCATCGATCATCTAAAGCATGCATCTAGGAAAACAGGCAACAGAAAAATGCAGAGAGGGAAAAATGAAATAAAATAAAGTGTAAGTAGCAGAAAAAATACGGTAAGAGGACGAGTGGAGAAGCCTTTACTAAGAGCAAGTCCAGTGCGAGAGGTTCCGAGGTCGACCCCTAGACTGAAACCTCCTCTCCACTGAGGGTCGAGCGTGCGGCGAAGGGCGTTGGGAGGAAGTTCAATGGAGGAAATTGGCTTCTGGCATTTGCAAATTAGGGTTGGAGATGGAGGCAGAGGAGCAAGAGAGGAAGGGGCTGGTGGAAGACAGAAAATCGTCGGAGACTGAAGATTGTGGCTTTGCAGCGGAAAGGGTTGGAAACTTTGCGCACGCATTATTTCCAACCAACACGATAGAAGAAGAAGCTCCGCACTCACAGTCACGGTGCCGCTGTTTCGCACATCACAACCCGCGCGGCCGCGCCAAAATACTCATTTTTTGGATTACGTCTTTATATTAAAACCTAAACTAAATTATACAAAATATACTTGTATTTTCTGTCAAAAATATTCTTAAATTTAAAAAAAAAAAATTAAAAAATTAAAAAACACTTAGTATTTTGTATATAAAAAATCCTAATTTTAAAAAAAAAAAAAAAAAAAAAAAAAAAAAAAACTTAAACTAAATACCCTACTTCTCTATTTTCCCTTGTTCTTCTCCTTCCCCAAATTTCTTTTACTCCCCTTTTTATTAACTGTTTAACATTTATTCATCTAAAAATAAAATTAATAAATAAAACTGCACACTTGAGTTAAAGTTATGAACTATAAAAAAAAAAAAAACGAAACTACCAAGAAATTTTAGGACTTAAATTTTATAACAAAATTGTACGTTGGTAGTTGTACATGTGTTAATAGCTAACTACATTTTTTTTATTTGACTATTTATCATAATGGTATGTTTTAAGGAGAGATTTTGATTTTGAAATTTTGTGAGATTTTGTGGAATGGTATGTTTTGACTTAAAATTTGGTTTTTTATTTGATTCCGTTGAAAATTGGTGTAAGAGTTGAAAAAATAAGAGAAAAATGAGAGAATTTATATGAAAAAAATAAGGATATCTATATAATTTGTTTTAAAATTAGTTCTTTTCGAACTCATGAAAACTTCAAACTAATTGATCACTATACTAACGAGAAAAATCAACAACTTTATGTATGGGTTTTGGTATTGGTAGCATCCTAGATCTCTCCTCCATTAATTACTAATAAAAACAATTGACGTGACACCTATTTCTTATATATAGACAAATTTTGTTTTAACTATTATTACTATTATATATATTGTTAAATTTTTGTTCACATGTTGATATTTATATCGATATTTCTACCTTTCTATCGGGTTCGGCATCAACGTTAGGGGTGGATTGATATTTCCATTATATCGTAGAAAAGTCCAAGAAAAATAAAAAATAAGTAACAACATGTCACCAATGTAAATATAATACAAATAATAGATATGCGAACTTGTTTAAAAATCATTAAATGTTTGTTTACTAGTATACATTTATTTTTTGAATTTTTGTTTTTATAATTTTTCTAGAAATATCCATCGAAATTTTCGTAAAATTAAAACATTGATATTTCTATCATGTCCTAAAAGGACAATGTCAGTGCTTCAGAGTTTGAGTCGACCACTCGAGTTGGTAAATATATAATAATAAGAAAATAAACGAACCAAGGTCAGACTAGCACCCTACAACCCCAAGCACCTAAAGACGTCCCTGACACTCCTGTCGTCACACGTAACTGTTGTCCTGTGTCAAATGACAGGCTTATGAATAGCTCCATTCGACCACCCCAAATGAGAGAGTAAATAATCAAAAGGAGAAACTCGACCTTCGATTTCGTGCTTAGCTGAATTAGTCACTCCTTATATTAACTTAAAACATCATAGTGCAGTAGGCTCAACACTATATTGGTGCAAGAATCTCTTACGCATGTTAGCTTCGGAGATATCGAGACCAGACTAGAGAAAAGTAGGTCAGGGGTTAAGGCCACCGAGCACACGCAATGAAGCTTAATGCAGACGAGATTGGAGCACCAACATATATATATATATATATATATATATATATATATATTATATATTCTCTCTCCCTCTTCTTCTTCCCTCTTAGATTTGTCATCGCCCTAATCGTCGTCGGTAAATTTGCATTCAATTAGAAAGTTATCTATTTCATTTTTTTCTTATTCAATACGAATATTTAATATCTAAACTATCACATAGATAATACTTTAACTCATTTTTTTATTATAATTAAGTAGATCAAAACGTGTCATCTATTGAATATGACAATAATACTTTTTTTCAATTAAAAAAAGGTATGGGCGGAGAATTCAAACTTATGATTTTTGGTTGAGAGTACAGATTTTATGTCATCCTTTTTAGTAATAATTTAGGAATGAAAATTTTAAATCGATGAAGACTATGTTAACTACACTCAATTAACTTGCAAGGTTTGACCTAATTATAAAGATTAAATAAAGACCTAATGTTACCATATTGGCATTTTAAATTAAAAATAAAATTAAAATTTTACGTTTGAAGGCTTTCCGTGCTGATAATCACTTCCTTGTGATGTCGTAGGGCTTGTTTAGATTGACTTTTTGAATGTTATAAATATCTTTTTTCACTTATAAACACTTATTTACTTATCAACATTTAAAGAGTGAACCTAAATGCACCCACCCATAATCTGTGCACATAGTTGGCGGCAGGCACCACCTTGGGCCATATTTAATTAAGTCGTTCCACAAACCCACATTCAGTAACCTACTTTGTATATATTCATAATTAATAATTCAGAAAATATATTTAACGCTTTTTAGTCGCCATTAATTAAATGCGTATTTTAAAACATTTTAATCACATGTATGCATCTCACATCACTAGCTATATATATATATATATATATATATATATATATGAAGAAAACGATAGTTGGTTCCAAATTCCAATAACTTTTCAAACCCTTGCTCGGCCTCCACATATATATTTTGGTATCTGACGATATGTTTAATTATATTAATCATATTATATTATTTATTTGAAATTTAAGAGTCCACACATTTTTGCTTAGCAAATATACACCCCAAGAAAGGAAGTTGATGTAATCCAAACCAACCTGCCAAACTAGATATAATGAAAAACTAAATATCAATTCCATATATATATATATATATATATATATATATAACTCTACCAGTCAAAACGACTTACCATTAGAGACTGTAAAGGGGGATTGGCCATCAATGTTTAATTTTCAATGCTCCAAAGTGCGTTTCCATAGGGTTTTGGTACCATCAATTAATGGCTAGGGGGGCGGCTTCTCTAGCTTTACTATTAATTAGTCAAAAGTCAACCCAAATTTCCACATTAATTTATTCATGAAAAATAAATGCAACTCTTGACTAGAAACATCTATAATGTTACCAACTAAATTTCCTCCCATATTAATTGATTTATATTAAGCTAACAATATTACATTACATGGTATGTAAATTTTTGGGCCATTCCAAGATTTTTCTTAACGTACAGATAGAAAAGTGATTTTTTTGCTTTAACTCCTAACCAATACAAAACTACACCACTTAATGAGTACTTAATAATTCAAAATCTTTTTTTTTTTTTTTTTTTTTTTTTTTTTTTTTTTTTTTAATTTAGTTTTTTGTATCTTTGTAAAAGATAAAAGCTGTGAGGGATTAGATTTAGCAAAATTTTTGTTGATTGTGTACGTTTAGCTATATCAGGTGGGTTCATGTGTTGAGTCAAAGGGAAAAAGAAAGTGAAGGGAAAAAGTGAGATCAGTAGCCAGAAATTAAAGTACAATAATATTGGAAGCAAAAGAAAGTGATGTTGAAGCATATTTATCATGAATTGAGTGGAACACATGCAATTCACACGCTCAACAGTTAATAATGTTGATGCCTTCAATTTTGAATATATTTAGTATATATGAATATATATTTATTTTATATTTTATAAGGGCCCTGGAGAGGCTAGTTTGGAATATGATTCATAGTGCTTAGCTTGTAGCCTTTGAATAATTCACTGCACGTGTGTATTAAAAATTAAGTGCAACTGCATTAACCAAAAACTCTTCATTTAATCCCTTAGAAGTGAGGCAGATCATGGTTTTCATAAAAGAAGCATTCATTTTCATTACTTTCAAAGGCAAATTCTTTTAGATTCAAGCTCAAATCAACAACATTAATAAATCAATGCCATGATCAATTTATTAAATAAATCGTTTCATACATATATTGATTTATTATATACAAAAATAAATAGATCACTATTGCAATATGATTCTCCACCTAATTGATTGAAGGGCTGCATTATCTGATTGACCTTGTATTTACGATTTCTTTTTCATTAAGATTGTTGATTATTCTTATATAATTAATCTCGAATGTAATTTAATTTATACATGTGTGTGTGGAAGGTGGATGGGGCCCCTTTAATTAATATTCTTCTAGAAATGAAAGTGGTTGGGTTTGTGGTCCTTTTGGGCGTACTTGATTTTGGTGTTTGAGAGAGAGACGAGTGGCTTACAATTTATTGGGTTAAGAATTTGATGCCTATTAACCAAACCACTATTATCCACCAAAACTTAAATTAGAATTCTTCTCTTTTCAAACCATCTCCTCACTTATTAATCATCCATATGGCTATTCGTTTTATTGTCTGTCAACTTTCTTATGTCACCCACAAAATACCATGCCCAAAAAATTATGTCACAATATCTTTAAATCAACAATTTTTTTTTTGTTTTGTTTTTTGTTTTTATGAGTTGTGTAGCAACATTATATTATATATTTCGGAATAATAATGAGAGTTTTTTTTTTTTTTTAATATCAAAAGCTACAAAAAGAAACGATGAATCCAATAGCATTAAAATTATTAGATTAAGATTAAGCATGTTTGTAAATCTTGAAATAGTTTGAAAATTAATCAAACAAGTGTGTCAATTGTAATTGATTATATAAAAAAAAGATGGATTTAATAATAATAATAAAAAATCACACGTGATAAACAATACTACAATATATTGATTCATTCAACAGTGAATGGTACGCCTAAATCTAAATGTTAGAGCAACTAGAAAATGGGGCATCGAGATGCAATTCAATTAGTCCTTCTCCTCCTCAAATGAATTTTCACTAGTACTCTCTGTCTTTCTCTTCTACTCTCTCCGTCTCACGATGATGTGAAAGCTCCTCTACTATATTCATTAATAATGTGCCCACTAATTCACTCTCAACTCTTTTTTATTTTCAACTCACAATCTCTTCTTCTATATTTTTAAAAGAGAAAAAAATTATGCACAAGTGTTGTATTATGAGTTTGTAAACAACTTACAAAATACTAGAGCCCATTAGGCTTTTGGCCAATCTCTTGAAGGGTTGTCCATATATAGGCTTAGGGGTAGGGTTGGCCTTGGCTACAAGTTAGTTGTTTCTAATTTCAACATAGTTTTGTCAATGGATCATTTTTAGCCTCTAATTTACAATAGATTTTAACTTTAGTACGTATTGATTGTTTATTGTTGATTTTTTTTTCATTTCTATTATTTATTAATATTTTTACTATAAAAAATAGAAAAATATTTATTGTATATTCTTGCATTAAAATTATTGTTATTAATTAAGTAATTTTGATAAAATATAACTTCTTTCAATAACTAAAATATAAGATTTATCAAAAGTAGATTTCCACGCGATTGAAAAAGTCACAAAGTACATAAAAAAAATATAGTATTAAAATCATTTTTGTGGTTTTAATAAAAGACAACTAAATCTAAATCCTTTTCAGTGATATTCTAGTTTTTTCTATGGTATTTCAAAACCAAAAGTATCTAGATTGATAGCCTGAGAATATTATATTGTTTAATATGCATGCGTCATCCTAACATTTCATTGTATAAAAATTTTGAAAATTTTCCCACGCTGTAATATTATTTTACTGTGGAAAAAAGAAAGTATAAGGTGGTGGTAGAGGATTATTTTTACCTATTTGTATGGAAAACAATATTGGTAAGTTACAACCACCATCTGACACTTTTTTTTTTTCATCGTCCATTATTTGGCCATTAAATGGTTAAATATATATATTTTTTTAAAAAAAAAACGGGCATCAAAATGATCATCGAAGTGGTAGTAATTACCACGATTTAACAATTTCTCTTGAAAATAACTTTTTTAAAGACTTGAGCCACTCTACCAAAATAACCATTAAAAAAGTCAACTAATCCCATGATGCCTTTTAGATAAATGTCAACTGGCCCTTAATGCCTTGTTTTTTAACTAATTTATTTTAAGTCAACTATTATTTAATTTATAATCTCAATTAAAGAATATTGGCTCTAAGTTATTATTGTTTTATTATTTAGAAAAATTCATATTATATAGTGCTGAAAGTCATTTATATGAGCTACTTGCTAGATAGCGTTCTTAATTATTTATTTCTATAGCCAATTGAATACATGTAAACTTTTGATTGAGAAAGACAAATTTTTCTAATTTTCTTATTTATTTTTTATCGATAATTGAACTAAACTTGTGAAAATAAATACCATAATATAGTTTTACAATAAAATAACATAATTAATTAATTGAACCCAAAAAATGGTGAACTCAAAATTGGAATCCGATAAAAAATGGTGAACCCCAAAAAGACACTATCTTGAGGGAACATGTTGATAATCCTAACATTGGAAATATAAGGGACCTCAATCTTTTTATAAGATGACACCATCTTGAGGGCATGAGAGTCCCACATTGAAAAAATCAAAGAAAAACTTCTTGATTTAATGATTTATTTATTCAAACATGAACATAGCTTGCTCAATTAATGTGTCTCTCCCCTCTGTCAATAAAAATATTAATTGTTGTGTTTTTTATCCCTTAATATATTCCTTCTTTTCATTTTTTTTTTCTTTTTGATTTTTAATGCATGTAATTTTTCTTAATCAAAATAATTAAAAAGAAAGGGAAAGGGAAAAGAGTTGTGGTTTAATTTGGTAAGTGGCTTTTCTTTTCAAATAATGACAATGATGATGATGCTATTGCCTATTGATCACAGGAGAGAAGTGGAAGGAGATCACATTTGTTGACTCTTTCTCTTTTATGCTCCTTTTTCTATTGGGGAGAAAATTTTCAACACAGCTGACTCTTTTTCAAACTTTTATTAGTAATAATTACCTTTCACTCTTTTTTTTTTTTTTTTTTAAATATTATACTAATTTATATACCATTAAAATCCATCTAAAACTATATATATATATATATCTTTCACATGGAGATTTGCACCACAAAATTATGTAGTATATACTTTAGTAAACGCTCCCCCAATAAGTTGTGCAATTTCTTTTGAAACACAATTCCATTAATAAAGTTCGAAGGCAGGAATTATATATCAGATGGGTTTTTATATATCTCAATAAAAATAGTAATTATATTTTGTAAAGAAATAAGTAAGTGAAGAACCGACCCACCGACTGATGAAGAGAGATTTTATAAAGTGGAAATTTAAGGGCCAGCTAAGGGAAAGCTATGTGTCCCTTTGTATGTCCCATTCCTTTTTAGCCACCACTATTTCTTATCTGTTTGGCCGATTAATTAACCTACCGCACCCATTTTCTAAATTATTAATTATAAATATATATATATATATATATATATATTTAAATACACGCTACATCTCAATTAAATTGTCCAATCATAATTTACTATATATTAATTAAATTTCTCTTACTTAATTTTTAAAATATTTTAATTCATTGTTAGGTATATGATGAGAGTAAATAACACATTTTTATCATTTTATTATAGTAAAATACAAAATTTAACATAATAAATTTAATAAAATGATATTTTAAAATTTTTAAAACTAAAATCCGACAAATAAAGAAATTTGAACAATTAATTTTATAACAATATAAAACTCGATCGAGAGGGAGGACCCTATAATTAATTTGTTCACTTTTTTGTAACATCATGTCCTTTTAATATATGATTCCCTTTGTTTCTGTGTCTCATGGTTGAGTAGGATTTTTTTTTTTTTTCTTTATGGAAGAGGGCCGATTGTGATGAAGGGCATGAGAGGGAATATATTTAGTTTGGTATTTAAAAAGAGAATATTACTAGGATGATAATTTTGACTAGAAATGGCCAATGAGCTGATAGAACCCACAACACAAGAAAGATGATGATATGGGAAAAGAGAAGGTAATATAATATTTAATTGATGAATATGTTTAACAAACAAATTGCCTTTTTTTTTTTTTTTTTTTTTTTTTAATTTATTTATCTGTGTTTAATTACTTGTATATTTTCTAATTGGAGATTGCTTCAGCCAACTGCATATTGCAAAAGTGTTCAATTTTGCCTTTACGAGTAAAAGTCGAATTGGTAAACTTACTTTTTAACTTTTAAGAAAAGAACATTCTATATTTGTCAAACTCTTAAAATTATATCGATAAAGAAGAATAAATTCTACCGCCCAAATATCTTCGTGGTCATCGTAAATTATAAATTTTCTATTTTAAATATTGCACCGTGAGCTTTCGGTCAGGTTATCAAGAATTTTAAGTATATATTTTTATCTTTGGAATAAAATATCAATCATACTTTGGTATAACTAATTAATGCTAGCTACAACAAAGTCATAATAGGGATAACCTAATCTTTTAATTAATTGCAATAACTTTTCATAAGCTTCATATGAATGTATGTATTTATAAATTTATATATATCCACTTAAACTTCTCAATGCACCCACATTCTTCACTAGATAAAACACATATGTGGGTGTGGAGAGAAATTGAAATTTAGTGTAATTAGAGAACCATGAAAACTTTTTTTTTCCAACCTGGCAACACTGTTAAAGCAAATATTCCTCTAAATTAATAGAATAAAACTCTAATGTTATGACTTAATTATGACCAAAAAATTCATAACTTATCCATAATAATACATCATTTTGCAAAAGGATATGGGCATGCAAAATATTCTATTTAATTCTAATAGACCAACCTTTTTTTCTTTTTTTTTTTTTTAATAATTTTCTTCGTTCACAATTATTGTACTTTTAATTAAATCATGGAACAAATTGAAGGGGTTTGTTAACAATAATGATATATAACTGAATGTATTAAAGGAAAGGAAAAAAACCTAATTTGAAATCAATTTTCATTTATTTGTTTTCTTTTCCAATCAAAATGTATTTCTCTGGTTTTTCAATAAAATATTTGAGGAATAATGTCGAGATAAAAAAAGAAACAAATAAACTTGTATTTTGGTTTTTCTTCTACATCAAGATGGGTTTTTTCAACGATGAATATATAGGTTTTTTTAAAATGAACTTTTAAAAGTCTTTTTCCAAGTTGGAATTTCTATTGGTGTCAACAATTAAAATTTAGTTAGTTATCCCAATCATAAATTTGAAAACAAGAAGTTCAATAAATAAATTAGTCGTATTTGTATCATATATTATAATTTATGTACCAGTTTAATAGCTTGTTTTTTTAAGAAATATAAAAGATATTTTTTTTTACAAGAAAGGTGAGTTTATACCGTATATTTATCAATTTTTATTTAGTGTAACTCCACTTTCTTTTAATTTTGATTTAGAACATGAAAAACTTTTGAAAACATAAATTTTTTGTTTCCAAAATTTCCATATTTGGAATATTGGAGTGTTTTGTTGGATAGGTTTTGCATTCAATGTTAGGTTATCGAACTAATTTTTATATTACTATGTGGTAGGGCTTTTTAATGTTATTCAATTCATTACTTGTCACAAAAATAGTCTTTAAAAATGTGTGAGATCTACAAAATAAATTAATAAATTATTTGATGACGTATTACCTTATGAATGAAAGTAAAGTAAGGAGTACCAGTAAAGTAAGGAGTACCATGGTAGTATTAAAAATTTCTTAGTTTTTTTCTATTTAGATTCGAAAGAGAGCAAATTAATGGGAATCTTTCAGAATCGGTGAAATTTATTAAATATCTTAAAAATAATAATCAATTATAAATAAATGCCGTCAATTTATTGATTTATAAAAACAAAAATAATAATGATATCCATATTACTATATTTACACGTGGAATTTAGTGTTCATTGTTTACTCGGTTTTTGAGACGGGCGAAATTCGGTATTAAGTATAACTAAAATGGCGAAAAATAAATTTACATAAGAAAAAGAAATCCAGACTACGATTACATTTACAACTTTCTTTCTGCGTCAGATTAAACTCTGATGAGAAAATTAGAATGAAACTAATCGAATTGAAAACATTATTCTATCGTTATTATTTATTAAAATTATTTGAAAACGAAATCAGAAGCTTATTAATTCTGCTTTTATTAGATAATATAGAAATTAAATATATTATAATTTTCAAGTTGTTCCTTTAAATTTAAATTTATTTTATGACTACTTTATTCGATATTAATACTTTTTATTTTAACAATTTATTCTATATTTTGACCCTCTACCTTCATTTGTTATGTTATTTTGAGAAGATTTATTCTATATTTTGACCCTCTACCTTCTTTTGTTATGTTATTTTGAGAAGGTGTTTTTATTTTGATTCAGTTTTCATATTTTTAACTCGCTACAAAGTTTTACGTTAGAAATTTCATTAAAATTTTATTACATATGTGCCCAAAATTAAGTCAAGACATCAAAACTATCTTATTTTTATGTGTTTTTTTATTTCATTTTTATCCGTCTCTCATCTTAAAAGAGACACTACCCTCCTATCATGTAGTTAAATTATTATGATTATTTTAGTATATTACATCACAAATGTAAGATGAAGATTTGAATCTATTACGTCCTCTAAATAAAGTCTATCTAAAATATGTCGTATAAACGGTTAGTTATGTTCGCGTTGAATGGGCTATTAAGTAGTGTAGTAGGTTGACATGATCCTTTACATGATAACATCCTCAGGAGTATGATCCAAGATGAGGAGAAGCTATTTTTGAAGTATCGGAACAACGCAAATTGTCATTTTATACCATATTAAATGTATAAAAGGAAAATAAAATAAAATATTGTATTTCCAACTATTATTAATTAAGAGCACCATGCCAAATATCTTTATTTATTTCCTTTTTCCCTTGAGTGGAAAAGTCTAGACTAGATCGCAAGAGGTAAAACACTCGGAGCAGGCCAAAAAAAAATAAAATAATCATAATAATAAAAATAATAAAAAAAATCCAATGGTCATGAAGAGTCACAGTGTGACAATTACCACATTCAATCATTTTTTTTCAAGGGAATTAGGATCCTCCTCAATCCTTCATATATCAACATAAATTACACGTTACCTTGTATTGTTATAACTTATAAATACGATTTTTATTGAAGCATTATACACTTGACCAAATATTTTAGATTTTATTTTCTTTTTTAGATTTTGATTTTTCACTTCTCGCGTGTTGAACTTATTATATATATATATATATATATATATATAATATATATATATATATATATATATATATATAACAATGATAGGACGAAGATCAAACTATTAATCTTTAAAATGATAATTGATATTTTATCCATTGAATTGTATTGACTTGACATTCTTAAAGTTATATATGTATATGTAAACTGTGCGCAAGCACACACTAAATGCATTAATTAAATTCATCCCCGATTTGCTATTAAAATCTATCAACTTGATTTGTTAGGGTCATATTGGTAAACATCATCAAACTAGTGATAGTTGTGAACATTAAAAAATTCTGTTAAAATAAAAATAAATAATCAAAAAAAAGAAGACAGAAAAGTTAAAAACACTAAAAATGAGTATATTTTGAAAAGTAGTATATGGGTAAAGGAAGGGCCTCATCTCTCTCCTCAGAGAGGGAAGAAGGATCAATCTGAGTGTTGTAAAATCTTAATATTAGAAAGAGAAAAAGGTCCAACGAATATTACGATCAAATATCTTCTTGTTTTTTTTCTTTTTCTTTTTCTTTTTCTGAAACAGCGCGATCAATGTGATTAAAAATATATACACGATTTTACTATTTATATTTTTTATGATTAAAAAAAAAAAAAAAAAGAAGAAGAAGAAGAAATATAATATATATAGGATTAAAAACTTTGGCGATGTTATGTTGACATTATTGTTGTGAGTTGTGGGAAATGACAAAGCACAAAAGAGATTCAGTAAAATTGATAGATGATGGGTTGGCGGAAGATTAAAGTGGCTGTTACTGTTACTGTTACACTTACACTTACACTTACTTACACACTAGGATTTGCCTGAATGACACCCAGCCCAAACAACACATTATAAACATTTACAATTAGCCATACAAATTAAAATTAGCTACCCCAACATTACTCTCAAACTGCCTCTAATTTTTCCATCCCATCATGCCTTTTTCTTTTCATATTCTCTACTTAATTCCCTTCATGCTCCTTCAGTAATTTGAGGGTAACAATACACCAACATTTCAAAGGCTAACAATTGTAATTATGAATTATCTCTATTCCGTCAACAATGACTTTCTTTGTTTTGCACAATATAACAAAATATAAAACTTAGTTTTGTTGACCATGCTATTTACCTAATCTTTTATCTTATGAGATTAGGGTTTGGGTCCAAAATAATATACACATAATTGTACAAGTTGGCTTAATCAAATTAACTTAACTGATTAATTACCTAGAGAAAAGGGCTAATTAATTACCCAACAACAATTTATTTGTAAGACTTGTATAAAGATAATTTCGAAGTAATTATACTAATTAAATCTTGAGACATGATAGTAAGATTTCAGTGTAGGAAAACTATTTTCTTTAGAATATTATGATATATATTACAAATTAAAGAGAAAAAAAAAAAATTGAAACTAAAAAGGGACACTATAATGTCTGAGTCTGAGCAGGGTGGATAGATTTTTCTTTACTTTGCAAAGGCTTTTTGGAGGAGATATGTTGTTAACTTTTTTGTTGAAGCAGGGAAAGAAACAAACGAGCAAAAAGTAGAAACATATATAAATTACAAAGTAAAAAAAATGTTATTAAAAAAAAAAACTTACAAAGTAAACAACATATACATTTTCAACTCTAACAGTACTTGGCAAGAAAATTTCACATAAATGCATTTGGGAAATTTTTTATTACTTTGCAATCTTGAAAAATTATAGAAGATTTTTTTGCAATAGATGTAGGTGCTCAAGTAAAAGGACAATAACTCCTAAGCTATCAATCATGCCATTAATGCAAACTAATTAAATATGAATTCATATTTCCATTTATGATAATAATATAGGCCACACTGATGCAGATACTTTGCCACATTCCCAATTCAGAACAATTTTATTCTCTCAGTAAAACTAGGGATTGTGCTTTTCCATCCAATCACCTTTTTCAAAATCCCCATATATATATACATATTTTTTTTAAACAAAATATCAAATGACCTTTCAAGATATTGCTCAGTCAATTGCAAATGTTTCCGTTTAAATATACTAATATTAATATTAAATTAACAAATGTAGGATAGGAGGGTTTGAATGTAGATGCCAAGGCTCGCAATTGCAGTTGGTGTGTAAGTCTAAAATTCATTTAAAGTAGTATATTATATGAGAATGACATATACAATCTTGAATAAACAAATCATAGGTCAAATTTTATTTTAAATAAATAACTTATAGATCTCCAAGAGGAAACCAACCATGTATAATGCATCCTAAGGAATTTTCAAAGCGAATTCATTCTGGAAAAATGCGTTTATTTTTCACGAAGATCATGGAAGCTTTTGAGGTCTAAAAAAATAAAGGGAATTAAACGCGAAAAGGCAAAAGGGAAAATGAATAAATAAAAGGGAATTGATACAGACAGAATAACAGACTTTGCTGCTGCTGCTGCTGCTGCTGCATGAACTGTCTTTGCCAAGTGCAAGTGGAGAGAGATGGAAGTTACCTTGCCTTCCATTATTCAGAATTAAAATTAATAATATAGATTAGACTGATCAATTCCTTCTGAAAATGACTTGTTTGTTTATATATATATATATATATATATTTTTTTTTTTTCCATAATGAAAAATGAATGGGTTTTTTTCTCTGAACAGTTTGCAACAACTTCATGAAAGCTTGAACCAAAATTCAATTAAGAACCTGAGCTCACTTCATCAACTACGCTAAGACACGAACTGAAAAACCCAGAAATTATGAGCAGAAAATGAAGAAAAAAGTTTAAAGGAAAAGAGAATTGATGAAGGGTGAAACAGCCAGTAGCGCATGAAATTCAGAGAATGAATAGCAGTGAGATGAGAGTTCTCAGGTCTAAGTAATGAAACTTTGAACCATATGTAAATAATCAAAACTCAACAAAGTTTGGAGTGAGATTTGATGTGTGAATCAATATGAATATGAATATGAATACTCAGTAAAAAGGTCAAAATTTGCTGTTTCTCGTTACCTGTGGAGAATTTGATGTTTTTTTTTTTTTTTTTTTTTTTTTTTTTTATTTATTGCCTAATGGCGTTGACGAAATCCGCATCAGAAACTGCGGAGAGTTCGATTTGGCTAAGATCGTCTTCCTCAAAAGGGGCGGGGAGGTTAAGATCTATCAAACTGTCGGGGAACTTTTTGTGTGGAGTTTTTGGAGGAATTGAGTAAGCGGTGACATGAGATCTCTTATGCCCGCCCAGGGCTTGCCCAGAAGAAAAAACTCTGAAGCAAACAGGGCACTCGTGAATTTTCCTTGTAGCTGCTGCATTTTCATGCTGCCTTCCCAATTGGGAATGGGGATTGTTGTAATTTACAGACACTTTTATTTTCTTATGGCTAGCTCTATGCCCACCAAGTGCTTGATATGATCCAAATACTTTGTTGCATGTTTCGCATTTGTAACTCCCTCTGTTTCGATTCTTTGGGAATTTCAGCGCCTCCGAATCATCTGTCTCTTCCATCGACTCTTCTAATTCCTCTTCTTCCTCTTCTTCTTCTTCTTCTTCTTCTTCTTCTTCTTCTTCTTCGTCTTCTTCGTCTTCTTCGTCCCCATCTTCTTCCTCCTCATACCCACCTTGCTGCTTCGTCCATTTATCCCGAGAAAGCATCATCAGCCAAAACGCAACGTCTTCTTCCGTTGTGCTACCCGAGATCGAACTCACTGTTTCCGCCTCCGTCCACGATTCCGGATGCCTCACCTTCTTCTCCTGGAGGCGTTTAAAAACATTGTAATGATGATGGAGCTGCTGATGGTGGTGGCGATCAGGTTTACGAGTCCTCTTCGATCTTCTCCGAGTTGGGTTCTTTGACGACTCTGTTTCGCTTTCCCGGTCCTGCAGAACCACCGAGCCTGCGTCGACGGCGAATGAGAATTCGGGATCTACCACTCGAATGCTTCGTTTTGGGTTCTCCCTTAGCCCATAAGACACACCCTTTTCCTCTGCATCGCCTTCTGAGGATGAGGGGGAGGACAGGAAAGAAGCAGAGTCGCCCTCTTCACTCAGCTGCCCATGCGCTGCCACTGCCGCTGCTGCCTCTTCTCCTTTGGGTGGGACTGGAGGGTTCATTACATGGGACCTCATATGACCTCCCAAAGCTCTGCCATTGGAGAAGCTTCTGAAGCAGTATTTACACTTGTGCCTGTCCATTGCTGAAACCAAGAAAAATAAAAAGAAATTTTGTTCTGAGAAAACAGAGGTGGGGGAGAAGGGAAACCCACAAAATGAAAACAGAGTATGAATCTCCTCCTCCTTCCTTCCTTCCTTTCCTTTCTTTCTACGTGAGAAAGAGAGAGAGTGTGTAAACTGATGAGTAGGTGACAAGCAATCCTCAACCAATAGATATATACAAAGCTACAAAACAAAGTATATTAAAATTTCCTTTTTCTTAATTCTTAAAAAAAAAAAAAAACAGAAAGGAAAAAAAGAAATCAGTTTTGTTTGGGAGGGGAATGAATGAGAAGAGAGATTTTGTGATTGGTAAGGGTATATTGGTACATTTGAGTGCTCTTTTGAGGATTAAAACGGCAAGAATACAATAAATAGGAAAAATAATGAATTAAAAGAGCGACATGTAAGAAAGTAACATGCAAAGCAAGTAAGCGTTGCCCGTTTCCACCATTTATTCTCATCCTTTCCCACTTTCAGATCCTATAATTCCCAAGCTACCCTTCTCAATTTGTTTTTTTAATTTTTTTTATAAAAAAAATTATATATGTATATGTTATGGAAAAATGAAGGGTCGTTCGATATATGGATGAGCTCAAAAAAAAAAAAAAGAGTGTGATTAAGTTGAATTTAGCGGTCATTAATTAAAACAACTTTGGGAATTAAACGAATAATTACCAAAATAAACCGATGCCATACTTGTACAGGTCAAGGAAACTGCCTGTTGTTTGTAACGACAGGCAGAATCGGGAAGGCCTCAGCTCTTCTCATCTAAAATTCGCAGTCCCAAATTAATTTTTTTTAATTAAATTAGAAAAAAAAAAAGAAAAAGAAAAAGAAAAGAAAAGAAAAAAGGTGTTTCTTTTATTCGGGTGATAAAGTCACACGGCGGTGACAGTGAATCAACAACAGGAGGAAGATGCTGAGTCCACGTGTGAGAAAGGTGAGTTGGGAGAGGGGTAAGTTTAGGGGGAAAAAAAGAAGAAGAAAAAATTGAAAAAGCCCTTTAAAAATGGATCTTTGGGTTGGAAAATGAATGTAGAAATGAGATGAAAAAGGGATATGTGGTGGGGAAGGGAGTAAATGTGCGTAATGTTGGGGGGGGGGGGGGGGGGGTTTAGTAAGACGAAGTCACGGAGGTGGGTTAATGTTAATCTTATCCGGGTTTAGGGGTAAGGTAATAGGTGTTTCCAAACAGAGGGATTGAGAATGAGACGGTCCACTGTGGATTAATGAATTGTACCAAATTGTTGAATTAGTAGTAAGCATTTCCCCAACACTTGCACACCCCTCCCACTTGATTGGGTTTTTTTTTTCACCTTTTTTTTTTTTTTTTTCATTTTTTCATTTTAATTTTAATCGACATTCACGCGGTTTCCGAGACTTCCTCACTGATTTCAGCTGCTAATTCAAATGGATTCCTATGATTTTCCTTAATTCTTTCTGCTATTTCATCATCATGTCTATAGTTTCCAAAGTCATGGCCCTTCATTATCTTTTTAGTTTCCATTGTAATTTTTATTAAAATCACTACTCTAATCGGATCATTAAGCACTCCTTTAAAAAGAAAGAGGTGACCGTAGAAAAGTACTTTGAATACTATTCATTTGTTACTTGAGAGCTAAGAGGAATTTGTTGTAGAAATCAACCATCTAAGTATTAATTCAAAAATGATATAATACAATATTGAGGTTACATCAAGTTATGGATGCATGTAAACAAATTGATTTTGTAAGATTTGGTTGCATATGCAAATATGATACACAATGAAAATGTCTTAACCTGTTCATAAAAATGTGGTTGCGTATTTTGACTTGTCCAATTTCTCTAAAGTAATGTGTGTCATTTTAGTTACTATATCATGGACAAATAATAATCCTCTTGAGATAAGAATATGTTATTATATTCAAAAGACTCTAAATTATATTATTTTTTGAACTAGCTATATATAATTTGAATAGTTGTATGTTTTCGTCTTCTTGTTGTTTCACTTGGACTAAGTAGATAGGAAGATTGCCTGTACATCCATTTACTTGTTTTGTCTAACTTTTAAAATGGTTTTTTAAAAGTAAATTTTAGCTATAATTTAAATTTACTTAGTAGAAAATATAGATAAATGATTTCCATTTCTAAAAATGAAAAAGAGTAAAAAGTTTTTTTTTAATAATGAAAGAAAAAAGTGTAAAGAATTTGGTATTATATATATAAACTCGATCTAATTTAAACATCTAAAAAAGAAGATTAGACGGTTATTAAATTGGGTTTGATTTTATGTTTCAGGTTGTTAAACAAAAATATATCAACTAGATTTATGAGAAAAAAATATTGAATTTGAATAAAAAATAATAAGAGCAAATTTCTGTTACCTTAATTTATAAATTTTCTTAAATAGTCAATTGACAAAAAAAAAAAAAAAAAAAAAAAAAAAAAAAAAAAAAAAAAAAAAAAAAAAAAAACTTTAACTTTAAGTTCACACAAAATGTCTCAAATTTTAGAGTATGTTTCAATTGTGTTATAATATTTAGAAAATTTATAATGTAACTTTTAAAATTTGAAATTGTTCCAAAAAAATGGAAGTGTTTTTGATTGAAATATATAGATAATATCATTTATCAATGTGTTCATGTAGATTCACACTATAACTTATGTGTAAAAATTAATTTTCTAAATAATACTATGAATGGTTTTAACATATCCTTTGGGTTAAGTATATATAACAACATTTTTAATCTTTTATATAATTGAAATAGAGTGGTAAATGGATGTTTTGTTCACATTTTAATTTTTTTAATCAATTAGCTGTTGGATCATTCTATGTTCTTCCCTTAAAAAATTTTGTATTTATCGAAAGAGGAAAAAAAAAAACCATTAGCGCATCATAAACTAATCCCAACCTAAATAAAAGAGGCTGAAGAAAAATCTAAAATATGTTTTTCCCCTCTTTTAATTTTCTTCAAAGTTTTCTGGTATTTCTTTTGCTTTTGATCAAAATTTATGAGAAAATATTTATATTCATTAACTCAATTGTATATTTGGTGTGTGTAATGCATGAACTTAATTAAATACGCAGTATCAAATATCAATGAAAATCAACACTCACGAGAACATAATTAAAAGTCATTAATCAAAAAGTAGAAGCTAATAAATGAATTAAATTTAATATAACGCAAACAGGTCTTCATCTTATTTTTACTTTTTTATGTTGAGAACTAATACTTTTCACTTTTAATTAGTTTGGTACATTGGGATAGCATAGACTTAGTATAGTTTAGTTAACGTAGTACTTGTATTATCAACCTAAAGTTTCTATTCTCTAGTTCTATATATTGTAAAAAAATAAATAATAATAATAATAATTCAGACTTACTTCTTCGCAGTAATATGTCTTCACCATTGATTTTTACGCTGATATTCACATTTATGTTGGAAAATGTTTACTCTTTATTTTCCGGTATAGTATCTTTTTCCATATGTTATTGTAAATGTCAAAAGTGATATAAATATAAATTTATTATATTCTAATAATTATTTCAACATGGGGTTGTTTTCAAATATAGAAAAATGGGCCAAATTATTTACAAATATAGAAAAATTTTACTATTTATCTGTGATAGACCGTGATAGAAGTGCAAATGATAGAAATCTATCGCGGTCTAATAAACCTATATTTGTAAATGGTTTGATAATTTTATGTTGATAGTAATTTCTGTTTCTTTTTAATCTATGATTCATTTTTAAAATTGTTATGTTTTTATAAAAAACATATATTTTTATTAAATTTAAAAAAATCACCAGTAAAGTTCAAAACAAGTGTGAAGGGGAAAAATGAGAACTAAAATTAATCTTTTATTAAACAACGCCCTTTGTGAAAAATAGAAGAGAAACAAAATTGAATAATTATACATACTTAGGTAAAGTAAGTAGTACAGAGTATAGCAGAGAGATACAAATTAAAGTTGGAAGAATGAGCTAATGAGAGTGTTGAATTTTAAGCATGTATTCAACATTTTATACAACAAAATATCTTTAATTAACTGAGATTTTAAAGAAAAATAAAAGTGAGATTGCAGCTAGAAATTATATTATCAACCTTATAATTTGAATTTAGCAATAGCATGAAAAAGGGTAAGACCCAACCAAATAATAATGGAGTGGGCATATGAATAATAATAATTAATGTTGATTTTTTGACAACTTGAGTTAGAAGATGTGGTGTTTGATAGAGTGGACTTGCAAGCAATTAAATTTATTACACTATTCAAAAAGTGTATATTCAATAGTGTGTTGGGTCAAAAGGTTTTTGGTGTGAGTGGTCCTTTAACTAACCTTTGTCAAAGTCAACGATATTATATTGGCCTACAAATTTATTCATTCATTGTTTTTGTCTATTTGAAAATGACTCACTAATTAAGATATCAATGTCAAAGCGAGCATATCTCAATCGCCTTCTTTTCTTGCTATAAAGTCTACATTTTTCATTTGATCGATCCTTCCCAAAAGTATAAATACAGTGTCATTCTACAAAGGAATATGCATGTCGTTCCTCTCAGCCCTAGTTGGTGCTCTTTATGCAAATGTAACAACGAAACCATTGACCATATCTTCACTGAGTGCCCATTTGCGAGAGGTATATGAACAAAATTTCAATTTATGGTAAATCTTATTCCTTTTTTGATAGGGTCGAATATTTCTTCTGTTTTCAAGGATCTTTGCGAACTAAAATACGCAAAGAAACGTCATCATTTTCAATACCTCCATTGCTATTTGTTGGTTTATTTGGGTCGAAAGGAATAATCGCACTTTTAATGACCTATCTTGTAGTTTTTTCACAAACTTGGGGAAAATCCCGTACTCTGGCCGGGCCTTGGACTCACAAATCGAGACTCTTCAAAAACTACATTTCATCTACCATTGCACTCAATGCTTTCATGCAAGTTATCTTTGCTTTGTTTTGTTGTTGGGTTTCTCTCTAACCCTCTTCTATGAGCTAATTCTCTCTAGCTCCTATTGTTCAAACTATTATTTTGATTAATATATCGATTCAGAGCGCGATGGAGTGTTAACCTAGTTGATATGAGATATGCTGGTGCACCTAGTGATCCCTCAAACCTCTAGTATCTTTCTCTAAAAAAAACAAGCATATCTCAATTGAAATACAGAGAGTGTATTAGTAACTACAAAGTCTGTAGTTAAAATCTTCCTAAAAAAAATATCATCGGTTAAATCTCCACTCACATTTTTCTTTTTCTTTAAAACAAAATAACTAATGTAATTATACTCAGAAATTAGATGGTTTTTTTAATATTTTAAAATAGTGTTTAAAGCCTAATTTCCGATAGGATTTTGTTTTGTTTTCTTTTTCATGATTATATTAATTCAATTATGTTGAGCTTTATAAATATCCTAATTTCTTATACTAATTAAAATTCAGCGTCATTAGATTTTGTTTTTTTTTTCTAATGCTTTGTTATATTATACAAAATATTTGAATTTGATTTAATAAAATAATATAAAATTTTTGAGGATAATTTAGAAAAAAAAATTAAATAAGAATTCATGAAGAAAAATTTGTCAATTTGAATACAATTCAATTAAACTGAAACATAATCTATATAAAGTATAAAAATTTTGAATTTTTAGTAGCAGTAAAGATTAAATTTAAGATATAAAAATTCATACATTAATAATATTTTAACCACTATAAATAACTTTACATTTTTCTTCATTGAAAACGATAGTGTGGGCTCATTGGGTTTTGAGTCTTAAAACTGAGTCATTGGCCCATTTGTATAGTGAAGCCCTCACTTATTTTTATTTTTTAATTGTTGAGCTTTTTTTTTTACCCAACGAATTAAAACATTATAACATTAGCTAAATAGGTTAAAAATTACAGTGCTGAGGGAAAAAAAAAATTCTATTTTTTTTATAATAATAATACATTTAAAAAAAAAAAAAAAAAAAAAAAAAAAAAAAAACTTGTTTACTGACTTACATTGGAACATCACTTTTTGATGTGGTTTGCTATTTTAAAGGATTTAATGTTACTCATCCATTAAATATATCAACACTAGACAAAAATACACCACATAAGAACTAATTTATTTATTTTGTATATATTGTTTGATAATCGGTAATTATTATATTTTTAATGAATTTTCGAATTGAAATGCTAATTTACAAGTGTCATTTAAAAAGCTTAGTCCAATTTTCATATTGCTGTCGCGATTGAAGGTGAACATTGGTTTTGTTTCTTCAGTTTTTGCCTAAACCGAGAATCGAACCCATACTTTCGGTTTTGGGAAATGGAAACCAACAAATGTGAGAAAAAACCAATCTTCAACCAAATTAATTGGTTCGGTTTTTTCAAGTTATATAATAGCCACTGTGCGGGAGGACGTAGAGAAGTGAAAAATTGGCAATTTTATATCAATTTCACTCTAAAATTTTAGTTATTGATTTAAGCCTTCAGGTATTAATTGAATCGATTCATCTTGATGTATTTTCTGAACTCGCTAATTTAGACAAAAACCAAATGTTATACTAAATTATATGCTACATCAATGTTATACAAAATTGACAATGGGATAAATATTTCAAAACCTACAATTTTTTCCCAAAAAATAAATAAAATATAAAAATATAAAAAAACTGACTATTGTATCATGTATATGGAATCATAACTCTAGCTATGTTTATAATTTTCTTTTTAGGAAAGTTATGTTTATAATTCATTCAGGTAACGCACCAAATAATATATGTATACTTTTTATTGATTTTCACATAATCAAAGTCTAGTTACGGGTAAAAAATTGTAACTTTTATCCAAATTGGATTAATATATAATATATTGCAATCATGATATAAATTTAAGATTTCATCGATATGTTATATTTAGTTAATTTCCACGGCCCGATTAGTAATAAAATTAATAATTAAAAAACCTTAATAATATTTATTTTATTTTAATTAGTTGAAATGATTTTTTTAAAGTTTAATGCCACATTTGAAGATTAAACTCTAATATTTTTGTTAAGTATAGAATATACTAATTATGGCGCGTTCATCAACTATTAGGCAAATTATATATTTTTTTTCCAAATAGATTAGTTAAAATGACTAATTAAGTATACAAACGTAAACACTTTCATTAATTGATATTTATATAATTTCCCCCAAAAAAATTAAAAACAAAACAAATTAATATTTGTAATGCCACCGTGTTAAAGATAGAAGATTAAATATATCACATGGTTCATAATCTTCTACATAATTTTCAAATTTGTTCTCAGTATTTTTTTTTTTTTTAAAATTACAAATTTTTAACTATTCAACCTTTTAATTGGGTTAAAACTTCTCAACACTTAAAATAGGATATGACAGTGAAATAGATAGTTAATCGAGATGCATCTATTCATCCTCATTTAAACAAGTCATACATTCGTTACGTCGTCATTTGAGGTCATGCATCACAAGTATTTGACCCGTGCTTAGATATATTGGCATGCCACATAGAAGAAATGAATTTTGTAGATGACAAATTTTGTTATTGGTTGATCGGTTAGAATTCATATAACCAAATTTTTGTCACTAAATTTGTTATATGATAGGACCTGATAACGGTGAGAGCTCATAATATATTTAAGGGTAAAATAGAAAACCTTTTAAAATATTATTATTAAAACTTAAATAGGATATGGCAATGAGATAGATAGTTAATCAAAATCTATCCATCCTAATCATTTGAACAAGTCATGCATTCTTTACGCTTTCATTTGAGGTCAGTAGTCATTGCAAGAACTCGACCCATACTTAGATATGTTGGCATGTTAGTTGTCACCTAGAAGAAATGAATTTTGTAGATGACAAATTTGATTGTTGGGTAATCGGTTAGAATTTATATGACCAAATTTATTGTCACTAAATTACTGTGAGAGTTTATAATATATTTAACGGTGAAATAGAAAACTTTTAAAAGATTTGAGAACCAAATTGAAAATTTCTTCTTCCACAAGATTAAAAACTATTTAATATATATAATGAACAACCATAAAAAAAATGTTTTTTACAAAATTATTTCGAGTTTAAGAGCATGTATATTATATGGAGTGAGAACTTTTTGCATGGTGGAATAGTATTTACTTTAATTAATTGAGGAATGGTGTAACAGTATATTAATGAGAGAAATAAAGAGTGCATAATCATAAAATTGACCACAACTATATTGAATATCATTTTTAATTTATGATGTCCTCTATTTATAATTAATTTTGTATGATATACTGTGTTATACAAAAATGCACATTATATATAATGAAAGAATGTGAAAAAAAAAAAGAAAAAAAAAAGATTATATATCAAGGATCAGGTGTGACGACATGAGTTGTTGAAGCAATCCCCACCTGCAACCATGGCGAAGAATTCCCTGCACTCATGTTCATATCCTTCAGCTCACTAAGTTTTGCTAATTTTACCTTACTCTCCGCCTCTTCCTCCACATCCTCATTATTCACAATGCTACTATTTTTGTTTCCCTTGTTTTCTTCTTCATTCTTCATCATCATTTTGTTCTCCTTCCCCTGTTTCTGCTCTTCTTCTTCGCCCTCATTTTTCTCCGCCTTGTCGTTTTTACACACCCATGACTGCAAGTGAATCTCCGTCGACACATCGAACGCCGGTCTCCGGACCTCGTCGGCGGGAGCGGGGAGGTTGAGATCCAACTTCAAGTCCAACGGGAGGACCAGTTGTGAATTAGCTGTAATTGAATTGAAATTAGCCGAGGGAGCCACGACCCTTTTGTCGTGAAACTTTGGAGGCTCGGCAGCAGCTGCGGCGGCAGCGGCATTGGAGGTGATCCAATGGCAACGCTTGTGACCACCCAAGGCCTGTCCGGAAGAGAAGATTCGGTGGCAAATGGAGCATTCATGGACTTTAGTCTTCCTCTTGGAAGCGGAGGCCATGGGGTTTTCATAGTGAAAGGCAGATGAGGAGGAATTGTGGTTGGGTTTAGTGGGGAAAAGAGTGTCCTCATAAACGTCGTCGTTTTCACGAGGGTCAAGGTCCATGTGATCGAGACGTGCGGCGAAGCAGCCCTTGACTTTCTTATGGCTTGCCCGATGGCCCCCTAAGGCTTGGTGGGAATTGAATACTTTCTTGCAGGCTTTGCATTCAAACATTCCCTTGCCGCCCCCAACTGTTCCTTTCGCCTTGTTGTTATTGTTGTCTTCCTCTGTTTCCGGAAGTCTGTAGGAGAGTGGGGGTATGAAGTTTATGGGTTTCCTAATGTTGTTGTTGTTGTTATTATTATTATTGTAATTATAATTTCTATGATGATTATGATCCTGTTGCTGCTGAAGAAGAAGGTGATGATCGTCCTTGCTGGCGGAAGCGCAAGATTCCTCTGCCTCCGCCTCCCCCTCTACCAACATCGGCTCCACCACCCGCCCATTAGACAGCATCATCAGACAATTCGCGAGGTCCTCCTCTTCGTTGGAAGCTGGGGAGCCGACCTTCACTCTCAACGATCTCTTCCGCTTGGACCAATTATTATTGTTGCTGCCGGAGGGTCTACGGGGGGTGGCGGTGCATTCGTCTTCATCATCATCGTCGTCGTCGTCGGAGCAAGGAGGGGAGGAGAGAAGAGAGTCGTTGAGGTCATCGGAGGTGGTGCATTTGCCGTGTTCGAGGAAGGATTTCCAAGAGAAGAACTCCTTGCCGCAATTCTCGCAAACGCGGCATGTCTTGAGGCGATTGGGGTTAGTACGAAGGGCATACATGCGGCGGTTAATAGGTTTATTATGGGGGAGGTCCCAAGAATGATGATGAGAATGATGAGGATGATGAGGATCAGGATCGTCGTCGTCAAGAATGTTGGAAGGAGTTGGTGAGTCGTCGGCAACAATGCCGTGAGCCCTCATGTGACCTCCAAGGGCTCTCCCACAACCAAATCCCTTTTTGCAGATTTTACAGAAATGCTTCAAGTTGGGCTTTTGGTGGTCCAAAATCAAAGCTGCCATATACAAACACAAAATTATAGTGATGGGAAGGAACAATAGAGGAGAGGAGAAAATTAAGGCACAATGAGGGAGAGAAGATGGAGAGTTTTTTTTTCTTTTTCTTTTTTTTTTTTTAATTTTTTTTTTTTTTAAAGAAAAAAGAAGTTCGGGTAATGTTTTTTTAAGTCTGTAGTGTGGGAATTAAAAAGCTAAAAACGCATGTTGTTGTTGTTTTTGTTTTTGTTCTAAATTGTATGGTTCAAACAAAACCAAGGGTACGGTGGGTAGTAAATTAGTATCCTAGTTTTTAGTTGAGATGGAATTAGTTGGATTATAATTTTATTTCTTTTTTTTTTTTAAAAAAAAAAAAGAATTAATTAACTTGTGGATGAGACAGAGAGAGACTACACACAGACGATGAGAGCTTAGCTTTACATGACTGAAGGTGCCAAGTGGGAGGTGGAGGAGAGAGAATGGACTTTTTCTTCCACACCACCAGTAGCGCCGCCGCCACTCATACCCAACCACCACCCTACCCTCCCCAATTCACCACTTCCCATTTCTAGCTAGTTTTCTTTTTTTTCTTTTTTAATTATTAAATTCCCCACAAAAAAAAAAAAAATTAATTACAGAGAGGAGAGTGAGGCAGTGAGTGAAAGCAGCAGAGACCAGTGGTTCTAACTGCCACACCTATTCATATCATATCCCTTCAATTCCAAGCCAAGTAATCCCAATTACCCTCTTCTCTCCTCTCTTCTCTGTCGGTTCCAATTCCTTCCTTTTACAATCACATTTTCCATATTCATTCTTTTTTTTCAATATATTTTTTTAATTCTCATAGTGATAAAATACTATTTTACTATCTTTAAACTTTCAAATTTGTGACCAATAATTAATCTTACCATACTTAGCTAACCATATATATTATGTTAAGAGTTACACATTATGTATTGAAATAATCTTGAATGTTGAAAAGCACACATCAAACAACTTCATGAATTCATGCATTTCAAATTTGTATTGTATTTAACCCTTATTCATCTTTCATATATATATATATAGAGAGAGAGAGAGAGAGAGAGAGGGAAGTTAAATTATTAAAATGAAAAAGTTTGTTTTGATTTATTATTAATTTTAAAATTCTATTAATTATTATTTATTGAGTTGGGATTACAATTAAAACCACTTTTTTATTATTATTATTATTATTGTTTAACATTTGGGAGCTTTTCAAAATGTTTGGTCGAAAGTAAAATATTTGGTCACTGGATTGACTAATACAATAGCTTTTAAAACACGTTTTAATAACATTTTCATCCTCTTTGTACGTGTGTAATTTATTTAATGTTTTAAAAAGCAATAAATCAGAATCCACCCTTTCATGGGTGTGTGGACTTCAACTACTCAGATAATAATTATGAGATTAAGTATTATTCTTAAGAAAAACTTTGTTTCAAAATTATATAAAATTTGTAATTCCAATATTTATATATATATGCAATCTTTTCAAGATAACGAATAAAGTTGTTATGGAAACGAAATAATTAATAAATTATTGTATACAGATTAAAAAATCCTAATTAATGGTTGAAATATTTATGGGATTTAAATGTTTAATTGACACTTGTAAAAGACCTTTTTGAAAAGTATAGATTATGAACAAAATTATTTGTTAGTAAATGATTAAGCTTATTTTTGTAAAAATAGAAAACTAAATTATGATGGTCATTAGATATAGTAATCTTTAATTGCATAAATAAGTACATTTTTGCTTGGTTTAATTTTTAAAAAGGTGAAATTTTTAATATTTATGATTAAGCTTAACAACTCCTTTCATTGATTCCATAAATAAATTTAAAGGCAAACAGATTGCTTCCATTAGTATTGTGATTGAGAAGTTAGGTCTCTAATCAATCATTTTCCCTCTTTGATTTTATTGCTTCTATTAAAAGCATTCAAGCATTTTAGTGTTGGATTATATGAGTTAGTGAAGAATTAAGTGAGAACACATACACTGCAAACTAAGCAAAAGTAAACGTAAGCAAACTTAAAAGTGCTCTTTTTACTTTACTAATTAAATTATATGATAACGATGGACCCAAATTAACTTCGGTATTAACAAACTCAAATCATTATAAATTTATGAAAGCTAGAGTGATTATTATAATAAATAATAGGAAGATAAATTTTGTTGTATACGAAACTTTTCTTGTCAAATCAAAGTGATTTATATATTTTCATCTAATTAAGGTTTGATAACTTAGAAAAAATAAATTAGAGAGAAGAAAAAGAAAATCCTAAATTAGAATGTGGGGCTATAATTAGGTTCATCAAACTATACATACACAATTTAAGACCCAATATTGTTGCTGTGTGTTACATTGAATTTGATAACTTTTATTTGCATCAAGTGGTTATATTGTTATTGTTTGTTTTTATTTAGGTAATCTGAGTCTCTCTGGGAATTATTAATTCAATTTAATTAAAGTTTAAATTCTATTTTAATTTCTAAATTTTATGGAATATATATGTTTAGTTTTTAAAATATTAAAAAATATTCTTTGGTCTAAATTTTATTACTGTGATCTTTTGAGTTTCTAAATATATGCGTAAAATTTTTATAGTCACTTCAATATCCTTAAGTGTGTGTCCGAGCTAACCTGTAAGAGACTCACATGGGTATAGTGTCGAGCTATGTAACACTTAAGTTAGTACTAGAACTATTATGTACCACTAAACATGAGGTGGTGTAGGCGTGCTATTTACATATATAGCTAGCCCATCGTCTAACATGCGCTGATGGCAAAATCAACATGAGAGAATGTCGAGATAGCAGTAAGTTAGAGTCATGACTCACCCATTTCCTCTTTCATAAAACAATAATGGACTCGACTAGACTATTCTAGCGATCGAGATATTACTTTCCCTTTAAGGAAAACACAACTCCCAATATTTTTTTAGATTTGGGCCTATCCTGCGAACAGTGGCAGAGCCAAAAATTTTGTATAGGGGATACTATGTAATTAAAAAACTGTAAAAAAAAATATTCATAGCTCCATAGATCGACTAATTTAATACATATTACAACTGTCCTCGACGAGTTTTCATGTTTTAAAATCGATCCAAATTTCTTGAATTGAATAATATGATTATGAGGCTGATGATAAAGATATTGTTGTAAATATGCTCTATGAACTTGATCTTAAATATTATCATTATATTTAGAAATTTTAGTTCTTAGACTAGAATCTGTAGGTAGTTCTCCTAAATTAATTATTATATAAGATATATCATAATCATATGTATGTTTTCTTTTTAAAAATGATAACTCAGTAGTTTCTATTCTTATTTTTCTTTTAAAAAATCTCTACTTATTGATATAAAGTTAACCCTACAAAAGTATTATCAATAAAAGTATTATGATTTATTACATAGATTTAAAAGTGTGATAATTAGAAAGATTGAGAAAAATTTGAAACTTACTTGTAAATAATATAATGCATATATTCTGACAAGAAACGAAAAAAATTATATTGCTGTTTTAATTATGGGATTAATTAAAATAAATATATACTAAGTAATACAAACTAAAAATTAGGTAAAAAAAAAGTTATCGAAATTATGGTTGTTTGTTTAGAAAATCTAAACTTCTTTTTTATTATAATCTTTTATATATATATACATACATGTATATGTATATATATATATATTCTAAATTTCTTTTTTAAGATTTCAGCAAAAGATAGGCTTTTCAAATATATATTGTTAAATATTACTAAAATTATATATTCAAAATGCAAAATACAAATCGAGGGGACATGTGCCCCTTGACTCCTATGTGGCTCCGCCAGTGCCTGCAAAACTGAGCTTAACCCAATATTATACCTAACAAATTTTAAATAATCATCCAATTTAGTACTACTCTCGTTCAAATACGTTTATGTTCATAATTTATTGGTATATGGTGTCATCGTACTCTATGTATGTTTTTTATTATTATTAAATATTTTTTTTTATAAAACAAGTCCCTAATGAGAAAGCTAAAAATTTATCAAATATGATAAATACAGACCAATGTGTTTAGTCATAATAAATTAATGACACTTTAATTTAGTCAATTTAAGCTTTTTCTAAGATATAAGTCAAATTAAAAAATTTGGTCCTACATGCAACGTGCTTGAAGGTCTCAACAAAACTAAAAAGTGTATTATAAGGTCAATAAGCCAAATGGAAATATATATAAGTAAATATAATTAACGATTAACATTTTGATGATATTTATTTATCCATATAAAACCCATGCAACATTACAAACCCAGAAAGTCTTTAACCTCTACTGATTAAGTTGACTTTCGGTTCATGGCATATTTTCCTTATCCTATATAATTAACCTCTTTCATACTCATACATAACTACTCGTTACTATTAGGATTACTATTACTATTACTACAACGGATTTATTGTTCTGTTATTACAGACAACGTAGTTCCCTCAGCTCTCCTTAATTACTACTCATCATAATTAAACTCTTTTATATTTATTAATTAATTAAGTATCGAAGTTGACCACTGATCTATAAGTTTGCCCCGGCTGCCACCCGGCGGGAATTACATTGTTAGCAACCACAGTCTTGCCAGAGTCGAGGGCGGTGAGCCTGAGGGAGAAGGGAGCTTGAAGGGCTGAGCCGGAGTCCAACTTCCAAACTGCACCCCATGACTGCTTCATTGGAATCCATGAGTACGAGTCCAACGCCTGCTTCAGCTCCACTGAACCAAGTTCCCCATCTCCATCTTCATATTCAATCAAAGCTGCGAAATAGTTCGAGTTCGACCCCGAATCCACCATGAAGTTGATTGACATTCCTGGATAATTGCATTCTACCCTGCAAAGTGAGAGTTAATTAAACATAGTATCAAAGCAGGAAGTACTAACGTACTAATGGGTTTTATTTAAATTTTTGTAATGTTAATTATTTATATTTACCTTTTATGTTGAATGTGCAAAACGCCAAGACTGCGGAGTTCATCGGCCTGACCAGTTGCAGCCATAGCGCCAAAAGCAGTGCCACTGAGGTCAAAGTGGACAGAGTCAGACGCACATGAGCCGCCAGGACAACTATCAGTTATAACCACCGTCACTGGATTCCCTGAGCACGCGCCTTCTCCCGAGCACTTCACCTGATAACAAGCTCCACAGGCTTTGCCAGATTTGTACAAAGAAGGGCCTCCTGCCGTAATTAACGACGAAAATGGCGGTTGCTCCACCGCCTTTCCATACCCACACGAGCCTCCTAAAAAACAATAACGTGAGTTATATATATATATATATAGTTCAACTGATTAAGATATTAAAAAGTAGTGAGTTGTGAAGGTGATATAGTGCACCAGTACCATCACTCCCGGCACCGTCAGGGGGACCATACCAAGTGGCAATGGCCGGCGACCAATCGGAGGAGTCATATGACTGGTACTTGGAGACATTGAAGGATTTGGGATGAAAGCAAAAAGAAGGGGTAAATGAAAGAGAGAGAAGGGCCGCAAAGAAAAGAAAATGTGCCATTGATTATTAATTGGAATGACAAATTTAAGAAGGTGTGCTAACTGCAACTGCAACCTTGTGGAGTGGGTTGAGTTGAATAAGAGTTTGGCCTATTTATAGATGGCCTCCTGCCTTTTCAATAATTATTCAATTGTATTTTTTTTTTTTTCTCACTTTTATGGGATTTGTATTTTCTTAGGGAACAATCAAGGCAATATTTTTCGGCGGGTGACGTTTTGATTTTGATTTTAATTTCAACATTTGATTTGAATTACCCCTCAACTCCCTTTACATTTTTCCCTTTCAGAATATGGACTGGACATCAAATAAAATATTCATTTTGTTTGTCCTCAATCTACTCTCAATACACCACGTATCTATACACAACAATAACATGTCATTCTAAGGATGAATAATAGAAATTGAGTAATAATAGCATACCTATTCAATGAGGTCGTTACAAATATGGTTCTCTCTTAATATTAGTTAGATATGAATTTGAAAAAATAATCTACACGTTCTTAATTAATAACCACTACATGCAAATTTAAAATGCAAAATTATCATCTACATGATGTGATAATAGTTCTCAAAATTATCATACATATATGCTCAATATTCACAGTACTTTTTATCAAAAGAAAACCCATGCTCGCAAGTTTAGTTGACACAAAAAGGGAGAAATTATTTTATGAGAGCGCCATAATTTCATTCATTAACATTTATAATTTTACACTGTTGAAATAAGGTTGGGGAGAAATCGTAAAAAGAAATAATAATTAAAAAAAATTAAATTTATATCTAGTGATTATTAGAAACATTTTAAATTTACGTCCGCTGGAATACCTGTGGCCGGCCTTGAATTGTTAAAAGATTGATCTGTCTCTCTAGGGTTTCCTGCAACCAAAAGCAGTTTTGGTTTTATTCAATTGGGTTGAAGGAGGTTCGTCCAAAGCATATTATCCATTGACTCCACAGCTTCCCGCTTGGTTATTTCATTTTCTCAACCTTCTCCCTTCTATTTTCCTACTCATTATCTTTATTTTCCTTTCTGCTGACTTAATTACCAATTATTACTCTTTATTTTCTTCTCTTCTTTCAAAATTTCAATTGGATATAAATCTACTGAATTTTGAATTTTGCATCAAATTTTATTTATTTATTTATTGTTGGGGCCATAATTAGTATCTAATTTTTCAATTTTTAAAATTTTAGAGAAGTACTATTATTAGACATAAAACTTTAAAATCTTGACTTTTCTATATATATTTTACAATATAATGATACATCTACATCTTAGACGACATAATATGGAGACAATTCTCCCTATTTCCTTATTCACTCGCTCTTGGGAGTTGGTGCCAAATTTAAAGATGGACGGTATAAAAATATTATTAATAACAAAGATCCAAATAATAAGTTTTAAAAAAGATAATTGTATTAAAAAAATCAAATCAGAATTACTTTAAAAAAAAAAAATAGGAATTTTTGTTTTAGGAAAAAAAAAAAAAAAAGACGAGAAATAAAAGGGAGAATTATGGGTATTAAATTGGATTAGGATGTGGAAGGAGGAAGGAGGAAGGAGAGGTTGGTTAATGGAGGTTATTTAGGCGTTGAATGTCTGATTCCCGATGTCCCATCTTACGCCCCAAAACAGTCCACCATTTTCGCACGTGCCACTCCTTATCCTTCAATTCCCCATTTTTCTTTACGTAATATTTGCCGTGATTTTGGTTTTCTCTTCCCAACATTAATACTTATTTTCTATTCTCTCTCTCTCTCTCTCTCTCTCTCTCTCTCTCTCTCTCTCTCTTCCCATCTTTTTCTTTACTATTTAAACAACATATATCTATTTTCCATTTTAATTTCAATTCCAAACATTTACTCTTCCATCATACTCATTTCAATTAATCATATCTTTTATTTGACTTTATGAGATTTTCCTACTATAATTTTGACTTAATGCCATAGTATAATAAAATATCTATCGTTAATTATGCTATGTCTTCTGTTAAATTTCTAATTCAATCCAAACTCTCAGCATTTTAACTTCAACTGTATTAAAAAAGAAAAAGTTGAATCATAGTTTATATATTTACGTATAAGAGAGAGAGAGAGAGGAATATGAATTTGTAGGAGGCACATGGTTTATGAACGTCAGCTTGAGAAATTGAAGGGACAGAGAGTGCTGAAATTTCTTGTGATAAGGTTAAATTAAATTTTAAGAAGGAAGGAAATCACATGCCAATCACTTTCACTTCCTTATATTAAACCCAGATTTAATTCACCGCGCCAACAGAAATTAAAATTCTTTACTACCTATAAAATCACTACTTTTTTATTTCTATTATTATTATTTTTTTTATCTTGAGATGTATTATTTACATGTTTATACTTAACCTCTTTTGCATCATTACTCTCCATCGACTATAATTATGTTTAACGGCATATTTGAATCAGCTTTTTAAATATTTGAGAATGTATTTCTACGTGATGAAAAGAAAAGAAAAAAAAAATTAAATACTTAAAAAATCAATTCAAACAAAGATGCATAAATCTATATATTAATAGACCATTTTAATCTTCAAATTTGCATTATAATGTGGATTTATTTATGTGTATGCCACGTGTACTTTGTCTAAAAATTAAATTTCACCCAACTGACAAATTTCAAACCAACTTCTAATTTCAACTACAATAAGACAAAAGGATTGATCTCGTTAGATATCTTTCCATTAAATTTGAAAGCATAATAGATAATATTTTTATGTAGTTGATGGTAACCCTTCAATTAAAAGAAAAAAAATCAATTAATAGGCTCCGTTATTAATGCAAATTTTAAACAATATAATGTAGTTAAGGTCGTTGTTTCATTTGTTTCCATGTATTTTGATAGTGAAATCTCAACCATAAACTATATTTCTTTTTCAAAAAGGTACCAACTAAATTAATTCTATTTTTCTTTTCTCTTAGTTTTTTAAAACGAAGAAAAATATATATTTGGCTGATAGCTCCATTAGTCATTTAGGTTGTCGTATCCCTCTTAAAAATGTGGGGTCTTTTTTTTTTTTTTTTTTTTTTTTTTTTAATTTAAAAGTCATACTTATGGTTCATTTCAAAACATGTAGCATGTGGAAGATAATCACCATATTTTTGGACTTTTTTAGATTTTGGTGGAAAGTAAATGCATACTCTTTTGATAATTATACTTTAAGTATTACATTGTTTTAAACTTTAGCTCCAAAATTTTATTGGCCAAAGCGATTATAACTTAATTAAAATTCAGTATGCATTAACGACTAAAAAATTTGTGGTTTAAAACTTTAAATACTCCACTCTCATTTTACTAAAAAAAAAAAAAATTTGTTGGAGTTTTTGTGGACAATTCTTAAATATTGTCTTTAATTAAAGCAAAAATATGATTAATTTTATACATATCTATATTTATTTCTTTCAAATTTTTTTTATACATATCTAAATGTTTTTAGGTATTGGATCTATTTAATGGGTATGTGATCAGATTTTAACTAATCCAAGTGTAGAACAGAAACTTTGTTGAAAAGGGCTTCAAAGTGAGCATTATTACAAAAAAATCTATCTCACCTATTCCAAGTGCAATGATAATATATATCTTCTGTTCCATTGACCCAAAAGCTAGCTTAAGTTGTTGAAGGAATAAAAATTTAATATTATATCGTCTTACATTTTCTTTCATTTGTGGACTTAAAATAAGAAGAAAATTCAACAGGTAAAAATCAATGTTAATGGAGGAGAAAATTAAATAACATAAAATGCTTATTAAAAATATGTTTTAAGAGTCACAGACTTTTAATACGTACTTTTCTCTTAATATAAATAGTGAAATAGATTACAATATAATATTAATAGGAAATAGGATGTTGCTCATCCAAACAAAAAATAATATGTATAAATATTTTTTGTTCTTTTTCCATTCGAGTCCTCTTCTTAGGATCTCACATCCTTATTGCTCGCACACAAAATATAGAACTTATAACTATTTACATTTCAAACATATTTCTGACAACAATACCTATTTGATTTTTTTTTTTATGCTAATATGAACATAATTTAACTGGCATGAAGTTGTATAATTAATCTCAAGGTTTGAAATTTGATCTCCTCACCCCACACATTATAAAAATAAAAAAAAAAAAAAAAAAAAAAAAAAAAAAACATGTGATATCAACTTTGATTCTCTCTCACCATATTGTCAAAAGAAGGGGAAAAAATATTTGGTTGAAACTGTCATGATGATTTATGATAGATAAGAAATCTAACGTAAAAATTTGTTGGGAAAGTTATTGATTTATCATATAATACAAAAATATCATAAACTCCAAAATTTAAGAGATCAGTTAAAGAAAAATAGGGTGCATACCTAAGTTCCATCCTCCCCTTCACACTGAACAAAATAATTTTTTTAAATAAATTATCAGGTCGCAATTTTTAATTAAGTATAGTAACTGCACCCAAGTTTTTTTTCTCAATTAAATCAATATGGGACCCAAAAATCATGATCCGTAATGTCTTTATTGGTCTCCTTTGGCTATCTTGAGAAAATTTCTTCAATGTAACTAGTAAAAAATAATGAATACATTAAAATTAGAAGCTTTAATTAAATACTAGAGAAATTTCAAAGAAAAAATAGGCGAAGAAAAAGTTAGTTAGAAAAATTTGAATAAATATTTCTAAATTTAAAGATACTAAAATAACACAAATAAATTGTGTGGTATCAAATCACCAACTTCGCTTAAAATGGGAGGCAATATAAAATAATGTTGAATTTAGGTATATACAATTTTAAAAAATTTAATAAGAAATCACCTTATGTTTAATTAGATTAATAGGTTGTGGGCTGGCCAGCATTACAATAGTCCTAAATTTAAATATATGTAATAAATGTGTCTAAATCTAAGATCTAGATGTAAAATATGAATGAGTTTCAAAATCTTAAATAATATATTGCTAAGTTTAAGATTTCCACCATAACTTTTAATTTTATAATTTTTTTTAGTTCAACCTAATTTTATCGAATTAAACATAATCTTAATAGCAAATCAATACGATTAAATTTTAGATAATATATACAGAAAGAGAGAGGGAAATATTGAGCGAAATTCACATTAAAAGAAAAAAAGGAGCAGATCGAATAGCATTTTAATTGTAAAATTTGGAATTAGAGTCAAGTAAGAGTGGTAGATTGAAATTTGAATTAACATTATTGGTATATTATTTTCAGCGTTTTATGAACACCAGATCATGTTGCACCAAGTTCTATCAAACTGTATCTTATTTCTTGTGAAATGAGGATTAAATAAAGGCTCAAATGCAAGAATGTAACCCTGTTTTTTCCCTCCCTATATCTGTTCTGTTGGAGATGATGATCATGATTGAATATTATTATTCCCAGTACTGTCTCATCCTCTTAACATAATTTTGTTTTAAAATGTGTGTTTAAAAAATTATTATATTTTCAATTGTGTATTCAATAAATATCTGAAATTTAGATTTTGCGTCTAAATATTGGAAGAGAAAGGTATGTTAAAATCGACAGAAATAATGAAACATAACAAAATATATATAAATATCTCCCCTTCTACTGAGAAAATTAATAAACCAAGGTAATAATATGTCTAGCCTTCTCCAAACTACAGCTTCTACTATAATGGAGATTTCAAATCACCTCATCTCACCCTGCAAATAACGTAACCCTCATCAAACTCACATGGTTACTTAATTTACTAGGCACCACAAAAATTATTTAAATGATAAAAGTTCCAATCATAAATTTCTATTTAAAGAGAGAATTCTGGAATTTTCTAATAAAAACAATATAAATTACCGTTTATTATTAAAAAAAAAAAAAAAAAAAAAAAAAAAGAATTGTCGTCACAGCCTACGCTAACGGCCATTGATACGAGGAAGAAGATGAAAGAGAAAAGAAGAAGAGAAGGAAAGAGAAGAAAATGTAAGTAAATAAATAATAACAATAATAATAATTTAAAAAGAAAAAAGTAAAAATCTAACCCAAACTTTATGCGAGACTGAGAGGGTGGTATTAATACCAAACCTTAGGGGTAAGTTTGGAAGTTTAGTTACCAATGGCAATCTAACCCAAACTTCATCAAACAAAATTAAAATCCTATTTTTTTTCCCTAATAATTAAGAATAATAGTAAATTGGGGTGGGTAACGAAAATGAATTAAGTCCTTGGAATTCTTGACTTGTCATTTTTGTTTCAAGTGGACTATTGACTTATTGAATCTTTCAACCAACTACAAACCAAATGGATCTTAAATAGACATAAAACTCAATTTTGTATTAAATAGATCCATTAATTTTTAAAATTTTCAAGTATGGGAAGAAGATCTCCAACATATTCGTAAACTAAAAACCTTTTAGGCTACGTTTACTTCTCAGTAAATACAATCAATCAATCGTAATATAAAAAAAGAGTAGAGTTCATTTAAATACGTTTCATAATATTACGTGAATTATGAATAATTAAAAAAAAAAAAAAAAAACTATTACTGTTAGCAGCAATTTTGATTGCTTCGATTACGAAGCAGTAAACATGCTATCAACATTTTTAAATGAATTTCTAAACACCAGATTTTTACTGCAAATTTTCTACAAAAAGAATCTCGATGCGTGAATTCTTTCATTTATTTATTTATTTATATTTTCTTTACTCTGAAACAAAACCTTTCCCTCTGCATTTCGGCCATTTTCTCTCTCTTTTTTTTTTTCTTCTTTTTTTCCCCTGGATTGTATAGGTGAATGAATTTACAATTAAATTGTAATTTAATGAAGGGGTGATAATAAAGAGCCGAGTAGATCGAATACCGAACCGACCAGACCAAACCGACTGGTTTGGTTTGGTTTGATTTAACATGAAAGAATGAAGGCTCGTCGGCCTTAGTGGGAGAAAACCGAAAACGAAATATCCTAGAAGGAGAAAGCCATGGAATAGGACACGTGGTAGGCAGGTATTGGGTGGGAATACGTCAAATACAAATATGCCTAAAAATCTATAAAAATAGAAAAAAAGTTAGAATTAGCATTCTCCCAATTCGCGATCCTTTGAAGGCTGCCGATCCCAAACAACTCTTCAATTTGACTCAGGCAAGTTCGCCGTCCATCTCTCTCTCTTTCTCTCAATCTAAGATCTGCCTCTTCTACTTTTATGAATTATATGAACCAGATCTAGATCTCCATTCCGATTCATTTTTCATACAATTTGGTAAAATTAGGGTTTGCTATTCTACTTTTTCTGTATCTACTGCGATTTCCTACCTGCCTGTTGCGTCTCGGACTTTGGATTATCGTCAGATCTTGATTCATATTATTTTTATTTTTATTTTTTTGCGAATTGATGTTCGAGTAAATTAGATTCTTTGCGCCTCTTGAGAATGTTCGCTTTTTTACTTTTTCTCTTCGACAAGCTTTGAATTTTCTGCAAAGATTTCTTGAACAAAATTCCCTCTTATTTTCCATTTGGGTTTTTTGTTGCAAAACAGATCTCCCTCTTGACTTCACAGAAATCACCCTGCCCATTTCTTCCTTCTTTTTCTTCAGTTTGGTGTTAATTTATGGTGGTTGTTATGATAAATTAGGGCTTGAAGTTGTTTGTTCCCATGTGAATGAATATTGTATATTGGTTTCTGCAACTTACGGGTTGATATAGATTGCAGCTTACAGACTCTGAACTTCTGTGGAGGGTTTGTTTTTTCTTCAATTTGCTCATTTCTGGTTTAAGGCCTTGCAGGTGTAGGATTTAAGACACTTTTTTTTCTTCATGCCCAAAATCGGTTAAATAAGCTTCTAATTTCATGCATTATTTGGTACATTGTAGGCATGAACTCTAATTTTTCTTTTGATCTGAATTAGTTCCATATCAATCAACATTTAATCTGAACTCATGCAGTACGGCCTACTAATTTGTTTCATTACATAGTGCCTCGTTTTAAAAATGTTTGGTATTTTACAAAAATGCGTATTCATGTCAATAATAGCCTTCAAGAACGATTGCGTGATAGAATGTTTTGTTAGATAATGGAATTTCGATAACTTGTGATTTGAGAAAGGTTAGGAAAGGAAAGGTTGCAGGTTAACATTCTTTCCTGCCTACAATGTTCTTATTTGATTCAGAAATGTTTAACAAAGGATGTCTTCCGCTTGGTCAATAGTCAGCTTGAAAGTTCCAACTTTACTTATTCTTTGTCAATACAGAATGGCACTAGGTGGAGCAAATCCCCAGAGAGGAAGTGCGGCAGCTACAGCCAGCATGCGCAGGAGGAGGACAACAAGTTCTGGTACATCTGGAGGGGCAGCTGGAACAATGCTTCAGTTTTACACGGATGATGCTCCTGGACTCAAGATATCCCCCAATGTTGTTCTCGTCATGAGCATTGGTTTCATAGCTTTTGTTGCCATTCTCCATGTTATGGGTAAGCTGTATTTCGTGCGAAGAGAAGCCTAGTGGGTTTGCCCTTATAAAGTGTGATGAATATTTAAATTCAATGTGACAAAAGTTTAATTTTGATCCGAACTCTCGTCTTTCATTACAGTAAAACTAATTTGGATTTTGTTACTAGTTAGAATGAAAGAGTTGTTCTGTTTTGGTCTCAATTAGTTTTTTTTTTTTTTTTTTTTTTTTTTTTGTTACTAGTGAATTGTGATTTATTTATAGCCGGTAAAGCTGCAGCTTTTAGTGATAGAGTATTGGCTATTATTATTATTAAGCACAATAAGCCTATTGCAAGTTTGCAACAGTGACTACCAGAGAGACACTTTCTGGCCAATTCAGGTGTAGAATCAGATTTGTTATGGATGTTCATGTTCAGCTTGGGTGATAATTGATATCCCAGAAGCAATTGGCTCGTATAGTTTTTCTTCCCATTGTTTATGTAAAAGCCCCTTGAAAACAGTAACTGCAAAATTGCTTACACTACAAATATATGAGAACAAGTTTTTTAGGAGTTTTCTCTTGAAAGCAAACATGTGTCGAAATAAACCAATATCCTTTTTAAAATCTCATTTTTATCGTTTTGATACCTGGACTTTGAGACTCATTCATCTTTAAATCAGTCTTCATCATTTTCTGTTTGCCTTGGAAAAAAATAATAATAATTCCATTCAAGAAAAGATACACCACGTTCCAAGAAGGCAGTTTTTTACGAAATATACGTTGACAAATTTCTCATTATTTTCTTTTTTACTTGAAAGAAAAGTAATCAAAATGCTTTTTTTACTGTCTTGACTTGAAAGATATTTGAATTTCCCAAGTATTTCACATTTGTGTTGCCAGCGTAGAGTTTGAGGAATGATTAAAAAATAATAGAACCGAATGATCGATGGGCCATAAGTTTATTATTGCGTTGGCTAAAACGTTCAGGCTACAATTAGCCGGTAAAACAAGGGAAACAATAAACATAAAGATGGGGGCAGAGATTAATGGTAGTGCAAAAGATGAGTGATGAAATCTGAAGCTTAGTGCCAGGGATCAAAAGAAATGCGAAATCATATTTAACTTGTAATTCAGCAAAATATATATATATATATATATATATTATTTACATTAGCATTTGACTACACAATGGTTAAATGGGAATAAATAGGTCTGTACATGAAAGAGGCAAATATAGAGAGTGATAAATTAGTGGGCGGTGTCAGGTACCCAATTTTGAACCATGTTTTCATCTGCTGATTTTGGGCCACCGCAGGATCTAGAGACCGACTCAAAAAGTCTTTCGATATCTGGTGCACATCTTATGAAGGACCGGTTCCAAAAGTTATATCTTGGATTCTGAAAATATTACACATGCTCTTGTTTAGTATTTAATTTTAATCAACTAACTCAAAACATTGGAAGGATGAAAGAATTATGGCAATCCTTAAAGTTTTAACACCTACATCCCAAAATCAACTGACAGAACAGTTTATATGAACTATGAAAAATGGATATGGTGCGATTTTTACCTTAATAAGCTCAATGAATGTAATCAACAGACCCCATGGATGAGGTCGATTAACAATGAGGCGTTCCAACAACACTCTCGTTATCTGCTCCTGGATAATTTCCTGCACATGTTTCAACCACACTTTATTTTTAACTAATGTCCCTTAATACTAACCGGTAGCAGTTTCAGCAGGCAAAAATGTATGAAATGAACTGCGAACAGAATAGCTCACCTGAGTTGATTCTGCAAATAAGTATAGTAGGACAAAAGAAAAGTAATGAGTGTGCGTATTTGGATAACGAAGTTGGTTTGCAACGGCATTGAGGAAGAGGTAACGCCCTTCAGTATCCAACTCCACAATCAGAGTCTGGAAAATATCTAGAGCAGCTCCCACCAAGAATACTGCTAATGTAACAGTATTAGCAGTTGACTGCGCATGAGGACTTCTTGCCTGAAGTTGTTGGATGGCCTGAACAACAGTTGTTAAAGTAAGCGTGCAAATTCAAGCTTTCAACCCATAGACAAACACATAGCATCTTTGAAGTTCAAAAGCCATAAAAATGAAGGGAAATACTAAAATCGATACACGCTAACATTGTGCAGAATGTACAATTGAAGCACACCGATTGAGAAAAATAAAGTCAACAATTTAGACACCACTTCCAATCACTTCATGCTCATATTCCAAACTACAGAGTTAGTTCTAAGCACTATACCAGCATCAGCCAGAGATAACCCCAAGTAAAAGAACGGTATGAAAGGTAGAGTACCAAGTACCTGCATCCCAACATAAAGTACAAGGGAGTTGATCAAAGGCACATTGTAACGGGTCCCAGCAGAAGCAGCTTCACTGGGAGGAAGTAGCAATTTCTGCTTCAGATCAGCAAGAAACGAGGATCCCTGTTGCCTTGTCTGCAGAGGAAGGAAAAAAGGGGAAAAAAGAGAAATGCAGATGTAGACGAGGAAAACATAGTATACGGAAACAATGGAGATAATGAATGGACAGCCGAGGGAAAAAGATGTCCAAAATAATAGTAAAATATCAATAATAGTAGAAAAAAGAGCTACGGCAGTTCCTGCCCTTCAAGATCATTCTTCAACTAGCAACAAAAACGAAAAAGCTTGTTTCTTGTTCATAAATGAAAAAAGAATTGATGTAGCTTATGAAGCCTTTTCGCCGATTGTTGGGGTTTGTTATGAGTTATGCTGTTTTCTTGAATTCTTTCTGTAAGCATTTATTTTAGAGCTGCAGGTTGTCAAGGAATTAGTTATCCCCTTCCACACGTTTAAATAGCCGTAGCTAGGCTGAATAATTCATTCATTCAATAAAGAAATCTTGGATTTCTCGATCATTCAACAACAAGAATTGAGTACTGTGTTGCTGTTTTATTTGAACTCACATGTGAAACCAATCAATTTTTCTCGCATGTATAAATAGTGAAAGCCAAAAGAAAATACCTTAAGGTACTCATCCACATCAGCCTTCATCTGCTTTGACTTAATAGCTCCATCCACCTCAGATAGAATGCGTGGGGATTGATTGATTTCCGCAAGCAAGTCAATCTGCGTGTGATAAAAACGTTTTAGTACACCTCATTATTTAGTTTCCATAATCAAAATGCTCACGAGAAAATGAAGACTAGACCTTCAAATTGGGAGTAGATGGATCTGGAAGTCTCATATTTCGAGGAAACGCACTAAGGATGATATTCCGCATCTGAATGCAGCTAGGAGGAATCACATCGCAGAAAGTAAAATGATAGTCACATAGAAACTCGGGGAAATCATGAAGTAAAACTAGCAACACCCTAAGAGTGCCTTTATAAAGAAAATGAACCTGCAAAAATAGATGAGAGAAAAAATAAGTGCCACCACACCAAAAAAAGGCTCTGCCAGTGATGAGACGGAAAACTGAAAAAATAAGTAGGGCAAACCGGTGGTCCAAGTTCAGCGTTCCGCAAAAATGGCTCCATGAATTGAAACATGTCTACCAGCAAACGCTGGATGTAAGGCCAACCCTTCTGACTATTCCCAGTAAGCATCTTTGGCATAAAACTTCTATGACTAACCAACTCAAGCCATGCATAGCTGGTGAAAGTATAAACCCAGCATTAAGTAATTGCAACAATTGAAAAGAACGGAAACGTATCTGTGCAATCATCAATACACATCTATAGGTATAGCCCACGATCATTATTGCAATTTTACTTTGTTAAGGCTGCCACAGCCTATTGAATTATGTATACATTTTATTTGCTCCAAATAAAACTTATGATTCAGAAATGAGAAAATAATATAAAAGATTTATAAAGAAAATGCTAGCTTTCACTCATAAGAATTGGTACCACTAAAGATCTAATTACAAAATATGATTCCCTATCCAAAATTCAAGTGAGGAAAGGCCTACAGACACGAACCTGAACGCTGGAATCTTAAGAGGGTGCAAGGCATGAAATGCATTAGCAAAAGCTGTCAATATCTGCAACGTGGTAACCTCACAATTTAGATTATCCACGAAGGAAAGAAAGAAGCAATTATTAGGGACAAATTATTTCATACCTGAAAGTTGGCACCGTCAACAATAGGTTCTAGAGACCCAAGGTCAGGAAGCCAGTTAATAAACAATCTAAAATATGGTCTTGGATTAAACGATCCTTTCTTCTCCTCTGCATCTTTCTGAATAAATCTTACAGTTACTGCCAGAATCTGAAACGATACAGGATAGAATTACTAAGTCATGCACAAGCATGCAAAATATAAATACGGCACAAAGTACTTTTATAGCTCATTACCCTAGATAAAAGAGCAGTTTTACCAGATCCCTGAAAATGAAATAATGGAATGTGTCAGAAGCAAATTAGCTCAAGGGAGAAATGCAGATAACAAACCTCTATTCAAGAGGATGGCGATATACACACACACATTTATATTAGAAAAAATTAACTGCAAAAGGACCAAAGAAGCAGACGGGGCAATCTTTTATAAAGCAATGCCATATGCGTGCTCACCTTCAAGATCGAAAATACAAGCTTGGCATAAATATCAATTGCAAGGAAGGAAAGATTCTGTATTTGTTGTGGTGATTGTAATGCACCCGAGTTAATTACTTCAGATGATAAGCAATGTGCCACAGAAATTTCCTACATTGCCAAGCATGCAGTGAGTTGGCAAAAGAAAAATATGATTCAAAGCTAAACACACATTACTTCTAAATTTCAAAAATAGAAACAAATAAAAAAATGAATTAAAGCATACCGTGAGTAGACGGAAAAACCGGTCAGTTATATCATCCCCTTTCAGAAGTCCATTCTGATGTAATTGTAATATGAAATGGTTAAATGCGGCTTCATTAGCACCAGGAAGCTCACATATTCGGTACCATTCAGCAAATAGTATTGATACCTACAAAAAGCACAGTGAAATTTTGAAATCAATAGGTACACGTCTTTCTCGTCTAAAAAGATGTCTCTTATCTTAAAAAAAATATACACATAGTTTAGAACTTAAACATCGTCAGTTGTTTCATTCCTCCAACAATAACCAACCAATGGATTAGCAGTATTTACATTTATAAACAAAAAGATAAAGAGCATTCCTGCATTTACTTGGGAGGGTAAGATTCCATACAGCCAAAGCCCAGACGTGGATCCAAAACAGAGACAAGACATGGCATGGATACAATTATACATAAGCTAAGCCATATATGACTTTAACATTCCAGTGGTGTTTATAAATGTTATCTCGTAGGAAAGATGATGTAAAAATAAACAATGAAATATGCAATAACACAAGGGTCATTTTTTTTTCTTTCCCTTTCCCTTTTTTCCTTTTCTTTTTTTTCCCTTTTTTGTGACACAATATATCAAGAGGTTCAAAAAATAATGATTTATTTCTAATACTAGGGATGCGTTATATCAATAGATTCAACAAACATCCAAAGCTCACTTAACATTTTTCTCAATGGTTCAGTATCATGTAATAAATCAGGAAATTTGAATCATTAATATTTCTGCATTTATATATTTAATAATAGGGAAATTACTATAAACAGAAAAAATATCAAACTATTTACAAATATAGAAAATTTTTACTGTCTATCAGTAATAGATTGCGATAAAATTCTATCGCTTTCTATCGCTCAAGCAAATAAATTCTATCGTGATCTATCAGTAATAGACTGTAAAATTTTTCTATATTTGTAAATAGTTTGGCTTATTTTTCTATATTTGAAAAGAGCCCTTAATACTATAAGTTTGATATTTACACCTTTTTTAAAACGACTACTTGATAAAGTTTAGATCCTGACAGAGTAACTCGGATATTTTACACTCTTACAACTAATATCTACAGTTTCAAACAGTTCTTGTCTCATATAAAAGCTCTCAGAGCATTAAAAGATGATATAAAAATGTCATCGCGAAGTGGGATATCATAAAGAATAATCAAGTTACCTGATCACGAAAACCAGCTGGATCTTCAGATTCAAGAATACTAGAATCTTCTCTGTTTGCTATGGAATGTACAGGAGCCTGTTACAGAAAAAATTGCACAAAACTGAGGAATTGAAAAAAAGAAAACACACACACGCACGCACACACATTCGTTGTTATAGTAATTATAGAATTCTGCTTAAGAAACCTTCTTGTCTCTGGCAAGTCTAGCCTTATCCTCTTTCCCAACATTAACCCCAGATATAGCAGCCATACTAGCAGCAGGATTCTTGATTATCTCAACCAGATGTTGCAAAGGCTCAGAAGATCCAGGTTTTCCAGCAACCTACAAATTAAACGAGAAAGAAGCTTTACAAAAGTACCGAGGGAGAGTGTCCTCCACTAAATCTGATAGAATACAAACCTTAGCTAATGCATCAACAAGATTGTGAAGTTCTGAAATTACATTTGATTCATCCACAACCAAGGTTTGGAGGAGGGATATAGCAAACTCTGTTGCGGCCTCTGACAAATTGCTTAAATGGTCAGTTCATACTGACACCAAGAAAAAGAAAACATTAATGAAATTAATACATTCACTTACTATTCCTGCCTCCATCAATTAGTTTTGCCATATGAACATTATACTCTGCAAGATTTAGTAATTCACTGCGAATAAGGCCAAGAGTAATGTCCTTGTTGTACTTCCGTTCTTCCTCGGAGTAAATCACCTTTAAACAATAAAATTGTAGATGAAATGGCGTATCAAAGGCTAGCTTTAGAAACTAAGAGTTAGAAACAGAATAAAATAGATATAGTGAATTACACCTAATACCACAGGGAAAACGTTAATGCATGAAGAATTTTGGTATATAAATATACATATACATATACATACATACACACATACATACAACATATCTATACACACCTCTGCATTCATATAGAGGTTGTTCTACACATTAGGTGTGTGGGTTGTTCTACATATTAATGATGAGGGGAGAAGTATACACACCTCTACATTTACTTTTTTTCATTTGTTCAATGAAAAGTTTGGTTTCTTGGTTAAAAAAAAAAAAGAGGAAGCCCATTTATTCAATTATGTCATCCCTCATTATTTTTCTATAAACACTCACATAGACATTACTTCGTATAATTATGTAATTAGTTAGTATAGTTATAAGATACCTTGTATAACAATCAATATATAACATGCAAAAATATTAATATAACAATAGATAACAGGAATAAATATTAAGTTGAGGTACCCATTCTATGACAACTCTCACCAACTTACCCTCTATTTTTGTGCCTTTAGTGTGGATATATATATGTGCATGTATATATGTATATCCAAATGAAGAAATTAAGTAGGTAAACAAAGAGAAGAGCAAGGAAGAAAACAAAGAAAAAGCAATGGAAGTAAAAGGTATAAATGGTTTCCAGAATGCAACCCCATTTGGAACAATGAGCTTTAAACTAGACCATACCCAGCTAGTAAGCTCCTTTACAACTAGCTTGCAAACATCGCGAATGGCAATCAGAATGGCAAGATGGGCACCAACATGGAAAGTGTTTGATGCATTGTCATATAAAACTTTAAACACCTGTATCATAAATGTAAATCCAGAATGAGGGAGATAAAACAGCATAGAGACTATTGAAACAATCAATTGGCAAACATATGAGCAGAGAAAAAGAAAATGTCAACCATCTCTCAGTTCAAGACAAAATTAAACAACCTTTTGAGCCACAGCAAGAGCAGCTTCATCCCGACTTATACATCTTAATATGATCTCAGGAACCTCAGCAATGACACCCTAAACAGAAATCATTTCCACGAAAGATTTAACTTCTGAATGCCAGACTGGGAGAGAGCTTGTTGAATACACAAAACTATATTTTAAATGCCCACGGTGATAGAAGTGAAAAGGAACAAGAAAAATTTACCTGGAATTCAGCTTCCCGAGCCTCATTACTAACCAAAGCCTCCAACTGACACAAAACGTTAGGGTAACTTCATAAGTTAAGGTAACATCCGAAAATGCATAACAGCGATGTTGCAAAAATTAAATGCTGATTGCTTTATTCCCAAATCAAAGGTCTCCAGCCGCTCAGTTTCGGTTGCATGCAGGCCTCTTTCTTTATACTATTACAGGCTACGTATATAATATAACACTAAATAAAATGCAAGGAAAATTGAGGGGGTAAACAACTCAAATCAACCTTTTCTATACATCTATCATCCCCTAAACAATCCCCTTCATGACACAGGTCTACGTTTTGAGAAAAGGGTCCCAAATCAAACGGAAAGGTAAAATGCATCTAGAGAAATAAATGCAAGCCCTTATCTCTCCTGTATTCAAATGAAAATACAATGTGGTATAGACAAGCAATATTTCATAGATGATAGAACTAGGTTAACTGGAAATGGACATTTAAGCAACAATAGTTAGACTTTAGAGAAGCGGCAACCTTTTGTGAAATAACTTGGAATTTGTCCAATGCATCTCTGGTGGTAAGTGAGGGTTCAGACATAGTAGTTGCAAGCCGATCGGTAGTGATTGGTGAGGGCAATGGTTGGGAAGAGGATCCAGGTTCCTAAAACATATGAGCACATAAAAAATTAGAAAGAATGTCACCTCGGTACCACTTATTCTTGAAAAATAAAGGTAGCTGTCCAACCTTTATATTGTCAGATGCGTCAACTGCATGCAGCTCAGGGGCTGAAGCAGCCAAAGGGAAAGAAGGAACGACCAAATCATTTTCCGGACCTCGTACACCAACACCATCAGCAGCAATATGTCCTGGAGGTGCACTGAGATATTGCACAGAAGGAATGATTAGAGCAACTAAATGTTCTTATAATTGAAACAATACAAGACATGAGCCTATCTACAAAACCTTAGTTGGGGCACAGAGGTAGGGTCTACAGCATCATCAAGCGACCGAGATACTCCTTCAAGTCCAGACGTGTATCCCGAGTTCAGTTGTCCCGATGACAAACCAAATTGATTACTCAAACCAGTACCACTAGCTGTAACTGAAGAACCAGTAGACTGTGCAGCTTGACTATTTTGATTTTGCAAGGGAAGCCTAACAAAATCCTGAAGGATATGCAAAACAATGTACACTCTTATACCGTATCTTTTTTTTTTTTTAAATATCAAAATTACAAGCAATGAGAAGGCTGCACACCTCATAAACTCGCTGTTGTGAAACGGACAGGTGTCCTGGTTTAGGGCGGAGAGCCTCAGGAACAACACCTAGGGGTCCTTGTGCATACATGCCAGTGTCAAAAAAGGTTGTATTAACACCCTCTCGATGCTTCCTTCTTAAAGAGAGTTGTTGAGCTATTTCACCGTCAATGGTTTGTATTGCCTGCAGTAACACACCATAACCAAAAACAAAATTGTAAATCACGTGGTATATAATACCAGGAACAAAAGTTTAAAAAAAAAAGGATTTCTTCAAAGATATTGCATGAAAAATTCTGATTGGAAGTACTTTTCTAACTAGAGGTAAGAACTTGACAAAAAAACAATTAAATAACAAGAAAAAAAAAATCAAGGCTGAAACTTAAAAACCATTAAGTATTTTTCAAAAGCATATCAATTTAGAAACCTTAAGTACCGTGTAGAGTACAAGATTAAATCAAATGGTAATTAATACTTAAAGGCAAATCAATTTAAAAACCTTAAGTACTATGTAGAGTACAAAATTAAATCAAATGGCAATGAAAAACAATAAAATGAAATTTAGACAATTAAAAATAAATGTGGGTTGTTATAAAAAGGAAAATACACATGTATGTGCATGTAAGCTTCACATAATTTTCCTAATGCAATGCACTAAAGGTTTCCGTTATCTAAAAATACAGCTGCTGAACATAGAGATGTTACAGATTCCTTTTTCAATAACTTTGTAATGCTTGGATTCTTAACAAAATCTGCCATACTATACTTGCATCCTCAACGAAAACTCATATAACTTGATAACCTTGAGCTATTTTTAAACACCCCCCCCCCCCCCCCAAAAAAAAAAAAAAAAAAAAAAAACCCACTGCTTCTAGCTAATTGAAAAAATACAAGTTCTGGGTAAGTGTATACACATCTTTGCGTTTATGGGGAGCAAGCAGTACGGCAAGCTAACTTAACAATATAATCAGAAAAATTGGAGGGGAATGAAATGTTAATATACCAACACCAGATACCTACCTGCCAATATTGAACCCTAAACTAATCCCAAAATATCAAGACCGATACACAATTTCAGGATTTACTGACCTTATCCGTAGCAGCCTGTTCAATTATGGCACAACCAAGATCAAGGTTATCATTTGTAACAAGCTGAACAGCTTGCTCAAGCAGATCACTGGCAACACCCAAATTCTGAAGAGAACTTCTGAGTTGACTTGATATTGAACCTCGTAAGGGTTCCTAGAACAAATAAATCGTACTAAATTGATTAAAAATGAAACAAAAACAATATGAAATAATCAACCATAAGGTTTTGTAATAAGCTCCACATGATAAAAATTGCATCATCTCAAAGGTTCAGTATAAGATGAAAAACCTTGCAAGTCACGTGTGCTAGACATCCAGCCAGACTTGCAACCATCAAATGCGCTGCATTAAATATTCGGGTCTCATCTGATTCCATGGCATAATCCTACCATCGCAGACAATTCAAATAAATGGAAGGGACAAAAATAATGTAAAAATATGGAATAAACAAAAAAAAGTTAATTATAGAAAATTCAAACACACAACAACAAGATAAAAAATTCAGGGCAGATAAGGTATCCATCTAATGCGCCAAGAAAGAACATTTAAGATGCTCACGTGAGACTTCCAATCAAAACAGAGAACAATGCAATAGTTGAATTATTTGAACATCAAGGAAAACACTATAAGAACTAGATAATAGAAGTTCAATTAGAAGATAGCAAATGTGCTCTGTTTTTTGAACGAGGAATAGAAAAAAACAAAAATAAGACTAATGCTTAAAAGATACAAACTCCTTAAAAAATAAAATGAAATAAAATAAAATGAAATAAAATAAAAACAGAACTACGAACGACTAGTAAAGGCATTTCAGTTTTAACAGAGATCTTGCAAAGACAGCCAGGGCGCTCTCATCCAACAGTAACTTCATAAGCCAAAAACAAATGAAAAGAACCTCCTCAGATTTCTAAACGAAACTAAACATAATCCAAAAAGGTACATAAGCTCAGTAGAAATGTAGAATTGCATAATAAGGTAAGATCGTTTTAAAAAGACCATGCCAATCAAGTCAGTTTATAGAGAAGACCTTCAAAACCAGTTCCTTTGTTGTTTGGGTAGCTATAGAGACACTACGCTGCACAATACCAGAAACGATCTCTTTCACAGCTCTATCCATTGCAATTGGAACTGCTCTGTAGCATGTGCAGGAAGATATAAGCACAACCAATTTTACCAAAAATAGCTTTACCACGGATAATTGCTTAAACTAAAGGGTTACAGTAGCAGACTCCAAACCTCTGAAAATGAATGTGCAAGCCCAAACTATTAAGCTTCTGGTTGATCACAACAAGACTTCCTATATTAGGGATGCCTGCCGGGAGCTGCAATAACAAGAAATAGCCAATAAGCAAAACTATATTATCCAAATTAGAAGACTTCAACTAATTTAAAGGATCCAATCATACCTGATTGGTTGAGAATGGTGATGGCGATGGTGTAGCTTGTAAGAGTCCCTGGGCAGTAGGAAGCTGATCAGACAAGCCCAGCGCAGCAAGCTTTTCGTCTTCCATTAATGTGCCAGAAGAAAGATGAAGTGGGGCAGCATACTACAACCACAATTAAGTTCGAAGTATAGAAAAACAGCATTAGCAATGCCAATAAAATAGAACAGAGAAAATTTGTCTAATCAGGAAATAGCATGGTTCAGTCATCTATTTTGGCAATCTCTTTCCAGCCACCTAACTGGCGAACCAGGTCTGTTACCATAAAAATGTAATAAAGCTATGTGGAGGAAAATACTGGAGAAAATCGAAATATTCATGCAAAAGTACTTTTCGATAGAACAATATTTGTGGAGGTAAACAAGGTTCCCGGACTTCAGTTTAATATGGTGTTTCTCCAACAAGACTCGGAACTGTCACAATACCTTATGGAGAGAGTAATAATTCGGTATTAATGAGAATGAGAGGAACTTTTGAAGATTATGTCTTGGGTGTATTTTAAATAACCCCCAGTTCTCATTTTTTGAGAAGAAAACAAGAACTTCCGTTGAATTTTTTTTTATAACCGTGAGTGTTCAGGCTAGCTTACGTGCACCTCGACTAATCTCACGTGACAACCCGCCTAACCCTATAATATTTGGGTGTCAACAAAACTCGTAGGATATTAATTCCTAGGTAGCCAACCACCATGGATTGAGCCCATGATCTCTTAGCCATTTATTGAGACTATGTCTCCTTTTTACCTCTAGGCCAACCCACGATAGTTAAGAACTTCCGTTGAAATTTAGAACATAATAACAAACACAACAAAAATATTTCTCTAGAAGCATTACAACACAGCACTCTAATAAAAGAAATCTCTTTTAGAACACCTCCCATTCATACTCTTTCTTCCTCTCAAAATTTGCATCCCTTACACCTGATCCTCCCCACCCCCAAAAACAAAACACATCCTTCACATGGAATTCTTCACTTGACACTAAATGTTTTCCATTGTATAAGAAACCTCCCTGAATAATTATCTTTTGATGTCTTTTTGTTTAAGCGACAATTACAGGGATAATTATCGTTTTTATACTCTCATTTAACTATTATGTTTAATAATACTTTGCCATTCTAATTTTGAATTTGTAAAACTGTTTTAATTAAATTTGTGACTTAAGCCTCGTCTTTTTGATAAGAAAAGCCTCAAGAAAGAAAGAACCTAACAAACCTGGGATAACAGGTGACTGTGATTTCCAGAATTCGATGGTGTTGCAACCTCTAGTGGAAGCTCCACTTGATTTAAAGAAGACATTATGCCAGACTTCACTTCGGCTACCATCTGTGTCTGAGATGCTCCAACGTCCTTATTCGAAAAATCAGGATTACCATCAATTTCTCTCTTCCGGTCTTTGAGAAGAGAAGTTGGTGTTATTTCTTTCATATCCACACTAAGATTCTTGAATAAAACCTGTACAAAATCAATGTCAAACTAATGAAATTCCTGAATGAATTAAATTCAGTGATAGGAAGAACTTTACTTTCCCTAGTGTTGATGGTACATTTTTCATTTTATCAATAAAATTCTCTCATCTCATAACAGAGGTATTATTTAGTGGCACTATGGATATAGCTAACTATATCTATCGTGCCAGTAAATATTGTTAGTAAGTTTACCGACTTGAAGTGTGCATACATACCTCAATGTCAAACTTGAGGTTCATCTTCAAGTTAGGCATTGAATAAATCTCTGCCAGTAGTCCAAGAATGCCCATGGTCCAAGGGTTTGGAGGTTGGTATGCTAAACTACTTTGACAAGGTTCAAGAACCTACAGCCACAATAATATAAAGGTAAGATCAGGATACTCAAACAAAGCTACCAAAAATATTCCTCATACAGTAGATCGTACCTTGGAAGTAAATGGTATTACTGCAATCATTAGCCCCTTTTCATATGCCTGTCAAAACAGAGAAATTAGTGCAAAGAAGATAATAATAATAAAACAAAAATGACGTAAAGAGGAAGAAGTCTCAAACTCCCTCTGTGGATTGAATAAAAACCAACATGAGTAAATGCTTTATTACCTCAATTATCAAAGATTTTGGATCTATTTCCCGAGCTCGCAACACTTGATTCCTGCCAATTGTTAGTTTCCCAAGCCAGCTTCCCAAATTCTTCAGTAATGAGCGTTCTTCTGAACTTGATTTTATAAGCTCCGATCCTAACAGAACCTAGAGAGAAGATGAAAAAACAAAAGTTAACTACCATGCCCGGCACTGGTTGCACCACACATCCAAGAAGAAACAAACACCTTGCAGTTCTCGTAAGTCGCCTGAACAATCTCTTTACTTAAAGCTTTTGAATTAACTCTGTCCAGAAACTTCAAGTACAAGTCATGGAAATTCGGCTCAATGCTAGCCCTGTAAAGCAATATGATGTCGGATGTTAAAAATATAACTCATGTAAAAACCAATATTTTCTCTTAGAGGAATTTTTCTAGAACATCCTGACAGTTCCCTCCCCATAATAAAACTGTAGCCCATGGTTTTTAGTCTTCAGCTCAATGATACCATCCAATAAATTACTATACACACTACAATTAGTTCTGGACAAAAATGCATACAAGAATTCAATTTAGCTTCAAACCTCTTCATGACCATATACTGAGCAAACCAGGGATAAAACTGCTCCTTCAAAATCTCAGTAAATTCTTTAGCTTTGGCTTCAAGATTAGCAAGTGAAATATTATTGATCATAAATGAAATCTTATCCTGCACATCCGATCCAGGAGCCTGTATACATAATGAGATTTATCAGAAGGCTAGATGGGCAGACATAAATTCATAGTCCATAACAAAGAAACAAGACCCAATAAACAGCAATTAAATAAAAAAACAATAGAGAGGAACATAAACGTCTCACTTCAACACTACTAAGATAGGTCATAAACTAGAAAATGCAGAAGAAAGGACATAGTATAGTATAGACAACGTGGTATAGTATAGAGAAAATTACACTCAGAATGTCCAAGTTCCTAAGGAGAACTACCAATAACCATTACCAGAAAGGTAATTAGTGTGAAAAGAGGATAAAATATTTCTCTCAATTATAAATGTGATTGATAGGAACCAAAACATAATCAAGAGGATTAACCATTACCAGAGAAGCCAAGTCTTTCGAGGTACTTGGATCCTCCCCTCTTGAGATCTCTTCCAAGCCCTATTTCACTCACCACAATAATGCCCAAGTTCGTCTCTTCCTACTCTCTCTATTTATAACCACTCCCCCTAACTACTTTCCAAGCTAATCACTAATATAACCCTAATACTCTAAACACCCTAATAACATTCCTATGGTAAGTCTCAAAGAAGTACTACCACTCCAAAGCAGGCAGTATATCAGACAGCATCACCTTCTCACTGAGAGAGACACTGCCACAACTTTCATTCTTAGGTATAGAAGAAAAATACACCAATTTACTGCTTGTACTTGGGATATACAAGTGAAGGAATTTTCACAAGCATGGCAAAAAATAATTATTATGATAGAAGAATTATATTTCAAATGTGAATAACGAAATACCCTACATAAGCATTAAAAATCAAGGAAATTCAACAACAATGCCGGTTCAAATTGTTTCGCTTTAAAACCCTAGGCTTGTTAGAAAAGAATAAAAAGACCGAACTTCTTGAGAAGAGGAGGCTGAAGCTTAGAAGAGCCTATTCAACCTTATCACCTTATTAACACTGGTTTATATTCAGAAGGTGTCAAGGTTACTTACCCTCATAAAATGTAGAAGGAAGTAAACCACAATGGGAGTGCTGCATGGCATGGGCGGATCAGCATTTTATTTCTTATTGAGTAGTTTGTTAAATTTATTTTATTTTTATGATAACTCTACACTTCTTTTAATATGAAACAGATGATGATATATTAATATTGTAGTACAGCTTAAGGGCAAGGGGTAAGAGAACCCTTCCCAAAAGGGAAGACAATTACAAAAGAAAAGTCTTCCAATTTCTAATTATCCAAAAAAGACTATAGGAAGGGCTGTTGCACAAAATGTACTTCTAAGTAATTGCTCCATAGATCCTATATCTATCTATATGAAGAAGAAATCATGTAACGAAGGGGGTTCTTATTTGTACAAATGGTACTTCGAACTTGGAACGAGCATGAAGAAATTAACGAGACTTCTTTATCTTTTGAGTTGTTCTGCCGGATCATCGGTCGTTGACGACGGTGGACCTGGGGAGGAGCACTTTACTTTAAGGCGTGCCCCTCTTTAGAAAAGAAATTCTTGGAGCCGGATATAAACTCCAAGAATCTTTGTGACTTTGAACTCCACCAAGAAGCCAGGTAATGTATACTATAGACAAGAATTTTTCAAACTAAACTTCATTTTTTTTTAAAACAGAAACAAAACTTTTCACTGGTATAATGAAAAGAGTCTAGTGCTCAAAAATACAAGACACCAAGAACAACAAACTTAACAAGGATACATATCGAGTAATACAAAGACAGAGAGGCAAAAACTTGAAATTTCTCCCAAAAACTTGAAATTTCACAAAATTGAAAGTTCAAGAACTTATGAGACAAAAAATTGAAAGTTAAAGGATTTATTACACTTTTTATAGTTCAAAGACCTATCTTCCACTACAATAAAATTTCTAGAAATCAATCCGGCACTTTTCAAATTTCAAGAATCTATTTGACACCCCTTACACAACTACAGACCAAAACTTGAAATTTGAACTTCAATATTTGTTTTTAAATATGATTTTTTTAATTAAATAATTTACTGAGCTATTTACCGTAAATTTACTTTGTAAACAATTCTTTTTTTCTTTAATAAGAAACTATTTCATTGATGAATGAAATCTCCAAAGAGTACAAAATGAGCCCATAAACGGGATTACCAAAGATTCCTCCAATTAGATACAAGGAAATTTAAATACAATGAATAGTCTTGTTTCCGTTTCAAAAAAAAAGATACAAGGAAATTTAAATACAAAATGCAACTATACTTCTTTTTATAAAAGAGAGAGCATGATATTAATTAATATTTTTTATAGGAAATAAAAATAACTTAATTTTTTTATATCACTGAATGTTATAAAGTTCATTTCTTGATATCTTTACTTATCAGTTAAATTTGCACCAGGACGACGAACTTGTTCTGGTGAAAGTTATAACACAGTGATAGACGTCAAAAATTGTGTTGCCGAATGCAAGAAAATAAAAAGTTTTAAACTAAACAGAACTATTCATTTAGGTAAAAATCTGATATTTTAATGTGCTTCTCATCATCAACTCAATCAAACAACTCAAAGAAGACTTCAAAATTCAGAATAAATAAAGGCCAAAATAAAGCAAAATGGTAGATTGGTAGACTACATATTCCACAAGATTCCTGTCGCCTCCCTAATGAGTATAGCTAGTGGTTAATTTTTCTACCAACCATATTTTGTTCTAAAATCTACTGGGTGCATTGCTTGTTATCATTCTTACCTACTGAAAGTATTCTCAATTTGCATGTTACAAAGTTACCTTGCAACATCGTTAACAATTTTTTTTGGATAAGGATTTAAATATAACATAACCACAAGCCCACCACATTAAAAGAACAGGTAAGAGTAACAAACACCCCTTCTGTCAAGATTCAACCTAATTAGAAAAATTACAAATGTATAGGTATAAATCTTCAGCAAACTACACATCGGTATGAAATTTTCTTAAATTATATGTAAAACTAATAGTTATTGCACCAATAATGTGACAAATAAGAATCTCCTACTGCATCCACATTCGTCAAGACTCAACAAATTGATAAGGATGTTTAAAAGATGGCACAATGAATGGGTACCTCAATAGGAGTTTCTCTTTTCTCAGCTGCAGCAACAAGTGTTTCAATATTCAAAGCTGAACCAAACCCTGTCAAAGGATAAAACATAACCATTATGTTCGTTCCAAACAAGCAACAAAATTTTCAATGCCTAATCATTGAAGAACTAACTCGTAGAAGCAGCCCCTCGTGAAGGACGAACAAAACCAGGGGAAGAAGCCAGCACTGCTGGAGTATTGATTGTATTCTGCACCCACAATTGTAGCAACTTACAGAGAGATAGAAGGGGGTATTTTATTATTCATAATTATGACGATCAAAGTTACAAATAGCATAAGAGTCTAATACAAATAGACGACAAAAACTAGGAGAATGGAGAATGAGTTACCTTTTGATTAGTAGAAGCATCACCTGTGGGTTGAATTGAAGTTTGCCCCACAGAAGGTAAAATTGGTTTTACATCAATGGCAGATGTTCCAGTGACTTTAAGTCGATCATCAATGGCACTTTCATATTTTTGTTGTAACTGCATTGTCGAAGAAAGTTGCTGGCCAGCTTGAATGTTGCTAGAACCATTTAACTGCAATCAACCAAAACATAATAAGACATCTTACTAATATTTGCCACCTAGAACTTAGAGCATATGAAAAGACCAACTTCCCTTTTCCCTCTTCAAAAAAACATTTTTTTAAAAAGAAACTAAGCCTTCATTGAATGAAATAATGTAAAAAGGGCATACAAAAGACAAGCACACAAATAGGAACCCGCAACTAACCCGGGAACAGGTACCAGTTCAAATGAAGAAAACCAAGTTGATAATTACAATAAGCCCAACAGACAGACACCCACAAGGAAGCATCTAAACATCCTGCCAAGATCTCTCTGCCCTTCGCAAAATCCATTCCATTATTCCTCTCCAGCCAAATCTCCCACAAAGTACCAAAAATAAACCAGCCACATAAGTCTACGCTTCTCGTGTAAAGGAGAATTCAAGAGCCCCTCCTCAATCATAGAACCATAGCCTCTGCTTCAAATTAGGTCAAAGCCAAAAACTTAAGCACATACTCTGAGGGGAATAAGCAAACTCGCATTCCTGCAACAAATAATCGATGTCCTTCTCCTGACACCTACAAAGAACACACCATTGTGAACACAACACCAAGGAGAAATTCCAAGGTGTTTGATCTTCTTTGGTGGGCTTGTGCCTTATATAGCTTTGTATATTCTTCATTTTTCTCAATGAAAGCTTGATTTCTCCCAAAAAAAGACCTGACTTGCCAAGCAAAGGCCCTACATTTTCGAGTATCATAACGTTCCAAAGAGAGGAAAACGCATATTGCCCCGGGAAGGAGTAGAACACAATTGGTGAAAGAAGTATTTGTAAGAAAACCACTTCTCCACGACCCCTGGTTTGCAAGGAAATTCCTCTCAAAGAGTGTCCACAACTTTACTAGTCTTCTCATCGCATAGAGTGAGAATGCCTGCAAATCATTCCATGTTATCTATTCCATCCCACATGATCTTGAATCTTGATTACCCTCCACCAAATATTAACTGAAGACTGGCCAACTTTTGCTAGCTTACTTTCTAGAACAAGCACTCATCTGGATTAAATATAGTTCTTTTGATGAAGTCTTAGATTATGGTTCTTTTTTAATAATCCCTCCACACCTTAACATACCAACTCCTAATCTTCAAGAAATATTGATAGCACTAGTTGGATAGGAAAAGAAGCCCACTTTCTCATAATTAACCATTGAAATAAGATTTCTACCAGCCTAACATCAAACCTAAACATGTCTATCAACATATATTTGGAGAAAATTCCAAAGGAAACCAAAATCTATACTTGGACTTGTGAAGCCATCTGGCCCTAGCAACTTGTTCTGGTCAAAACCATACAAATTTTTCCTAAGGAAAAACAGGTTTTTAGATCCTCCTTAACATCAGCAGAAATAGATTTCCAATCCAACTCTGCCATAAAAGACCTCAGGATTGGAGAAGGGCATAAAACCTCTTAAAGAAAAACAGGATCTCTTCTTTGATCGCATCATCCTTCCTCACCGTATCCTTATTCTCTTTAATCATAAGCTCAATGAGATATTTACTCCTCCTCCCTCTAGCACACACCTGAAAGAAGGCAATATTAGCATCCCTTTCCTTCTCCCACTTAACCTTAGTCTTTTGTTGCCACCCTCCAGATGACTCAAGCTCCAATTTATGACCCTCCCTTTCCAACCGCATCTCCAAAGATAAGCTCTCTTCCACCTCCAAATCATCTAACACCTACATCCTCCCCACCTCCTCCCTTTTCTTTTCTTTTTTTTCAAATTCCCAAAGATCGTCAAGTTCCAACATTTCAAGGACTCCTTAAAATCGTCAAGTTCCAATATATCAAGGACTTCTTCCACATTTGGAGCAAGAAGTGGAGTTGTGAACTCCTGAGGCCTACAATGTAAAGAGTTAATAAGGCCTAAGATTGATGTATTTTAGTCGTGGGACCACGAACACCTTAGGCCAAACAAGGAGGGAGGCGAGTTCACAACTCCACTCCCCCAACTACTTGGGCCAAACACCCTTAAGGGATTTTAAGGTTTATATCGAAGCGAAAACCCTTCCACTACCCATCCACTCCAGCATCCCACCAAGCACCAAAAGAGGCTTCAAAATAGGGGTGCGCCAACCACGTATTTTCATACCTAATATGGAAAAGACCCCAGGAAGCCTACTCGAATTAGGGAGAAGCGATTAATGATCTAAAGTGATTCTCCAGGTCAGAGACTGCCTAGACTCGGGAAAGTGCTCCCACCAAACCTTAGATAAAAGTAACCTATTCGCATTTGTTTGAGCCCATGAATCTCTCAATTCCCCATGGGATCAACTAGGTCACAATCTTCAATAAGATTATTGAAGTGCCTCATCGATCTAGTAATTCCCCCCCCCCCCACCCACAACCTTAGACTTCTCTAAGTCTCCGACAACACAATAGTTCTCCCCACACAAACCAAAAAGTTGAGCAATCTCCTCCTAAAAAACCTTTCTACCTCGTGAAAAATAAAGACAGTAGACCACTGAGACCCAACTAATTCCCCAATTGGGGGTCTCAAATGCCACCAAAGATCTAACACCGAAAAAAACCCTTTCAGCATATCAACCAACTTCAACACTCCTCCATACCACATTAAAAGAATATACACCTAACGCTCCAGACCTGCCCACCCCACCAACCAACTTCCCTACAAACTTCTCACTAATTTCCTACGATAACTCTCCCACTTTGTTTCTAACAATAATACAAGATTTGGTTGTTCCCACAGCAACAACTCTCTAACTAACATCCTTTACTCGCTCCAGCCATATAACGTATAAGAGAGCTCTCTACAAGCAAACTTCAATAACATCAGCCACTATGGGTTTCTATCAACTATGGGGAGGCATATTTCGTGATAAAGAATGCTAAGCAAACTTTCCCAACACTATCTTTCAAAAGTACAATGAAAAAAAAGGTGATCCAAGGATCCTTCACTTGCCATACAGACAGTGAAAAATGAGGGGCACAGAGCAGCGTTCAAGCAATTTCTTTGCATCATCTCTTGAGTGTTAAGGAGAGCTAAGTTCCTATGCTCAAGAGAGCCAATTCCTAGTCTCCCACTTAGCATTGTCATGACAAAAAAAAAAAAAAAAAAAAAAAAAAAAAAATTTGTATCTTCAGCGTAGTGCAATGGGATACGACCACATCTTGCCTACACATTCTCGTTTCGCTCAAATTGTTTCTTTCCAAGCAATATTGAACCAAACGACTAAAGGCATCACCTTAGTCATCACCTATCAATATAAAAAGGAAGGAAAGGAGAGAGATAGTCACCTTCCCTCAAACCTCTTGGCCACAATTTTTCCACAAGGTCTCCCATTCATGATATTTGAAAAACTTTCCATGGACAAACAGGCAAAAAAAAAATTATATCCGTGAGTGTCCGGGAGCTTACGCGCACCTCAACTAATCTCACAGGACAACGTGTTTGACCCTACAACATTTAGGTGTCAAGGAAACTCGTAGGATATTAATTCCTACGTAGGTGACCACCATGGATTGAACCCATGACCTGTTAGCCATTTATTAAGACTACGTCTCCTTGTTTACCACTAGGCCAACCCCAGCTTCTCAATCCACTCCCAAAGCCTATTTTAGCCAAAACATCATCTAGAAAATGTCAATCAACCTTTTTATAGGCTTTTTAATTGTCAAGCTTCAGCAAAAGCCAAAAAATGCTTCTTTTTATTTGCTTCCATTCACCCACCACCTTTGAGGCTACCGAAACAACATAGAAAATTTGCCTACAAGGTTGCCCTCTTACAATTGAAGAGTTTCCTAGAGCAAGCTTTATGTATCACAACTTCAAGAAACAAACAGATCCTTAGGAAAAATGAAAGTTCCATGGGTCCATAGAAATCGTGGACTGAAAGAAACAGGAACTTTTTCTTAAGAAACAGGATTTTCATTAATAACTGTCATAAAAATTTTGACAGATTTATAGCTAGTTATGTAGCTTAACTTCCCATTTGAGCACCCTCTTGTAACTATTCTTTTTTCAGCTGCATCAATTAGAATAATTATTTCTAAGCTCCCTGGTTCTGGGGGCTCTCACTTCACTGTACCTTATTGTTTCCATTAATGAAAAGGTTTCTAGTATCCATACAGAAAAACATTCATTCCTCAACTACGTAACAAACGATTTCTTATGCATATCACGGTATACTTCCAAATTAGAAAGTCAAAGATATAATCTGAACAAGGCAATAAAAAATGTATTCGAAAGATCAGTTGCCACCTCCACATTTCCTGCAGTGGCATCAGAATCAGAATGGCCTGCAGATATCCTCAGAAGTGCCTGCTCAATGAAAGCGACAAGTTCTACATGAGTGCTTCGCAAATGTGATATTTGCAGAATATGATTGCAGTACTGCGGCCACTCAATCAAACGATCCACAAACTGCTCTACAGCCTTCGTACCAAACACAAACATCTGCCCAAAATAAAATGTTAACCAAAAATGATATAATGAGCACAATCGAAACCTCACTCTCTAACATGAAATACAAACTTTTGAATCTGCAGGTTTGCGAAGTGCATCAAGGACACCACGCAGTGCGATCCCCAGTGTAAGATGAGTTACAAGCTGATGCTTAATAACAGAACCTGAAAAAGAATCAAAAAAGTGAACTTTTTGAGGGGGGGAAGATAAATGAATTAAATCTATTAAAAAGATTCAAAAATTCAACAAGAAACTCACCAAAGAGAACTGCTGCAATCTTCAGCTGTCTTTCAGGATATTTCGGGAAGAATCTGTACTCCTCAAAAAGATTTGCAATCATGCATTCGAAAATCGATTGTTCCCTGTAAGAATAACCCAGTTAGTGGGCTGCCCATTCTAACCAAGCTAACCTTTTTTTGCGGTTAAGAACATGAAGTATTCATTAACAGTAAGTGTGATACTACATTAGGACAATGACATCAAAGATGAAACAAAGAAAGCTGCAATTGCTGAAAAGGGAAGAGAAATTAAAAACTCAGATATCAAAAAATATATAAGTTTGGATTAGAGAACAAGCTTTACAATGAAGCTATGCAGAATGCATTGAAGAGAACTGAGAGAGAATACTGACATCCCACCGAAGGAAGTCTGGAAATGTGATCTTTACAAGCAGAAGTGAAACTATTACACATACAAGATCTAACTATATGAGAAAAAAGTCAAACATGGATGATGAATCAAGAATTCTTAGAACTTAGGCAAGAATATTATCAATGCCCAGTGCATTGTAGCCACTAAGAAAATTAGAAATCTCAGTAAAAGTAGTCAAATTAGATGCACAATAGAAGAGATTTTTCCAATGGAAAAAAATTTGAGTGCACTAGATTGCTGATGGTGGAAAAACGTGTAAACTACTTATGCATGACTGAAAATGGAAAAAGAGTTCCCAAATAAACTGCCAGTGTTGAACATCTAACATCATAAGACAGGAGAAATTATGGAAATTGATCATTAACTTAGTGGCTTTGGTCTTTGGAATCCTCTGGTAAGCACACAGTTAAGTCCTTATCAAAGCATTTGATTGCTTCATCTCCTCTGGATAAAAAAAAATTTCAAGCTTGTTTGGATTATGATTTTTGGCTCCCTCAACTGTCCGGCTACCACTGCAACATAAGCTTCAGTCTCATTGTTTATCTCCATCCATCTGCCCTAAGCAAATAGTGATTTACAGCATCTGATTTTTGACTGCCCATTCTCAAGCAAATGTTGTGGAAGAACTCTTCTCCTACTTCAATGTACATTGGGTTTTTGGGAACTCATTTTGTGATAATATTTCTCAAGTGTTGGTTGGTCCATTATTATCATCTAAAGTTCAATTATTATGGTCAAACGCAGTCAAAGCCGTATTATCAGAAATTTGGTTCGAGCATAACCAGAGAGTATTCCATGACAAGTTTATCGATTGGTCGGACATCTTCTTGGTGTTCTCAATCCAAGTCATTTTTTGCTGACCATTCCATCCAGGATATCTCTAAATTGGAATGTCTTCATATCTTCCGTTTAATTATGCATTTATGTCTTTATGATGTATTGTACTTTGAACTTTGATTTTCCAGATGTATTTTGTATTGGGATATGATGAGGGCGCTAAGAATGTGTCAACCTAGTTGAGATATCCGGGTGTGCCTGACCACTTGCTTTCTAAGTGTTCGATGCTTTTTATGTCTCATTGTAATTTGAACAATAGTTTCTTTTCATTTCATCAAAGAAAAGTCTTAGTTTCCGTTTAAAAAAAACACACACATTTACACAGTAGACACTCATGCCCAAAAGGTTATAAAAATACAGCACCTTTTAACTGAAGATTCCTTGAACCGAGCAAGCATTTGAACCATCGCTTCAATGGTCAACTGACCGGAAAACATTTGTTGGAAGTAGGAATTAGCTTCCGCCTCAATGTCATCTGTATATCCTTCTGTTGCAGGCACATCTGAAGCCTCGCCATTTTGCAGCTTTGGGTTTGACTCCAGAACTGCATCTTGCAACTTCTCCATTTCCTCGGATAGTTTAGCAGATGCAGTACTACCCACATTAGATCTAAGAACCTGATATTCACAACTACGTTAACCATACTATTCCATTTTTGACATATGTACAACATAACATTCAGACCCCTGGCATAGAAGAATGAATTTGGTAGTGAAAGTACTGGAGTTTTTCCATAGTACCTTCAGAAAAGTAGAAGCAGTGTCCAAATAAATGTTTGAAAACGCATTAGAAGGATAAAAAGGTTTGGTTGAAAAATCTTGAGATCCCCCATAATGAATTCCTTTTAAGAACTTGAGACATTCCTGCAACATTAATATTATAAATGTTCACATTATAATCAAAGCTGAAAACTTCAAAGCTAACAGCAAATAGACGTCAACACATATATATTCCTTGATCTCAAGAACACAGTTCTAAAGGTCAGGCAACCAACTGAAAAATACTACCTCAAAAAATACATCTTTGTATGTGTTCAAATTGTTACTCAACCACTTCTCAAGGTCTAAACATTCCTGTCGTGAAGCAATAGCTGCTAATCTGATACTGCAGGAATAAGGAATCATATCTAGTACTGAAAAAAGTATCTGCAAAAAGATATAGGTGGATGAAAAAGAAATTTCAGATTTAAAAATAAAAGAAACGGTGAGAAAATTTAATCAATACACCAAGAATATGGTTCAATATCATCTCTGCCACACAGAGAGAGAGAGAGAGAGATTAGTATTTGTTTACCTTTACTTCTTGGCAGATGTCAATTATCCTAACCATGGAGTCTGGATCACTGTTTTGAGCATCCACAAATCCCCGTAATACCAGATTATGGTTAAGATGCCATAGCTGAAAGATTAAATCACTACCAAGAGGATTTCTTAACATCAATGGGAAGACTGAAAAAGAAACTTCGTACTGAAGCAGATTATATGCAGTCTGCAAGAAAATATGTAAAATTTACAACCAGATCAGGATATGCATGTGAGAGATAGACAGAGAGGACAAATTTAACAAATAAATTTATTTATAAATAATAAATAAATAAACAAATAAACCCGAGTACAGAGGTGACAAGAAAAAATGTACATTAGTATGTGCCATCCCAAGTAGCAATAGCTCAGGCCAGTTTTTCAAAGGAAACTCCAGAATTGATTGCACAGATCTAGCATGACCTCTCTCAGCAAGTTCACACAGTATATCCAAAAGATCAAGACACGTCCATGCCTGATTTGTATGTCCAAGTTGAAGCTTATCGCCATGCAATCCATCAATATAAGCCTACAAAAATATCTCATCAAATGTAAAATATTAGGAATACGTATTGCCATATCAGGCAGGACAATGATTAGTTCCTGCAACAAAAGTTACACAGCAATTGAAGTAAGCTAGATGTAAGCAAGCAAAACTGGGAAGAAGTAAAATGTCATAAACATCAACCATACCAGCTGTCTTCCAGAGTGAGCAAATGTAAATATTTCAGGTGGTGCCAACACAGCATGTTTAAGGAAAGAAATCTGACCCTCCATATTCTTCCAAACGGACCCACAAATAGTATGAAGAGGAAACGCATCCTGCAACCTCAACCAAAGATTGGATTAACAAGGATTGGACCATTTCATCTCAGAACATCCCAAGTAAAGCAGATGATACCTGGCATGCACGTCTATATACAGACATGAAAAATGAGAATGCTTCCTCATTAGGAATGTAAAAACCCTCATGATCCAGATTTTCCATTACTCTTATCCAGTCAATGTTAGGTGCCTGTATCAAGAAAGCACAGTGAGGAAAAGAAAGGAAAAAAGAAATTTGCCTTCATAGAACATAGAGATGAAGAAAACAACGCTTACAAGTTGCTTCACTGTGTCTAGGAGAACATCCACATCCCACGAGTTCAAGGATGGTAGATCAGACAAAGTGCTGCAACCCAAAGCTAGACTAAAAGTTGCATATATATTTCGACTGTCCTCAAGACCAGTATGATTGCGAGCTATCATGCCAAGTATCTTAGAGATAGTAATCTCCGTCAGCGGCAAAAAGAGGGACAAAATCTCTTTGCATTGTGTAGCATTGACTGTGCAACCATAACCCAGTTCCTTCATTATATCTCCCATGCTCATTTCCTTCTCCATTTCAGCTAAGATGGAATCGAAATCATTATCAAGGGACTCATGTGACAGATTTACATTCCTACAAATGAAAGAAAATTTTGTGAAGGTAATAACAATATCACAAAAAGCTCAGATACCCACCCAAATTCATTGGAAACCGACAACCCAGGGTATCATACTTAAATAGTGAAGACTAAATTTAAAAGAAATATTCTTTGCCACCTTAAAAATTTCTCCTCTCGCAATTCATCTGAAAGAAGTGGTGACAAAACAAACTCTGTAACATCTTTTAACTGCACTAAAGATAGCATTTGCATGAAGGAATCTAAATGCTTTGAGAGCCCTTCCGACCGTTGGAGGAACATGATAATATCCTGAATTTGCTGAGTGGAATCCACATATATAGCATTAGCACAAAGTTCCTCAATCTGACTAATGCAGAAGTTCTTTCCTGAAAAAGAAAAGCACAACCTATGAAGTCCCCGCAAGGAAAACAAACAAAATACTTTCTTAGTAGCTACATGAGTCTAGTTCCGTTGGTGATGTAAATTAAAGTTGATAAGTTGTCAGTTGTCAGTTGTAAAAGCAAAATCAAGCAGGGCCCTGTGCTTATTTTTATCAAAACATCACTACTATATCCACATTAATAAAATAACTAGAAGAAAGATGGCAGGCTTAAAGATTAGAGGAGTTCCCTGGATAGATAAGAGCAAATATTGCAATGTCGTAAAACAGTAGCTGAAAGCAAATTGACTGCCAGAAAACATCAATAATCAATGATAGCTTCTAGAACTTACCACACAACCTTGCATCAAGATTTTCAGAATCTGAAACAGCAAGACCAACTCCAATTCGTTCACACATTGACAAGTTTAACAGATTCGAGATGTTCTCGAGAGTAACTTGGTTGATATCTCTACTTTTAAGGGACTCACAAAATATTGTACTAAAATTAGGTCTGTCCAAGAGATGCTTGAAAACGGAAGAAATAATGAGTCGCAACAGCGGGTTTTCCAAATCTGTCCCATGACTAGTGAAATGATCCAAACAAGTTCTGAGCAGTATGAAGCTCCCTTCAATTCCACAGTCAATAAACTGAAGCACATTAAAGATCTTGATTCAGTAAAATGCTTAAAATATCTATCTCAATGCAAAATATCAAAGCACTAGTTAAGTGAAATGCTTTTATAAGAAACTGTAAATGCGACATGATTCTATAACCACTTAATCACAAAGGCGATTACTTAGGTAATCGCATGTTGCTATTTGAAGAGGATGTCCAATAGAACTCAACTTCCTAATTCTTCTATTTCGGGCTTGTAAATGTAACTTCCATGAAGAAAAATGAAAGAAAGGACGGCACTAAATCAACAGCAGTCATAAATAAATAAATAAAGATGGGAAGTAAGAAAGAACCCAAAATTTTAGGAGCCCTCAAGGCACCTATATATGAGCTTTTCATGTAAACATCCCTAATGCCGATATTCAATTGAAAAGAAAAAGAAGACACTCTGAAACTCGGTGGTAAAGGAGACCCAGAGGGAGCGCATTGAAACGAAAAAAGCGCTTCATATATCTAACGCGTCAGTAATCTTATCGCCAAAAGGATGATTGAAGATACGAAACTCGCATACAGCAAAGTATACCTCCCCCAAGAAGATACCAATTCATAAAATAAAAAATAAAAAGTAGTAAATCCTATAAAGCACAAACCCCTGAAACTGTTTTACAAGAATGCCTCAAGATCAAAATGAGAAACGTAGTGGGAATGGAGAATTGAGCACAAAAAAAAACACGTAAAACAAGTGGGGAGATATAAATCTAAATCTAGACCACGAAGCACGAAAGAAAACAATTCTATCAGCAGAAGGGAGCTCAGATGAGAGTTGGCAAGTATGACCATAAAAAAAGTAAAGGGGAAAGTAAGGAGGGGGGGGCGATGTAAAGAGTCCGATGATACCTCACAAAGCTCTTTGAGAATGGATTCAGCATTAGATTCAGTCAAACTGTGGAGGAGGAAGCGAATCTGAGAGGAGGTAGCAGTCGAAAAAATCAGCATGGCGACCCAAATCAAGAAGCTAGGGTTTAGCACCAGAAAGAGTAAGGCTCGGGTGAGTGAGTGCGAAGAAGAAGAAGAATGAAATGAAAGTTGAAGAAGCGGTTCGAGAGAGAGATTGCGGGAACAGAGAGTCTTGGAGAGAGAGAAAATGCGAGATAATGAAGATCACGAGAAAGAGTATATTTTAATGGCGTAGAATTGTATTTATATTCTCTTCTGGTCTGGCCTGGTCTGGTCTGTCTAAATGGGCCGCCTTCATCCAAATCCAACCTGCACAAAGCAATGTGGCCTCCTAAATTAAAACTCAATTTATCGAGATTCACCTACTCTTTCATTTCATTACATAAATGTTTTTGGACGGCCATTTTGCCTTTTTTTTAGGGTCATTTTTATGGTGAAAAAACAAAAATAAATAAAGGGATTTATTCATAAAAGGCTTTAAAAATATGCACATATTAAGTTGATGCCTTAGACATTTCATTTTTTACACCCAAAAAAAATAATAATAATAAATAAATAAAATACCTATTGGCCTCTATATTTTCATATGCCTATTTACAATTTAACCCTTAGCCTACATTTTATTTATATATATATATATATCTTCTCTCTCCCATACATCATCTTTCTCCCATGCACTATTTCCCTTCTCCGTGTACATTCTCACCCCCTCGTGCATATATTCTCTCACCCCCTCCTCCCTCTTTTTTCTCTCCTCCCTCCCTCTTTTCTCTCCTCCTCCATCTATTTTCTCCTTCTCTCTCCCTCTCATTTCTCCTTCCAGCGATGTGAGTTGCAAGCGGTATGGATGCGCGTGAGACCAGCACGGGGCGACACAAAACAAGGGTGAATCGACGACGTGGGCGGGCTTGGATTGGACGAACAACGATGGTGAACTCGAATCGAACGAATGACAATGGCAGACTCAGAGAGAACGAATGGACTCGGAGTAGACGAACGAGAGGGGACGACGAAATGGCAAAATGGCAGATTATAAATTTTGATATATAATGTATTCGTTTATTTGATATAAACAATAGTTTTTTTTTTATTTAGACTTCATGTATTATGATATATAAAAATTTTGATTGTTGTAATTTTTTATTACCTAAATGTATGGTATATATAGTGTGATGTAAATGAAATTTATTAAGATTTATATACCGTGGTATTTTTCATCTATTGGTTTATACTATGATTTATGCCAAGCATTTAGTCGATCTCCAATTTATAAACGGTAGTATATTTCATATATTGGTTTATATACCGTGGTATTTTTCATATATTGGTTTATAGTGTGATAGTCATTTTCTAATTTATAAACTGTGGTATATTTCATATATTGGTTATAATGTTTTTAAATACTTAACAAAATGTTATAAGTTATATTTAAAATAATAATGAATACGTAAAAAAAAACCAATAAGTTGATATGTGAAAATCAACCTAAATAGAAAATAAACTTCCATTAAATGCATTTTCTCTCTCCAAATTGAAAATGTAAAAAAATTATAATAAATGCATTTTCTTTCTCCAATTGAATAATGAGAAAACATTAATTAAATGTATTATCTCTCGAATAATGAGAAAAATTTAATTAAATGCATTATCTCTCCATAATAAATACATTTTCTCTCCCTATCGTTAAGCTAACTTCGTAAATAGGGAAATGTATATAAATCGAATATAAATAAATTAAAGAATGGTAAAACTGTCCAAAAATAATACTAAAAGTCATTCTTCAAAAAAATTCAAACTTAAAGACATTTTTTAAATATGTGGCCTAAAGATGATTATTTATGTAAACATTTCATAAATAAATAGTTTGGAGATTAAAAGAGATTTGTGGTTTTTATTTTTAGAACAAAACATAGGTTTTTACAGTCCGTCTTTAATCGCACATAAAAATAATTTATTGCATCGTAAATTATAATTACATAAATTAGTTCGACGTATAAAATTTAGTGTATTTTGAAATCTATAAATTAAATGATCGGTTAAGTGGCTCAATCTATAGCATATATAAAATACATGTTGAATATTCTTATATTTAATCAAGTGCGTCATATTATTGTGTTGCTAACGATCGCTTGGTGTTTAAAAATATTTAGTTCATATTTATTCATAAATATATTTAAAGTATGACTTCCATTTTATAAATGTGTTATGGTGAATAATATTTTTGTTTTATATATTTTGTTCCTTAATTTCGAGGTTCTTACAGTCATCCCTCTAATTTAAAATTTGATAAACACTCTCCAAAACGCATTAATTATTCTAAATCAATATTGCTGTATTTAATTGTACAGATCACCCCTGAACAATAAATACTGTAATAATTTTACCTTTAAATTGTAAAAGATTAATAGAGAAATTTGAGCTTTAACTTTTAAAATTACTAAGTTGATTCAGATTACTGATAGTATATTTATATAAATGTTAATTTATAAGTTTAGTCTTTAATATTTAAAAATTTGTGTTTAATAAATTTACAAATCTAACATATCCATGAACTTTCGATTTTGTATCCAATAAGCAAATTCAAAATATTTAAAAATTAGTTGTTTTATCGGACAAAAAATTGTATCTACCTTAAATTGTTTATTTAGTATGTAATAGATAATATACCGGGTTTTTTTTTAATGCACAATAGAACCTAGACACGAAATTAAGTTTTTTTTATGTATGATACAACAATTAATTTTCAATAAATTTGATTTAGTGACCTATCATATACATTTTAGAGTTTATGGACTATATATGTACCCAACTTCTAAGAGTAGATAGACTAAATTTCTAATATTAAATGGAAATGTGCCCTTAATATAAAATTATGGATATGTCATTAGTTCTAACTCACTTCAAATGGTTACTAGTAAAAGACAATTATTTTTTAGTGCTGCTTTATTTTGTTGGGTTAAAAAATACATTTTTTTTTACTCTAAACTCACGTTAAACAACGTTTACTCCAAATTTTTAAATTTATCATTTTAAACCTTAAAAATCATACAAATTTATGTAGTATTTATTTTAAATTCAAATGGGTTTTGAAGATGTTGTCCTTAAATAAAAGTATCATCAACTGCAACAACTAACAAATGATAAAATATACCACAGTGTTAATAATTAAACTTATGTGTATTGATCAAACTTAATTGCTTGGTTTTGTTAAAACCAGTTATGTTTGTTATGATTAACATGTGAATGGGAGAAAAATTTTAAAATGTTTTTAAAATGTAGACATTAGTACAATTAATTATCGTTTGAGAGAAAATTGACATAAATTGGAAAGTAAAACACAAAAATCGATTTTACGTTTTATTTATTTTTAATTATTTTATTATTTTCCCAACCATAAATATATCGTGCCAATTCAAGTTGCACAATTTAACGAATAAAGTACTTTGCTATTGTTATCATCTCAAACCATAAATATATCGTGCCAATTCAAGTTGCACAATTTAACGAATAAAGTACTTTGCTATGGTTATCATCTCAAACGTCTCTAGTTTGATTTTTCATTCCGAAAAAAAATATTAATAATAAATTGCGTACTACATAAAGGCAATTTTATCTCTACATATTTTAAGATTCTCACGACAATCGAATCATGCTACACATGTTAAATAAAACGTTATATTATCCATACGTGTGAACAAAAGATAACGATAAAAGTGTGAACTCATTTAATTAGAATGTCTTTACGTTTGAAATGCATTATTTTTTCCCAATTTCTCATGTCTCACTAATGAATATTTAGATTAACTTATGATAAGTTCACATTGCACCATTCCCAATGAACGATTCATACAATTTTAGTTGTAATAATTTTTAAATGTTTGTGAAATTCCAATCCCATCTTTTTTCGTGGTGGGTAGAGGTGTTTTGAGTAAAAAGAAAATTTTATAATTCATATTCTAAAGCGGTAAGAAAATGACAAAAAACTTAAAAATAAAATAAACTTTTTTTATTATTATTTAAATAATTGTTATTCCTAATTTAATATGTAAAGAAGTATATGCTGAAAGTAGGTGTTAGAAAACACACAGGTCATGTACATCTCAAATAAGGCATCCCGCGTGTACGTTATATGTATGCTTAGCTTTGAAATAATAATAATAATAAGAAGAAGAAAAGAAAAGAAAAGAAAAGAAAAAGGAAGTCGGCAGAGGAAGACAACAGGGAAGTGAAGGAGTTGAGGCTGGCAGAAGAAACCAGAGGTCCACACGCACCATTCCCTTTCTCTTCTCTCAGCCCCTTCCGCCTCTCTTCTCCTCCAGAAAGCGACTACTCCAAACATGCACCACCAACACAACTTCTCTCTCTCTCTCTCTCTCGATATATATATATATTAATGTAATCCCCCTAAGCTACCTAATTATTCTAATTTCTAAGCCCATGGATTTGAATCGCCCACTCTGCTGCTTGTGTGGCGACGTTGGTTTTCCAGCGAAACTCTTCCGCTGCCTTGATTGCTCCAATCGATTTCAGCACTCGTAAGACCGTCTTTTGTTTTAATTTATTAGGCTATGATACTATGTTAGATGTTGTATTATCTTAAACTTACATATTTTGGTAGTTCAGTTACTGCAGCAACTACTACTGTGGGGAATCGGGGGATGCAATAGTTCAAGTATGCGATTGGTGTCGAAGTGAACAGAGAACCCACCGTCCTGCCTCTGCAACTGCGAATAATAATAGTGGTACTATGTCCCACAAGGATCATAAAATCACTGATCAAATTACACAAATAAGAAGCTCCGGCGCCGGACTGCCTTCGTCTCGCCCTGCTCCACGCCGATACAAGCTTCTCAAGGATGTCATGTGTTAGAAACTTTTCCATCAACCCCCAACAAACCAAATACTTTTTCAATTTTCATTTTCTTATTTACATATATGCACCTATATCATCTTAATTAATATAATCCTGTATGTGTATGTCGCCTTTCAAAATTAAATTATCCACAACATAAGATGGTTCTCTGTATTTTATAATCAAGGCATTTTCAATTACTTCAACCTTTTTAATGCATTCGTTTGCTCTTGAAATAATCTGAATATATATTCAACTTTAATCTCGAGATATCATGTTTAATGCACTACTTTTAAACTATAGTATCTAAATCTAGGTATGATTTTACATATAGGCGTCAATCATCAAATATGTTTGATATTTTTTTTTACTCTTAAAAATTTATGCATGTGACATCACATAATAAATCGCAACTATGTCATACACATAATAAATCGCAACCATGTCATGTATCTATATATAAATATTAAATAGAATGCTTTTTTTAAAAAAAAAAATCCTTATGGAAAAAGAATAAAATGGTAAGTGGAGATTAGGAAGAAGACGAGGGAAAAAGGGCATGTTGTTGTACACGTGGAAACAGGTGGCTGACTGGCAGAAGTATCAGACTCCAATTCCAAAGACTCAAACTTGAAATTCGGATTCGATCCGTACAGAGCTTGTACGCCTTCCACGTCATCCATTTCCAAATTTGCCTTCTTTTCCCTCGGCTTCAAGCTTGGATACATCACCGATTCTCTCACCGAGCTGTGACCCAGCCCCAACAAATGACCAATCTCGTGCGTCGCCACCGATTCCAAATCAACCGCCACCGCCGATTTCTCCTTCTCGAAATCCACTGCCCACGTCTCCGCCGCATCCAGGTGTAGCCGCCCAATTTCCGGCGAAAAAGAATGCGCCAAAACCCCCAACACGCCGTCGAAGGCCTGCCCGTCGCTATGATCGCCTCTGTAAAACCCGATTTTAATATCAGCGTACCCATAGTCGTCGGTCTCCTCGAAACTCACCGGAATCACGTGGGCCCATTTCGAAAACGCCTTACGAAATACGGTTCTCACGTCTTTTATACTCAAGTTGCTTATCCAATTCTCCTTGAAAAATGCGTACGTCAGCACCATCGGCATTCGCCGCGTCCACCGTGGCTTCCCGGGAAAAAATACATAACGCGCCGTTGCATGGGGTCTATGTAACGCGTTGGACACGCGCCACCGCAGTGAAGTGGAATTTGACCGGAAAGTAACGGCGGCGGTGGGTTTTTGGCGTAGTGTTGTTGGGGATGGAAGGCAGGGCGGCGTACAGAGGAAGAAGAAGAGGACCAATGTAAGGGGCAGAAACATGACGGTGGCGGAGAGACCATTGGCATGCAATCAGTTGAGAGAAATGGAAGCTTATTGTTTGTTATACTTATATATATATATGTGAGGATAAAGTAAAATTGATGAATGGGGTTAATTTTTTGGATTCTTGATAAATGAATATTGATCTTATAATGTTGGGAGCTTCATCTTTCTCTGCTCTTTATTTAACGATTGAATTTTGACAAACATTGGTAGTTTGGTGGAACAACCTTCTCTTTCACTTTTTCTTTTTCCCTCGTATTTTATAAATATTGTTCAAATAAGTAAATATTGCTTGTTATATGGTGGAACAACATTCTCCCCTTTCCTTTACACACAAAACATACCTTTTTTTTTTTTTTATAAAAATATTTGACAGTTTTTTTTTTTTTTTTTTTTTGTATGTTAAAAAAATGGTAGTATAGAATTAGGTGCACTTAATCATTGACCATTGTTTTATTAGACAGCATCCCATACAACATCTAAATATTTTTCTACTATAAATAAAAAGAATGTGAAAATTTGTTTAATCAAACGACATGTGACCACGTCTTAAAAGATCATTGCGGGTAAATTTGAGAAATTTTAAATTAAATAATACGAATGAGTTGAAAGAAAAATAACTTACACCATGTCAAATAATATATGGAATACTATTTGAAATATATATCTAGCTTCTAAACAATTCTCTACATCTATTTGTTCATGAGTACATGGCAACGAGTCAGAGAAAAGCTTATTAATTAAAGTAAATTAAATTGTGGATTTCGTACTCCGTAAGATTATGCATGCACCATAAATAGTGATAAGTTTGAAAATAAAGGTTTATGGTTGACATAGTTTGTTGGAAATTGTTTGTAAGATTTGTGTATTATGAGATGGATTTTATATCTTTAAAATTACATATAAAGCAAATGTATGGCCCATACACCAAAAGTAGCTAAAGAAGTCCAAAAAGTGGGGGAGAAATGTCAAATAATAAATGATAAGGATGTGTGTGTGTTAGTTTAAGTTGAAATGTTGGAAGCAAAGGACTGTGGTTGTTAGGATTTATGATGGTTGCTTCCTCTTGTTGCTCTGTTTTTTCCCTCACCTATCTCTGCTTCAACATGACTCAAAGTCAGTAAAGTTTTTATGTCATTCCATAAATTATTCGAAAAGATCACTACAAAATAACTGACAATGCATTGTTTAATATATGGGAGAGAAATGTTAGAAATACTTTGAATTTGTAACGAGTAGTTATTGAAAGACACTCTAGTTTTAAATTTCACCTTCTGATTGTGATTATTGCGAAGTAACAATATTATTGTAGTAGTCTAGTTGAATAATGTATATTTTTCTTCAAGATATTAAGTTCCACCTTATAACACACAGGACCAACATATATAATATTTGCATATATAATACACACATACAAAAGTAATATTTTGTATAGTGTTTTTTCTTTCAATGTTTACAAATATTTATACTGTTGTATTTTACTTCACTTGGTAACATTTTGTTTTTCAAATGTGTGTTTGAATTCTTATGATTTCTTAATAATAGTTTCGATATTTCGTAATTAAACATTTGAGATTCTTAGCCAAATTTTAAAAATTAAACAATGATTAAAAAAAAACAAAAAAACCCTACTTTATGGTGTATATAATTTGGTTTGTATTTTGAAACTATTCTTTTTAAAAATAAAAGCATACAACATACCAAATAAACAAAGGTGCTTTCAACACTCTAGCTATATAAGTTTTTTTTTTTTTTTAAACTGTTATCTCAAACTCATGAACTTCGTAAGAATTATACTTTTTATTTACGAGGTTTGAAACTCGTGTCAAATTGTACTGTATCTAGTTCAAATTTGATACGGGTTTCTTCTTTTCCAAATTTCTCTTATTTTTTATCACATCTGATCATTTGTTTTGATTTTTAGAAACCATTTAATTTTTTAACATCGGTGTGATTTATCTTATTTCGTCTTTTTCCCTATATATGCTTTGATTTTTTCTCTTGTTCGGATGCACAATGACATTTTGTTTTAAGCGGATGGGTATATATTTGTTTGTTAATACACTGATACAAAATCATCCCTTATTGAGCTAATAGATATTCGTATTACAAGAATGTTTAATTGATGTAATTATGCATGGTTGGGTAAGAGTTGTAAATCTAACTCAGGTTGTTAATTTTAATTCAAATTGATAATTAAAAACATTTATGAAATTGACATGATATATAAAACATCATATCACAATGTTATAGTGCATTGAAATAAATTCTTATCTAAAATTGTGTAAAAAATTGTAGAAGAAAAAAACAGCTAAACCATAAGCCATGCTTTAGAGCGACAACTTTGACCTAAACATAGACTTTATAACTCCATGTTACACAACTTTGTACCACAAACATAGATTAAAGAGTTTTGAATTCTACTATGTGGCCAAACGACCCCTAAACTGTTAGCTTTTGTTTTTGTTCTTTTTGAAAGGGAGTCGACGTGACATTTTAAAATAAACCATAATCACAAGAAAAACGTAACTGTCTCAACCTTCCCCACACGATAGGGGCGTTTTAGGGAAAATAGAACACTATACTGAGCCGCACCATTCGGCCCATTACATTGATTTGGGCTGTCTGCACATGCAGTCCCTCTTCGGCTGAGTCCATTTGAAAACCTCGAAAATTCTTAAGGAAAAAAAAAAAAAAAAAGTTGTTACGACAAAATATTAAATACACATGGCATATATAAAAGGGAACATCACTCTTACAAAGTAGACTTTATGTAGAAGGAAAAAAAAATATTAAATACACATGTAATTTTTTTTTCTTTTATTTGAGAGAATTCGGTCAATAACACATATTACTATACATTTTGTGTGTGTGAGTGTTAAAGTTGTATTTGGATTGGAAGGGAAGTGAAGTGAATTGTTGTTGGTTGGAAGGTGGAAAGAGAAAGGGAAAATAAATGGTGGGGGATAGAGGTGAAGGGTAAGCAAATAATTGAGAAGAGAGAGAGAATTTGGAGTTTGTGAAGGAAATGCAAACTGCAAAGGGAAAGGCAGTGTGAGAGAGAGAGATGAGAGTAAATAGTTTGGCAGAGAGAATCAGGACCCACCTCCTTTCTTTTATCACAAAACCAAAAATTAAGGGCCCCATCTTGACTCACCTTGATGCAACTTCTTCTTCTTTTTCTATTTTTCTTCATCCTTTCTTCTTTTTCAAATCTCTATTTGGAGTTTTTTTTTTTTTTTTTTAAATCAGAAGACAGTAAAAAAAAAAAAAAAAAAAAAAGTTTGGAGAGATTGACGGTCTCTAGGCTGAAAAAATAAAAATAAAAAATAAAAAAGGGTGCGTCCAGTTGTTTTTTTTGTGATGTAGATTATTGTATCAGAGTTTGCCAAATCCAAATCTATCTCATCTGTTTCATTAAAAGAAACAACCTAATCTCTCTCATCATATACCAATCTGGGTTTTGGAGTACATTTGCAGTTTTTTTTTTTTTTTTTTTTTTTTGAAATAAAAAGAAAAAAGGAGTACACGTGTCAAACACCCACTTAACTTCATTCCCAAAAACAAAATTACGATTCCCCCCCCCCCCCCCCCCCCTTTTACACAAACAACTTTGACATTTTTGTTATGCAAATCAGATTGGAGAGATCTTTGGACATGTACTCCCAAGATATACTTGTCTTTGCTCCTTTCTCGCCGTACACGTGGCAGAATCCTATCAGACTTCCTGTCTCTTCTCTTCTCTGGGTCCCATTCCTCTTCTTCCTCCAAACTCCTCTCTTCCTCTTCCATCTATTTTAATTTCTTTTTAATTTTCCTTAAATCATACTTTTTACGCCCCGTTTACTCAGTTTTTTTTATTCTTATTTTCCTTGGCCAGTTTATTTTATTCATAAATTATATTACAACATTACTTATCACTTATCACCTCAACCTACTTTAGCTTATCGTTTATCTTTCTTAAAACTCGACTTTACGTTTTAATTCTATGTGGTTCAATTTCCTACTTTATCGAGTATTTTTTTTTGTATTTATTCAACAAATTTTTTAAAAGCTTACTTATCTAATTAAAATATGGTGATCTTCCCTATTATAAAAGTAAGTAGTGATATGTCATTCAAGGTTTAATGTTAAAATAAAACAATCTCAGTTAATTGTCTTAAAATAAACCAAACAATATTCTCTTTTTTATCCCACTCCCCAATGCCATTGGTAGTTGAATTTTATTATCGGGATGTGATTAATTTGATTAACAACTACTCATCTTACTTTACTAAGGTGAAGATTGACTTCATGTCAAAGAATTTGAATTTCTCTCTCTTCTTATTTTCGTGTTTGAAATCAATGTGCTCACTACTTAGCTCTATATTTACCCCTCAATTTTTAATTTATTTTGACTATTTTGTGTCTTTCAATTTTAGAGTTAAGTGTTAGTGTTAGGTCTCCAATTTTTTCGATCAAATTTTAGATGTAATTAACGAATTTCTTTGTTGCCTGATTGAGTTTGGGGCCTTTATAGAGTGTTTTTTTTTTTTTTCTTTCTAAAAAAAATTGATTTCACATCAATTAAAAAAAAAAAAAAAAAAAAAAATTGAGGGAGGGGCTTCAAAGAGAATGGTGAGGAGTGGTCACAATCAGCCACTCTGGGTCAATCTTTGCTGTTTTTGGGAAGATCTTAAGGTGGACCCCACCTTTAACACGTGTATGGCCTACCTCTCTTCCCACCTTTTCTCTCTCCACTTTACACTCTCTCTCTTCTCTCACCTCGCATTAATGAACCTATTCCAATCAACTATTTTTCTCCCTCTCTCTCTTCTTATTCAAATTAATTAGTTCCATTTCATGACTATTTTTATTTTAGTTTTCAATTTTAGAAATTAAATTTATACATGCGAAATAAAAGTATCAAACTATTTATAAATGACTTAAGCAAGTAAATTCTATGCTTTAGTAATATAATTCTATCGCGGTCTATCATTGATAGACCGTAAAAATTTTCTATATTTTTAAATAGTTTTGCTCATTTTTCTATATTTTAAAACAATTCTTTATAAATTATATTTTCAACCATGAGTTTTTCTCGGTCGACATATATAAGACCATAATTTTTAAAATTATTTATGTCCTTTGAACTTTAGTTATGAGTTCAAAGATTATCCTACGAATGCTCTGTAAATGAAATTGTAAAAAACAAATAATATTATAAAAATAATAAATTGTTGTTTTGATGTAATGATAATAATAATTTATTTTAATCTTAATTGACTAATTAGCAACTTAATTAACAATATCAAATAATCCAAGCTTAATTTATATTTGATCAAGTAATCAATTAAACGTTAATTCTCACGAACAAACGTGTAAAACACACCCTATATAATCTTTAATTGCTAGTTGTCCTGCAAATTCAAAGCCAAAAAATTAATATTTAAAACATTTAAATCTTGGACAATAAACGTCCACATCTTTAACATATATATCCTTCAAATAAAAACTTTGCGATTCAAATGAATTTAGACCTCCTAAAATATCTCATTTTATATCATTTAAAATAATCAATTGAACTAGAAGTTTAAGTGAATGGATAAAAGTAAATTTAATATTATATCATGTAATTTGTATGTATATATAATTTTAATAAATAAAATGCAAAGTTATTTCAATTTCAAGTTATAAATTATATTCTTAATATGAAATGGAAATAATTTACATATATAATTTCTAAATAGTTAAATTGTGAATTTAGTCCTTATGGTTTAAAATGATAATTTAATTAATGTGGTTTGATAAAACCGTCATAAATAGTCCATAAAGTAGAGCTTAGATTCTAACTTATTTTTTTAAACTATAGGAAATAAATTATAAAATTTCTCTAAACCATAAAGATTAGATACTATCTTTTAAAAATATAGAGATTAAATTCTAACTTTTATAAACCATCGAGACCGAAATTCGTAGTTTAACTTTAATAATTTGAAGAAAATATGAGAAAGTTATTGGAAGAGACGGGTGATGGCGCCCAAGAGAATAAAGCCATACCCTTTTGTGGAAATATTATCACTTGGTTACTCAAAGTCAAGTCAACAAAGAATGCGAGGATATGAGGTTGGCTGGAAATTTGAAACTTTTCCTTATTTATTAAATATCAGTAGTTGGTCGATGATTTATTCGATAAAATTGTCACAATATGACTTTTTTATAATAATTATTAGAGGTGAATTCAAATTACGCACAAGATATAAATTTGCAGTCAGACAGGCTCACCAAATAATTTCTCATAGTGTAGACTGTAGAGTACAATGGTGATGTCAAATGGAAATAAGTAACTTTGGTTTTTGATGCACAAGAAAAACCTCAATTTATATTAGTTTTAGATTTATTAATTTATGGGAAGAAATTTGGAATGCCTTCTCTCTCTCTCTCAGACTAATACTAAGACATGTATGAGCAGCTTATCCAGTAGTCTTGTCAACCTGTTTTTTTTTTTTTTTTCTTCCCTCTCTCACTAGCTGAGTTGGGACTGTTCCAATTCTAACACAAAAGGATGGTCCACTTTAACTATTGCCACGTGCGTACCCACAGCCCACACAGTGTCCTCACGTGCCACACTCTGCCAGTATATATCAATTATTTGAAAACCTACTAAACAATTTCTATTCCATCACATAATTTGGAGTCTTATCTCAAAATTAATTGAGGATTCTTATAGTATTACAGGACTGTTTGAGTCTCCAACTTCAATTTGATAGGGTGGGCCATTATCGTCCACCCAATATGTAGACTTTTGATTATAATAATTGGCGTTTCAACTATTATAATGCATAATTAAGCGCAATATAACTATTTCAAATATTTATTTGTTATTATATTTACTCTTTTCTATCAATCACATCATTAATTAAAACTAAAATAGTTTGTGTTATAGGCACCGATTATAACCATCAATGTTCTCGGTTGAGAAAAGTTGAAAATATTATGAATTGAAAATGAAGGTTTATTAGAAAGAAAGCATATAGGATATAGAGAGGTAGAATTAAGGAAAAATGAAAGGAAGTCACATATTGAGGATATTTGTTAGTTGTTATGTTAATGGTAAGTGGTAAGGCATTTGTTGTCGCCAGTTTCCCCCTGTACTGGCCTCTACTCTCTCTGTCTGTGCAATGGTGCAGCAGCTTTTCTTCCACTCACTTTAACCCTTCCCATTGGGGATTTACAATTATATCACAGAAGACTCTTCACTGCTTCTCTCTCTCTGACTCTGTTTTTCCCGACATCAACCTCTTCTTTCCCTCTTTTGGTATAAATTCCCCAACCCCATCTCCCTCTTTCTCCTGTCACCATAACACAACCCAATCCCACCATTATTCACTGCTCTCTTTTCCTTGAACTTCCTTCCTTCCTTCCTCCCTCTTTTCCTGCCAATTCCTAAAATGGAGATGGAGATTTGCGGCAACTTGATGGGACACTCCAATCCCACCAGAGACCATAATCCCAACGCCACTAATCTTTCCTGGCCCAATACTAACATTTGGGAGCTCAATTCCGAACCCATCTCCTCCTCTGCCCACGCCCTCTGGCTCCAACCCCACGACGCCGGCCACCGCCAGTTTCTCTACGCCGGAGACCATCAGCCCCCCCATTTCCACCCAGACCCCCATCTCATGTGCTTGAAGCTCGGCAAGAGGCACTACTTCGAGGACGCCAACGCGCCCTCCGTCGTCGGAGGTTTCGCCGCCGTGGGGAAGAGAGGGAAGGCGTTTTACGGCGGCGATGGAGGGGGTTACGGGCCAGTTCCGAGCAGTGTACCCCGGTGCCAAGTGGAGGGATGCCACGTGGCGCTGGTGAACGCTAAGGACTACCACCGTAGGCATAGGGTTTGTGAGATGCACTCAAAGGCTCCCAAAGTCGTGGTGGTTGGCTTAGAGCAGAGGTTCTGCCAGCAGTGTAGCAGGTCCTCTCCCACTTATTTTGGAGCACGAATGGGTTATTATAGTCTACATGTTATAATAATATATAGTTAGAGTTAAAACTATTTTAATCTAGATTACAATATTCTGTGTTTAGTATATAAGTCTTGGCAGAAAATAGTAAACACTTAACCAAGTGAGAAAGTAAAGAGTGATTTGAAATAATAATACTATCGTTTTAATTATACATAGGTTACAATAGTTGGAAATAACAACTATTATAATTGGAGAAATTTCTTTTTAGTTTTTACATGATACCATAATTAAATTTTATTTATGAATACTAAATAACAACAGTTGGGTAATTTTTTTAGGTTTCATGTGATTTCTGAATTTGATGATTCGAAGAGGAGCTGTAGGAGGAGACTAGCAGGCCACAATGAGAGAAGAAGGAAGAGCTCTCATGAATCTGTTGCAGCAAGGAACTGCAACCAAGGTACCAAGTTCCTTTATTTTTCACTTCAATTATATTCTTGATGACCGAGATGAACATGGACATAGTTCAACAATAATTGACATATATCTTTCTTTTTGTAAAAGTTTTATTATCATATTATTTTGGGTGAGAGGGTTTTGTAAGTATTGTGTGTAATAAGAAAGTTGAGGTGAAAAGAGGTTGGAAATGGAAGGTATAAACTAAAAAAGTATAGAAGTGAACATGGAATTTGAACTTTAATTGTTGGATAAAGCATGTTGATGAATAATGATTTAAGAAGGAACGCACTTACTCAATCATGGCTTTTCAGAAGAATTGGAGAGTAGCTGTTCCCCAATTCCCAATTATTATCTTTTGTTCTTTTGTACAACAAGGCAACGAATAAAAGGAGACGAAGAAGAAAGACGATTTTTAGTTTCCTCCTTCTTCAACATCAAACTTTTTAAACTGAGAAAGGGACACAAAGAAAAGGACTCCTCTTCATATTTTTCAATTTACTTTTTATCACCTTTAAACTTTACTGCCTTAATTATTCCCCTTTTTTAAATAAGCGTTTATTCATTTTATTAACCACAATTTATTCGCTGTTTTAACTCTATACAATATTTGTAATTATTTGATTTTTAGGTTTTCATACCAATGTTTTATCAAAACTAAAATAAAAATCGTTTTTAAAAATTTGTTTTTACTTTGGTAACTTCACTAAAAATTTAAATGATTCTTCAAGGAATATGAAAACTTGAGGAGGAAACAAATAGACGTATGAAAACACGTAGAACTAAGTTTAATTAAAAAAAAAATTACAATCAAACTAATTTTGCCCTAAAAATTGGGGGAAATTGCAGAAAACAAGTCGATGACAGGTGGAATTGCATGCATACCATCCCCGACGGGACGTGCTCTCTCTCTTCTGTCATCGAAGAACGAATCATGGGCCACCTCCTCGGAGCTCTCCCTGAGGTCGAGCGCAGCGCTCCGGGAACTTATAGCGGAGAATCGCGCCGCCATCCTCGCTCGGCAGTTGATTCTCGACAGAGATTGGCATTCAAACCACACGGTGGCGGCGGATGATTTCGGAGGATGCGTCGTTGGATTCCATCAGCAGCAGGGATTGTATTGGGAGCAGCAGCAACAGAGCTGGGAGAGGATGAATGAAAATGGCGGTTCGCACGTGACGCTGGATCTGATGCAGGCGCCGAGCACGGCGTTTGGGCTGCTGTCTGTGAGAGGGAAATCGAAAGAAGAAGATGAAGAATGTTGCGAGCTATGGAACTTCTTCAACGATCACGACTCTCATGTCGTTTAAAATTATATTATAATTTATAATTATAAATGTATATGGTTGTGGAATCATTAACATTTGGAAGCTCTATAATTCTTTTTTCATCACTCGCATCATTTCTTTTCTTTTCCCACCTATTTTTCTACACTTTTTTTATTTTTCATTTTTCATTTTTCATTTTTGTTGCTGATGAATTCAACCATTGCAGGGCCATTGATCGAGCTATCAACATTTAAAATAGCAAAGAGTGATTTATCTACTAACTATACTTGGATTGACTTCCTTTCTTAAACTCTCACAAAATGTTTGGAGCAAAGAGTTGAATTGTAAAGTTGAGAGTTGTGGGAACAAGCTCCTTCGGTCAATGTTTCTTAATTCTTTGGCCAATCACCCCTTGTATTTTTCAATTAATGATACTAATCTAAGCATATTGTTGGATGATTTTTAAAATTAACTTAAGAGTATAATTCCATCGGTTTAATTTTAAGCATGATCACACAGCCCGTGGCTCGAATCCTCTCCTAAACGAACCAAAAAAAATAGTAATCAAAGAAGCAAAAGGTTGAAGATTTGACTTAACAAGTTTAAAGTTTCAATAGAATAAACATTTTAAAGTTATAATCAATCAAATACAAAAAGATGGAACTGTCTTTCTTTTCTTAAACAAGCATCTACATTCCAAACATACAATCTCACTAGCATTTGAATTTTAACAAACTAAACTGACTTGATTAATTATATTAAGATTGCAGTAAAACTGACATAAACATGCTGCAAAATCTGACACTAGGCTCCATCTTTTGCCCCCAGCATATGAAACCATGGAATTAATATAATCATGGAGCTTGTAATGCCCAAGTTTTTGGGCTAGGCCAAAATCGCAATACAAATTACACTACACATCAATCCTGTAGGCAGAATAATTTAGAGAGCAAATGTATCAATAATAGACAATCAGACAAGTCCAGAATCCCATCAGTTCAGACTAAATTCTTACATGCTACTAGTCTACTACTGCTAGCACCTATACAGAGCTGGATGTAAAATTCAAAACTGACACACAAACATGACTTGGAGATATAATCTATTCTAACGCTACCCAGCATACACAACTAAATGAATGTCAGTACAGTAACAAGTGAAAAAGAATGTACTTGGGTCCGTTTTCATCACTTGAGTGAGAAGCAGTACTACATCCAAGTCACAGCAAAAATTGAATTTTACAAGCATCAGCAACAAGGGTCCTGGATGAACTCAATTCCCACCTCCTTCATTCATATTGGAATAGATGGGGTTAATCATTTTGGTTTGTCTGTCAATGTCACCAATGACTTGAGCACCCCTGGACTGATCTTGTCAGCTAGGGCACCTTTTTCTGAAATCAGAAGGGACTGATCTTTTACGTAACTCTGTAATTTCTTTGCCTCAAAATCAAGTTTCGACTGATCTGCCATGTGAAAGGGATACAGACCAAAAACAATAATTCAACTGTCAAAATAAAGTGTGAGCTCTACAAAGTCCAAGTGAATGAAATAAATGTTTCCAGTAGAAAATGTTACTGACTATTGTATTATTTAAGAAAATAATAATAATAATAAAATAAATCTACCGGATGTCCCCAAAGGGATATTAATAAAATGAATCTAAAAAACCTTGCCTTCAACTTTCTTAAACCATATGGCACTTAAAAATGGGAAAGGAGCTTCATTAGTTCAAAATGAGAGATGCATATATACTTCTCATAACACTATTAGATCATTCATCCAAAAAAAGAAAAATCATCATCAAATTGAAAAATGAAAATACTTGTTTCACCCAAGGATTGACCGGATGAAAGAGCCATTCATTTTTATTATTTATATAGAAGGGAAAAGATATCCATCTTGTTTTCAAACCCAAGGGAAATCTCCACAAAAACCACAAACAGTATATCTTGTTTTCAAACCCAAGGGAAATCTCCACAAAAACCACAAACAGTATACACCACCTTGCCCTGTCGCCATCCAATTTAAGAGAAGCCTTTTGGTCACTACAGATTACAATGACAAACAGCTTCCATGAAATTATTCAAGCCGAAGCTCTGAGGATTTAACTATAGCCATTAACAGGTTAATTGAACAAACACGGAACTGCATATGTTTTAACGAATTCTAATGGATTATTTCTTAAAGAGCCATGCACTAATAAATGACATAAAATTAACAAAATGAGGAAAAAAAATGTGCCCCAGCAGTAACCTGTCTCCAGGATTGTATGAGCAGCATGAAATGGTACCCTGGCGAACACATCAGTTCCTGGGAACATCATCCATGTGCGCTCATTAGAGTCATGATTTCCACAGGTAGTGCAAATCTCCTTCACCAATGGCCTTGATTCAGAACCCCCCACCTCCTTCATTATTGACTCAAAAGGTGATGGTACACTAGACTTTGTCGTCCTCGCTCGCCTCCTCAAAGCAGTCAATGCTTCTCTATTCCCATTTCTCACTCTATCATTTTCAACCAACTGACATTTTGATGCCAAACAACAACGGTCACTTTACCTTTTTACTTCTCAAGTTACAAAACAATTTCATTTCAATGATAGACAAATTGTGACACTGCAATTTCAATTTACTCCACGAAGAATGTATATTGCAAGTAGGAAAAACAATTAATATTGGGCCAAGTCTCCAAACTTCTAATATTTTTAAGCTTACTTCATTGCGGGCTAGGAGGAGACGCTCTGCTTCAGCTTCTAGCTCAATTAAGCTCTGTTGAAATTGTCTCATTGTCTCATTCATTTTATTCCAACCTAAGATTCACTCTGAGACATCGTCAATATGGTCCAAACATGTAATATGAAGAGAGAATCTTTCAGATTCCCCAAACAAATATGAAAAAAAAAAAATGAAAGTTGTTACTGAGAGAGAGAGAGATTATCAAGCTCATACAGATAGAGGATTCTTTCCTATGGGTCTACTTCAACCAACGTATTCTTTTTGGTCATTTAGAAAGGGCGTAATCAAAGAGTTTTTGTGGACAAAGAGCAAAATTTTGTAGTGCTCTTTTATCTAGTTATTTATTATGCTATTTCATGGTGTAAATTGTCTAACATCTTTGCTTCCTATAGTTATGCTTCCCTTTCTTCCTTTTTTCCAATTGGGAAAGCCTTGTGTAACCATTATGGAGTATGCATTCCTTTTGTAAATTTCATACATCAATGAAATTGTTTCTTATCAATAAAAATAAGAATAATATATATAAAAGTTCACACAGACAAACAAGAATCATCGCCTTCACAACTGCAACTTGTGCCATAAGCAAAACAGGGCTTCCAATTTTAGGTAACAACCCACGCTCTCCTTAAATTTCAAAGGAGGAACAACATTTGGGTTGGTTAAATTAAGTATTCCACAGTTACATCCAACTCCAAGAATAAATTTCAAAGGAGGAACAACATTTGGCTCAACTATTCTGCAGAATCCCCCAACTCTCAAACGATTCAAGATGGAAGGCACTCAAGAGAAAACTAGAAAGGGATGAAACAGGAATTTTCCATAATAAAGTTAACCAGTTACTGACTGTAAATTAATTTGGTTTTCTCTTCAACCGTGTATTGGGAAAATCGTTTTTTTCTCTATGACTCTATCTATGATTTATATCCATATTATCTATAAAAATGGCTATAAGAGATGATGTTTTAGGTCCCTTTAAGTCTTCCAATAAATTCAAGTATTATTGGTGATTGTAGTGGTTAAGATTTTTACTTTTAAAAGAATACTAGCTGTCTTCTTCCAACTAAAACCCACAAATATAAATATGGTTAAGGTTGTTCAGCCAATCAAAATAACTCCAATAAACTAGGCATTAAAAGAGAATTGCACAATGCATAGATTACTTCATCTGATGTAGAGAAGTAAACAAGGCAATTTTCAGAAAATACGAAAGAGATATACAAATAATCAAAGCCTCACTTGACAGAGATGTGCAACAAATCAAAAGGCAGTTCGAGTCTCAATTCGCCACAAGGTTTTTTTTTCTTCTTTTTGCCCTCGGTTCTATTCGATTTCGGACTCCTCTATTATTTCGTTAGAGAAGTCCTATATTGTGTTTTTCAAGTGAGAATGGCGGCATGGATAGAGATGGGAGATTACCAGTAACAATAAGAGAGTAGAAAATCAGTACAAGGCCGGCAGCACTGAACCGGAGAGATGCAGCGGCGAGACTGAGCTGCAGAAAGAGAGGGGGAGACGCCGTGAAGAAGAAGAAGAAGAAGCGCGTGAGAGAGGCGGAAACTGTTTCCCTTTTCTTTTAGAATTAGTTTTATTCTATTTCTAAATTCGTTGAGTTTTTATTTTATTTTTTTTTGAAGAAAAAGAGTGGGCGAGTTTTTAAATTTATTTTTTATTATTATTTTGTGTGTGAAAAAGATTGGACAAATTAGATAAAAATAATATTTAGATGATATTTCCATAGATTGAAAGGTTCAATGTTGATATTAATTATATAATCTTTGATATCCTTTATAAATGCTCATAAAATATAAAAAAAAATATATATTTAATTCATTACGAATAGAAATAGTAATAACAATATCTTTTTAACTTAATTTGAGAGTAAAAATAATTTAATTATTAATCTAAATAAAATCAATAATTTTTTGTGTCTGAAGATCTTGGAGGCTTGCAATGCATAAATTATTGCCTCAACAAGGAATATGTAGATCTATAAAAAACTTTGATAGTTGTTGCTCCTTTTGCCTACATGGATTTTTTATTTATTTTTTAAACAACCATGTGTCTTTTGCTTGGTCTAAGGACTTTTCATATATACCTAGTTATTTCTTGTTTTATATATTTCTCTTTTTCTAAAAAAAAAAGATGAAATTCAAACTTTAAAATTATAGAACTAAAGTTTTAACTCTCCATACCATATGAACCAAATCTGTAATTCAACCTATTTAATAAAACATAAGAAGAGTATTTTAACTAATTGCATCGTCTCAATTAATTTGTAAAGACGCTTGGCCAAGGCCACATTTCAGAACGATCATTGAAGTTTAGTCATCCAAGCAATCACTTCCATTCGACATTTTTCCTACAAACACATGCATGGTAATAATATACTACCATAATATAACAGTTTATTACAATTATTTTTAAGTCATATCAAATAATGAACTACCCATAATTTCTGTACGATTTCCAGAAATTATTGAAGAAAGGAGACAAATTAATAAAACTCTAAAAGATTTATTGAAGCTAAATCACGACTCAAATAGCACAACTTCATATCAACCAAGGCATGAATAAGCCAGAGCTTTCTCCTCAATCAGCTCTTTTGCTGTTGCATCCATCTTGGCTCTTGAAAATTCATCAATCTTCAGCCCTGCAATTGCAATAGAAAGCCTTCAACATCCAGTTCCATTCTGGGTTTGGATTGAGATAGACCAGTTTAATCCGTAAACAAATTTTCTAATATTATAAAGATTTATATCATGTTTTCATTCCTTTTAACTTTTATCCGTCATATTCCATGTTAAATGACCACACAAATATTGAGCCACTAATTTCTAAAGTTCAGATATGAGCATACACGATCTATGTAAAATGTATTGCAACGTTTAGTCACGAAAAAAAGAACAGTTGAAACTATGAAGACCAAAAAAAAGAGTAAGAATGGAAATTTAGAAGCCAACAACATGACATCAATCTATTTAACTCTCCTTCACCCTTGACCTAGAAAGAAAGAAAGCTTACCCTGGACGATTGACCATTCTCCTTTCTCACATGTGACTGGAAAGGAGTAGATAAGGCCACGTTCTATACCATAAGAACCATCAGAATACACTCCCATGGAAACCCAAGTTCCCTAAATGAAGGATGTAACGAAACAAATAAATGTCAGCCAAAAGTTAAATAATAAAAATACCATTCATGATCAAATGACATTTGAAGATTAAGGATGAACCTTGGGGGTCCCCAGAACCCAGTTGCGTATATGATCACAAGCAGCGCTGGCAGCAGACAGTGCACTAGATAGCTTTCGAGCCTTTATAATGGCGGCACCACGCTGCTGTACAGTGGTAATAAATTCGGTATTCAACCTTCAAAGTTATTTAAAAAACAAAGTTAGAACAGAAAACATCTCTTCTTTGTGAAGTTTTTCTTCCTGCTTTGGACAAACTACTGCTGAAGTAAATTTTATTTTCAAGGAAAGAAGAGCAAGCATCTTCTATAAGACATATGGATGCACAAAGACTGTATTGAACGTTTTAAGAATGTGGTCTGAAGTTGTTGTGTTACCATTGATCATCTGCAACCAATTCTCGAACCGGTTTCTCTCCACTGCTAGTCGTGACTTTTGCATGATTGACGTCGGGATACTGTGAAGAAGAGTGATTGCCCCAGATAATGACATTCTTCACATCACTGACATGCACGTTTAGCCTCTCGGAGATTTGGCCTAATGCTCGATTATGATCCAATCGTGTAAGACATGTGATGTTCTTCTCGGGGATTGAAGGTGCAAACTCCTTCAAGATGAGAGCATTTGTGTTGGCTGGGTTGGCCACCACTAATACCTGTAGTTAATGCACTTCCTTCCATAAAATTGATTGAATGGAAATAAATATAGCTCTTAAAGCAATGTTATAGTCATTAGCAATAAGAGTTCGTTTGTTAGCAAAGTTGCAAAGCAATGGGAGAGGGGAGCTTTGGTGGTAGATGAGGTAGGAAAATGCTAGGAACTATACTAGAATGTGGCTTTTTTTTTGTTTTGTTTTTTTTTTTTTTTTTGGGGGGGGGGGGGGGGGGGGGGGGGGGATATATTAATTGCTCTTTGCATGCTATATATAATGCTAACAAATTGTATGAATCAAGTTTAATAAAATAACCACCACATGACTACCACAAATTCCAGAAATCTGGAGACTCCTTACCTTACAATCTGGAGCAGCATGCTGTTCCAAGGCTGAAGCCTGTTTTTTGTAAATGGAGACATTTTTCGACATCACGTCCTTCCTTTCCATACCCTCCTTTCGAGGGAAACCACCAACCATAACTGCAATATTGACCTCCTTACAAGCTTCAACGGCATCAGTTGTAGCAACAACACCTGCTTGGGCATAGTACGTGAAGTTCAAAACCCACGAAAGATTATTACCCAAAGAAAGACAAGATATTACTAAAAGCCTACCCTTTAGCAGAGGAAAGGCAGCATCTATTAATTCCATTTTTACACCATTCAAAGCCTCAGCTGCAGGCTCAATATCGAGCATGTGCAGAATTACTGGCTGGTCAGGGCCTAGCATGACCCCCCTTGCAATCATTGGAACAATTGCATAACCAATTTGCCCTGTACCACAAAGGGAAAGTAGAATTACTGGCTCAAATACAAGAACTACTTGCCAAACTTCTAGGAGATACATATCCATCTTGTAGTTACAGCAAATAAAAAAAGAAGGAATATCAACCAATGTTCTATTTTTCTATAAATAAGATATTAAATTTCCTTTCGTTGTTCAAATTTTTGAGATATACTTGGGGTATGTATTAGATGAAGAAATAAGACAACAAGAGAAAGAACCGACATCAACATCAATTTATGCACGTAAATATTTCAAACTGAATGCAGCAATTCAGCGAAATCAAATATTTCAAAATATGTATGCAAATTTAAAAATATTCATAAAAAATGAAATACTTATCAAAATCACACGTTTTTAGAAAAGGAGAAACAAGAAAAGTAAACTGCAAGTATAACAAACAGTCCCTAAACAATATGAACCACAATAGCTATACACGAGATGGAAAAGCCGAAGAAGAACAAATCGTGCCTGCGGCTCCAGTGACTAAAACTCTCATTGGTTCCTTCTCCATGTTCACAAAGCTCCACATATACCTGATGAGCTTCCAGAAAAACGCGATGGTAAACGAAACAACGAGACATTTCTGAAACAGTTCGATTTGCTCCATTTTTCTCTCGATCGAAAGAAGCCAAAAACAATTTAGGGTGACAATCGATACAAAACTCAACTACCGTCTCCAGAATTTGAAGGATAGCGTCATTCGCAGAGAAAGCAAAGAATCGGCGGACACAACCCACCCACGCCATACCAAAACCAGTCAACATACAAGGCAGAATCATGACGGTGTCCAGATTCCTAATACAAGAATCCGAATCTTCCCGTTCTTTTTACAAATTAACGAAATCGACAACGGACAATGGAAATTATTCTATCCAGCGATGCCAAGTAGACGGATACATCAAAACTTTCCTAAGTTATCACGCAACCCAAGCATACGCAAATACTGCAATAAATTGAAAGAAATAAAAAGACTGAAAGCAATGTAATGGTAGTGATAATACCAGCAGCACCAGTGACGAGGACTCTGAGAGGGTTTTTCGCCATTGTCGTGAAAGTGGAAGATTGAGATCGGCGAAGGAGGTCGATATACGAAAGGGGTGTAGAAATAGGTACATATATAATAACAGAATCGAAGAAAATTGTGGAGTGGGGAGAGGGGGATAAAGAGAAGCATTGCGGCAATCGAGGACGCGGATAACTGTCAAGAGATCATGTGTCGCCAAGCAATGCAAGATGCGAAGATGGCCATTTTATCAAGCACAAAGATGTCGCTTTGCAAGTCGATTCTTTTTCTTAGTAACAAAAATAAATAATAAATAAACACTTACTTTGCATCAATTTCAATTACACTTATAAATTTTAAGTAAATCTTGCGATATATTTTTACACACATTTTAATAAATAAAAAATCAATTTGAAATAAGTTTGACACGTCTATAAATATATAAATTAATTATTGAATAAGATTGCCAACAAAAAAAAACAAAAAAAAAAACAAAATAAAGCTCTACCCTTCTAGTGTCATTTTTTCTATAAAATTTTTCAAATTTTTATGTCACGTCTATTTTATAATTCATCAACCGCATAAGAGAATTTCAAAAAAAAAAAAAACCATATTTAAAGTGATAATTTGTTAGATCATTTTAAAGCCTATCTAATTTATGGTGGGTTTGGAATACATTTTTAAGTATTTAATTTTTTTAAAAAAATGTCATTTTGGAAAAAATTGGTGTCTGATGACCACTCAAAATAACTTTTGAAGTGTATTTTAAACGGGTTTTTTTATCGTAAGAGTTCAAGTAAAAATGAATTTTTTTAAATATATTTTTTTCTCAAGTCAATTCAAACAAGTTCCTATTGCCTTCTAATAGGTTATTGATCTAATATCCTCAAAAAAAAAAAATCATTTTATGTGTTCATTAAGTTGTAATTTTTTTCATTAAAATCAATGAGTTTATGGATATTTTTGCATTGTTCGTGTTTTCATTGTGATATCCTATTGATGTCAAGAAAAAATTGTGATATCCTATTGATGTCAAGAAAAAATTGTGATATGTGTTTTTTACTTCAACAATATGCAAGTAATAATTCAGACCTCCAACTTTTTGTGTTGAGTTATGTTTATGTTGAACCGATCTTATAATATAATGTCGTGTCATGTAAATTTGATGTTGTTAAATATAAGTATGAGTTTGGATTATACATTTATTTTATTTTTTTGTCCAATTGTGCGGGACCCAAGATGGAGCCATCTCGTCGATCTCATCAATTGAATTTTTCACTTATGTGAGGTGAAATAGGAAAAAAGTGTTTACTTCCATTTGCAATTAGATGGTTGCATATACGAGTTCGACGTTCAATTGTGTGAGTATTGATATTAATATTCTCGATTAAATGTTTTAATTCATCATTGCCAAAAGAACCATTCATAAACATTAACACGACTGTAATTGTATATGGGAGGTTAGATGTTTAATTGTGTAGGCATCAAAACAAACACAAGATGATTAAGTTGGATATAGCAATGGAGTTTGATGCATTGTCAAACTTCAATCATTGAAGTTAAAAGATGTGTAATATGTTGATATATCAATAAATAGGAGACATTGATATTAAAGATGAATTGATATATTTTATAAATATCTAGGAAAACAAATATATTATAATCTATTAATTTTGAAGATATACACTAACAAACATCCTATTAATTTAATTTAGAAGCTAAAAGTGAACGTTAGTGGTAATCAATTGGCTTGACCTTCAACTGGAGGTTTAATCCACAACCCGCCATTGTTGTACTAAAAAATATAGAAGTAGAACAACTTAATTAGTAGTTTAAATAAAATTTATAACTAATTTGACTTATAGAAGAGTTGTATTCCTGAAATTGAAACTACGAAATCGTTATGTAAATCCATATTCTAAATTTATGGGTCTGTTTGGTATAGATTTTGAAAACATAAGTCTAAAAACGAAAGATTAAATGAAAATAAAGTTCTATTTTATATTTTCAAATATGTGTTTGACAACAGATTCAAAATTTGGATTATAATTTAAACAATTGTTTAAAATGTTTGATACCATATATTTAATTAACCACTAATATTTAGTTGACAATAAATTATTATTAATTTATTTATGAATATGATTTATGTTAAAAAAAAGTGTATATAATTATTATTTTGTAATGTTATATAATTTATAATACATTACATAATACATATTATATTTTTTGAAAAAATAATATTTGAGTTTACAACATAACACATTGTATTTCTAAAATAGTTTTTCTTGGTACATCTCGGGCGAGAGACCACTGAAGTTTAGTTAAAAAATAAAAAATTATCGATTGATTTGGGTCTCAGTACATCTTGACCATTAACATTTTGTTAATTTTTCCAAATCTTATTCCAAATCTTATATATTTTCAAATTTTCTCCAAATTCAGTTAATTTTTTAAATATTTAATTCAATTTATAATTTTCACATGAATTTACCAACTATCAAATGAATTATTGTAGAGGGATCTCATGGAATTGCATGTTGATTTTTAAATTTTCGGAAATATTACATTTTGCAAACAAAAAAGATGGAAGATATGGAAAATATTTAAAATCTTGCTATTAAATCTTCTTGAGAATTCATTTATCTCGTTGTTAATCTGCCCTAGATTAATATCGAGATTTTATATGTTTTTCATGTATTATCTTTTTTTTTTTTTACATGTGATCTTTTCCAAAATTTAAAAGACAAAATGCAATCACTTAGATTCATCTACGAAAATTTATTTGATAATTGGTAAATTTATTTGAAAATTATCAATTGAGATATAGATTTAAAAAATTACGTAAGATTTTAAATAATATTTAGTAAAGATAACTAGATTTGTTGAGAATTTAAAAATATATAAGATTTGGTATAAAATTTAGAAAAATTAACAAAATCTGAGTGGGTAATGACTGAGATGAACCGAGAAGACCCAAATCGATAAGATTTTCTAACTGGGCTAGTTTTATAATATAGAAACCTTAACATGCTATCTCCGACCATTTCCCCCGGATAATCCACCAAACCCCCCTAACATCATGTTGTTTCACTTGACCATCAACCCCGTTCGTGACTGGTTTGGTTTCTCGTAAATCCTACTTCGCGGGGCTCTGTTGACATCTACCTACGTGCGAGTAAAAGTGTATGCTACATTCCGATGGCCGCCATTTCCAGTTCCAAGGACAGGGCGACAGCTCTTTTCAAAAGACAATCGTTAAGCTCGTATCGGCGTCTTCCAGCTCTCAGGTGATCTTCTGTAAACCTCCCATTTTACTTTTACTCATCGAAGTTGTCAATTTGCTTTGATATCTGCAATGCTCCGTTTAAGTGTTTTACTGATTCTGAAAACTCAGGTGCTACTCTTCTCGGCTAACCAAGACCGAAACCAAATCATCGACCAAAACCAAAAAGGCCAGAGGCATGGCCCAGATGATCAACTCTAAACCTTGGTCGAGTGACCTCGAATCATCTCTGGCTTCACTCTCACCCTCTCTCTCTAAAACCACCGTTCTTCAAACTCTGGGTTTTCTGAGAGACCCATCCAAAGCTCTTCAATTCTTCAATTGGGCTCAGGAAATGGGTTACGCCCACACTGAACAATCATACTTCTCGATGCTAGAAATTTTGGGTCGCAACCGGCATCTTAATACGGCTAGGAATTTTCTGTTTTCGATCGAAAAACGGTCTCGTGGGGTAGTCAAACTCGAAGCCCGCTTCTTCAATAGCTTAATGAGGAACTTTAGTCGAGCTGGACTGTTTCAGGAGTCTATAAAGCTTTTTACAATAATGAAATCCCACGGTGTTTCCCCGTCGGTTGTTACATTCAATAGTCTTTTAACCATTTTGCTTAAAAGGGGTAGGACCAATATGGCGAAGAACGTGTATGATGAAATGCTTAGTACCTACGGAGTGACTCCAGATACATTTACATTCAACATTTTAATTAGAGGGTTTTGTATGAATGGCATGGTTGATGAAGGTTTTAGGATTTTCAAGGACTTGTCTCGCTTTGGATGTGAACCGGATGTTATTACATATAACACACTCGTTGATGGGTTGTGCAGGGCAGGTAAGGTTACTGTCGCATATAATGTGGTAAAGGGTATGGGGAAGAAAAGCGTGGATCTGAATCCCAACGTTGTTACATACACAACTTTGGTTAGAGGTTATTGTGCAAAGCGAGAGATTGATAAAGCCTTGGCTGCTTTTGAAGAAATGGCTAATCAAGGATTGAAAGCAAACAACATAACCTACAACACTTTAATCAAGGGGCTTTGCGAGGCCCAGAAATTTGAGAAAATAAAAGAGATATTGGAGACAACAGCAGGAGATGGAACATTTTCTCCTGACACATGCACATTCAACACTTTGATGCATTGCCATTGTCATGCTGGAAACTTGGATGACGCCCTGAGAGTGTTTGAGAGGATGACAGAATTAAAGATTCGACCAGATTCGGCCACATACAGTGTATTGGTTAGAAGTTTGTGTCAAGGAGGGCATTATGAGAAGGCAGAGGACTTGTTAGATAAACTATTAGAGAGAAAAATCTTGTTAAGTGGTGATGGGTGTAAGCCTCTTGCCGCTGCATATAACCCCATTTTTAAGTACTTATGTGAAAATGGAAAGACTAAGAAAGCTGAAAAAGTATTTAGACAGCTAATGAGAAGAGGAACACAAGACCCTCCATCTTACAAGACTTTGATTATGGGGCATTGTAATGAAGGTACATTTGAATCTGGGTATGAGCTACTAGTCTTGATGTTGAGGAAAGATTTTTTACCAGATTTGGAGATATATGAATCCCTAATCAACGGGCTTGTGCACAAGGATAAGCCTCTTCTTGCCCTTCAGTCACTGGAAAAGATGCTGAGGAGCTCCCATCTTCCTAAATCATCTACCTTTCATTCTATACTTGCAAAACTATTAGAACAAGGAAGTGCATCCGAGTCTGCTAGTCTTATACAATTAATGTTAGACAAGAATATTAGACAAAATCTAAGTTTCTCGACTGGTTGTGTAAGACTACTATTTGGAGCTAGAATGAATGACAAAGCATTCCTAATTGTTCGCCTGCTTTATGAAAATGGCTATTCGGTTAAAATGGAAGAATTAATTCATTATCTTTGCCACTGTAAAAAGGTTATTGAGGCATCTAAAATGTTGCTATTTAGTTTGGAGAGCCATCAATCTGTCGACATGGACGTTTGCAATACAGTAATTTTTCGGCTTTGTGAAATTAATAAGTTGTCTGAAGCATTTAGTCTGTACTATAAACTGGTGGAGATGGGAGTCCATCAACAGCTAAGCTGTCAAAACCAATTAAAAGTTTCTCTTGAGGCTGGGGAGAAATTGGAAGAGGCTGAGTTTGTATCAAAAAGGATGGAACTGGTGGAGATGGGAGTCCATCAACAGCTAAGCTGTCAAAACCAATTAAAAGTTTCTCTTGAGGCTGGGGGAAAATTGGAAGAGGCTGAGTTTATATCAAAAAGGAGGGAACAGCAGCTGAAATTTAAAAATTCCATTCCACGAGTGCAAAATAGTTCTGAGAAGTCCAGAGTAAAATGGTAAGATTCCACTGTACACTGTTTTCTCTTTATAGCTTGATTGTCTTTAGTCTTCTTGCAGCATGAATTGATTGAACTTTAGCAAATAAATAGCGTAATTTTGTCTCTGGTTAAGCATAATATAGTCAACCTTTTTTTAGGGAACTGAAAACCTCTCATTGTAAGATCCAAAAGTACAAAGGGTGATAGGAAACCAAGGGGACCAAGGGGACTACCATTTTTCACTAGCAGCTCTCTGAGAATTAAGATATAGGTATTGGGAGGACTCTGAAACTCCAAGAGATTTTTCCTTTAATTTCACTTTTACTCGAAGCTGTCATCCTTGAATCTAAATGTGTTTGACATGGCCCAGAACATTCTGCAATCCTCTGTACAAGATCTAAGCCAATCAGAGTGTTGGCATGGGATGTGGACTTTTGGGGGAGTGGATGAAATTTGGGACCACGTACCAACAACAAAGTTTCAACTTGAAGTTCTTTATCTAAATCTTTTTGTAACTATGAAATTTTCTAAGTTTAAGCTAATTGGTGGACTTCTTGCAGTACACTTCCAAGAGGCAGGAACGCTGTGTCTTGAAAGACTTGGAGAATGGGAACTTCAAAAATGAAATAGCGGCTCCTGAAAATAAAGATAACCTGCGATGTTTGTTAATCTTGAGTGGGGTGATTTATTTCTATATGTCTCTTCTTCCAAGCAGATATTCCGGATTATTTTGTTACACTTGCACCGTTGCTTAAATTCTCTCCTATACCCTTATTACTGTCTAAATAATGTACACATCCCTTCCTTTTCAGAAGAACGGGAAATTATTTTATGCAGGTGGAGAAGGATTAGTTTGCTTGTTCAACTCCTGATTTAAACCAAGATTATGATCAACTGGGTGTGAAAATTTCAAGGTGGCGTAGTCCAGGTTCGAACCTGGAATTTGCTGTTAGGAAAGCTGAATAACTTAAGGCTTGAGTAAAATTTTGCTTCTTTAGGGCAGCGAATTTGTTTTGTTGTATTCTTTCCGGATCAGAAAAATACGGGTGAGACGTGAGAGAAGTTGGGAAGGTAAAATATTGAGGTTCTTGGGTGGGTGGTTTGGGGGGGGGGGGGGGTATGTGTCATGCATATTGGGTGTGGATGGTAAGTTGGGATTTGGTTTTACGGTTCATGAAAAATGGGGAGAAGGAATGTGTTTTAAGAACCCTTTCTTCATGATCACCAACTTCTCTCCAAGAAAAGTGGGTAATGGCCCATTTAAATTCTCCGAACTTTGTGATAGGTTTCATTCAGATTTTTACTGAAAAGGCTATTAACATCTTGCTTAAGCTCCCAAATATGTCAAAGATGAGTTGTGAGGGCTCGGCTATGCTCGATCATGCACGGGCAAGGCGTGTTCCAACACCTGGAAAGGCAACTATCCTTGCACTAGGCAAGGCATTTCCCAGCCAACTCGTTCCTCAAGAGTGCTTGGTCGAGGGTTATATTCGTGATACAAAATGCATAGATGCAACTATCAAGGAAAAATTGGAGCGTTTATGTAATCAAATAATTTGTGTTACCTTGAATATATTGATAAATTATTCTAACTGCTTTTCAAATATCATTTTAGTAGCATTAAGAGATTGAAGCTAAGCTCTCTTTGTTTTCATCCCAGGCAAAACGACCACTGTGAAGACAAGATACACTGTCATGTGCAAAGAGATCTTGGATAAGTATCCTGAGCTTGTAACAGAGGGCTCACCCACCATCCGACAGAGGTTGGAAATTGCTAACCCTGCAGTTGTTGAGATGGCCACTGAAGCTAGCAAAGCCTGCATTGAGGAATGGGGGAGATCGATTGAAGATATCACCCACATTGTCTATGTTTCTTCTAGTGAAATCCGCTTACCTGGTGGGGATCTTTACATTGCCAATCAGCTTGGTTTGAAGAATGATGTTGGTCGAGTAATGCTATATTTTCTAGGCTGTTATGGTGGTGTCACTGGACTCAGGGTTGCCAAAGACATAGCAGAAAACAATCCAGGAAGTCGAATTTTGTTAACAACTTCTGAGACTACAATACTCGGATTTCGTCCTCCGAATAATGCACGCCCATATGATCTCGTTGGGGCTGCACTTTTTGGTGACGGAGCTGCTGCTGTGATCATTGGAGCGGACCCTGTGCCAGGGCAAGAATCTCCTTTCATGGAGCTGAACTATGCTGTCCAGCAATTCTTGCCAGACACCCACAATGTGATTGATGGCAGGCTTTCTGAGGAGGGTATAAATTTCAAACTTGGTAGAGACCTTCCACAGAGAATAGATGACAACATAGAAGATTTCTGCAGAAAGCTGATGGGAAAGGGAAATCTGGTGGATTTTAATGACTTGTTCTGGGCAGTTCATCCTGGTGGCCCAGCAATTCTCAATAAACTAGAGAGCACTCTGAGGTTGAAAAGTGACAAGCTTGAATGCAGCAGAAAGGCCTTGATGGATTATGGAAATGTTAGCAGCAACACCATTTTCTATGTCATTGAGAACATGAGAGAGAATCTGAAGAGGGAGGATGGGGAAGAATGGGGACTGGCTTTGGCATTTGGACCAGGCATTACTTTTGAAGGCATTCTCATTCGTAGCCTCTGATTTCTCTAGCCCCGCCATATGCTTTGTGATCTGGAAGCTTTTACAGAAAACAAAATGTTCTTCTTAACTTTACTATAGCTGAAAGCGCCCTTAGCTTTGGACTATAAATGTTCATTCTAAATTTGAAAACTATTTGGATTGTGAATGAAGGGTAAGTGCAATGTAATTGTGAGTCTACTGGATAGTTATTTATAGCAACTTTAATCTTTATCCGCAGCTAATCCGTTGATTGGAAAATTATCATGCCTAGAGATCATCAGTGGGGTTTGGCTGGTGAAGATTGGAGTTAGAAGTTTTCATAAGAATTGTCAGACTGTTGCAAAAAATATTTAAAATTTTAAAATTAACGCAAAAATTAGTTTAAAATAAAAGTGAATAAGGGAATGATATAAAACGAAGAGAGTAATCAGAGAGCTCAAAACATAATAAGGCCAAGTGCAAAATGGTATAATTAGTTAGGTCGTAGTCCTTTCCTGCAATTTACTTGCATTGTCTTCAAAATTAGACTAAAAATTTGAAAAGATCCCTTTCTCTTTTTGTGAAATTGAAAATATTTCTTGAATGTAATGATCACTCAACTTAATATTATCAATACGTGTAGAGTTCATATAATCTAAGTAAAGCTTAAATGTGATTAGAAACCCAAAATTTGTTTTGTAAGCTAACCGATTTTTAGTTAAAGATCAATGAAGTGTGAAAAACTAGAGTTGAAGAAAAACCTGAGAGATAGGGAGTTTGAGTTTTGAGAGGGAGGCATTTATCTTGTAATTCCTGACTGAACGTTGCATGTAATGAATTATATGAGAGTTTATAAGAGTGGATGCAGGCTCTACGTCGAATCACTATAGTTGTGAAAAAAACTTCTTATCTTTCACTCTAGAACTTAGATTACATACTCAATCAAAACTTGGACGGGGTATTCTGTCCAAAATCTTTTTCACATGCAAATAAAGAAAGAAAGAGAGGTGGTGAAACTTGAGAGAATATATGAATGCTTTCTCGCTTGCTTGATTAAAATCAATAGAAGAATTCGTTAGTAACGTGTCAAAGAAAAGTAAGTATAAAATTGACATATTGGAAACATTGACAACACATACATTATTTTTTACAATGTGTTAGTGATTAACATGGATGTAGTTCAAATCTTTAAATCTATTGTGTTTTTAAAAAAGATATAGATGTAGGCTTGTGATACTGAGTAGAAAATTGTATGGAATGAAATTTAGCCTAAGATTCAAACTTGTTCAAAAAATGGTCTCCTGCTTAAGTTAGCAGCATGTGAAGGTATGACGCTCAAACGAATTCTCATTTATTCTTCTTGCTCCTCATTTCATTCCCTCATTCTTTATAAGACACAACTATAATTTTTTTTCCTTTGTTTGAATTCTTCTTCTAACTTCTTATCTTGTTTCTTCCTCTTTTTCTTCTTATTCTTCCTCCTCATCTTTAGATCTCTAACGTCTTGCTTCATGATTTTGATCCTTAAGAAGAAGAAGGCAGGTGAAAAAATTAAAAAAAAAGAAAAGAAACAAAAGAAGAAGGAGGAGGGCAGAAGAAGAAATCGGAAAAAAAAGAAGAAGACGACGACGACAAAGTAGAGGAAGGAACGAGAATTTGTGGGAACATACGACATCCCACACTTTTTGAAGTTAAAAAGGTAATTTCACACGCAACTAAAGTAAGAAAAAAAAACAAATTTTTTTTTTGAACGTTTTTGAAACTCAGGCCCAATTCATTTGGGCCCATAAAAACAAACAGTTTTCTCATATATGAGATGAGACATTAGTGTGAGCATGATTGCACCAAAGTATTATTTTAAGAAAATCATGCACTATAAAATGGTACGTATTCGCCAACAAACGAGGGCAGATGTCAAAAGTACCATTAACGACCTTTTTTTTTAAGGACGACATAATTTCTGATTTCTCCAGACTCGAGCAGCGTAGGCCCCTCCAATCCATGACTTACCTCCCACGTAAATCATTAGCCTCACGGCAGTCTTGAATCTTGATCCTTCACCTGTTTGTGGTTTCAATTGCGTCATAATTCGTGTATTCTCGAACTGGATTTCAATTCGTTTGTTCCGAAATAGTATTTAGGTTTCTTCATCCGTCTTACTTCTTCAGCCGAAATCAACCGGTTAATTGACGAAGGCGCACTTTTCAAGGATGAAGGAGAGCAGGATTACGAAACGAGGGGAATCAGGCAATCCATCTGTGGTAAGTTATGCGCTATGTGAATCGTCCTAGTTTTCCTGCCTGCTGCAATTTGCGTCTTTTTTATGCTTCTAATTCCCACGAGAAGTTACAGATTTTGTGAATTCGTACATACTGTCATCTGCACGAGATCGTTTAGTTTATAGGAGTTTATTGTCTTTATTTTTGCCGTTTAGAAAATAATCAGTTGATATGGCAGTTTAGTGTCGGTAGATTTAGGAATGCTTTCAATCTTCGCTTTTCTTAATTGATTTAAAATTTTGAGGGTTTGAAACTTCGAATTGAAGAACCAAACAATGGTATGAAATGGTTCACTTACTGGAACAACATTGTAAGTATATCTATTTGCTGGTAGATTCCTATATAAATTTTGTGACACAATACATAAACAATGCGTTAAGTTCCCTATAAATATCAATAGTCTTTCAAAAACTCCATATAAATAGTAGCCATCATCATGGAAAACTACAATTCAAAGTTTCCTGTACGTTATGCCATATTATTATTCTTTAAGATCTAACTATTTTGGAAACTTATAAAACAATAGACTCTTACTTTAATTATTTCTTTTCCCTCTTGAAAGGTATAAAACAAGAGACTCTTGAACGAACGAAAAGATAATAGAAACCAGAAATTGGAGCCAAAGATACTTAATGCAAGTTGATGGAAGTTGGTTTCCCGTAAAAATTGATATAACGTAATGCCAGGGCAAAAAATGAAGATAACTGTTAAGGGTAAAGAAAGGTGGGATTTCTATTGATGGATGAGTTAGTTACTTGGAATCAAGCTGTAGAGCATTGGCATTATACTTCCTTCTAGAAATCAATGTCACGAGAAATTAATAATTGAAAAATTAACTTATTATCTCATTTATGAAACAAACCATCATGGGTTGGCCTAGTGGTAAAAAAGGAGACATATCTCAATAAAGACCTAAAAGGTTAGGGGTTCAACCCATGGTGGCCACCTACCTAAGAATTAATTTTTTACGGGTTTCCTTGACACCCAATTGTTGTGGGTAGGTTGTCGAGATTAGTTGAGGTGCGCGTAAGCTGTCCCTGACACACACAAAGATTAAAAAACAAAAAAAAAACTCATTTATGAAACATCATAAGCAGTTTGCATAATATATAATTCATTCTCAAGACGTCTAATAGAAATGCAATAATTGTTGGCATCTTTTTGACCCCTTCGTCAAGTCTGAAATATTTTGCTTCTACCCAATGACTTATTTGTTTTTTTCCCTCGTAAAATAATATTCTGCAAATATAAATGTAGAGCAGGGAATGCTTATTTTGTGTGTATGACTGTTGTTTGTATTTAAACATGATAAAAAGCTCATCCTTATGATGACCTCTTTGGCTGATGGTAGGATATGGTCCTTCTTTGTGTTACTTGATGCTGACTTTTTGGTGGTTGATGTATTATCCGCTTTTGGAACTTGCTACCCTGTATGGTTCACAGATATGGTCAATATCCATGACAAATTATTTAATTCTGGGTGGAAGTAACTGTCAACTGTGTGTATGTGTGTGTGTGTTTTTATTTTTTTAATACATATATATAGCCTCTGAACAATTCTCTTTATCAGGAAGAGAACAATGGCTTGATTGAGGGCCTTATTCCTCAGCTATTTACTTCTGTACCGGTTCTCAACGAGGCTGCTTCTTATGTGGCACAAACAACTTCATACTTTACCAGCTGTTTTTCTGATTCTTCTGGTATTTAACTTTCCGTTTCTTTCGGGTTTCTCTTACGGTCTACATCTCTTCAACAACCTTCATATTACGTCGCTCTTGAATTTACCTGCTTGTGCACGTGTCTTATATGACAAATTATTCCATTGGTTTGAAACCTTTACAACCTTTTCAAATTTTGTTCAATTGATTGCTGATATGTTGACTCTTAAAACTGTCTACAACCTGGTTGTACATGTGTGCCTTTTTTTAAATTATTATTTATTTAAAATAATTCTCCATTTCTTGGTTCATTCTCTTATGTGTTTTTACTTCTATGGTTATTCTTATAGTTTCTTCTGCTCATTACTTCTTTATTAATGGTTATTATGGTGATTTCAATTTAACCTAGCCTGGTTCTAGAAGTGCTATTGATTTTGTCTTACTTTTTATTTAGTTTTGTTTTTTTTATTAACCACTGTTTTACATTTCCATGCATTCTTACTAATTTGGCGACAGTTTTATGGTGATTTGGTCTCAGTTGACCCTGACCTTAGACAACTTAGGAATTCAGCTTTACATGAAGAGGAATTAGTGACCTTTTCTTCCAGAGAACCTGCAGAAACGCCATCCAGAACCAGTGGAAATAAGAACTCTAGCGCTACACAATTAATCATTTCTGAACCACCTGAAGCTGCAATCAAAGCTCCACCTGTACATACAGAAGTTTCAAGGACCACAGTTGAAGAGCCATCTGGCCACAGTGGTGGTCTCCAATTGTCAAATAATACTGGTCGGAATGGCGTGTCAATGTTTCAAGGGTATTGTTTCGTATTAAACTGAAATAAATATACCACATGGGAATTTTAGGCGTGGGCTAATTTTTATTTAGTTTCGTACATACAACTTAATTCCTTTGTTTTGTTTGTTTCATTTGTAATGCTCAAACTCATTCAGCCTTATTGATCGGGCTCTGAGGACAGTACGTGGATCTGCAGATGATATAGGATGGCTTCAAAATGCATCTGGAATGCCCTCAGTTGAAGATGGTACCGAGAGGTTTGTGGAAATTTTGGAAGACATCAGGTACTATGAGTGATAGCTGCGCTGCTTTTCTACTAGATATCTGCAAAATTTACACTGTGGCCTCACTTCTCCTTCTGTCAGGCATGGTATTCACAGATTACCTAATTCAGTGGTTTACTTGCTGGTTCCAGGTAAAATTTTCTGTTTACCTAATTTTATTAGTTGATATTTTACAGTGCATGTGAATTAGGCATCTGTGAATCATTTGGTCAAACTTAGTTGCAACCTTATGTTAAGCTGTTATAAAATTTGATTCTTTTTAAGTGCCCAACGACAGTATTGTAGACTTAAAATCACGTTATCTCATGGGGTACTATATCTCATACCTCAGTTTTTGGTCATCAAGGCAAGGTGACCAAATCCTAGATTCGGAAACACAAAACTTAAATTGTTCATGATGTTGAATTAAAAGTGAGAAGATTGAATCTTAAAAAATTGTGAGGTTCTGGAACAAATTTTAATTATAGAAGTGTCAAAATGGAATTGTGATTGGACATGCCAGATCTAGTTTTGAATCCTAGGCTTCTTTGTTGTAATTGTATTTTAATATGCAGTAAGGGAATACTTCTTTAAACATTTATTTTTTGCTTTAGATGCTTTTGTAGTTTGCTTGAAAACATACTTACCTGGTTCGGTGGCTGTAATTCATGTAACTGGTAGGACTTTTCAGCAACCATGGACCATTGTATTTTGTTGATACAAAAACGAAATTCTCAAAGATGGGTCTGGCCTGTCATATTGCCAAGATTCATAGCGAGGTATTTTTATTTGCTTCGAAGTTTTTACCGTTCTGTATTTCTCTTCCCATCATGTTAAACAATGAAAAATCTATAATCAGGCTTCAGTGGAGAAAAATGCAAGAGAGATCAAAGACTATGTTGAAGAAATATATTGGGGTTCTGGAAAACGTGTATTAATTCTTGGGCACAGCAAAGGGGGAGTAGATGCAGCAGCTGCCTTATCGTTGTATTGGTCTGATTTGAGAGAAAAGGTTGCCGGCCTGGCATTAGCTCAAAGTCCATACGGCGGCAGTCCAATAGCATCTGATATCTTGCGGGAAGGACAGCTTGGAGACTATGTGAATGTACGGAAGCTTATGGAGATTTTGATTTGTAAAGTGATCAAGGTATGCGTAGGCAAATTGTTTTTGAGATTCTTTTATAGAAAATATGCAAAGATGGAATCCCTCTCTATTGGCAACGTTCCTAAATTTACGGCAAATTGAAGTGACAGCTTACTTTACAAGTATTGATGTTTTTTTAAAAAACTTCCTCCCTGTCAGATAAATGCATATTCTAGCTATCTTGTTTGTATGTCATGGGGTTTATATATTATCACATTTGTCTCTCGTTCTTTAGCTGTAGCTTCTCGTTTTTGTTTGCTAGCATAACTATTAATTAAAAATAGAAATTTCAAACAGCAGATGAGAGCAGAGCCTTCTTTTATCAATGTTTTTAGAACGATGATTTGTATAGCTTAGATTCCAAATACGCACTTGAAAATTGAACTGAAAGAAAATTCTAGATGATTTTTTTGCTTTCTATCTAGGGAGACATGCAAGCTCTCGAAGATTTAACGTATGAGAGAAGGAAGAAATTTTTAATGCAGCACCACTTACCAGCAGAACTCCCTGTGGTATCCTTCCACACCGAAGCCAGCATTTCACCTGCCGTTTTGGCCACATTGTCTCGTGTTGCTCATGCAGAACTACCAGCCCCACTCTCTACTGCTCAAGCTGCAAAACTCCCTGTGGTGATTCCCCTGGGAGCTGCAATGGCAGCCTGCGCCCAGCTGCTGCAGATTCGTTATCGCGAGAAGAGTGATGGACTTGTAACATGCCGTGATGCCGAGGTCCCCGGATCCACCGTTGTGCGCCCGAAACGTAAGCTAGACCATGCCTGGATGGTTTATTCGTCTCTCAATGATGACACATCTGAAGCAGATGCATCTCAGGTGTGTGAGGCACTTTTGACATTGCTTGTTGAAGTTGGGCAAAAGAAAAGACACCAGTTGACGAATAAAGATGAATAATAGCATTGACATCGTCTCTGTTTACTTCCATTTTTCATCCTCTCAAGTATAATGTGCTGTGTATATAATTTGGTCGCAGTGGAATTTGTTGTGTATATAATTTGGCTTGTGAGATCACTACTTTTGATGGGTGGCGATAATTATAGTATTGAAGCCTTGATGAATACATAGACAGCAAATTAGATAGAAAAAAATAGGGGATGCTTGAAAAGCAATATAACAGTGGTGAAGCAGGTTGTTCGTTTATGTCATTCAACAAGGGCAGGCCGACTGCGTTTTAAGATTATTTCTTCTTCTTCTTCTTCTTCTTCTTCTTTATCTATTTGCTATTATCATTTTCTACTCTTGTGTGCAATTTATTGTCACGTGGTGCTAAATTATCATGGTGTAAGAAAATAAAAATCAAATATATTTAAATTTATAAAAGTTGAGAGGTTAAATAGACAATTATGAGATAATTTAACCATGATTAGACGTCGAGAGCGTTCATTAACTGTTTCATTTTTAGTTTCTTGATCTTCGAATTTAGTTTATTTCTGTCCAATTTATCTGTTTTATAAAATCATAGCTATTTCTTTGGTGCTTTTTCAGAAACCAATTCTGTGATGGAAATCTGCTAAGAGTCTTAAATATATTTATACAGACAAAATATAAAATACAATAATTCCCAATTAAAAAAATATAATGTGTGTTTAAATGAAATAATACAATTGTAATTACATAGAATGACAGGATATTGATATAAAAAGTTTGCCTATTCAGTTGATGAAAAAGTTTACACAAATTGTTGAACAAATCAAACCGTAACTAACGACGTTCACTACAAACAATTACACAAAATATAAAATGGTTATAGAAGTGAAGTGAAGGGCAGAATAGTTTAAGTATAAATTTATACTGGAAGGCACGGATTTGTATAAAATATTGACAAGTATAAAAGAATGGGGATGATTAATTCCAATTTGTGATTTGCAGTTGCCGATAGAATTTCCACTTTCCGGAAGTGCCCCCATATCTTTCAAAGAATTTCGACGCCATCGGAATTTTGGCACTGCCACAGCAGTAGACCCACACAACTCGCCATTTCCCCGCTCCATAGAACCAGAACAAAGTGGGAGCGAGGGCGCATCAGAACCCAGGTTACGCCCGAGAAATCCAGCCGTTCCTCTGAGCTGAGGTTGTTGGAATTTCATTCGTTTTACAGGTTTTCGCCTTGATTAGGGTTTGAGCGGTTGAATCAATCATATTTTTTCTTTTTATTGGTTTTTGTTGCTTCGAGACTGAATATATTAGCCGAGCTTTGTGCAAATACCTTTTTAGCTCTAGGATTTTCTTGAGGAATATACTATCATGAGGAGGGCTGTGGATTGAAGTAGTGAACGGCAATTAATCTTCCAGAAGGGTGATCCTCTGAATTAGGGTTTTCAGGTGCGTATCAATCTCTGGAGAGGTGTTATGTGAGTGGACCTGGTGGCTGGCTCTGGTGGCCTGTGTCTGGGGGAATGGGGAGCACCGTCGAATCAGATAGAAAGCGGCGTCACTTTAGCACCATATCACCTACGGCTGCTACTGCTAAGAAAGCGCCCTTCTTGCCTGTTTCTGAGGACAAAAAGGTAAGGTTATTCAGTTAATTAGTTTCTAACTGATTCGAACTTATTGTACTTCGATACTAGGTTTTGTAGGTCTCTCCTGGCCGGCGGTTTCGGTTTAGATTATTACGTTTATTGAACAACTTTGCTTGTTTAGCTATTCTTTTTCCCAAACTCATATTAACTAGGGATATTGGATTTTCATTTTTTATTTGTTGCCATCTTCCTTCTACTAATCCCAGGGTCAGGACTTTATATCTACCTAGTCTGATGCAATCAATGTAAATTTCTGTTGGTTTTTGTTTGAATTTGGAGGAAAGTCATCTTCTGAGAAGAAGAACCATGAACTGTTGGTACCATGTACGAGAACTTCTAATTCATGATTTATGATTTGTGCTTTTGAGTGGTGTACGGAGTTAAAGAAAATCAAAATTGATTTTGAATACATACTCTCTCATGTGGCTTGAGATTTTGGAAAAGAAACCTAGTATTTGTATTGAATAATGAAAGAATTCAAAATGTGTTTTTTTTTCCCAATTGAATCATGTGTTGCAATGTATAAAATAATTTAGAAGAATGCTCATTCTCATAATTGACACAATTCAAGAAGTAGCATCCTTTATGAATCTATGTCATGAACATTGTATTGTACAAATATGTAATTTTCCTTGTCATTGAATTTGTCATCTTGATCTCTCTCCATAGTTTCAAAATTTTCATAAAACTGTAGAAGACTACCAGTATGCCGCAGTGACTGTATACATGCATGAGATATTCAAGAATTAGCATTCTTTATGAACTATGTCATAAACATTGTATTGATACGTAATTTTCCCTGTCATTGAATTTGTCATCTTGATCTCTCTCCATAGTTTCAAAATTTTCATAAAACTGAATATTTAGAAGGCTACCAGTATGCCGCAGTGTCTGTATACCCATTCATGTGAGATAAATACTTTTGGACAATCAAGTATTAACATATTCTTTGTTGGGCATCCATGTACAATTTAGGAAAAAACGAGGAAGATGTTTGTGGGTTTTGTTTATTTGTGGAATTTTATCGAAGTTTTATTTCTCCAACTTTGTTGGATTTAGGATTCTCAACATTGGATATATCTTTTCAATATTTAATGGAGTATTGAGTCCTAGTTCATTCTATTTGTTTATACTGGGGAAGTTTTGTTACATGTTTGGAAGTTTTGAACTGTGAGAGTTGTTTTTCAGTAATTTCATGTTTTCTTTTTTTACATTATTTTTACTTTTTCAGGCTGGGTTTCATCGGTGGTGGTTTGTGGGTGCATTCTTTGGTTTTCTTTCCAAGTATTTACGGTTATTACTTATTAGTGCTGTTATCTGGATTTTCATCTCATACCCAAAGTCTTATTTTCTCTACAAAAATTTTCTCCTGCAAAACTTTGTTATGTTTTAAATATCTGTGGCATTTTTTATCTCAATGATTTCATTTGTTAATACTTGTCAAATGTCATTATTAAATGAAAAAAGGCGTAATCAATATATAGTTAGATTCTCGTTTTAAAAAAAAGGAATATATAGTTAGATTTTGTTTGTTAATTTTTTTTGTTGGGGGTAAAGGAAACAATTTTCATTGATAAAATGATAAGAGGCTAATGTTCAAAGCTCAAGTAAACGAAAAGCAAAAATTTCCGAAATTTCCGAAATGAGTACATAGAGAAGAAAAGGACTAAGCAGGAGACATAAAATCAATTCAGATCTAATGTGAAGAGGCTTGAACCAGTACTAAACCAAAACGAGCAATCTAATGATGAAGCTTATCCTGTAAAGACCGTTTATTAGATTTTTGTTAGTTCTACCAACTTGATTTGCCTTAGTAGAGAGAGAGAAAAAAGCAATAGAAAAACAACATGCTATTGATTTATGAATCAAGGGGAGGACCCCTTCAACATAATGTCTGCATCCAATGAGTGAATTGCATCAAAGGCTATGATGGTCTTTTTCGTGATCTGTGTGTATACTACTATTTAAGAAACTGAAAACTAGGTCCTAATATTATCCCTCTTTCCTTTGCAGCTTGATGTTGCTGTTCTTCAATACCAAAATCAGAAGCTCATACAGAAGTTAGAGGTTCAGAAGGTAGAGTACAAATCCCTTCAGAATAAATATGCTCAGTTAAGGGAGAAACAAGAACCATATGATATGACAGTGGCTGTGGTTAAAAACTGTTGGGATGAGGTACGTATTATATGTATCACTGGTCATCTTCTAGACATACCACGTGATCTTTTGCACATTGCTTGAAATGTAGTTTATCCATTTTGCAACAGCTTGTCAATGGACTGGAAACATCTTCTGTTCGTATGAGGAGGTGGAGGAGCAAGCAGGATGGTGAACATACAATATCTGCTGCAGGTGAGGATTTTGGACTGAATATGCTGTCTTTGTGTCTATGGTGTGAGAAAGTGCTTCCATTCTTTGTTAAGTTTTTTCTTGGTTTTTATATTGAAGTTCTGAAACACTCAATATCATCAATTGGAGCTTCACTATATGACTTGTTCGTATTCCTCTGGGCATATAGTTTTCTTTCCCAGTATCTTTGGAACTTGAAATTAGTGGTGTTATGGATCATTGATAAAATTATTTTGGTTGTCATGAGATCATGCATATTCTGAATGAGGTTGCCCAGATTCTTGACGAAATGCCTCTCAAGAGAAACTAGTAACTGGCTAAGTTTGTTCTATTTTATTTTATTTTATTTTTATTATTATTTTTAGGAAACATGAGGGTATATTAAAAGACAAAAGAAATACAACCTACAGGCAGGGGATGAGAAGGCCTTCTCCCAACAAAACTAATGAATAAACTCTCTTTGGTAGTAGTACATCTTCATATATTGAGTGTTCAGTATCCTGATATTTTAAACCATCAATGAAACATTGTTCCTATATATATATATATATTATATTGAACACATAAGACTCTCTGAAGGAAAGTGTACAAGCTGGGGTGAGGTTCTAAACTTATATTAGTTTCATGCTGCTTGGTATATGTTTTTCAATTCTTTTGTAATTATACTCCCGTTATATTTAGTGAACTTGGAGTTCTTAAAATTGTTATAAGATGTTTGAGTAACTAAGATGGTAGGTATGTTCTGTTGGTTTCTTGTCTCTTTTAATTAAAAGAATCTCTGCCCATCTTCATATCTTGGTCCCATTCTTTTGCTAGTAATGATATATGAAAGATCATATTTCTTAATTGCTTTGTAGATGGATCTTCGTCTAGCTTTGAAGATGCTGTTCTTAGCCGGCTTGCAGAAACAGGCGCTACTCAAAGTTCCTCAGCATATAGTTCCTCCAAGCACATGGAAGAAGAAACAGAATCACCATGTGAGAAGACCAAAACCATTGAGCGAAATATAGAAGCTTCAATTGAAAATCTCTGGTATCTGAAGGATGGTTTACATTCCACATTGTTGAATGAGCTCCCAAAAGATGGTATGAATAAAGACACGTGGACGCTTATGCGATAATCTATATCTGCTGTCATTCTTTGTTCCATTTGGTTTCTTGCTTAGTTTTCTATACATATTGGTTGTTTTGTTAGATTCATTCAGGAATAGGACATCCAGCGACTTGGTTAAAGAAGTAAAGAATATGAGGTTGAGAGTAAAGGATTTTTTGTTTAAGCAGAAGGTGTTGGCTAAAGAATTGGAGAATCACCGGGACTTGGATACAAAAACTAAAGCTGAGCTAAAAGTTTTGAAAGGTAACTTCCATTTCTCCTGAAAACTCCTAAGATTGTTTTATTTCTCTCCTTCAATAGCCCCAAAGATATTTATTTTCTACACCTTTATACCTGAATTGATCTTCAAGCACAAGTCTAATCATCAATTGCTAATCTAGGATTTACCTCATGGTGCTTTAGTTTTATGAGATTTATCTTGCAGGTTTCCTTAAATCTTCTTTTTATTTATGTGAGAAGATTCCCCCACAAATAAGTAAAGGGGGTGATTTATGAAAAGATGGGTACTTGTAGGAGTGTTTTTCTTTTTGATAGAAACAAGCCTTAGGTTTAGAGTTGATGTCTATTTGGTCTTTGAAGTTCCAAAACAAACACTTTAGTCCTTGAAGTTTAAGAAATAATTCTAAATGGTCCCTCAGCCCATTTGACTGTCAATTGACTAACGAAAATATGATGTGGTGGTTAAATTTTGTTGATCATACTTGCTTATTTGGAAAATTACTTAATTAAATAATATTTCTAGGCTTGTGTGGCAAAAAAAAATTGATTTATTAATTTGTTGGGTTGATCGAATCTTTCCTTCCCCTTCCCTCTCCCATCTTTTCCTTCCTCTCCCTTTTATCTCTTTCAGTTGCAACCTATTCGTCATCATTGCCGTCTCCGTTGCCGCCATTGTTGATCCATCACCACTGCAGACGACGCCCTCCAACAAACTTATTCGCTTGTTCCAGATCTGAAACATTTTGGACTGGAACATGTCCCTCCTCTAGTGATGATGTTCTTCGCACTAAGGAGAGGAGCCTTTGGGCTTCCCTCCTCCTTCCTAGATGAAGCCAACCAATTTTTCTCTTCTCCACCCATATGCCACCAACTACCACTGCTTTCAGTCGTCCTTCCTTTTCTCTTGATGCTCTTCTTTTGGTACCTTTGTAAATTTCCCTTTCACTTCATTTTCTCAAAAGGAAAACAAAGCTTTTGTTTGTGTTATTTTATATTAATTATCAAAATCACCCTGGAGATTGGTAAAAGAGGTGAGGTAATGGAAGGAGACAATTTGAATATGGGTTTTGTTGCCCGATTGTATATTCAATTTTCTTAATTTGAAGATGAATTTGTGCAGAGCCATCCAGGGGGAGAGACTTCAAATTTTGGTGGGTCTGAAATGTGAAATTAGGGCGTTTGAAGTCAACTTTGTTCTATGTTAAAAAGTGAGTAGAGATGATGAACTTTTAAGTTGGTGATGTTTAATGTTGGCGATGGGTGGCTATGACAGAGAAGAAAAGGTTGTGCGTGTGGCTGTGACAAAGAAGACGATGGAGATAAATTGAGAAGTGAAAATGGAAATCGAGGAAAAAGGAAAATGAAATAAAATAAAGAAATGACACCGAAACAAAAATTAATATAAAATTTATCAAAGTGCCACGTCATTAAAAAAATATCCTACCTTAGCTATGCCACATCATTATAAATAGACACTCACAGTGATATGAAGAAAACAATAAATTTTAAGAGCAAAATGCATGGAATTCATTTTTAAAAGCATATAGATGCATGAGATCAAGTTAAGTTTCTGACCTTGTATAAAAATTATATATATTTTAGAAGAATATATACTTTAATAACCGCGTCCAAGACTTTTAGAAAATAATGTGCCATTGTGTTTATGTCATCTTAGTGAATCATTCTGCCTCTGTTGGAGTCATTTGTTTGATTCTTTTTGTAACAATTTCTTTCGGTTAAAAATCATTATTGGTCCCTAAACTTTTATAAAAGTAACGATTTGGTCCCTGGACTTTTAAAAGTAATGATTTAGTCCTTGAACTTTCTAATTGATAACAATTTGGTCTTTCGGTAAAAAAATCAGTTAAATTACTAAGGGCACCGTGTTTAAAAAAATAAAATCTCTCCCTCTGAGTTGCAGGCAAATGAAGAGAGAGGGTTTCTCTATATTCCTAAAACCTTTTCTTCTTCTTTCCCTCACAAATTTCCCTCTTCAATCATGGTTATTAGATGTGCGTCGACTCCAATTCTCAATCCGTGGAAACCCTAGTTGAAAGAAGCTTCATCATAGATAGAAATCACCCACCCAATTCTTGAATCACGCCCCCTCACACTCTGCTTCTTTGAAATTGTTGACGCCACCTTGGATTATCAGCGATTTGACGATCAAGATGATGTGAACCCTCAAAAGATTTTAGCCACAAATCAAGTGATTTTGAGCCCTTTATCAATTTGACAAAAGAAAACCCACTTGATCGAGAAGAAGTTGAAAACTCTTCTTCACACCCCCACGGTGTTCTTACACCCAGATTTTTCTCACAATGTACAAGCTAAAACCTCTGCTAAATACTCAAGAAAAAAAAGGAATCAAATCAGATCCTCCAATTGTGATCTCGTTGACACTATGGGCCAAAGAAGGTAATTTTCCTAACGGTAATAAAAACCCAACGAGGAATAAGAGAGTATCTATTAAGGAAATTGACAACAATTTTTAGTTTGGTTGCTTAATGGTTGGCCGCTGTCCATTTTGATTCATTCCTCGTGATGAGTTGGGATTCGAATTGCAGTGTGGTGATTGTGTTGATGATGAGTCATTTCCATTGGCAGTAGAAGATATATATGTGGTTGTAAGATTGTTTTACATTGGAGTCCGATCTGAGTAACCTCTTGGTGGTGGCGAAGAGGAGTCTGAGAATGGCATTTTTGGATGGAGGATTGTGCTGCGGTGTTGATGAAGTGGAGCAGAGTTCTGATTGCGGTGGTGTAATGGTCAGTGTTTTGGTTGATGGCAGGGTTAGCCGCGATAGTTGAGGTGGCAATAGTGTTGGGGTGGTTCGGATGGCGGCGATTATGGTTGCTTTGGTTTTTGTTACATTATGTTTGATTTCTAAAGAAATTGTGTTAAGAGGTGAAATGAGAGATGAAAATCTGTACTCTTCTCTGTCGAGTGGGGAAATAGAAATTTTGCAAAATCTTGTTAGAAGTTTTGTTGACTTTCTGAAGCATAAATGATCAAACCGGCCCATCAGTCCTAAATCATGCATACGTGGTTTTTATTTTTGCACGCATGGCGCCATTTCATAATTTTGTTAGTATCATAACAGAATTTTTAACTGAAGGACTAAATTGTTACCAATTAGAAAGTTCAGGTCTAAATTGTTAATTTGAAAAGTTTAGGGACCAAATCGTTACTTTTGTTAAAGTTCAGGTACCAATAGTGATTTTTAACCATTTCTTATCAATACAATTCCAAGTTTCTTATTAAAAAAAATCCCTCATTTTCAATTTGGGGTCTCTTTGTACAACTTTATGACTTTGTCAATGGTTTTCTTCTGCCTTATAATTTCATTTGAGGAATGAAGTATTATGTTTCCTATCTCAAGATAAAGAAAAGAAAAAAAGGAATGTCATGCAACATTATACAGGGGTTGTGTTGTTTATTTTTTATTTTTGTTTGATTCATTTTTATTTTTTTCATTATCTGCCAGACATTCTGTGTGTTTTCATTTTTTCTTTATTTGTTATGTAGTGGAATTGGAGAGTGCAGTGGCTGAACTGGAAGAGAGCAATTCCAAGCTAACGAAGCTTAGAGCTGAACATGATGCAGCAAAAAAGGCTGGATTTCCTGTTTTGAATCTAGCAGGTAAGCATTCTGGCAGTGGTAAGGTGAGAGATAAACAAAAAGATTTGCGAGATATGGAGTCTTCTCTCAAAGAGTTGAAGGTAATTCCAGCCCCCTTCCCATCCCCCTCTTCCACGTTTTGATTTCATATTGAAACTTTAGGTTTCACCTTCCTCTTCATTGTTTGAGAAATAATAAGACATTAGTTACTGATGTGATTTAATGCTGCTCAACAGGACCAAGCAGTTGATCGACTGGCAGAATTAAACAGTCTACATGAAGGACGACTAAAAATGCTTCGACAGTTATCTGATATTCGGGTTGGAACTTATTTAAATATGGTCTTTTGTTTAGTCACCTTTTTCCTAATTGTAGTTTTATAAATTTTTATTGCTATAGCGTGAAACCCTTATCACAAGTGTATACCACATTTAAGATCTGATTTACAATTCTATTTACCTTTTTGACAGAATACTATGAAGAGTGTGAAGTCCATTTCATCTTCACAATCATATCTTTTATTGAGAAATCGGATAGAAAAATTAAAATTGGAAGTATACGAGCAGCAGGCTTTATTTGAGAAACTACAGGTTGTAAACTGGTCGGTAGTTGCATTAATGCCTGAATCTGTCATTTGTTATGTGGTTTTTCTTTTTGATGCTAACACATTTTCTGCCAACTTCAGGTTGAGAAGGATAACATTATATGGAAGGAGAAGGAATTGAATATTAAAAATAACATACTTGATGTCTTGAGAAGATCATCTACTGTCTCTGATACTAGGATTAATGATCTGGAAATACTGATTCAGAAACAAAAGGATGAAAAAAAGTCAATTGAGAACAAGCTGGTTGAAGTATTGAAAGAACCAGGTTGGATGGTGTTTAATGCTTTTCTCAGATCATAGAACATATATTGCCCGCCACATTGATTTGGTGTTTTTCCATTCTGATGGATTGCTTTTTCTTCAGGAAGGAAAAAAATTGTCTCGGAATTTAGAGCATTGGTTTCTTCGTTTCCGGAAGCAATGGGCTCTATGCAAAGTCAGTTACATAAATACAAAGAAGCTGCTTCAGATGTTCATTCTGTGTGGGCTGACATGCAATCTCTTACTAGTATCATTGATAGAATGGTAGGTAGAGTTTGACTATGCTTGACTTGAAAAGGGGTTGAATGCTGACATCATTTCTTTTCGGCTGATACAGGAGAAAGAGTGTGAAAGTTTGTCATCTCGATCCAAGGATCAAATTGCCGAGATACAGAAGTTGCATGCCACGGTATAATTAACTTATCTGATGAGATATTTCTTTTCACACACACACACACAACAATACACACACCACATTGCTTGTAATTTACAAAAGATTTGGTATTTGTAACATCTGTTTCTAATCGTTGATGCAGGTTCAAGATTTAACAGAAGTTAATCGGGAATTGAAACTCATAATTGATATGTATAGTCGTGAATCAACTGAATCAAGGTAGGGTCTATTTGGTTTATGATATTATTTAATGTCATCAAAATGAATTATTATTTTAAGAAACGATTCCTTGGTTGTCTAAAATGGCTTGTCAATTGATCATCTATCTTGTAGTCTAGAGTGAAGAATTACTATCAAATCCAGTCATTGTTTTGGCTATAAACTTCATTGATGAAAGTTCATTTAATAGTATAGACGGAATATTGTTAAAATTCGATTTTCCTTTTATTTCAATTATGCCAGAGGGCGCCAATGAATCTATGTGTTGTGGTACCAATCAATCAATCTAAAAAATTAGAATCAACTTGCTCCAAAAAAACAGAAACAAAGAATTGATTTATAATTGATAAGAAAATATCATAGCATCATTCAGAGGACAGGATATGATTACAAGAATGATGCATGAGAAGGCTTCTATAAAGGACAGGTTATTGATTTTCTTTTCTTTTAAAGTAAAATAACAAACTAGTAACTTACTTATTGTGAAAGAAAGTATGAAAAGAATGGGAAGACAATACACTTGCCCTTACGAACATTGGAACTGTTCTGAAAAATACTTTTATATTGAGTAAAAACTTGTATGATCAACGAGTTCAAAAAGTTGTTTTTGGATCTCTGTCAGTGAGTAAAACTATGGACTATGGAGAATTGTTTGGATTTTCTTTGGGAAGGGATCTCTGTCAAGTGGGAAATGGGAAGTGGTAATGAAACGAACATTGGGAGTTTACACATAGGACTTGTAACAATGCGCTTTTGGCAAGAGAGCTTTGGCATTTCCATCGCGAGTTTTGTAACTTATGACATAAGGCCTTTGTGAGCAAATGTGAGCCGTTCCCTTTTGATTGGGTCGTGGGAGTACTTTTTTCTTAGTACCATTTATCTAGAAACCCTTGGAAAGATACTTTTTCGTTTCTTTTTTCTTTTCTAGAAACCCTTGGAAAGGTATTTGGGGATAAACCTCTATGCTCTTTATTTCCTTATTTGTACCATTCATCTTTGACGAGGATTCATTTGGTGGTTGCTGCTCATTCTTTGACCCCTCATTTGCATGTTTTGGGGTACCATCGTTCTTTGTGTCATAGGGAGACGACAACTATTGTAGCCCATCTTCATTTGACAGAGAATTTTGTTGTATATTGAGGGTAGAGATGTTTGTATTTGGGGTCCTGGTCCTTTTGAAGGGTTTCCTTGTAAATTCTTTATTTTGGTGTTTGGTTAATCCCTGTCCCTCAGGTGGTTGGCTTTGTCTCGTTATGAAAGGTGAAAATTCCAACAGGTTCTCTAGGTAAGAGTTAATACTTTTGGATTGGCTTTCGAGGGAGGTGTCTGTTGTGCTGAGGGCTTGATTGTATACTTTGGAATTGTGATTTTGCTCATGCTGTTTGGAGTTTTTTCTTTGAGGAGCTTGGGTTTTGCTTGGCTAGACGTAGAGGTTGCAGAGAGGTGATCGAGGAAATCTTTCTCCACCCTCTCTGTTGGGAGAAGGCGAGCTTTTTGTGGCAAGCTGGAGGTGTGCTGTTTTGTGGGCTGCCTTTTGGGGAGAGAGGAACGGCATAATTTTTAGAGGGCTTGATAGGTCTTTGAGTGATATTTGGGCCTGTATTAGAGACAGGTTCCGAAGCCTTTTTCTTAAGACTCTTCCGGTCACATTTTACTTGATTGGGGGGCCTTATTTTTATTTTTCTCTCTGGGCTTCAGTAGCGAAGGTTCTTTTTATTTATTTATTTGATCTTATTTTATGTTTTTGTATGCTTTTTATTTTTCTCAATGAAAATTTGGTTATCCATTAAAAATAAAAAGATGGTTTTTTGTTCTTTATTTCCATGGGCAACTTCTCTTTGGAACTGTGGAATTTTTCCCTTTAAAATAATGGATTTATCAGTGATTTTAAGTCCGTCGTAAATTTAGTGATTATAAGCTACTCATGGTACATTATACGTTTGAAAGGTTTTATGAGCATAGACCACAGTAGAAATCTATCTTCCAAAATAGCTCCTGAACAGGCCTTAGGATATGACATGAATTGACCTCTCTCTCCCCTGCTTTTATCATGGTATAAAGTTCCTTTTTGCCGTTTTCTTTGGTTTTTTCGAGGGGGCAGGAGTGGAGGACAACAAGATTTGAGGGGTGGACTGTAAACTTTTTCTTATCCTTTTTATTTCGCTTTTCTTATTTGTGCATGCTAAGGAGTTCTGAACTGTACCAATATTTTATTCTAGTGAGGTATGTGCTTACAAATTTACTTCTGCAGGGAAGTCTTGGAAGCTAGGGATTTGGAACATAAGGCGTGGGCTCGTGTTCAATCTTTAAAGTCTTCTCTGGATGAACGCAACCTGGAATCACGTGTTAAGACTGCAAATGAAGCTGAGGCTATATCTCAACAAAGGCTAGCTGCTGCAGAAGCTGAGATTGCACGCCTAAGACAGAAGTTAGAAGCGTCTAAAAGGTTGGACTTCGATCTGACTTTCTAATTCCTCAATTTATAGTTATGGAACTTGTTTTTTTCTTCTGCCATCTGAAACTAGATTTTTGGATGTTTTTCTGAGTTGTGTCACATTTGTGTTCTATAATGGTTCTGTGAATAGTTTTCAGTTACATTGTTTGAATGTTTGCTTTTGCTATCCGGTTAATACCATTCTAGGATTCAAACCATGTGCTCATCTTCTTTATTTTTCAGGGACTTAACTCGATTATCAGATGTTTTAAAATCTAAAGGCGACGAAAATGTGGCGTACTTGTCTGAAATTGAGGTGACTTTCTTGTATTCTGAACTTTTGATAGTTTGATCTTCTGTGCATTGTTAGGTAATCTAATTGTTAGTGTTTGACAGACAATTGGGCAGGCATATGACGATATGCAAACTCAAAACCAGCATCTGTTGCAGCAAATAACTGAGAGGGATGACTACAACATTAAGGTGATTACATCTTTTAAGCCTATAAGATTGACGAGGATGAATTTTATTTACCGTCTTCTATTATTTCAGCGTATTAAGTGAATGAGGGCAATCTTCACTGTCATTGGCTTCTTTTTTTCCTCGTAATCTTCAAAACTCAACGGTTTAGACTGGATTCTGAAAAGGAATTCAAGCTTTTGACCCAACCTCCGTGGTGTGTGGGCTATGTGAAAATGGTAGTGTAGCAACAAATATTTGTTCTGCATTATGGAACATTTTCTTTGGTTGAAACTAGGGTTTCAATTGAGAAGAATGGAAGTATTTGAAAGGGTGTACAAAAAACCCTATCTATGGCAAAAAATGGCTCCAATCCAAAATGATCAGATTAGTTCTAGTGGGATATTTGATGCCGAATCATCAGCATGAAACCTAGTAATTGACCAAACCTCATCCCACGATCTCGCAAAATCCAAAAAAGGGGGGGGGGGGGGGGGGAAAGAAAAAGAAAAAACAAGGTAATATTCCTCTCAATCTAAAGGGCCGGAAGGATTTGTATAAAGTACAAAAAACAAGGTAATATTCCTCTGCTCAGATTTGTGCTGAGTGGCATTCCCGTTTATTATCTGTCTCTGTTTAGGGCTCCCGGCTCGGTCTGCAAAAGCTTGGAGAAGTACATGATTAGACTTTCTGTGGGAGGTGTTGGGGCGTCTTGTGAACTAGGGTGGGCTGGAGATCGGCAATTTAAGGCTTCGTAACAAATCTCTATTGGCCAGTGGCTTTGGCGTTTTGCTCTTGAGCCCGAATCCTTGTGGCATATGATCATTGTGAGTAAAGATGGTACCCATCCCTTTGATCGGGTGGCGAAGGGGGTTAAAGCCACACAGTGGAGTCCTTGGAAAGGTATTTTGATTGAGTTTCCTTCGTTTTCCAATTTGGTTCGTTGCATTGTAGGGGGACGTTCAGGATATGTGTTTATGGGAAGATCATTGGATTGGGGATAGTCCCCTTTGTTTTGCGTTCCTTCATCTTTATCATTTGTCTTCTTTTAAAAATCGTCTGGTCTCTGATTTTTTTGGTTTGGTCAGGGAGCTGTGTCATTTTCTTTCAGTTTTCATCATCATCTAAGAAGCACGGGACATGGGATACGACACGACGACACGCCAATTATTGAAAATGTAGGATACAACACGTCGATGACACGTTTTTTATTTTATTTTATATATATTTATATATATTAAAAGATCAAACCTAAAATACTTAAATTTTTTTTAATTAATTATTAAAAATAATGTTTTTTTTAAAAACAGTAAATAATAAAGAAGAAATAAAAAAAATAATAATCAAAAAGAAAAAAGAAGGAAAGGGTATGTAAAAAAGCCCCAACGTTGAAGGGATGTAAAGAAGCTCAAAAGCCCATTTGGAGTAAAAACCCTAAAACTGATGATGTTTCTCTTTCCCTCCACTATTCTGTTTTTGGCATCCACGAACAGCCCCCTCCTCTCTCTTCCCTGATTCTGCTTTTCTCCCCTTCCTCCTTGATTCTTCTCAACCTTCATCACCACTATTAATGTTCTTGACGCCGATCCCTCCCTTCGCCATTGCTTAGCTATTTAATGTTGCCGACGCCGACGTCCCCTCTCCAACGTGGCCGACCTCCCCTCCCTTCGCTGACACTCAGTTGGATAAAAAATGCAACGTTTTAATTGTTGTTTTTTTTTTTTTAATTGCAACTTGTTGTGTAATGAGGTGTTGCCCGCCGTGTTGGGGGCGTGTTGGGCAATCGACATGCCAACTGGCGTGTCGGTGTCAGACACGTGTCCGACACTGACACTTGGCCATTCTAGGAGTGTCCGTGCTTCTTAGATCGTCATTTATCCAATAGGGAGACGATGGAGGTTTCCTCTATTCTTTCCTTGTTGGAAGAGTGCAATTTTTGGGGTGGGGAGTAGGGATGTTCGTGTCTGGAATCCTAACCTTGTTAATGGCTTTTCTTGTAAATCTTTCTTTAGGTTGGATTGCTCTCCTAGTAGTGAGTTGGTCTTTGATATGGTTTGGAGGAGTAAGATACCAAAGAAAATTAAGTTCTTTTCCTGGTAGGCTTTGCTTGGCCGTGTGAACACCATGGATAGGCTTGCTAGGAAGATGAATCTGTTAATGGATCCTTTTTGTTGTATTCTCTGTTTTGCCAGAAGGCGGAGGAAAACCTGGATCACTTTTTCTGGGGCTGTCAGTTCTGTGTGGAGTTGCTTCCTGTAGGAGTTTGACGTTCAGATTGCTAGCCAAAGGGATATTAGTGCGATGATCGTGGAGTTCCTCCTCCATCCACTTCTCAGAGAGAGTCATTTGTTGTAGTTTGCTGGGGTGTGCGCTGTGTTGTGGGACATTTGGGGGGAGAGAAACAATAGTGTGTTTAGAGGTTTGGTTTGGATAAGGACCCTAGTGAGGTTTGGTCCTTAGTGAGATTTCATGTGTCGCTTTGGGCTTCAGTTTCGAAGCTTTTTTTGTAATTATTCCCTAGGTAACATCTTACTTAGTTGGAAATCCTTTCTCTAGGGGTTGCTTTTGTGGGCTTGTTTTTTTTATTCCCTTATATTCTTTCATTTTTTCTCAATGAAAGTTGTTGATTCTATATAAAAAAAAAAAAGGCACAGATGGCATGAGATCCAAACCTCACCATGAAACAGTGGATACTTCAATGATCTCTCCTCCATAGAGCTACAATTTTATTATTACTTCTTTAAAATGAGAAATTTGGCATTTTCTCAGAAACAAAAATGAAAGAATATACTAGGGAAAAAAACCCTGCAAATAGGTGACCCAAACTTTTTAAGAAACCCCCAAAAAAATAAGAACTATATGATAGTTTAAAAAAATGGAGAGATCAACACTCACAATGAAGTTTTAAATCTAAACTATGATAATTGCATTCCTATAGACCTTCCAGTCCAAAATGATGGAGTCTATAGCTAGATGGTCATATTTTATTTGATGTTCTATGCTCTCCATGTCGGTTTTTGCAGCTTGTTTTAGAAGGTGTGAGAGCAAGGCAATCGCAGGAGATTATGCTCATAGAGAAACAGACCTTGGAAAAGGAGGTTCAGCTAGCCAATGCATCTCTTGTACTTTACGAAATGAAAGCTGCTAGAATTGAAGACCAGGTAATATGAGCATCATGTTGAAACATTAACTGTAGGGATGGAGAATTGTGATTTACTTTCTGAATAATCGTGTTATATTTGCTTATTTATCATTGTAGTATGATTAATATTACAGTTGAGAGGCTGCTCAGATCATATTCAGAAAATTGAAGACGACAAGTTACGCGACACAGATACTCTAGAAAACACTCAAAAAAGATTATTGGATGTTAGAATAGCATCTCAGCAAACAAGGGAGTCACTTGATCAATCTCAATCTAAAGTTGAAGAAAGTCGAACAACTCAAGCACAGCTGCAGATAGAATTAGAAAAAGAAAGGTGTGGGTATTTTCTGTTTCTGTTTCTTCCATTTCGTTCTCAAAACACTTGCAAATGATTTTTATCTCTTTTTTAGGTTTGAGAAGAAAAGAATTGAAGAGGAACTAGAAGTTGTCGGCAGAAAAGCTTCACGACTTGAAGCACAGATGGAAAGCTCATCAGTAGTGGAAAAGCTCCATGAGGAACTTGGGGAATATGAAAAGATAGTGAATTGCAAAATTTGTGTCAACAGTAGAAAGCAGGTAACCCTTTTTTTCTTTTTCTTTTTTTTTTTTTTTTTTTGTTTTTTCCTAGCATATTGATTATTATGATTTATGCGTATTTAGCTTAGAAATTGGGAATTGTAATTTGTTGCTTCCAAGAAAATATTACAAACGAAGAAATCTTTGTTGGCTAGTGACTTGGACATGAATTGCTGAAGCTTATTGTACATGGTAAAATCGTATGTTTTGGGGACCAGAATTGCTATATGCTTGATTCAACATCATGTTGTATTGGGTGTTTGATGCCTCAACTTTGAATCTTGTACTCCATGTTCTTACTTGTTCCACAAATCTCGTCTGTCCTTCCTTTTCATTTGTGCTTCATTTCATGTTAAATTTTCCTTTTCTTTTGGCTCTTCAGGTTGTCATTACAAAGTGCTTCCACTTGTTCTGTAATCCCTGTGTACAAGATATCTTGAAGAGTCAGCATCGCAAATGCCCAAGATGTAGTGCAAGTTTTGGGCCCAATGATGTCAAGCAAGTTTTCTTCTGACTTGAAACTGCTCATACGTTCCTCTCGACAAGACTTAACTCATCTGCCTTTGGTGCACATTTCATGGCCATTTGGATGAGGCAAGAGTTGACATGGGGATACAAACAGGTTTACGTGTATGACTATGTTAGAATGTAGGGCAAAGTGCAAACAGTGCGTGAGACGAGAGCAAGGAATGTGGAATTCCTGCTGCATAGCAATTTAAGCACATCATCTAGATTGTTGGCTTGGTTCTAGTTTGTGATTTTATTGAAAGTTTATTACGACACATATTTATTTTACCTTCTCTTATGATGTGCTTGGAGCAACTGGAAGCTTTCAATTCAATATTTGCAGATTATTCAGAATCACTTCACACTGCTATACAGCCATGGATGGACATAGACAAACAAGGTTTACTTTGCTCAACCAAAAAGTTGCACTCCCACTCCAACAGTTGAAGCTACAGTTGAGGTGTGGTGTTCTTAATGCAACGGGTTTGCCCTCTCAAAACAGCTGGTGGGGATAACCTCATCACTCCTGCAGCCAGCAGAAATTTTTGTACATGAATTGGTTAGGCCCTAGAAACTGATATTTCCATTCGATATATCTTATACATTTGTTCCCCTTTTTCTCCCTTCTGATGTATTTAGCTTCCATGGTTCGATGTTTAGTGAATCTATCAATGCACATGAGTTGCAGAATTTGTTTGAAGATGCTCTGTTAGTATAAGATTTGCTCGTTTATTTGGCTATTTTTTAATCTCATTTATTTTTAATTTTTGGTTCTTGGTCCTGTAGCAGTTGGTTGCTCCACTGGCGAGAAATGAAGGCGGTGTTTTTTCATGTTTTTCCATTTTTACAGGCCAAGGATGAGCATTGTTTAACCAAAGCATTTTTTGCCATAGAAAAATTGAACTTTCTTCAATGGCATTTCAACCAATCTGCATAATCCGGTTGTCCAGAACACTAGTGATTTCTCTTTTCTTTGATCATACGATTGACTACTCCTAAATTTTCTACTTTTTTTAAAAAAAATTATTATTATTATTATTATTTCTTCATAAGATATTTTAATTAGATTGATGATCAAGTTGTGATGCCTTAAACATAGCATGTGGAATCTTTTGGGTATTATGATTATAGTGTCTAGAAGAAGGGTCCTATTGTACGGAGGTTGAAATTTGGTTAGTCAGGAAGGACACGTCTTGTTCTGGACGTGTGGTTCAATCTAGTGAGAGCTTTTCTTCTTTGTATGAGAATTTTTTTTTTTTTTTTTTTTTTTTTTTTTTTTTTTTTTGTGGGTGAGGTTCCTGTGGCTATATAATGATAAGCAAGCACTGAAAGATTCTCATTTTTATAAGCAGTACTGTAATTCAACTTACAAAAAGGCTTTGTCCCTTCAAGGACAGACCCATACAAGAGGAAAATCAATAAGGAACAAAATGGGGACAACACACATCAAAAGCATACAAGTGACACATGATTTCTCCTAAAGCATTTTTCACCTCTTTTACACATAAAGCGACAAGTTTGAAGGAAACTTACGACATGGGGTATGATTTCTTTTATCTCCTTTTCAGTTGGGCAGTGCCCACAATTCTTTTTGGCTAAATCAACTTGTTATTGAACAGTCTTCTTTTTCTGATTTGTTTGAAAATGATCATTATTGCAGTTGTGTCAATCTGATGCAGACCAAACATAGGGTCAATAATGTGTTGAATGGCGATCCTGGTTTTTGGTTGTAATGTAGATTTCAATAAAGACAATATTGATGTCAACTAGCTCTTGAATCAACTCCATTTGCAAGGTATTCAATAATTGTATTATTCCAAATCTACTTTTCTTCTTGTCTTTGCTTTTGTCATATTCCAATTATTATTAAATCAGAAAACACTGGTGGTGCAGTTCAGCAATGGGATACCGTTAATTAAATAGGAAAAAAAAACTGCCTAATAATTAAGAGGATAATTTCTTCTATCACAATATATAAGTTGGGGCCAGGGGGATCTCATATCATCCTTTAAATTTTGGCCAATAGCTAACGAAAATGATGGAAAATAGGAATATTATAAAGAAGATATAATGATGGTGAGAGAAGATGAATGAGGTCACTTGCCACCAAACCTTATGAATTGAAATGTGTCTCATGTATGAACAGGATAAGTTGATGTCTTGTTAAAAAAAGTGATGCTTCTCTCGGTTTGCTAGTTGGAAAATTGTAATTCAACTACTCTCTCTCTCTCTCTCTCTCTCATTTTTATCGCAGCCAGCTGCCTTGATGTCATGAACTTGTGTTTTTATTTGATCCTCTTGTGAAACTTGATGGAGAAAACACATCATACGGTAAGATCAAATTCACATGCTCCATATTTGTTAGGTTATGAAATCTACATTACATATAGTGTGTATTTTTCAATACTTCATTCATTTTCAAATTTTTATATAAACTATACAAACTCACATTTTTCAGGGGCAACAACATAATCATTTTAGAACCATCCAAATCATTAAATTAGGATTGTTTTGGGATTTATTGCAATAGTCAAATAGTGAATGAAAAGTATTTGGTTATTTAAGTTCATGTACTTTCAAATGACTAACTTTAGTGTTTATAAATTCAATAAATCTTAAAATAATAATATTTTCTATCCAAGAATAGATAGTGTGAATATCTTCTCTGACTAAAGAATTTTGTTTAAAGACAAATGTTAACCAGACTTATCTCACAGAAAGATTAAATTTACGTATTTGAATGGATATTGAGAAATAATTCCAAAACGTTTTAACTCTGTTATTGATTTCTTTATTAGAACAAAAATACATCGCTTCTGGAAACAGAATTCTGAAGGAGTGAAAAATGAAGACAAATATTGAACTTAAATTAGTTCCCAGAATGAAGGCTCTTCCAGCCGAAAACCATTATGATCGGCCGCCGCACAAAACTGCCACAACGAAGAATGATAAACAAACCCATCTTTCAAATCAGAACTTCCGACGAACAAATCAGGCAAATCGAACAATGTCTCATCACCGGCCGCCGTCGACAGGGAGTTTGTGGAGTCCTCTGTTCTATCTCCCCTGTCGCTTCCAGGAAACAGAGTCTCCCTGCTCTCCTCCGCCGCTTCCCTTCCTCCACCTTCAGTGTTGCTTCCGGCGGAAAATGTGGCGGACGCCGCCTGTGCCGCGGCGGCCTGAATGTCCTGGTGGGACTTGGAGAGCGGGCGAGGAAGGAATTGGGCCAATTCAGGGAAATTGAGAAAAGCAGAGTGACCCTTAATGGCCAGCGCGGCGGCGTCATGGGCTCGGGCTGCCATTTCCGGCGTTGGGTAAGTTCCAAGCCAAATTCTGGTCTTCTTCCTTGGCTCGCGAATCTCAGAGACCCATTTGACCCAATTTCGTTTTCGAACTCCTCTGAAAATAGGGTGGTCTCTGTTTCCTTGAATGGTTCTCTGTTTTGGCTTCTCAGAAACTTGTTGGTATTCATGAGTTGTGATAGAGGCAGAGTTGGAAAAGGTAGTTGCTTTAGCATCAGATGCTTCAATGCAATTGAAAAATGGTTCCATTTGATGATGGAGAGAGAGGGAAAGCTAAATGTGGTCTTAAGTATAATTTGGCACAACAATGGGAGGCTTTTCATTTTATTAACACATTTTCATGTTTACTTTCATACAGCAGCACACTTTTGTTTTGTTTTTGTTTTTTTTTTTTTTTTTTCTTTTCTTTTTTCTTTTTTCTTTGCTTTCAAATGGGATGGGCTGGATTTGTTGTGTGAAGGAAAAGAAAGAATAAGAGTACAAAAGAAGGACTGGGGTCAGAATGTTTTTTGGAATATAAAGGAGAAAATACAGCTCAATCCCAATTTCGATTTCCATGTGGGTGTTTTCCAAATGCATGTTCTCATATATATATTTTTTCAAATCTCATATATATATATTTTTAACTTTCATGACACTTTCTTTATGGAGGGGAGCATTCAAACTTCTTAAATGTCAAGTTATACTTATATTGGTTACATGATTATGCATTCTCTACGACATGGCAATGCCATTTTTAGTCTTGAATTGCTTCTCAACGTGAAGATTATACTCATAAACCAACCTGAGTCCTTTCACTATGGTTTGTTTTGCTTTCATTCACAAGCTTCCTAGTAAATGAAGATGTAGCTTGTTGGTTATGTGTACTAACTGTCAATTCTTTTTAAACATTTCTTAACCATACTTTCACCTCTTTAGGATTCCTCTCCTCATATCTTTAGGATTCGTCTCATTTGGACATGATATTGATTCATTCATGTACTCCTGTTGAACTCGAGCGTTACATGTATAAATACTCCATCGTGTTTTTTTATTATGTTTTTGTGACACGAGAGTTCAATGAAAGATAGAGTGTAATTAATTGTTAGTGCAAAAGATATATATATATACACATAGTGAGAGGAGAGAGAGAGAGAGAGAGAGAGGGGCAAAGAAATAGTTCTCAATAAGGTGTTTGTCAAGTTAAAAAGACATACGATAAAGCATACATCTGGAGGTGAGAAGGGATTTGAGACTTCACAATTAAACAAATTTATCTTGAAGTAATTTTAAGTTGAGTGATTTCTTGAGATTTTTTTTGTTTTTTTCTGTTTAAAAAAAACGTGAAGGAAGGACGAAATATAGTATAAAAAATGTCTAAAAGTGGTGTGTAGAAACATGTTTTGAAAGGTCAACCCTCGTGGCCTCAACAACTCAATATATTATGGTAATTTCATGTGGGATGCTACAAAATGCTATGGTAACCTATTCCGGATTTTTATTTCTTTTAATTGAAAATAACTTATTCTAGAGGTTATAAATAGAAAAATTTACACAAATAGAAAAAATGTTAAATTATTTAAAGAAAATAGCAAAAATAATATTGATAGACATTGATAGATCACTTCTATCAGCATCTATCAATGATAGACTTCTATAATTTCTATCACTGATAGATCCCGATAGACATTTCTATCAACGTCTATCACAACTATTTAAAAATTTTGTTATTTTGTGTAAATAGTTTTCCTTATTTTTCTATTTTAAAAAAGTTTCCCTATAAATATTATTTTCTCTATATTTTTTTTAATGCATTTACATATTTTAGAACCAAGCCAAAATTTAAAAATAAAGAAAAAGAGTAGTTTTTGTTTTTAGAATTTAGAGCAAACAAGCACAAATTTTAAGAACATAAAACTATATATATATAGTATACTCTTTCAAATTAATCCCTACCCCACAATTGTTGAACCAAAGAATTGATATTTTAAAATTTATAACAATTTAGTATATGAATTTAAACATGTAATGATTTAGTCAATGATCTTTCAAATCTGCAACTATTTAATTCTTAAAGTAAAACATTATAATTAAATGTCAATTTTTATCGTGTAACGATTTACTCTTTGTAATTTATAAATACTTTTGTTCCAAGTCAATTTATTGATCCATAAATATAAGAAATCTCATTAAATTTTAACAATATTTTCATAATATAAACTAAAACTTTTCAAAATTTAAAGTATGACTAAACTATTAGATATTAAAGTTTAGGAACTATATTATTATACATTCAAAAGTACATAAACTAATTTGTTACGAACTAAAAGTTTGGAGACTAAATTATCATTTTGATGGAAGTTTATATATATGCAAAATTATATATTTTTAACCTACATTATTCTATTATATTTAATATAAAGTTTAGATTACTTAAGCCTGTTTGGTAATCATTTGGTTTTTGGTTTTTGGTTTTTGGTTTTTGAAAATTAAGCATATTTTCTTTCAATTTCTTATCATGATTTTCATCTTTCTTGAGTTAAAAGAGTAGAATTTTTTGCCAAACTCTAAAAATAAAATATAAGTTCTTAAAAACTACTTTTTCTAATTTTCAAAACTTGGCTTGGTTTTTTAAAACATTGGTAAAAAGTACATAAGAAAGCAATAAATTTAGAGGTGGAAGAAGTGTTTGTGGGCTTAATTTTCAAAAGCTATAAACTAAAAATCAAATGGGTATGAAATGGGATCTAAATGATCACAAAATCGGGTCAGTTTTAAATTTTCATATCATATTTGATACGACACATATTTATTTATAACACCCCATGTGTTATGTCATGTAAAAATTCAATAAATTGCAGCACGAAGAAAATATGAAAAGTGAAAAGTGCTTTTTTTTTTTCAGAAGAAACTTAGAATATTAGGAAGCATATCCAAGCAATCAAAAGACGAATCGTGTGTTTTTTTTTTAAAAAAAAAATAAATTATAATAATTTAGTCCGTTTTAATATTTTTATGTATAGTCTTCCAATGGTGGTAAATTGCCTAATTTTAACAATTAGTAGATTAGTAAAAATTTAGAGGAAGTAAAAGTTAATCTAAGAGAAGAAAATTTCTAAGAAATGAAAAAAATTCTTCAAATTATCTTTCCTAAAATGATTTTTTAAATTCAAAGTAGGTAGATTCGAACGTCATCTTAACTTTTGAAAAATTTTAAACAACACAATTTTAATTATAAAAATATTTAGCTAATTCTAAAAATATTTCTTACACCTAATTTACTTCAATTATTATTGTTATGTTTTGTTTGAGTACAAGAATTTTCTTGGTTGATTGATTGTAAGTGAAAGTGAAACAAACAATAATTTAATTGAAAAATTGCGATCCATCATCATAAAATCCACGCGAAAAAAAATTGCATACAGATAATCCAAAAACGCTGTAATATATATATAAAATAAAAATAATCCAAAAACCACCAATTTCATACAATATATATATATAAAATAATAATAATCCAAAAACCCCAACTGGGCTGCCCAAGTGGATTTTAAATAACCTTAGTTGGTCTATGCTTTAAGCATTGAAGATGCTTTCTCATTTCAATTATTTGTGCTATCAGATTCTTTTCCTCTTTTTCTGGATATTTTTCTTTAAATAATAATTTTTTTTTGTCAAATTTGATAATATGTTTGTTCTAAATTTTCTATTTTTATATGAAATTTTTTATTAATTAAATAATTTACCTTTTCTTTTCTCCATTTTTTATTTTGAATAAATAAAGATCTAAAAAAATGTGTTTTTTTTTTTTCATTAGAAAAAAGTTTCTAACACTATCCTTTTGTTTTTTTTTTCTAAAAATAAATAATTAATATTTTGTTATATTTGTAGCAGAAATTGTTAGTAACGACCAAAACCCAAATAATAAAGATGAAGAGACAAATTAAAAAATTAAAAATGGAGGAGGGAGAAAGCGGAGAGGTTTTTTTATAAAATAAAAATAGATTGTCATGTCATCTTTCTATTATGAATTTATTGATTATAAGGACCAAAATGTTACCAAAGTCAAATCAAGCTAAAATATCGACTTTAAAAATTTAGAAGTTAAAATGCTATCAAACTCAAATATCATGACTACGAATGTAACATTCTCTCAAATTGTTCATTAGTTTTTGTGTATTTAAAACCAAAGGAATTGACTTGAGGTTTAGCATAAAGAAAGTAAACCTAATAAATGAACAAAAATCCTTTCCAAAAAAAAAAACAAATTTAATTTCGAAACGACATGGAAGAACACTCGAGAAAAAAGGGTAGTTGATTATCAACTTTGACTGCAAATAGACCTAATCCTTACAAAATATATATATAATAATTATACATAAACAATGTACCCTATAAAAATCTGTCATTGTCTCTTTTCAGAAAATAAAATCTGCCATTGTCAAGGGTTAAGAGTCATTTAACATTAGGATTGCGATTTTTTTCATCGTGAGGTGGGAATATTGTAATCTAATATCATTTTTTTCTTTAAAATATATTTAAAATTTCGTATGGTAAAAGAGATGACGTTGTAGATTTTTTTTAATTCTTCCATGATCCATCCTAATGGCACGAGAAAGTAACTCAAGTATATATTTTATAAAATTATAAAGTTTCTCTATTTTTTCAATGTGAAGATCTTAGCATGTCTTTTCAAAATGGTATTTCTTTGAGTTTACATTATAAAATTTGATACTATATTAGAGAAATATGGAATTCGATTCATCTCAAAATTAATTGATAATAGAAAGAGTAATCATATATTTTATGAAAAGTTTGAAGTTTCTCTGATTTTTAAAAGATATATAATTCAAACTCAAAATTAGAAATTGTTGCTATGAAGAGAAAAATAAGAAAAAACCAAAACCAAAACAAAACAAAAACCTCAATCATATCAATAGAGATTGAGGAGAAGACTATGATTTGTTTGGGTGTCAAGTCAATCTGTCTCGAAATGTATTGTATGAAAATGTGCATGAACGAGGTTTTTTTTTCCTTTTTCCTTTTTCTATTTTTTTTTTAAAAAAAAGGGAAATAAATGAGTAATTCATTTAAAGCGAAAAAGAAATTCTTGACACGTTATTCAAAGTGAATGAAAAGTATAGGAACCATTTGGAAATTGTCCTCTCTATTGATTTAACCCTTTCCAGATTTTTGGTTCTTGAAGTATTTCCTCACAGACCGTATAGACATTAAATATAAATACATAAGATCATAATTAATATTAATGTGAGAAAAAAATGTGTTAATTGAAATTGGAATGCAACACTAATTATATTGTCATGTACTTTTTTTTAGGTGAAAGGTAAAAAATTTAATACCCAATTTGTTATATTAAAAAAAAAATCATTATGATCTACCATACTATCCTAGTCATAATAATAAAATAAGGATCTGTTATGGTGAGTGGGGTTATTATGATAAATTAATTATCATGTTGGTATTTTCTATAAAAAAAAAAAAAAAAAAAAAAAAAAAAAAAAATCTACGTCAAGAATTTGCAAAAAGAAATTATAATATCAAATTATATGATTTTAGAAAGATAATTTTAGAAATAATTATTAAAGATTTTTGTTCACCTACACGAGAGCGAAAATTTCACATAAGCGCATTAGTAATCAAATAATTAATATTGTCATATATGGTAAGCTAACTAGTGTCAAGTAATTATTTTCATTTTATGATAATTATAACTCTCAAAGTATATTCTTATTGTTTGCTAGAATTAATAGCTTGCTATATTTATTCTTTGTAATACCAAGTAAATGCGCAACAAAAATCATATAAATAATACTAATAGGTAGTTTTGTTGAATATATCTCACATCAAAAAAAAAAAAAAAAAAAAAAAAAAAAAAAAAAAAAAAAAAAAAACTTCACACTCTTATACGATAGATGGACTACTCTTTTCATTATCGGTTGGTTTTGAGATAGAACCTCATATTACCATTTCAAGATTACATCCATTCAATTCATTTATAATTTCATATTTTATTATATTCATAAAATGGTTATAGTATAGAGATGTAATTTATTAAATAAATATTTAAAGTCTAAGATTGATTTACAACTCTTTCTCTAATTAGTTTTAAGATTTTTAATTGGTGTGTATATATATATGGATTTTTTAATTAAAAATAATAATAACAAAAGTCAAGAAAACTGTAAAAATATTGAGTTTTGCAAATGTCCAAAAAAGATGCATTTGATAACCGTTTTGTTATAAATACATAAATAATAGATAAAACATTTGTTTTTTTTTCTTTAAAAATGTGGCACTTTTCAAAAACGGATTTCTATTTTTTAAAATTTTGTTTTTTTTTGTTACCTTATAAAGAAAAATTTTGTTTTTTCCTTTAACATGGTTGTTCTTCCTTCTCGATGTATTCTTTTTTTAAAAAAAAAAAAAAAATAAAAACAAAATCCTTTGACATTATTTTTCCTTCCTTCTTGATGAATCTCCTAGAAAAGTGTTGTTTGCACGAAGATTTTGGAGAAACGTGTTATATGGAGTTGAACTTATATGTTGAATTATGCAGATGTGGTTCGATCTCTAATATTTGATTATTTGATTCTCTCTCAACTGAATGCTTAGCGTGATGTTCTTAAAGTTGAAGTCTTGGAATAATGTTTATATCCTCAATAGACTTGTATCTTCAACAAGTGTAATTGTTGGGAGAATTATCTCTAAACTCTCCGTAAAATTTATGAACCCTTCAAATGCAGAAGAATTTCTCTATTTATAGAGTTTTAAAGTGGGTTTTATGGGATTGGACCTAGTTGGTCCATGGACCTAGCCCTTGGGCCAAATTAATATCAAATTGAACCAAATTATTTTATGATCAAACGTCACGATGAAAACATGTGGCATCATCAGAATTTGCCAACCTAACCCTTTGACTTAACTAATTAGATTTGGGTCTTAGTTAGTCATTGGGCCAAATTAAGCATTTTTTTGTCAATTGGACTTAAGCCTAATTATTAATATCAAACGGTCACAATGAAAATATGTAGCATCATCGAAATTTGTCAACTTATGTCTTCAATTTTAATTTGTGACACATGTCAACCTTTAATTAACTAAAATTTGATAATTTATAATTTTATCATTAGTTTGAGAAATAACGTGACGATTTGTGATTGGTCTAAAATTTATTATTCAAGAGCGTAGTTCTTTCTCTTTTTTGCTCTATCAAAAAAAAAAAAAAAGTTGTCTTGGTTAATTTTCATTTCTTTATTACTTTTATTTATATTTCAGTTATAACGTCTCTCTCCATTTTTCTCTCTTTAAAAATTTAATATTTTTCTCTGACCTTTTCTTTTTAAAATTTTTCATATAATTTTTCTCTCTCTCTCTGTCATTTATTTCTCTCTAGCATGCATTTCTATAAAATTCTCTCCTTAGAAAAATCCCTTTCCCTCTGGAAAATTTCTATTACTCTATTAATTTTGGTTACTCTCTCTGCCAACACATCTCTCCTACCATTCTTTCTCTAAAATTTCAATGTTTTGTGGGTAACAAAGTTAAAGTTGTCATTTCAATCATGGTTAAATAGGTTTTCAACACATGCCTAAAGTCAATGTGTTGTTTTATGATAGATACTTAATTGTTATTTTTAAAAGAAAAATTATTCAAAGAAAATGCTAGATCATTCAAGACGGGCGACCACACTAAAAAAATAGAGGAGGGTCTGACACACACCACATAGATGTCATACACAATGCCTTAATAAACACTAAGACAACAAACAGTGAAGAGAGATGAGAACACTCAAAATTTAGTGACCCAATTCAGTGATATACACCTACGTTTGGGGAGTAGTGTACCCGAGAAAGACAATTCACTAATATGATAAAGTCAAGCAGTTACAACGTTGTATTTATCTATAATATAAAGAACGATTATAATGACATACATAGCGCCTATTTAATTTACCACCCAAGCTTTCTTAGATGTAAGACTCTTTCTCGATCAAACTTAGATTCCTCCTAAGTATATGAGTATTATTGATACAAATAAGTTTTTGTTTTGATGAAAAGTCAGTGTAACAGGTAAGAATTATGTTCTGAAATTGAAAAAATCTCCATTAATGAAATGAAAATTAGTAACATAATCATAGAAGATCCAAAAAATTTAAAAAAAAAAACTTGCCTGAATTGAAAAACACATTTCAAGAACCTACTATAATTGTCTTCAACAATTTTATTTCTTTTAAAAAAAATAAAAAATAAGTAACTCGTAACTTCAGATATGTGTTATAAATTTTTTTTAATGGAAATTAAACTTAACCGATGATATATAAATTGATAAACTTATATTCAAGTATGAAGTTTAAATTGATGAAATTAAAAATAATTTATTGCTAAAATTGATACAATCTACTAAATTTTACGTTTAAATGAATGAAATTGAATATATAAGATTAAAATTGAGGTTTATTTCTCTTTACTCTTACTAATATAAATTTCATATCTAACTAGTCCTTAACTTTTTTTTTCTCTAAGAATTTGCTATTTTATATATATATAGAAATTTCCTCTATCTTAACTCTAACTAATATCCTTTATCTATTATATCTATTGCTCTTTAATTTTTCTGTCTTTAATATTTCTTTGTTTTTCTCTAATTAATATTCTTTCTTAACATATATATATATATATCAAACTTTAAAGTTGTTTTCAAACACAGCAAAATAAACCAAAATATTTATCAATATAATAAAATGTTATTGTTCATTAGTGATAAATACTGATAAATTACTACTATCATCTATTATTGATAGATATATAATAGATGTCTATTAGTATCTATCACTAAATAGACTTAACATTTTGTTATATTTGTAAATATTTTTATCCGTTTTACCATTTAAAATAATTTTTCGAAAACTTGATTTCTTTTCCTCTCTTACTAGTATGTACTCTAACATTTCTCTGACATTTCCTCTCTTTCACTATAAATTGTTCTTCAAAGATTACTTCAAACTTTTCTCTTTAAAACAATATATTATCTACATATCTATAAACTTTTATTTCTCTACCTCTACTTTATTCCATTTCTCTTTATATCTCTAGCATTCTAAGAAATAAAACAAAAATCAATTATTCAAAATATATTTAATTTTCTATTTTTTTAATAAACCAGAGAAAAAAAAATAATGCCAAAGATGTACTATTTTTGTTTTTGTAAAAAAAATAAAACATAAATAAAAAAATCAAAAGCTCATATGGTTATCAAATTGTGCCTAAAATTATATATGCTCTGAAATTGTTATTGTCTACTAATTTGTGAATTCTTCGTTCATAACCCTTGTTCTTAGTTTTTAAGGGTGTCGTTTTTTCAGTTAACGAAATCGGTACACGTGTCACACTACTAGGATAATATGTAAAACACATATAGAAATGATTGGTAAGACGACAAATAAACTACAAATTAAAGGGTTACGATTTGTAATTATCTCAGACAATCCAACATATTATTATCAATCATTAATAACACACATACGTCAAAAGGAATACGTTACTCAACGAGTGTGTAAACTCACAAATAATACACGAGTTATTTATAGAAACCCGTGTCACTCCCCAACACGCGCTATATCTAAAAGACATAAATTTGATCATAATTTTTCTCGTGTAATTATGCGATATATGTTATGTGCTCTTACTTCTAATCAAGCAGTAATATAATTCATATGTCAATTCGAACATAGTTCAGTAGATAATGCACACTAATATAATTATCATTTTAAAAGTCAATTGGTGATATTAAAAGAAAAAAAAAACATGAAAGTAAGTGAAAGAAAGGAAATGGGGAAATGGAAAGCTAAAAAGGAAATAAAGATATGTGTAATTTGAGGAGGGTTTTGGTTTTTTAAATTATTGGTAAAAAGTAAAAAGAAAAAAAAAATGAAATTGAGGAAAGATTTGGTGAGGGCCAAAGACATTGCATGCAGGGAAACACAGAATAACACAGAGACACGAGTTAAGACGACAGACATGCATTAAACTTTATTACAATACGACCAATTTAAACCTTTAAAATCCTAATATATTTCATAATATGTGTTTTGTGTCTCTGTGTTTCAACTGTTACTTTGTGACCGTTTGTTCTTTCCATTTCAGCATTGGCACCATTCTCCCAACAGTCGTAATGTTTCATTTCCCAATATCGGCCTTATTATTATTATTCAATTTCTTCTCTAAAATTCCCTTCTATAAATTCTTCTAAATTTTTCTCTTTTTCTCTTCAAAATACACAGTTTTTTTTTTTTTTTTTTTTTTTTTAAATTTTCTTTCTTTCAATCCACGGTCAAACACAAACAGTCTCCACAGACAAATTACACAGAAGATTGATATGGGCACAGATGAGGGCTTTAATAATGGTGCTGATTTGAACCCTAATGCAAAAGAGTGGAACCCTATTTACGATTGCGCTCCGGAGGAAGAACGATGCCTCTTTCTCACTTTCTCCAATGGCTTCCCGCTTACCGAGCACCAAATCGTCACCTTCTTCACCCGGTAAGGTCAATAGTACAAGCTTTATGCAAATTAAAAACAAGACAGATCTAAGTGATATAATGTGTTGTTTTGGTTTTGTTTAACTGATGTAGAAAATATGGAGCGTGCATCGAAAGGGTATATGTGCATTATACGGACGGAGGGAAACAACCGCCATTGTTTGGGAAAGTGGTGTTTGTTGCGTCTTCAATTACAGCAATCATTCTGGGAGGAAAAGAAGAAGCTAAGTTTTTTATTGATAGCAAGACCATGTGGTGTAAGAAATTTGAGGCTCGTAAAGCTCGCACTAGGCCTTCCGCCCCACTCTCTCGCCGACGCTGAAGAAACATCACTATCATTTTCTCTCAAACTGTTTTTGTTTTCAAATGAAAGGGAAGGATGAGACCATGTCAGTTTCTTTGTTCAAATTAATAAATACGAAAGTAAGTAATGAAGGGGTTTTTCTGTGCTTCTCAATTTATGCTTCTTCTTCTTTTGTTTTGTTGACAATTTTAGATCATCATCAATTGGAACATTGCATTTACAGAAACATCCAGCCCAGAATGAATTAACGAGGTTAATTTTCCATTCAAAAAATAAAATAGTTTATGTGATAATCTTAATTAATCGTTGAATATAAATTAGAAACAATTCATTTCTTTGCCCAGTGGAGTTTCATGAACAACAAATTAATTTCATGATCACAGTATTGAGCCCTAAAACTTCAAGATGCCGGAAGAGGGTTTTTTTTTTTTTTTTTTTTTTTTTTTTTTCCGAGTTCAAACAAAAAGAGGTGATTCAGCGTTGACTTTCAGCAAAGTAATATAAGGTAAGTTCATTAACCATATTAGAGTTAAAATGCTTAAATTTGATATGGTTTTTTTTATGAAAGGGAAAAATGGACTGTGTATATACATATTGTAACTTAATTCAATGTCTATTGAGATGTTTATATTTTCATCAATACTCATCTACAAGTCTATAGCCTTCGATATTTGATATAAGGAAAAATTCGATCTCTCATGCATTTTTACGATTGTTGTACTAAAAAAATGACAAAAGAAAAATCATATTTTTACTATATCGTAAAATACTTGAGTTACTTCTCTCTAACGACATTGTAATTATATTAAATTTTAAGATGAAATTTCATATTTATTTGATAATTTTTATAATATGAATGATTAAACTTTCAACTTATTCAAAAATTAAAATGTAAAAAGGTTTAATTATTAATTAATTGTTTTTGTTTTTATAAAATAATAATTATATTCAATATATATATAATGTGTGTCTATCCGAGTGTATAAGGTAGTTGTGTAATTGCATAATTATTATTTGACATATGACACTCTTATTTCTTCTTTCTATTTCTCTTATTTATCTTTTGTTGGCAATTAATTTTCTGCTCTTTTTGTGAGATTTCTTAACCTACTCATCTAATTAATGTTCATTTTGGAAAGACAGGTAGAAAAAAAATTTGTAATGTATCATGTATGCGACTCTGAGTTACTTTATAATTAATTAATTTAATTAATTAATTAATTTACAATATGTGGTAGAGGAAACCTCGAACTTAATTTGATGATTAGTTATTTAGATACATGACTACATGAGTATTTTGTAATAATTAAAGACATCGTCACAATAATAATTACTTAGGATATAACTATTTTGGTAGTGTGGATTCTAGAAAAATCTCTTTTAATTTCTTAATCAATTTATTATTTGTGGCATGAAAATGAACATAGCTAATTATTAATGTTTTTCGGATCTTTGGGAACTTCTATTTTGTGGTAGGTCGTCTAAGATTCTCATGTGATTGGCATATGAATTACTTCATTTGATTGGTAGGAATGTGAGATACTTAAGATATTTTAAAGATATCCAGATATTATAGATGCCCATATGAGAGCATTATTGAACCAGTTTTTGATATCTTTTTGAATCATGGGTTTTCTTAGATTCTCGTTTTGATATCCTCTAATGACATTTTTCTTATATTTTAGTAATTGTACTTCGAAATATGTTCAATTTAGTATATGTATTTTTAAATACTTTTAAGGTTTAAATACTATTTTTATCCCTATACTTTTAGTTTTGGTTCATTTTGATCTATATATTTTTAACTTTGGTTCATTTTGGTCTCTAAACTTTAAAAATACTCATTTTGGTTCTTGTATTTTTAACTTTTGTTCATTTTGGTTTTTATACTTTTAAAAAAGTGAAATTTTGGTCTCTTTATTTTTATTTTTATTTTATTTTATTTTTAAGGGATATAAATGGTCACTTTTTTAAAGTTCGAGGGCCAAAATGAATATTTTGAAAGTAGATAGACCCAAATGAATCAAAGTAAAAAATATAAGGACCAAAACAGTATTTAAATAATAATAATTTTCATGAAAAAAAATAAAATATGTGAATGTGTTTTTAGAGTAAAAATACTAATAGTAATAAAAGGTTTAAATTTAAAAATCAATAAAACTAATAGTATGATATAAATTTAAGATTTATTAAAACTACAACCACTATAATTAAATAATTCTTAAAAGTATAACCACGAAATTGATATTCTAACCTTCTATTTTTATTTAAAAATAAATTAAAGTTTACATGCACTAAAATACCATCCATTACATTAATGGTCTTTAAAAACAAATAAAGTTAAAATTAAATTAATATTAATATTAATATTTTATACTTTTATAAAAACTTCAACGTAATATATAAATTGATTTATTTTACAACATAATACATAAAGTTAGTTAAACTAAAATTGATATACAAATATAACATTAAATTTGTGATATAAAATTTAACTTATATTAGATTATCTGCTCATATACATGAATCCTAGGAAACGAACATAATTATTTAAATATTTCCATACATTCTTAAAAATTATTCTTTCAAAACACAATTATCTAAATTTTGGGTATTTATATTTTTTATTATCGATAGATGATTTTTTTTTAGAAGAAGATAGGATGTGAATCAGTACTGCTCGTCCATAGCAATCTCTCGAATATTCAATACATTATCTATATATATATGATTTCATTTATAGAAGATTCTAGTTATCTAAATTCCCAAAATACAAATGACATCTTAATGCCTAATTATCTGCAACAACAATATAATACATCATAGCATTGATATTCATCTTATCACGATAAGAAATGCACACATAATTAGGTGCAAATTAAACCATATAGGTTAAATTACAAAGTTTAGTCTTTGAACTTTATGATTTTTGTCTAATTGGGTCTCTTAGATTTTAAATGTATTCTAATAAGTCTCTAAATTTTTTATTTTGTATCTAATAGGTCCTTGAAATTTCAATTTGGTGTTTAATATATCAGTCTTGATATATTCAAAATTTTCAAAAATTAATTGATCTAGTATATATAAATTAATTTACATTTGATGTCTAATAAAATCCTAAACTTTCTATTTATGTCTAAATAGATCCGCAATTAAAAAAATATAGAAACTAAGGACGATTAATTAGGAAAAAATGGTTTTCAAAAAATCATTTTTATTTAAACATTTTTGTTTATAAAAACGGCTTAAAATGAAAACAACATCATGCGTTTGGTAACACTTTCTCAAGAAGTGTTTTAAATGTACACGTTTATTTGGTTTTCTATATACTAAAAGTATTTCTACTAATGTCAAATTACTATAAAGAACGACTATTAAACACTATGAACTAATAATTTAAAAATAGCCTCTTTTTTTTTTTTTTTTTTTTTGCATATAATCAATCTAATTCGTCAATAGAGATAGTCGTTTGAGTTTTGGTTGTTGGAGATAATCGATGCAGTTGGTCGCTGGAGCTAGCTGTCATAGGTGGTCGTTACTAAAGTTGGTTGTCGAAGGAGGTTGTCGGAATTAGCTGTCAGAGGTGGTCACAAGAGTTAGTCATTAGATGGGGTTGCCAGAGTTGGTTGGCGGTCAATATGGTAGTCAATGGGTGTTGGTCTTTGGAATTAGTCGTCAGTAGTGTTTGCCAGCGGTAGTCAATAACAATCATGGTAAATGTGAGGTAGAGGATTAGCGAGTAAAAGTATTTTGATAATTTTATGTATTATACAAATTAGGGAAAGATTAATTACCATTATACATTCAAAAATCATTTTTCTAAAAATTGATTTCTAGAAATTTCCTCAAACCAAACTTATTGCATAAACTCATCTTTTTAAAAGTTTATTTTGAGTGGTTGTCAAACACACAAATTTTTTTAAAAGATAAAACACTTGAAAAGTTAAATCAAATACATCCTAAATTTATAATTTTGAAAGTTAACAAACCAAACCCATTTCAAACAACCAACAATTTAAAGATACATGAGAATTAATAAGTTTAGGGTAAATTACACATAAAAGTTAAAGTAATTCTACAGACGTAACTCTCAAATTACGTACCACTAGGGATTTTAAAGAAATTATTGGTCCATCATTTTCACTTTCAAAGTCTTTCTTTGTAGAATTATTTTAAATCAATTTGTTTAAATTTGATTTTTATGTGTAACTAAACACTACTGGAAAAAAAAATGAATAAATGGCCTTCCATTATCATCACTTGTGGGAAGTCAATTAAAAACACTAATTGGTTTTCTTTAATTTGATAACTAAAGGACCTCTAATTGATTGACTTCAAAATAATTCAGTATGGAATAAAAATTACAGCTAATTACAAGAAAGATCGCCTTTTTTTTTTTTTTTTTCTTTTCTTTTCTTTTTTCTGAACCGAGAGTTACTAATTTTGCTACAAAGGAATGTTGATTATCCCGCTAGAGTTGCGCCTTTCTAGAAATAAATACATGTAACCTATAATCATTCTTTTAAATTAAAGTTTTATTTTTAATAATATGCAGAATAGGAAAATCGAACTCCACAATATTACGTCAGTTGAAATATGTTCATTTTGACTTAAAGTCAAAGATTCAAATCTTCATACTCTACTTATTATACTAACTACTAAAAATAAAAATCCACAACTAACTAGCATTTACGTACTCGTCAACAATTTTTAGTAGAAGAACATGTATGTATGTACGTACAACCTTTTTTCTTTTCTTTTGAGTATATATATAAATTATAAACATCGACTAGCTTCATATTTATTTTTTATATCTATAATATAATAAAATCATATTGAAATTTAACATTTAATCATAACGTGTACTCTATAGTTTAAACATTTTAACATACTAGACTTTTAAATATATGTTTCACTTCTCCCTTTAATACATTCACTTAACTTTTAATTTTTTTAAAAAAACAAGTGAAAGCTTTCAAAACTAAATTAGGAATACAAATATCAACCAAATCTAAAAATTACGAAAGGAATACACTTTGCGATAGTTAAACTCAAAAATAAAAAATAAATAAAAATCATCTGGTGATATGTACTTTTTTTTCCTAACAAAATGAAATTCTTAAATATGATGTTTTATCCCAAAATAAAATATCAGAACGAAATATAATTGGAAAAAAAAATCCTTTTCTTAGTGGAAATTGAAAAATATCTTTGTGTATAATTTAATTAGCATTGTTAATAATATAAGGTCTACTCCTCCCATACAGGTTAGCATTTGTTCTAACAGCTGTCCATATTCGGCTGCTATTTGAAAACAAGAATAAATTTCAAAATAGAAAACTCAAAAAAAAAAAAAAAAAAAAAAAAAAAAAAAAAAAAAATTGTTAGGAGCCTTAATTACCATTGTTCAATGCTAAAAAAATATCCTTATGGTTTCTTCAATAAATAAATGTCCTTATGGTAAATATATATATATATAAAACAAGGTTTCTAACTGCTCCCTCGGATTATAGACTTCACTTTTTCCGCCTTTTGAAATGAATTAAGGACTTACCTTAAAAAACAAAAACAAAATAAATAAATAAAGTTAAAAGACTTCACATGTGGTTCATGTTTTCTTCTCTTTCAAATAATTTGAACAAAAATATAATGGGAAAGCTACAACTTTTAATTAATGCAATTTTTCTTGACTTGATTTTTCTTCCTTGTATGTCTCAGAGAAGACTTTAAGTTTTGGTGAGGCAATTGAAAAAAATCATAAATCAATTATTTAATTTCATTTTTCTCTCCCTTTATATTATTTTTTTTCCCTGCTGATATACCAACTCCATCTTCTTTTAAAAGAAAAGGTCCAAAACTTTTTCTCAAAAAAAAAAAAAAAAAAAAAAAAAAAAAAAAAAAAAACGAAAGGTCCAAAACAATTGGCTTACTTTCCAATTATAATAATCTCCCAAGTCTTCTGTCTTAGTTTATTTATTTATTTTGAATTTCGGTTTTCTACCCTTGAATGACAGTAGGTAAATCAAAATATGCAAGTAATTTTTTTAAAAAAAATATATCTAAATCTTATATTTTGTAGCTAATAATTATCTTTTCTATATATTTTATAATCATTTTCTCATCTCTTTCAAAGGTTTGTATAAATTTCTTTTAAAGTATCTTTTTTTTTATCTCTAAACTTTATGTAGAAATCTAATTTGCCCATACTACTAATTTTTTTTTTTTTTTAAAAAAAAAAAACTCGTGTATTATTGGGTATTCGAACTATACATATGTCAAAAAAAAAACAAAAGCATTTCAAAATATATAAAAGGAAATTTTTTATAAAAAAAATTGGTGACTACAAAATCTTAAAATATTGTATCTATTGTCATAATATGGTTACATTTTGTTTGAAATGTTTAAACTCCTTACAGTAAAAACGAAGAAAAAAAGCATGATGATTCAAGTTATAGAAATACACACTTTGGGGTTGGATCAGGAGATGAGATAAATGAAGAGATTAAGAAAATATTCAATAATCCAATTTTTTTTTTTTTTTTTTTTTGAGAAATTGAATAATCCAAATGGTTTAATTTTAATTAATTATGTCTACAGATATTAAAAGAGTAGTCTTTAAAGTCAAATTAGATTTGTATGTAACTACCTCATTTTTTATCGAACAAGTGTAGAGTATAGAGGTTTAAACCTCCACCTTTATAGTATAAAATACATGTTATCTAATAACTAGAACGTGAGGTAACGGGTAAGACTGCCATAATATATTATAATTAAATTTAAAATAAATATTGCATATCTAAAATAAAAAATTGTAATAATATATTAATATTGGAAATTACGGGGAGAATACATTGGAGAAGACAAATTCTAAAGATAATATGAACACGTCATCGACCGGCTTCGACTTGTCTTACAATTAACCCCAATGACACCCCATTTATTACGTAAGCATCTCCAACGTCATTTGATTTTTTTTATATTAAAAGAGTGTTAATATTAACAATAATAATACTAACAACAACTAGGTTTGAATTTGTACGTTTAAATTTCTCTTTCAAAATTTTCTATTTTACTCTCAAATACTTTAAAAACTAAATAATTAATAATCATTTTAGTCCTTTCATTCATTTTTATCTTTAACAAATTGATAATATAATTTGGAGTATGTATTTTTCTAAATATATTAATGTGTTAACGGTTTGAGCATATACACTCAGACCACATAGATTGAAAATGAACGTTGGAGAATTGAACAATTTTTTTTATAAGAGTTTAAAAATCAAATAATGGTTAAAACTAAACCACAATATTAATGTGACGATGTGTTTGTTAAAATTATAATAAACTATAAATCATATGCTACCAATAATATATTGATGGTAAAGGAGTTGAGAGAAAATTCAAAAAAATTCAGCGAAAATTTCTTCCCCTCGTTTATGATGAACACTAATATAATTCTCGATCATCTGAATAGAGAGGAAAGTTGTGTAAATATAATTGAAACCTTTCGTTACCAATCTTAATTCTAGAAAGAGATACTTAAGTAGGCATCATGTAATTTAAAGTTGTGTGTTTGTGCAATAATATGTGTATTATACGTTTGTTACTAAGTTGGTAGCCTATAAATAGCAACTTATTTCTTCATTTGAAGTTCCCATTTCAATTGGAAGAGTTTTTCTCGTTGTTGTTTTACCAAAATTAGTCGTTGTATCTCGTTGAGATAATCGTTATAGTTTACTTGCATCCTGTGCAAAACTAATAAATTGTCTTAAGGATAGTGCTTGATAAGCATGACTCGACTTATCTATTGAATCTCCACGAGATGTTAGAATTTTTTTTTTTTTTATTATTCTAATTTAGAAGCTTGTTCCTCTCACATTCTACCTTACTTTTGAATTTGAACATTGTTATTATATACATTGCCTATACTTTTACACTATAATATTAATTTTCTTATACATTAAGGTATTAATGAGTATGTTAAGTATTATTCCGTTCTTATATATTTCATTTTTTCCAACAATTAATTAGTAGTAGAGTATCAGGAGCTTTATACCAAGCAAATAAGTGCAGGCTTAATTATTGTATGTATACAAAATTTAACTTTACAAAAGTTCACATTTAGAACTGGTTTCGATTTGAGAACTCATGGTTGTCCCCAAGAGTTTGTCGAGCCTAAAATTGATGGGACAAAACCTCTTAACCCAAATTTACTCCATTTTTCAACTAATAATTGTGTCAATTTAAACTATATAACATTCATATAATCAATTTAAATATTTTTTAGTGATTTGTATTTATCTTTATTTGATTGATCTCTTTAAAATCAAGTCAAAATCTCCTAGATAATGAGCAAGAAAAGTCATCACTTAGTTATTCCGGAGTAAGTAAAAAAAATTTTGAGGAAGACGAAAAGATGAAAAACCATTCATGTTAATTTATAAATTAAAAAGACTAGCTAATATCTTTTTAATTCCTACATTTAAGAAATTATATTACACATGTGAAAATTATGTACCGCTTTAAAATGAAATCTTAACAGATAACTTAAATTCACTAATGGACAAAAATCAAAATTTTAATTGATATAATTATTAGTTTGAAGTTTTAAATGAATACGTACAATTTTTACTGTCGAGGAATATAAATTGATTAACAAATGACAATTTTCACATTTGCCATGTAGTGGGTGCAAAGTTGAACACATTTACTTAATTTCTCAAGTTCACTCTCATGTTTAAAATAATATATGGAATTTAAAGACTCAAATCTTTAATTTTTTTTTATGGGAAATATATGCTTTAACTAATTTAACGAAATTTTTAAACTTAAATATGACAAAAATGTTCATTGATAAAAACATAACAATTCAATATTGATTTGTTCAAATTTGGTTGGAGCTGAGAGGGACACATTTGATTAATTCAAATGCTTCTCGATTACGAGAGGAAAGAGAGTTAAGATATCTTCCAACATATAAACTTCATAAACTTCGGTGGGACCCACTTATTTATTTATTTATTTTAAAAAAAAAATCAATGATATAGGTTAATATATTTTTGTTAAAATATCAGTTGGTTAATGCGAAAATGAGCATTTTATCTTTGTCATTCTACTTTATCCAATTTTCGAACGTTAAATTTTAGTCTTTATAATTTTATTAAATCTTCAAATTAGTTTGTGTCGTTAGCTAATGGAATGTGGTTCTTTTTTAAAAAGAATAAAAAAAAAAAAGTTTCTACTAACATTTTATTTATAAATTGTCAACATATATTTACATAATCTCTTATCTTATCTTATCTTATCTTGCATGACAATTATTATTATTATTTTATCAATTTCGATAAAAAAAAATAATGTTGAAGGCCTAAGTTCAACATTTATTGAAAGTACATTGGTTATAATTAGAGAAATGAAAATATAAGGATTAAAATGAAATAGAATCCAAAGTACAACGACTAAAATTATATTTTAATCTATAATTCTTTGAGGGGAAAAAAATTGACCCTAAACTTGGCATATTGTATCAATTTGAGCCTCCCATGGTTACAAAATAGTAAAACGTATAGATAATGAAGTTTTTCAAATGGTTTTACGATAGTTAAGTATGAGTTATAATAATTGAAAACTTCATTTATTATAACGGGAGGCCCAAACATTGAGTGGGTTATAATAGACTGCTCCACTCGAGATAAGTTGGGGCCAAAATGCTCCTATAAAGTTCAATTTGATAAAATTAAAAATTTAGATCGAAATTTTAACATACTAAAGTTATAGTCAAAATGTTTTTTTTAAAAGAAAATCACTTTTTGTCCCTAAACTTTCATAAAAGTAACAATTTAATTTATGAACTTTGGTTTTTAATGATTTAGTCTCTATACTTTCAATTTTATAACAATTTAGTCTCTAAACTTTACTGTGTAATAATTTAATCCTTATACTTTAAGATTTGCAACGATTTAGTCTCTATTGTAGAAATTAGTGTTAAACTTTAATGAGATTTATTACATAAATAAATCGATTAACTAATTAAAAACTCGATATTTTTATAAAATACAAAGTCTGCATCATAAAATAATAAAAATTGACATCTAATTTTAATGATTTTTTTTCATAGATACTAAATTGTTACAAAATTAAAAGTAAATGCCCAAGTTACCAAAAATGTTTTTAAATTTTTTTTTATCTTTTTCCCTCTTGAGTTCACATAGGTTATTTTTATTTATAAAGCGGCGTTTGCAAAGTACGAAAATTCATAATTATTAGTTATAATCCTTAGTTCGTGACGCTGTCTGTCTTTTCCACTATTGACAAATCCAATCAGCAAAATAAAACACTCCGATATGGAAGCCGTATCCAACGGGAACCCCCAGCCGGACTTTTACCAAAACGTCGTCGTTATGCGTCACGGTGACCGTTTCGACAACTTCGACCGGTCATGGTCGGCCACCGCCGCCCGGCCTTGGGACCCGCCCCTTTACAAGGACGGCCTGGTTCGGGCCTTCGATACGGGTCGGACTTTCCTCAAACTTCTCCCCTTCCCTTTTCACCGTGTCTTCGTCTCCCCTTTCCTCCGCTGCGTCCAGACCGCCGCCCAAGTCCTCCAAGCCCTCTCCGCCGCCGACGCCAATCCCTCCACCACTCTCAAGGTCAGCCAATTTTCATCATATCCATTGTTGACTTTTGCTTCTCATCTGTTCTCAACTATGATGCCTTCCTTCTCAATTTTACATTAATTTCCTGATTTTTTTTTCTGGGTTTTTGTTTGAGGAATTTTGATGGGTCGATTTCAGCTTGACATTTTTTTGTACATTCAGACAGGGATAGCAATTGGGTGATAATGAAGTTTCTTCTAGATTAAAATATGATATCGAGATTTCATTATTACGGATATATTTTACCGAAAAACAAATAATATCAATATCTACGCATATTTTTTTTTGTAAGTGTCTAAATTTATAAAATTTATTTAGATTAATAATTAAGTTAGACTAAATGGACGTAAATTTTTTATATACTTTACGAAGAATTATAAAAGATGTTAAAGATATCAATTGATATTAAATATAAATGTTGAACCTTTCAATTTACAGAGATGTAAACGATATTTTCCTCATGGCTTCTATCGTTTTTTGTACATAGGCATAAAAATAAAATATCTCTGGAATGTATTTATCTTGTCTTTTTCTTGTCCTTTTTTGAGTTTGCTGCCACTTTCGTCACCATTAGATTTTTGGGTTAAAATTGGCATTTAGAAAAAATAGTTGGTTTAGTTTGATTTAGGTGAAAAACCAAAGTCACAAACAATCCTTGACATTGACAGATGAAATGATATGACATCTACTTTCTTATAGTTATAGCCTGCAGTGTTGTTTGAAAAAGGTTTGTTGAAAAGTTCTTCTCAACTTTTTGAAACAAAGATTTGTTCTTTGGTACTGAAAAAATCATTTTCAATAATTGCTGCTTCAGATGATTGTCCAATTGTTTTGTTTTTGAATGGTACAAGTTGTTTTGTGTTCTGTTCAAGTAATATATTTAGAAGTCAAATTTGATTTGTTAACAGAGATTTTTTTTTTTTTTAACCTTGAGATTAGTCTCACTTTTCCTCCAAAATTGAGGGTTGATGTGAGAAATAATTGTAAAGTAGAAAAAATAAAGAGTCTTCACTTGCTTTAATTTTCTTACAATTGATCTTAACATTAATTATGAGATCAGATGACCAAGTCTTCAGCTGAAAAGTAGGACTCCAAGAAGTTTCATTATTTAGAAAAACTACTCTTTTTGACTTGTATGACTCTGGAAGTTGATTTCAGATTGTCGCAAATTTTGAAGTTTGAAGGAGGATTTACCCATGCCTACAACTTCATTGCACTCAAGTCTCTTTTTGTACAGTTCTTCCTGCAAATACTGAATTTTGACACTTTGGGATCATATTACTGTAGGTTTCTATAGAGTATGGACTGTGTGAGATGCTAACCAGTGAAGCAATCAGACCAAAAGTTGCTCCAAAGGATTTGAATTGGGGTTTCGATATTCCACAGCTTGAAGCTATTTTGCCCAGCGGCAGTGTTGACCATTCCATAGAACGTGTATATAAAGAGGTAGATAGTGCCAAATGAAATTGTTATCAAATGAATTTTCAATGTATATGCCTTTGTTTTTAGCTCTGTTTAAGTAAAGGTTGTTTCTTGAAAACTTCAGATGCTTCCATGGGAAGGATCAACAGTGGTTACTCATCGTCGGTACGTTCATCTGTTCCAGACAATTGCTGATAAATATCCGTCAGAGAACTTGCTACTTGTCACACATGGTAAGTAGTATTTTTGGTAGCTGCCATATCTCGTCCTCATGGTTTGTTCTTAAGATGTCGTTTGTTCCTCGGTGTGTTTTCAGGCGAAGGAGTTGGAGTTGCGGTTGCTACGTTTATGGAAGATACAATTGTGTATGGAGTTGAGTATTGTGCGTTTGTTGAACTACGGAGGCCTGTTTTTCGGAAAGGCGATTCGTTTGTGTTTGGAAAATTTGAGGTGATACTTAGAGAGGGTCAAGATGGGATCAAACACATGCCAAATCCAGAAAAAGAATGAGTATATCTTTCATTGGGAATAAATTGCCACTCTTTATTATTTGCATCTGCCTTGATTCTGTTACACATTGGATTGTCAAAATCTCTCTCTGCTGATCTCTCTCTATTTTTGGGGTTTTTTTTTGAATAAATGAGTCCGGAATTCTTGATATTGTTTTAGAAAGTGATAGTATGATACTGATAATTGTTAAGGGGAGAAAATGAAAGTAATGTGCAAGTCTAACCAATGTGACAGTCTCCCCCTAGCCCTACTGTTGTTGTTATGTTGTTATGTGAAGTCTATCAGGTTGCTAATGCAGTTACTTGCATTTCCCAAATTCTCCACTGTTCATTTTAATGTTAACAATTGGCTTTGGCAGTCATAACAGGCTCTTGTATAGCTAAAGACAAGAAGATCACTTGATCTGATAAAACTTCCCAAAAGATCCTCAATACATTAAAGCCCTGAATTCTGATATAAACTTTATCATCACACACTGACAAACAAACTTCTTGCTATGGTCTTTCCTGCAAGTACAGAAACAAAGTTCTTTCATGACTCGAGCTAGTAAAGAATCGAGAACGCAAGACCAAGTTGTATTTCACTAGTTGCAACCGTTGAAAGGGCGTTTGGACCCCCAACTTACCTTGAGTAGAGTGCACTATTATGGCTCACTTAATGTTTGGATCTCCCATTATAATAGTTGAAGTTCTCTATTATAATAACTCGCACGTAGTTACAGTAAAACTATTTGAAAACCCTTGTTATCTACCGTGTTTACTATTTGTAACCATCCTCTCTACTTACTTGTAATACAGACTAAAATAGTCTATATCCCAAATACAAACTATTAGAACCCACTTCAGTGACTCAGCTAAGTTTGAACTAATTTGGAAAATTTGATACCAGCAGTGTCATCTAGCGAACGCAACTCAAAGTTTCCAGCAACAAATGAATCACCGCTGAGAAAAATGGGTCTCCTCAAGATAGCATATCCACAATAATCAACATGAACAACCCTTGTGTCCTTCAAAACTGTAGAAACAACAACTCCAACTCCTATGCCTAAAAACAAGCACCCATATATTAAACAACAGAGGAAAAGAAACTAACAACACAATTTGCTTACTACATTATTCTATGGCTCACCATGAGTGACGAGCATGATATTCTGGGAATGGTATTGATCAGCCAGAGTCTTGAAAACCTGTTGAAATCTCGACCGTATAGTCGTAGGGACCTCTCCAAATTGTGGCATCTGAAATGAGATATTGAAACAAGAAACGAGAAGATTTAAACGTAGAACAAGAAACAGAAAATAGAAACGTTACCGAACAAGGTCTACCTAGTTTTTTTTGTACCTCTTCATATATAGGTTTCACAGAACGGTCTGTAGAACCGGTAGGCAATATTGTATCAAGGTCTGTGATGTTGAAACTCCAGTTCCAATCCATTGGAGCCACTTCAGCTGGGATTGCTTTGTGGTTTAGCTTCTCACATAACCCATATTCTATAGACACCTGTGGACCAAAATCTAATTACATTCTAACTTCATTTCGTAGGTGCAATATTTCAATTCTAATTAAACATTGATCATGGGTTTTTAATTATTTAAAAGTACTGCTTAAAATTTAAACAAATAGTCAAATACTCTCGTTTTCTTTTTATTATTACTATATATAATCCTCCATATTTACTTTTGATAACATGTCAAGTACACACATACAAATGACCAAATTCATTTCGTTTTCTTTTATGTTTGTTTCACTTTGTAGTTAAACTTTTAAAATATCTATTTTAGTTTCGAAACTTTTAAAAATAATAACTTTAAGGGGGCATTTGAGCCTCTAACTTACTTTGGATGGAGTGGACTTAGGTACAGTAAAACTATTTGAAAACTCTCATGATCTATGGTGTTTAATATTTTGTAACCATCTCCACTCCTCATTTGTAATCCGTACTAAAATAATATGCATCTCAAACACATACAAAAGAGTTTACACCTCAAACATAGGCTATTATAACCCACATACTATAATAACCAACTCCGCGCCTCCAATAGTCGCGTAGTTGGTTGATTCATATTTGAGTGAAATTAAAATTTAGAAAGGTACATAAATATTTGATATTAAAGTGTGCACCACAAACACAAACTTTTAAATAACTCTACATACCAAAACACAAATTATTTAATTTCACATACTAATTAACTCTCTAAATTAAACAACTCGACCCATATTTAATAACTTAATTTAGCCCCAAACGCCCCTAACATTTCAACTTCTCATTTACCACTATCTCCAAAAAAATCTATATCTATACTATAATAAAAAGGGCCATGAGGGTAGATATTAACTTTCCTCTTTGTCCTTATATTTTTTTATAATGCCTATTTTACCTTGAAACTCACACTCATTGTGTTTGTGTTTTGTAAGCACCTTTTGTGCCTTTCTTTTTTGTTCAAATACAAATTCTTTCACATGATAACTATATTTTTTTGTTTTTTTTATGGCAACCTCTCACATTTTATCTTTTAAAAAATGTGTTTACCGTTTTATTTCATTTTGTTCAATAACATAAAAATTATATTAGTCCAACCATTTATAATTTTGCATCGGACATTATGTTTCAACGATTTTCAACTGCTTTTAATCCATTTTAAATTCATTATACATTAACCAAGTAAATAAATAAATATATATATATAAAGATTTTTAACCACGCACTTGTCTCCTCAAACTAGTACCCAGTAATGGAGGGAGAGAAAAAAAATCCTGCTGGAGCGGAGTTCTAACCTTGAGTTGGGAGGGAGCGGCGGAATCACGGGTGGCGGTTTCAGCAGAAACATGGTCGACGGCGGCGACAACTTGGGCGGCCGTCTGAAGGCAACGAAGGAAGGGAGAGACGAAAACCCGGTGGATGGGGGATCCAATATTGTTCATAATGACCCGACCCATGTTGAAGGCCCGGACAAGGCCCTCTTCCATGAGGGGCGGGTCCCATGGACGGGCCGCCGTGGCCGCCCATGAATGGTCGGAGAAGTCTAGACGATCGGCGTGACGCAGAACAATGACGTTTTGGTACAAGTCCGGGGAAGTGGAATCCATCGAAGCAAAGGTCGTATGAGAATGAGTTAATTATTCTTAAATCATAAGCACTAAAGTTAAAATCGTTTTTCAAAACAAAAATACTTTACCTGCTCCAATCCAATTATTACAAGTTTATCCAAGTTTTTTTTTTTTGTAATTTAAGGGGTGGAGGATGGACACATTATTTATTATTTTAAATGCTAATTGATATGTTATCCTTTAAGTATGTTTGGATTAATTTATTATTTAAAAGGTCCCTCCAAGGATTTTAAAGGTCCCTCTAGGGATTAACAAAAAAATCCAAATAAGTTAACCCCGCTAGGTTATTATTTTAAATGCTAATTGAATAAAAACTGATGTATTTGTAGAAATGAAACTAAACAACAATAAAATGAAAATTGTTTAACACCTATCATTAAGTTAATCCCTCTAGGTAAAAACTCTAAGCATTTGAGAAACATATTTACACTGTATTTTTTTATGGGATGAAAATTATTGTTTTTATTTAAAGTAAAAAATTAATTATAAGAACTCATTTTAAAATTTACTAACTTTTCTGTATAAACCATTTGGAGTGGAGAATGAAAATGAGAATAAACGTAAGAATCAATTATTCTCATTCATCTATTATATTGATGGAGAATATTTCAACCAACTTGAATATAATTAAATTAAGTCAAACAATCTTCCACCAACAAATCATAAATTCGAATTTATTCACCGTTACATGGTCTTCAACTCTTAAGAAAAATATTTCTTGCATTTTCAAAAAGAGTTGGTTTTTTTCCCACATTTCTCTTTTAATATAATTTCTTTTATTGGACACAAGGCCCTAAATTCATTGACGTACTTAAAAGTGGGGGAGAGACCAAGTGGATATGTCGATCCGCTAAGAGCAGAGGAAGATGAACACTAAAAAAGGGTGGAGGGAGGGGAGGAAAGAGGAATGAGGGAAATTATTTTTTTATTTTTCTAATTTAGAAATGTAAAAATAAAGAGAATTATCTTATTAATGTTGTAAATAATAATATGGACATTTTAAATAACCTATCTACCAAAAAAGAACTAAAATGACTAAACTAAAATCTTATAAGCAAGGCAACTATTTCTAAAAATGTTAGAGACTAAGAAGATAATTTTTTTTCAAGAGACAAAAAAAATATAAGAGATTTGATAAACTAACTTCAAAATTAATCATCATGGGTTGACCCATCAAAAAGGTTCAAATGACTATAAGCAGTAATGAGTTCAATCTATAGTGGTTACTTATCTAGGATTTAATCTGACCCAGATATAAGAAGAAGAAAAAAAAACCTCTCTCACCCATGTTCTATATCTCTGTTGTGTATTTTTTCTGTAACAATTACAACAGTCCCTTCTTTTATTGAAAAATACTTCATTAGTAATGTAAAAAAAAACTATCTTTTTAGTCTCTCACATTTCATTATCCTCTTCAATTGAAAAAATGAAAAACAAAGGGACATGGAGTGGAGAAGAAGAGATATAAGTGACAAATTTCATCACCCTCTTCAATTGAAAAAAAAGAAAGACAGAGGCATATAAAGATGGAAAAGAGAGGAGAGAAGAGAGAAAAATGGGAAAGATCAAAAAATAATATATTTTTTTTCCAAATCATTGCCACAATCATATTTTAAAATAATTTTATGTTAAATTTTAATAAATTTATTAGTTTTTTTTTTTTTTTTTTTTTTTGAGGAATAATAAATTTATTAGTTAAGTAACCTTTTAAACATCTCCAAAATCAGTAACCAAAAAACTATTTTTCCAAGAAAAAGAATATATATTAATAATAATGTCATCATACAAAAATTCCAAAACAAGCCCTATCCCTCTTTACCGTGAAGCTCCCTCACCGGCCCCCCGCTCTTAAGTTTCGTTTTCCAGCCGCAAAAGACACGTTCACCTGTCCAGTCCTCTCTCTCCGGCGACTGTTCTTACTCCCCGACAGCGCGTAAACCATCACCCACGAGCGACGGTTCGCCACAACCAGCATCCGAGCGCCTTGTTCTTCCCCCTCCCGCGACTGTTCGTCGTTCACCTCAGTGTGGCGGGCGACTTCTCCCTTCCCGGCGACGTATCTGACTTAGTGACGCTCAGAGACGTGTTTTCCGGCATCTGTGACGATTTTCTGGGGCACGCACGTTTTCGGCAAGTATAGCGACGTTTTACTTCCTTTCGACAATGTTTGACATTTACCCTCACTCAATCGACTTTAGTTTTGCGTTTCTCGCTCCCTAACGACTTTAAATATGCAGAATTGAACTTATTCGAACTCCAAATAGCAATCATTTGACGCTGTTTAGCTTTCAGTAGGTAATTGTTCGTTCTAAACTCTTTCAAACTCAATTTTAGGTGTTTTAGAATGGTCCCAACACTTGGAAGCTCTTGTTGGTAGATTTGGATTAGTTTCGGATTAGTGTGCAATATTTATAATTTAAATGATTGATGATCTTAAATCGCATATGTTCTTTAGAACTCAAGGATACAGTTGTACAACCCGTAGAACAGATCCGGTTCAAGTAAGGTAGTTAAATCGCATATGTTCTGGATACTTTAATATGTTGTTCTCTTGCGGTGATATTGTAATGACTAGCATGTTGAAGTGTTATTATGTGTTTTTGTGATTTATGAGCATGATGGTTTTGTGAGAATATTTGGTTATGCATATGATATATGTTGTGAGCATGTTGTGGTTATATGTGGTTTTCACATAAAGCATGGTTCAGAGGAATGTTACAGGACTCATTTTGGTGGATTGTGTGAGAAAGAGTTTTGAGGACTGTGTATATAATGGAAAGTTGGGTGAATATTAGGTGCCTCGGTCAAATGATCGAGGAGTGATATGTTAACGATGGATTTAGAGTAGCATCGATGGCCTTGTCTTAAGATAGGGTCGATGCATTGAGTCTAGAAAGGCAAGTATTGGGGATTCTCGAGAAAGTCGATGGCCCTTGATAAAATCAGTTGGGGTTGAAAAAAGCGCCGATGGCTCGGAATAAAATAAGTTGGTGCCGACAGAGAATGTTGGTGTCCTTGGATAAAATCAGTTGGGATCGATGTGTCTCAAAGGAGTTGGTCTCAAAAATCCTTGTGAGAGCTAAATTATGGTTGTTGAGTCTTGAGTCATGATTGAGCTTGTGGAGTTGAGTAGAGAGTGAGTACCAGTACATATGTCCATGGAAATACTTATAGGTGATGGTGAGTATTAAAACTTTGGTGATGCTTAAGGTAGCATCTCGGGCTACACCCATCTTTGTGCATCTCACTCAAGTGCCCAATCACAGGTTTCCACGTGGCAAACTTTTATTTTTTTTTTAAAAAAAAAAATATATATTTTTTAAAATATTTTTTCCCTTTGTGATTGAAAGGGATACATGGAGATGGGTGCAGTGTATTACTCATTATATAATTGTTGCGAATAGCATGATGTTTGTCTTATATGTTGTTTGGTGGCTCTTTAGGTGTGAGCTACTTACCGGTATGTGTTGAGTACTGACCCACCAACAGACTTTGTAGGTGATGATGAGTACTACAACCAAGATGCTTAAGAGAAGGCATGAGAAATATCGACCATTAGTCATTTCTTTAATTCTTTTATTTGGTTTCGAACTAGTTTAGTTGTTTTTGTTGGTTTTACTGGTTTAGTGCATTTGTTTTTCCTTCGATAGTTGGGCTTAGTGTTGTGAACTCCTTGTTATTTGACTTTAAGTTCAGGTTGGAAATTTAGTGGAGTGTTGATCTTGTTTTGAATTAAGTTGTCCTTAGCGGTTTAATTTAGTTGAATGTTTCCTTTTATGTTAAGTTTGGATCATATCGATTATTTCAGGCAGTTTGTTTGATGTTTTGAAGCTTTGAAACTTTTAGTCTTAGTTAGGTTCTTTGAGCAAAGATTAGAATGGTAGTTTGTGTAATTGTCTTGATGTTGAACCTGGGGTTAATTAGGTATGAGAGTTTGGTAATGTTCCTAGTTCAACATAAAATTTGGAGGCATTACAGAGTGGAGTTGTTCCTGACACCTGGAGACTATCCTAGAATCTAGGTTGTTAGGTTAGTTAGTGCTAATGCTCTTTCTTCTCTCTATCACTAGGTATAAGTAATAATTTTGCTATAATGTTTGATTTGACTGATTGGTTGCTTCGTATGATTATGCTTGACTTGCTTGTTTGCTAGTAGGCAGAGGATGCTCCTATAGTTAGCTTGATAGTTTGTGTTTATCTTGTGCATGTTGTTGTTGCTTAGTAGGCATAGGATGCTACCATAGTTGACTAGATAGCATGTGTTTGTCTTGTGCTGTGTGTGTGTTAGTAGGATTAGGATTCTACCTTAGAATTAGACTAGTGTCCTTGAACTTTGAGTTGGTTGAGTGACTCTGTCCTTAAACATATGTTCTCTTCTTTCAGCTTCCCGTTGACAGGTTTGTTTGTTTAGGTTTAACAAATTAATAAATTGGTCCAATTAGTCCTCTGGACTTCATTGCTTAAGATGGGGTCGGCATCAAAAAGGGAGAGAAAATCACATGCAACTGATAGTGGGTCTGAAGATTTTGAAGACATGGATGATTATAAACTTCCTGTAAGTCAGTATTTTTTTAATATAGAGTAATTTATTTTCTTTAATTCTATAGCTTGTCTAATTGAGCTTTATAACTAGGTTGGGGAAGAGGAATACTTCAGTGACGAAGATGACAATTCAGAGGATGAAGAAGTAGAAGAGGATGAGCAAGAAGAAGAACAAGTAGAAGATGATGAGGATGAAGAACAAGTAGAAGAGGAAGACGGAGGGGAGGAGGACAGTAAAGATGCCGAGATGGAGGAACTTGAGAAAGAATATATGGATCTTCGTCACCAGGAACAGTAAGAAATTATTAAATTCTTTTCATTGTTGCCTTTTACACTTAACAAATCACTGCATGTTTTCAGGAGTTATTCATACATTAGAGAAGATTACGAATGGATGTGCAAATTGTTGTCCTTCTAATTATTTTTCTTTCTCTTCTCTTTCAGGCTTCAAAATTTCTTAAATGTTAGTTTTTTAAATCCCACGCTTTAAGTTTCTTGTGCAAATCATCTTTTTCATCTAAATTAATTATAACAGGAACAATTAGATAATGATTTGCGTTTGCCTGTGTTTATAAAGTTCTAATCACTTATATTCTCATAGTCTGTTTTTTTTTTTTTTGCATTGTCAAATTTTGATGTTCTATTTAATTTTATCCTCGTTTTCATTTTTGGTGCATTTCAATTATTTTTGTATATTCTTTCAATTTTCTTGATGTATGCTTGGTTTCTTACCCCAAAAAAAAATGTTTGATTCAGAGACATATTGAAGAATTTGAAGCAACATAAGGATGAAGATTTTCTTAAAGGTCAAGCAGTGAAGAATCAAAGGGTATGTCATATTTTTCATTCATTTCATGTTCTACTGAATAGGTTCAAGTTTATGTGCAATGGAATATAATTGGCAAAGTTCCATGGTGTTCTTACCGTTTGTTGGAATATCTAAGATTCTCATAATGTTTCCTCTTATGGTTTTAGGCTTTGTGGGACAAAAGTCTCGAGCTTAGATTTTTGCTTCAAAAGGCATTCTCCAACTCAAATAGATTGCCAAAGGTCTCTTGGTACCAAACTATCATTTCTTGAAATCTGTTTGTCATATTTTCAAGTGGAAATATTTGGTTCTAAATAGTGTATGTTTGTTTGCAGGAGCCAATTAAGTCCTCATTTTGTGAATTAGACAAGTGTGTTGAGGTGGCATATTCAGATTTGATTACATCATCGAAGAATACTTTAAATTCTTTATTGGAACTGCAAGAGGTATGGTTTTTCATAAAACATTGTTCCTTTTATTCATGAAGCCCATAGCTGTTACCTCTTCCATTAACTCTGTGGTACTCTGTTGTGACAGGCTTTACTTGAAAATAATAAGCATATAGTCCAAGCCACCGATGGTATGGAAATTTTCATCTCTGTCTTTCAATACTCGGTAGACTTCTTTTTTTTTATAATAATAATGATTCTATTAGGAACCAAGATAGTATGGGCTACCTTTGTCCCACATCGGTTAGAAAGGGATTACTTAAGTGGCTTGGCTCTCTCATCTCAATAGTTGGCTTGTGGTGTGTTGTTCTCCAAGGTGCTTAAGTACCTAACAATGGTATCGGAGCGGTTGTCGACGTTCCGGAGAGGAACATCGGCGGAGGGTTCTGACCAGGTGTTTCCGAGTGAAGTACTGTCGGTCTAGCCGCCTGGACGTTGGCTTTCCAGGGATGGGGTATTGTTAGGAACCAAAGTAGTATGGGCTACCTTTGTCCCACATCGGTTAGAATGGGATGACCAATGTGGTACTTAAATGGCTTGGCTCTCTCACCTCAATAGCTGACTTTTGGGGTGTTGTTCTCCAAGGTGCTTAAGTACCTAACAGATTCATTGAACTTTTGTTGAGAAAAAAGGAAAGAATACAAGGGTAGTAAGTAGATTTTATCATGCACGTTAGAGTTATTAGCCCGTTGAGATACAAAAGTGAGCATTTAACTTTAATGGGATAGTTGGGTTCGCTTACTGTGTATTCCTTTCAGAAACAGGATTTTGGATTATTCTTGTGGCAGTGGGCTTGTTAGGTCAATTATGCACAACAAATCTATTTTTGGAAGATATGCTGGGCATGATCATCATAAATTCATAATTTTATGATTTACGTATTGCTTGTTCCACCATTTGCTTCCAGAAATTTTTACTTCTTGAAATTGTGCACTTAAGACGATTGTTTTCCTCATGGACCTGTGAGATACCTCACAAGTTTTTTCTTGTATTCCTCATGGACCTATGAGATAATACCTCAAGAGCTTTTTTTTCTTGTACTATTAATACTGAAAGTATTTGTTACATGTGTGAACCATTAGTTATAATTGGTGCATTCGTTAACACTGACTGAGTTTTTCTTTCTTTGACACTTCTATTGGCCATCCTGGAGGAACTGGAAAGCTTTTAGAGTCTTCCAGAATCTCAAATACTCAAAATGAAAATGATGAAGATTGGTCTCAAGTTGCTCAGGTGCATCAGAGGTGCTCCCCTTTTTCTTAACAAAGCACCATTATGCTCGACTTTTATTCACCTTTCCTTTTTCCTGAAAATTATAGTATAGTTTGAGTCTTTTTAGCCAGTTTAGACTAATCAAACAACCAATTTCGTTGAAGAAAGGATTAGGTTGCATGGGGGCTTAGTTTTCTAAGGGTAGATAGTCATTGTTTGATCAGTTAAAACGGTGATCTAAACCAAGAGTGCGCAAGTAGAGCATTATATGTTGATATATGCTTTTATGTGGCATGGAAGCAATCTCTGTATTTGCTGTCTTTGCTGTTGTTGACTTAATGTTAAACAATGGCTTTTTTGAAAGAAAAAAAATGGTCATCCTTTCTTCAACTTTCTCACTGAAGCATGCCCTCTCTCTCCCGACAATTTAGACGAACATAGAAATAGGACTAAACTAATGATGAAAACATGAATTGATATATGTCCAATTGATGGAAATAATGTAGATGGGGATCTATATAGTGATTGTCATCAATTCTCTTTATGAAGCATCTGTATGAAGATGTCAAATTATAGTTATAAATGAATATTTTCTGAGGATTTGTGTAGCTTCGAGGAAATGGATGTTGAAGGAGCTATATGTGTTGGTATGTTGCAGGATAGGTGCTTTCAGAGATAAGTCAATTGACAAATGGCATAGGAAAACACAAGTTACCACAGGTGCTGCAGCTATTAAAGGCAAATTGCAGGCCTTCAATCAGGTTAGCTCATGTTTGCTATATAACCCGCTTTCTTGCTTTGTGTGAGAAATGGCAGTGCTAACTTCTTGTGTTGATGGTAATAGAATATTAGTGAACAAGTAGCTGCATATATGAGAGATCCGAGTAGGATGCTTAATCAAATGCAGCTTAGGAAATCAAACGTACATGTGTTTGGAACGGTAACAATGAGCAAATCCTTGTCCTACAGTATTTCATTCTCTTTCTCTTAATGCTAATCCTGTTAATGATATTATGCATGGCAATGACAGGTTCTTGACGAAAACACGAGCAAGGGGCAGGTAAATACTGTCTTTATCTTTATTTCTTTCAATATTCATTGGAAATTTTAATGTTATCACATTAACGACTCTTATTATGGATAGGAAGCACAAGCTGAAGGAGTTGATCCTGAACTTTTGGACGACTCTGAATTCTATCAGCAATTATTGAAGGAGTTCTTTGAGACGATTGATCCAAATTCATCTGGTAAAGATTTTCTCTCATCATAAAATGTTAGTTCAAAACTTTTAAGAAACCAAAAGAAAATTACTATGAAAATAAAAAATAATAATGTTGCATTGGAGAATGGAGATGATAGACGTGAGGTGTGGATGATGATAGTTAAGGATGTTTGTGTGAATGTGTAAACAGAGACAGCGTTTTATGCATTGAAAAAGTTGCAAACAAAGAAGAGAAAGATAGTCGATCGGCGAGCCTCAAAGAGTCGGAAGATAAGGTGAGATTTAGATCATTGGTAATTAATGTGTTTTCGAATTTCAGTGTTTCGATTGTTATGGTTTGATTCAATTTGATCACTACTTGTAGATACACTATCCACGAAAAGATAGTGAACTTCATGACTCCTATGCCTGTGGATCTTCACCAAGCCACTCCCAAACTAGTCAACAACATCTTTGGTTTGAAACTCCACAAGTCAACTTCGACCACTGCCGTTTAATGCATCTATTTGTATTTCGCCCTCACTTTTTTAGATTTTTTTGTCATTCTACTTGTTTGTTTATCGAGCTCCTTCGGTCTTTACACCACAATTACAAGGTTCGTGAGTAATTGCAATTTTTATCTTAATGTGTATCTTGAACTGGGCAGTTTTGTTTAAGTGTTGAAATATCAATTATATTATCCCTTTTGCCTATTTGCTTACTTATTGATATTAGGTTTACCGATGCACTAGGTTGCTACTAATGAATACTTAGAGGTAGTTGTAAATATAGCAATCAGAACTAAAGTATTAACAGGTACAATAAAATTCAGATTTAGCTTTTAGAGTTTATTAGTGATAAACCATGTCGGTGAAAGAAGTCTATCACAAATATATTTTGTTTTATTTTCAATTCTTTAAAAATGTTGCTATATACTTAAATATTATCCCTAAAAGTATTATCCAATATAATCACCTTAATAATTATTAGATATATATTCAAGTAGACTACATTTTAATGACTCATTCGACTAGCCTTTAAAAGCCATGCCTTCTGACATTGCATAATTATAATTATTTATTATGATAATCAACATTTTTTCAAAACACAACAATTTTTTTTTAACTATTTTTGTTTATATAAATAAGTAAAAAATTTGATAGTGTGGCTGCTCAAGTTAATCAATGGCTAATACGCTATCACAAGACATTTTACAATAATCATTATTTTTGATTTTTTTTTGCTTATTTACGGATATCTCCAGGAATGAAACAACCCGGGTTGAATCGTTCATAGTTTACAAAGATCCTGTTTGGATGATGAGGAAGAAAAGAGAAGCAAAGATGGACAAATCAGCAAAGAGGATTTTACCGAAATAAATAAGAAATTGTTATTCAAGGAATGTTATGGGACATCTAAAAGTAAGCAGTAAAGTAAATTAAGATCATTTGAAATGACTTTCTAAGCCCTTGACCAGTGATTTTTCTCATTGCTACACAACAGAATAATTTCAGGAAGTCCTCTCTATAAGGGCAAGTAGCCAATTTGTGTGATGAAAAAGAGGAATCTGAGCCTTCGTGACTCTTTCACCATCGAAGAAAGTGCAGAGTCGTGCTATGAAGAGACTTTAGTTGACTTGTGTTGGTGAGAATATGCATTCCCGAAAGTGAAAGTGAAAGTGAAAGAGAAAGAGAAAGAGAAAGAGAAAGAGAAGATGTTCACAGTTACCCACAGAATAGAATAAGAATAACAAGATGGTGCCATACTCTTTTTCATTAATCTTGTGCCCTTGGACGAATCCCCAATCCACTCCTGATACTTGCCCCTACTTCCATCACGTCTTCCACCTGTTCCAATACACCCCATAACCAAAAACATTAGTAATCAAAACCCTTCATTTCAGCAACTATAAAATTTTCTTTTCCAGACATGTTCTCCTTTTCTTTCGTCAACATCATTAACACTTTTTAAGGAATTCAGTGTCTATTAAAATCAATTTTACAAAACCATGATTTTGTAAGAAACGACAACAATGGCTTCATTTGTTGATCCATTAGAGCAACAAGAAAAAAAGAACGATTCTGATCATCAAAGTTCTTTTAAGTTCAGAATGGTGACATCAAGATCCTATTTCTATACCACAAGCCTGTCATAACCATGAATGCTACCTACCTCCTTGTTGATCATGGAGGCTTACCTATATGAAATAGCATCCCTCTTAATACGTTCAAAATTACCTCTGCCTATCACACACCAATTACAAATGAAGCTATAGAAGAAAACAAATACAGATCCTTCATACTCCTAAACTTTGGATATTCTTCAGTTATTCGTATTAATCGAAAACATCAGCTGTTACTTTTGCACTGAGCTAACAGAAGGCTTCAACACAATGATATATATATATATATATATATATATATATATATATATGTGGCGTCAGAATTGAGTTTGACACCACTTTTTATGGAAAGAGAAGGAACAAAGGTTAAATTCTCACCCAGAGCCTGAAAAACCATAAGGGTCGCCTCTTGAATGCTGCAAAGCCTCAACTTGTATGTGGCATTGTGGTTTCCAAGTGTACCAAAATTTAGGCTAAATTTTAAAAAATACTTATTAACTTTGTCTTTTAGTAAAAATAAAAAAATAAAATAAAATAAAAATTAAAAAGAATACTCTTATTCTTCCAAAAGTTGCAATATTACCTTTGACCTTTCAGGAAGGTTCCAAAACCGTTCTTAGAGTAGAAAAAATCATTAGAATTTTGGACAAAATGTTTCTATCTAAATGATGTTCTTTTAAACTTAGTTCAGACAAGAGTTCCATTCACCCCCCTATCATCCACGTCGATTTTCTTTGAAACAACATTTATGAAAGGTTAAGTTAAATAAGTGGATAACACCCAAATATATATATATATATGAAAAATTTATCCATAAATCAATCGCTCATGTGAAAAAAAATACCTAAATTCAACTAAGATTAAGAAGATTCTCGAACTTAACCACAACATCAAGCCAGGTGAAAAAAACTGCTCAAGATAAACAACAACGTGACTAATATCAGCAACTAATAATCTGGCACGACCGAAGAAATTAATATCCACAGAAATATTTTTCCATCCCCTACTCCATTTCAGTATTCAATTCAACAAAATTGAAAGTTCAAATCAAACATTAACTAAATACGCTAACTAAGCTGCCAACAACTCAGAATTGAATTTCTCCTGAAACTTAGCTAAATTCACAGGACACTGATAAATCAAAACTGGTTTATTCAGTTAATTCTGCAAAGGCCAATACGAGTACAAAACCAGATTAATCAAAGTCTCCCAATTAACCTCTAACCTAGTCTAGAATGGGGAAGAGGGATGAAAAAGAAATGCGACTGTTAGAATCAGAGTAGGAGAGAAGTGAAGAGAACCTTGTGGATGCCAGAGGCCTTGAGGGAAGCGATGGCAGACGAGGCGGCGGCGCCGACGAAAAGCGAAGCAACGGCGAAGGCCTTAAGGGGCATGACGCTGGAATCGCCGATAAATCCTCGCCGGAAAGAGGCGATACCCCAACCGAACTGCGTTGCACCGGCCAAAGCCCACCACCAGTGGGCGTTGCTACCACCGTCGCTTCCTCCGTTCTCCTCCATCTTTCTTTCTCTGCTTTTGCTTTGCTTTCTTCCCCATTCAGTCGCCGTCGCCGTCGACAATATAGAACCCGTGTAGGTGGTAGGCCATCGTTAGTGGGCCTGGGCCTAAATGTTACCATGCTGGGCTTACACTCTTCATGGGCTTAAACTTCAAATTGATCCCAAATTCTTCGCTTACTATTGTCCGAACAGTTTAGTTCATATATGAATCTGGACTTTAAAAAGTGTTTAATGCATTTTTAAATTTTTAAGTTTGTATTTATTTGATTTTTCAACTTTGGAATATATTTTGTGGATTCTTAAATTTTTTAATTTTGTGTTCAACAAATTCTTTTAATATTAAGTTTATATCTAAAAGATTTTTAACTTAAAAATCTTTTTCAGAACTTGAGATTATATTATACATAAAATTCAAATCAGTTTGTTTTTTAATTTTTTTAATATGTCAATTACCTATTAAATATCACATATCAAATTCATAATTTATGATACCATTTCTATCCTTCATGCATTTTTCTTTCACAGTTAAGATCTCAATTGAAAACCATTTATTTTTAAATTTTTAATTTTTCTAAGTTTATAAATACGACTTTCACCTAACTTTATATCTACATTTGAGAAATTTTTTAAATTTCAAGTCAAATTTAGAAAATTTAGAAAGAAAAAAAACTATATAGTTTAGAAAATTTATTGTTGTTTTTTAAGTTTATATAAGAATTAAGTTATACGGGTCCATTTTTATAACCATTTGGTTTTAGAAACTACACTTCTATTATTTATTATTTGATGTCAGTTAATTACACGTAGTTTTTTTTTTTGAGAAATAGTTTTGAAATTAATTTTCAGAATGCTCCCAGACAAATTTTTTTTTTTTCGTTTGTCTTTGTTCGTAAAATAGAAATAAAAATGTAAAGGCAGTTAATATTTCAGGTGCAACTTTTTTGAACATGGAGATAGGCAATTTTGAAAAAGAGTAGAGAGATTTTGGTATATTTTCCTTTTTGGGTTCCTTTTTCTTTTTTTATACGTGACATTGTTAAAGCATTAGATGCTTCAGAATCTCAAGCGGCCAAAAAAGTTTCAACTTCAATTTTCGCTATATGTTTTTTTTTTTTTTTTTTTTAATATCTCCAAAAGAAAAAAAAAAGAAAGTAATATATACTTTAAGATTACATGTTTTTCGCTTTTTTTTTTTTTTTTTTTTTTTTTGGATGTTGATGTTAGAATAGAAGTCGAAGATGGAATCTCTCATAGTTTCTATTACCATCACACTTGCGAACTCAATATTTCAAACCCTTTTTTAAGACTCCCGCCCAAAAAAAAAAAAATCAATCATTTAATATTTTTTTATATATATCAAAATGTTGAGATGCATGTATATATATGGAGTAACAAAGCTTAATTGAACGTCGTCTCTTCATAAATAATAACAATAATAATAAAATTAAAAAGATAAAGATAATATTATTATTATTAATAATTAAACGTTATTCTACCATAAAGGCAATTATCAAAGTTGGTTGTTTTTAGTAAATTCATAAACTAAAATAAATGTTTAGAAGGCCAGTGAGATCCAAATATTGTGTATAATTGCGAATGTAAAAACGTTATTTTTTTTTTTTATAATATTATAATTTGTTAAGCTTATTATAAAATCATTGTATTTCTCAAAACTGTCTATAAAAATATTGTTGTTTTTAAATTGGTGAGATTGTAGTTTCTTTTTTCTAACTCATTTATAAAAATTAATATTCTAGTTTACAAACTACTTATAAAAACATTGTTGTTTCAAATAGTTGAGATTCGAATGTAAGTGTGGTGGGAGGAAGGATCATGTGCGGGACCATCAAATTAAACCGACAATTTTGAGAGATAAATATCTACCTATTTAAAACTACAATATTTTCATAAATAGTTTAAAAACTACCCTGTCTTTTTAAATAGGTAGCAAGAAACTACAAAATAAACAATATTTAAAAAAAAAAAAAATCAATGTAAAAACAACTTAACTAGTTAAAATTTTACTTATAACTTCTTGAACATCAAATTTTTCCATCTCTCTGCTCCTTGTTGAACAAAAAAATGTGTATCATGAAAAGAAAAAAGAAATCAATTGAATTTGTCTATTCACCAATATTAGTCATGTGCCAAATTTAAAACCTACTTGTTAATGTATGTTATATAATATTTATCTCACAGTTAGTTAGTTGTAAAACACGATATTCATTTTGTCTCGACCTCTTCTAGTAACTTTATCAAAGAAAAATGTAGTGGGTATTATGCTGTAAATAATAAATCTAATAGTTGGTTTAGTCTTTAAATTTTACGTTATTGTCTAAAGTGTAAATTTTAAAAATGTCAAACGGATCATTAGATATTAAATTTTGTATTTAATGGACTACTAACACATTTTAACAATTTATAAAATTAACAAATATAGAGTCGAATTTATTATTTAATTTAATGAGCTCATTAATTTTGAAAATATCAAAATATGTAAATGACCATCACACACAACATTATAAATTCATACTTATAGAGGTTTATGAATTAATTAAACACAAAAATAAAATTTTGAGATTTATGAAATGTTTATGAAAGACATAAGAATTTGGAGAGTGAAATTAGAAATAAGTATATAATGTAAAGATGATTAGGAGGGTGGGGGCGCGTGAATGGTGGGAGCGTGGGTAAAAGGAAAGAGTATCCAATGATTGTGGACAAGTGGGCTGTCTGAAGAAGGAGAGACAATGCAACACACACGAGTGCAATGATGGGACCACGTGTTGTCCCCCATCCTGCATGTGAACTCCTGCATGTTCCCCACGTGACCTCCACTTCTCTCACTCTTCTTATCCCACCCCCACTCTCAACCTCCTCCTCCTCACGCGCCCCACCCTCCACTTTTCTATATTAACAAACCACTTTTTAAATGGTTCTTAAATATAGTAAAATAAATTAAAATATTTATAAATATAACAAGACATTACTGATTAATAAACCACTTTTTAAATTGTTATTAAATGTAATAAAATAAACTAAAATATTTATAAATATAACAAGACATTACTGTTTATAAGTGATATGATAAAAACTGTTAAACTATTATCATCCGTCACTAACATTAATAGATAGTGATATTATGCTATATTTAAAAATATTTTTAGTAATTTTATCATTTAATATAATTACTCCTACTTTTTAAAGTTAACTAAAGTTTAGTTCGCGATGACAGTAATTTTAAAGAGGAAATAGATTAAGTAAATTAGTAGTTAGTAAAGTTAAATTTTGAAAATGAAAAGGTTATTTATAGAGTTGGGTAAATCAATACTAAATTGTTGTGTTTGACTTTAGTGATTAAAGTAGACATATTATTATTTTAAACATTTTTTAATACTTTAATTGCTATTTATTTTGTTTGATAAAGTATTTGGCGAAGCAATTATTATAATAAATAATATCCAACCAAATGTTATTTCAATTATAGTAGAAGCATATAACAATAAGATAAAAAAAAATTAATTGGAAAGATCTTCTTATCATCAAATTTATAACAATATAATCTATAGCTTTTTACCCATCATTCACGTGAATTCACGTGCACGTAGATTGTTTTTTAGATGAAAAATAGTAATGACGGTTTTAAACCCTTCTATAGAGTTCAAATAATATCACGTATACCATTGTAATTAATTTACATGTATGCTACTACGTCAATATTTATCATTTGTTTTAATAGAAAATATATATCTTTTGGCATAATTTAAAAGTTTTGTTGTAATTTTTTTAACAAAATTCAAAATTTAAAGGTAAAATTTAAAATTTTCAATATTTGTAGAATCTTGTATTATTTAATGTATGTTGTATTTATTAACTAGTCATTTTGAATATAACTCATCGACTTCAATTATTATCTAAAAAATATTGATGATATCTTACTATGTAATAACTATTGTTGAACTAAAAGATGTATATCATTTTAAATAATGTGACTTTCATGTTTTTTTTTGTCGGTTATGTTATTGAATTTTAAATTCTATTTATTTAAAAAGAAGACACTCATAAAACTAAGTAGAGTAGATACACTAAACTCCTAAAAAATAATTGAGGAATACCAATTTGTAAAACAAAAGACACCCTATCATCTTCTTCAAATAAAGAAAAAGTTAAGTTAAACAAAATTAAGACCCCAAAATTTAACAAAGGCCGTCGTTGCTTGAGCAAGATCACGACAACTGCCCCACCTTAAGTAACATTAATAGAAAAAGAAATTGTTACTAATCCCCTATGTTATTTTGTAGGAAGCAAGTGAAGACTACCATGTATAAGATGTGGGAGTGTAAGTTCGTTAAAATATATATATATATATATATATATATTCCTTGCCTACATTAATTACTTGGTTTTTTAGATGCTTTCAGAATCGTTCGAGTGTCACTAATTGTTGGAATGAGTAATTGGAACACATTAAAGAGACAGGTTAGGAAGTCGCGACTATTAAATTTAGTGGTTGTATTGTTCTCCTTTTGATTGTGGAATCTAATTGCGTCGACCGTGTGTCCATGCTAACAATCAGGAGGAGTGTGTTCTATTGGAGCTACATAGCTTAGTGGAGGAGATATTGTTTTGTTCTCTGGGATTGCTAGAATTGTGTGCTTCGCCTAATTTTCAAAATGGTCCATTTTTTTCCCTAAATTTTTATTGATAAATTTTTGGAGAATTTTTAAAAATAAAAAATAAGGAAAATTATTTACACAAAATAACAAAATTTTTAGATAATTGTGATACACGTTGATAGGAGTTTATCAAAGTCTAGTAGTGATAAAAATATTAAAAGTCTATTATTGATAGATACTGATAGAAGTTTATCAATATCTATTAGTGTATTTTTTTTTTTTACTATTTTCTATAAATAATTTAATATTTTTTTATATGTAAAAATTTTCCTAAATTTATTTTAGAATTCACCGGATAAAACAGAATAATTGGAAATATTTTTAGCATTTTTTTTTTCTTTTAATAAGATAAACCTGTCCATTTTAAAATTGAAAATATATTTAACATTTTAAAATTAAGATTGAAAAAGTAAAGAGAGAGAAAAAGGGATAGCAATATCATAAATTTGATGGATACAAGTTGTGATAGCGGAATTTTGTAATTACTGACCAGCAATAGCGACACACGATAGGCCATAATTACATGAAAAGGACAATTGGGTATCAATTTTTTTTAAATGACAAATCGTTACAAAATTCAAGTTGTCGAGACCAACCAAATTTTTTAACTAAACTAATGTTGCACTCAAAGTTTAGGCCAAATAAAATAATATTATAACAGTCATGTTTTACACACAAATGCTGTCGTCTCTCTAATTATTTTTTCATATAATAATAATAATAATAATAAGACATTCCTGACTTTTAATTATCTCACTAATAAATATTAAAATTTAATATATTCATGAAATTTCAATTTTGAACCTATACATTCTTATCATATTTTTTTTTAAATGATTAAAGAATCTTTTAAACATAAAATTAAACTTGGTAAATAATAAGATAGTGATCTTTTAAATTTATATCTAATAGGATTGTGAATTTTATCAAATAGATAGAGGACTTAATAAATACAAAATAAAAAATTTATGAACTTACTAAACATTTTCTAATTCATAAATTTGTATATGATTTTTACAATTTGTTTGACATAAAATTAAAAGTAAATAGATTAAACTTAAAATTTAACTTTGTTTATTTGTGTTTGAAAATCCACAGTGGCACTTTTATTTTTTAAATTTTTTAATAATATATGAAAATACATATGTTGATAACACTAAGATAACACTGTGCTAGTTGAGTTATACTTATTTGGTTTATTATTATTATTATTCTTGTTATTATTATTAAAAGGTGACATTTTATTAATTTATTTATAAAATTCTTTATCTTAAAAGGTAATATTAGTTGTTTTTATTTATATGTTTATTTTAAGTTTTGGAGTTAAAAAAAATCAAACCATTAACTTTGAAAGTGGTAATGAATTTTAAATATATAAACAATTTTATATTGATCGTCAGTTACGATAATCTGTTCGCTTTTGAAAATCTAGTTTATATAAAGATTAGTTTTACTTGCAAGTTTTTTTTTTCATGTTATCTAATTTTAAAAATGTCTCAAGATCCAAGACAATTTTTGAAGAAAAAAAAAAAAGTATCTTTATTTTGAAAATTTAGCTACAATATTAAAATGCTTATTTAAAAAATATGTAATTGTGTGAAATATGTAAAATTTAAAAAGTATAAAATTGAAAATGAAATTAGCTACCAAGCCATACCTAAGTAATATACCACAACTTTATAATGTCTATCTAAAAAAAACTTTATGATATGATATCTCCCTCTTTTATTATTTAGTTGGGAGCTATATGAAAAAATTGCTAATTCTGAGATATTGACTTTTCAACAATTGATTTCACTTTGTTTATTTAGTTTTGGTTAAATTACAACTTTAATTTCAAATTTATATCTATTTTATTCATAAGCTTTTAAAAATATCTAAAATGTCCTTCAATTTTGTGTAAATAATAGATCATTTGCTATATTATAATTTATCTATTAGATATATAATTAAATTTATGTCCAATGTAGGTTTAAGATTTTAATTTTATATTTAGGGGATACATTAATTTTAAAAAATAATGTCAAACAAGTCAAAAAAAAAAAAATTAAAGATTCATTGACCATTAAACATCTATTAGCACGTTTTTAAATTAAAAAAATTAATTGGCATAAACGTAAAAATTTAAAAATTTTCATAAAAAAATCTAATACTTATTTTTTAAAGTTTAAAATTTTATTACGTACAAAATAAAAAATAAAAAATTCTATTAATTATTTCAGAATCTAGTGAAAACGAAAAATAAAATGGAGAAAAGAAAATAAATGTGGGGCAGAGGAATCGATTGATCGATGGAAAGAGTAGGCTTCCATTATCATCTAGATTCTAGAAGCTTTCCCTCAAAATGGTCCACACATTACAGATAATGGACTTGTGAAATAACCCATCAATTTTTATTTTATTTTAATTTATTTATTAACCATCTCAAACACATCAATTATCAATTATCTATATGTGACATATCCATTTATATCTGCTGACTATACAATACATTCATTGATTAATCCTTTCAAGAGACAAATCAAATTTATACTTTTCCTTTCTTTTTCTAATTCAAATTTGTATTGTTCCTGCCTCCAGTCCCTTAGATAAATATAAATTTGAATCTGTAACGTTGAGGAAGGTCTAACACGTGTAAATTAATATTAATTTGTGAAAAATTAACATTGTAGGAGTTTGAATACAGAATATAGTAAACCTGCCATGATGCCATTTTAAATTGCTGATTAACCCAAAATTTGAATTTTACGAGTGAAGACAAATTTAATCTTATGTCACTGACATTTTTTTTTCTAGAAATGAGATTTATTTTTCTTGTTTTAATTATTTATAAGATTTATTACATTTTATTTTAAAAAAAGAACTTTAGTAACCTTAGTTATAGCATAAACAAAAAAAAAAAATAAAAAAAAAATAATTTGTTCCCATTTCACTTCAAGATTTTTTTTCAATTCTCATCATTATTAGTTATGTCTTGTCATTTTCCTTACCGTAATTTTCATACTTCTCCATGAACATTTAAATTTTCAGCAAAATTCTTAAAACAAAAATAAAATTTTAAAAACAATATATATATATATCATTAACTCAATTTATTTAAAAAAAAAAAAAGACACAATCCTAATTGTCTATCATGTTTACTATTTTGTAACCAACTTTTCTCATCATTTGTAATCTAGACTAAAATAATTTGTACCTCAAACATAATATTATAACTCAGATGGTTATAATAACTTATGCAACACCTTAAACAACCCAAAATAGTTATCTAGTGGGGCCTAAAAAGATGTATGTGTATTATTATTATTAGGTTAAAATATCATTTTAGTCCCTATATTTTGAATTGTCTAATTTTAGTCTCTGCACTTTCAATAAAATTTAAAAATAGCCTTTATTATTAGATTAAAGTTAATGGTTTGCTGGGTTGGCAAAAAAAAAATGTCAAATATGATATGGTAAGGTGAGTTAAATAAACAATGGGCCGGGCCGGGCCGGGTCAGATTAGAGTGAACATTCACTGGAGTTTTTCAAAATCCCACATTCTGAAGCAAAAAATGGTTGAAATGAGAGTTGAAATCACGCTTTGTTCTCTTTGTCAACGGGGTGAAAATTTTTAGAATTGAAAGCAATGGCTAGTCATGATCGCTGTAGGTGAGTGTTGGAAGATTTGTTGTTTGACATTCTTTTATAGTGTAGAGAAGTTCAATAAAGTTGTGTATTATTAGAGTAGTCGGAAATTAGAGCTGGTGATTTAGAAATTTGAATGACTTTGGTAGGTTACAGGGTTCAATTGTGTTTGTAAATCTACCAAATATGAAAAATTTAGATGGTTGGAGATATTTTAGGTTGCTTTTCATAGTCATTAGTTATTGAAAATTTCCACCCTAATCTGATGCGACCCATTGTTTATTTAACCATAATTGTTGACTCTTCAATTTTTATAATATTTTGCATTTTTTCTATCATTTTTTCTTTTGCCAACTCACCCGACTATTAACTTTGATTTAACAATATAGACTATTTCTAAGCTTTACTAAAGTATGAAGATTAAAATTGGACAATTCAAACTTTAGAGACCAAAATAAAACAAACAACAAAATATAAACACCAAAATGATATTTTAACCTTATTATTATTGTAAAATGTGTCATAATCAATGTTTCTTTATATTTACAACAACTTGTTAATTACATTTACTTATTTATTTAGGGAATAAATTATAATTGACAAAATTTATTTTTCGAAAAGCCATTTGCAAACTTATTTTAATTATGAGATTTAATATGGATTTTAGTGTTATTATGTCCTTTCAAACATGTTTTTTTTTATCGGTTAGATATAAGTACCAACCAAAGTGGGAGAGACATCATTAATTAATTCAAAAGTTATTTTAAATACTATATATTCATTGTGTTCACATATACAATACTTAACTTAAAACGAATATTAAGATAATCATTACAAATTAGTTCCTATCCTTCGATGTTACTTAAAAACATAGATAAGTTTATGCAAAAAAAAATTTGTTCGGTGGTAAAAACATGTTTTCAATCTCAACAATTATTCATTTCGTAAAGGTAACATTTTTAGTTTTGAATTTAATATTTAATTCATCTTTAAAGTTTTAAATTGACATAATATTTGACTGTTAAGAGAAAGTATAACTCATGTAAAAATTATATATTTATCAGTCATGCTATAGTTAATGTTATATAATTAATGGTTCACTTTACCTCAAAATTAATTAAAAGTTAATTTAAAAATTTAAGAACCAATTAAAAATCAAAGTTAAAATTTGAGAAGCAAAAAAAATGTTATATCTCAAAACTCAACTCATGAACCAAATAGAAATTAAATTTAAGTCTCATAGATTAAAATTGTATTTTTTACGTGGGAAAATATCAATCTTGACCTCAAAATTGTATAAATCTTAACCTAACCATATTAAATAAACATGGTTTTAAGAACATCCTGCTTATCTAATATGGTATCAGAGCTCATGAAACTAAAAAATATTCCTTCCAAAATTTGGGATCCGAGCAAACATTGATGAACCAAATAGGCACTATCTCAAGGGGACATGTTAAAGATTCCACATTGAAAATATGGAGATACTGAAAGATAAATGTGCATGCAGCGGAATTTAATTTGACCAAATTTCACTCTAAGATGCTTAATTTTGAGGATTAAACATGCAATTAAAAAAGAAAAACCAAGTTTCAAGAACACTTACCCTTGAAGCTCCAAATTCTCCTTCAATTTTTAATGGAAATCAACACCACTTGGTTGTAGACCACCACAAGAGTCTTCTCTACTATTCTCTAGGCTTAGATTGGATGGTGGGATCCAATATTTGTGGTGAATTTGAGAATGAATGAAGGTTGGGGAAGAAAAGAGTTATGTAGGATATTTTGCAAAATTAACCATTAATTTCACAAAATTCTTAACCCCAATTAAGCCAAAATAATCTCTATTTATTGAAGAACAACATGCAATCCAATTGCATCAAAATTTGACAACTCAAATTCTCAAATTGTTGGCTTAATGTGAAGCAAACAACTAAGCAACTTGCTTAGTTAGTGGGAAAATCCAATTTTCAAAAATCAATTTTAAACTCTATTTTTAATTAATTTCCAAAAATGAATTTAAAAATAAATTTTAGTTTGATTTTTTAAAAATAAAAAATAATTAATTAAATAAAAAACAATTTAATATTTAATTAATTAAATATAATATTATTTTAATATTAAATAATAAAATAATATTATTTTTCCCACTTTTCTCGATTTTTCCAAAAAAATCGATATGAATCCCTATTCATATAATTAATATTTAAATCATATTTAAATATTATAAATAACTCTATTTGTCCGTTTAATTCATAATTAAACGTCGATATATCGTATATATTCGACTTTCATTCCTTAAGTCAAGATTGAACTATTCAAACTTACTCACCACAACATCTAAGATTTTAGTCCATTTATGAGCTAGTAGAGGGACCTAATAGACCTATAGATCATGAGCTCCAACGATCCGAGATTAACCGGTCAAACTTTTTAACCTAGTTAACCAACATTCCTTAACTAACGGGACACTCCACTAAAGCTCGTAGCTGCACTCTCCTCACTGTAGATATATTTCTATCCACTTGATATAACCATAATAAGTAAGTCGATCCTTCACAGGTTGTTCGTAATCACAGCTAGGTCAAAATTACCGTTTTACCCCTAAATTACATCTTGTTCCTTAAGTCCCACTGATCCTCTAATGAACAATTGGTTTGTGATCCTATCACTAAACTGAGTCCCTCTCGGGCCAATGAGAGGGTGGGGCCCCTTGTTCAAGATCCGAAATCAGTACTTAAGGGGACAACCTATCTACTAACCCTAAATCGGGTAGGAGTGAATTCCTTCTCGCAAAACTATGTCCCCAGCTATCTACTCGGTCTTACCCCTGAAATGGGAGGCTTATTGAGTCGGCGCACCTGGGCCACTTTCACCCATGCAGATCTAAGGATAATCCCGAATAAATAGGAGTTCATAGTTAGCTCAAGATTAAGATCGAGTTACCTAGGTCATCTAGTTGAAATAGTCAGTATTTGACAGTAAACGGCATTATAAAGTAATAGTGACTATTTCGTGGTCCGGTCTTATGCAAACTCATTGCATAGAATGCCCCCACTCACATGTCTCCACATGAATAATTTAGGATCACATCATTTGTATCAAATACAAAGTAGGCCACATTCAATAGTGTCTCCAAGATAAGGTACCCAACCTTATCCTTATACTATAGACCGTTTTGGCTATTTACTTGATCTTGATCCATTTTTATGTCATTACATAAAGTTCAAGTTTTCATACTAAAGCCATGGGTTCTTAGTTTATTGGATTTAGAGTTATATTAACAACAATTCACTTTATTCAATAACAAGTTTACTGAATAACATCGATAACAACTTTATTGATAAATAGAACACACGTTAATGTTTACAAACTACGAGTTTTAGGACATAAAACCCAACAGATATCTCACAACCTTTATAAGATACGTCAATCGATCCTCCTATTATGAATTGGATATGAGAAATAGGCTTGTGTTATTTAATATGGCATGGTTAGGACTCCACGTCTTTTAAAGATACACGAGCTATTCTATTGCCAATTGATTTTGAGTTTGAACAAAACTTCATATCTATCTAATATGGTATACTGTCAGTTGTTTTGAAATGTAACTCCATACTTATCTAATAATCTAAACTTTCAATTTTATTAAATTACACCTCAAATTAAGGTAGTTGTTGCAATATAGGTACCTCAAACTAAGATAGTTGTTGCAATATAGCTCTAAACCTTAATTTTTTTTTTAAACATATGCATGGTATGAAACTAATAAAACTTTCATAAAAAATGACATTAGAACTATTTTTTTTTAAATTTATGAATTTTGGTACTAATTTGTCTATTAATCAAATTTATTTTTGTTCAAACTTTATTTAAAAAGATTTTTATACATTGTTTTTTTTTTAAAAAAAAAGCATGCTAATTAGTAAAAATTGGAGGGAGGATAGAATTTTAATATTTATTTAAATTTAAGGTGAAAATTTAAAAAATTTAAAAGTTTAGTTCTAAATTGATACAAGTCAAATTAATTTTGTGTCTGTTTATTGATTTAAAATCATAATGGTTAATTAATTGTTAAAGAATGTTTGACTTTCGGTTCTCAAAATAAATATGTTTTTTTTTTTTGGAAAAAGAAACAAATATGATTATTGTCTTAAAAAATGAAAGATATATTATGTTTAGGTCAAGTAGATAAATGAGTTACTGAAAATAGATTAAATTATATTTATTAGGCTTTTATTGACAATTTAAAATCAGTCACAATGGAATTGAAATCCAGAAGTCAAATCCCATGTTTATAGAGTTTATTTATTATATAGTTTGAATTGGAATTGGAAGTAGCATTTGCATGTGATAGCGTTATGGGTAACCCCTCCTTCACCAAACTCCTCACGCGTCCACAACACCACGCGCCATAGCTCCATCACGTGGGCCCTCCGACATCTGAAAAACCTATGGATATAACCAATTTGCCTCGTGATGTGGAGCTGTCAAGGAGGGGTAGAACCATTGGGCCCCATTCCCTTCTGGGTCCCACTGCACGTGATTTGGAGTAGAATAATCATGAACTGATAATTTATTGCGCGTGGCATTCACATCAAGCGCGTGGACACGTACTCGGTCAACGAGCGGGAAAGCCGCTTTTTTCTTTTAAGTAAAAAAAAACTCAACTGATCTGCTTTTTGAGTTAACCATGGTAAAACTTTTTTGACGCAACCATGGTTAGTTTTTTAGGGTTAAAAAGTTAAAACCCTAACAAGAGGGTTATAGAAAAGCCATTTTATCATGATTGAGCCAATAGCCTCTCTGACAGAAGTGATGATTAAATCTACACCCCTCGTGTCTCTCTCTCTCTTATTTTATTTTTATATATTTATTTAATTCTCTCTCTACCTGTATATATAGTCCCATCCATGCTTTTACTCTGCTGCAAATTACCAGCAAAAGCTATGACATCTCTCTGCTGCACCGTCTGCCCAATTTTCCCACCATTTTCTTTCCTCTCTGCTTTCCCGGAATCCAAACACTAATTAATTACTCCCACTTCTTTCTCGCATATATTTTTCGTCCTTGCATTTCCTTTCGTTTCGTTCTGTTCTGTTCTGTTCTGTTCTGTGTAGTGTTTCATTCTTGGAGGAAGAACTGAGAATGGGCGGGAGAGATGACGAGTTGGGACTGAGTTTGAGTTTAGGGTTTGGAGTTACGACTCAGCCTTCTTTTCAGCCGACTCACATGCAGAGGCCGTCGAATAACTCCATGCATAATCACCTCCGCAAGAGTTCTTGGAATGAGCTTTTTCAATTTTCTGGTAATTTATTGATTTCGTGTGTTGTTAGATTTTCATTCGGTTTTTATTCTATTGCTCTACTTTGTTTGTTTTAGAGTTTTAGTGTTGGATCTGTGATTATTTTGAACGATTATATGTCATGTTTTCCGATTTCGCGATTATCGTTCGTTTCTGAGAGAACTGATGATTTTGATAATTTACGAGCATTCATTCGATTGAGTTTCTGAACCGTCGTTACTGTTTTCTCGGTTTTTCGGTAGATCGAAACACCGATTCGAGGTCGTTTCTTAGGGGAATCGACGTGAATCGGCTGCCGACGGGCGTGGACGGTGAGGAAGAGAACGGCGTTTCATCTCCGAACAGTACGATTTCTAGCATCAGTGGAAAGAGGAGCGAGAGAGAAGCGGCCGGAGACGAGGCGGAGGCGGAGGCTGAGGCAGAGGCGGAAGCCGAGAGAGCCTCGTGCTCGCGAGGGAGTGACGATGAAGACGGCGGAGGCGGCGACGGTGACGCCTCGAGAAAGAAGCTGAGGCTATCGAAGGAACAGTCAATGGTTCTTGAGGAGACCTTCAAAGAGCACAATACGCTCAATCCAGTAAGTGGCAATTTGGTCATTTCGTACGATTCTTCTCTGCCCGGTGGGAAGGGATCGATTCCCTTCAACTTCATGTAATATAAATGACTGGTGGCAATTTCGGTAATTATTGCGTTTGACGAGGGCGTTTTAATTTCTATCCGGTTCAGTTGTAATCAAAAGATCTAATTGTACTTAATTTAACATAATTGGGTTTATTGAGAAACTCTGTTACATACATTTACGTTTAATTTAACTTTAAATTAATTTGTTCGTTTATTTATTTTATTTTTTCTAAATGTCAGAAGCAAAAGCTGGCACTTGCAAAGCAGCTGAATCTGAGACCAAGACAAGTGGAGGTGTGGTTTCAAAACAGAAGGGCAAGGTGAGTAATTTCACTTACAAACTCGGGGTATTGTAGACATTTTACACTGTATAGTTAGAAAACTTAGAAGTCAATTCATTCCACATCCAGGGCTAGAATCGTAATCTCGTTAAAAGCGGAGGAGTTGTTGCTTTCGTAATTAATAAATGCTCTGCCTCTGCATTTAAGTAGGAAGGTCAAAATTGTCATATGAAGATTGTTGCATCCATCATCAATGATATTCTTTCTCCCCTCAGATTTTTTTTTTTTTTTAAAAAAGAATCCCAAATTCCCATTCGTCGAATTCCACGTGACCAAAATTTGAACTTTTCTTAATACCAATTTGGCCCCTATATGTTTCCATTTTATTTAGTCCCATTGCTATTGTATTGTTGATTTTTTTATTAAATTTTTTTGTTATCTATTAACAGTTTACTATAAATTTTGAAAATTTAACAAACTTAACAAGCTTGAGATCAAAATGGTAGTTTTTTTTTTGTTATTCTAAGGGGAATAGTTTAGTGGGATTAATTGTTGTGGAAATTGGATGGGGCAGGACCAAATTGAAACAAACAGAAGTGGATTGTGAGTACTTGAAGAGGTGCTGTGAGAATCTAACAGAGGAAAACAGAAGGCTACAGAAGGAAGTACAAGAGTTGAGAGCGCTCAAGCTTTCTCCACAGCTCTATATGCACATGAATCCTCCAACCACCCTCACCATGTGCCCTCAATGTGAGCGTGTGGCGGTTTCTTCGTCTTCTTCGACCTCGGCTGCTACGATCACACGCCATCCAGCAGCAGCTGGTGTGCAGCGTCCCTCGATGGCCATCAATCCGTGGGCGGTGGTGCCGATCCAACGTTGATCTGTTTCTTGTGTTTCCTTGTGGGGGATTTTGAGTTTAATTAATGTGTATGGAGGATGGAAATTTTTGTTTTGGAGATGTTGCTGGTGATTAGGTTGGTTAGCTCTGCCCAATTCTCTCCTTAACGAAACCAAGTTAGATTTTGTGTAGTGAGAGAGGAATGGACAATGAAATCATGTGGTCAAATCAAGATCAATGGAGTCACTTTTCTTTTGTCACAAACAATACAATTAAATAACTTGTTGATATTGAATATATATTAACATATATGGTCAGATAAATACATCAATTGACAATTAATATAGACGGGAAATGCCACTTTTAGCAGAAAGAGATTGTTCATTATAAGACCACCTACATTTTAAAAAGATGTATATCCCCCGCCCTACGTGGCCATGTTGAACTCCTAATCAAAAGAAAGAAAATATACATTATACCTTTTAGAAATAATGGCCACAGGAAATTTCTGATATAGTTATCCAAATAAGCTTTATTTCATTGGAAGTTCCCGCTAAAATTTGTAACTTCACGAGAAAATAATCCTAGTGCCCGGCTAGACCACAAAAAAAAAACACCAGCGTTGTTAGGCCACCGACAAACCTACACTGGAGTGTTTTTAGCGTACTATTGATAAGTGATTTCGAGTGTTATAGAATTGATCTAATGACTTTGTATCATTATTATAGGCTTCCACCAAACTCTCCACGTACCTTCTGAGCTCAATTTAGACTCTCTCATAAGCTCAATTTAGACTCTCTCATAAGTTTTTCTAACTCTCTCTGAGCTCTGTGGGTCTTTTAAACTCACTCTAGGCTCCCTCATGGGTATTCAAACTTCTTTTAGGCTCTTATATAGATTCTCTAAGCTCACCCTAGGTTTCTTCCCAGGTTCTGATCAATCCACTTGGACTAGCTTCCTAAAGCCACAGGTGACTATTGGTTGAATGCAGGTCTCATCGCCCTTGGTATGCCATTCGGGCCTATATCTAAGTCTCCTATCTCTCTAGACTTTTGGTGTTGGCCTATCTTGATAAATCTATGCATAAACACACAGATTTATAATTATTATTATTTTTTTTGTCTTCTCATTCTATTTAAAAAAAGAAAAGAAAAAAAAAAGAAAAAAAAGAGAGAAAAAACCCATATCGAAATAAGACGAAAAGAACAAATTCTATGGGCCAACACAAGCATGGGCTTTCAGAAATCAGACATATTGTGGGCCTTCATGTGCTTGGAAAGGTCTCTATTGCAAAAAGGAAAGTGGAGTGTATATTCAAAGTTGCCAACCTGAAAAATAGTAAAAAAATAAAGAAAAAAAATGTCTCATTTTAGCATATTGACATTGGCACTACTTCGAAATTACACTTTGAGTATTCCCTTTTTTTTTTTTTTTTTCCGGAAATAATATTTGAACGATTATCTCTCATGAATTACAACCCTTTTGTGTTTTTTAGACAATGTTTGACGCAACATAATTTCGAAATCATTCTATTTAATATTTATATATTTTTCCTTTTGAGATTTCCTCCTCCTTTTTTTTTTTTTTTTTTTTTTTTTTGTGTGGAGAGGTTACCTATGAAATATACATAATTTGTTCAAATAAAATAATGAGCTACTATTTTTTTCTTTGATTGTCTTTTTTTTTTTTTTTTTTTTGAGAAATTTCTTTGATTGTCTTTCTTTTAAGAAGTGATTACCATAATTTGATATAATTACATAAATGTCTGATTACATTATTCAAATTTTATTTGATTATGCATGATTTGATTTGAATACTGTTCGGAATTCAATTTTTTTTTTTTTTTTTTTACATTTTTAATATTTTAAGGCTACTAAGAAAGTTTAATAAATGTCTGAATGAACTAATTATTTTATATAAAAAAATAGTGGTAAAAAAAAAAAAATCAACAAATGAAACTTTTTACAAAACTTTTCTAAGTTACCAAAAAAATGTGATAATCTTAGCCGAAGATGGGTCATTTAGGAGGATTGGGATAAATGGCATTTCGGAAAATTCGTAAAAGGGCGCCATAAGAAATGAGATAACATATGATGTTAGTTAGAAAATTGAAGATAATGTCTTCGGAATAACACGGGAAAACGGCCATGCCATAGCGTTTTCCGCCATTTTATTTGCAGAAGATATGCTTATTACTTGCTCAACGCCCTCTCTTACCTCCGCCCATTCTATTTCTTGTAAGACCCATTCCACTCCCTATCTTCTTCTTTCATATCTTCTATTTTGCGAGTAATTTGGATTTTTCCGATCAAATGTAAAGTGATTAATACTTGCATTCTGGGAACGTTCTACTTTTGTATATTCACAATCAACTTTGCCCTTAATTGGGTTCTTCGATGGAATTTGCTCTTGATAGAACTCAGATTATCAATGTTTTTCGGAATTTACTTCGTATCATCTTGTTTGCTTTGCCCTTTATCGTCTTTAGTGATCTCTCCTTCCCCCTCTCCTCATTATTTCCTCACCTGCAAGTTCACCTTTTCGTAGTTGAGCTTCTCTAAGCTATTCATTTATCAGAACATATATATTTTCATTATAATATTGATATAATTAAATTTACTGTGTAACTCATCGGCTATATCAGAGTTAAGAATTTTTATGTTAATTTTATTTCCTCCCCAATTATATTTACGAATTTTTAAGAACACAGACAAAGTATTGATATAATTATATTTACCGTAATCTAACTTTTGAGTTCAGAAGATAAAGTGGCAATTTGACTGTTTTTCAATGCATGCCTCATTGAATTGGGAATATTGTATTGGTTCATCTTTATCTGTTCCTTTGGTTTTATAAGTCAATTGACGCCCTCTGGCAGACACGGCGTTTTCAGGATATGCAACATCAAGAGCTTTCATAACTCAAATCAAGCAAGTTCAGCGCTACTGCTCATGTCATAGTTTCAATCACAGCAGGTTAGACTTTGAGTGTTGGTTGATGATCGTGATTACTGATTTGTATTTCATAGTGAAGATGTGATTAGATATGTGCTGACCAGAAAATTTTCCGTGCACGCTCAGCGGAGAGAATTCTTATATATCATTATCCAATGAGAATTCCAGGCGAAAGATTCTCCTATTTTTCTTATCAACTACAGCTTTATTTCCAGCTCGGCATTCTTCTGCCAAGACAAAGAGTAAGAATCCATATGATGAAAGACGCTTACTAGAGCAAAACAAACGAAGACAAAGAGAAAACAATGCACCTGATGACTTTCCAAGCTTTGTCAGAGAAGGTATGGATCATGCTGCTATTCCATGGCTCTATCAGGGTATCATCAAGGCATTGCCTTTCTAAGTGTAACTCTGATGTCTTTCCTGAAAAAAAACAGAAAGTAAAATGTAAAATAAAGTCAAATGTATATAAAAATGACAGATTTTCTAATGTGTGGCTCAGGTTTCGAGGTTAAGGTAATAGCACCCGAGACCTATGTTAAACGTGACTCTGGGCTCATATATTGGGATATCGAAGTTGGTAATGGTGATTGCCCCAAGGATGGTCAGCAGGTTGTTTTTTTCTTCTTCTCTTTACAACTACAATATCTTTTCTTCAATTTTCTTAGAGAAACAAGATTTATCTTTTAGTGGTGTAATATTCAGAATTAGCAAACCTATATGGCGTAGTTCAAAGTGCCCCTATACTGTGAAATGAAGTATTAGCATTCTTATTAAGCCTTAACTTTGTCATCTGACACATGTTTCTATCCCTAGTTGATAATTGATAAAGTGGGCGGGAAGAGATTTTAGCATATAATCAGTTGAATACTGTTTGGCTTGCCCATTCGTTTGTCACATTTTATCGTGTCAGTATGAATTGAGAGTTCATTTTTATTAGAGAGAGAGAGAGAGAAAGAGATAGAGAGGAGAAGATGAGTCGAAAAATTAGATTTCCAGGAAATGAATTCCAATCTCTGATGTCAGCCAACAAGATTGGATATTTACTTACAATTCTCAAAAGATTGTTGGTCCATTGATGACTACTTTGTATAAGAATCTCAGAAGCATAATAAAAATGCTATATGCACGTGCACCTTTTACAGTAATAGCATGACTTAGAATTAGTTAACATAAGAGGATTTTAATTCGGATACATAGTTTAGTGATTAGGTCTCTCTGAAAGACAAATCTGAGTTTGAGGGGTGGAATTTCCAGGAACTTCAGAATGATCAATTGATCTCTGGAAATGTATGAAAAATGTTTCTTGGTTTCACCTGAATAATTGCAAGAACAATTCAAATGGTGTTGATAAAAATAATTCAGCAACCTATATATAAACAGCTGATTTTGTAATAAGTGATCAATATTTAATTTTATGTTGCATGTTTTTTACATTAGTGGAGTTTCTTGGTGTACATTGTGACTCTGAAAGTCCTTTCAGGTGATCTTTCACTATGTCGGCTACAATGAGTCTGGGCGTCGAATTGACAGCACATACTTACAGGGTTCTCCCGCCAGAATCCGTGTGGGCACTAATGCATTGGTCCCAGGTAGTTAAATTACGCCCCACCATCACCACACACAACCACACAAAAGAGGGAAAAAAACGCTCACCAATCTTGTAAAAGCAAGAAGAGATTGACTTACAGTTGAAAATAATCAGATAGCATCTGAAAGAGAAATATTGCAGGATTTGAGGAAGGAATTCGAGGCATGAGACCAGGGGGAAAGAGGAGAATAATAATTCCACCAGAACTTGGACCACCTGTGAGTTCTCAAGCATATGATTATTGCTTTAGTTTTATACAAACATCGTAAATTTCTTGTAACTGATTGTTATATATGCAGCAATTTTTAATCATGCAAGGAAAGACCACCCATAATTTGATCTCCCATTTGCTGCACTTGTATTTTCACGGCATAGAATTCATCTCCAGCTAGACAACCCTCTATCTTTTACCATGAGATTGTTTATATTAGTATAGAAAATTAAACGACGTTTTCTTGCTTAGCAGAAAACTAGAATCTCAATAGGCGAGAGCACACTAATATTGGAGAAGAACATACTAGGTTGGGGCAGATTAGATAGTCGCCCAGTCAAGATAAAGGAGAAATATAATGGAGGAACTCCAGAAGGCATTGGCAAATAAGTTGAACTAAATAAGAGGACGATAATAGTAAACGTACAAGGGGTGAAATGAATTCAACCCAAGAAGTCAATATGTTTACAAAAATTTCATCAAACAAGCTTTAATAAAAAAGAAAAGAAGCAATAGTTGCAAAAAGTTATTTTGGAAAAAAAATAGGAGTAATTGATTGTGAAAACTGAAAAGCCTTTGAAATACACCCGGAAAACCCTCAAAACTTGATACTCTCTAAAATTTTCCCCCATTCTTTACAATATAAGGTTCTGTGTTTTCTTTCAGAACGAATTTCCAGAGAATGGACCTTACTAATCCAGAAAACCTTAGTTCTATATTTAAACCAGTGACCACAAAGTAGATGTTCTAAAAATCTCGAAGCTTGTTGGAGAAGCACAGCAATGGGTATAATTCCTTTTGGAGTTTATTTGAAGATCTCTTCGTGTAGGGACATTGGACGAACAGGCTCTCTGGATCTTCATTCTCAGTAGACACACTAATATGGAGAAAGGCCAAAGAAAGGAATGACCTTCCAATCAGTCTTGTTGACTCCTCTTAATGTTGGCCAGATGAAGAATTCAATATCTTTAGGATTTCTTTTTAAATAGTAAATAATTTGAAACAGCTTTGGGTCAGAACACTGAGGTTGCTATTCTTGATTGACAATCTTTTATACTGAATATCTGAACCATATTCTTGATTGACCAAGCTTCGTGAATGGCCATCTAATGAATTTAAAAAAAAAAACATCGAGTTATTCAGAGATCCACACATCTTCCTTAGAAGAAATATTGTCACCCTTTCCTGCCTTTATAGGAAAGGAAAGTTTCACAAAGATGTTATATTCGATAATGAATCTCCTACGAATTTTTTACTTTAGACCTCTTCTTTTGGCACAACCAATCTCCCTTAAGAACCTCATACTTGCAACCTCATATTTGCAACAGTAGAGTTCTTTAATGCACTCTCTTGTGAAATTTTTTGTTACCATTTAGATGCAACAGCCACTCTTTTCTGCATCAAATTATCGTAAACCTAAACCTCCTGCGAGCAGATGAAGAACTGAAGTCCATTCAATTAAAGTGAATTCCTCCTTTTTACATAACCTCGTTTGCATAGTCATTCATACTTTTCTCTCATCTTCCCTTAGGTACATCCTTTTTGGAACGAATGAAACTTCTTCTTAGATATATATAATCTGACGCTTATCCTTCTTACATGTAATATGAATGGGAAGTTTGTGATTAAATTCAAAGAAAACTGCAGAATGGGCATGATACGAGAGCATATTGCCTTGTCATAGAGCTACAAACTCGCTCTTTGGCCATTCTTATCTGCCAGCCTCTGAAACTGGATTCTGGTAGTTTTCTGCTCCACTTCTTTTGTGCATTTCTTCCATGCAAGTAAGACAGGAGGAATTCTGGATCTCAGTTATCTAATCAGATTTGCAGATAAACTTCATTGTTTTGTCTTGGAGTAAAATTGTCTTCACTGTTCCCATATCTTGAAAAACTTACGGATACCCATGTCTTACTGCTTTAAGTTGAAAAGGCAGAATACTTGTTTGCTTACCTTGGTGGTCACCGTTTTTTATGTTTCTGTGAAAAATCTGATATCTGATGATTTATCTCAATTGATTTTGACTTTTGATTATCTACAGGTGGGGCCTTCCACATTTTTCAGCTCAAAGCAGTTTGAAGTCTTTGATGTGGAACTGTTAAGCGTCCAGGATTGTCAGAGGAGGACAATAGCCTTTTACTCTGATATTGTTTGCAACTAGAAATTGAAGGCTGTCTTTTTGAGGTATTAGGGTCTTTGAGATGAATCGACCTAAGAATGTCCATACTGCTCTATGTATATGCTGAACCTTTTGGAAAATAACCATTAATTCCTCTCCACCTCCCACCCCAAGTGAGATGTTTTTACAGTGATTGATCATTAGATTAAAGATCAGATTACCAAGTTGCATTTTTTTTCTTCCTCTCTCTCTCACCTTCTGGATAAGATCTCTGACCCGACCTTGGAGCACGATCATAACTTTGCTTATCTACCATTTGCAAAGAGTTTGTAGCTATTCACGTGCATATAACATGTTTAATGGATAAGACATCAGTTACTATCGTAAAAGTTATCGATTCAATCTTCAATTATGTAATTGTTGAACTAAAAGATAAGTATTCACAACTATTTTTAATAAGACAATTACAAGTGATGAGAGTTTATCATTGATCAATGGATGTTGAATAAGAATTGAAGATCGATTTATCAGCTTCATTTGAAAAATGCTTCTGTATTTGAATAAATTTGTTTGTAATAGAGGTAACTTACACCACAATAGTGATAAATGAGGTACGTCTATAACTCAAACAATGGTTTAAAACACTCCTCCAGTATGACGGGTTTTGAGGTTGATGAGAACAATGAACGGTCATTCAAATTTTAAGTTAAGATTTACAATGTAATTAGTTTTGTCGATTTAACTTGTCATCCATGTATTTGATATATGATAATACTTAATGTTCAATGGTTAAATCACGAGAAAGATCGAAAAGATCTCGAGGTAAAACTCAAATCCTTCAATTTCCACTTACATTTATTCTTACTGCATTGTATGTTTTTTTAGCAAACACAAATCATATTATAGTTGGTAAATGCAAAAGGAAAATATGTTAATTAACCAAATTTTTGTACCTTTTTTCCAAACATCAACGGTTAAAATTGAGCCAATTGAACAAACAAACTAACGAAAATGATTTATAATTTTAAAAGTTTGATTTGGTTAGTATCTTTTAATGAATGAATTTCAATAATCACTTCTATTAATAGATGTTAAAAACTTTTTTTTCTTAAGTACAACGCGATGAAAGATCAAACCTACTTTCAACTCATAGGAAGGAAGACCATGACAATTATTATTGAGCTAAACTCACATTTGCAATAGATATTAAAAACTTGTTCATTGGTTTTACAATTAACATATTAATCTACATGGTATGGTGTTGTTTACATGATACAAAAAATTAATAATAGGGCTTATAAAATCAAGAAATAAGAAAAAATGAAAAACAGAGAGAGAAAAGATTTAGCGTAACCTAAAATTTAATTGCTAGGGGCAGGTTGTGGCCTGCCCATAGAGAGAAGAACTCAAAATCTGGAAACCCATGTGGTAGAAATACAATAGAATTGAGAGCATCAAACACATGATATTTATATATAGAAGAGAGCGCTGAGTGCTCTTCCTTCCCGGATTAGTTGTGGAGTTTGATATTCTTCTTCTTCATTCACACCATTTCTCTCTGACCTTCTTTCTCATCTCAATGCTGTAATTCTTCTCCAACCCTTTTCCCATTCTTCTTCTTCTTCTTCTTCTTCTTCTTCTTCCCAAAACCACATTATTTCTTTCTCTTTCATTCTGTCTCTATGTATATGCCTGTGGTTAATTGGTGCACAACAGTAGAAAGTAAAAATAGGGGAGAGAGGTGGACACATGCTTTGAGGGTTTGAGCTTCCTCTTTGTCAAAACATTGCTTGAATTATCTCCAACCCTTTCTTAGCTTTGTCCTTCCTCTCTCTCCTCTCTTTGCCATCTACGCTCCCTTTTCATCTATTGTGTGCTCAATTGGGACGTTTTTCAATCAATCATATTGAATGTGTCGTGATTTGTTCTAAAAGGTTAAAGATTTCAGGGTTTACCGGCGGACCCAGATAGCAAAAACTATCAGGTTTAAGGAGGCGTCGATTTTCTTTCCTATAATCTATCCATAAGGCAGATTAATTTTGTTCTTTGTTCTTTTTTCCTCATCCCATTGTCGACAAACTTGGGTTTTTTGGGTTCACATTAAGAGTTTTCAATCAATTGTCACGCAATCATAACTTCTTTCTTTGGAGGACTAGGGTTTTGAAGTAATAGCATAGGGTTCGCGTCGGTTTGTATACCCCCATTCAGCGCCTTAAGGAATTCGGAATTTGGGTTGAAAAATAATGGTTTTGTGTATACCTGTGTTTCTTTTGTGTTGTTCGAAATTTCCCTGAGGTTTGGGGTGCGGTATCTGGGTTTCTGGGATTGGCTGGAACATGAATCGGAGGGTGAGGAGGAAGGTGACAAGAAAAGGGAAGGAGAAGCTGATTTTGCCAAGCTACCCTGAAATTGAAAGTGAGATTGCTGATTTGGACAATAAACAGACTGTAGATTGGACTAGTATGCCTGATGATACAGTCATTCAGCTTTTCTCTTGTCTGAATTATCGTGACCGGGCAAACTTGTCATCAACTTGTAGAACATGGAGACTTCTTGGTTTATCTTCATGCTTGTGGACTTCATTTGATCTTCGAGCACACAAAATTGATGCTGCAATGGCTGCTTCCCTTGCTTCTAGGTGCAAGAATCTTCAGAAGCTCAGGTTCCGTGGGGCAGAGTCTGCTGATGCAATAATTCTTCTTCTTGCAAAGAATTTGCGTGAAATAAGTGGTGATTACTGTAGAAAAATTACTGATGCTACACTTTCTGCCATTGCAGCTCGACACCAGGCACTTGAAAGCCTCCAGCTTGGGCCAGATTTCTGTGAAAGGATCAGTAGCGATGCTATAAAAGTAATAGCTATTTGTTGTCATAAGTTGAAAAAACTTAGGCTTTCTGGAATTAGGGATGTCAATGCAGAGGCTCTCAATGCTCTATCAAAGCATTGCCCTAATTTGCTCGATATAGGGTTCATTGATTGTCAGAATATAGATGAGCTGGCCCTTGGAAATGTATCATCGGTTCGTTTTCTCTCAGTTGCAGGGACCTCAAATATGAAGTGGGGTGCTGTTTCACATCAGTGGCATAAGCTGCCTAACTTGGTTGGTTTAGATGTGTCACGAACTGATATCGGTCCTGTTGCTGTATCAAGATTAATGTCATCTTCTCAGAGCTTAAAAGTCTTGTGTGCCTTCAATTGTTCAGTTCTAGAAGAAGATGCTGGCTTCACTGTCAGCAAATATAAAGGCAAATTGTTGCTTGCCCTTTTCACTGATGTTGTGAAGGAAATAGCTTCTTTATTTGTCGATATCACAACGAAAGGGGAAAACATGTTGTTAGATTGGAGGAATTTGAAGAATAAAAATAAGAGTTTGGATGAGATAATGATGTGGCTTGAGTGGATATTATCTCATAATCTTCTGCGTATTGCTGAGAGCAATCAACATGGTCTGGATAATTTTTGGCTCAATCAAGGTGCAGCTTTGTTACTTAGTTTGATGCAGAGCTCCCAAGAGGATGTTCAAGAAAGGGCCGCAACAGGTCTTGCAACTTTTGTTGTCATTGATGATGAAAATGCTAGTATTGACTCTGGAAGGGCAGAAGAAGTTATGCGGCGTGGTGGAATACGTCTCCTTCTAAACTTGGCAAAGTCTTGGAGAGAAGGGCTTCAGTCTGAGGCGGCAAAGGTAAATTTCATGTGGATATACTAACTGGTAAATAAGTATATTACAAAACTTTTGTTGGTTTATTCGATTTTGATGACAATTGAGACATCTATTCTATTTGTACCCGTTGCTCATAAATATTACAATGCTAATATTAATTGTAGTTGATGGGTTTGAGCCGAAACAACTTTAACATGCTTTTCCTTGAATTGTGTAGGCCATAGCAAACTTGTCTGTGAATGCTAATGTTGCAAAGGCAGTAGCCGAAGAAGGTGGAATTGATATTCTTGCAGGTCTTGCAAGATCCATGAACAGGCTAGTTGCAGAAGAGGCTGCTGGAGGATTGTGGAATCTTTCTGTTGGCGAGGAACACAAAGTCTGCTGATTACATATTGTATTTTTCTCAGTAGTAGCATTATTGGAGACTCTTAACCTCTAGTTCTGATAATGGATTTTTTAAATTAAAATTAGGGTGCGATTGCTGAGGCTGGTGGAGTAAGAGCTTTAGTTGATTTGATATTTAAATGGTCTTCTGGTGGTGATGGAGTTCTTGTAAGTTTCACCATTTCATTATTTGTTTTTGATGTCCATGAGTGTCTGGCTAGTCTATTTTTGTAATATCTTCATTCCCTTATTCTCCTTTAGCATTCCCCATTTTGGAAGTGATGAATTAAGTTCCTCAGAAATCACGGATTTTAATTTTATTTTACATGTATTGTCAGGAACGTGCAGCTGGTGCACTAGCAAATTTGGCAGCTGATGATAGGTGTAGTACTGAAGTTGCTTTAGCAGGTGGTGTGCATGCTTTGGTGATGCTTGCTCGCAACTGCAAGTTTGAAGGAGTGCAAGAGCAGGTGACCACCCTGTTGAATAATTAGGATTTCTTTTCCCTAAAAAAAAGTTGCGTACTAAAAGTTGCATTTTTTGATCATTCTGTGAGATTGAGGACCACATTTCTTCTTGATTGAAGTAACTTTAATTTTGGTTATTTTCCTTCTGAAATATGTATGTTCCTAAATTATTCTTGACATGGTATTATACTCCCAACAACGAATGCTATGTAAACCTTTAATTACCATTGCGTTATTGTCTATGGCTATATATTTAAATTTCAAATTCTAGCTATTTCGCCCCTCTAGCACGCAACCAAGGATTTGTGAATAAAGAGATGGAAGATGTTCTCGCGTTCTATCTTGCACATTGTGTGAATTCCCGTGATTAATTTGCTTTAAGGGCGTTTCATCAATATCTTCTCTTTTGAAGGTTAGTAGGTTCAATTCGAAGATCTATGGATTTTGGTGAGGTGATTTCTAGTGCCTTTGCCTTTTCCATCTCAGTTCAATTTTCTTTGGCAGATGGAGAAAGGTTTTTGGCTATGATATTTATGATTTGGTGTCTTACCTTAGAAACATATTTTTTTTGGGAAGAGTTGAAGGATGTGGGGAGATGATTTGGTATTTAAGAGGCAACTAGTGTTTCAAGATGAAGGAAAGTTCTTGCCATGGGAAGAACTCAAATATGAGGTGTCTAACAAATTGATCATTGGTATGGAATTGAATGGAAGACCTCTGGAAAATTATATATTTACCTGGTCCTTGTGTAACTTATGGGTCAATCTATTCCTTACTCTATAGATTTTTAGTTCCTGGCAACTAGAAGAGGAAGAACCATTATTTAGCACATCTTTTCATGAGGTCCTTACCTCCTTCGTGGGAGATGTTTGCCTTTGGAGTCCTTGTCTGTCTAAAGGCTGTTCCTACAGTTCTTTCTTCTCGTGTTTGGTTCGTCTCTCCTTGTCGTGTGGTTCTATTTCCTCTTCTTTGTGGCAGGTGAATAACCTTTCCCAAGAAGGTTAAGTTTTTGTGTGGCAGGTTATGCACAAAGGAGTTACACTTTGGATCAGATTTCGACCAGAGGCCTATTTTGGTCGGGCCACTTTGTTGTATTCTTTGCAAAAGGGTGGTGGAGGACCTCGATCATATTCTCCGTTGATGTGATTTTGCTGGTGTTGTTTGAAGTTTATTCTTGGAAGCGTTTGACTTTTATTGAAAGGGTCCTTGACTCTTGAGCAAAGCAAAGGATTGAGCAGCGTGAAAGTTGTCAATGATAATACGCCTTCCTCTTTCATTTTCATTTCCATATCGAAAGTCAAGGTGTTAGGGCATTTGTTTTCTTGCTCGTTAGCACTTTACTAATAACATAAAACGAGGCAAGCCAAAACCAACTCCTAAAAAGTTGCTGAATTTGCCTTTCAGGGTTACCTACTCGAGGGCTTATGCTTTTCCAACTCCTAGGGAGACGGTGGTGGAACTCTTTCTCCATTCACCTTTATGTGAGAAATGATTATTTTTGTGGTAGGCTGAGGCTTGTGCTATCATGTTGGGTCTTTGGAGTGAGAGAAATAATAGAATCTTTAGAGGCAGGAGAGATCTTTTATCGACGTTTGATCCTTTGTCAGATTCTATATTTCTTTTTGGCCTTCAGTGACAAGAGATTTTTGTAATTACCCTCGAGGTCTATTTTATTTGATGAAGTTCCTTTTTGTAGCTTGACTCCCTTTTGTGGGCTTTATTTTTGTGTCCATGTATTCTATCACTTTTTCTCAATGAAAGTTTGGTTTTTCATCGACAAAAAGCCCGTGGTTGCAAAATCCATCTTTGTTTAGTATTTCAAGAAAGGAAAGAGATAGATGTATTATACTACTATAGAAGATGTCGATTTGGGTCCATCCTTAGATGGAATTTGGGTCCAACTTATTTATAAATAAAATTTTTTTCCCATCTCACTGTCTTGTTTCAGATTATTGGTTTGATCTCAATTCATTTTTCTTTCCTTTTTCCTTTTCACCTAGGAATTCCACGTGTTTCAAGGTTTACATGTTCAACATTTATCATTATCAAGAGTGTTTATGATTTTCATCGTATTCATTATCGGGAGCCAATATAATTTCATCTTATTCTTTATGGGGCAAGTGCATCAAACGTCTTTTTAGGGACTCTTTTTCAGTTTTTGATAGTTTTATGGATTTGGTTCTGTCTAGAACTTTGTATTGGTGCAAAAATAGGCACCCTTTTAAACACTTTAGTCTTTCTTACATAGTTTCCAATTGGAAATCTCTATTGTAATCATCTTTAGGTGCTTATTTTATTTTATCAATGAAATGTTTCTTATCTAAAAAAAAGAAAAAATCATAGGGTCCCGATGGTTTCAATGCTGAATAATTGGGAAAAAAAGTTGGAACATCTATAAAACTGACTTTTTTAAGGTGTTCCAAGAGTATTTTTGAGAAAAATATTCAAGGTGTGCTGAATAAGAAAGACGGATGAAACATTAATTTGTTTGAGCCCATAAAAGTCAAATGCTAGCTAAGTGGGAGACTTTTGACCCATTAGCTTAGTCACATGTCTTGAGAAGGTCGTTGATTCATTTGTCATTGTTAGATTTTTACCAAGGGATTTTGCAAGGTTCTCTCAATGTCTCCTGTTACAGGAGCCAAATCGTAGACACTATCCATTTGGGTGCAAAATCAATGGATGAGTACGTTAGCAATCACAAAAGAGGCTTATTTCTTAAAATAAACTATGTAAAAGCTCATGTCAATGTGGATTGGTCCTTTTTAGATGCCCTTATGGAATAATAGGGGTTTGAGATGAAATAGAGAAAATGGATCTATGGATGCCTTTCTTCTTACGACTTCTTCGTCCTAATTAATGGAAGGCCTGGAGGTACACTCTAGATGCTTCAAAAACGATTAGACAAGAGGATCCCATCTACTCTCTTTTGTTCATTTGCATAACTGATGCCCTCCAACAATTTTTTAGAAACTTGTAAAAGGATAAAACATTATCGAAGGTTCCTCCCCCCTTTTTTTTGGGGTGGGGTGGGGGGGGGTAAGTAATTGAGGTTTCATTGAGAAAAATGAAATAATGTATGAGGGAGTATAAAAGAAGTTCACTAAAAAGGAGGCCAAACCCCAAGTTAAGTAACAAACTCCAATCTCAGAGGATCAAACCAAACTCTTAATTACAAAAAGATTGTATTAGCACGTTGGACAGGCTTGTTAGGAAGGGAGAAGTGGAAGAAGTTTCTTCTTAGCACAAGTTTGTAGAAGAAATGCAGCCCTTTCTTGAACATCTGGATGCAATAAAAATATCCTTCACAAACAAGGAGAAAATGGTGGAAGAAATGAAGCAACGACTCGAGACCAAACCAGCGGAGGAATGGAAGAAGAAGAGCTTCTTCACCATTGTGACTGCAGCACCAACAATTTTGGTGGCTGTTTCTGCTGCTTATGTTAGCAAAGGGCGCTGAGGATGCAGCAATAGTTTGTTTGTTAACATTATTTTTGTTAGTTTCAATGAAAGCATTGTTTCCTATAAAAGTGATTTGAGATGAGAGTCTTTGGGGTAGAGTAGCCGTATGGCTAGCCATGGTTGAAGTAGAATCATGGCATTACACAGATGAAGATAGTGGGATTGTGTCTTGTGGCACTAGGCTTGCTCCTTTTTCCTTATTCAATGGCCATTAATACTTTTTCAATAACTATGGGTGTCCTTGACCTTGACAGCTCGCGCAACTCAATTGCCACTCATTGACTTGGTAATTAACAACCTGGATATAAAATGCTGGTGGAAACTCCTCTTCTTTTTCTTTTTTTATTTGAGATAATGGTGGAAGACTTTTTTATGCTCAAATATTGGTATTTAAGTGTATTATCTGTCACTATGTATTATTATAATATTAATTTGGCTCATATATTTGTTGCTACTTTTATTTGTCATGGAACCCTTTTCAGCTGTCAGGAATGCATTGCTCATAAGAAAAAAAAGTCTAAATCTGCACAAGTTTCAAGTGAAAATTTGTACAATTTGAAATTGTGCAGGCCGCTCGGGCATTGGCTAATTTAGCTGCCCATGGGGATAGCAACACAAACAACTCTGCTGTTGGACAAGAGGCAGGTGCACTTGAAGCACTTGTTCAACTTACACATTCTCCTCATGAAGGTGTCAGGTAGTTTCGCAATAATTCAATATTTTCCTTTATTATTGTTGGTTTTACTATTTATGTGTAGAATATTATCCAATTGTGTTCAAACTTCTCTTTGTTTAGTCTTTACGCCATCAGATGCCAAAAATGTTGAGAATAGACTATAGCATAACTTGCTATAGGATGAAATGCATCTAGAGAATAAATTCTATTGGTTTTCACTATGAATCTCTCACATGCTGATGCAGATCTTTTAAGTATCAATCTTTCTGGATGTTTTTTGACTTTCTTTTGTATTGTTAGGATCAGTTTGTTCCATTCTTGGGGAATCTTTAGGATCTTTGAATTAAGTTTTAGTTTCAAGGCTTGTTGTATTTGATTCTTGAGAGATCTTTATTTCTTTATGTTTTTTAGTTGGTTGTTAGTTGCAACCTGCCCTGCCAGTAAAATCCACATTTAAGCTGGCTGTAAACACTTTGGGAGGTCAATGAATGATATTCTTTAGAGCCTTATTTGAGTTTCTATCACATGCACTAAGCTGATAAATCCAGGTCGTCTGGTAAGTTTAAGTATTGAGCTTGCTGAGAGTAAAGGATTAGTGAAAGAACTTTAGTTATACATATATTTGAGGGAAAATTCTCCTAAATTGTAGATATTTAATTTTAACGAAATTAGGACAAAAGCCTTTTAACAGTGCAACTGAAATAAAATGTTCATAAGGTGGGTCTTCTGTATCTTCCAACTGTATGGATACTTTCTGTGCGAGAAACTGTTGAAACTTGGATAAAGTACATAATAAGGTAATTATTTTTGTCTCATGGAACAGACAAGAGGCTGCTGGTGCCCTATGGAATTTATCATTTGATGACAGAAATAGAGAAGCAATTGCAGCTGCAGGTGGTGTTGAGGCATTGGTAAGATCCTTAACCCTTTACTTTAAATTATTCATTATTATTTTTTTTAAAATGGAAACAACACTTTTCATCGATGAAATGTAAAGAGACTATTGCTCGAATTACGAAGAGACTAAGTACATACGAATAAGAATACTAATACTAATACTAATACTAATACTAGAGATCAACAGGCACACCCGACTATCTCAACTAGGTTGACACACCCATAGCACCCTCATCACATCCCAAAACAAAATATAGTAATTACAATAGAGAATTATATGTCATGACGACATAATTACATTGCTTGAATGCGAGCATTCCAATTAAGACAAATATCTTGAATTGGATAATCAGAAAAAATCTTGGAAAGGGAGCACCAAGAGGAAGTTTTTGACTCTAGCAATCTCAAAACAATCAAACCACTGAAGCGATTTGTCTTGGAAGATGTGTTGGTTCCTTTCAAACCAAATTTCTGACAAAATAGCTTTGATTGCATTAATCCATGACTGTCGCGAATGTGCTTTTGAAGGACCTACGAGCTGAGACACATTCTCCTTAAAATCATTACAAAAAACCCAATGAAAGTTAAACATTGCAAATTACTTTTTCCACATTTCCAAAGAGAATCGGCAATCAAAGAAAATATGCTGGCTGTCTTCATTATTCTTCATACACGGGACAAATTGAAGGCCAAAGAGAATGAAGCCAAAAATCATCACTCAAATAATGATGTTGATTCTCCTTGGGCATCTTGATCTCCATAAGTTTTTGTGCAGCATACTGTCCATTGGGGAGGATGAAGCCAAATGTCTGAACAAGGACTTTACCGAGCACACACCTGAAGCATCTAAACACCAAGATCTGGAATCTTTCCTTTCAACAACTCTTTTCCCATCTAATAATAGCAAAAGATTCTGAAAATCCAGCATCTCTTCTTTTAAAAATCTTTAAAAATTTATTGACCATGATAAAGTACTTGAATCCCAATGATCAAAGACCGAACCATTAGGAATCAATGTTATTCTATCATTATTGTAAAAGCTGATTGGACTCTTGTACAACGTTTGAATAATTTTTTTTTGTTTTTTTTGGATAAGAGACAATTTCATTGATAAAATGAAATATCCGAAGATACCAAGCGTACAAAGGAACCAATCATATGGTATACAAAAGTTGTTTCTAATTTGCAATGAGGAAAGAAAAACTATGGCATTTTATTGCCGGTATTTGGGTAGTTAAAGAATAATCCAACCCTATCTACGTGCTGTTGAATCACCCAGACTCATTATGGCAGAGGTTGACTGGATGTATCTCACACTGTTGAACTTTTGCCTGCATGAGATCTTAAAAAAGCCATTCTTCATGTGGTGTAGGGTTTGATGATTAGATGAGAGTGCATTTAATTTTTTAGTAAACTTCACACCGAAGAGAAAGGTTTGGAATTGGTACTCTCTTGAACTCTAATTGGAGAAATGTTTCTTCTGCATTGGAATACGTATCTTCTTTTATTATATATGCATTAGATTTATTTATTTATTTTTTTGTTTTTTGATAAGAAACAATAATTTCATTATCAATAAGGGAAGATACAAAAAGGAGACTAGGGATTACAAAAAGCTTCCCAATTGGTATAAATTTGAAGAAAAGGAGAAACTACAAAAGTCACTTGAGATGGTACACCGACTAGAAGCAAACATTCTAACACTCTCCCCAAATGACTCAAAGCTACTCTCTTCTCCGTGGATTGGCCTATTCCACAACAAAGCTGCCTCGTTTAGCCAGTCTTTGCTTTGCCTTTGAGATCCACCCCACAAATCAGCTGGAACATGGTCTCTGGGAACTTAATATGTTAGGCATTCTTCTTTGTGGGGCTAAGCTTCCTGTTAGTCAAAAATCCATAAGAGCACTTTTGACTTTTTTTTGGGGAATTTTGGCTCTCCAAATGACTTTGGCATAGTGGGGAAATTCTTTGCTAGTTGAGAGTTGAGTGATCGTGAAGTTATCCCAAGTATCAGAAAGCTGAGCCCATTCCTCCATCTCTTGCTCTTCAAAACTCCTTCTAACCCGAAGATCCCACCCTGCCACACTGTCTTACTTGCATGGGAAATGGATAAGCCGTTAGAGTTGGTGGGTACAATCTTGGGAATAAAAGCTGGAATGAAGAGTTTGAAATGGAATATTTTTATTGTCTATTTCTAGTCAGAGTTATGTGCATTTGATATCAAATGAATTATTTTTCTTTTTCCTTTTCTTTTGATTGAAAAGGAGACCCCACTGAGAGGAATGAAAGTGCAAAAAGAAAAGCTAGAGGAGACAACGAGAGATGCTCTCTGAGTAATGTCTAGTAGACATGCTTTTGTTATGCTCAAAGTGTTTGGGTTCAAGTCAGGAAGGTTCTTAAACTTGTGATGGGAAGTGCTTTCCGTTCGAAAAAATAAAAATAAAAATAACGGAAGTGTAAAGAAAAGCAATTAAATGTACAAAACTCCAAATCTTTTATCGATATTTTTTTCTTTTTGATAAAAGACCAACTGTCATGGTGAAAAAATGAAACAATACACAGGCATATAGAAAACAAAGCCCACCGAAGGGAACACCCTAAAGAAAGGGATTCTAATCAAGCAAAATGAGACATAGGAAATTATAAAATAAACTTGTCACCGATGCCCAAAGAGACATTAAACCTCCCAAGAGACCAAACATCAACGACTTCCCTCTTAGCCCCTCAAAAAATTCTATTATTTCTCTCGTCCAAATATCCACAACAATGTGCACCACTTGGCTTTCCATAAAATTCTCCCTTTTCATTGGAACGGCGGATGGAAAACTCCTCGATCATCTCACTGCTCCAACTAAAGGATCTAAGAATGGCAGAAAATCATTTTTGCCATAAAATTTTTTTTACTGTTGAAGGAAGGAGCTGTGGTCCATCTTTGGTCTCAGAGCTCATTTAGGTGAGGTAATAGAAACTATTCTATATACTATGAGAAGAAAGCAGTGATGGAGATACAGAAGTTGGCGATGGTCCTCTATTTTTTGCAGAGGACGTATTGTTTTGGTGGAGACGTAAAAGCACATTCCTCATATATAATTTATGTGGGCTCTAACCCTTCTATAATGCTTGTGACTCACGCGTAGTGTTCTCCAAAGGACCTGCCCTCTAAAGTCAATTCTCACATACAACGTTGGAAGAGTTGATGCTTATGGTAGCCACTAACGTTGTTTGGAACACACCAGCTCAGAAGACACCGAAGATGGAAATGAATTAAATAGTCCAAAGTCAAGGGTCCACCCTTGTATCAGGAAGGTTAATATGGATATTAGGAATGCAATCAAACCTGAAAGCCTCTCATCATTATGCTCTGTTCTTAATTGAAGTCAACATAGATTAGAGTGTATTGCTTTTCTAAATGTCGATGCCCTTAAATACTATTTTTCCAATCAAGATATGAACCATTACAAAAAATAAGAAAAGTAGGATAATACACTTGACTGGAATATGTTATATGATGATAAGCTCACCCATCGTTTGCATGTACATTTTTATTTATTTATTTATTTTTAATTTTAGGTTGCTCTAGCACAATCTTGTTCAAATGCATCCCCGGGTCTTCAGGAAAGGGCTGCTGGTGCGCTGTGGGGATTGTCGGTTTCCGAAGCCAACAGGTATAAAATTTGAGGTTCGGAGATGGTATCACCTAATATATTTCAGAGGTAGCAAGCCAATAAAATTTGTTAATCTTCCTGCAAGGAAGATTCTTATATTTAAAAAAATAACCGTAGGGATGAATGCGTTAGTCAAGTACTCTCTTTGAAGAGTGCCGGTGACGTAGAGGATCTCTATAGGATATACCTTAAATGTTTAGTAAAATTCCTGTGATAAAAAGAATTTATGGAAAATTGGCTTGAAGACTTTTAGAACTCAAGGACACAGTTGTACAACCTATAAAACAGATTGGCTTGAAGACTTTCTCGATTATAAATGTCTAGCTAGTTCAGAACCAGACATTGGAAATCGTCTTTTTACCTATACAAGAACCTTTCTTTGGTAGTTTGAAAAACAATGATAGGAGTTGATTAATTACTTAATGTAGGGGATCATGATCGTTTAAGAAACGATGCTGTTTCGCTTTAGAAAAATTCGTGTCCATAGTTTTACTTCTAAGGGTTTTGATTTAAAGTAATACTTTCACTGATGAGTAACCATTATTTTTCTACGTGAAGGTCAGGTTCAACTAACCTTTTTCCTTTTGGGTTTTTTAGCATTGCTATTGGTCAGCAAGGGGGCGTTGCACCATTAATTGCTTTAGCGCGTTCAGATGCTGAAGTAAGGATTTCAAATTGTTCTTGAGTTTCTTGATAAGGAGCACTCAAATTTGATTGTGAAATATGTGCGAATGTTCAACTGAACTGCTTATTTACCATTTATACACTGAACTATTTAACGTTATTTATTTTCAAAAGGATGTTCACGAGACTGCTGCTGGAGCTCTTTGGAATCTTGCATTTAACCCTGGTAATGCCCTTCGTATAGTGGAGGAAGGGGGTGTTCCAGCCCTAGTTCATCTTTGTTATGCATCAGTATCAAAAATGGCACGCTTCATGGCTGCTTTGGCATTGGCTTACATGTTTGATGGGAGGTACATGGAATGACTTTACTAGACCCACTGACATGCTGCCTTCATTTTTCTTCATAAAAAACAACTTTCATTGATTCTATAACGTTTTAGAGTCTTCAATCTTTTGCAGGATGGATGAATGTGCCTTGCCAGGAAGCTCATCAGAAGGCATTTCCAAGAGCGTGAGCTTAGATGGGGCTAGAAGGATGGCATTAAAGAACATTGAAGCATTCGTCCAGACATTTTCAGATCCACAAGCATTTGCCTCTGCTGCTGCATCTTCGGCGCCTGCAGCATTGGTGCAAGTAACAGAACGAGCTCGTATTCAAGAAGCAGGCCATCTGCGATGCAGGTTCACTCGAACCTCTTGTATTCTCATGCCCATTTAATTTAGCTTGCTCTCGTTTTTATGCCTATGAATGTTGGTGTCTTCAGCAGAACCTTGTTGTTGATAGCAAAATATGCATTGCCTGCTAGTTCCCTTCAGTATATGATGGATGTCTATTCTAGTTATGCTTATATTTCTTTAGTAAATCGATTAAATTTTTCCTTTAAATTCTTTTACAAAATATTCAATGTACTTTGTGTTGTAAAAGGTTATCCTTTTGGCTGTTTGGTTTTTGTATGTAAAAATGCTTTAGTCAGGGAGAAATGTTGGTTGTGGGGCAGGGAAATTTTGTCTTAAAATTTTATTAATCTTACTCTTTTCTTCTAATGTCTTGATTTTTCATAACTGTTAGTGGAGCTGAAATTGGAAGATTTGTTGCAATGCTTCGAAATCCATCACCTACGCTAAAAGCATGTGCAGCATTCGCTCTTCTACAGGCAAGTGCACTGATTCAGGTTCATAGTGTTTTTCCTGATTTTATAAGGGCCTGTTGTCCCTTTAGGGACATCCGATGAAATTGGAACGATACAAAGAAGATTAGCATGGCCCTTGCGCAAGGATGATTTTATAAGGGCCCATTTGGATTGACTTGAAAAAAAAAGTATTTTTTAAAAATCCTCATTTTTATTGAAACTCTCTTGATAAAAACGGTTTAAAATACACTTCAAAAACTCTTTTGAGTGGTTGCCAAACACTCCAATTTTTTCCAAAATAACTTCTTTTTTAAATTAAACACTTGAAAATGTATTCCAAACATAGCCTAAGCCACCCTTTTGAGTTATGATACAAATTTTCTTCAATACATGTATTCTTCCATATGCAGTTTACTATCCCTGGGGGTCGGCATGCCTTACACCATGCAAGCCTTATGCAGAATGCAGGAGCATCAAGAGCCCTGCGTACTGCAGCTGCAGCAGCAACTGCCCCATTACAAGCGAAAATTTTTGCTAGAATTGTTCTTAGAAATCTAGAGCACCACAGCATTGAATCTTCCCTTTAAAGACAAATTCAACATAAAATTGTAACAGAAGGTGAGTTCTCGTTCAACTCAACTAATGGAGCTTAAACAAGCTGCATGGCATGCCCGAACCAGGCGCTCTTGTAAATGCCCCCATTAATCATATACCGAGTTTCTGATGCCAAGTAGTACACAACCTATATGGTTCGACTTCTCAGCTTCACTGTTACTTCCTGGTCTATTACCTATATCAGAAGCATCAAAAGGTCGTTTTCGAAGCATTTTCTTCGTGTACTCGCAGTCTGCATTCTATCAGAATTCATATATACTGATGGTACTTTATGCAGGGAGTTGATAAGAAGCACATTACCTTGAAACCTTTTTTTTTCCCCCCTTCTTTTGGGTTAGCCATTTCGTTTTGGGTGTTAATATTGATCCTGATGGTATTTTCCCTGTAATGATAGAAGTTCTAAATATGCTAAAGATTGTACAATGTTTAGCTCTCATTTTTGCAGTTGGACTGGTTGAAGATGAATTAAGGATGTTTAGCTGTCGAACTTCATTTAATTTAATGTTTATCCAGTTGAGGGGGAAGTTGTTTAATAAATGGTGGTGATTTGAATGAACTGAGATGCAAAATCTGGGTTCAAATCAAATATGTACGCATCGTTAAAGGTATTAACTAAAACATTACTTGCAAAAACATATTTTTAAGATTTTGATTATGATCTTTCATTACATGAATGTAACTTTTGTCCATTAACTATAATTCACTTCATGGATGAACTCTGCAGAGAAGAAACTTATTGGATTCTCACTTGGGTTTGTGTAAGTATTGGATTTTCACTCATGTTTGCAACTTGCACCACTACTACTATTCTTCTGCGAAATATGCATGGACAAGCCAAATTTTACATTTCTCTATTAAAAGTTTATAGAAAATTAAGAGAGAAATTAATTTATATTTTAACTTAATTTAAATGGTTAAATTGTACCTAAAAAGGGGTTAAAGTTAAGATATCGATTACTTTTTTATACATAGGTTTAAATTTCACCTTAGAAGTTGGAGAGTCGATTCTTCATTCCACAGTTATTTTTTAAAAAAAAAAAAATATCTTGAATTAAAAAATTAAGTAAAATAATCGGAATTGAAATAAGTGGCGGTGTGACAAATTAAGGTAATATTATCAGAGTCGGAATAAATTTAGTTGAGGATCCGGGAGAGGTTTAATATGGAAATCGTAACAAAACAGATTAACCAAGGATGGAAAATAAAAATAATAATAAAAAATGGAAAATCATGTGAAAATACCGGACGGTGGACCCCATGATTAAATACATAATGGGGTCCATTTTATGCATCATAAAACTATATAATGAAAGCAAAATTGGCGGTGTTTCTGTTTTGTTCTGGCGTAAAACGTTCCCACGTTCTGACTCTACAGTTTTCGCTCAATTCCGTTCACTTTCCTTCTCTTTCGCTTCCTTTTCCGTTCACTTTACCGGATCTGACTTCTCTCAGTCATCGCCCCACTATCCCGACTCTGCCTTGCCCTTGGCCTTCGATTCGCTCGCTGATCGACGACAAGAATCGCGCGTAATCAATCGACCCCCAAACCCAGGTTGGTTCTTTTTAATTCTGATGAAAACCCAGATGGGGTTTTTCTTCACTCGTTCAAAATTGTAAACTGGGAAGAAGAGGGGTTTCTATTTGTCTGTTGAAAGTATTCGATTGTCGTAACAAGTTAAGTCTGTGTAGGACTGTTCTGCTTTCCCGGAATTTGGTAATTTGGATGCTCGAGAAATTCGTATTAGTTTTAGTTTTTTATTTTTTATTTTTTGAAAATTTCTAATCGGAAACGGAATATTCTATTTGTTGAAGACTCTCTGAGGCGATAAATCCTTTTTGAAGCGTTCCCTTTGACATTAAATTGACTGTTTTTTTATTGGAGTGTAATGGAAGTTGTCCTTTTTCACTTCCCACTTTCTTGTTGGTGAAATGCTTTTCTTTGCCCATTATTTTCTTTTGCGATTTTCTTCCCGGAGGATTTTTGTGTTTTGTGCTACCGTTCACTAATCGGGCCCTTTTATTTTTGTCGATATAATCTATGCGTTTTTTCCCTTTGCTTTCCGAGAAAAAAGATTGATAGTGATGTCAAGACTACTTTCTTCATCTTCTTCTTTTCGAATGAAAGTGGTGAGGTAATTCTTTTCTTTATGTCGTGCGCTCATGGATTTCAAACAAGCAATAATGAATTCTTACTATTTTTGGCTCTTATTACAAAAGAGAAGAAGGAATTCTTACTATTCTGGTCACCAAATGAATTCTTCAGTGAATTCCTTCTTTCTGTATTTTCAACCTATAAATAACATCTTCGTGTGGAACTGGACACAGATGTAGGCTATTAAGAATAAATTCTTGAACCTCCAATATAAGTTTTCCTTTATGCTATTCTCATTTGGAAAGCTTGAAATATTAACATTTTTGTGTACTTTAGTTACTTGTGATAAGCTCTGAATAAGTAATGGGTACGTGTATTGTATTCTGATGTTGTTCATTTGTTTAGATGTTATTGCCCGATTGCACTCAAGAGTGCCTAAAATCGGGCCTATACTAGCATGGGACTTGAAAATGAATCAAAAGTGAAGGAGGAAGCTTTGATGGAGGTTTCAAGGTGTGTGGAGGACGGAAATGCTGCCCAAGATAAGCAGAGTGCAAGTAGTTATCAGGAAAACATTCATGACACAGAAGCTCCATCCTTTGAACGAAGTATGATGTTAGATAGAAGTGAGGATATGGAGCTTGATATTATTGGGTGTACAGAGAATTGTGAGGGAGGTCCTAGTAATGAATGCAATGTTTCAACTGAAAATTCAAGCTCGTTTGGAGATACTGTATCTGGGACAGATTATGGTTTGTTATTGGATGATGAAGAAGTTGAATCCCAATTATATGGTGACAATAATTTGCAGCCTATGTCTAATGGACACAGCGAAGTGTTTCCAAGGTAGTACATGTATCTTTTCTTTTTTTTTCGTTGTTGCTGCTTTTATTATTATTTTTCCCCCCACATTTTCTTTATACGTAATTGTGTGCTATTGGTGGGTGAACAATTTGAACTCTTTTTTTTTCCAAAAAAAATGCATAGAATTGTAAGGGGAAAGTGGAACTGATTTAGTTACTGTTTGGACTTGGAGCCTTCATCAAACAAAGCATAGAGTTTGTTATTTAGTATAAATTTCCTTGCTAACCATTGAAAATATTGCCTTATAGTCATAGCTTCACGAGGAATAATAGGATTACTTGAGAGATTGAGAGATCTGGTGAGGAGATTTGGGAGGGAGCCTAGTTTATTGCCTTCTTGTGGGCGCTTGTTTATAGACTCTTTTGTAATTATGATCTTGGCTTGGTCTTGTTGGATTGAAGCCTTTTTTGTAGTTAGATTGGGGCTCCCTCTGCTTTTTTTGTGGGCTGTCTATACTGTATTCCCATTTTCTTTCATTACTTAGTGAAATCTTGGTCTCAGAAAGGTAAAATTATGCAACCATCTTATAATGAACAAATAGGATCTTTAGGGGGTGTGGAGTGTTATATGGAGGAGGTTTGATCCTTAGCTAGATTTATTGCCTTACTTTGGGTGCCTGTGTTTATTTTTATTTTATTATTATTTTTTTGATATCCGTGAGTTTGGGTCAGTTTACGTGCACCTTGACTAATCTCACGAGACAATTCACTTAACCTTACATGGCCTATCTCTAAAGATTTTTGTAATTATTCATTAGGTCTTATTCTCTTTGATTGGATCATTTTTATTGTACATTGGTCCCTGTTTGGCTTCTTTTGGCTGGTTGTTTTTATAGGCTGTTTTTGTCTTTTTTGGCCATTGTTGACCTTCTTGTATTCTTTCTCATAGTTTGGTTTTTTTTTTTTTTTTAATTATTAAAATATAATGTAATGAACAAGTCAACAATGTCAAAATAAAACTATAATTAACACAAAGAAGATTGCAAATATCATATCTTGAGTTTCCTTGCTCTAAAAAATATATCCTATCTTACATACTGGTTGGGTTGTTATTGACTTGGTTGATGGTCAAATACTAAGCCATGTCAAGTCAAATCAGGCTGTGTTGAATTTTGTCGTCTTAAATTTTTTAACTTCTTGAAATATGTATCGTTGGACTAAGAAAGATACAACTCAACAAGCCTTTTCTATCTTGGTTATGTTTTGAACCATGGGTTAGGGCACACTTGCCCATTCCTAAAAATGTTTAAGAGACGTCATCTGTCGTCAATTTGCATGGCCGACACTGTGAGAACAAGGCAAAAATTTTATGACTAATACAATCAAGTTTATATATTCCTCAATTCTGATATCTTCTACCTCAACGATCTATGATATTCATGTGTTTGTACATGCATCTTACTTTCTAGGAAGAAAAAGTTGACAGCTCACTGGAGGAAGTTTATAAGTCCTCTTATGTGGCGGTGTAGATGGTTAGAACTGCAAATTAAGAAACTTCAGTCTCAATCATTAAAATATGATAGAGAACTTGCATTATATGATCAAAGAAAGCAGTCTGTCTACGAACACTTCTCAACAGAAGGTTTTGATGTAAAGTCAACAGGATTCTCAAGTCACACTCAAAGACACAGGGTTATGAAAAGAAAGGCAAGGAAGAAAGTTGAAGAGACTACTGATGTAGCTTCATATATGGCACATCATAATCTGTTCTCCTATTATGGTATCAAGTCCTCAACTATTTCTATGCAATACCTTTTTTCCTAGTGTCTGTCTCCCTCTATGACATTGCAGTCTTATTTTTTTATTCCAGAGAAGAAGAGGTCTCTTGCTGATGACATGTCTTTGGAAGATACTTTCCTTAAATTAGGTAAGTGAAGTGGATCGTAATATTTACTTTGGTTGACTTCATTAAATTGTACATATGGTATGGCTAAATAGGAGTTTGCTGCAGATTAGTAATAACTGCAGAAGTGAAAGCTATTTCAAACCTTTGACTGTTGGATGAATGAGTTCTATACTTGATATTTTACGATTAGAAGCTAAAATGTCTTTTTTCTTAGGGTATGTGATACTGCTATCCCTTTGTTATTCCTCGATATGTGGGTTTGACATTGTTGATCCTCATGAATCAACAGTCCTTATGGAGATTCTTCCAATAGAATATAACAAAAACTTGAACCTCCCAATTATTTCCCCAAGATCTCTTGACCCTTAAAAAGTTCTCACATTTTCTCTCAGATGATTGTTTCTCTTTTTTTTTTTCCTGGGATGGCCACAAAGAGTCTCAAGACAGAAATTCTTTGGAGTTCTAGTGTATTAGGAAGGACAAGGTTAGTTTTGAGGCAGAGTAGTGTTAGGAATATTAGTATGGAAATATTAAGAATATCAATCGGATACTTGGGATGGAGGCATCTTTGTCATCAATAAGAGTTGGTGTATGAAAGGTATTGGAGGTAGGGAGAGAGAATTTGGAGTGAAGTAATTTTAGGAGATGAACTTTCTACCTATTTCAATTGCAAGGAGGGAAGTTATATATATATTTTATGAAGAAACAATTTTCTTGATTAATAAAATAAAGGAGAAAATACTCAAAACACCCTATTGGTGAATTACAAGAAGGATCAATGGAAGATAAAATATAATAAGCTATAAAAATAAAGGGGTGTTTATTATACACCAAAAGAAAGCTGAAGACAAAATCGTATCCATAAAACACTCCAAGGAAGAGGAAACATCTCATCAAAATACGACCATTTCATTTACCTCAAAGACGCTAGAAAAACGCTTGGATTATGGCCAACCTAGTTCGATGCATTTTTCCCACTCATCTCCGGGACTTTCTTTGGTGGCAATACTAGAATCCTTTGGTCCAATGTGGTGTACTCACCCTCATGAACTTTTTAGTAACCATGCCTTCTTTATTTATGCTAATTAGAGTAAGATTCATGAGTCAGCATCTTATCCTTTTTTTGAATTTTTTTTTTTCTTTCCTGAGTTTATATCAATGTATAAACAAATAATTCTGTTTCTTATAATTAAAAGAATAGCCTGATATAGGGGATTTTAAGTTTGAGAAGACGACTATCTATGTTTGAAGAGCTCCTGGCTTACAGTAGTCAGTAGTAGGCCATTGATTCTCTGCCTTGATATCTACAGACAAAACAAGGAATATAAAACGTGATGACATCAATGACTTCGGACCAATGGCAACTGATGGATGGGCATCTTCTATGTTGGGAGATAACGATAATAATTTGGAAGACATTTTTCTAAAAATTGAAGCTGCACAGTCAAAAGTGCATGAGTTGAAGAACAGAATTGACAAGGTGGTGAATGAAAATCCCATAAAGTTCTCTTCAATCAATCAGCTATACTCTCTTGCATCAAGTGATGATCCCGCTTCACCTGAAGATGGAAATGATGAGTTAGTTAGGTCTTTGCATGAAGCATCACAACACATATCTGAGCATGCATTAGATGTACTTATGCCCGAAACTGCAATTAAAACTCATGGAGAGGTCATGCTACTTCCTGATATGACTCAGAGCGCGGATTGTGGAACTGTAAGTTTTCTCTACTGCTATATGCTGTTTTTTTATTGACAATAAAAAACTTTTCATTGAATTTATGAAAAACAAAAACAAAAGTCAACTCCAATGGGAGTGAAAGGAATAAAAACCATAAAGCACGCACAAAACTAAAATTGAGACATAAAGACCTCCCAATTCATATTAATTTCTTGCACAGAAAAATTTAGAAAAATTCGGAAAGAGAACCACCATGAGAAGTTTTCCATCTAGCCGTCTCTAACCGATCAAACCATTTAGTTTCCTTGTTCTAAAAAGTCCTTTGTTTTTTTAAAATATGAAAATATCAACTTTCATTGAGAAAAAAAAATTGAAAGAATATAAGGCATAAAAAAAACAAGCCCACAAAAGCAACCCTCCAAAGAAAGGGTTTCCAGCTAAGCATGATGTTACCTAGAGTATAGTTACAAAAAAGCTTCAAAATCGAAGCCCAAAGCGACACATGAAACTTCACTAAGGACCAAACCTCACTAGGGTCCTTCTCCAAACCTCTAAAAAACTCTTTGATTTTGTTCCAACTTCCAACCAAACTTAAGTAATAATAGCTTAGCAACTGTTGTTATATTAAAACATGGTAGTTCTGAACATTGGAACTCACCTGTATGTTTGCAGACTCGGAAAGTTCTGATGCAAGATTCCACAGTCAAGGAAGAGGTGCAGCTTTCCGAAGAGGTTAAAGGTCAGTTGATTGAGCCTCAAAAATTAGAGGAGCAGAAAATCAGTTCTCTAGCTGCAGTTTCTCAAGCTGACTTAACCTCAAAGGACAAGGAGCCCGACATGCTGCACAAAACAAAATCCCCTTCTGCTGTCAAGCCTAATTCATCTAAGAAAACAAGAAAGCGAGGAAGGCGAAAAATCGGTTCGAGTAAGAAGAACAGGAAAGCAACAGGTTAGCTGGTTAAATGGAACTAGAAGAAGATGGTTATTTTGCTTCTCATTATGTGGTTGATGGAGGTTAGAAGTTTGTCAATGGTTCTTTGTTCTACTTCTAATTGTATATTTTCCATGTCTTGCTCTCATCTGCACATATCAACTCAGATTATTTGTACATGCTGCAAATATTCATTAATTATGTTAATATGAAGATAGCATTAAATCACAATCGATGGTTGTAGTCGAGAAAATTTCAGGTACTACTACGGGGAGTGTGGATTGTGTTAGTATCTTTTTAATATGGTTCTACTAGCATTAAAAAGATATGTATAAATACAAAACTAGAGTGCAAACAAATGAAGATACTCCTGTAGACTCCTGTAGGATTAGAAATGGGAGTACCAAACTTCATGGTCAACTAAGTTTTAAATCATAGTAAATGAAGTCAGTATCTTACAATTCTAACAAGTTTTGCCCCTTAATCTAACTTTTTTCTAAGTATGTTTTTAACATTCATTATGAATTGGTTATGAAATATATTTGGTTTTTAAAGATTTAAGAAAATGAGAATTTTAAGAAATTTACGAAGTGGAGTTGTGTAACTTATGTTTGAATTATAAAAATTAGTTTATAGACTTTAGGTTAGAGACACATTTGGTCTCTAAATTTTCATCAAAGAAACAATTTACTCTCTTCTATTTTATTTGTACAATAATTTAATCTCCATATATGTAACAATTCAATCTTAATTCCTATCATGAAATATTTAATTAGTTTTTTTTTTTTTTAATAAATTGATTAACCTTGATGAGACTAAATGACTATTGGATTAAAATTTACACTTTTGTCAAAAAATTTCATAGTATGGATTGAATTACTGCAAATTTTAAAGTATAGTGATCAAATTAATTACACGATAACTTAAAAGACTAAATTGTTGAAATTTTAAAAATACATTCGCTAAAACATTACATTAATAAATATTTAGAACTACCATGTTTTTAATATAATAACTGTGACTGGCACCTGGTCTATTTACACAATTGAATTTACTGAGCATCTTCTACAACAATATTGCAAAGGTGTCGATGATGAAGCCCAAATGTAAAAGTAAAACATTGTTGTCTATGACGTGTTAATGATTTTTATAAGTACTAGTAAACATTTTTTTAAACTCGAAAATACATTCTAAAGCACTTAAATAGTCATTATGAAGAAAGGTTGTCTCAGCTATTGTTCCTTTTGTACAACAAACTGCATAGGAGGATTATATACAGAACTCTCAGCGACCTGACAATAGATCAGAACCATCAGCAAACATCCAACTTTTCAATTATTTCAAAATGCATCTGCATGTCCGCAGGCCTATCAGCAAAATAAAATTTCTCACAAACCTGCAAGTTTCCTCCACTTCTGGGAGCTTCGGATTCAAGAAAACTCATCATTCTTTCCTTTTCATCTCGAATCCAAACTCTTCTGCTGTCACACCATTGTCTTGGTGTACCATGAAGAACAAAACGGATTCCTCTCGACTCCTGAACAAGGCTGCTGGAGATTCTTTTGATTACCTCAGGATCTGTTAGATATGCACCATGGGAGTTCAACCCAACATCCACATAATGAATCTCTGTTATGCTTTTCAAAAAGCTTTGTTCTGTAGTTGATATGAACTGAACCTCATCAAGTTTAGGACATTCAACACCTGGTTCTTGCTTGGAATGAGGTAGATTCTTATCAGCAGCTATCAAGTCTTTGGAGCCAAGTTCAGCAACTAGCTGGTTAACCACAGTACCTCCCTTGCTAAATCCAAGAATGATTGTTTTGGGGGTGCAGCAGCCCAGTGTGGATATGGTGGTTTCCTGTGATCCTGGTCTTCCCCTAGAAATTATCTTCTTTACCTGCCAAATCCATAACTGAATGCATTAGTCCACATCAAAATCACAAGCAAGCAGTCAACCTAAAGATAGCTTAGTTAAGATTCAAATCTCGAGGTCAAAGAGTCGAATCTTTCCTGAACTAGGTGGTCAATTGGTTTAGCCATATACCATTCACCAAGAAGTTAGGATTCAAATCTTTCTTGAGCACACTCATATGGTTTAGGCATACCATTCGACTAAGAGAGTAAAAGGTGAAAGATTCGAATCAATATATTGTTGACTCAAAAGATCACAAGCAGCGACCTCATTTGGACCATACCTCATTGTAGCAACTTCCCAAAAGTGAAATGGTTGACAGTGAAGCAGGAAACCCATTTGGAGTATATGAATTTGGTTCTCCCCACCGATTGAGAGACGGTATAAAATCCTGATATATAGCAAAAGCCCCATTGAAATCAGAAGCCTCGACAACCCATGCATTAGTGGACTCTCCAAATTTCGAAACCAAAATTTCGGCTATGTTCTGCAGATTAGACAATCTCTCAATCACTGGATTGCCTGTCCCTTCGACCCGATCCCCATTAAAAAAGATGGCGTTTGCACAAGGAACCTAATAAAAGTTCGAAAAAACCCCATGAATATCATTTTCCAAAAGGCAAAATAACATATAATATTTCCCTCAATCTGAAAGGAAGGCGTTTAGTTTAGGGCAATATGTGGAAGATTTTCATCTTATGATAGTGATGCAATGGCAGAATATTCGAGAACTTACAGTCAATGTTTTGGAGGTTGGGGAAAGGCAGAGTGAAGCTGCAACTCGATAAAACTTGCGGCTGTTGGGATGCAATGGAACCTTCAAAATTCCACTCCAACGATCCATCGTCAACAAGATGCTTTAGTTGAATCGGTTGCAGAAAATCATTCTCTAGTTCCGTTTTTTTCTCTATAGTTCCGTTTTTTTTTTTAAAACACATAATTAATCCATTCACACATTTTGTTTTTAAAAAAAGATTAAATTCCATAATTTTAATATTTGTGTCTAATAGGTTCGGATGTGCAATAAATTTTTTATTTTGTGTTTAAGATGTTAAAGACATTAAACTTGCAATTAATTTATAAATAATTGATGTTTCTTTTGTCTTTTTTTTCTTTTTGTCTTATTTTACGAAGCAAAGAATTAATCCATTTACACCAAATTTAGTTGATGAATTTTAGTGTTTGTGGTTATCAAATTTCGATATCTAATGACTAGTAAATTTTTTATTTTGTGTTTAATAGGTTCTAAAATTTAAAAAATAGATTTTTAAATTTTGAATTTAATATATTTATAGGTCAATGATATATTCAACATTTTAAATGATCGATTCTATTAGTCATAAAATCATAATCTGTCTAATAAACAATGTTTTGTCCAACAGTTTTGTAGATTAATCAATTATACTTTTATTATTATTATTATTTAATTGCATGTTTAGTCTATAGACTTTAATGTTCATGACTTATAAATCCCAATATCTAATATCTTCTTAACTTTCCATGGTGCGTGAGAAATTTAAAAAATAATAATTATTAATTTATCTATTAAATATAAGTTTAAATTTTGTCTAGTAAATAGTTAATTTTTAATTTTGGCTGTTAGTAGATCTTTAAAATTTTAAAAATATCAAAGTTAAAAAGACCAAATTTGTAACTTTGAAAAATTAATCAAATACACACATTTTAAATTTTGGAGATTAAATTTGTAATTTAATTAAACTATATAAATTTCATGAAGAAGTGAATGTTCCGGTAAGATAACCATTTTATTTTTGGTTTTTTTATTTTTGAAAATTAAATTTTTTTTATTTTTTTTTAATTTCTTACTTTGATTTGCATCTTTAAAAACTATTTTTTTAGTTTTTAAACTAAGACTTGTTTTTTTAAAACATTAGTAAAAAGTAGATACTCAAAAGTGAAAGGATTATTTATAATATTTTTGAAAAACAAAAAAACAAAAAATTACCAAATGCCTAAGTGATGAGGGCGAAACTGGTATTTCAACAATCTATAAGATATTACGGACGGCACAAATAGGGGCAGCTTTTAAAACACAAAGCCAAGGGCGTAACTCTGTTCTCTTGGTTTGTTATCTGCGGCCGCCACTGCTACAATCTTCAAGATGAAGGTTCGGCCCTTTGATTTCTCTTCTTCTCGACTGTTTTCTCTAGTTTTACTTCCATACTAACTTTGAGTTTTTATGTTTCCAGTTTAATATTGCCAATCCGACTACTGGATGCCAGAAGAAGCTCGAAATCGACGATGATCAGAAACTGTTAGCTTTCAAATTCCCTTATTCTTCAATCTGTTGTCTAAATGAAGAACCGTGCATTAAATGTGGATGAATTTTCCTGTCCATCTTCAGTCGAATGTTCATATTGTTAACATTACATAATTACATGGGGTTGGTCTAATTGATGTAGAAAAGTATTCTCTTCGGGTTTCTTCGAGTGTGGTTTACCTAAGTATGGCTTGATATGCTTAAATCTTTGATTCCAATACTATCACTTTCTAGAACTAGGTGATTTGAGATGCATAATAATATAATAGATAAAATGGATCCCTTTTGATCAGTAGAGTAGTGTTGAAATCGTTTGTTCGATATGTTTGCAATTAAAAAATTTTATTTATCGTTTGGTCTTGTTATGGGGGATTTAGCTTAGGAGTAAGGGTATGTTTGGTATGGATTCTTTTTATGTAAGATTCACTCATGCTTTAACTAAATTATTTTTTTAAAAAAATGTTTTTGGATTTCATAATCTGTAAATTCTGAAAACATTTTTCAGCTATCCAGATTTTAAATTTGACATTTTAAAATGTAAATTTATATTAAAAAAAAAGATAAAAATGTAAACAAATATAGTATTTCATATTATAAACTCAAGTAATTTCGTTAAGTTAAAATTTGTATTATATACTGTATTATAAATATTATATGATATTACTGGGTTTTCAAAATCCATGCCAAATTTTGAACATTAATTAATAGTTTTAAAATTTTATTTTTTTTAGAGAACAAGCACAATTTTAAAAATGGAAAAGTGAATACCAAATGGTTATGAAACGTGGTTTAGCTATCTCCTTTCTTATTTCTTTGTATGTTTTCCATCATTTTAAACCTGGTTTAAATTTCATCATTTACTAAAATTATCCATTGTCGTTGTTTAGCCGTGCTTTTTTTGACAAGAGGATGTCCCAGGAGGTCAGTGGAGATTCCCTCGGAGAGGTATGTGTGTGCTCTTCTGTCATCCATTCCAATAAATGAGATCTTAGTTTCTAGTTGCCGTCTTTGAATTTACTAATTGAAGATTTTCTTTTTCTCAGGAATTCAAGGGCTATGTTTTCAAGATTATGGGAGGTTGTGACAAGCAGGGATTCCCAATGAAACAGGGAGTTTTGACCCCTGGCCGTGTCCGTCTCTTGCTACACAGAGGTTTGTGGAACTGTTTATACAAGTAAATGGTTACCCATTTGATCATACTTGTGGACTTTATCGGGGCTTTTATTTATGCACTTATATTCCTTCATTTATCTCAATAAAGCTTAGTTTCTTACCAAATACATATTTGCGACTTTGTTTTATTTTGTTTTCATTAGTTTTTAGCACTATCCAAGACTACCATGCAACCCTCTCTTAAATTACTTCTTTATCTCTAAGTTGGTGTAAATTGATCTCTCATTTTTGTAACTATAGTTCATCTAGTCTTATGAGCAATTGGAGATTTTTTTTTAATCCATTGGACACTATCCTCTTTTGTAATTTCATTTCATCACTGAAATTTTTGTTTCTATAAAAGACAAAATAGTTCATAGCACTATTGTAAGTAATGCAAGCACGTGTTTGACTTATATGGCCAGGTACCCCTTGTTTCCGTGGTTATGGTAGGCGTAATGGAGAGCGCAGAAGGAAGTCTGTGCGTGGATGCATTGTGAGCCCTGACCTTTCTGTTCTGAATTTGGTTATTGTAAAGAAGGGAGATAATGATCTTCCTGGCTTGACAGACACTGAGAAACCAAGAATGAGGGGTCCCAAGAGGGCATCCAAGATTCGCAAACTTTTCAATTTGTCGAAGGAGGATGATGTTCGAAAGTATGTCAACACATACCGTAGATCATTCACCACAAAATCTGGTATGGTTTACTCACTTTTTGTGGTGGTTGAACTTGTTCTAACAAATCAAGGGTTTGTTTGAATTGGCATTATAAATGCTAAAAACAAATTTTTTCACTTAAAAATACATTTTTTAGTGCTTGATAGATTGTGCAAGTAATGGCTGAGGTCTAATACCTTCCTCAAGTTGGATAGTTGGATGGATGTATTCCTATAGTAACCTGTGCCATTGTATAGCCCTAACGTTTCTAGATGAACTGAACCTTCATTTGACATTGGATTACATTGTTGTTCAATATTGCTCCTGTTTGCACATCTAGATGGATTGTGCTTAGTATCTGGACTAAACTCCCGGTCTCCTTTTGGCTATTAATAGAATTTTATTTTATGTAAATTGTTTTTTCAGTTCCATATATTCTGGAATCGAGTTTCTGATGTGATTTATTTGATTGGCAGGCAAAAAGGTTAGCAAAGCCCCCAAGATTCAGAGGTTGGTTACCCCACTGACCCTGCAGAGGAAGCGAGGAAGAATTGCTTAGAAGAAGAAGAGAATTGCGAAGGCCAAGTCTGAGGCTGCTGAGTATCAGAAGCTCCTGGCCTCTAGGTTGAAGGAGCAAAGAGAACGTCGCAGTGAGAGTTTGGCCAAGAAGAGATCCAGGCTCTCTGCTGCTTCAAAGCCGTCCATTGCTGCTGCTTAGTTCGTTGCATTGTTGGTGTCAGTGTTCTGTTATCTTTATATATGTCATCTTGTCTTTTTTTCAAGAGAATGTACTTTTTGCGGCTGCTTGCTTATGTGAGATCTGGAACGTTTATGGATTCATGCAAACTGTAAATTGTTTCTCACCATAAATACAGATTAGAATCTCCAGCATTTAGCAAGCTGAGAGAATTTCCTCCGTTCACTTGTATTCACTTATTGACAGTCATTTATTGACATGCTTCATATTTTATGAAAGTCTAGAGGAATTTAAGCTGTTGAATTCTCTACTTCTCATCTTTTAGTGGATCTTTATTCACTTGTAAAGAGGATACGACCGTTGAAGATTAAGGGATATGAGTTCTTACAAACTACATGAAATGCATATTCAATTATCGAAGTTGTTGCATTACGGTGTAAGTCAAAAGCTCGCACTTAGTGGCACAACAAACAAAAGAGTGAAATCAAACAAACTAAAAGGTTTATTCAAACGAATTGACCATCACTTCAATCTTCAAAAGGCAACATACTGGTGAGTTTGTTTATTCAGTAGATAGATACTATGCTACTTTCCCCTTGGATGATAATCTTAGTAGGATATTTATGTTAACAAGAACAATGTATCCAGAAAAAAAAAAAAATCAAATTAGTTTGTTGTTACATATGGCCCTCTGCACTGAAAGAGTGTATGCAGCCACTGACTTGTTTAGAGCGTGTTTGGAATGACTTCTTAAAGACAAAGTTGAGACCCAATAGGATAAGAAGTAATTGAAGGTTGCATCTTTGGCTTTTACCGTTCTCTAAAATTGTGAAGGTATATGTGTGACTTAGGTTGGCAGCAGTCCTCCGCACTTGAACTGAATAAAAGCATCACTGTGAGATGGAGAGAGAGGTCGAAGGCACCTGAACTGAAACTCGGACGAACGGTTGAAGTCGTACACTTGAAGGACCCAACAAGCCATTTGAACCTCAAGGTTGATGAGATAAGATATCAACAAAATCCTACTGCTTCCAAAATGAAAAACCAAAATCTCTTGAAACCTTTCTAATCTCAGGTTGTCGGTGAAAATCAATTTTTTTGGGGAACAATCTGGAGTTTTTGGCTTCCACAGAACAATCTGATGGGTTCTCTTGAAACATTGGCTTACCAGCAAGCCAAGCTTGTAGTACCTCATCTATCTTTGGCTCAGGAAGTAACTCTTTTTCCTTCATTTCCAAATAGTATTTATATGCATCTTCTAGTTTTCCATTCAAGAAGAGACCATGTATTAAGACAATATAAGAGCTGCGATCAGGACTAATTCCATTTTCACTCATTTCTTGCCATATTCTGGAAACATTATCAAGCTGGCGCCATCGGCAAAACTTTCTGATCAACATTATGTATGTTTCAGCAGTTGGATCGCACCCCTTTTTTCTCATCTTCTCCAATAGCTCAAATATTTCTTCCTCCGTTCTCAGGAATCTCAAGAAGGCATGGTAAGTCTGAATTGTTGGGCAGAGGCCCCGCTGCAGCAGCTCCTCAAAAACTGCTCTAGCTTCATCAAATTTCCGGGCCTTGCATAGAGGTTTGATAACTGAGTTATAAGTAACAACATTTGCTATAATACCCTTATCTTCCATTGTTTTTATGAGATTGATAGCTTCTTTCAGAAGCCTTCCTTTGGCAAGAGCGTGAATGACTGCATTGTAGACTTTCCTATCAGGTTCAATTTTCATTTGCTTCATATCATCAAAAAGCCTCAGCACCTTATAAAGGTTGCGAGCTTTTGAGTAACAAGAAATGAAACTTGCATATGACACAGCATCATGACTGATACCTCTCTGTGTCATCTCCTTCCAAATTCTCTCGGCATCACGAAGACTACCGATTATGTTACACCATCCATTGAGAATAATATTGAAACTCTTTGTGTTAAATGGGAACACATCTTTGTTGCAAAACAGCAAATATTCAGCATCTTTCACATTTTTGTAACGGCAGAGGGCAGAGAGAAGGTTTTGAAATTCCTCTAGTCCAATGTTAAATCCAAATCTTTTATGAGCATGGAAGGTATTTATAGCCTTACCAACATCATGAACAGCACAGTATTTCCTAATCATGATTAGAAGGGTTTGAGGTGTCACTAGAGAAGCGCCCGTCGTCCCTCCTCTCATCTCATCGATCAAAGCCCATGCCGTGTCGAACTTTCTCATTTTCCCAAGAATTGAAATCATTGAATGATATTCACGCACAGAGTGGGCATAGCCAGGCTGCTTACCAGCCCAAACAAAAAAAGTAAAAGCTGCTTCCCAATCATTACGTATCCGAGAAAGTACTGCTACTACCAACTCTCCTGATACCTTAATACAGCAATGCTCAAGCTTATTTTTCACTCGAATTCGATTTACATCCCTGAACCCACGAAATATATCCATAATGGCATCCACATCTCGTATCACACCCTTGTCATTGATGTTCATGTCCTCCTCTTCATGTTCTTCTCGATTATCGTCATCATCGCCACTCACATGATCATCATTGGCTGCATAGTGACAAGATTCTTCTGAAGTTGTGTTCAGAATATCGCGGTTTGAGCTCGGAGAAATATAAGAACGAGAACAAAAGCCAGACGAGAAGAGATCCCCAACATTGGAGTTCAATGCAGTAGCAGTGTCGACAGTATGAATGCGTGTAGGCCACGAACTAAAACCAGAGGCCATGGTAGCACTGGTAAGAGATCCGAGTTCGACATGTTGGGTGGATTTAACAGAAGACCAACTGAAATACGTACGACCCAGAAGCGACAATGCACACAACTTGGATCTCATTCTTCCATCCCACATAGCTAGCTAGAAACAATATGCAAAAAAACAGGTCATACTTTCCAAATCTTGCGGAAAAAGTTATGAGCTCCAAGTGTTTGTGGAAAGTTCTGAGAGAAAACCAGAGCAGAGATGAGAGAGTTCGAGTTGTACTGGCTGACAATCACAGCCGGAAGATTAACACGATCAGAATGATAAACACACACCTAGATGGGAGTAATATCAAACAGAAACACAAATAATGATCAGAATCAAATAGCCTATTGAAAAACACACACCTAAATGGGAGTAATATCAGACAGAAACACAAATAAGCAGGATAAGTCTCAACAACATGCACATTCCGAAGCAACTAAAGAAATCAAAACCCAGAAAAGGAAAAGGAAAGAACACATCAATATCAGCAATTCGAGCTCAAAAGGAAAAGAAATCAAACGAACAAAGAACACATCTGGACACCTAATGGGACTGAAAAGTGAAGACCCAGATATTGAAATGGGAAAAATCACAGTGAGAGTCTTGCAAGGCATACCAATGAAGTGGTAGAAGAATTGGAGTCCGGGTATGGTTATGAGCAAGTCCTGTGTTTCTGCTACCTGGGTTGGTTCCTTTTTCCCTTGCGGACCTCGGTGAAAAGGGAGAATCAGACTGCGTTAAACATCTCAGAATGTGTTCTTCCGATTCGGGCCTTTGTGTGCTGACGAGGGAAATTGAAAAAATTAGCCCAGCAAAAACTTTGGATAAAAAACCCTTTTGAAAAGTAAAGTATTTTTTTACCCTTTGAGTTTTTACATAGTTGATGTTTGTGTTCAACCTTTTGTAATTTCATCCACTTTCTACTACCACATTCATTGTTTGCTATATAAAAAAAAAATAATAATAATAATAATAAATAAATAAATAGAGTTTAAGAATTTTGTAGATCCACAAAATAAATGAATATATTATTTTGTGACGTGTCAAAATATGAATGAAAATAGTAGATACTATCGTCAATTCTTTCGATGATGTCTCAAAACTACAAATTTAGTATTCTTCTCTTTCACTTCTCTCGTTTCATTTTATTCTTTATGAATTTCGATCCAAATGTATGATTTCTAGAAAACGAAATTTTTAATTTTTTTTGTTCCTTTTCTTTCTTTGGATAAAAGGAGAATTTAGTTTAACCAGCACTCAATTCTAACACTCATAATTTTTTTCGTTCTCTGTCACCAGTTCTTCTGATGATGTCTCGGTTTTGATCTAAAACATTTTTTTTTTAGTTTTTCATGATTAAAACAAAAGAAAAGACATTTTCTTAAATATATTTTAAAGAAAGAGTTGTTATCAAATATAGAAAAATCAGTCAAACTATACAAGTATAGAAAAACTTTACCTTTTATTAGCGATAGAAGTCTATCGCTTTCTATCACTCAAGTGATAGAATTCTATCGCGGTCCATCGTTAATAGACAGTGGAAGTTTTCTGTATTTATAAATAGTTTGATTTTTTTGTTTATAATGATTAATCTCATATTATTTTAGTTTAGACTAAAAAAATTATTTGAATCAAAATTATGTCAACAGAACACGTGGAAAAATTCAGTTTTACAATTCGTCATCAAATTTGATAGGTAAAGTAGATAAAAAAATCAAAAAAATTACCTTTTTATCCCTAAATTTTGAATAATATGTGTGTTTGGTCACTTTTTAAAATGTAATATTTTAGTCCCTAAATTTACAAGGATAGGTCCATTTGGTTCCTTAGTTTTCAAATTATACATTTTCAGTCCCCGAATTTTTAAAAATAGATTTAAAAGGTCTTTCAAGTATTTTTTTTTTCTTTGATTTTTTAAAAATAATTATATGATATTTAAAATTTTAAAAAATAATTTTAGAGAGGAGACGATTTTTGAAAATTATTCTTCTAATTTAAAATGTCATATAAATATTTAAATTAATAATACAAAATTATTTGAGGGACCTCTTAAACCTATTTTTAAAAACTCGGGGACTAAAAATGTATATTTTGAAAATATAGGGATCAAATGGACCTATTCTTATAAATTTGGAGACTAAAAATGTAATTTTTTCAATTTTTTTATAAATATTTTTTTATTATATATAATGAGTGATGACATAAATGTAATTTTACATTTGAGTTTTTTTCATGTTGAACGCTAACATCACTTTCATCATTAAAGAGTCCAAAAATGTCAGTTATTTCAAAAGGGGGTCTTATTTCAAAAAGCATAAACTTTTATAGAAGTTATCTTTTATAATAGCCCTTGTAGCCTCTTTTAGCTTAGACACCAAAGGCTCGAAGGAATGGACTAAACTGGAAGTGAAATCTTCCATCTATTTAAAATGTCGTTCATCTTCTACGTCTTCTATCTCTTATTTTCGTGTCTATGTATTGAATATGAAATAGGAAGATTTGACCCTTCAAAATATATATATATAGGTTAATTATTTTTAATTTATATTCATATATTTTTTTTACAATAATTATAGTAGTAGAAACAAACTTTTTATCTCTAGAAAAGAAGATCATGTCAATTATCTACTCTCACCTTGACTAAGCTATGTCCGTATTGACTCAACAACTTATACGATTTAAAATATACTCAAGATTAAAAAATTATATTACACCAAACAAACTCATTTCCTTATTAAAACAAACAAAACCTATGATCCAATATAGCTTACCAAAGGTTACATCAATTGAGCATTCCAAAATCATTTTCTAGGTTATAGTCTAGTTTATACACAAACAATGTGAAATCTTTTATTTATTTATTTATTAAGATGTAGAATCTTTATAAAATCTATTCATTTATTTCGTTCAAATATATTATTATTTTGTCCGTATAAATACAACGTAACGATTAAGACATCTACTATTTTATTTGAAATTTGTGTTTAAATCTTTACCTTTTGTTGTACAATAAAATTCCATTATAAAAATTCTACATAACCCAACTAAGAGCATATTTGAAATTACTTTCTAATTGTTTTTTTAAAAAAATTATTTTAAAGTGTAAACCAAAATGAAAATCTAAAAACTTAAAAATTCATCCTAAACATGCTAAAGTACAGTATCCAATAATAATAATAATAATACACTTCATATCTTATTTGTAGGTTAAATTACAATTTTAGCCTATAAACATTAAAGTTTGTGTCTTTTTGATTAGTGAACTTTTAAGACAAATTTGAGATTTTTTTTTTTTTTTAGTTTGAAGTCTAAATTTGCAATTTATATAATATAGAAACCAAATAAACACAAATTTAAAAATTAAGGAACTAAACTTGTAATTTTAACTTTTATTTTGTACCGTTTATAAAACAATTAAATTTTTGTTACTTCATCACCAATTATTTATTTACTTTTAGTATAATAGGGGATGGAATTCAGATCACAAATTTCGTGGTCGCTAACATATACGAATGCTAGTTGAGCTATGCTAGCAATTATATATTTTTTTTTAAGAAAAAAGAAATGTATATTTACATATTTATTTGCTCCTTATGGAAAGTGGTATAGTGATCAAATTTGAAAACCTCAAAGTAATTTTTAATAATTGCGGTCAGTTCAAGAAAAATTGAAAAGAAAAGAAAAAAAAAAACAATGTTTTTTAATAAACCCTAAAAATTTATATTTTTCACCAACAAAGTTTTCTAGCGTACCTGCACTTGGCACGCATTTGGAAAGTAACTTTAAAAACAAATAATGTAAGAGCTATTTTTGGTATAAAAGGGCTTTTTGGACATTTCGCAGCACAAGTCCGGTTACAGAGAAGAAAGAAAATAAAGAAGAAGACGACGACGTTTAAGTAGATGGAAGATTTAGCTTTCAGTTTAGCCCATCCGGCTTGAAGCCCTCGTCGTTTCAGCCCAGAGAGGCTTCGTCTTCTGCACACAAAAGGCCCGAATCGAAAGAACTCATTCTAAGATATTTAACGCAGCTCTGATTCTCCCCTTTTCTCTGAGGTTTGCAAGGGAAAAAAGGAAACCGACCCAGATACAGAAAACAGGATTCGCTTACAACCATACCCAGATTCCAATTCTTCTACCCCCTCAATTCTCCACTTCACTGGTATGGCCTTCCAAGACTCTCACTGTGATTTATTCGCCTTTTTTTCCCATTTCATTATCTGGGGTCTTCACTTTTCAGTCCCTTAAGGCGTCCAGATGTGCTATTGATCGAATTGCTTATAGTGATGTGTTCTTTTCCGGTTCTTGGTTTCTTTAGCTGCTTCCCAATGTGCATGTTGGCGAGATTTATCCTGCTTATTTGTGTTTAGGTCTCATACCACTCCCATTTAGGTGTGTGTTTTTCAATAGGGTAATGGATTTTTGCAATCTCCATTCCTTTCTCTCTTTGTCTGTTGCTATTTGATTCTGGGACTCGTTTATTGGAAAACTGAGGTGTTTCCTTTTCTTTCTATTCCGATTGTCCGATTTGCATATTGGGGGCCATGTTGTATTGATTTTGTGTCTTGGGATTGGATATCTTTGAAACGAAGCACACTGGTTGACGGAACATGAGTTAGGCTTATGTGTCGATGGATTTTATTTTGTAATTCTGCGGGCAGACATCATATAACCTCAGCCCTTTTGTTTTAATTTTTAGTATTTCATCATCTTAGAGCAAGTTTGTGGAATTTACTTTAAAAATTCTTAAATCTTCTGATTCTTATCGATAAAAACTAAATTGGACTCCTAATAATGTTGCTTCTAGGTATCTTCAATGAACTGAAGTGGGCATGTTTTCATTCTGATTATTGTATTCTTTTTCATTTTCCTTTTACTAGTTACTGATACCTTCATACTCATATTTATAACTTACATGCATTTACTATATTACAGGTGATTTTGTGCTTATCAAATTTGTTTGTTGAATGACACTATCTGCGACGTAAAACAGTCATGGCAGATGGTTCAGAAGTCGAGGAGCGGGTGGATCTTGAAGAGGACAATTACATGGAAGAGATGGATGATGACGTAGAAGAACATGTAGATGAGGATGGAGTAGATAGGAGAGCTGGTGAAAATCCGGAAGAGGATGTTGAAGAAGTAAGTGAAGAACCTCAAGTTGGGACCAACACAGAAGATAAATTTTCAGGAGATGGTAGAAATAACATATCCATAGAGTCTATAGAAAATAGAGAAAAGTCTGCTTCTTTATTAGATGAAGATGATCTAGAGAAGCATGCTCAGCTTCTTGCCCTTCCTCCTCATGGATCTGAAGTTTTTATTGGTGGACTTTCACGTGATGTTTTAGAAGAAGATTTGAGAGATTTGTGTGAATCACTAGGAGAAATATTTGAGGTCTGCAATGTTGTTTATTCTCTATTGTGCTTTTTCTTTCTTTGGGGCTTTTATTTTAGAGGTACGTTCTGTAATACAATTGTTTTGCAGATAAGGATAATAAAAGACAGAGATTCTGGTGAAAGCAAAGGTTATGCTTTTATATCGTTTAAAACCAAAGAGGCAGCACAAAAGGCTATAGAGGATTTGCATGGTAAAGAAGTCAAGGTAGTTGTGGGACTCCTTAAGACTTCAATGTCCTTTTTACTTTATTATGTTTCGATAGCATCAAAGCTGCTCTTTTTCAGATATCCATCATCGATAAATTTAAAATTGATTTTAGTTCATCCTTCACACTACAGGGTAAAACGATAAGGTGTTCTCTGTCTGATTCTAAACACAGACTATTTATTGGTAATGTCCCAAAAAGTTGGACGGACGATGAGTTTAAGGAACTTATAGAAGGAGTTGGCCCTGGAGTTGAAAACATTGAGCTTATTAAGGTGGAGTTGCAAATTTATATATCTTTATCTCTAGAAATTGATAGTTATTGAGGCTTTATTGTTCTTTCTTCTGTATAACCTATTGCAGGATCCTCAGAACCCAAGTCGAAATCGTGGATTTGCATTTGTTCTGTATTATAACAATGCTTGTGCTGATTATTCAAGGCAGAAAATGTCTAGTGCAAATTTTAAGCTGGATGGAAATTCCCCAACTGTTAGTTGGGCTGATCCAAAAAGTATGCCCGATAACTCTGCTGCTGCTCAGGTAATCAAGTTATCATCACTGGAGAAAATTGTATGGGATCTGCATGGCATTTTTCAAGTACCTTGAAATTTCATATCAACTGGAATTTGGTTGAAAAATGTGGTACTAAGGTTAAAAGAGTAAACTGAAATGTTGTGCTGCTTTGTTTCTTCAATTTCAATTACTAAACAAGGCAACCAGATATTAGATATCCGAGCCACAAAATTATATTGATTGACCAACTGAACATTGAGCAAGGAAATGTGAGTAGAAAGATGGTCATCTTTGAGCCAAGTTCCTAATTGCCCAAGTTCCTCTTTGAGCCAAGCTCAATACGAAACCCACCTGACAGAGTAGTTTGCTGCACCCCACTAATCCTCTAGTTGGCCACTGACAAACTTCATCAAATTCTAACTATCATTTTTAACGAACCATTGGTCTACCATTATGCTATAGTTAAATGAAGTAAAGAAAGGAAAGCTTAAACATAAAGCTTTTGGTTCTCCTTTGTTCAACCTTCTCACTGAAGCATGCCCTTTCTCCCCCCCAACAACTTATAGGAATATATGAATAAGACTAAACTGAAGATGAAATACTAATATAAGTTATGTGTTCTGGTACATTCTTTCATTTTTCTCAATGAAAGTTCAGATTTTTGTAATAATAATAATAATAATAACAACAACTAACTAACTACTAGGTAACAAGATTTAGTGCATGAATGACAGATATTAATAACTAACTACTAGGTAACAACATTTAGTGCCATCGCCCTTGGTGGACATAAATTGATCGCCATCAATTCTCATTATGACTGTGTATTGAGATTTACTTGAAAGAATTGAATTACAATTTGAAATACAATTTAGTTTCCAAATTTACAGGAAGATATTTAAAAGCACATCGTAGTTTGTGTACTACATTGTCATTGGTGAAGTCTATGAAGACTTGTTTTGTTTCGGCATTGACTGCCTGATTTCTTATTTGTTTGTGTTAGTAAGTTATAATAGGTCTACAACATTATGAATTGCAGGTGAAGGCTCTTTATGTGAAAAACATACCTGAGAATACTACTACTGAGCAATTGAAAGAACTGTTTCAGCAGCATGGGGAAGTGACAAAAGTGAACATGCCACCTGGCAAAGCTGGGAGTAGTAAACGAGATTTTGCATTCATCCATTATGCTGAGAGGTCAAGTGCATTGAAGGCTGTTAAAGAGACAGAGAAATATGAAATTGAAGGTTTTGTTTTTATATCTCATTTGAAATCTCAAATGCACACTCATATTCCCTGTTTTTACCAAAAAAAAAAACGTTATACAGATTTTGGCTTTTATTTCTGTTGGTTGATGCGTGCTTGCATAGTCGATTTAGGCTGCAGACTGCCCAGTGAGCTGCTCTTTCTTTGACAGCTCGTAGCATGTTTTATCTCTATTTACTGAAATGGACGATCTGTTCAACTTATGTATGGAATTTCATCTATTACATATCCTCAACATTTAAAAATAAAGTAGGACGAATCAGCAGTAGTCAAGTTGTCTAAACAGATCTGTTGTATTTGACAATGTTCTGTAAAGAAAAAAAAAATGATGCTAAAAGGGATCCAGAAATGCTTTGTTTGAACTTTTTTTCTTTCAACCCAAAGTATAATCTTCAGAGATTTTAATCTGCAGGCCAACTTTTGGAGGTTGTCCTTGCAAAGCCTCAAAGTGATAAAAAATCAGACGGGGCTTATTCCCATATATCTGGAAGTCATCCCAACCATCTTCTTCATGGTGGATACGGTGGTTATGGCGGAAATCCATATGGTTCCCTAGGTGGGTATGGTGTTACTGCTGGATTCCATCAGGTACATTTTTCTTCTTTCTCACCTTTAAGGCTTAAAAAAATTATATGGAGGTCAAAATCCTTTGCAGCATCTCAGTTAGGTGTACCTCCCAAAGGGAAAAGAAAAGAGATGAAAGAAGATTTTTTTTTTCCCTCCATATTAATCTCATGGATTTTCTTCCATGAACAGCCAATGATTTATGGTAGGGGGCCAATGCCAGCCGGAATGCAGATGGTACCAATGGTTTTACCAGATGGTCGAATTGGTTATGTTCTGTAAGATATCACTCTTACTTGACTTGAAGTCCATTTTTTATATAATTATATAAGATGGTAAATTGTATATATTGTCACTTGTGAATGCAGTCAGCAACCTGGAGTACCAATGCCACCTTCTCGATCTCGAAGAAGTGAGAGGAGCAATGGGTCAGGTGGACCAACGGGTCGTTCGGGAGGTAGTAGCAGTGGTGATGAAGTCAACCGCGGCAGAAGGTATCGGCCCTATTAATGGTAAAGAACTGAAGACAATGGTGTCATTAGGCTAAATCACAGGAAATAACAAAATTCCCACTCAGAAAAAGAATGTAAAAGAAACTGAACAACATAAGAGAGAGCTGAGAGGTTTTGAATGACTGAGAAAAGATTGAATTGAGATCCCTTTTCAGGATAAATTGGAGAATGATTTGCTTTTGTGGCAATTCTTATTAGCTTAGAGTTAAACAAAGAAATTATGTGTACCAAAGCAATGCAGTTAAAAAGTTCTGCTCAAATTTTAAATCTTCTGTTCTCTCTCCCATTCTTCTTGGTGTTCTTTTTAAGGTGGAAGTCATGTGTAATCACTGGTAAAGGATAGCTTTATTTTTGTTCATCTGTCTTTTGCTAATCAGATGCTTTCTGCTCATTTTCCCTGTTGTTTTAGGCTTGATTGGTTTGGTTATATTTCTTGCCTGTGCAAGAGTGAGCTTAAATATTCCCAAATTTTTATGAGATGCTGACATTTAGCCCAAATGGATGAGAGATTGAGAGGAAAAAGAAAAGGCTATGATATGAATGAGAAAATTGTACAGATGGCCCTTTCTAGAGGGTCCAAATGATTTTTGGCGCAATATTTAAAAACACTCGAAATTTAGCTCTTTGCTTGCGTCAGCCGTGCGTGAAAATACCGAACTGTTCTCGTTTCTTCATCTCGCTCTAAACTCGGACTCTCGTTTCTTCCTCTCACTCGTTTTCAATTTAACCCTTCCTCCTCTTTCCGTACAATTTAACCCTTCCTCCTCCTTCCGTACAATTTAACCATTCTTCCTCTTTCCTTCTTCCTTTGTCCTTTTGCAACTTTTTTTCTTTTTTCTTTTTACTTCATTTTTATACGTTTTTCTTACTTTTTTTTCTTTCTTTTTTTTGCGTTTCTTTTCTTTTCTTTTTGGGAAAATTACCTTTTTAGTCCTCAAGTTTTGAACAATATGTGCGTTTGGTCCCTAAATTTTAAAAATGTACCTTTTTAGTCTCTTAGTTTATAAGAATAGGTCCATTTGGTCCCTAAGTTTTCAAAATATACATTTTCAGTCCCTGAGTTTTTAAAAATAGGTCTAAGAGATTCCTCAAATAATTTTTTATTATTAATTTAAATAATTATATGACATTTTAAATTATAAGAATAATTTTTAAAAACTATTTCGTCTCTAAAACTATTTTTTCTAATTTTAAATATCATATAATTATTTTTAAAAAATTAAAGAAAAAAAATATTCGGAGGACCTTTTAGACCTATTTTAAAAAACTCAGGGACTGAAAAGGTATATTTTGAAAACTCAGGGACCAAATGGACCTATTCTTATAAACTGAGGGACTAAAAAGGTATATTTTTAAAACTTCGGGACCAAACGCACATATTGTTCAAAACTTGAGGACTAAAAATGTAATTTTTCCTTTCTTTTTTTCTTTTTGCATTTTTTCTTTCATGCTTTTACTCCCACCGTCGAGATCTACTTTTTTAGAATTTTCAGTCGCTCTCTTTTTCTAGCAATTTCTTCTATTTATGTTGCTTTCTTCTTCTCATGGAATCAAAGATGTAAGTTGGAGCATGAACCAAAACGGGAGGAAAAAACGAGAATGAGATCAAGAAACGAGAGGAAGAAGCGAGAGCGAGAGGAAGAAGTGAGAGTGAGAATTCGAATGAAGGAAAAAAAACTCGAAGAAAAAACTACAAAATTGATGAGGAAGAAGCTAGAGGAAGAAGAGAGAGGAAGAAGCGAGAGGAAGAATTCAAACGAAAAAAAAAATCAAGTAAAAAAATTTGCATTTGTGTCTGATAAGGAACGAGATGAAGAAGCGAGAGGAAGAAACGAGAAATTGTTTGAGCGCTAGACCCTCGCGACGGTTTGAGGATAAAATGGTACTTTCACACGCGGCTGACGTAAGCATAAGGCCATTTTTTGAGCAAATTTAAATCTTGGGCCAAATTTCATTTGGGCCGCTAAAAAGGGGTCATCCGTACAAAAACCTCTATATGGATTTGCTTGTAGATTTTGAATCCAATTTAGCCCGTTACTGTTTAAGAACATATACCTTTTGTTTCTTTTGTGTTTAAGAGCATGTTTGGAGTTGATTTTGCTCTCTAACATATTTGAATTGTTCAAACACAATTTTTATACTATCCATATTGAATTGGAAGGAATAAAAGAATATTTTAGAGTGATTTTGAATCCAATTTTAACTATTTCAAGATTACTTTAAAAAATGTTAAGTTAATATATTATTTTCAAGCTGAGCAGTATGTACTTACAACGTATATGGTATTTGACAGATGTTTTTAGAATATTTGAGATTATGTTTTCTCTGATATGTTTGAGAGTAATTTTAAAATTGCTAGAATTACTTTTATCAATTTTAAAATTATTTTAAAATGTCTTTAATAATTCAAAATCAATTTTAATGCTATGAGAATCAGGTTTAGAGGTGTAAATTTGAACATTAAATTTATTGTGGATTATTATATACGATTGTTTTCAAATATAGAAAAATGAGTCGCTATTTATAAATATAGAAAAAAAAATTTATTGTCTATCAAACCGTAATAGACTTCTATCGCTAAGGAAATTTTTCTATATTTGTAAATGGTTTGATATTTTTTTTTTTATTTATAATAACTTTCCTATTATATATATGTTTTAGTTTGATTTTAATAATACAAAAACAATTTTAAGCAACTCAAAATTACTCTTAACAGTGCTCTTAGAGAAATAAAAATGCTTTTATTTATTTGTTTGAACTCATATCATTAAACCACATTTAATGGGTAGTTAGTCATTTTTAATAGGATTGTCCTTAATTGTAACTACTTTATTGAGTTAGTCCCACAACTAGATATATGTAAATACACCACACTATATCTAGGTATTAGGTAGAGGTTTGTGTTTATTAAAACTTTAAATTTGATATTAATACAAACTACAAAGACGTCGTAGGGTATCACATTCATTTTTACTCGAGTTCTAAGAAAATTCTTCGAAATATACTGCAAGACAAAGAAAATTGATTACTTAAAACAAACTACAAAATCATAATGAAATTTACTCTTAAATATCTATCTATTTATTTTTATAAAGATAAAAGATAGAGAACTTGAGCTATTAATATAAACGGTTAAATAAGTTTTAGAGTTTTTTTTAAATATAAATAGGAGTGAGAAGATTCAAATCATGAATCTGTTAGTCTGAATACATATGAGAGAGTTTATTCAAACAAGTCTTAGAGAGTTTTAAATGTAGCCATCAATTCATTTGACTAAATTGCTAAATTATTAAAAATTATAGGGCAAGCTATATGGTTTTTTCTAGATCTTTTATGAAAATGGTGCACAACTTTTTATTTCCTCAATAGTCAGTGAGTTGAATTAATTCTTATTTACAAATTTGCTAAAAAACATGGAAAGGTTTAAATTCTTACAAAGTTAAAAGAAAAGGTTTAGTTTACAATAAAAAAAAAATACTTAGTACATCCTGCACTTATTCTTATACCACCCATTCATGTGTCCAATCACAAGTTGACACGTGACAATTTTTTCTTTTTTTTTTTTCTTTTTTTTTTTCTCTTTGTAATTGAAGGGAATGCATGAAGATGAGTATAAAATGAGTCACCCCAAGAATTACTTTTGTAGTAAGGAATAAATTAGTCTAAGAATTCAAGTGTGAAAATTGATTGAAAAAGTGTATTCATAGAGAATAATTTGACCAAATATATCTATCTTTAAAAAAAAAAAAAAGACCAAATATATCTAAAGGTTATTTTGATTGGTCAATTCAATAACCTAAGGGTGAGAAAGATTTAGATTTAAGGAGAATAAAGTGAAAAATGAGGTTTGACTTTGTAGGTAAAATAATAGTACATGTATATCTTATAAATATGAGGTCCTATGATCCTATCTATAAAAGAATATATATGCTTTCATATCAAATATTATTAGGATTTTTCACACATAGACCATAAGTTATGCAACTTGTGATGCCATAAATCTGGTCAGGTGAGGCCACTCAAATTGACTACAAATATGATTTCAAATCAACTATTATAGGATATTGCATTTTACATCATTCAATTATTAATACGAGGTAATTTCTTTCTTTTCTTAAATAGAAAAAACAACTAGGCACAATAATACAAAATTAGGGAACATCATTTTTGTTGAAGTTATATTCGAATCAAATGAGGTGTGCAAAAGGATAAGACAACCTTCTAATCAAAATATAATCCAATTGTAGAAAGTAGTATAAGATATATTTTGAGAACGGTTTCAATCATACTTTTATCGTTTCAATTTTTTTTTAAATTATCTAAAAAATTAAAAAATCAAAATAAATTCTAAAACTTGATTTGAAAATTACTTGATTTTTTAAAATAAAACTTGTTTTCTCACTATTTTTATACAATATTTAAAAGAAATGCACTTCACCTTAAGTAAACATAAAATGAGAAGTATAAACAATATACCAATATTGGTGACCTAACAAAAAAAAAAAAAAGAAGATTTGAATTAAATAATAAATGGAGAGTTGAACCAATTTAATGATATTGACGTGCAATCTTTCTTTTAAGGTCGAAAGTTTGATCTTCTATTCCTATGCTATCGTTGTTCTAAACAAAAACATAAAATTGAAATCTTATAATAACCTAAAATATTTGATTTCCGACCATTTTTAACTATTCACACACTTTCTTCACGTTTCTTTTTCTTTTATTTTTCTTTTAGCAAAAAAAGAGAAATAAATAAACTAATGAAAAAAATGGAAATAAAATAGATAGATAAACTTCATTTTTTTTTTGTTTAAAAGAGAGGACCCACATCCGTTCATAACCTCCCACGTGGATTTGTTGGATGGAAAACTCTCTGCATTTAGGCGCCAGGATTATTCAACGGGAACCTTCACCGGAAACTTTTCAATTGAGTCGATCCATGGGTTAACTCGGTCGCACTCGGTCGCCGGAATTTCTCTCAGCGCCTTCCAAACTGCGCTGTTACACTTGAATCCGGCTCCGAACGCCACCTGCCATATCCGGTGGCCTTTCGTGACGCGATTCTTTGCTTCTGTATATGCTAATTCGTACCACAAGGAGCTACTCGATGTGTTCCCAAATCGGTACAATGTCATCCTCGAGGGTTCCATGTGCCACTCGCTTAGTTGGAGGTTCTTCTGCAGAGCGTCCAGCACTGCTCTTCCGCCGGCATGGATGCAAAAATGCTCGAATGCGAGCTTAAAATCTGGTACGTAGGGTTTCACCTTTGCTTTCAGTACTTTCTTTTTCACCATAGAGACGAAGAAGGCAAATTGCTCTGAAAGTGGTAGTACCAAAGGACCTAGAGTCGTGATGTTGGTCTTTAATGTTTCACTTGCAACCGCCATTAATTCGCGCGCGAGTGAAACCCCAATTTTCCCCTCTTCGTCCTCTCTCTGATAAACGCAATTATAGCTTTCGTCGTCAGCTCCTTTGTGAGTCCGAATCGTGTGAATCAACTCGTATTTTGACCGGGATCGATCGCTGTGCTTGTTCGATAACAGCACGGCGGCTCCTCCCATCCGAAACAGACAATTGCTGATCAGCATTGAACGATCGTTACCAAAGTACCAATTTAGGGTTATACTTTCGGTGCTCACAACGACAGCGTACGTGTTAGGGTTTGCATTGAGAAGGTCCTTAGCGAGCGTAATCGAGATAGGGCTTGCGCTGCACCCCATTCCACTGAGATTATAGGCTTTAATGTCGGTTCGAAGCTTGTAGTGGTTCACTATCATGGCGGACAGCGACGGTACAGGGTTGAATAAGCTGCAATTGACGATTAGGATGCCTATTTCACTCGGGTCCAAGCCGGTTTTCTCGAACAGAGCATCGAGTGCGCCGAACATTACAGTCTCCGCTTCGAAGCGTGCTTCGTCAAGACACAAATTCGGCGGCCGAGAAGTAATTCCTCTTGACAAGTAGGTTTCGTCGCCAAGACCGGCTCGTTTCGCTACTTTCGACATAAACTTAAGGGCATCTTCTTGAAAGGCACCACTCTCTGCACTCATCTCCAGGAAGCCGTCCACCGTCATCTTCCTCACGTCCGCTGGTTTATAACAGGCAAACTCCACCAGATAAACCGGCGTGGATCGCTTGGAACAGTAGAGGCCAAGGAGAAATATCGACAGCAAACCGGCTATGGCCGTAGTTGCATCAATCCCATGTTGAAATCTTGTGGTCGGCAGTAACTCAGACACCCGGAAGAGTTTGAAACCGGAAAGCTGAATAGCAATAGAAATAAACAGAGGCAAAATGACGAGGAACATAAGAGTAGTGGCAGAGTTGCATGAGTACCCATATCCTAATTTGACATATTTGAGCTTGACTGACTGTAGAAAGTCCGGCAAGCGTTGCCGGATTCTGATGAGGATGGAGGAGGAGTCCTTAAGCTCCAATCCTGCTGTTAATCTCTCTGTCTCCATCTCAATGCTCTCCATATATAATATCCTTGCTAATTTCTCTGTGAAAGTCTTTGTGCAGCCCTCTCTCAAATCTCAACCTTCGTGAAGAAAAATGTGTGGCCAGCTTATATAAACGCAAGGAGAAGGCAATTCAGAGAAGAGGGATAGAGGTAGAAATTAATGAAGGCAAAGACTTTCACCCTTTCAAACTTCCAGCTGGGTGGGTAGTGAGAAACACACACACACACACAGAGATAGAGAGAGAGAGAGAGAGAGACAGAGAGGGGTAGAGGAGGGTTTGGCACTTGGCGGCACCAAGCAAGAATAGATATAATGAAATAGAAGAAGAGTGAAGGGAAAGAAGGAAGGAGGGGTTGTGCTTGTAAAATAAATGGGAGTAGTTCCAAGAATGGTGAGATAGCTCAACAACCACACACCTCTGCAAGTAAGTTGGAGAGAAAGACCTTTCTAATAAGAAACTTAATTAATGGAGAAATCCTTTTCAAATTTTAGTGGTTTTGAGATTGGTAGTTAGATATTTATTTGCATATCTTCTTTAATGACATCTCTCTCCGTGCTCATCTGGGTAGCTAGGCAGCCAGCCTTATTTGTGGATTGGATAAATATCTACCTCCGTGCTAATAGAATTCCATCTCCGAATCAGTTCTTCCATCTAGCTTTTTCTCTTTTTCTTTGCAGATATGAATGAATAATTTCCCAATGCCTAAACCTTTTTTACTCCTAAATGTTACTCTTATCACTTTCGTTTTTAACTTCATTGAAAATTGACTTTTGTTTTGGAAGGATGCTATTACTATTAGTTGATGTCATTGTTATCGTAGTACTACTGTGCATATGTCTGAACTGAACAAGTTGGGACCATGGACTATAGTTGATGTCATCTCCGAAGGATGCTATTACTATTAGTTGGGACCATGGACTATAAAACAAGTTGCTTCTTTTGGGTTTTGTTTATCCTTTCACAGAGACTCAAAACAGAGAGAGGACAGAGCCCAAGGCTTGGTTTTCTCGGTTTGGGTGGAGGGAGGGTAGATTCCTCTTATTACACACAATCAAACCAAGGATTGTTATCTCTCTTCTCTCCTCCCTTTCTTGTAAATTCGAAATATTATTTGTTTTTCTCATTGTAAAACATTATGCTTCGAAAACAATTTTTACTAACATTTTTAGTAAAAAAGTATCATTTAGTCCGTAAACATTTTTGTAATGATTTTTAGTATTATACTTTCAACTTTGCAGTAATTTAGTATGTAACAATTTAGTGCATGTACTTTAAATTTTGTAACGATTTAATTTTTATGGTAGGTAAAATTTAATGAAATTCCGTACATACGGATAGATTGGTGAACTAGTGAACTGATTAGAAACCAAATGTATTTATAAACTACAAAGACTATGTAACAACTTTGATTCAATTTTGCATATAATAGGTTAAATTGTAAAAAAAAGACTTAATTGTTACCTATAAAAATTTATAGATTAAATTTATACAAATTTAGATGGATTGGAATGTAATAAACTAAAGTTCAAGTATTAAATTATTATTAACCATAATGGGTTGGCCTAATGCTAGTGAAAATATAAAATTGGCATGAATACTAACGGATATTAAAAAAAATAGAAAGTACTAAATTGTTATTTTAATGAAAGTCCACGACTGGATAGTGTTGGATTAATTTGAAATCTATTTTAAGGGGTTCATTTGATTGATAACCATTTTGTTAATAAAAGTAGGACTAGGTTTGATAACAATTATAACTCCCTCTCATTATTCTATTTATTTTCTTTGACTACACTTGGATCCAATTTCCTCTACGCTAAGAAGGGTAGGCTCTTATCTCATTTCATTTTATTTTCTTTAACTATCCTTGGTTGAACTACCTCCAATTTTTCATTTAGATCATGCACTATATATATATATATATATATATATATATATATATATATATTATGCTTTTATTCTCTCTTTATCACTCCCAGCTAATCTTCATGCTCACATTTCTTCGAGTTTTCACCCCTCTTCTAGACTTCTAAACCTCTCGCTTTCTATTTTTATTTTCTTAAACTTCTAGACTCCCACTTTCCCTTAACTATTTTGAATTGATTTTTTTAGGTATAATAATGGCTAAAAAATAAATATTAGGACCAGATGCATAATATAAATCTTAATCAGGGACTACTTTTAATGTTAGTTATTGTTAGTTAATACTGTAATTAATTGAATCTCTTAAGTAGTTAACTTAACGCAACTTGCCTAATTTGACCTTGATGAAGTAATTAATGTGTAGCATCTTTTGAACAGAAAGTTATTGGAAAAAATTCCTTGTAAGTTGTGCCCAGTAATGATTGCCAAATATGTAAAGAAATGGGCTTAAATTGAGTATTACTTAAACAGAAATTATGATTATTTGTATTTGAAGAAATTGGATGTATATGCAAAAGCAAAAATAGTCTTGCATGAAATCATCTCTTATTACAGAAACTTTCATTATTTGTACAATTACGTTGTATTTAATGAGTTCTGAGAAACAAGAAAAGAGTACAGATTTTCTTAGGCTTCTCTATTATGTGTAGTTCTCGTTTGGACGTTGCTGATGCGACGATGGGAAATACCTGCAATGCATCTCAGGAATCAACTTCATAACAGCAGCGGAGAGAGAGATTAGCTCCCTTCTACAATATTTTCATCAGTTCTCCACATTATGTCTTTTAATCCTGACGAGAAACTTTTGTAGAACTGTCATGTGCAAATGCAAAAGCACATTAGTATATACAGCATTTGTACAATTTTGCTTTGGAATGATGAATCTACTTTCCAATTTCAACTAAGAATACTGATGACATGCCTTATGAAACTCGAGCGTATCACCCCCTGTTTTCCGAAGCTCAACCATGTGCAAGGAAGGAGCCACCTCAAACACCTGGAGTTCAAAGAGCAAAAATATTTGGCATCAGATCAGATGTTGACAGAATGGGGCCTGATGATAATGAAGCCAACTTATATTTTTTCAGAACTAAGACTCCCTAGAAGCTTGTCTTTTCGCATCGTATTGGAACGAGTTTGATGTAAGAGATTCGTTAATAATATTAACCAGTAATAATATTTTACTTCTATACCTCAGTAGCTATGGAGAGGTGTCCTTTCCTCCCAGTTTTGTCACCTTGCAACTTCATCTGCAGTGGCATTGTATCATTACAAGTGTTCGAACAGAACTCACTCAGAAACATATGTATCTTATACATCTTTCAATAAAGGGTTACCTTGTAGTCCCGTTTTCGTACATTGAACCCCATTGGTTTTGCAGTTTCTTCAATCTTCGACATGATCTCGTTTGCAGGGCTTTGCGAAGTAAAACGGGTTTCTCTCTTTGCAACAGCCTAAAAATAAAAAATTTCAATCAAGAGAACTGATGACCTCCAAGGAAATAGTCATCTAACCAATCTAAGGTGCACACACCCCTCAAGAAATGAGACATCCTCAGCTCAGTTATTGCAATATTATCATTTCATCAGGAAATTTTGGGTTACAAGTTGTAGCTAGATAGAATAAGGTGGAATTTGACATTATAGTTCAAAATGAAAATGTATCTTGTGCAGATTAAACAGCCCAAGAAAAAGATATTTAACTTAGTTTGTGCATTGCCATTGATACATGTGATATCAATTCACAAACCATACAGAACTATTATAATACTATTATATAAGTACCTTCTGCTTCTCAAATAGATTTTCAAGACTAAAACCAGGTGACCTGGAGATAAGCTCGAAAGCATTCATGGACACGGGCTTCTCTTTTCTTTCGGTCACAAGATGTTCCTGGAATAAAAATTTAAAAGAAAAAACTTCAGAAGGAACATTATATGACTGAATCAAGTGTGTATGAGAAGAAAAACAGAAGAGATTTAAGAAATATTATGAACTAAATTTTTATTCAGGGAAGGATTTTGATACGGTCGATCAACTTTGTTACTTCTCAAATATTTTTCTTGTCTGATATATCTTCCAGAGCATCCACCAGATGCTTCAAAACGTATGCGTATGATAATGACAGTAATGAGGTCATCTTAACTCTCATTTCCACTACATTAATCTGTGGCTCAAAGACATTGTTTTGTGATAAAATTCTCACCTTTGAGCTGCTAAAAGCGGCATCTACATCATCGAGAGTTATATCCTCTTCCACTTCAAAATGAGCAGGTGTGTAGCCCTTCTTGAACCATGGATCTTCTTGAATCTCGGCTATCGTTATTCGCTGCAGAGTAATGAAATAAAATGAGAGTTCAGAAAATGTAACAGTTAAATCCTTTATTTTTCTGATAGGATACAAAGTAACAGTTAAATCATTTCAGGCTCCAAAATCACAAATTTGGACATAAAAAAATACTTGAGGCATCAATTCCTCTTTAATCATGCATCCAGGAATAGATACTTACAGAAGATCACACCAAGAATAGAGTAAATAAAAATAGGAGTTATAAACTTACAGTAATAGGGTCTGGATCAAGAATGCGGCAAACTAGTTTTCTCGCACCATTTGAGAACCATGTTGGAAAGGAAAAATCAGCATTCGAAATCTGAAATTCATATCAAATACATTCTGAGAATACTCCCTGTCTGTGTATGTAGGAAAATCAAAAAAACAAAACAAAGACTAACTTTTCTATACAAACACATTAGATTTGGCTCGTCAAAAGGCAAGAAGCCAGCCATAAGAACAAAGAGAATGACTCCGCATGACCAAATATCTGATGATGTACCATCATAACCTTTATCATTGAAGACCTGATATAGTATATCAAAAGCAAAGGCAAAAACTTAGCACACCTATTGCAGTAAGTATAATTAACAATCTTTATTCACATACTGAAATACAAATATCCTCCTATTGGTTAATTGAAGTAAGAAGTATATATGCACACCTCGGGAGCTACGTAGTTTGGGGTCCCACAGGCAGTGTGAAGAAGACCATCCCCCTGCAATAATAGTGTGTTAGGATACTACCTAACAAGGATAGGATCTGAATATATTGAAATATAACTATGAAGAAATACAAGATAACCCAAGTATAAAGGAACTTGGAATCTCCCTCTTCAGTGAGCACACTCAAGCCCTAGACCACTTCCTAGAATTTCCCCCTTCACTCACTCACCCTCCTTCTATTTATAATTACATTCACTAACTAACTTCCCATCTAATTACCTTTATACCCTTTATTAATAGTATACTAATATTCTTGTTTAGGTACCTTGCATAGTGTGGATGATCCCTTGACACTAGATGAAACAAAAAGCTAATGCCTAAAGGAGCGAAATCCGATACCAACAGAAAGCAGCAATCCCACTCTATATTTGAGACATCTGATGTAAACTATAATAATTTTTGTCAAAGAAAGATTCAACGGAAGAAGCTTCAAACATCTCCTTACTAACACTACCATTTGCATAATCGAATTTATTTACTCACGAGATAAGAAACTGAAGTTATATTTGGAAGTTATAAACATCTGGAGAACAACCAAGCTGTAGGAAGATGACACTGAACACTTGACAGAAACAATCTTGAAAGAACCTCTGGAAATATATGAGTAATACTCACTCGTACTTGCTGCGAAAATGCACTCAATCCAAAATCTGACACTTTAAGAACATCATGTGAATCCAGAAGAAGATTTTCAGGCTGCAAAATCAGACAGAGCAGTAAACTAAATGCCACCATTTTAATTGCAAACACTAAGTCTCTGAAAAGATTGGGATATCAGTTAAAACCTTCAGATCTCGATGGTACACACCTCTACTGTGACAGTAATCTACAGCATTAATAAGTTGATGGAAATATTTCCTTGCCTCATCCTCTTTAAGCCTTCCCTTTGCGGCCTATAAATAGAAATGTCCAAGAAATATAGAATCTCTTTGGTTAGGAGATTATCATACAAGCAAATTTAGATAAGGAACTATAGAGAGCAACCAAGTACAGATGTAAAATATTAATATGAACATGAATCTCATCAACACTTTCTTACTATCTTGTCAAAGAGCTCGCCTCCATCCACAAACTCAAGAACAATGTAGATCTTTGATTTGCTTGCCATAACCTATCAACAAGAACAGAAGAATTCAAACACACGCATCCAAGAAGTATCTTATTTTCTTCTCACTTGTTTGGCCGTAACATTGAAAACCATGTATTAAGAAAAGTGTCTTTCAACCATAAAGGCATAAACCAGCACATCAAATTTTCACAATAATCTACACCTGTTTTTTCCTCTTTTATGAACAAAGAAGGGGAAAATAGAACTAATATTTATCTTGCTCCTGAAGCACCACTGGGTAAGAAAAACACAATATTATACAAAATTTCCTATTTTTTTTTCCAAGCAAATGATAACCGGTAATCCAGTGAAATTATATGGTCTTGTGCTGCATTTAGAATTTTAAATGACCGACTTGAATGAAGTTTTCATAGACAACAATACTGATATAACTCGTACAACATGCTAAAGTATAACCTTTTAACTAATTAAGATTTATACTAGGTGAAGAAAACACATATATTTACAACTACAAGGGGAATCCTGTAAGCAAATGGTAAAGAATGACAAAAGCCACACAAAACCAAAAGAGCTACTGATGCATATTAGAAAGGAAAAAATAATAAGTAAGAAGAAAAGTCCAAGACCATTATTTTTAATGAAAAATAGTGCTTGCATTAAAAAATAAAAGAATATACAAAGGCAAGGCATACACAAAGACTAAGTATAATAACAACAACCCAAGCTAAAACCAGAGAAGCTAAGCGAAAACAGAGACTGGATCACAATGTAACCAAACGCTAGAATTAAACACAAATTCCTTGAGTCCACTCAAATTCATTTTATCCTAACTACAATGTCATGTCATTGTAGATCGATAGATGGGGAATCTTTAATCAAAATAATTAAACCATGAAATCTCCTTCATTGACTTTGAATATTTATAATTATTTATTTTTCTTTCATTTGTGAGCATATGAGTCAGCTTATGCATATACCTCGACTAATCTTATGCAACAACCGTTTTGACCCTAATACATTTGTTTGTCGAGAAAATTGAGAGGGTATTAAATCCTAGTACGTGACTACTATAGCTTCAACCAATTCCCTCCAACTCAAGCTAATCCTAATATCCTTTCATGTCAAACTAGTAGTAACCCAACTTATCAATTCATTTTAATCTTGAAGCATAATGAAGCACTCTTATAGATGGGTACATGAACCTGTTATTTGCACAAGAAAACCAACAATGTATTACTCTACAAGGAAATAAAATCAAGGAAAATTGATGATGGTACCTCATAAATCTTACAAACATTCGGATGCTTGATCACTTTCAGAGTGGAAATCTCTCTTTTAATCTGTCATCATCATCATCAATAAACAATGAAATCAAGGATGAGGGTAATCAACAAATAACAAAACAAACCCAAAAAAAAAAAAAAAACAAAAAAAAAACAAAGAAGACCCCCATACCTGTTCGACCATCTTGTGGCGGAGAACTTTTTCGCGGTCGAGAATCTTAATGGCGACATAATCACCATTCTCAACGTTCTTCGCGAACTTAACCTTAGCAAAAGTTCCCTCTCCGAGGGTTTTACCGAGCTCGTACTTCCCAACACGAGTCCTGGTGGCCGGAGTTTTGACGTTCATTCTCCACCACCCAAAAACTGAGGATCCGTAAGAAGTTGAGGGAAGAAATGATAGAGAAATGGGAAAAGGAGAAAAGAAATGTTTGTTTTGATTTAGATTATATGAGAAAAAGAAGGATGAGATTTGGAATGGGAATTGGAATTTGAAGATTTGAGAAGAAGACAGAAATGAAAAGAAAGAAAGGCCGAATTGCAATTGGATAACGTGGGTCCTTCGTTCTTCTAATGCTTAGCCTTTTGCCAATTTGGATGGTAACACACAGAATGTTCAATCTTCCGTGGCTCTGCTTCTTTCATCTTTAATTTCCACATCTTTTCATTTGTTTTTCTAATCATTTAAAAATGGACCATTCTATCAATTTAAGAATATTCCAAAAATGCATGCTTCCAAGTTTCAATGCATGGTCAACTCCAATAATATTTACTCTAAATAAATTCATAAATAAATAATCCAATCATCTTTCTTCCTCCTTTTCTTCTTTATTCTACTTTATTTGCTCAATAATGCTGATGACAGATTAATAAATAAAAATTAAAAAAAAAACGTCAATTTTGAAATGATAATAAATATAGGATATATTTGGATTGACTTTTTAAATATTTTTAAATATTTTTTTTATTTATAAACACTCATTTAAACAATCATATTCACTAAGATTCTTCTTTTTTATGAAATAAAATTTATTGAATATAATTTTGAATACATGTTTCTTATTCAATATGTGGAATAGAAGATTTGAACTTTCATCTTATAATTAATAAATAGTACATACTTTATAACTAACTTAAATTTGGGATTAGTTTCTTATTTCTACTTTTTGTATAATTTTGTGAAGACTATACATTCTAAAAATTGGCTTCTCCATCATTGAATTTTATTTAAAATACTGAGAATAAATTTAAATATTTGAACATTTCAAAGTATAAAAACTAAATTTAACCATCTTCAAAATATACGATAAAAGATAGTATTTAACTTAAATATTAAAAATTTCAGTATTCTTACTCAAAAGTGGAATCTAAACCTTGTAAATTTGTTTTGTTTTATATTTTGTTGTTTCAATAAATTTAAAACTAAATCGGTTGGAGATGTAAATACTCATCAATTAAAAGAGAGAAGATTTTCTAATGTGGAATGAAAAGTCCAACTTTCAACCTTTGAAAAACAATAAGAATAATTCATCCATACTTAGATCGTCCGAAGAAATATAAGTTAAAATATCATTTTGGTCCTTATACTTTAAGGTTTGTTCAATTTTAGTCTATGTACTTTCAAATATCTAGAAATCTTAAATTTAGTCCCCACTGTTTGTTTGCGGTTGGTTTTTTTAAAGACTTTTTTGTTAATTACTAGCATTTTCACTTTAAATTTTAAAAATATATTAACTTATTATATGAAAAGTATCATTATTGTTGAGCCAATTTTGATTAAAAATTAATTAATTTAGATACTAAAATTAAATATATGAAAGTAGAGAGACTAAAATTGAATCAACCTTAAAGTACAGAGACCAAAATAGTATTTTAACATTATAATATATATATATATATATATATATATATATATACATTTTTTGTCATGAAATTTGAAGTTAACGTCTATTTGGTCCCTTGAATTTTAAAATGAAATGTTTGATAAATGACTCTTAATGTGTTTGAGTGGTTAAATGACTGTGTAACTATATTAATTTAATATTAATTTTGTGAGGTGTCTTATTTCTCTTATTCTTCCCTCGTTCTTCTTTCTAATTCTAACCACCACTGTCTCTCTCCTCTCTCAAAACTCGACAACCCACTTTCTCCATTTTTTCCTTCCTTATCCCTTTGAACCCTTTTTTTTATTCTTCTAATTGTTCTTTTCAATCTTCTCTCTGTAGAAAGTTACATAAACAGAGAAACTTCCCTTTATCCTCTCTGTAAAAAATTGAACAAAAATCAGCACAAAACTTCCTATCTTTCCTTGTCTACTTTGTCTCTTTAAAATGTTGCAGAAACAACGAGAAAGCAGAAAGAATGGTGGAGGGCGAAATTTAATTTAATTTGGAGACAACTTTTGCAGCAGAAGACTTCTTCTCTTTCCCCATTTTTAATTACTTTTTAATTTTAACTGCACCACCAAAAAGCAACGAAAACCATAACTTAAATAATCGAAATCCGAATTCATAAATATAATCAATCTCCCCTGTTTAATTAGAAATTAAAATAAGAAAACCAATATATTAAAGAAGATTTGGGGATTTGGTTTTCGAGAGATTCAAATGAGAGAATTACAAGTTGAATTGAGCTCCCATTTCCTATCAAACACAACATTTCTTTTAATGCGTTTATTTTTCGTTTCCACATTGCAAGATTCCACATATGAGATGATATGAGTTGAGATATAAATTCAACTCAATGTTTGTGAGTGTAATTTGGTATGTCACCGACATTTTATACCACGTCTACCAACAGTGCACTCAACCCTCATCGCCACTAATGCGTTCGTTGCCACTCCGACCACCATCTCCGGCGACTCGTCGGCGGTCAACTTTGATGTTACTTCGGCGACCACCACAGTGGCCAAGTCCAGCCACATTTGACCACCACCGTCGACAGCCAACTTCGACGACGTCCGACGGCGACCACCTCCACCAATTCCAACAATCATATATCAAACAATCAAACTTGTATATAGAAACACTTTTGAGAAATAGTTGCCAAACACATAAGTGTTTTTATTTTAAACAGTTTTGATCAAAAGTGTTTAAATTAAAACAACTTTTTGAATAACATTTTCATTTCAAGTTAATCCAAACAAAAATTTGTATCATGACAAAAAAAAAAATATAAACTAGAGGTTGGGAGGTAAAAGAAAGTTGTCAAATATATTTATCAGATAGAAGATTTGGATGGATGTTTATGTAATTTTTTGCGTAGGTAGACTTGGTCATTTGTTAGCACATATCATATATAATTTTTTTTTTTTTTTGTATCATATAAGTTATAACTGAGCCGGAGATTATGGTTTTTGTTAAATATTTTGTGTGCCAACTGTGTAACATGGCATTAATAAGGTCATTATATTACAATTACATTTTGAGGATATTTCACTTACAATATAAATCCAAATTTATTTTGTTCCAATGAATCTAATATAATTTTGTTCAACTTAACTAGAAATGTTACATGCACAAATTTGTAAAATGATTGTTTAAATTAAAAAAAGAAAATTGAAATGCATGATTCAAAAGAAAAATACGTAAACCCCATTCTCCAAAACTCCGAACAATATATGTGTACTTTAAAAAAATTAAAATAAAGTGTAATTCACAGTTTTTAAAAAAAATATGTAAAATTATTGAATAAAAAAGTTTTCAAACAAAAATAATCACCATAAAAATAGATTATTTGTGTTAGAAAAAACTGTACCAAATATCTTGATATATGAACTCAACTCAGCACCCCAAACACAGATATACGAACTCCACTAACATTGTTTTAATTTTGGTGAGGACTACGACACTGTCGATTTTGGGAACTCCTCAACTGAGGATTTTTGGCCAAATCTCCCATTCTCACCAAAATTAAAACAATCTTTTGCATAGTCTATTGGGAGGAAGAAAGAAGAAGAGACGGAGATAATAAGCCACCTCAAAATTAATATTAATGTTAAATAAATATAGTTGTTACTTCATCAATACACAGTCAACAATTTAAATTCTACGTCATTTTTCGTTAGTCAACTAAAGGTCTAAAGACCATTTAGAACCATTTACCAAACTTCGAGAACTAAAATGTTCATTTTGAAATCTCGAGACAAAATAGACACTAAACCAAAATGTGTTTATATATATAGTATAAAATCTCTCTATTAAAAGTTAAAAGGTTAAATTACAAATTTAATCTTTGGCCATACACATTTGTCTTTTAGACAACTAGACAAGTATTTAATAGGTTTTTCAACTTTCACTTGTGTGTTCAATGGTCCCTACATTTTAAAAATGTTAAATAGGTCCTTAAACCTTTAATCTTGTGTCCAACATATTCCTGAGCTTTCAATTTTGGGTCTAATAGATCCTTGACATATTTGATAAATATATTTTTTCAAATTCATAGATCTATTTGACACAAAATAAAAAGTTTAAGTTTTCATTCAACCTATATTAATTGATCCATGAATTTTTAAAAAATTTAAATATGTCAAAGTACCTACTAGATTTAAAAATAAATAAATAAATATCAAAGATCTATTAGAGACTCTAGAAACAAAATACACAAAAGCACTCATAATTTAACCAAACAAACATGCTGCGCTCACAGAAAAACTATGGTCTAAGAATTTAAATAAATTTGTTGTTTGGTTTCAAAAAGGAAAATGGAAGCTGACTTTTTTTTGTTTGTTTATAATATTTAGGAAGAAACGTTCAGTGGAGTGGCTAATTCAGTTGGGTCCTTTCCATAATTTGGAGTCAAGAAGGTTTTATTCCATTAAATATAAAGCCTGAACCAGCCCTCAACTGCCCTGAAGTCACATATTCAATTGGACTTGCATCTCAAACTAGAAAAAGCTGGTTCCAGATTCCAATGCTTCAAATGGAAGCATTTCACCTATAAGTATAACTCACAGTGTACATCCTAATTTTCTATAATTTGAGTCCAAGATGAACTCAATTTTCAAGGAAAGAGATGTTTATATGAAACAAATAGAAGGGCTTAGGCTATTGGTGCTTGTGAGTCTATGAAACATATTATATCATAAAAGGCAATAAAAATCTAACCCCAGATAGCAACGTCAATTGCTGATGCTAATTTCAAACTTTGATAAAATCCTACGCTTTGTATCTTGTCTACAATCACTTGCCAAAACAAATCCTTTAGCCCCTCTACAGTCATCTCTCTCTCTCTCTCTTTCTCTGTGTTTTTCTCCCTTTCTTTTTGCTTCAGCCATTTCTAGTTCTTCTAAAGAGCTTATTGGGTGACTTTGTAATGGATCAAACATGGAGATTTGCAAAGGGTGGAGATGAAGAAGCTGGATTTGCGATGGAGTCAGCAATGAAAGAAGAAGAGAGAGATGAGAAGAGGAATGGGAATATGAAGAGTTATAAGACAGCAACTTGCGTGGTTTCAATGGTAGTGGCATGCCTGATGGGAGGGCTTGTTTTTGGTTGGTGGGTGTTTCAGTTTCATCCAACAAATAGACAACTATGGATGGTACCTTTTAGTCTTATTTTGATGATTGCACCCATATTTGTTTTGATGTCTCTTCTCATCAATGCTTTCTGCACTTCCATGGATCACAATACTACTTCTGCAGCTCCATCCTCAGACCATGGCATCCAACAATCTGTTCAAATTGGATGATCATCTACATATAATGTTACTCTGTCATCACACCAATTCTTCCTTCTACTTCATTTTCCAAGTTTTTTAGGTCACAAGACTGTAAATGTTTCCCTGAAAAAGAGATAAATATAAGATAAATTTGGCTGAGGACTAATCAGCAATGTATCATAGTTATCTTGACGACTATGAGATTGAAGGTTTAAAAAAACCTTAACCTTCGGTTCAAATTTTGACTCATGTAGTTGGTAATTGTAATCATGTTTAGTGTTAAAAAATTGAAACCTATTGATATTTCATAAACCCACATAATAAGAAGGTTGCATACTAATTGTAACTTCCGAGAGACAAAAGTGAGATAAGAAAAACAAATTGATTACAGAAGCATGTTTGCGAGTGGAATAGAATCTTTGGAGAAAAGGAAAAATCTTTTGCTCAAATTCTAAAATATGATTAATTATAAATCATATTTAAACTGCTGACTTAGCTTCCTAATATTATAATGATACCAACCTAACCCAGTTGGGTCCTTCAAAAAATTATTGTATTACCATCACTTGTAATTTTATTTTGTCCAATAAAGGAGCTGTCATGAGTTCTTCTCTCCCATGCCTGCATAAAGAAAGAGACAGTCTTGTTTTGATGTGCTCTGGGTTTTGCTTGTTCAAGTTTTAGTTGGGTGTCTGAAGACCCTCAAAAGAAGGACTTTTTGGAATAGTAGGGCTGTTTCCTTTTCTAAACATGAGTAAAAACAAAGTGGTTTTCAACTTATTTAAGAATCCAGGGCTGGCTGAGTTGGAATGAATGCGTTTATGATGCAGATGCATTTCACAGAGTTGACCAACCTAGTTTCAGAAATAATTTAAAAGTGTCTGTTATTACTATTTTCTTCAACAAATAATAATATTAAAATAAAAAATTTTAAAAAAAAAGTTATACTTTTCAAAAGCAAATCCCCCTAAAAAGGGCAACTAGAAAGTTAGATTATAACCTTAGTTACTCATATATTGATATGTATTTATTTTCATTTATGAGTAGACTTTAAAAATTAAAGTAACCTTAACTACGTTCAGACATAAGAATGAAGAGTAATTAAAGCTATGAATAGAAGCTGGGGTTGGGTTGCATGAGAGGAGAGAAAAAACAATAATGAAGAAAGGGGGCAGTAGCCAGGTGGGTGCAGTGGCACATAATGCCATCAAAGGCAATAAATCAATCAGACTCTACCCCAGATACAAGCTACGCCAATTACTGATGCCTGCCAACAAATGCCAATCCCTCTTTTGTTTATATTTATATTTATATTCCTTTAATTGACAAAACCAACTTTGATAAGCCACGCGTGACGATATACTCAATGCGATTCTCTTATTTTACTACCAAAATCTCCCCTTTCCCAATCTCTCTCTCTCTCTCTCTTTAGTATCTTCAATCACAGAATGGGTCTTTTCCATTAAAGCTAGCAGAGGTAATTGGGTTTTCTTCCAATGGATCATTTGTGAGTTTTTCTTCTTCTTCCTATTCTTTGTTGCAGTGAAGAGAAATGCAAGTGGGAACAGAAATTGAAGGTGTGATGAAGGGGGAGGGAGAGCAGAAGAAACAGAAGAACAAAAAGCTTAAGGCTGTGTGGAGAGGTGTGGTATTAGTTTTGGTGAGTGTGTCAGGGGCGTTTTTAATGGGTTGGTGGGCGGTTCGATTCCATAGATCACAGAAGCAACAGTGGATGGTACCTTTTAGCCTTGTTTTGATGATTGCTCCCGTCTTCGTTTTGATCTCTGTTTCCATCTCCAGTTTCTGCACTTCCATCGACAGAACTTCTTCTTTAGTTTCATCCTTGGATCATGATCGACCACCTGAAATTAGATGATGATCAAGATTTACACTTTTTTTTTTTTTTTTTTTTCTTTCTTTTTGGGCGAAAGGAGACATTGGGGGCTCCACATCCACCAATTTCTGGGGAGGCTTGTCTGCTCTAAGGCCAGTTCTAGTAGATTTCAAAGGGACCCGCCTGCCCTAGTTGTCATCATTTGACCAAGATTTACATGTTACTACTATATAAAGAGAAGTTTTTTCTTCTAGTTCTACTTCTTCATTTTTATTTATTTTTATTATATATATACATACGTGTGAGCAGATAAGGTCTTCGAACTCCGGATAGGAATTTTAAAGCAAGAATAATTTGCCATCCACTAGTATACAACTTTTTTATTCAGTTGCTTGCTAACTTTATATCTAATTTTTTATTTTTGGCTGATGAATTATTATCACCCAAAGAAGGACACCGGTTAAAATCATAATTGGTTCATATAATAACTCAATAACTTTGATTTCCCCAAAACACGATACTGTATGTGCAATTACGAGAAATGGAAAAAAAAAATATCGCGAGAAAGATTATTAAAGGCTCATATACGCGAAAAAACTAGTGGTTTGGAAATGACTCTTCATCTCAGTACAAAACGACTAAAAACAAGAATAGCATAACTTCTGGGAACTTTAGCCGTTCACTACATCTTCTCTGAAAAAATGTGAAATTTACAAATAGAGACGCCCAAAGAAGGCCGGCCATACATAGAACAAGGTTTCGTGCGTGATTGTTTACATAAAAGAAAACAAATAAATTAGGACAATATATTACAATGACTGGAGTACCGGGAAAAAAGTGTCAAGACTCCATATCAGAACGAATTGGGAATTCCAAGCCTCGAAGTGCAGGAATTTTCTCCAAATCCTCCTTCGAAAACAACGGAAAAAGCCACAGTGCTGCCTTAGTCCCGAAAACCTTAATGGAGGAAAGAACACGAGACACGACATCATTATGAGATCTAAACATGAGACTAGATTGTGTCATTGGGAGATAAATTTCAATGGGAGTGTAACAAATGTATTCAGAGGCATCGAGTTCAAATATAATCCCTGAATAACATCGTAGTCTTTTTTTCTTTCCCACAGGATAATAGTAATACTAGTAATATTTTACATTAGGAATTCCCAATATCCAATAATACGCCGTTTTCTCTTCCTATCACAAACTGCTGCATCCTGATTCAACTAAGAGCTTAAACTATGTTTTCCCTAGATAAGATAAAGGTGTAGCAAACAACTGCAAATAAAATTATTTTCACAACGAATGCATAAAATGATTCTACACAGATAAATATTCATAATCCTACAGATGTGAGAATTATCATATATTAATGAGAGGGAACAATTCAAGATGACATATACAAAGTTGTATTACCTGCTCAAAATTTTTCTTCTTGCCTAGGTCATACTTCCATTGAACTGCTCTTCTCTTCTCGTGGACCTGAAAATGTAATAGTGAATAAGCACCTTTGCTAGTAAAAACAGAAATACTAGCCTAAATAAGGCATGCAGGTCTTAATAATTAATGACTGAATTAGGATAATGGTTTACTTAAATTTGAGGCTACAATGGTCAGATTGCACAATTGAAAGAATGTTTTATAAGAATGATTTTTATCTTATTTGTGAATCGTGACCAATAATCCAGCTATTCTATTTCCACCAAGTAACAGCCAACTTGCACTCGTGGGAAAAAACTAACAGAATAATGAATGATAGAGGAACAAGTGGGGTTAAGGCAACAATCACCAGCTCGTGCCAGGAGGAAAGGAAATTGATAATCCAATCTGAAGCAGAATGATTAAAGAGATATAAAAAGAACAAGTGACGACTTCAATTTCATTACCTCAATTGATGTCATGTTGCTCAACAGGAGAGATGCATGCATAACTACGAAACAAAGAAGACTGAGTGCAAAGGCTAAATTAAGAACTGCATCAAAGTACAGACACATAAAAATATTGGAAAGTCAAGGGGTTAAGTTCAATTTTATAGAAATGAAACTATAACCAGCTGAGCTTCTTACCAAAAGCTAAGAAAATGATAACAAGATTGGCAGGAGAACCGGAGTGACTCTTAGCTTCATCAAAAAATTTGATAAAACTAGGCAGCAAAACAAGCGTATCCATTGTTGTCTCCAAGAATGTGTAGAGCTTGGGAGAAGCAGGGAGCAATTAGGTTAACAAAGAGATTTCACTCAGCTATACATGCATATAATTATAATTTTCTATACTTCCTATGGAAACCAAGTTTCATATCATACTTATATTATAAATATGAAAGAACTATATTTCGCTTAACATGATAGGATAAAACAAGTTTGAGCTTCAGTTATTGTAAACTTCTTGAAAAGAAATCACAAATAGGACAAATTAATTCCACCAACTCATTTCCTTTAAAGATTATATCGATCTTCTTCGGGCAAGCTTATGAATCAATAAATAACCAAATTAACCATCTCTAAGGAGTTAAATGTGACATCAATAAACAATCTATCATACTGCCCAATGCAACTACTCTATATTTTTTCCATGTTCCAACAACACAATGCCCTTATCATGCTAAGTTCGGTAGAATGTAAGAGAGGCCAATAACTCTACTTTCATATTTCCATGGATTTTCCATACTATAGAAAGGGGAAAAAAAAAGGCGACAATATTTCTCATAAAGACAGAAAACTCTCTTGCTAACAGCTAGGAGGTGGGTTGATAGTTTACCAAGAAAAGAAGAAAGAATTTGTAGTTGCGTGCTCCAACACAATTCACCACCCAGATACAGTGATGATCCATTTTAAGAACACATCTTTGACCTACAGATCATTAAAGCAACATTTAAGTACAAGTTGTGTAATTACTGTAGAAGTAAATATTAAGCGTAAAGTAACATCCAGAAATAAATCGAGATCAATAAATAGGAAAGAGTAATACAAATCAGAAGACTGGTCACTCATTAGGTGCAACATAATTCAACCTTAATGCATGGCTGGGGTGGTGTGGACAAATAAAGAGATGCAGGAATAGTGTTGAAGTTAAGTAGCTTACAAACAGAGCAATGATGACAACGTGGTGGTTTTCCATTTTGGCATTGACGGCAATAGGCTGTAGGTCTTCTCCCGGCACCATCTAAGGAGGAATAAGTGGCATCTCCTGTTGGTCCATGTTCCGGCAATGACGAACTACCAGCCTCCATATTCTCTGCTTCACTTGCCAATATCCAATTTGCCGGTACAGAACCAGGATCTTCAAGGAGTACCATAAAGTAGCTCCATGATAAGAGTAAAAGCTGCAAAACAAGATGCAGTCTTCACACAGTTTATCTCAATGTCAAAGTTTCGCAACTTCATAGCTCATTACTTTGCCCCCCCCCCCCCCCCCCCATATCAGAATAAGCGTCATTGTGCATCTAACTAAAAAATGTATGATCCCGTTTGTAGAGCCGTTTACGGATGTGAAAACAAAACTCCAGCGTATTGAAAGTGACTCAACATTTTCGCAGACGAAACTGCAACCAAATAACTAACTTGAAACTCTAGAACAGCATATTTAATTGATGCACAACTTTCAACCAACGCGTACAGTTCAATTTCTCCAAATGAAAATGGAAATTCAAGTTCAATAACCCAGAAATTCAAAAGGTATAGAATCAGTACCAGAACATGAAACAAAATGATGATGGAGAAGGCGAGGAAGGAGTGGAAGCCGCCCATGAGTAATTTGGGGCCCCAGGTGAGGACTACAACCGCATCGTAGGAAACTGCAACGATGGCGAAAACCAAGAGAATCATGAAGTAGCCAAGGAACTTGAGGCCGGAACAGAGCTTGAAAGGGTTGATAACTTCCATTCTTTGATTGAATTGCCGAGCAAGACGAATGATGGGAAGAATTGGAGCAGATCTTCTGCTTCTTGGCGCGAAAAGTCGTTTCCAGATATCGGACGCCAGATTTAACTTCGTCCCTTGATTAGCAATAGCGTAGAACTTTCTCTGAAGGAATTAGAGAAGAAATGAAGTTCCGGCGAGATTTGCAGAATTCCCACCAGCGGGAAGAGATTGAAGCCATCTTTAAGTTTAGCGTGAAGCTGAAGAAGCTGATGAAATTAAAATTGGGAAATCAGCTAATTGCATACCATTTGACAGTAAAATTAGGTTAAATTCAGTTTCTTAAATTTGAAAACTTTCTATTACGATAATTTGTCTTTAACACTGTTCGTTTAATCTCAAGCAATACGTAGTATTTTGAATTTTGAAATTTTTTAAGTTTTTTTTTTTTTTTTTTTTTTTTTTTTTTTTTTAAGAATATTATGGTTCCAACCTACGATCTCTGATAAAACATTTCTGTCTTTCAAGAAAGGTAATGGGAATTTGAAATTTTCACTAACACTTTTTCTCAGTTTTTTGTTTTTCTTTCCCTTTTCTTTAAAAATTATGACCAAACCCATATTTCTATTTTTCATAAGTAATTGTAAATATATCATTTTAATTAATATTATGAATATCTTTTATCCTATATACACATATAGACACACATATAATCAATATAATACTTTTGTATAACTTAATGTCTTTGGTGTATCTTTTGTATAACTTAATGTCTTTGGTGTATCTGTATTTGGTTCGTAAACTTTCAAAATTATAATTAGATTCCTAATTTTGTACCCAATAATTTTTTTTTTTTTTTAACATAAGAGCAAAAGAAACTAAAGAACAACATCACAAGAGTACGGGAGAAAGTAAAGTAGCAGAAACTCTCTCGTTCAAGGCCTTTGCCGCAAGTTTATGAATCAAAACCTTGTGAAACCCACAAACAATTTAGATTGAACTTCATTTATCATCTGTAATGGCATTAATTTGGAACATCGAATGATTTAATTAATTAGAGAAAGGAATACATTTCCATTACCTTGGCAATCAATCAGTAATCACAATGATTTTACAATCACAAGAGAAGAAAGACTATAAAATGTGGTTTCCAGTCTTCTTTCTCTAAAGCTTTAAAGCACTCGCGTGTTACAAGAACATTTGAAATTTATCCAATAATCAAACACTCGCATCTGTATTATTACAACTGTTTACACAAACCCCATCAAAAGCCTAGGCATTATGTGGACACTTATACTTAGCAGTCAGTTTCCTCCTCTTTTCCTAATACTTACAACTCACAACTCCAAAACTTCTACTCTTCTTACTTGACTTACTCAGCTGAAATACAGGGTGCCTGCATAGCTTCCTCACCCCTTTTCTCAAACTTAGCCAGTCACTTGTTTCATATCCACTTTGTAATGCTCCAACTCCATATCGAACCGGGGTACTTCTTCCAGAAGCCGAATGGTATTGCTCTTCTTCTTCTTCTTCGTCTTTCTCTTCAAAGCTTTCAAATTTTCCCCCAGAAGTGTAGTCAACTCTATCGAAACTAGTACATCTCGCGTCGTCGATTGCAGTGCTAGCAATTGCATTTGGTGGTTGGTTGGTGGATTTGCCACTGGTTGAGTTTGAAGATTTCGTATTGATATTGGGGTTGGGAGGATCCAAGCAAGAGGATGGCTGGCTGGCCTCTGATTCTTCCCTTTCTTGGAGGATCTTAAGAATAAGGGTTTTTAACAAGTTCATTACTTGTACAGCATGAATTAGTGCAGTCAAAGGATCAGCCATCTGCACCAAATTCAGAGAACTGCTTTTTAGTTCATAAGAGTACCCGTCGTTGTGATAATGCTAGCCTAATAGAAAGAGATGATCATCTAACTAGGGGATATATTTTTTTGTGCAGTTTTATCAACCAACAATGATCATTTACCAAATAAAATAGCGTACAGTTTATGAGTTTCCCACACACACCTGAGTCATGTTCGGTGCAAAAACCATCGCAATGTTGCGTGCATTCATCTTGTTGCATGTCTCGTGTTGCACGACATCTGCCATCAAATTGATAGCCCAGTCAAGGATAGCAGCTTCCATGGGAGGGAGTAGTTTAACAAGTTGAGTGCAGTCTTCCTCTGTGTTGCAATGCATCACTTGTTCTGGGGTTAGCGTATCAAGCACCCCTGTTGGAAGTTCTCTAAGCCATGCCTGTAGATGAGACAAAAACCAACTCTATTAAGATTATACAAAAAATGATTAACACAAGAAGCCAAGAATATTAATTTACTTTGCAGATCCAACTTTGGTAGTAAACGTTAAAGAACAATTTTCTAAAATCTAAACTTATTAAATGGGACAAAGGAAGGTTGGTTGATGATATCAGTTAAAAGCTTAAGATTGAAGCCTCGATGAGAATACCTTGATCAAGCCTGCTAAACAGTGAACATCAATGCCTCGTGGCACTATGCCACTGTTTAGTTCATTTCGGACAAACTCTTCCTGACTATTCTCAGCATTTATTCGAAATATTCCTTCTGCCTTCAATAATGACAAAAAAATAGTTATAGTTAAAATTTGGAATAGTGAAGTCAGCAAGAAGTAAGAACCATGCAAATGTCTCAGCAAGCTAGATTATAGTAAATATCTATACATACTTCTAGACCTCCCTCTGAATACAACCGCTTTTGCATCATAAGAAGGATTGTTGGCACACTATTTCCTCTATCATCAAAAGAACACTGCATTGACTTGGCAGAAACTCCGAAAACGCTTGCACTGGATGACAAGAATGACATTAAGGAATATGGATACTTAGTTAGCATAGGGGGAAGTAAAGAGATTTCAAATTGCATTTAGAAAAGTTTAAAGTTCTCGTAAGTTTGCCTACTCAAGGACAAATCTCAGGAAGTGTTTCAAAACATACGGTTATATTTGCACAAGCTGTATAACATGATAGTATCAAATATGTAAACTAGGAAAATCAATCAAGAGTTCAAGCCAATTTAACAAGCTCCGTTCTTTGTCGAATGGAATAGAAAGCGCTCATCAACACGTAACCTATTAAGTTCAACACAATCTCACGCAAGACTGACAGACATTACAGAATCAGCATGTTTAGAAGCATCCATCCTTCATGAATTTCTCAGACTCTCGCTCAAAACTCCAAAATACCTTATCAGGGAGGAAGGAGGAGGAGTTATAACATAACCAACATTAACAGCTAAATCCCCTTTCCCCATATCTCACTACCAGTCTTCTATTTCCATTCCTGTTGAAAATTTTGCCTTTAAGGCCTCATAATGGACTATAAAACCAAGCGCAGAATGCCAAGGATTCTTTGGATGTTATGCAGGATAAAAATTGAGATACAGAGAGAGAGAGAAACACAACGCATGGACATTCCTTGTCCTGGTTATTGTGTTAGAACTTATTCAACTAAAAGGTTCTGCAAAGCAGATTCTATGTTTAGCGAAAGGCATTCTTCTAAAGCAACCGACCCTCTTTGGAACTTTGGAATGCCTTCCAAACATCTTCTGTTGTGGTCCCTCAAAAGCTGCAACTTCACTTCACATCTAGCTTTGAGATCGCACGTATTCCAAGAAACATCAAGAGACAGAGATATGACAGGTGGTAAAAGTGAAAAGCTAAACATGAAACCAAAATAAACATAAAATTCAAAGCTCCCAAATGATTTCATTAGCAAGAAAAAGAATCACCAAACCACCAAAACCGATGAAAGTGAGTAATCTATGAGTTCCACTCTTGGATTTTCCCCTTTTCGCCTTCAATTTGACCAAAATTTTCAGAACTCCTTCAAACTAATCAATTCAAAGTTTAAGCAACCAAGAGAATCACTTATTTCCAATTCAACTACAACCCCATTTCCAAAAACAGTAACCCGAATTCTATGGATAGAAGAAATCAATTTCACAAAAGTGCTCACCTGGCGCTTGGCACTCTGGTTGGCACCTCAGGCTCGAACTCTGTAGGCAAACCCAGAAACCCATTGAACCTATCAAACGTAACATGAGAAACATGCCTCACATTCACAGGCGAGCTAATATCCATGGAAGAAACATCATCCGGTTCCACACTGCAAGTAACCAACGATTTCCTCAATGCCGTTACCAAAATGTCAAGTATCGGAAACTGATTCCCGTTATTACTATGCCTCGTAGCTCCCTCTTGCTTGTCCTCATCACTATCGCAGACTGAATTTCTCAAAACCAAGCCATACCCATTTTCATTTACCCCAATCGCAACCCCATCTCCATAATAATCGTCCTCTTCTTCCTCTTCTTCTTCTCCCTCTTCCTCCTCATCATCACTGTCGTAATAAGAGGTCGGCGGTGGCGGCGGTGGCTTGAATTCCGCAACTCTGACGTGTCCGCACGATTTGGATCGAAATAAGCGAGTCATTGATGGTTGAAAACAAGTAAATAGATGAAAAACAAATTGTGGGTTGTTTGTGTTTGTTCAGAAAAACATACAGAGAGAGAAGAAAGAGGGGTTTGCTTTGCTTGGGAGTGAGAGGAAGAGGATGATGAGAGATAGATGAATGAATGAGCAAAAGATTTAATGTGTGTGTGTGTGGGGGGGGGGGGGGGGGGGGGGGGGGAGAGAGAGAGAGAGAGAGAAGAGAGGAAATGTGGGATAAAGACTGTTGGTTTGCAAATGTGTAATGGAATTTTGTGTTGGGTTTTGTTAAATTTTGTTGGTGCAGTTTGGTTGTGAATTGTGATACATAAGAGTGTGATTATGTTTTGGAAGCTTTATGACTGTTTTTTTCTATACATTACAGAGTGGAAATGGAGGAGGAAGAAAGCTACCAGTATTTGGAATTGGGACCCTTTGCTTTAAATCATTGCATTTCATTTTTCTTTTTTCTTTTCATTTTTGATGCTATGGAATTCCAAGTACAAACCTGTTGGCTGTCTCATTAATGGCTTTTCTACAATATCTAAGAGGATTACTACATTTGTATAACCACTCCAAACACTCCCACCTTACTACTTTAGTTTTTTTTTTTTTTTTCTTTTGGTCTTCAAGCTTGTGAAATTTAGTATCTATGAATTATTTATGAAATTTTTATCATCTAATAATAAAAATTAAATTCTAACTATCTCCAAATCATAAAATTAATTTTACAATTTTTTCAAACATAAGAGAAAAATCTAGTCATCATTTATAAACTTTTGTCATTAAGTTGGCTTAGTGGTTAATAAAAGTGAATGTGAATACCATTAAAGAGAATAGATTTCAAGTCGATCACTTTTCAAAATTTCAATATTCTACTATAGTTTTTATTTTTTTAGTTCAATAATATGTAAAATGATCAGAAAATTTGAAACGTTGATCGCTCTTGGTCGATGATCTCATGTCTTAACCAGCTGAGTTCTATTTATATTTATTTTTTTAGCTACTTAATCATATGATTGCATTTGAGTTTTTCTTTATTCTATATTTTAGACATTTCATTCCTTGAACTTTTGGGTAATATATTCTACAAATTTCTAGCTAAACCTTAAGCAAAGTATTGATTTTACTACTTGTTCAAGTTATTTGAACTATATTGATTAACTAAGTCAAGTACAAATTGATACCAAACATATTTACACTCATTCTTTTGCAATATATTGAATAAATATTTAGAATTAACACGTCTAAGTTTAGAATAAGCTATTATTAAGAAGAAAAAATCCCATGAAACTATATAGTTAGAGAGGAATAAGGGCATCCCCACAAATGTATATAAATAAGATGTGAAAGGGGGGATTCTCTTTTTGGGGATGAGACAGCAATGCATGCATTGTAAAATTAGAGGATTTGGATTTATTATGCATTAAGTGAATCTGAGTAAAAGGTTACATTGTTTTGTAATTATATTTGCTTAGTGAGACTCACATGGCCACATGGGTTGTGGTCCTTTTGGACCCCTCCATTCTTCCCAACCTCAAAACCCTAAATCCAATTTCCCATTCTTTTATCTTTCCTATCCCTAAATTAAATAATAATAATAATAATAATAAATCATTTCTATTTTAATTTTTGACCCCACACCTACAATTATTGATTAGTTAACTAACTTTCATGTTATATGTGTCAATTAATTTCTTTTGTTGGAATTGAATTGTACGATTGATTATTGCTTGTCAACCTTTTTTTTTTTTTTTTTTTTTTGCATGCATGCATGCATGCATGTATATAATTTTACCCTTTTATTTGTACTAGTCAAATTTCATTGCTTAAACGTATATTTAAAGTAATTGAAATGTCTTAATTAACTTTTTCTTTAATAAATAGGAGCACCCAATTCTTATATTAATTAAAAGGAGAGTTAAAACACATTTTCATAGATTAAAATGTTATATTTTTAGTATAGAAAAATAAAAGAGTTAGGTAACCTAAATGCTTATATCATATTTAGGCTTAGAGCCAAAATTGCAAACACCAAGTAATTAAAATTACTTGTGTTTTTCCTTTGGAGCTTGCAACAACCTTTTTGCCTATTTCTTTTTTTTGCAAGAAAAAGGCAAAAACACATCTTGTATTATTGTGCTAGTATTAAGAGTCAAGATGATGTTTTTTTCCTCAAAAAAGAAAAAAATAATAATAATAAAGATTTGTAATGATTGTTGTTTCTCCATCCCACTTACCTTATAGCATAGTAATATCTTTATTAAATAATAAAATCAAAGAAATAGTAGATTTTAACTACAAATATAAATGTAAAAATAAAACCAAACCATATGTAATTTTAAATGAGTTAGCTCATATTGACTGACTAGTATATCAACTAATATTCGTCCTAAATTAGTAGGAAACTGTTATATTTTACCTTTTTTTTTTATTTTAAAACTACCCATTAGACAATTACAGTTTTATTTTATGTGTAAAATAAGATTTTGCATGTAGTTCAAACATTAAAAAAAAAAAAAAAAAAAAAAAAAAAAAGGAAAAAAAAAATAGTTAAAATACTAATTTAGTTTTTTAGAAACGGTTGAATTTGAGTTCATATATTTTTAATAAATCCTTAAATTTAGTTTTTATCACTAGTTTATTATTTATTTATTTATTTGTATTATTTAGCCAACTTAGATAAAAATTAACTTAAAATTACAAGATAATATTTAAAGCCAAAAAAATGATTAGTACAAAAGTTTTCCTTTTTCCAGAAACTTTTACCTATATGATAAGTATGGGATGGAGATTGAGAGGGATGTATCGCCCAAGTATGAATTTTATTGTTGCTTTTTAAAATCTAAACTATCAAATTTATTTAATAGTAAAACAATTTTATTTTTATTTTTTTCTGAAAAAGAATATATTATTAGAAATATAAATATATAAATATATATGTATATAGATGGATGCATAATGGGAAGTGAGTAAGTGGTACTTGAGAGAAGGAGAAGAGTGGGGCAGAGTTGTAATTAGTAGACACATGACATTAAATTAAAATGATATTGACACGTGAACCCCGCCGGAAGTGTCACGAAATACAGTTGCGTGTCAGTCCTCCTCCGCCACCGCATGATGTTGATCACACGGTCTCCCTCCTGTGGTCCCTCTTATATTTTTTTTCCCCATTATTTAACATCCCAAATGTCTAATCTAAATTTAGTTTATATATATATATAGATAGATAGAGTAAAAACATTATTTGGCATTTTTTTAATATAGTACTCGTAGGAATAATAATTAAGTACATAATCACGTTTTAAAAAAATTACAAATATAGCAAAATTTATTAATGATAGATTCTATTGCTAATAGACTCATACTAGTGATGTATAAATAATAGACCCCTACTAGTAATATAGTTAGAAAGTAGAACTTAAATTTTGTTATATTTGTAAATTATTTTGTATTGTGCTATATTTACAAATACTTTGAGACTGGTTGTTACATTTAAACTTGTTCTTTTTCAAGACAAATTATAAAAATCATCTCTAAAGTACAGTGGTAGTTACAATTATACCCCCAAACTTTTAATTATAAAAGTCGAGCCTTCAAATTATATTAAAATTGGACCTTCAAACTTACTATAATTGTATAGGTTTGATTGTTCAGTTTTTATCATTTAAATGTCCAATTTCTAAAATTGTTATGAGTTTGAGGGTCTAATTTCTACAACTATTATTATTATTGTTATTATTATTTTGGTTTAAATACTACTTTGGCTCCTGTATTTTTTTTTTTGATTTATTTTGGTTCCTGTACTTTTAAAATGTTCATTTTAGTCCCTATACTTTTAACTTTGAATCATTTTGGTTCCTATACTTTTAAAATATTCATTTTGGTCCTTATACTTTCAAAAAGTGACCATTTTGATCCATTCATTTTCATTTTTAAGGTATCAAAATGGTTACGTTTTAAAGTTTAAGGACCAAAATGAATCAAAGTTGAAAGTATAAGGATTAAAATGAACCTTTTGAAAGTACAGTGACCAAAATGAACCAAAGTAAAAAATGCATAGACCAAATTAGTATTTAAACGATTTTGGGAGACTGAAAAAGTCAATTTAATGCAAGGATGAGAAGTTGCAAATTCAATGGGTGGGGAAAGTCTTTTTACATTTATGATGAAAAAAATAAGGAATAATTTTAGAAAGAATGTTTGTCAAGAAGTATAATAAAGAAATTGCTCCAAATATGAACTCAACCATTTGAATGTACGTGACATCTCGATTTATTATATACTTTCTCAAATTGTTAATGGAAAGTTGGTTCTCGAAGTAAACATTGACAGAAAAAACTTTATCAATAAAATTATTATGTATAGTTATTTAGTAAAATACAATTGCTAATCTTAGCGTTTTGTAAAATAAGTTTAAATTTTCTAACTATGAACTAAAGTGATTTTCTTTCTTAGAAGTCAGAAGTTCGATTCTCTATCTCCTGATTCTGTGTATTAAAAAAATCATAACTATTAAATTACAATTGGAAAGACAATTTTAGAAAATCACACCCTTTAAAGTTTGGATAGAAAAGAGAAATTTTATGCATAAAAAGGAAACAATTTCTAAAACTATTGAAAACAACACATCATAATTTTTGTTTATTTGTTTTTGTTAGTACAACAATAAATAATAGTTGTTTGATAATGATATTGCACTAAAAAAAATGCTATATTGCAAGAGTTTGTCCTTTGCAGTAGCATCCACTTCCAGCCAATTTTAGCTTCTTGCAATGTCTTCTTCAGTGGATACCTCAAACCTTAGGTTACAATTTAAATAATTATTAAATACTCCAAAGTTTTAGACTAAAATCCATACGGTCGTTCTTACATTATATTTTAAATTTCGTACACTAGTAGTGTGTGCGACAATATATTATTGTCCTAGGTATACATTATGTCCTCAAATTAATAATTATTAATATTTAATAAATGTTTCATATTCATTATATAAAAAATAATATATATTGTCATGCTTCCGAGAATCATTTGTGGTAGACTCTTGTTTTGTATTGATATTTAAATAATTTTAACTATATTTGATAATTTACCACGACCAATGCGGTGAGTAATTCAAAATTTAAACTATATATAATAAAACATTCAAGTCCCAATCTAAATTATGTTTTATGTCTTGAGATTCGTTGACTTCAGCGAATATGTGTTTGACAGATAATTCAAATTCTGTTTCTGACAACTCTAAGACCTAAATTTTGATTTCTTTCGAACTATAGGACAAAAATTTAAATTTATCCCTCAAATTATATAATATACAAAATAATAATTATACAATTTTTTTTAACATAAAACCATGTTCATAAATAAATTAATAATAGTTTATTCTCAACCGATATTTAGTAAGTAACTACAATTAGTTTGAAATTGTTTAAATTAGAATCTAATTTCTGAATTCTACTACTAAACACATATTTGAAAACATGAAATACGATTTTGTTTTCATTTAATCCCTTGTTTTCAAATTTATGTTTTCAGATTATTTACCAAGCTAGCCCTTTAATTTTAATTTTGGTTGGGACATCACATATCTTTAAAAAAAAAAAAAAAAATCACATCATATATATTTATAATGGTGTAATATTATCCATTTTTGACACGAGTCCTTCGGGCACATTAAAATTCTATTAACGTGACTTGGTCAAGGGCGCATTACTCTGAAATTAGTTGTTAAGGTTTACGACTTTCTACATAGGATATCTATAATAATGTGATGCATGTTGTTCATTTTGTATATGAGTCCTCGTGATTTGGCTTTTGATTATTCTCGACAATTATTTATTTTATTTTTGTTGCAATCGATTTAATTTTTAAAAAAATAAAGTGATTAAATTCTTGAAATTATTATATATTAGGAAGTTATAGGGAAAAATTCAATGGAACAATGATGATTTGTGTTCTTCCTTTGGCAAATTCCTTCAATTGACACCACAACTCTTCTCATCAAAGTTGTTAATTGTTAATTGAAACTCAACCACCAATTGGTTTGGTCATGAACAATGATTTTCTTCCTAATTAGGTAAAAGAAAAAAACAAAATAATATAATGTGATACTTAAACTTACAAAATATTGTTAATATTATACCTAGTTAATTAAGATTCAAGTTTTCTTAAACAGTTTTACTTGTAATAATTAATCATTTAATTTATATCTATATAGAATCTATAACACCAAAAATATTAAAATAAAACGTCAAGTAAGAAAATATGAGAAATTAACCAATCAATTATATATTGATATATAAAAATACATCACAAGAATTCGATTTGGTCAAGTTGGTGAACTTCATGTTAATTTGTAATAATAATGATAATAGAAGTGGTATACTATACCATATAGTAATTTTATAAGAACTTTGACTTGGATTCGAGATGTTTGTAAATGGTATATATTCACCAACTTTGGTTATAATAATATACCCTTTAATATAAAGTTGTTGGAGAATATTGATTAATATTAATTTAGTTTTTGTTACACTTAATAAAATAGTCAAATGCTTGGTTTCAAAGCATGCATGACAGGTAAAATACACATGCCATTCCATGCACAAGAAACAAGAAAACTTTTTGAAATTTCACACATTATTCTTTCTTAATTATCAGCTTTTCTTTTTGGGTTTTTTCCATTTTTAGTTACTTTCAAGCTACTCCAAGAACTTTATTGCATTTCCCTTCAAAAAAAAAAAAAAAAAAAATATTGCATTTTAGAGAGACAAAGATGGTGGAATGGTTAGATCAAAAGAGATGGTGGAATTGTTGGATCATTTTATGTTAATGCCTTAACTAAATCACAACAACTTTGAATTTGAGAAATTTGTGATTTGAAATATAGATATGTTATTGAAGTTGTTAGCCGTTTTAAGTTTTATAGTAATAACAATGTAATTGTTATTTATATTTAATATATTTAAGATCTCTTCATTTCTAATTGATACAAAACTATATGTTTTCATTTTTAAAAATATATCTTTAAATAAAATAAGTTAATAATATAACCTCCTTAAAAATTTATATGTTGTTTATTTATTCATAACAATTTTTTTTTTAAAAAAAGACTATTCTAACTTTTTATTTTTAATTTTTGAAATAATTTGCTTGTACACTAACAAAAATGAAACAATAAAAAACATTTCTTGTGGGTTGGGCTTCATGTCAAATGGGCCAAGAGTTCAGTATATAGATGTTAAAGCCCCACTTGGCTTTTGGTTTTTTGGTCCATCTTTTTTTTTTTGGACAAATAACATATATAGCTATTATTACCTGTCATTTCAAAATTTGTTCATTTTTAAAATTTTCTCCCCCTCTCAATGAATTTTAAAAGCTTAATTAGGTCTCATTTAATAATTTATACTTTTTTCTTTTTAGTTTTTTAAAAAATAATTTATTTTCTCAAAATTTATCTAACAGTAGTTTTTATCTTTTCTAATGAAACATTGGATTTATAGTTGATTTCTTAAAACAAAAACGAGTATTTAATATTTTTTTTTTAAAAAAAATTGACTTATATTTTGAATATATCCAAAAAAGTAAGACCAACAAGCAAAGAAATCCAATCCACATGTGTAACTATAAGTAATGTTTATAAGTTTAATTTTAAATAATTATCGAATGGAACCTTAAATTTATGTTAAATTTGTTAGAGTATTAGATTGTGAATTTTCTTGTTATTTGTTGCTTCAACGTTATGTCTTTAAGTTAATTATTAATTTTAAGTATATAATTGGACTATTTTCATATATAGAAAAATCAGCCAAACTATTTACAAGTATAGAAATTTTTTACAGTCTATCAATAATAGACAGCGATAGAATTCTATCGCTTTCTATTGCTCAAGCGATAGAATTCATTTGCTTGAGCGATAGAAAGCGGTAGAATTCTATTGTGGTCTATCACCGTTAGACAGTAAAATTTTTCTATATTTGTAAATAGTTTGATATTTTTTCTGTTTATAAAAATTTGTCTATATAATATTCAACCTTAGTATTTACGCGGAGAGGATATTGTCTCTCAATATTTTGTCTATTCCATCATTTTTCTACATAAAATTGTTCACAGTTTGTAAGATTTATAGTGTATAAGATGAAAGTAAATTTTAAATATTAAAAAACTCGTAGTTTGAGATAAACAAGTCTAAGCGCACAATAGAAATGAATAGGGTCGAGAAAAGTTAGATGACAATTAGGTCAGAAGAGAACAAAAAATGGAGGGGCAAACAGGGAAAATTGTACAGACAGTTTTAAAATATAAATAAAGAGAATTGAGACAAAAGTCCACAAGGGTTGTTTGTCTGTTAGAAACACACAAAAGACAGAGCTGTAGGTTTCTATTGTCCCATTCTTTAATGGCTGCACTCTCCAAATGCAACCATTTTCAAACAACTCTGCACTTAATGCTTCCACTCAATTTTTTCATTATATTTTAATTTTAATAGTATGCTGATATTTTCATAAATCAAATCATTTAATGTTGATATCAACATCCAATTGAATTTCCCCACCTATCGGATAAATTAAACGATGACCAAATATGTTAAACGTCAACACAAGAAAAAATAAGTTATTTTTTTCTATTTTATCTCAGTTCATTCATATGTACCCGTCCTAAGTCGGACATTACATCAACCAACAAGGACTACTCTAAGGCAACTTTTGAGTTATTTTGATCTTATCATTGAAAATGAAAATGCAGTTTGTTGGTGTAGGTAGTAAAAATTATTTTTGTAATTTTTTTAAAAATTATCTTTGCACATTATATCTTTAAGATCCTCTCATTCGCTATCTGAATATTGCATCTTTTGATTATAACTTTCTTTTTTTCTTTCCAAAATTATATTTATTTCTAACCTTCTTTTAATTTGTTGTAAATATTTTGAGGAAATCTTAGTTGAATATTGAAAGTGATCAACTAAAAGCAACTCTTGTCACAATTCATTTTTAGTTTTGAAATTTTGATTTTTAAAAGAAAATGTTAATATAAACAATAATAATTTTTGTAAAAGAACAAATTGTTGTGGCTTGTAAAAAATTGGACTAGATTTTTAAAGATATTTTTAAAATATATATATATATATATATATATATATATATATATAATTTAAAGAAGCGTTCTTTTTTTTTTAAAAAAAATAATAATAATAATTAAAGAAGCAAGTTTGATTCTAATTGTGATGGTGGATATGGCAGCCAGGTGGGAGACTCCAGATGGAAAATGAAGTCTTTCAGTCCATTCAGTTGAGCTGACACATAAAATTGTATATATATAGTTATTAACATTAAATGACAAAATTTTCATAGTCAAATCGAAAACGATTACTTTTTATTAATAAATAAATAAATATCGAAAAAGATAGAAATCAATCTCAATCAAAATCCGACCCTTGGATCTTCAGTCAAGAGTCAACTATATAAAATGCAATATCTTTTGAAATTTAGATTCTTTTCTACAGACTTCTATTTAAATTTACATAAACCGATAGTACCGGTATTTGTTATAAATCTTATTTTTAAAAAGTTATTGGTATGGGTAAATATTGACTAAAACACATCATCGACATTTTAGCAAAGATAAACAGCCATCCGACCAGAAAATGACACGAATACGGTCCAAAATAGCACCTTATGACTAAAAAAGAGAGTAAACCCGATTTCACATTTATAAGCACTACACATCGGTATGCAAAATTTTCTATTTTTCCGTTGACATTCTTCTCCCTTAAACGTATTTACTACGTGTCATGATAAGGTTCAATATATTTTTTCTGGTGGAAATTTAGCATCGACAGTTATAATTTCTTTAGAATCTTTTAAATGCAAATTGAAGTGACAAAAAGCAATACTTACATTGGGGGATAAAGCATAAGGTCACCTTTTACAATTTAATAATAATACACAATTTTTTGAATAAAGAACAACCGAATCAACTTTTTACTAACAAAAAGAAGTATTCGATTGGAATATTATACCAAGACATTACAAAGTAACTTTTCCAAATTTTATTGAGAAAATTAAACAAATTGATACGCATATATAAATAAAGTGTAACATTAAATTAATATTAAACTATAACTGTGAGGATAAAAATTTGATTAGACGCGAGATAATCAATTCGAGCATAGCTTAGTAGATAAAGATAACAATTATAGCTTAAAATGTGTAGTTTACAAAAATTTACAACCTATACTCTTGCGTTTGAAATTAAAAGTTGACTTTAATAGAATATATCTAATTTTAGTAGATAAAACATTAATTAGGTTGAAATTAAAGTTTTTGCAATTACTTAAATTAAAAAAAGGAAGCGGAAAAAAGTGGTGGGAAAAAAAAGGTGAATTTGTTTGAAGGCTTGTTCTATACGGCTCATTCTCTGGGCATCACACAGATCCTTTTTTTGTCCTCGGAAAATTCTTCAGTTTTCTTTACACACACGAGGCTCACGGTTATTGGCTACAAAGTTTTCGAATATATTTCACCTATCAATTTATTAAAATTTTATATTTTATTTCCATCCTTTTACTTTCCACTTTTAACATATTAGCCCCTCCACTTTTTTCTTTCTTTAAAAAAAAAATAGCCCCTCTACTTTTAAAATAGAAAAATGGTGCATCCAGATCTAGAGTTGCATCTGTTAAATTTCTAATCACAAGTTGTTTTTGTAGAAAATTGATATATATTTCATTTTTTTTCTTTTGTGATACATATCTATTATAGTCTATCAAATGATATAACTTTATCAAGGATAGAAGTCTATCAATAGTTTTTTTTTTTTTTTTTTTTTTATTTTCAGTAAATAGTTTGACATTTTTTTTTATTGATAAAAATAGACTAATTTAATTATTTTTGCAGAGTTTTATTGATTATATAAAAGCAGAAAGACTTCAATACAAATTTAAACTACATTTCAAAGAAAAGAAATTTGTTAAGAGTTGAGTATAATATTCGTGGTGGGATTATTTTTAACAAAGCAAGAATAAAAATTAAAGTAGACAAAAATTTGAGGGAAAAGAATAGATGTTTTGATAGCAACTAATTTTTTTTTTTTTAAAAAAAAAGAAAACTTGGTTGCACCTTGCAGTTCATACAGCACCTAATAAAAATCTGTCCAGTGGCTTTGCTTTTTCTTTTTTTTTTTTTTTTTTTTTATTTTTAAAGTTAAGTTATTTTTTATAAAAAAAAAAAAAGAGATGCATATGATTAGGTTACCGATGCCTGATCATTCCCTTTTTTTTCTTGAAGTATAAGCACAACAGTCAACAAAGATATGGAGGTATAAGTTTTGATGAAAATTAATTACTGAACGACGCTCGTATTGGGAGATATGAACAAAGATAAATTTGCACAAAGTTTTTTTCTTTTCTTTCTTAAGCAAATGCAAATTTGATTTTGTATATATAGATTGAAGTTTTGTTAGGATTACAGAGTGGAATACTCCCAAAAGGACCTAAAATTAAGAAGCAAAGAGAGAGTGTAAGAGAAAAATATACAGAAAAACGTGTAGAGAATTTATTAGATTGGGAATTTATTGTGTACGTTCAGAATGAAACCCGAAAGCAACCGACGTGGTGGTAGTTGTGGTGTTGATGACGGCGGTGGAATGAATTTTCACGGTCAATCATGCCCTGCACGTGCCGAAACTCCTCCACGTGACAAGGAATCGCGATGGTCCCCTTCTGATCAAATCCGTACTCTTCCTCCGCCTCTTTCAGTAATTGCATGAACCGCGGGTGATTGAAGTACATCACCGGCACCACAAATCTCTGCTGCTCTTCCCCTTTCTGCCCCACTCTCACTGCCAAACACCCTTTCGGAACGGCGGCGCCGGACTGCCGTCGTCTCTCTCCGCCGCCCATTCTCACGACGATAAATATATTATAAATAATCGGATAAAAAGGATCAGAAAATGAGAAGGGGGTTTGGAATTTTGGGGAATTTGAAGTTCAGAGGGGAAAAGGCCAGGGATCTGAGGGAGTAATGGGAGGAAGTGAGAGAGTGTAAAACGACGTCGGATTTGGAGAGTAATTGGGGATTGCCATGACTCTGGTCTCTGTTAATTAAATTACTTTACACAGAGAGGAAATTAGGGTTTGGTTATATAGGAATTTGGGAGTCAATTAGAAACCATACAAAGTGGAAGTGGGTCTGCCCTTCCCATCAAAGCATCCACTTCTTTCATTTCATTATACTCTTTTCTTTTTCCTTTCTCCTTTTGCATTTAATAACAATTAACTACTCTTTTTTTAATTTAATATTTGCAAATTTTCAATTTAATCAAATAAAACCATAAACTTATCAATTTTGCATCAAAACCATTTTACAATAATTTTTTTTAGTCTTAATGAATTTTCAAGTGAAAGAAAAAAAACTTTGTGGGTATCAAATACTTGTTTGTCTAAAGTATAAATTGATGAAATTAAAGTTTGTGTTATAAATTGATATGTACTTTTTTTTATTATTATTTTATAATTTTATGATATGCTTGAGGTTTTTGGCAAGCTTTCTTTTTTTACCCATCCAAATCTCCTTTTACCACTTTTATCATGTTTTTGACCGTTGAACATATATTAACCTTTTATGTGTTATTCATTTGAATGTAGGTAATATATACCCATGTCTTCACGCATATCATGTGAGTAGAGAGGTTTATCCTCTCCACGGGACAGAACCTCCTGCAGGGTGAGAAATTTAACATTTATTGGTGAATAGGAGAGAAAACGGAGGGAAAAAAATATATTTGTGAGCTAAACTAGGGCGAAAATAAGAAACATATTCCAGTAGGTCACTCAACATAGAATTGCTCCAAACTAAGCCCGCATAACTTTGAAGTTTTTAAGATTGAGCCACTATAAAATAAGGTACACTTTGTTAATATAGTTAGTAACTTCCAATTTTTTAAAGTTTTTTTTAACCATATTTTTATATCCTAGTCAAGATCCCTCTTAGTGATCTCGGTTTATTCATGTACAACTAACCCAAGTCGTTTTAACATGTTTTGTCATCACTCACGTGCTTCTTAGAAAATTTATCAGGAGGTCACCCAATATAAAATTATTTCAAGCTAAACACACTTAACTTTAGAATTTCTATTATTAAGCCACCGAAAAGGATGGTGCACATTGTTGATATCAGTAATAACTTTTTAGTTTTCTTAAGCCTTTCTTAACCTACCATTATATCTTTATGATTCTTCTCATTTAAATGTGAATTAAGTGATTTTGATTTATTTATGTATCTCTCTTAAATTTGGATATTACATTTCTTCAATAATTGTACTCAAAAAAGAAAAAAAAAAAATTGATGTTACTTATTGCATATTGAATACGTTTAAAATGAATGTCAACAAACTTGTGATTTTGGAGAGAATAATAACAACTTTATTTAATTTATAACAACTTTATTTAATTTAGAAATCAAGTTAATCCGGTCAAACAAGTTAAACGAAAATAAGAAACTAGAATTAATAAAATTGTTCCAAACATTTTTTTAAAAATACTATTTATTCTGAAAAAAGTATAAATCAAAGTTAATTGAATAAGAGAGAATTAAAAAAAAATAAAAAATAAAAATGAAGAGAGAGAGAAGAAAGAAAGGCAGAATATTTAAGGTGCGTGAAGGAGTAAGTATTCCTTCAATTACTTCTTGAATGCAGTCTTAAAAAGATCTCCCAATACGACGGCGTATAAGGTAAATAACCATTGAGAAGACACGTGTATAGGAGGCGGGCGTGTGGAAGGAAGGAAGACACGTAGATAAGTGGTGGGGCCCAGAGGATTGGAAGAGCCGACATGACAACGAGGTGTCGTTTAATGAAGGGCAGAGGGAAACGACAAGTCGACAGGCCAAAAGCAGACAAAGAGGCTCCTCTAACATTTAACACCAACATTATTGTCTTTCCTTCGTCAACTCTCCTCTTTCATGTTACCCCTTCCCTTCTGCATACGGATTCAATTGCTTCCCTAATTAATTTAGTTTTTTCCCCACACCAATAACTTAAAATGACAAAAAAAAATAATAATAAAAAAAAAAAAAAAAACTTGTGATTGAACGTTTCAAAATTGTTGGAAGTAAATTGGGATTTAAAAGGATGTGGTCATAAATTAAAATGACATGATGGTATTCGAGTTTGGTATTCGAGTTTTTTTTTTTTTTTTTATATTATTTTAAGTTTCAATTTTGATCTATCATTTTATAAATTTATATTCCAATGATGGTTTTAAAGTGTTAATGAAAATCAGTGATAATATTGCAACTTTTAAATTATGAAAAATGTGTTTTTAGACAAATAGTAAAGTTTGATTTGTTTATTAAATTTATGCATCATGTTAAATGTCATTTTGGAACTTCTACTTTCAATAAATTTTAAATTTAATTCTTGTATTTTCAATAAATCTTAAATTTAAACCTTCAAATTTAATATTTATCATTAAAAAAAACACTACAGAAATATATTGTCACAATTTATAAACGAAATGCTAATAGGAATTTGAAAGTACATAAATTAAAATCGAATACTTGTAATTACATTGATCAAAATGAAAGAAAACTAAAATTAGAGGGACTAAAATATAATATTTTAACCCATAATAAATACTGATCATGTCCTATATCGTACCAATTGAGACATTGTGTTTTGACTTGTAAATATATGGATTGAAAAATCCCGAGTTAATAAAACTTAATATAATAACTAAATTAATTCAATTATTTAATTCACTTTTGTTTTTTTTTTTTTTTTTTAAGAAAGAGAAGGCCGATTAAATTAATTAGGGTCAAATTAAATCATTAAGTACTTTATCCTACCTGAATAGTTAATAGTAAAGGTGAAGAACTGAACCAACGATTTTGAAGATGATAATTATTGTCTTATTATAACTGAACTATACTTGAATTGAAAAGGAATATAGATGAAGCGTACGTTAATTAAGGGAAGCACATCAAACTTTATTGGAAGAATCTTAAAAATTATTTGTGATGTAGAATTAGAGTTGAAACATCTAATTGAATTTAAAATAAGAAGGATTCTTTAGGAATGGAACCTAATGTATATAATTTAACAACTTTATATGTTACACAAATGATATATATGAAATTATAATTGAACTCAAACAATATAAAAACGAGAGTGATTATCAATATTAACAATAAAAAAAGGTAAACAACATTTTAGTTTATTCATCAGATAGGAACATATGACATTTTAAGAGTTTAAACTAAAAAAATTGAAATTATTACTAAATTTAAAGGTTTAAATATCCATTTGTGATATATTTATTATTTTATTTGTATTTGGAAGCTATGATTACATGTGTTAAAGAAAAGGCATTAAAGATGCAAAGTGAGATTAGAAGAAAAAAAAAAAAAAAAAAAAAAAAACAAGAGGCGGAAAGAACCACACAAAGTGGGAGGGATTGACTAACAAAATATGCCTTTACAACAAATACAAGAGATTATTATAAATAATTATATGTAATGGGTTTTGTATATTTAGTGGAATTTTTAACCATAAATTATAGAAAATATCCTTCAATAGTATCTCTATTATACATTTTTAAAATTTTCAATATTGCCTAAACTTTTTATAATTGATACTTCAAACGACTTAACAGTGATCTAGAACATTGTAGAGATCTAATTCTTTATTCTAGCTCACTAACAGTACAATATTTCCATTCCAAATTTTCTTTCAAAATTCTTTAAAAGATTTCTATTATGAAAGTAGTTTTGAAACGTTCGTGAAAGATTAAGGGTAATATTACAACTTTTAAAAATATAAGAGGGTTTTTCTTTAAAAGAAAGGCAAAGTTGAAAGGTATTTTAGTAATTTAACAAGTTTTTAGATAGGTACTTGTATTCTTTTAATTTTAAAGCATAGACATGAGAGAGATACTTTTCTAATGTATAGTCTTTTGAGGATACCCACTTAAGTACCACGAACTAGTACTTATTAAATTAAGTTTATGAGATGGAACAAAAACAAAAACGAAAACAAATTTTTTATAAAAATATGATATAGAACCAAACAAAATCTTTAAAAAACATTCTTAAACTTCAAGCACAATTAAAAATTTGTTAGAAAAATAAAACGTAATTACACAGATTAAGGTAACAATAATTTTTCTAAAAGGTTAAACGTTGGAATTCCATTTCCTTATTTAGAAATTTAAAATTAGAAAAGATAAAAGAAAAGACCACTTAACAAAGAACAATGATGGTGTTTGTTGAAAATTATGAATTGATTTTCTTATCAATTTTAAGTGCTCTTTGGAATTGCAGGCCATTGTGATTGCTTAATCACTTTTCTTTGATTCCCAATCAGAAAAAGCTCAATGTTAATTCTATATCGTCTATCACCTAATCTTACAATCCATTAAAAAGCTAATTACCAATTTGGAAAGAAAAAAATAAATAAATAAATAAATAAATAAATAAATTACAAGTTTAGTTTCTTTACCTGAAAAGTTATGTTTTTTTAGTCTCAAAAATTTTAAATTATTGTCTAATATATTTTTAACAAATTCAAATTTCTTAAAAAGCAATTTATTTGAATATCAAGTCTAATAAAACTCTGAATTTTTAATTTTGTATTTATTAGACCTACAAATTTAAAAAAATTGAAAGCTTGAAATTAAATTTGTAATTTTGAAAGTGTATTAATAAGTGTGAAATTAACGAAAGAAATAAAACCCTACTATTTTGATTTTCTGTTAGTCAACAAATGCAAATTGCGAACTGCAAACTGCAAAGTAGTATAATTATTAATCAAATGGTAAAAATTTAATTTAAAGGATAAAATTAAAATACTTGTTATAAATTAAGTACATACATAGATTACGTATCTCCAAATATCTTTTTTAATATCTTTATCTTTTTATATTTTTAAAATTTAATAAATAGTAATAATTGGAACCTATAAAATATAAACTTAATAGAGAATACAAACTCATTTAGATTGACTTTCTAAGTGTTAATAAATATTTTTTAAAACACTTAAAAAGTCAATCCATACGGAATCTACAATAACTCTCTGCTTTACTTTACTCTTGGTACTCTTGTTTTACTATAATTTTAAAAACATTTTCTTTTCGAAAAATGACAACTCACGCCAAAATTGATTTTTGTTGATAGTGTGATGTTTATTTTCTCAAAATGAAGGAAGGGCTTTGAGAGTGAGGAGCCCATAAGCTTTGACCATTTGGGCTAATCGTGGGTCGCCTGTTGGGCCGGGCCCAACTAGCCAGAGTTTCACTCAGGATAATTGGGCCAGCTAAAGGTCCAGTCTAGCTCCCCCCCCGAAACAAAATAAAGTGTTTTTTTTTAAAAAAAAAAAAAAAAAATTAGACTTCAAAACAAAGAAAAATTCCAGCATAAAAAGATATATTTTTTTTTTCTTCTCAAAATAGAACCCTAAACACACATATTTCCAATGAGCTTTAAATGATCATAAAAAATTATACTGTGTATCTATATAATTTGTTGAACTCCAAACAAAACTGAGAGTTTTTTTTTATAAGTTAAAAATTACAAGTTGAGTGTTCAACTTTGAAAATTAGTATTGATTTAATGCAAATTTTCAAAAGTATCTAATAAGTTTCTAAACTTTCAACTTCGTATCTAGTAACCTTTTTTATTATTTTTATTTTTATTTTTATTTATAAACTATCGAGTATCTCCTTGAACTTCTAATAGTGTATAGATTTTTATACTATCAACTTTGTGTCCAATATATAATAAATTTATTTAATTTCGTGTCTAATAAATCTTTGACCTATTATTCAATATTTTTAAAATTCACGGGTTTACTTAATATACAAGTGAAAATTTAAAGTTCTATTAAACATATATTTCTTTTTTTTCTTTTTTTTTTTTAAGAAAACATATATATATTTTTTAAATGTATAATATCAGACATAAAATTTAAATTTAATCTCATATATTTATGAAACCACTTTCTTTTGAAAGCATTTTTAAAAAGTTGACAAGAAAAAGTTGTCAAGGTATATATCATCAACCAAAAGATAAAATTATAATAATTTTGCTTTCTTCTTTATTGGAGTCACAAATATGGAAAGACAATTCTACCCCTCCTCAAAGGGGGCAACCTGCAAACTGTTTTGTTGGAGAAGGCAACCTATAGCACATAGTCTTACACTTCAAAAATTTGACTTTTTACCTTTTCAATGAACTCTCTCTCACCATTTTCAAAATCCAAACAGTACCAAAAACAAACACAATCACATTCCAAAGTCAATAACAAATGTCTGTCTCTTAACTCTTACCACACACATTACAACATTAAATAAAATTAAAGATTAAAAAAAAAAAAAAAAAAAAAAAAACCCCAACCTCAAAACTAACCAAAATGCCATCTTTCAAATTCAAACTTGTGTGCCTTCTTCAAGCTTCGTGTTCATCAATCATGGATTCCAACCACAAAATAATGCTAAAAATCAAATCTTTATGAAGATTTACCAGCTGGGTCGCCGTCATTGTTGTCGTAGTTGTCCATTTAATTCAATGTCTCTTAAAAGCCTTCGGAGATTTATATGATCATCAAGGAGACAAAGGTGAGAAACTTTAAAGCCCTTCATCATTTGACAAGTCAATTCTTTGGCTTTCTTTCAGATCAAAAAACACATATAAACTTAGCTAACTTTATTATTTTTGGATCATCCATGTGGCTCGCACTTAATAATGCATGATTTGTGGGTTAATCATTTCTTTTTCTGAGAATTTTTTTTTTTAAAAAAGGGAAAAAGTAAAGGGCTTTGGTGTATGCGTGTGGGGATCAAAGAATGCCATAAAAAAGTTTGATATCCAAATAAGGGTCAAAAAGAGACATTTTTACTTCTTTAATCAGACAGCATTTTCTTTTTTACTCTCCTTTTCAACACTTCACTTTAAAAGGAACAAGTTTGAATCAACAAAAACCTTTTTTCTTCAGTAAAAAATTGAAAAAAGAAAAAAAATATATTCTTGCTTTCTGTACATAACTTCTTAAAATTCCCAAAAAGAAAGTATAATATAAAGAAAACTTTAGTATTTGAGGAGGTTTAGGGTTAAATTTTAAAAAGTTAAAATATTTGGATTCTCTTTTTCCTCTCTAGCTATTTCTCTACATTAAAAAAAGATGATAAAATGATTAGTGAATAATCTTTGACATAGATAATCAAATAAACACATACAATATATAATTAATTCAAGTTTCAATTATTTTTGTCAAATGGGTTTCTTTTTTCCCTCACAAAAAAGCAAAAGTTACCTTGTAATATGTTGCTTCAATGTAATTAACATCAAAATAACCCTCAAAAACAGAAGTAGAACTTAGCTTCGCAGTTAACAGTTAGCAGTTAGAGAAGTAAATCAAGTGATAATTAAACAGAGAGATAGAAGGCTCAAAACAAACACAAACCAATAATGTGGAGTTCATGATGATAAGCACTTAAAAAGAGAGAAAGAGAGAATCTTTGCATTAGTAGTGAAAATCCAAATGCAAGACAAAAACATTAGTTAAATAAGAGAGCTAAAAAAAAAAAAAAAAGGATTTTTATTTTTTATTTTTCTTTTTCATGTTGGGGCTAAACATGAAGCTAGCTAAAGTATAGAAAAAAGAAGGTGAAAGAAGAGAAATTAAAGAGAGAGAGAGAAATGGAGACAATGTTGAAGAGAAGGAGAGATCTGAGAAAAATGGCAGAAAGAGACAGATAGGATACTGAAAGCCATCATGACCAAAATCTGTGTAATGATTATACAGAGAAAAGGGTCTATACTGACAACAAAACACCATCATAGCTTAATTACAAACATCCCAACCAAAAAAAAAAAAAAAAAAAAAAAGAAAAGAAAAAACAAAAGAAACATAAGAACAGTCAAATAACTCCATCATTATTATAGCTAGCAGCCATCAAATTGTTTACACACAATTAAACTTGGTGATTTAACAGCAAGATGAGGATTAAGTAGTAATTATATGAAAAACCCAGAAAGGCCAAAGAAGAGAAAAATCAAACCTTTGAGTGTTACGTTGTTTTGATTGGAAGAATGAAGGAGGCAGAGAAGCAATTGGGGGGAATGAAGCCTGGTCCGACGGCACTAATGAATTCAGAAAAGATGAAAAATGAAGTGTCCTCGAGCCAGACAACATTCCCCTCAAAAGAAAATTATAATTATGAAAAGCTTCAATTTTTCTTCAGATCTTCAAAAAAAAAAAAAAAAAAAAAAAAAAAAAAAAGCCCTAAAACCCTTAAGGCCATGTTTGGCTTTCTTGTTTTGGTTATATCTTCTTCTTCTTGTGATCCCCCCATCCCCCTAGAGTTTCGGCTGTGTTCAAGGGGGATGAGAAATAAAAATTGATAATAATAATTATGAAAGTGAGAAAGAGTTTGTGTGTTTGGAAGAGTTATAAGAAGAGGGAAAAGGAAATGAAAAAGGCAACGCTGTAAAAGACAAAAACATTGGGGATGGACTTAGACCCCACCACCTGCCTCCCCTCACTTTTCACTTCTAGACGTGACCACGATTCCATGCATCCTCTCTCTCTTTCTCTCTAAACACCATTTTTTAATCCATATCCAACCATCTAAAATCAAATTTACGGTTGTTAGAAGCGTGAATTTGACCAATCAAAGTTCAAATTTGGTCAATATAAAGTGATGTCCAATCCAATGGACCTTGAATACACGCAATGTGAAGTGATATGTCCAACACACTCTGATGCTTAAGTTGTGAATGTGTGATTGTCGGACAAAATAGAATTAAGTTGTTTACGTTAAATGTTTGGAGTTGTTCATGTATTTTTAGTGTTTGGGGTTTTGAAATTGTTGGAGAAAATCTCCCACTGCTATATATTGTAAGAACATGTAAAAAAACAACATAGAAATTAAAAGAAAGTAGTAAAACTAGGAACATAAAAATTAACGTGTAAAAACTCAAATTCCACTATGTGAAAAATTATTATAACCACTCATGCAATATATTGAGCTAATATACCAAGCTTAAAGTACTTCAAATTAGATACTGATTTCTATTTTTCTAGTGTTTGAAGTCCATCATTGAACCTTTCCAATGTAAGATAACTACTCTTTTAAAATTTTGCCAAAATTCAACCGAGATTATTAGTGTTAAGTTTATGCAATCAACTAAGAATAGATGTTTGCAAGGTTGGGACCAGCTCACCCAAGGTTGCTCTCTTTTGGGGGCAAGTTGGGAGGGGGGTTATCGGGTCGGTTAACGGGCGATCGGAGCATGCTTGGCTAAACTAGGACGTATGACCCGAAGTAATGGAAATGAGATAATAAAGAATTGTATTAGATGATTGAGGAATATTGTAGTAAGAAATTAGAGAGTGATGGGGTTGAAATGAGAAGTGGTGGAGGAAGTGAAAGATGTAAGGTTTGTGAGTAATAGAGAGCGTTGGATGATATGGAAATGATGAAAGGATTGAAATGAAGAGAGAGAGAAAGAAAAGACATACAATTAATGTATTGAGAAAAGGAATGAAAAAGTAAAAGAGGCTTTGAGAAGTCAGAGGAGTAGTTGAGTTATTGAGCTGCCCCATAATCCAATTCCCATTTAATATTTTTGTCCACTTTTTGTTATCAATCTCATTCAATTTTTCAATTCCCCATTTCAGTTTTCAATTTAATTAAACCAATAATCTATTAAAAGTTTTGGTTGAATGTGTATGAAAATGAGGGACCCTCCTTTCCCGTGTTTAACTTTTTAGACAGTGCGAGGAATTCGAGGACATGACCGACAAATGCCCTTCACCACCTCACAAACACCCATACCCACACTTCAAAACTCCTACTATTATTACATTTATTCATCAAACTTTCACATGTTATATATATATAAATTACTATAAACAAAAAAAAAAAAAAATACACTCATCTCATCTCTATTCTATGTTTTCTCTTCCATCACTCACACCAAAAAAATAATTAATATATTTTTAAAAATTAATAAAAATAATTTGCTACATGTCACATTATGATAGGACAATCTAGTAGGATGCATAAAGATAGGTGATTCTAGAGATGCACCTAAGTATTTTTCAAAGAGAAAAAAACTTCACAACCTATAATTAAAATAGAAACAAACACTACAAGAACAAGACAACAAACAAATACAAAAACCAAACACAAGAAAAAAAAACCCACACAATTCAAGGGAAAATGTCCCAAGGAAAATAACCTTCTTGGACCTGTACAAAACAACTTCAAACTACTTAAACACAACAAATAAAAACCTCATACTGAATAGTCCGATTAAATACTTTGGGAGAACACAAGGTATATATGAATTTCATATTATTTTTTAAATATTATTATTATGACAAAGGTAGTATGAAAATTTTTCTGTCTTAAGATGGTATTTACTTTGTTAAAATTGTAGAGATGAGAGAGAGAGAGAGAGAGAGAGAGAGAGAGAGAGAGAGAGAGAGAGAGAGAATGAGAGGTGAAAAGGAGAGGGAGGGTCTACACTCGCTTTCTTGCCATTGTCTCATTCAAACTTTGCCCTAAACTGACACACCCCCTTCAACCTTTTCCTTATTCATCTCTCTACAAATACAAATAAATCACACTACAATATAATATACTCCTTTCTCCCTATTTTCCACTTCCTTTTACTCTATATATATTTTTAATAGGCTGTTAAAAGCCATGAACTTTGAGGTCATTTGTGTCTGCTTACTCTCTACACTTTCAAAATTACAAAAAATTAAATTTTAAAAATTAAATAGACATAAACTTTAAACTTGATTAATTTGGCATCAATATTTAAGTACAACAAAAAGAAGAAAAAATATGGAAAATAATTAAATAATAATCTAAAGCCAAAGAGGGTCTGCCTCTTGGGTTTGTTTTGTTGATGGGTTGACAGAGACAAGGCATGGCCTCAAATCAAACACCCAAAAGTGGGTTTTGGTTTTGGAATTCAAAAAAAAAAAAAAAAAAAAAGGTTTTTTGAATTTTTATTTTTCCCCTTATCACGTGGGTCGGTTTTTTGTTACCTTTCAAAAGACTTTCTGGAAATTATCTTTTGTTTTGTTGTTTTGAATGATCATAATTACCTACTTTTTTTTTTTTTTTTTTTTTTTTTCCTCTCTCAAAGTCGTTTACACACATACCTAAATTTGCTCAAATTAAATTTTCTACACTAATATAAAATGTCAATGTCAACATGGAAATTTTTTATATATATATATATATAGCCTCAATGTTTGATTACTTGCTAGGCAATTCAAATATTAACTCTAGCGTTAGTCAAAATTATTCCTTTAATAATACTTTCAGAAAAATGAGAGTGGCAGTTGTTACACATATTCATCTTATAACTCTAAAGAAATGTAAACATATATAAATTAACTGGAAGAGAAGAAAATTCATGATATATAAAGATAAAAAGGTTTTTATTAATACTTTATTATACAAACATTCATTCTAAAATTCTAATTAATATTATAATCCCGAACTTTAACACCTATTTAGAAAATAACCCATATTCTTTGAAAAGTTACAAAATTTTTCTTGTCTCTATCATAAAGATATCAAAACTATAATTGGAGTAGAAATTTTTTAAAACGTTTAAAAAAAATCAAAAGCCATATTTAAACACGAAAGGCTGTTAATAGAGTAATAATAAGAATTACTTTTTTAGGAAAATGATAAAGTTAGAAGAGAATATATATATATATATATATATATATTTTATAATTTGACTAATAATTTATTGAGTAGCTGTAGGTTTGAGAGTCCAATCACACCATGTGATCTCTGCAAATGAAATGAGCAGCACACACAAGAGGGGGAATTGGGAAGAGATTTTCACTATTTTCTTTTTGAGTGGAATTTTCTGGAAAAAAAAAAAAAAAAAAAAAAAAAGTCAAGGACTCCTAAAAATTAGCAATCATTTCATGTGAATTTGAATTACAAGGCTAGAAAATGCCCTAATTGAAGCCTCATTTTACACATTTAAGAGTGGAAAATTTTAGGTTGCAGAAAAGAGAGAGTGATAAATTGAAGTTTTATGTTTCAAATAACTTTATTGAATTAACATAAAAAAGGATGTTGGGAAAGTTTTAATGAGAAAGGAAGAGGAGGTAAAAGTTGGCACCAAATTTCAATGCCTTCAAAATCTTGAAAAATGTGTTTTCGACAGCAACCACCAAATCAACCACATGTCAAATACCAATATTAATTTCACTTTTTTCTCAAAATCTTATATTATTCCAAAATATCAATTTATATTTTTAAATTATACTTCAATTTTAATCCTCCATTTTATTAACTCAATATTTAAAGACGTCTACACGTATAAGAAATTGATGCACTGATGATTTTCAAATGTAATATTAATTTTCTTTTTGGCATATGATCTTGAGTATGTCTTGTTTGGCTTGAATTGATTCACTTATGAGAATTTAGGAGTTTAATCGAAGTAATTAGAAGTCTCAAGATGTTATTTTTCAAATAAAATTTTAAAAAGGAGGTAAATTAATACTATTATAAAAGTTGAAAGTTTAAATTAACGTAATTATTAAGTTTAAGGTTATAATTGATGTAATTCACGACGTTTTCAAATATAAATTGATATTGTTTCTATATTCTTTTTATTTCAACAAATAAAAATAAAAGAGATCACATCTTCAATCTTAGAAGAAAAAAAAATGAACAAGTCAATTTATTTACTCAACTAGGTTCGTATTGACTTTCATACCATGTAATATCTATCAAATTGAATGAAAATGAAATTTTGTTATGATATTTAAAATATATTGTTTTGAATAAGCAAATTGTTGTTTGATGTTAATGCTTATCTCATTTTATTTAAGAAACCACAATTAGTCCTAGTTGAATAAAAATATCGCTTTTGTACAACTACTACTTTAAAAAGGGTAATTATAATGAGTAGCACTTTTAAGAATAATAACTAAGTGTATAACAACGTTTTAAAATAATTGTAAATATAGCAAAATCTATCAGTGATAGACTCTATTGTTGATAAACTTCTATTAGCAATATGGTCTATCACTAATAAACTTTGAGACTTGAATCTAAATTTTGCTTTATTGGTAAATTATTTTGCATTTGCTATATCTGCAAATATTTTAAGCTTGATTGCTATATTTACAACTTGATTGTTTTTGTTTTAACTTTATTATTGTAACTTTGATTGAATTAAAGCTGTAATTTTAAAATATTAAGGTCAAAATTTGAAAATATAGTGTATATTTTATTAATGATATAATTAAAACATCACGTTTTCTAACTATTCTACTTCTTGTATCAATGACTCTCACACCCACCCAAAAAAGGCCTTTTTTTCCCATAGCCCAAAGGACAAAGGGGGAACCAGCTAATTTGAAATTATTGATCCATCAAAAAAGTTAAAAAAAGAAAAGAAAAAAAAAAGAGTTTCAAATCAAACCAAAAAAAAAAAAAAAAAAAAATCAATTCAAAATTTTCACCTTAGAATAACATATTATTGGCCATATAATAATCCAAATACTCAATCATTCACCTTACAAATTACAATCACAAATTATTTATCCTACAATAATTAGATATAACAAATAATTGACAATAATTGAATTGAATGATACCCAAATCTGATATTTAGTTAGATTAAAAATACATGCTTAAAGTCCAACAATCAAATATTTAAAAATTTTAGAGGATATTATAGTAGTGAACGGCAAGTATTGAGAACTCTTCAACAAATTTCTTTTTTTTAAAAAAGTATTGAAACACTATATTTGAATGGTTTTACAAAAAATCAAATGAGTGAAAAAAAAAAAAAAAAAACCAAACTTGTAGGCATTAAAGTTTGACCACTCAAGCCATTTTCACGTGCACAAAAATAATTAGTAATTTACAACTTGCAATCCATAACCTATCTTTATTAAATAAATATTGGACATTGCTTCTGAATTTTATTTTTACTACTTCAGAGAAAAAAAAATCCCTTGTCTAAAACAAATTTTAATAGAAATGTCTTCGATTAACTATTTTTTTTTTTTTTTTTTTTTAAGTGGCATTTTTATGTGCGGTGTGGCTTGCTCTCAAGAAGCATTAGTGTTGTACTTTAATGAATAATTGCATCATATCATAACGGGTAATTAGGGTAGTTTTAAGAAAAAATTAGTGAAAAGTGGTAGTTGTAAAATTATTTAGGAAAATATGGTAATTTTTTTTTGTCTTTTAGTGAAAACTTTCTTGAAAGTTGATATGGGACCCACATAATGAAGGAAATTATAATTATTGTGATTTTTTTTAACAAATTCATCATCTTTAACTTTTTCGGAAACATAATACCATTTTTTTTTATAATTATTATCTTATTGAATTTAATTAAAAAAATATTATATATTTAATCATTTTATTTGTAAAATAATAAACTATTATCTATGGATAAAGATAATACCATTACTTTTTTTTATTATTTTACATTATATTGTAGTTTTATTTTACTAAATTTGTGAATTAGGTAATATTTAAAAAGAAAACTACAATATGATATAGTAAAATAAATTTATTACATAGATAAGTAAAATTCTAAAACCTTGCTACATGGAAATATCAAAAGTTCTAATTTTTTTCTAATATATTACTAATCCTTCTAAGTAAAATTAGTGGGTAGTTATATTTTTTGAAAAAAATATCTTTTGGTTTCTTAGATTTGGATTTAGTTTCTATTTGATTTCTATGTTTCAAAATCTAACACTTTTGTCCCTAGATTTCAATAATGTTCAACTTTAGTCATTTAGATAACAGAACTGTTAGGGCCGTTTGGTTTAAGGATTTATAAAATTAAGCATGACAATCTTATATAATTGTAATAGATTAATTAATTAAACAATAGACATCATTCAATACATTAATAAAAAATAATTAATTAAGAATCAATAATATTCTTAATTATAAATATTTGAAAATTGAGTAATTTATAATTGAAATTAACCAATTAATGTATTTAATGAACATCATATCAATTATAATATATTATTTAATCATTTTTATAATTAATTAAGTTCAACACTAGTAATTAATATTAATTAAATAATATAAGAAAATATATGTTAATAAATAATAGATTATATAAAAAGTGAAACAAACAAATAAAAATATATGTTGATAAAGAATACTATTTTTTTTTATAAATATGATATATTAATAATGAATGAAGTAATAAAAATTAATCGTAATAAATAATTAATTGATTATAAATAATCTATAATTATTATAGGTTCATAATGAAGGATAAAATTAAAATTAATCTCAATCAATATATCTTGTTGATCTTTTAGGTTTTAACAATTCTAATATTTGCGTGAATGAGGAGGAAGAAGAAGAAGGGGAAACTTGTAATTTTGAAAAAATTAATTAAGAATTAGCTTGAAATTTCATGGTTCAAGTAGGAAAAGTTGAAGATGAAGAGAAGAAAAAGAGAATGGTGTAATATGACCGAGTATAATGAACTCGAAGACTACGACAACTAGAAAAAGGGGAAAAAAAAAGAAGAAGAATATGGAAACATGTGCTTTCCTAACATACGAACAAGGACAAAGTTAAAAGTTTTAAAAAATTCAAAAGTTGACTTGTCAACATTTGCCATATTTGCAAACATTTTAAAGAAGTTCTATATGTTTAGATTTTTTCCTTTGATTTTGCTATCTATTACAATTTTTCGTGCTTTAAAATAAAACTACAATATGATGTAAGATTTTAAAAAAAAATAGTGGTATTATCTTAATTTATATTTAATAGTTTATTATTTTACAAATAAAACGATTAAATATGTAATATTTTTTTAATTAAATTTAATCTTGCTAAAAAAATGAAAGAAAATTATATGATATAATAAAATAACAATTATAAAAAAAGTGATATTATATTTCCTTAAACAAAAATAAAGTAAATTAATTTGTAAAAAAAATAAAAGAAATCAAAATAATTGTAATTTCCTTCATTATGTGAGTCCCATTCCAACTTTCAAGAAGAGTTTCACTAAAAGACAAAAAAAACTACTCTATTTTCTTAAATAATTTTAAAATCACCCCTCTTTACCAATTTTTTCTTAAAACCACCCACATTTCTTAATTAACCCATCGATTAACTGACAAAAGAGGCTTTAGAAAAACTCAAAGACTGGGTTCAATTTGGGCTTCTTCAAGGTTTTTCTACGTCTTTGGGTTTTCGGCCCTTTTCCGTTGTTTCCTAAAATTTGGATGAAATATTAAATTTTTTTAAAAAAAATTTTAGTTTTTGAAATTTGTGTTGGTCTCTTCCCAATTTCTCAAAACTATTTTTTAGCTTTCAAAATTTAATTTGATTTTTTAAAATGAATAGAAAGTAGATAACAATATACAAGAACTCATGAGTAAAAGTAATATTTTTATTTATTTCAACGCAACTTTTTAAAGAATCATCTAAACTCAAAATTATAGTTATAATAGCTAGAATAGACCCATTACTAAAACTTTTATTTTTATGTTAATGACAAAGAAACGGGTGGTTGTACACCTCCATCCCATATAATAATAATAATAATAATAATAATAATAATAATAAGATACTTTAACATTCAAGTTCAAAAGTTTGTTCTTTTCCTGAAACTATTTTTTTAGTTTTTAAAATTTAGCTTTAATTTTGAAAACACCCCTAAAGTATAGACAACAAAACTTAGAAACTAGTAGATGGAAGTGGGGTTTATAAGCATAATTTTTAAAAATAAAAAAACTAAAAATCAAATGGTTATCAAACAAAGTCTAAGTTTTCAATTCTGTGATTAATATAACACTGAACTTCCAATTCTACATCTAAAAGATTTTTGACTTGTTTGATATTGTGTAAAATTCACAAACATATTAGACACAAAATCAAAAGTTTAATATTTTAAAGAATAGTCAAAATAGTAAGGTTCTATTTGATTTATTTAAAGCTTAGAAGCCTATTAGATACAATTAAAAGTTGAGATCAATTTGATTTTTTTTTAAATTCAAGAATCTATTAGACAAAAACATAAAAGTTAAGAAATTATTTATAATTTAACCAAAAATAAAAGTAAAATTAAAAGGAGGCTTTTATGTGGTTTATAAAGTAAGTTGTAGAGTAGTTTCCAAAGGTTGTCCTATTTGGGTGAGAATGATTGCAAATCCTTTGTCTCAATAATTGGTTATTCATTGAAGCATTATTCCCCAATCACTTCCCTTTCCCTCCCTAAATAAGTCCTCATGACAAATCCTTCCACTGCCAAAATTTTCAAAACTCTCCTATACTTTCTTTCTCATCTAACCTTCATCTTATATACTTTTATAATGTTAGGGACAACGAATCATTATATACCTTTAAAAGAGTATGATATTGTCCACTTTGCTCTTAAATTCTTATAGTTTTAGTTTTAATTTCACCCAAAAAGCGTCATACCAATAGAGATATTGTTCCTCACTTATATACTCACAATCTTCCATTTATCCAGTCAATATAGAACTTTGATAGCATTTCAAAAGACATCATATGGAGGTACCTGGTAAGGAGATCCAAACTTTGGACTTTTCCTCGAGAGCATATGCTTTAACCAATTGAGTTATCCCAATTTGGCCTTATACACGTGTTTGAGCTATAAGAAAAACAAACACAGGCAGAGAAATGAGAATTTATTAATTTGTTTTCAACAACTCAAACTTTATCTAAAGCTCATTCTAATTCCAAACTATACAACTTTTCCATAAGAAACGTCCTTTCTTAAACCATATCTGACTATAGCTTCACCAAACAATATATATAAATCTTTATACCACTTTTGCCATCAACACAGCCCACAGTTTATAAAAGAAAAGTTGTTAGAGAGAGAGGTGTACAATGCTGAAAAGAACATATCAAGATAAAAGTAACCAAACAAACAACCAAAATGAATGACATGGAACACAAAAACATCCAGATGAACTGAATGGTTTTGAGCTATGGATGGGTAACATTATCATTTTCCACACGTTAATCCTAGACAAATGGATAGCAAACCAAGAGAGATGTAAGCCCAAAAAAGGCAACGGCTCTCTCTTTACGCCATGAAACCTAATCAAATCCTTTGGGGGCCATTGTAGATAGATGGAAGTGAGGGGAGGTGTTTTCAAGTGGCAATTTTTAATTGCATTTCATCTCCAGCACACAACTTTGACTTCTGTTTGGGATAAAATTGGTGTTTGCCACTCTGAGGTTTCAGATTGGCTGTGTTTTCTGAAATCTTACCTCAAAGCAAAAACAGGATAAGTGATCAGAATTTGTCACAACCAAAATCACCTAAAACAAATAAAAACAAGCCTCATTCTCTCTCTCTCTCTCTCTCTCTCTCAGGAGCTGACATTTGGAGCGTGGAATATTGGAGAGAAGAAGAGGCACGGCCCTTGTGAAAATGAAAGATATACGATTATACTACACTTCAACTATTGACATCAACCCCTATTCGTCATTCATTATCAAAAAACCTACCTAAGCTTTTTAATAAGCCATGAGAGAGAGAGAGAGAGAGAGAGAGAGAATTTTCTGTTTCATTTATACTTATTGGATTTTTGTGCTGCCCACTCGCCAAGACTTGATATAAGTCTAGGTTGAAGTTTGGTCTAAATAATCCAAGCTAAGAATTCTTGGAATCTATCCCCACCCCACTCCACAATATTGGGCGTAAGAATTTTAGAGCTGCAAACACCCCAATGGTGTTAAAAATATGCTAAGTATAGATAGGCAAGAGGCCTTCTTAGTGTAGTAGTAAGGAGGACCAAGGAATGGATGGAAGCTTTTTGTGAGGGTTTAAGACTACTTGTTATTGTTAAGAAAAAGTCTTTGGTATATTTTTTAGTCTTAGAGATGATGTACAATTGCAAGAGATTTTCTTAAATTTTTTTTATTAGTACAATAAGAGTAGAGAGAATCAAACCATAGACTTTGTGGTCGATAATACTCTCGTATACTAGTTGAGCTATGCTCGTTTTGACACAAGTGCAAGAGATTTTATTTTAAGTGATTAGAACGTAATTCAAGTATGACATAAACTAATCTAAATATGCTGATATTAAACTTAATCTTAATTCATCCAACTAAACATATCTCAACAGTAATTGACATATACTCATTTACTTGAAATTAGAGGTTAAAACTTCCATACCCCCACTTATTTTTTTTAGTACAATAAGGAGTAGGGGATACACACAGACTAAATAATTACATACTAAAATATATGAACTAAATTGTTACTTTTATGAAAGTACATCGACTAAATCGTTATAAACCAAAGTTTAGATACAAAAGTATTTTCTTAGCCTAAAAATATAATCTAATAATTTAGGAGAAGTCTATTATTCTATCATCAATTTCATCTTCATAACGAAACATGTAAAATTCGCAGGAAACATAATGAATTCTAAATATATTAAAATTTAGTGTGATTTTGTCTTCTTTAATTTTTATTCATTTAATAAAAAATAAAAACCTCCTTACATTTAAGATTAGCAACCCATCAAATTCTAAAAACAATCACTACTTTTTTAGTCCTCCATTTCACACACACATCAGATTCCAATAAGGATGATGTCAATATCTTAAGAATTGGGATTAGTTGCATCTATTGATATATACTGAACTATGCCATAACTTTCTTAATAAATTAAAAACAATCTAAATCAAGTTATGGTTTTTTATAATGTGGAAAATAAAATAATTAAATTGCTTTTATCTATAGGAGCTGAGTTGGTATCTAATTGAGTTAATAAGAATTCCGCATAGTACAGTTTTCAACTGTATTAGTTCAGAGAAAAAGAATGATTTGATATATTGAAAGCAACTTCTGCAAAAGGGTAGTTGCGTTGCTATTTTCTTCTGCTTGTTGTTATCATTATTATTTTATTGGGCAAAATACACTTTTGGTCCCTGAGGTTTGGAGTTGATGTCTATATGGTCTCTGAGATTTGGAAAATAGTTCTAAAGGATCCCTGTGTTAAATTTGACCGTTAGTTGAATAACGGAAAAGTGACGTGGCAATTATTTCTAATAATTTTATATTAGTTTAAGCTTATATGACTTTATTTTTTATTTTTGTCCTTCGCATTTCTTCTCCATCTCCTCCCAAAGTTTCTCCTTGCCAACAACTAGTGCCTATTTTGTCTGTGTTTAGTTTTTTATTCCGCTAAAATTTGGAATCCACCTATGCCACATGTTCCCTATTTTTAGTATCTGTTATGTATTGATACAGTGTGTAGATATGTGTGTTGGAAGATAATAAAGTTTGCTAAAATTTTCTATAAGATTTTATTGTTGCAGTTACGTACTTTTGTGTTGGTTTAAGTTTACTAGAAATCTTTTTAAGAACAACTCAAAATTGAAGAAGTAAGAGAGCAAGTTTTCACATTTGATAATTATTTGTGGGAAGGAACATATTTGAGAATCATTCCCTAACATATATGAAACCTTCCATCTATGGTGGTAACATTAGTTTCCAACGGTCAGTTGTGGTCTCTGTATTGTTCTTTCAATCATTTATTTTCGTACATAAGCAGTTGGTGGGGCAACTGTAAGATGGCGATGAGCTGCGAACAATGGCAGCAAGACTGTGTTTTTTTTTTCTTTTTATTTTTTAGGAGAAGACCCATGGGAAGGTTGGAGGAGAGAACGCAAAAATATCAAATTATTAATAAATAAATCAAGCCAAAGTTTCATTTAATAAAAAAAAAATTCCACTCAATTTGCCATGTCATTTTTCCGTTAGTCAACTAACGGTCAAATTTAACATAGGGACCATTTAGAACTATTTACCAAACCAGAGGGACTAAACTATCACTTTTAAAACTTCAGGGACCAAATAGACACTAACACCAAACCTCAGGGACCAAAAATGTATTTTGCCCTATTTTATTAAACTACAAGTCTAAGAAGGGTAAAAGAAGCCATAAATTTTAATTTTGTGTTTAATAAGTCCTTATAGTTTAAAAATGTTTTGTAAACCTTTATAGAATTTTGTATCTAACAAGTCTCGGTTATATTCAACATTTTTTAAAAAACTTCACCACCATATTAAATATAAAATTGACTTTTACTTTTTCTAGTACTAATATTTCAATTCTATGTCTAACAAATTTGTGAATTTTAAAAGAATGTTGAATATGATAAAAGTCTATTAGATATAAATTAAATTACACTGTGCTATTATTAGACACTTTAAAAGACATTGAATGTGACCTGATAAGCACAAAATAAATTAGACACAAACTTAAAAGTTCAAATCCTAAACATTTAAGTTAATCGTGTTTGTCAACCTGAACATAGCTCAATTGACATAAAATCTAAGCTCTTGATTAAGAGGTTAGAAGTTCAAATCCTCTACCTTATATATTATTGAAATAAAAAAAATGATCATGTTTCTTGAATCAAGTTGGAGTTTAATAACCATTTATTAGATGCTTAAGACTTCATTTGAGATTACAGTAGATTTTAAAATAATTGTTGGTAATTGTGATTTTAGAAAAATCAGCTGTGAAATGAAGTAAATTAGTGTTTAGTAAATTTAAGCTTGAAACCTGAAAAAGTAGGTATTAGTGTATGATAAATAAATACTAAATTCTGTTGTTGTATTTATAATAGCTAAAATAGACCAATTACTAAAACTTTTTTTTTAATAATATATAATTTTAAAGAATTGTTTATAATTAAATATTTTTGTTTACTCTCAATTAATTTTTAAATATTAAGAAAATAGCTTTATTTCAAAAAAAAAAAATCAATATAGTGTAATTGTTTTAAAATCAAAAGATATAGATTTGATTAGGTGAGAAAGAAATAAATATATGAAATAAATCTTAATTTAAAAAATAAAATTTAAATATTAATCTATACCTCTAACTTTTGAGGTTTGTATTAATTTAAGCCATAAACTAATAATGGTATAATTTAAACTCCGAACTTTTATAAGTGTGCCAATTTAAACCCCCAAACTAATAATTGTATCAATTTAAACCTGAACTTTTATAAGTGTGTCAATTTAAATCGTTTTATTTGGACACGCTTATGAAAGTTTAGGGTTTAAATTGATATACTTGTAAAAGTTTAAGGTTTAAATTGATATACTTATGAAAATTTAAGGCTTTAATTGATACAATTATTAGTTTAAGGTTTAAATTGATACAACCCCAAAGTTCATAATTTAAATTGATACAATTAGAAGTTTAATATTTAAATTGATGCAACCCCTAAAGGTCTAGGGTATAAATTGATATTTTTCCTAAAATTTAATTTAAAAACGTATTTGATTTTAGGAGAATCCAAAAGGCATAAAATGAATATATTTTTTAAAGTGATTTTAATAGATTTAATCCCAATCTATTTTATCAAACATAACAAATGGTTAGAATTTACTTTCAATCACTTTTATCCCTACCAACAACAACCCTAGGCACCCTAAAACATAAATAATTTAGACCACATTTGATAATTATTTATTTAAACTTATAATAACTACTACTTTCACTTCTACCGATCTATTTCTTTATTTTAGTGTCTACCATGCAATCTAACTAAAAAAGTAGTTTTTTAAAATTTGTTATTATTTTTTAAATTTAACTTAAGATTTAATTGTTTCTTGGAGAGAAGAGAAAACTATAATATAAAAATTGCGAAAAACAAATACAATATTCAAAAATAGAAAACTAAAAATGCAACCGTTATAAAATCATATAACCTTAATTATCTCTGCTTGTAGTCGTGTTTTTTTTAAAGAGTCATCTGTAAATTTAATCAAATTTAATCGAGTTTGAATTTCATACGTTTTTTCCAACCAAGTAACTCTTTTCATATATGTATCCCAAATATCTAAGGCTAATGAGAATATTTAACTTCCTAATAAATTTAAGAGAAAACAAAAATCAAAATTTACCTACAACTTGGAATATTATTTCAATATTCAACTGAACTTTTAATATCGAAAAAAAAAACATATATGCCACTACTTCTGTTTAATTTCTGTTAAATGTACACACCAAATTTTCAAAAACTAATAAAATATTTAAAAACTCGCCATTTCGCAAAAACTTAAAGTTTTGAACAAAATTAAGTCCATTGCAATACAAAATTGACAATGAAAGAAATATTTTGAAATTACCTCACACGATAAATTTCAACAAAAATCAAAACTTAAGTTTCTTTTTCTATTTTCATTAGTTTCATACCAAACATATATTTTATATTTTAATGCACATGAAAATGTTTTGATTTTTGTTGTAGTACATAAAGAAAAAAAATTTAAAATATAAATGTGGTCCTTACGCTATCAATTATCCAATTTTAATCCTTGTACTACTAATAAATTTTAAATCTAGTCCTTATACTTTTATTAAATCTTAAATTTAATCTATCAAAAATATTTTTTTATCACAATTAGTTAAACAATAATCATAATTTTCATTAAAAAAAAGCATCATGTTGAATATATTATCACAATCTATAAAAGGAAGGTTAATAAAGACTATTTTTTTAAGAACAAAATCAACTTTAAACTAACTTTATGAACTAATTTAAGATTTATTAAAAATTCATACATATTTAAAAAAATAAAAATAGAATAAAATTAAAAGTATATAGATTAAATTAGTATTTAAACCTAAAAAAAATTTAAAACGTTGTTTTAACCAAAATAGGAACTAAAAATATCTACAACGTTTTTTTTCTAAAGGCCACGGTGCAAAATGCTCCACGTGGCGAGCACGCAGAGGTTGCTTCAGGGAAGGAGAAAAAAAAAAAGAAAAAGAAAAAAAGAGACACCAGCACTCGAGTAAATTTATTACCTTACACGACTCGGAAGCTGATAAAGCAAGACCCCCAAACGTGTCCAATTGTTAGACAAATGCCTCGCCCTTTAGCCACTCACAGTACGCCACGTCACCGAACAACAAAAGGATAAACGACGGGTTCCGACGCTAATTTTGACTTTGGGGCATGTGGCGATATCCCATTGGCCATCACGTGACAGGTAAGGGGTACTTGTCCTTCGGCAACTGATCTTATTGGTTGCTAATTTATTATTATTTTAGAAATTTATTATTGCTGTTTTATTCGAAAAAAAAGTTTTTAAATATTAAAGAAATAAAGAAAGCTAAAGTGGGGTACCATGCTTGGGTGACTCGACCTAATCCTCACAATATTCTTTCTTTAGTTTTTAAAATAAACCACAAAACTCTAGAAACGATTTTTTTCCTTTTAATTATAAAATCAATAATATTAAAAAGAAAATAATTTTGAGTCTCAAGATCATGACAATTCTGCACTGAAAACAATACTTTTAAATTGATAACAATTTCCAGATAAAATAGTATATCAAAATATAATATTAAAATATCAGTGTGATAGAGAGGACATGAATGACATGATTCATGTAGATGATATTAATATATTATACAGTGGACCAGACTTAAATCAATAAGATTGACAAAAAATTATTTTCCTTTAAAAAAAGATTTCTATAATACTTAATCATAAATTTTTATAATAAACTATTAATTTATTAATAATGATTTAGATTTACCTATACTTCAACCACTAAGTTGGTAAACTATTTTTATTAACTAAAGTGAATTAGTTTAGCGTAATTGCAAGGACTCCTTTCTAAGCCAAAGGTTCGACCTCCGTCCTATTTTTAATTAATATTTACTAAAAAACAACTATAAAAACTTTGCTATATTTACAATTTTTCTAAGATATTACTATATATACTAATACTTTGAGTCTACTTTGAGTCTGATTACTATATTCGCAATTGTTCCTTTTTTTTAAATCACTAATGATTACCTTTACTCAAATTTTTGGGAAAATTATTTTAAATGGCAAAATCTAATACTTTGAATCCAATTGCTATATTTGCAATTGTCTAGTTTTTTAAATCACTAATGATTACTTTTACTCAAATTTGTTTTTAGGAAAATTATTTTAAATGGTAAAATCTAATACTTTAAACGTGATTGCTATATTTATAATTGTCCCTTTTTTAAATCACTAATGATTACTTTTCCTCAACTTTATTTTTAGAGAAATTATTTTAAATGACAAAATTGTTGAAAATATTTATAAATATAGCAAAATGTCACAGTGATAGACATATATAGATGTCTATAGACAGTGACATTTTATTATATATATATATAAATATTTTAGTTCATTTTGTCATATTAAAAATAGTCCTTATTTTTTACGTCCTTTTTATTTTCTAGAATAGGCAGTTTCTTGTACGGATTTAACCAAAGAATTCACAAATAGAACTGTTAATGTTGCAACCAATTCATAAATTATTAAATGAATCTATATAAAAACAAGATTACGCAATGAAATACCTCACTATTTCTTCTTTGCCAAGCTGTCTCACGTTCCGTTCTACGGCTTGGCCTCAACTGTATAGTCAAATGTCGTAAAATACTTGTAAATGTTTTTAATTAAAAGCTAAGCAAAATATATTATAAAACAAATTAGAAAAAGGGAAAAAAAAATCAGTTCTAATATAGACCTAATTACATTCACAAGGCTAATAGATCCTATTACCAAAAAGAAAAATAAATCATAAAATAAACTACAAATTCAACCTCACTCAACCATCACACAGTAGCTTGTCGAGTCTCCATCCCCTCGTTCTTATCTGCAAACGTAAGACTTTATGAACCCTACATAAGAAATTTGTGTATCAACGATGGAAATTGAGAATATTAGATGCATGTGAATTTCATATCAAATGATAAGAAGATGGTTTGTTTTTACTGTCCATGTAATTTTAAAATTAACGAAAAAAATAAATAAAGTAATTTCAAAAGTATGAAGAAAAAAATCCGAGGAAGCAAAGCAAATGCCAAAAGAATTATCCGAAAGAAAAAAGGAAAATAATAACCTTCCCCAGCCAAGAAAGAAATTCTCCCTTTCTCTCAAGGACCCCACAAGCCTTGGATATATATGAGGCATAAAATAAATGAGCAAATATATTAGTTATAGTACAAATCATTCACTCTCGTAACACCTGGTTTAGGAATAAAGCCTTGTGGTGACCAAACTGAATCTTAAGCAGCATGCTAAATGATGATGATGAATATTCTCCTCCAGCATCCATGGCAGAGGCTCTTGCCATGAGAAAGAAGAGCATGAACAGAAGAAGGTTCAGCGAAGAACAGATCAAATCACTGGAGTCAATTTTCGAGTCTGAGTCGAGGCTTGAGCCCAGAAAGAAGTTGCAGCTGGCGGGGGAGCTGGGTTTGCATCCACGCCAGGTTGCAATATGGTTTCAGAACAAGAGAGCTAGATGGAAGTCAAAGCAGCTTGAACGAGACTACAGCGTTTTACGAGCTAATTACAACACTCTAGCCTCCCGGTTTGAAGCTCTTAAGAAGGAAAAGCAAGCTTTGACTATACAGGTATTTGTTCTTTTTCTCTCTAGGAAAAGACCGGCCGTTACTTGCTTTTTGCTAATCGTTGTTATTTCTTCTATTTGGGCAGTTGCAGAAGCTAAATAATCTGGTGCAGAGGTCCATGGAGGAAGCTGAGAGCTGCAGGGGAGGTCTCTCCGTAGAAACCATTGATGGCAAATCTGAAAATGGCCACAGAACTAAGTATGAGTCTGAAGTAAAACCTTGTGTGTCAGCTGAGGAGAAATCAGAACATGAATTAGAGGTTCTTTCCAACTATGGTAGTGGTATAAAGGAAGCCTATCTTGGATTAGAGGATCCCCAGCTCAGGGAACCTGCTCAAGGCTCCTTGATATCGACACCAAATTGGAGCAATTTAGACTCTGAAGGCCTTTTCAGTCAGTCCAATACCAATGGTCAGTGGTGGGACTTCTGGTCGTGAAAAGTAGAACCAGCCAAAGAAACTATGGAGGAATTGTAAACAAATAAAATTCCAACCTTTTAAATAGATCATCCAAGCAATGATTTTGGCTCACAGGACGAGGAACAGTTCAAAGCTAACGACTTCTATCAAGGATAGCAATGACTGAAATGTGGTTGTTTCAAGCACCGACGCTCCAAATTCACCACAATTTCAGATGGAATTCAGAAAAAACCAAAAATTTCGGTGACCAACTCTAAGAAATACCACCTGTAAAGAGTGTTGCTTTGGAAAACTGAAACAGTATGCTCATATGCAGACAGGGGTGCAGTCTGAAGTGTTTTCAGTGTGTGAGAGTTCTTCTTCTTCTGTTATTTCCCCTTTTTCTGTTTGGGGGTAGGGTTGAGGGGCGACTATGAAAATCTTTATTCATATGCTCAGTTATGAATTAGAACTAGTGCTCATTTTATACAAAAAAAAAATCTCAGGTTTTTCGTGCTTCTTTTGATTAGTGTCATCTAATAAAAGATTCAATCCATCCCATAAGAAACCAGAGGAATAATGTCAGTAAAATGTAGATTTTGAATGGTCCAATTTGATATCATGGAGATTATTCCTCTGCTGAAAACAGCTAAATATCATCAAATGAAACCAATAAAGTGTAACCAGGAATAGCAAGTCAATGTAACTCATATTCGGCCACCTACGAACTAAAAGGCTTAAGTAGCTAAAAAATAACCAAACATTTTTTCATAAATTAAGGTGGATAACTTTACCCTTCCAGTCTCATCTTATCTCGTCCCCTCTCAATCACTCTCGATATTTCTTAATATTAAAGCACGATATCATCTTAAATACTCTTTTCATGTACATCTAAAAATGGAAAATTTCTACTATACGAAGCAAGTATGTGAAAATACAAATCACTTTGACTAATCGGTGCAAAATCCTAGTTAGCGAAGGCTTGTGAATGAGATTCAGCAAATGATTGATTTGCATAAGGAATATAGGACGTGGAACTCCAACTTTACATCACTTATTTATAGTTTTGTTTTATATGAACAAAATGCAAAATTTACCCTTGTACTTGATCATTTTGCTAGTACACGCTTCATCTATTTTCAGAATTTTCTAGCCCTCATATTTAATGACCTGTCCAACTTCATCCTTCCATCTACATTAACTGTTATTTATGAGCAGACATGATTTGTCCACTAGGAACATTTTTCTTCAATTTAAGCATATTAGTCCCCCTTTCTTCAATTTCAAATTTTCAACTAGCTAAGTTCACGTTAACCATAGATAAGAAGGTAAGCTTTACAGAATTACTTGAAAATAATATAATAACTCATGTTTTTGAAAAACCAATGGCAGAAGGAAGATTTTGAAACAAACTTTCTAAAATCTTGAACATTGAATAAATTTCAATTTTTTTTTAATAACATTAACAGTGTGATAAAAACTCACGCTTTAAAACAAGTGGTATTAGACTCTTCCTTTTTCCCCCCTCCTGATTCTCTCCAATTCTCCCCCATCTCTATCTCTTAACCTCCCTTCCCCTTTTCCTGCACCACTCTACTTCAATCTATATCAAGCTAGTCACGTCCACTGATAAGTTATAAAAACGATGTACCATGTAACCAAAAAACAATGACAGCACAACAGAAATTTTGAAGTGCAAAGGGCAGAGAAACAATTATTAAAGTTCGAAAAAGCAGCAGTCAAGCTTCATTGCTGCTGCTACAAGCTAAGAACTAACCTAAAAAGAAATAGAGTCAAGTTCATCTAGATGTTGGTTATACGCATGCGGTTACCAGGAGGAGGAAAGCTAAGTCAACAATCGTAGAGTGACCATTTATAAAGTCACGAGCACTGCTTCAATACAAGCTCCGAGATTTAATGCAAACAAAGTCAAATTAATCTGATAACAGGAAATTTTTTTTAATATAATATATTAATAAACTATGATTAGGACTTTAGAGCTTTAAAGTACAATTCTATCTGCAACTTTTTTCACTTATTAGTTTACAGCTGCCCAGTTCCATTAATAGTCCAAAATAAAGTAGACTATCTCCAACTTCCAAAAGCTTATGTATGATCCCGATCACACATTTTCAGCAGTAAATTTATAATATAATAGCTCACTACAATTCGTAAGAAAGCATGAGTTCTCATAATTTCGTCAATTCTAGAACAATTCAGACGTCTGTGATATTTAGTAACATCATATTTAAAAGCAAAACAAAGCAAAACAAAACAATACCCAATTCTTGAAGCAGAGGTTCGCTTGAGATTCACATTTGAATGAAGAATTGTTTAGAATTCTACCCTTCACAGGCAACTCCCAACTGTCCTTTTCTTTGCTTTTACTTTTTCAGTTTACAAAGGGGAAAAAAACAGAAGGAAAGTAGTCCAATGCAACATGACGCAATTTGAATTCAAAAATAATAAATGGATAGGGTTCTTTCAAGGCGGATTTAATGCGATAAGTCAGATATTGTCAAGTGGTACAGCAATATTAAGTGCTCTGCTCACTGCCTATACGAGCACAACTTCTATGGGGTCACGGAGAACCTCAACGAAGGCAGTATTGATCGCTATAGTGAGTTGAATTCTAGGAAGAATTAAATGCCATTATTCACGGCCAAGATTCCAGTCTCTCAATTCTATATGAAGAATGGCAACCTAAATCGTTATTTGCTTACTTAGATCGTACTCTATTTTGTTCAGATTCTAAGAAAAATGCCGAAAAGAAAATCAAGGCAATAAGAACAGTTAGACACAAGTTAATCGGTATTCGTTATAGAAATTACATGATGTAAAGCTTGAACTGAACTCGAAAATGGTGGAAGAGGAGGATCAAACCTTTAGCATTGGGAACTTCTTTCCTTTCGATCTTAGAAACAGGAGGCGCCGAAGCTCCACGATTTCCCGCTGGAATTTGCAATACACAAGCGCGGTTTTGAACCTAATGAAGCGATCAAGGCTACATTCATAATCTTCTTCTTTTTTTTTTTTTTTTTTTTTTAAATTAAAATAAAATATACTCAATTATTTGAAAATAATTTTTTTACTTTTTAAGATAAAGTTTTAGGGAATTTGAAAATAATTCATTTTTTAAGGTAAGAGCACAAGTTGAATGGTAACACCATTGATATTATATAATTGTAAAGATATAGTTTTGATTGTCAAAATGAGCATAACTCAATTAACATATGAATGTATTAAAAATTATAAGGTCTAAAGCTCGAATCTCTCTACACCAAAAACATATCTTGAAAATACAATTATATTTTTATTGAATCTTTTATTTTTGAATTTATATCTTCAAATTCTTTGCCAAACCAATCCTAAATTTCTAAACTTTTAAAAAGATATGTAATAGGTAATATTTAGATAATTTAGACTAATTAAGTTATTATAATGAAAATTTAAAATCAAGTAAGTTGAGATCGGACTCAAATGTAAACCATTGAAATAAGAGTTTCATCAAATTTTTGGGAAAGTTTTTTTTTATTAAAAATTCTTGAAAAACGGCTTCATTAAAGTGAAAGAATCAACAAACAAAGTCCTCATTAAGAGCAGAAGACACCTAATCTAAGTAACTAGAAGTAGAACAACAAGCTTCGTAATCTTCTAAACTAGAAGTAGATTGGACAAAAAACACTAAAAATTGCTCATAACAAAGAGTGAGCAAAAAAATTAGAAAAATAATTACACTTAATAAAAGAAAAAATCTATGCCCGAGTTATGAGATCCAATGCAACTTCAACTATGTTCTTTATTTCTGAAATGTCTATTGATGACTCGTTAAGAGCACAAATAATATCGATGGCATGATTTTGAAATTTATTGATTAAATTGAAATGTTGCTTAAAACTCTAGGATAGGACAAAAGGCTAATTTACTCAAATAAAAAATAAATGTTTATTTGAAAAAAGAAAATTAAAACGAGAGAAGAAAAGAATGAGCCGTTTGAGTATGGTAGCACCGAGTAAAGCGGTGGGTTTCAGTGAGAGAAAGAGAGAGGAGCGAGTAATGAGCGACCTCTCCATTGCAGCTCCAACTGTAAAACACCACCATTACAGCGCCTGCAACCCCATTCCCTCTGCTGCTCTTTACATTCTCATACCCCTTTTCATTTTGGGATTTTCCGTCTCCATTTTCGTCCTTATTGTAGTTCACAACGCCTTCTTCTTCCTCTCTCTTCTCCTTCTATTCATCTTCCTCTCTGCTTTCGCCCTCTGGAATAACCTCAACTTCTCCTCCAAAGCCGCCATACTCTCATTTCTTCACTCTTTTCCCGACTCCGACCTCACACTTGCTCGCGAAGGTCAACTCGTTAAGATTACAGGGGTATTCCTTCTCTTCAAACCCATTTCCCTTTTTTTCTTTCCTCTAATTTCTTTACGCTTTTCAGCTTCATGGGTTATCAGATTTTCGTAAGTGGGTTGTATTTGCTCTGATGGGTGTGATTTATTTCTGCATATTTTTGTTTCCCTCTTTCAGCAATTGCTATGAGAGGCTACTAAATTCTGCTTTGAAGTGAATGTTGAGGGCCCTTTTCTTATTATTTGTTTTTTGATGTGTTTGTTGAGTAGAGCCGACGTTTTGTAGACTTGATAATTGTTAATATGCTTTTGATATTCTAAGTAGGTTTGCTTAATCCTAAAGTGAGTTTGCCTTTGGATATGATACGAGGCAGGCCGTTTCTTGTGTTTTTTAATGTGTTATTCCAGCTGTGAAATGCTTGCTTGTGACATTTTATATTTTAGGAACTCAAACCTTTGATTTTGGAATGACTTTTTAATTGGTGAAAAGTGTATTTAGCTCATTATAATCACTTTTAAAAAAATTTATAATGTTTGACTAGATATTTCAAAGTCATTTGGCAAATCCTAAAAATACTTTAAGAACGCTTTGAAGATGCTTCTTCCACGAAAGTGTTTATGGGAGAACTGGTTTGTTTAAAAGCATTTTCATGAGAAGTCTCAAACTCAATTTTAGTTATTGGCTTACTACTTCATTGGGGAAAATTGGTTTTGAGCTGTAGTTTCTTGTGAGGACTAACCAACCATCCAGGTGATGAATTGGAAATATAAAGTATTAAAGTAGTTGACTGTATAATTGAACTTATTCCACCATGTAAATGATCTGAACCGTGGTCGGAATTTCTTCCTACATGGGCTTGATGTTACCTGTTTGGGGTTTGATTCATTCTTGTTCTTAAGTACATTCCGGGTGTGTTCGAGGATTGATGTTTTCTGCTTTTTTATATTCAGTTTGCTTCGTGCGGGACGGTCTCCCTGGAATCATCCTATGAAAAGGCTGCTGGGTGTATTTATGCATCTACCTCTTTATATGAACATAGAGGAATGCCTCTGATTTTTCAAAAAATAACTCAACCTTACTGTTGTTGGGGGTTAGTATATAGTGAGGTATGCAAATTCTACTCCCAAGAAACGTTTTATTTCTTTGTTTTATTGTTCTTTTGCAACTATAAAGCAATGGGGGTTTTGTTTCTTCTTCTGACCTATTAAATTTTCTGCATACTTTTTCTTTCCCTCACTCAGTAGGCTAGGTCACTTTATATTGTTTGGTAGCCACTGCATGAAGTGAAAGAAGTGACATTTAGCTCCATTTTTCTTTATAGGTTAATGGTTCCAGTTGTATTCATTATCTTGACACCCTTGTTTGCTCATTTTGAGATTTTTATTTGAGCTGTTTAATGAAGCTGAAGCATGGTTAAAGTTAGATTCTATGTCAAACCAAAAATGTAATTTTGAGTTTTCTTATATCCATCATTGACCTTTTATGGTCTAGAGTTCTTATCTGAAGAATCAAAATTGGGAGGATTAGTATAAGATTTTCAAACTAACTTGCTGCTGTTCTTTCTCCAAAAGCCCTTGGTATCATACTGCTCAAAGAAATATATAAAGTTGAAAAATTATATTCAATCTTTATTATTTTAAAGAATATTATAGAAGATAACTTGTACTGCTAAGCTTATGCATCAATGATATACCTTAATATCATTTTTCTTTTTAGACATCTAACATGAGGTAGGAATATCTGTCTATTCCCATCTGGAAATCTAGACAGATTGCACCTGTTAGTTTCCAACATGGGTATGCATTATAGATTTTTAACATGGCATGCTCGTATTTCTACCTGGCAGAGGTTCTCCACTGACTTCTACATAACTGATAGAAAAACTGGTGTTAGAGCAATGGTAAGGGCCGGCCCTGGTAGTAAACTGGTTCCTCTTATTATTGAGAGCAAGCTTGTTAATACTACAAGACACCGCAAGATTCTGTCTCCTTCCTTGAGAAAATGGCTGAGAGACAGAAACATTTCTACTGAAGCCCGAATGCTTCGACTTGAAGAAGGGTAACCGCTTATCGTGATAACACCTATTTGTTTGACTACGCTTTGGCCATAATTTTAGTAGCTAATTCCATGTAATTTTAGCAGATATGTTCAGGAAGGCAGCTATGTCTCTGTAATGGGAATGTTGCATAAGAATAACGGTCATCTAACGATAGTTCAACCTCCAGATGTAATCTCTACTGGATGTGTATGGCGGAAACTTCTTCTTCCCATTTACATTGATGGAGTAGTTCTTGGGGTCTCACAGAAGACTGGCCCTTCGCTCGGTCAGGGATCGTTATGTCACCAAGAACAGTTTGCTGACATATGAAGTTTGAACAGTATGTTGTAGATGGAAATTTTAGATGAGAGGCTAAGTCCATTAGAATTCCTAACCTTGTGCTTATCATGAGTAACTTTAGGCTTCTTTTAGTTCATCCATCTCTGCCCCTTTAGTTTCCAGAGTTACATTTGTTCATGTCCATAGGTTTCTGTTAACTACAAATTCTACTTGAATGTACATTGATTAATTTTATTGAAATCAACCATCAGTGCTTTAATCAGCTAAATCTTTGCAGTTGCTAACCAAAAAGACATTGCCAACTTTGCCATGAGCATAGCTCCGATATTAGTGTGTACTCCTTCTCTTCTCTTGAGCTTGAAGGTTCAAATTTTCATACTCTACGTTTGTTGTACTCCTAGACCAACTTGGTTAATTAGTGTTAGTTCGATCCGTCCATTTTGAGTGATTATTTTTATTTATGAAAATATAGACTTTTGTGACTTCTCAATTCTTCTCAAAACAAATAATTGATTTTGCATGGATTTTAGTGAAAACTAATCCTATTAGGGATGTGATCGAGTCCAATATCAGTATAAAATCTGAGAGGTTGCGAGTTTATTTGAACGGACGAAAATCCCTTCCAAATAGAGTTGGAAGAATATACTCTTAAGGATACAACGCAACATTAAGCCTAAAAAGAGAGATATGGAAAGGCTATTTTTAGAAACTTAGATAGTTTTATTAAATTAATTAAAATGTCAACTTGTGCATGGCGAATAGGACACTAATTATCATCTCAAATTCATAGTTCAAGTTTTATTGAACTACAAATAATAATAATAAATAAAATTATTTCTACTTGCATCAATTTTCGATATCGCAGATCCTATCAGAAGCAGATAACCATGATCTAGCCATTCTTATCTCTCTACTTTAAAAGCTACTTAATTAAAACACTACTACTATAATTCCCTCAACAAGGGTTGGCAAGTGGGAAAGGACCCAATTTAGACAACCCATTATTTCATCTTCATTCAACCTGATATATCTGGCGAGTCAATTGTGTTGAATTGTGCACAGAAAGCTGAATATTGTAGAACAAAAGACAAAGAAAAGCAGGACTATGAATGAACAAGAAACAAATAAAAATTCTCTACTCAGAAACTAGCAAGAGCCAAGAGGGCAGTGGCAGAGAAACCTAGATAACACAGAATGTCTTCAACAAAAAGTGAAAGAATCTCTACACAGCTCTGGCTTATTGTAAAACTCAAGGCATCAATGGTTTGGGAAATTCAATTACTGTTTTTTGCCATAATATTGCAGATAAAAGGCAACACCTATAATCAGCAAAGGAATCAGAAGTTGCAATACTTTTATCAAAGATCCTGAAGATTCAGCTGACGACGTTGTTACTGTTGCTGTTGCTGATGCCTTTGCTGATTGGGATGCAGGAGGTCGATAATCGACTGGCTTTGGAACGGTAGACATGTCAACATTGCCAACATAATATTTCTCCATTTCCTCTGTTGCAGATAAACTGTGACCCACAGTTTCAAAATCATCAGTTGCATCTTTTTCTGCACGGATTCAAGATTGTTTTTCCAATCATTCAAAACTTGATGCTAACATCTCTGTTGAATATCTTGAAATGCAGTAACAAGTAGTCAAGTTGGAAGAAAAATGTTGAGCCAAAACTTACCAGTAGCTAATAACAAGACTTCATCACCTCCAGGATGTTCTTCCAGAAAAGGGGTGACATCATAAACCTACCATGGGAAATGCACAGGGACAAAGCAATGAAACACAACGACAATATCAAGGAATAAGGAAAAAATAATATATATATATATAAATTTGGTCGCTCAAGTTGGAAAGGTCTGATTATATGTATATCTGGGAGATGAGTACTGATATAACAACAGCAGAAACAATTTCAGAAGCCGTAACTTCACCCCACTCTGTAGTTATATGTTGCCATGGTTTACAATGTGTCTTCCGTACCCAAGACTTGTAGCATTGAACAGGGCATTCCGACAATCCATAAAAAATATTTCAACGTTCTACATAGAATATGTTAATCGAAGTTTTGAGATATATTCTTCAAAGTTTCAAATCTGCACCTAGGTAGTTAAACTCAAAATAATATTGAGGCCTAAAATTCTTCTTTGATTGAAGTTGGAGCTTACTAATTGCAAACTTAACAATACCAGAGTTTTGCCTCTTGAACAAGTGTTAGTTAAATGAGTTCCATGAAATGCGTCTCACATCTACATAGGTTTAATGTTTAAATTCTGAACAATTGTTTTCACAGTAGAAGAAAAGATGAGGAAATAAGTTCCTGTCTGTTTTCAGTACAATGTATATCAGTTGCTCCAGAAATAAAGGAAATCAGTCTCTATACGCTTGCTAACAGCTTTTCTATGCATTCAATCTCCTATCTACCATAAATAGTTTGCTCCCAGGTCAAGCATTCCACAAAGATCATAATGTCCTGTCTCTCAACCTACTTATATAATGTTAAATTCTACAAGTTTCTTGAGAATCAAATGTCATGCAGTGAGTTAGAGACAGGCATGTCTCCAATCGATAACAAAAAAAAAAAAAAAAAAACAAGGTTTAAATACTACTTTAGTTACTGTACTTTCGAGAAATGTCACTTTCTTTAAAGAATATAAACTAAAATGGACCTTTCCGATCAAAGTAGTATTTAAACTAAATATACTGTCTATCAGTTTGTGAAGATGCGTAGGAGAAAGATGAAGAAACAAACAAGCTTAATCTCCCATCCCTCAATCTGGTTTCATATGAGTTTACTATTCCACTGGCAAATACGATTGAGTTGTAAACAAACAATTTAAGCAAATGGAGATTACAAAATACCCGAAAAATAAAAGAGATTGTTACATATATCAGACCTTTCCAGAGATTATAAGCCAACAATCCCGCTGGTGATTGTGTTTAGCCACTTCATCGAAGACGAAAAGCTTAGGACCCGAAGCCATTTCTGCAACAATTAACTGCAAACAAAAATCAAGCTGAATTCACACTGAAGGAGTCGATTAAATTAGAGAATCAGACGATTCAAATACAGAAGAACTGAGGAAGAATGTGGGTTTCTTAGAGATTAAACGTTGAAGGAAATTGGAGAAACGACCCAATGCAGCACGGTTTCTTCTCTATATGACAAGAAGCCAAGCCATTTCTTGCCACATTTATATGGCAGGTTTCACGGCGCTAAAAGACAACCAGAATTTATTTGTTGTAACTATATCATTTCAGTCCCTGTATTCCTACTCTTTTACCAAGTGCGCCCCAAATCTTCCTTTAATTTCTGATCCCACGTGATACTTGATTAAAACGTTCTATCCACATTTTTATTCATAATTTTCAAACACTGATTTGTGTTTCAAGTATAATAATGGTGGGAATGAGAGGTCAAATTTTCAATTTCAAAAAAGAAAGGCCAAGTCAATTAGAACCTTTGTGTTTATTAGTGCACAGTTGTTTAATTAGAGCTATTACCTAATAAACGTTAATAATATCTTTAACCTTAAATTATCAAAATTATTTAAAGTATAGGTTAAATTATGAAATGATTTTTTTTTTTTTAAGATAAGGTATCAAATAAAATTTAAAGTATACATAAAGGGTAGCTTTGATAACGTGATAATATGAATGACAGTTGCGAACTAGTATAAAACATGTATCTTTGATCAAAAGGTTAGAAACTCAAATATTCCACTCCATATATTGTTGATAAAAAAAAGTATGAGGAACACCTAAAAAAATTAACGTTTAATTTTGATGAAATTTTTTATAAAAATTATTAAATTATTACCAATGAAGTCTTAATAATTAAATTGCTACTTCATAAAAATTTAAATTCTTACTTCATAAAAATCAATACAATATGTGGGCGTTGGATTGAATCTACTTTTCGAGATTTAAAATTTAAAAATAAAAAATAAAAATAAAATAAAATAAAAAAAAAGGTGGATCGTCTTTTGGCTTTTCCGACCTTTAATTTGTTTGTTTGTTTTTTTATTTATTTATTTTGTTTTAATTATAAAATACCGATTATCCTTGCCACGTGCAGCACGTGTTTTGTTTATTAATATTTTAAAGTCAAACAACCATTTCAATACACATTATAAATATTATATATGTAAGAGATTGCATAAAGAGTAAGATCTTCAATTAGATACTTCTTCTCCTCCTTTCATTTCTTTGTATTTAATACTATTTTTAGTCCAACTAACATACAAATCTCTTAGCCACTATAAAATTTATGGCTTAAATTTTCTACACTTGTTGAAATAAGAAAACAGTATTTCGCATAGAATTGTGTTTAGTATTGCTTTATTTGCTTTATGCCATGTATTTAGAAATAGGCTGCATTTATATTTTATTTTCTTATATTTTGATGCTAATTTTTTAATTTAGTATTTACTCATTAAAAAGTTTTGACTTCTCTTATGTTTTAATATATTTCAATTACATACTTTTTCATAAGTAATGCTAAAAAACTTTAAATAACAAGTAGAGGAGTATAAAAATTTGAACATGGAGAAAGTATATGTCAATTAATGCAAATCTATATTCATTTTGACTGATAGAAGTTTAGATGACGAATAGTGTAAGTCATTTTTTAATAATTTATCTTTTAAAAGTTTCTTCAAAAGTTAGCTTTTAAATTAATATAAGTTTTTTAAGTACTTTTTATTTATTAGATTTTTTATAATAAAATGTTTGATAATGTAAAATAAATGAAGATGTTATAATAAACCAATTTAAATTATTAGTTTCTTTTTTTGGATAGATTCTTATATGATTTTTATCTTTAATTTTTTTTTTTAACAAGTTGAGCACATTCGAAATAAGTCGTCACTGCATATGACAAAAAAAAAAAAAAAAAAAAAAGAATTATGCAACCTATTAATAATTTAGATGGAAAATATTAATTTTTTCTATCTACCTAATTTATTATCTAGATTTCTGCAAACTCACAATATATTGTAGATAGAAAAGATGTTAAACTATTTACAGAAAATAGCAACAAAAAATACTGATAGACATTTATAGACTTCAGTCAACATCTATCAGTGATAGACTCATATAATTTCTATCACTGGATAGACTTCTATTAGCGTCTATCACAACTATCTAAAAATTTTGTTATATTGTGTAAATAGTTTTTCTTATTTTTCTATTTAAAAAAATTTCCCACATATTGTCGTGTTATTAAATTTATCTCATCAACTAATTTTAATAATTACCATCGACGAAGATATAAGTGAAAAATATTATATTACATAAGGATCTAATACATCCCTAATTAAGTTCAACAATTCCAAGATTATCCTTTGACTTAACTCTTTTATAAGGAAAAAGTAGTTGAATAGAAATAAATCATTTGTTATTGAACTACAAGCATATAAGTTTTCTATTGACACAATTGAACTTAATAAAATTAAATATAATTTAATATATCGATGAGTTTTTCTTAGTTAATTATATTAGAATGTCATATCAAACTATTAGCTAAAGAGATTGTAAGACATATTTAATTTATCGATGAGTTTTTCTTAGTTAATTATATTAGAATGTCATATCAAACTATTAGTCAAAGAGATTGTAATTTATGTCTTATTCATTTAATTATGTTTGAATTGATATACATCAACAAGTTATTAAAAAAGATTCTAATTGAACATATAAATGAGTTATTTTTTAGTCCAATTGGATCATGTAATCCATTTAATTTGGGTATCACCAAACTTTCAACAAATCAAGAAATTTCTTTTTTTAAAAAGAAAAAGGAAGAAAAAGAACACCATAATGATACATCAAAGCTTAAGAAAAGAGAAGACGTGGCTTTCAGATGGCACATTTACATTCTTGAAAATTAGAAAAGAATACAATTAAAGTAAATTCATTATATAAGATTCAACCACAATTCTAGGATATTCCATTGGTGCCACATGATGGGATCTCACGCACAAGCAGCTGCAACCAAATAAACAAGTCAAAGTATTATCATATATACATATTTTATTATGTGTAGATAATTAGATATTAATATTTTCAATATATATGTGTGTGGAGATGAAGGATCGAACCTCATGCCTTGAGATTGATAGTATAAATTCATATGACCTCATGTTAGTAAATTATTATATATATTTATTTTACTCTACCCTTAACAAAAGGTAGATCATTCAAGCCATTTGGATTTTGTTATTATTTTTTATTTTTTAAAATTTTGTGCTTGTTTCGTCATAAATTTTTATTATGATTTTCATCTATTTTAAAAAAATTCAAATTTCTAATCAAATTGTAAAAGCAAGAATAAGTTCTTCAAAACTTTTTCTTTTTTTAAGGTTTCAAAATTTGACTTAGTTTTTAAGAACACGAGTAACAAAATAAAAGAATCTACGAGTAGAAATAGTATTTATAAGTAAATAAAAAAAATCAAATAGTTATTAACTTTTATTTTTTATTTGTATAGTGAAGTTTCATCATAATTTCAATAAATTAGGCCTAACTTTATTTTAGGAAACCTCTAACTTTCTGATTAAAATATAAGTTTTTTATTTTTTTATTTTTTTTTCAGGGAAGATATTGAAATATCTGTTTTAAGATTTAACTAGTTAAATTATGGAAAAAAATTTAAAATATAAAAATAAGAGAAACTATTTATACAAAATAAGAGTCTATCAGGGATAAAAATGATAAAAATCTATCACGGATAGATGTTGATAGAAGTCTATCAATGTCTATCAATATTTTTTTACTATTTTTTATAAATAGTTTGATATTTTTTCTATGGGTAAAAAATTCTGTTTCATTTATTATCTAGAGAGAAAGAAAGAGGAAATATGTGACACTAGCATTAATGAACAAATATAATTATACCTTGAATAGGAAGAAGAGAGGTGGGATGAAAGAGCTTTCCATATAATTTATTTTCACCAAGAAGCTGTTCGTTGTGAACCTTTGCGTGCATCTTTCTCTTCGTCATCTTCCCCATTAGCTATAATTTTATTTTTTTAAAAAAATGTAAAAGACCATTAAACTGCGTTAGAATTTGGTTTAAATTAAAGGATTGATACTTCAGTTTAACATATGTAGCACGTCTGATTATATTATTTAATGATTATATAATGAATTGATTTAAATATATTTAAATACTAAAATACATTTACTATAGTTTCTATGGGTGTAATTGGTTTGGCTCGGTATGACACTCAAAGAAATATCAACAACCGAAATTGAACCGCTCGAACAGATTAATTAACGGTTCTTTATTATTTATTTTTGTTTCTCTTATACTCCTACTAATAGTTTCGTATAATAAAAGTTAAAAGAAAATATCCTTTCACATGTGTGAAAAGGGAGGGAGGATCTAACCAGAAGTACAGGTCCATTCTATACTAAATCTATAAACTTTAATTAAAATCTTTTTAGAAAATAGGAATAAATATCAACCTGATCACACATCAAACACTCTGAGTAGTTAAACTTTTAAATCATAGCTGCATACCGCCCTTAAAAAATAAAAAGCAGGAAGAGTTTGACCAGTAACGAGCTATTATGGAACCATTTGGTAAATGAACCTTCTTATTTTTCTAACCTAAAAGGATTTTGAAACTTATAATTTAAAATTTAACTAACTACTATATTATAATAAAATAATTGTAAGATGGGCGATGCTTACTCGTTGGAGATTTCTCACAGTTGGCTCCGCCGCCGTTTTCGGCTTTTCGGAAAAGCAGCTGCCGCGGTCCGTCTCAACTTCCGCTAATTTCCTCTGCAAGTCTTGCACCGGCACATTTCCCGGCTTTGAGTTTGGCTTGTTCCCATGGGCATCCGCCATGAACAGGTCCGCCAGCGTGACTCTCCGGCGAATTCTTTGAGCGACATGTCGTTGAATAGCCACGACAACTTGGGACTTCTCGAATTCCGTACAAAACTCACCATTATTGAAGTCAAAGTTGTTCTGAAATGTCGTCGCCATTAATGGGGTCAACTCATCATCTTCCTTGTCCACAGCATTATCAACAATAATAATATCTTCTTCATTATATCTCTTTCCCTCCTTCCTCAAATTGAAATAAGTTTTTGTTTTGGATGATTTCTCAAACCCCATAAAGAAAATGGTAAGACGGCGGCCATTATTGATCTTCCAATCATCAACAAATTCATCAACTTGTTTTGCTAATAATCCTTGTGTTTTGGCCTCTTTCGTGATACATTCACCTTTCTTTCTTGACGCTTTTTCATCTGTGTGATTATAAAACTTTGAGCTAATAGCGAGTGAATTTTATTTTTCTTTTTAACAAAATAGCGAGTGAAATTTAATCCGGTTAAACTGTTGGAGAAATTTTAAAAATAGAAAAATAAGAAAAATTATTTACACAAAATAGTAAAATTTGTAGATAATTATGAAGGTCTATTAGTGATAGAAATGATAAAATAAATAATAATAGAAGTCTATAAACGTCTATTAATACTTTTTTTGCTATTTTTTATAAATAGTTTAACATTTTTTCTATCCGTAAAAAATTTTCAAGTATATTTTTAGTCAATAAGTAGTAATTTAGTCTTTGTACTTCCAACTATATTTCAATTTTAGTCTATAAATTTAATATGTAACAATTTACTGTGTATTTTCAAAATTGTAATAAATTAATCCCTACTATAAAAAATTTCAACAAAAGTAAATATCAATTTTTGTTTACTGATTTAAAGCTATAGCTTATAAACATATTGCCTTTAATTAGTTTATTGATTTACTAATGCAAGAAATTGCTTTAATAAATCTTAAATCTAAGTTTTACTAGAGGGACTAAATCGTTACAAACCAAGATTCAAGAGCTAAATTGTTACAAAAACGAAAGTACAGGAACCAAAATCATTACAAACTAAAATTCAAAGACTAAATTATTAATTTCATAAAAATTCAAGGACTAAAATGATTTTTTTACCATTTAATTTTCAACACTCACCGAACTATGATTAAAAATTATTGCGAACTATTAGATATAATAATTGACTTCATGCCAAAGAAAACTTAACTTAGTGATATATGACATATACTCCTCTTGAAGTTAGAGGTTTAATCCCTCCATCCCACAATTGTTCAACTAAAAAAAGTTGTAACTTTAAGATTCTATTAGACACTCTCTTGAGTTGAAACGTTAAAACCCTTCTTTAAAGCTTTTAAGAACTAAACTATATCATTTTACCTATATGGATTTGAGGGCATAATATTAGTTGAAGTTTTACCGTGATGAAAAGTAGTTTAAAATATAGCAAGGAAAAAGAAAACATTGTAACTTGCAAGTAACAATGTTAAATATCAAACCTTTAAGAGGGCTGTAGTGGAACTTGGTGTGAACCCAGTTGAACATGGCTGTGAGAGAGATGGAAAGGTTATATTATACTTTTAACAAAATCCAAAGCAAATTAAATTAGAAATTGGGCACCTAGGAAAATTTGTGCAAAACCTCAAAATTTTTTGAAGTGATACGAAAAGTGGAGTTAGCGAGCAATATATATACAAGAGGAAGTGGGAGATTTAAGTGGTGAAGAAGACTCCCTGTAAAAGGGCAATGGGGCCTAACAAATCACATATCTAACTAGGGTTATATGTGAACAATGTCGTTTTGTCACTAGGTTAATTTTCGAAGCATAGAGCAGCACTATGACACAATTATCGGGGTGAAAGCCGATATTAATTAGGAGAGAAAATGACATTACAAGAGTTCAAATACATGACCTCTTGCTCTAATATACCATGTCAATTCACCAACTAACCTAAAAACTTGAGCTAAAGAGTTACAATGAATTCAATAATATGAACAGTAAGAATCAATATAAATTTGGTGTTGGCTTTTCTTATGTTATCTTTTCTTATAGGTAAAAAGTTTTAAGTTGGGTAAATTAGACAACCACACAAACTTTAGTTGAAGTTTGAGTGTCAGAATCCTTGTCGTATCGAATGTAAATCATTGTGTTCGTGGTCCTCTTCTTTTCTCTCCTATGGTCCCTAATAATAAGTTACAAAGAAAATTTTACAGCCACACCAAATTGAGTTAAAATGAGTCTCAAAGTCCTTGTCGTAAGTATGAAAGTTGTAGACTTTTGATTCCACATGGGTTTGCGGCCCTGATCTCCTTCATTTTCTCCTGCGGTCTGCTATTACTTTTTTTCCTTTTAAATTATATGTGCCACTTGCCCAGGGCTAGTTTTTTTTAATGGTATTTTCTATGATATTTCATGTCCTTAACTTTAATTTCAAAACAATTAAAAAAAATTAAAAAAAAAAAAAAAAAAAAAAAAACCACATGAAGAAATTAAAAGGGATATGAAGAAAAAGGAACAAGTACTATTTGAAGTTGCAAGAAATTGATAAAATAGAACAACAGAAGAATGAAATGAAAAACAGTGTTTTTCCTAGTTTGCTTGCAAAGACCAAAACCCCACCCATTTCTTGCTTATTTTTCTTCAAAATCTCTCACCTTTCTGGGTCCTATCCTTTATGCAAGAAAGCTGTATAAAAAGGGGAAAAGAAAAGGCCCCCGATCCTTCTCTTCAAAACCAAAGGAAATGTCTCTCTATGGCAGCCAAGTGGAGGACTTTCGTTATAGGAAAATTAGGAAAATGACACTTGTTCCCACCTATAATGTCATTTCCTTCTCCAATTAATACTGATTGTCACATGTTGGACCTTCTACAAATTCTCAAGTCCACAAGTGAAGAGGAATGTTAAGAGTATTGAGTGTGGAGGACTGTTAAGTATAAAGTATTGGGTGAGAGAGTATTATAATCATTGATATAATTAAAGTGATCGTAACCCAACGACCTAAAGTTTTTGGGTTATTCTCTTCTATATCATTATAATGGATTGGTAAGGTATTATTCATTTTGGACATAGATTCACCTAAACCAATCTACTGTACTTTCACATCAATTGAGAACTTATCCAGTTTTTTTATTGAAGTGAGATGGCTTTAGTTATGAATTTGACTATAAATTATGGTACAAATAAGGAAAAGGGGAAATTAACTAGTTTCGTATATGCATAACTTTATGAATGATAGTGCACATGATTAAAGCTTTTGGGAGGATATAAAGAACCTGGAAAAAAAAAAAAAAAAGAAGTCTTTGGACAAATGAGGGGGAAAAAAAGGTTTTTCGAAAGGGTGCCCAGAGGTTTTTTTTTTTTTCTTTTATGGTGTTGGGGGGGTGAGGACAGTCTCTTTGTTTTCTGTCCACAATTCCCCACTCTCGAATTCTTATAGACACTTGGCCATAGATTTACAAATACTTAGGCACCTCTTCAATACATGATGAAAGTTGAAATCTTTTATGACCAGATTGCATTGCCATCATATAAAATTACATTCTCTATATGATCAGTTTGCATTGCCATTATCTAAAATTAAATTAGAAGCCATATACATACTAGCTACACTTTAAATTATAGACTTGAGCTTATGAAGTTTTATTTTTTGAAAAGAAAACGAGACTTTTCATTGATGAAATGAAAAGAGTCTGATGCTCAAAGTACAATGAAACAGAATAAGCAAAATAGAGCAGATATAACCAAATATATCTCATAACTGGACTAGTCCAGAAAAGTAAAGCAAATTATAGACTTGAGATTCTAAAGTTTATAAAATAGAAACATAATACACAAAATCGTTAATTAGATATAATACGTGCAGTGTAGTGTAATAGATTTCATGTCGTGGTCTTGTGATTGTGTGAGAGAACTTATGAAAGGCGGAAACATAATACACAAAATCGTTAATTAGATACAATACGTGCAGTGTAGTGTAATAGATTTCATGTCGTGGTCTTGTGATTGTGTGAGAGAACTTATGAAAGAGAGCCTTTTTTCTTTTGCTTTTTTTTTTTCTGGTGAATTCACTAATGATTTGCTTTATGATTATTTGGTGAAGGGCATAAGGTCATAAAGATTTGGAAAACTATTTAGAGCCATAAGTTGCAATGAGGCCTCCCCACCAAAATGTTGATTTGTCATATTTTTCAAAGGCACATGCAAAGTCTAACTTCACATAGCTACATAAAAAGTAAGAACCTCCCATCTTTAAAAAAAAAAAAAAAAGTAGGTTTAAAAATGATGGCTCAATTTCTCCTATGTAAAATTTTGTTATACCTTGAAATTTCACACCTTAGTCACATAAGATTTATGTCAAACTCCTAGGATGAAAATAATTGCTCTACATTATTCTCCCAGCTGTCTTTTTAATTTAATTTACTTAAAAAAAAATTTGCATTATATCTCATCCCAAGTCCTCGTAAACATATTAGAAATTTTATTATAACTCCTCCAGCTTTCACATTTTAGTTAATCTTTGTTCTTCTATCTCGTTTTCACTCTAGGTAAATATCACTTTTATCTTTTGAAAAACATACCAAAATTGGAAAAGTGAATATAGAAATTTAGTCACCCCGATATAAGCATTAAGATGTGATTAACAGTTCCATTCATATCTTTTTTTTTGTTACAACTTTATTATGATGTTGAATTCAAATATTCCTAATAATAGACAATCTATAATAACTATAAATGTTAAATAACTATGTGCTATAGTTACATTATAGGAAGATGAAATACCTTTGTCAAAAAATTGAAGGTAACAAGGGAGGAAAAGAATGAGGTGATATAGGCTTTCAAAAGAAAAAACAGAAAATTTTTTAGGAGGAAAAAAAAGGAGAAGAAGACATGTTCGAGCATGGATATGTATAACATGTGATTCCTATAGGGGTGACTTTTATATTACTCGTTGTTTTTTAATAGCATTATATGATCCATGTCTACCCTTGTGCCTATTTGTTTTTCCAACAGAAAATCAGAAAGAATTAGATTTTGTCAAGTGAGGATACCTCCTAACAAAAATACTCAAGAACACAAAGAACAAACAAAGAACACTAAAAGATAGATTTATATTGCAATATCAATGAAGAAACTACAATATACCATAGCCTTTTGAGAAGACTACTCTCTTCCAATATTTCCCAAGAAAATCACTACCAAATTCTCCAAACCCTTCCTCTCAACCCACTCCTTCTATTTATAACTTAAACCCTAACCAACTTACTAGTTATTTATTAATTTGCCCCTTCTAATAACCATATTAATATTCTACTAAATAATCCTACTATTTCCATACTATGGGTCTTATAGTTCACCTTATCATTTTTCACTCCTTCCATTTAGTTGAACAAGTTGTGAAGTTCAAATCTCTTGAACTTAATTGTTCATACTTCATGCTAAAATATTAATTGTACCATTTAACTTTTCCACCATATCTATCACAAAGCGATATCCACAGTTAAGTTTGATAATTATAAAATATTCCTTCATCCTAGGTTTAACTACTTTTTCCTTAAAATTGAACCATTATTGAGGACTATTGAAATAGACTTGAGCGCAGTTAATAATTTTTTACAATGCTTTTTTAAGTACTTAAAAAGTTAATTTAAATGCAAACAGGCTCTTCAACAATCATGGGTGGAGATTAAAACATACATCTTTGGGATGATAATTGATGCCTTATCAGCTTTCTTCTTTTCTTTCTTTTGCTCACAATAACCACACCTTTTTTGTCCCTTGTGCGCTGTAAGCTTTTTTCCCCTACCTTCACTACTGGTCTTTCTAAAATTTTGTTCTATCTACATGTTGGTAGTTGGCGCCGATTTGAGTCAAAATGGAGACCGATCGACCGACGCTTACACTAATCAAAGTTCCGAATCACATGCATTTGTCTCTCTTCTTTTCGGATATTTTATTTATTTATTAATATAAAGTACATATTTATAGGCAGATTGGTAAATTTATAAAGTTTAAGCTTCCAAAGAGATTTATTCGGACAATTTTATAAAATTTAGAGAAACTGGAGATTTATAAAATTTAGGTCTGCAAGGCTCATCTGTAGAGGCCTTTTTTCTTTTTACTCTTGGGCATTTTATTGATAAGTTTTAAGTGTTTTTAATCTACTGATTTTATGTTAGGTTCGGGTGTTTTCGTTGATTGAGTTTGGACATTTATTTGATACTGTTTCAAGTGTTTTTTTAGTTGAATCCTTCTATGATTTATTGGTTGGTCCATAGGAATTAAAATTCTGCTTTTCCCTAAAAATGAGAGGGAAGAGACGTGAAAATGAGAAATAAGAGGAGAAAAAGAAATGTTTAAACAAAGAGAAAAGGCTTCAAAGAGAACTTAAAGACAATGTTAAAGATGGGAAGATGGGTTGAAGAAGAAAATGCGAGAATTTAAGAACAGTATACTCAAAATTGTAGAATAGAGCTTAGAAAGTAAAACAAAAGAGGAATGGAGTATGAACCTGAAACGACCACCATGAGCTTCTTTGAAAAACATGCACCTGTTTTCATCCCATATTTCCACTTGCTTTGGTTACCTGATAAATGAAAAGGACAAGTTTCCTCAATGGCTATTCATTCAGATTAAAAGCTCCTACGTACTGTATACATTTTGCTAAGAAATGAGGAGAATTTGGAAACAGTATTCTGATCAATAAAATAAAAACGCAAAACAAAGTGAAAATAATGCTTTCTAAGATGATTTGTTTAGTAATAAAAAAATGATGCTCAAGTGCCAATGGTTTTTCATCAAAAAGTTGAACTCAAAAGAAATAATTTGTCAAGCTTGGTAACAAATAAGGGAAGAATTTCAAATAAATTTTAACACTTGATATAATGCAGTACAATATTCATTGACTGAAACATATCAAATCTACATATATGTTGATAGTAATTGATTCTAGTGCTCAAAACAAAAACAAAAACAAAATAAAATTGAAACAGAATCTACAAAAATGGTGCTGCAAATATATAGTAATTGATTTTAGTATATATATATCATAATTGATCGATTGAATCCAATATCAATCACTTTTGCAAAAAAAAAAACATGACTTAACGAGGAGAAATAAATCAACACATAGGGGAGTACACGATTGTATAATTAAAATGAACTACACAATTTACCTGCTACACCTAACTGATTACGAAGACTAAACCTGAATTGCACTAAATGACGCATCTGAACTAACATGTTTTCCATCCAATTCATAACCTATCAATTCTTTTTAAGTGTTCTCGTGCTCCTTGATGAATGCGTCAACCGATCTGAACGACCGCATAAGATTTCGATGCTCTTTCACATAAAGCCATGTTTGAAGAAATGGAAAGAGAGAGTTGTTAATGCCTCACTCGACTATGTAATTGTGAAGCACATCTTGCATTTTCTCAACTAGATCTCTGTCATCCAGAGAAAAAGAAGTGTAAGTTTCTAATGACATACTTCTCCATTAACAGTTATTTGATCAATACTGTCAGTACATGGAGATCATAAAGTCAGAAAACATCACAATCCCACTCGGTTCATAGAAACAGGCATGTATGCTATGAAAAGAAAAAGGTTAAAATACTATTTTGCTCCTACACTGTATCACGTTGCATTTTAGTATATGAACTTTTAAGTGTCCAATATTACTCCATGCATTTTCAACCGATCTTTATTTTCATTCAAGAAAAGATACAATGCGAATATTCTTCCAAAATTCATAAATGGAAGGCTAATAGAGACTAATTTCTTTGAACAAGTTACGGGTACTACATTTAGACATTTGACTGTTCGAAGACTAAATTGGACAAGTTTCAGAGTACATATCCCAAATGACATTTAAACCCAAGAAAAGCTGACATTATGACACTTAGACACCAGGGCAATTACGAAGAACAAGCATCTCCAAATACATTTAATAAGAGATGCTTTTCATAAAAATAAAATCAAGGGACTACAGAATCAGGCCACACAAGAGCACAAGCCACATCAGCCAATAAAGCCACAAAAAGAACTAACTTCTAAAAATCTGCAAATTCGCTAGGTGCAAGATGCAAGTATCCCTAGTGAGTGATTAGTGAACAACATGATCTGAAGGATTCAACTAGTGCAGAATGCAACGATAAGCTCCTTACCCAATAAACTATGAGTATTTGAGAAAAACTAGCAGACTCTTTTAACCTGCCAACCAAACCAACAACCCAGAACAGTTCATTACCGAATGGGTAGGGCTGTTCTTGTGCAGTTTAAGTTACGACGTGAGACAACGAACTTCAGTATAATTGACGCCAACTTACTTAAAGACAGTATCCTATGCTGTACAGCCAAAGAAGCCATAACAATTTAAAGACATTAAACTTACTCGAACAAAAAACCATTATAACCAGGCGGAACAACGAGAAACCCTTAGTGTTCGACTTTTGATCTCATCGAAACAGAACGGATACCTAATGCATCAGGATACAACCCACGAAGAAAATGTAAATTACTGGTTAATTCCATCGTCTCCACCACCTCCCAGAACAATATTGGTCAATGGCATTACCGAAACGCTAACCTCTTCTTCATCGTAGTTCCTAGTAACCACCGGGCCACTGCCGTCTAGTGCGCCTTTAATTATAGAAAAGGTAGAAGGGGAGATCACTCTCTGCGATAATAGAATAAATAAATAAGTAGCCAAGTAAGACGAACGAACGACATTCGCATAGCTTAAAACCCTAATTCTAGGGTTTGGCGATCGCAAACAGTTAAAACTCTAATTCAAACGGAGGACGAAGCAGTGGAAATCATACCGGAGACGACGGCATTTTAGAGATCTTCAGATAGTGTTCTTTGAGGGAGTCGATGAGCAATGAGTTGATGGCGGAGGTCACGGTGATCGAATGGCGGTAAGTGGCCATGAGCGACGGCCGGCGGCAACTCCGCAGTGACGCCCATCACTTTCTCAACATTTTTCTCCGATTTGGTCGTAAATGGTTGTGACGAGTCTGAGACATGAGACGCCGTGGTTTTAAAGCATAATTTACCGGTCCGACCGAGTGCGGTTCGAGACAGTCTTGAGATGGAGACTTGGTCAATGAGTCCCTAGACCGGCCGCGGGAAAAAAATTTAAAATAGGAACAAATATCTTTTTATCCTAAGTTTTTTATCAACATTTTAAAACGTTACACATCTAGTCCTTTAATTTTGAATTTTATTTAAATAGTTCATAGGTTTCAATATGTTACAATTTTAAACTTGAAATTTGAATTTTGTTTCAATTTGCTTCTTAAGGAATCATTTGATAACCAATTGATTTTTTATTTTTTATTTTTTGTTTTTTGTTTTTAAAAAACATATCTGTTTGGTAACCAATTGAGTTTTTTTGTTTTTACAATTTTAGAAATATTTTTTATTTTGTTAAGAAATTTTGAAAACAAAAAAAAAAGTGTTTTTAAAAAATTTATTTTGTTTTTCGAAGTGAAATGTGGTCGTGCCTCAGTGATTGAGGTATTTGTCATTATAAGTGCATGAATTCGAACCCAGTGTTTGCACATATTTTCTTTTCTTTTATTTTGTTTACTACATTTTAAAGGTTGTCCTAGGCTGTAATGGAATCTACAATCTAGCCCAATGGTATAGGCATTTGTCCCTCACCCATATCGGCAGTTGCATTCACATATTAGGAAACAAAATTATCTTAAGTAATCAACATAAATTTATTAGGTTAATTATCTTAAGTAATCAACATAAATTTATTGGGTTTAGATTAATTATATTCATTGTTGCATTCCAAACGAAACTGTTTTCTTGAATTTGATCGATATGTTTATTTTTGTTATTTTTCTTCATTAGATGTGTGATTAATTTGTACATATAAAATATTGATAATATTTTTATCAATATGATTAAAAAAGATAAAAATAAAGATATAGTTTTATAACTATGTATATTGCATGGAAAGTTATTGTGGAAATCTTTAATTTTATTTTTATTAAAAATAAAGATAAAACTAAGAAAATCATCCAAATTTATTTTGATTTAAAAATAATAATTATCAAATATATTTTTTGTTAAAAAAATTTTAAAAACATAAAACTAAAAACAATTATAAAAAATGTTCTGATTTTTTGTTTTTTAAAATTCAGAGAACCAAGAACAGTTACCAATCATGTATGATTTTTGTTTTTTAAAAATTAAAAATCAAAAATATATTTTTAAAACCAAAAATAAAAAATAAAAAACCAAATAGTTATCAAAGAGGACCTAAGTTTATAAGATTTACACTTTTTACATCAATTTTTCACCATATATTAATTTTTCATCTTTACTGTGTTAGTGCATATTAATTAATTTAAGAGAATTAAAATAATTATAATTAACTAAGTTTCACTGTTTTTCACCACTATCAAAACTAAAATTAATGTTTCACTTCGTGAATATTTTAAATTAAGTAACAGAAATTAACGTCGATGACTGAAAGATAGTATTTATTAAAAAAAAAGGTTAAAAATATAAATCTTGAAACCTATGGATTAAATTAAAATTAAACTCCAAACTTAAAGATTAAATGTATAACATTTTGAAATCTATGAACCAAATTAAAAGTATTTTTTTTCCTAAAAAAATATTTCGATATTTTGAATTTATTTTTCATTATCAAGAACTCCGTTTATTTATGTTTCTATTTAAAAAACTGTGGCAATTTCTTTTCACATAAAATTAAACAAGCAAAAATACTATGACTTGTCAAAGTGAATTTAACCCAAAAGCAATTGACATGGTTGTACTAAAAGAAAAACCTTCGACCTCTTTTTTCTACTGAACTTTTAAAAGGTGTTTGGGGTGCTGAGATGGTGATTATAGACGGTGGTTATTAAAGTTTGTAGGTTATAATATAATAATCTATAGATTATAATAGTATGTGTTTAGAATCCATATTATTTTAATTTAAATAAAAAATAGTAAACATAGTAACAAAGAGGAAAATAGATAAGGATCAGAAAACAATAAACATCGTAATAAATAATAACTTGAAATAATAATATTTGGATATTTGATTTGGTGTTTTCTATTGTTAAAAAGTAAAAGCTTTGTTTAATCAATGTTTGATAAATGTTTTTGTTTAGGAAAATAAAAGATTTATATAAATCAAAAGAAAAATAAATCTTAGATGTGGAAAAGTACCGAAACAACCACAATATGCACCACTTCCAATTGAAAAACAAATTCTAGTCATTTATGCTGCTGTCAATGGATTCTGTGATCGAATGCCACAAGAATCCTTGTCTCCCAGGTTGGGGCCGGCGCTATGCGGACGGATGGTGAGCCTGCCGTAAAAATGGAAAAGGGAAAGAATGCAGTCAGAAAGATCGAGAATAATTTATAAATGGAAAAATTACCTTTTTAGTCCCCAAGTTTTGAACAATATGTGCATTTAGTCCCTGAGTTTTAAAAATGTACCTTTTTAGTCCCTGAGTTTATAAGAATAGGTCCATTTGGTCCCTATATTTTCAAAATATACCTTCTTAGTCACTTAATTTTTAAAAATAGGTTTAAGAGATCCCTCAAATAATTTTTTATTATTAATTTAAATAATTATATGAAATTTTAAATTATAAGAATAATTTTTTAAAAACCATTTCGTCTCTAAAACTATTTTTTTCTAATTTTAAATATCATATAATTATTTTTAAAAAATCAAAGAAAAAAATACTTGGAGGACCTTTTAGATCAATTTTTAAAAACTCAGGGACTGAAAAGGTATATTTTAAAAACTCAAGAACCAAATGAACCTATTCTTATTAACTCAGGGACTAAAAAGGTATATTTTTAAAACTCATGGACCAAACACACATATTATTTAAAACTTGAGGACTAAAAAGGTAATTTTTCCACCATAAATTTAATACATGAAAATTTGAGCTTTGTGCTTATTTGTTCTTGAAATTTTAAAATTGATCTTTAAAATAAATTACCTGACTTCTTCACATATATATCATGTCACTGAAGTAAAATAACTCACAAATTGCTAATTTTTAAATACCTCTTAAAAAACTAAGTTCTATTTGAAAACTATATAAAGTAGTTCTTTAGATTTTGATTTTACTTTTAGAATTTAGTTTAGAATTAACATGTATTTTTAAGGAAGGTAATTATGGATGGTTAGAAGATCTAAGGCAAGAGTATTAAAACAAAATAATTTATCTTGTATGAGACTAGTTGAAAAAGGATAAGTCAAAATTGCACGAAGAGAAAAACGTTTAGTAGGCAATACCTCAAGGAAATGAAATCCCCTATATGTGTGTTGCATGGACAGACAACTAATAATTGATTGTCTATTCTCTAGTCTGTGTTGAATTTGGATTTGGATTTAGACATCAACGAATTTTGAATTTAAACATCAATGACTGGCAAAGCTCAACTACAAAGTAAATATAGAAAAAAGAGAACACATCGATTCACTCTCTAAGCCTAAGTAGAAAAAGGGTTTAGAATGAATTATGAAAATTAAAAATAAAATAGTTATCAAATATAAGTATGAAATCGAGTAAAAAAAGAAAATAGGAAATAAAAGGATAAACATAACAAAAAAAAAAAAAAAAAAAAAAAAAAGTGAGAGAGAGAAAGCTTGTTAAATATACTCACAAACACAAGTATTCATACCTCACTCTCCCATCAAGCACAGTCAATAACAAGTCTTCTCAGTAATATTCAAATTCTTTTCCCATAGGATTTATTTACTGATTGATTTATTTATAAAAACAAAGAAAAAAGAATCTTACATTTTTTTCAGACAAAAACAAAAGCATTAAGCAACCACCCACACACTTCAAATAATTAGTACGAAATTATTAGCCATTAAAAATGTAGGCGCTTTCTAAACACAGCTCTTCATCGTTCAAATTTGATTTGAAACCATTGGCGATGCAAAATAAATGAGGAATTAAAGCACATAATTAAAGTTAAAAACATCAGCTTGTTTCATAATTATTTCAACTAATTAATAATTGAAATAATTGCCATTTACGTGAATATAGACATCGATTTTTTAAGTTGATTCCATATAAAATTAACTCAAACATACACAAAAAAAAAAAAAAAAAAAAAAAAACTAATTTTCTCTGAAAATCCCACCAGAGTATTAAATAAAAATGATCACAAAAAAAAGTGTTCCACTTGTGAAAATTATGTATATATGCTTAATTAAATTAAAGTAATAGAAAATCAAAATTATGGGCTGTCTAAAAATTTGCTGTGTCGCTTTTGTTTACCATACGTGAGTTTTGAATCCGATACTTTTCTTCTAATCTTTTCTTCTCTTTAATTTTGTCTTCTGCTTTTCTTCATAAACCCTCTCTTTGGCTCTCAATATAAATAACTCTAAAATCACAAACTCAAATATATATCATTTATCATTTATTTTTACAATTTTCCCATAATATTCTCTCTTTTTGTTTCATTATGGCTGGTCGTTTTGGTCGTTCGTTTTACCGTTTTTCTTCTGCAAACCGACCCCTAGCTCCCGGTGCCAATACTTATGGCCAAGAGTCAGCTCAGTATGAGGGCCGCCAGTATTCTTCAGCTGGCCGAGACACGTCGGTGGAACCCCGGGCTCGGTCGCCACCGATTTCGCCGAGAAGAGATCAGCCCCTTCCTGTTTCTCCCACGTACTCCATCAAGAAGACTACTTCGCCGCCGTCTTCTCCGCGGTACAGGGCTCCGGCTGCTCGTGTCATCAGCTCGCCGCCAAAGACGGTAGATGAATACCCCAAGTATAAACCTACTACTCAACCCAGGTTGTTAAATTAATTAACACTAAATTCAAAAGCTAGCTTACATCTTTTTATAAAAATATTTCTCTTTAATTTTCTGTTTTTAAAAAATTACCTAATTATTTTTTTTTTTTAATTATTTTTATAAAGGATTCTACGCATTTAAGCACAGACCAAACTATATTACCACGATCTTGATGTACCACATTTAAGCATAGACCAAACTTGATCATGAATATTTGCCCTTTGGTCTGTACTATGATCTACACCAAAAATGTACTTTAAAAAAAAAAAAAAACCAATAGTCCTCAAATTATATGGTATAATGTTAATAGACCACGGTTAGGCTTGTGCACTACAAGAAAACACGTCTATTGTAGCGATTTTTTTTTAGTAGAATCGCATATATAACCAAAATTGTTGCTATTTATACGTATCATAGTAATTTGCTTACATTATATTTTAAATTGTTGAGAAATATATTATTCAACAACAATTATTTACTAACAACGTATTTACAAACCGTTACATCTATTGTTTAAATTATTTAAATTATGTGTAGTAGAGTGAGAGCCTTGGAAATGAAAGCTTATGAAATTATTACAAGACTATGTGTGTCGAGCTTACTGCTAAATTCGAAAATTTAAGGTGATATATTACAACTATATTAAATTGTTTATTCATATTTTTAACATAGGTCGCCGGAGGCAAAGCCGAAACCAGTGATCCACAAGGCGGTCGATAAGGTGACGAAATCAGACCGTCATCATGAATCGAGCAAAACGGTGTCGTCCCACAAAGTGCAACAACCAAATGAAATAAACATTAAAGGAGAAAATGTTGGGGCAGTAATGGAAATTGTTGAGTCATCGAAACGGGAAGGGGGACATGTTATAAAGAAGAAAGAGAAAACAAGAGAAATATTAAATAACAACGATATTGGCAATGATCAAAACAATGAAGCTTCAAAAACAACTAATTCATCAACGCCAACAAACACTTTCTTGAACAACAATTTTCAGAGTGTCAACAATTCCCTTCTTTACAATGCAACTTTGACTCACCATGACCCCGGTTTACACCTCACTTTCTCTCGAAACCCGACCGGTGAACGGTTCACTGTTGATCATGACAAGAAACAACACCACATAAAATACTAGAGAAAAAGAGATCGATGGAAAATAAGAGAAGAAGATATATCGTTATCATGTTTTATGAGAATAAAGTGAATTATATGTTATATGCTGATTTTATGTAACAAAGAGAAAAATGAGGCTTTAAGTTTTATTATTACGTGTGGTTGGCTTGGCCATTAATTTATGTATGTTGAATAATATGAGTTTGGATATTCTATTGGGTTTTTTTTTATATATGTTTTTAAAATGGCCAAAATTGATTTTTAAAGTGGGTATTGTTTTTGTTTGATATGTTGATTTAAAGATGGGAGAATCTCTAGTTTGTTTGTTTGTTTTAGGGACTGCCACAATATAATAATATAAGAGATTTAATGATATGAGCATAACTGCATCAACATTAATTTATTTGCATTTTATGACCCCATAACATATAATCTTCTTAAAACTCTATTCATTCTCAATTGTGTTATATTATATCCAAACATTATACTAATTTTAATATTTGAAACTTAAATCAGTTTTATTTTTTTTCCTTAAAAAAATACTTGAGTTTCCAAAAAAAGAAAAGGACGGCAATTAAGAGCTCCTCTAATTACTAAACAAGTATGGTGTGTTAAAATATAGTATAACGATGTGATTGATAGTATCAGATCGTTCAATATATAAAACAAAAGTTACAAAACGTAATATGAATTTCAAATTTATAAACTGATTATTAAAGGACATATAGATCATAAAATTTTTATCCACAATTATTTGAGTTGGTCACAATCAATAACTTTTACCCTCATGGCTTTAGTTAAGTTGTAACAACTTGCCACGATTTTGACTCTATATGACCTATGTATTTTTATGCTTGAGATATTTTTTATAGGTCCAATCATGAACCGCGTCTTAGTGTTATGAATCGTAGGGCACCAATTTGAACGTGATACTATGTTGAGCTAGCTTCAGAGTGTATCGAGTTGATCACCATGCTATGTAAAGTCCAATAATAAGTATTCAAGATAATTGCAATCAAAACTCACCTCAGACAAATATGTCACGTATAAATGTCACTCACCTTAGTCTAGAATCGAGCATCGACAATATATAAGACAAGAAATGTGTTTGTGTGGGTATTTTATGGTTAGAAGGTAATAAATCTAGTGAAAGATTGAGATTGAAAATTAAAATTAAAATTAAAAAAATCCCATTGACCCAAAATTAGACTTCTAAATTTTCTAAACTAAATGGCTCGCTTATGGTAGAATTAAAAGTGTACAATACTACTTTTAAGAGTGTCGAATGATTTTTTAAAAAGTAATTGTTATTTAGAAACTATTTAAATAAATATATATATTCAATAGAAAAAAAAAAAAAAAGTATTTGTTGGCTTGTTGGTTGTTTGAAAAGCATATTCATGAGTGCTTTATCAAGTGTGCTTTTGACTTCAACACCTTTTCCTCCAAATTCCTGTTTTCTCATACTTATCTCTCTATACATATAAGTCATCAATTTTTTATTCTTTTCTTTCCCAATGAAAATGAGGGATACATATACTTTATTATTTGTTTAAAAAAAAATTCAAATAATGAAAAGTTTGAATTTGATTTGGATCATACCAAAATACGCATATATCAATTATAATGTCATTACACATTTTTTTTTTATAATTAAACTTATAAACACCACATCATATCAAGTCAAATGAAAAATTACAAGAAAATAAACATATTTTTTAAATATAAAAAAATTAGGAGAATTACAATTGATAGCTCCTTTAATATTAATAATTAAGTATATAATAACATTTTAAAAAAAAATCGAATATAGCAAAATCTATAAATGATACGCTCTATCTTAATAGACTACTATTAGTGATATGGTTTATCACTGATAGATTTTTTTTAACGATATGAGAGTTGAATCTAAATTTTGCTTTATTTTTTAAAAAAATTTGTATGCATTATGCTATATTTTCTTATATTTTAGGCTTGATTGCTATATTTATAATTGTCTCAAACGAAATCAAGGAGGTGAATAACCTAATATTTTTTTTATATATTATGAATTAATTAAATTTAGAAAATGAAGATTAAGAATTTATATATATATATCTCACCGAAGCTTTTATTACTAATAACTCATTTTTCCAAATAGTAACACAATTACATATTTTATAGAATGGTAACACACATCCCATATGAAGATAAATATATATATATATATGAATATAAAATGTTTTAATTATTATTATTATGATGATGATGATATTATATTGTTGGTTTATTATATTTATAATTATTTGAGCAGCTTAAATAATATATATATATATATATATATATATATATATATATAATTGGTCGGTTTTAATTAGTGGCTTGAATCATGAAGAGAATCGCGATGGTTAGGCTTCTTGGAGTAAGCAAGGTGGAGGCCTGGATCACGGTGGCTTAAAGACGAATTGTAGAGAATAGAATTGTTGACGCCTTGAAAATTGCTGTTCATGAAGGATTTTCCTGGATAATTTGCAGCTGATTTGTTTGCTTTCTCTTCGTTTTCCTTGTCCTTGCTCGGCTTTTTCTTCAGGATTTCTGAGCCATCAGATGATTGTGTGATGTGCATCACCGCCCCTACGTTCTCGCCTTTTATGTTTATAACATCACTTTGCAACTGCTGATGTTGCTGCTTCTGTTGGGGTTTGCTGGAGATGTACTCCGGTTGTCGGTGCTCAGTTTTTGTTGTCTTCTCAGTTGACGTTTGGTAAAGGATCTTTTTCTGTTCTACCTATTCGGTTGATAAGTCATTAATTACCATTTTAAATATCTTTGACTCATAAATATATCTATATAAATTTGAGGAAAAAAAAATAATAACCTATAACCTCAAGATGCATCTATCTTTATGCATCCACTCTTATCATTCATACTAAAAAGTTTAAGATATTTTTACCACATATCAAATTATGATCGTACAATTTAGTGAGATGCATAAAATTAAGTGATAGCTCGTGATGCATCTAAGTATTTTTATTTAAAATAATAATAATAATGGATATTTATTTGTTTTTTATTAACCTAGGAAATGCAGCTAAAGTTATACATTAGTTAGATAACATAAATATCATGGAATATTAGTAAGGACATAAATTATCTTGAATGGAATGAAGATAATTTCAAAAGCAAAATTATAAGGAGTTGTTTGGACCTCAACGTCAACTGGGTGGAGTCCACCCAATATTTTATTATAATACTTAGTATTTTTCAAATATTATAATCTCCAATTAACTACGTAATAATATTTGAAATCCAGACGTTAACTATTTCTTAGTTATTTTATCCAACCACATGCTATAACAATCAATTTGATGTCGGAAGACGGTTTTAGCTTAAGCTAATGAATTTGGTGGTAATTTAACTAACCTCTGGTGGGCTCCTGGATCGAATGGTGTGCTCAGGTTCACGTCTCACCTCCGAGCGCGGCAGAGCCAGTGGAGAGAGTGGTGCAGCGGTGGCAATGGAGGCAATGGTAGAATGTTTAGGCTTGGGCGGAGATAATGGCGGAGAGATTTGGGTGGGCTTGAAGGCTTTGGGAGATGTTGTGGCACTGGTGCGGCGTTCGCCGTCGTAACGGTTGTACGTGGTCTGAGTTGGAGATAGTGGTTTGCGAGGCGAAATTGTGGTGGCGACGCCATATTTTGGAGAAGAAGGCGGCGAGGGAAATTTTCTGACTGGAGATGGAACTCGAGGGGATCTTTCTCTTATAGGAGAAGTTTGAAGAATATTAGTGGTTGTTGGAGCAGAGGAATAAACTTCCGGCTCCGTCGTCGCCGTCAACGGTTGAATTTCTGGCCGTGAGGCAGTACCAGGACGGGGCAAAGAAGAGAAGCGTTGCCATGTACGGCCAAAACGAGGAAGATTTGACATAATTGATAATAATAATAATAATAATTAATTAAAAAAAAGAGTGTTAAGTTTAAAAAATGATAAGATAGATGGTGAAAAACCCTTTGAGCTTTGTGAGTATTTATAGTGAAAATAACGATAAAAACAATTGGAGAAGAAGAAAGAAGAAGAAGAAACACTGCAAAAGCAAGGAATAATTTAATTTAATTTGGGGTTGAAAAGAGAAATGGATTCTCATTCTTCTCACCCAACCCAAGCAATCCAAATATTGTGACAAACACGTTTTTTTTTTTTTAAATAGTAATAATAATAAATTTTCATTTATATATAGACATTTTTATCGATAATTTCTCATCTTTATATGTTCGACAGAGATAAATTAATATTTGCGTTAATTTATAATAAAAAAAATCATGAAACATAAAAAAATAAGCAAGGTAAAAATAATATAAATAATAAATATTTTAACTTGTTTAAGAAGCTTTATTTATTAATTTAAACTTGTTTCACAATGTGTGGGACTGGAGGATCGAATCTCTGACCTCGAGGTTGATAGTACAAGTTCATGTAAGTTATATTGCTATACTCATGTTGGCAAATTTTTTTTTTTAATTTTATAACGTTTCAAAAAACATCTATCAATATCAATATTTCTATAAAATTGAGACCCAAATATTTACGTTAACATCGGCATTTTAAACGTTGGTTGCTACTTATTTAGTATATAAGGTATTTGAGATGATATTAACTAGTGTTGAATATTGTATATTAAGTGTGATTTTGTGTATCAGATTCCTTATTTTTCTTTTCTATTTAAGGTCATCTTTAGTCAATAATTTTGAGTCGTTGATTATAATTAGACTTTATCCATTAAAAAATAATATGTTTTCTTTAGAACTATTTTTACGAATCAATGCATAGTTGATAAAATGTGTCATAGAATAAATAGTACGATTGTTAGATTAGATGCTATCGCTATCTTAATGGGTTATTGGAGATCATCTAAAGATTAGTCAATTCTTTAAATTAAATTTAAATAGAATATAATTACTTCTCGAAGCACTTATTTACCTTCTCTTTTTTAAAAAAATTGAGATATTAGATATATGTAAATATGAAGTATTTTCATTTCTTTCTCTCAAAGGAAATAGAGAATTATTTGCCATAAAATTAAAAAAAAAAAATTAAAAAACATAAGGAACCTACCTTTTGCACAAACATCCTAAGGCTTATGTATTTTTCTAGAATTATTTGCCATAAAATTAAAAAAAAAAATCTATATTGTTCTTATTAAGTGTACAAAAGTAGGGTTTTTTTAAACACAAGTAGGATATGGAAATTTGAACTTCTGATTTCAAAAAAAATAATACATGTTGATGATCACTGAATTATGCTTACTTTGGCCAAAAATATGGTTTTGATTATAGAATCTTCATGTCCATGATGGTCGTAATATAAAAATATCCAAAGACCATTTTTTTTTTATAATATGTGAATTAGTAGGAAAATTAAACATTTAATCTCAAGGTGAATATGTGAATTAGCTATGCTCATTTTGAACCAAAATTATAATTAACTAACCATCTTTGTGTTTTTTTTAAAAATGTTCTCTAAAGTCTAATGTTTGTATTATTTTTTTTCTTTAGATCAATGATCCTATAATATCAGTCAGTTTCTTTGAAGTTATCAAGTTTTGAAAAAAAACAATCCAATTTAAAAATAATTCTATACATTCAATTTTATTTTTCATACTCTCAATTTTTTCGTCCTTTACATCCGTAAAAATATTTTTAACTTTTTTTTAAAAATCAAAGTTAATGGTATTAAACTATTAATGTAACTTAATTTTGAAAGTTGATCATAGAATATTTTTTAAATGAAGTACTATTGGAGTAGTTTTTTTTAAACTATTTTTAAAAGTTTAATAACATCATAGAAATATTTTAAAGTTTAGGAATACTTTTTAAACAAAATACAAAATTATTTTTTATAATTTAACCTATGTATTTTTAAAAGGAAATTTCTCATAATATATATTTTATTAATGCTTGCATAATTATCGATACAACCCATAATCAGCTTATTTCATATAAATAGTACTTTTCGGTCCAATCCTCACTGGGGCTTGGGCTTGGGCTTGTAAGTTTTATGGCCGTCAACAGTAGCTCCGTCGCCGTCTGCTGCATCGGAAAACGCGAGATGCAGGCCGGGATCACGGTGGTTGCACGACGAGTCGTACAGAACCGAATTGTTTACACTCTGAAAGTTACTGTTCATAAATGCGGTCATCGGTGGTTCCTTCTTTGCCCCCGTTTTCTTCTCTTCATGTCCATGGCGGCCGCCGCCGCCTTCTGTTTCGTTCTTTTTTACGTTTTCTCCGCCCAAACGGTAGCCGTCGGATGACTTATTTATTTCCATGACGGCGCCGACGTTATGTCCATTGAGATTTATAACCTCCGCGGCCGCCTGCTGCTTTTGGTGTGACTTGCCGGAGCCGTACTCCGATGGGCGATCATACTTTGCCGGCTTCTCAACGGCCTTGTTGTATACAATGCCTTTCGTCTCTACCACCGGTTGAGTCCTGATATTGATTATATAAATCAATAATTTGGTTTTTTTATATAATAATAGAAAATATTGTTAATTAGGTTGAAAGAACAATAATTGAGTGCCTTCCACCCATTTTTATTAACACAAAAAAATTAATTATTTAAAAAAAATTATGCCACATGGCATAAGAGAGATGGTGCAACCTGCAACTAAGTTTTTTCAAAAAAAAAAAAAAAAAAAGTGTAAATACTTCATGCAACTTGAAACTTTATGTAACTCATTCAACAGTAGTCTAACCATAGTTTATTGCATAGCAAAACTTCTTTTTAATATTTGTTTAATGTTTGGATATAGTGTAGGAAGATGGATGCAGCCAAGTCACTGAGTATTACAAAAAAAAAATTATATATAAATTTTAAAAAATAAGTAAGAAGAATTTGTCATGCGACCAACTATGGTTAGACAATTGAGTGGAATGTATATAGATTTGTGTAGCTTAAGATGCAATAAGTATTTTTCTTATTATTTTTGGTTTCGTTCGTCAACACGTAGAACAAGATGTCAAAATATAAACAACTAACATAAAATTTATATTATTGACAAAAGAAATTATAATAAGTGGGTAGGGATTTCAACATCTCACATAGATTATAGGTTTGTTTTCATTTGAAAACAATTTTAAGAGAGAAAAAAAATGATTATAAAAAAGAATTTAATCATCATCTTTGTACTTTGTAAGTCATTGTACTAGTAAAAATTGAAATATTGACATGATTAAATTTACTATATCCCACCATCTTAAGTTTTCGAGTTTGATAGTGATTAATATGGTACCAGCGTAAAATTTTTCTGGTTGAGAAATTCAATAAGGGCAATAAATAGGTGTAGCCTCTTCCTATAGCCCATTCATTTATCACATGTCAAGAAAATAATAATTTATCTTTTTTTAAAAAAATTAAAACCTTTTGTTACTTGACAGTTTTTAATTGGGTAATTAGTGGGTTACATAAAAATAGGTGTTACCAAGACAATACTTAAGTATTTTTCTTTCGATAATATAATTACCCTCTTTTAAATTAGTATAGCTTAAATAAGTACTTTGTTGCTTAAATTTTCAAAGCTTGCAGTTTAACCTATATTTGAGTAAGTTTAGGTAGTATTTAATTTTGGTCCATATTCATGTAAAAAAATTTAATTCATTAATTTTTGTCACCTGTCATATTCTAATGTTTATTATATAAATCATCTTCACACTCAATTTTCGTCCAATATTATAATAAATTCATACTTTTAAGAATAGCTTTGAAATCAAAGATTAGAAGTAATGTTGTAATTTTTTTTTTTAAGAAGAAGAAGATAATATTTTTTTAACGAATGAATAAAGATATGTTTAATGGTAATTAATTTAATACCTGGGTTGAGCCGTAGTCCCATTCCCGGAGATCACTTGGCTACGTGGCAGCGCAAGCGGAGAAAGTGGCGGCGTCTTTGTTTGCCGGGACTTGGCCGGCGACTGAGGTGGAGTTGTTTCCCCATTTTTCCTCCTCTCCAAATATTTGTTCGTAGGCGAATCCGGAGGCGACCGTGTGGCCTTCGCCGCCGGCGGGCTGTCCACACGTGTGAGAGAAGCTCCATATTTTGGCGACGCAAAAGGTGACGTGGCTTTCTTCGACGGAGAGGGAAGCGGGCGGCGGGATTCTCTCAGAGGAGAAGCCGGTGCCGGCGTACTGGTGGGTTCTAAATGTTGAATAGTTTGAATGGTCGGAGCAAACGGCAGAATTTCAGACTTCGGTTCTGCAGTAGGCTGTGCGGCGGCGGGAACAGGCGGCGCCACCGCAGAAGGACGTTGCCGTGTACGGCCAATGCGAGGAAGATTTGCCATAATATTTTTGTAGAAAAGAAAATGAAAATTCAAATAGAATAGAATAGAAAGAAAGAAAAAAAGGTGGCAGAGAATTAGAGATATATTAAAAAGCCTTATGTCTTAGCAATTTATTTATATTGTGGAAGTTGAAAATTATGAGAGAAGATCATGCGATTCTCTAAAAATAAATAATTATGAAAACATCTTTAGTGATAACATGTGGTAGGGAAAAATTATGAAGAAAAGAATCTAATCGAAATTGAGATGCAAACTTAATGGAAATGAACCAAAATGAGAATGATATTGAATTTAGGGCCGTTGGGATTGATTGAAAGAAAAAACTATTTTTTAAAAATTCATTTTTATTTAAACTCTTTTGATAAAATTTGTTTAAAATACACTTATTAAAAGCTATTTTGAGCAGTTGCCAAACATCTTAATTTCATAGAGGACTGAACCTCCGACCTCTAAAGACGAAATATACATCAATACCACTAAGTCAAGCTCACGTTGGCAAAAATTCATTGATGTTGTTGACTTACCTATTGAAATCGTAATGGTTTAAGTATGATTATCACAGTGCCCTAAATTTTTTTTTAAAAGAACAAAATATTAGGTTTTTTATTGAAAATTTACTATAAATAGAAAAAATATCGAACTATTTATAAATATAAAAAAATTTCATTGATAGACCGTGATAGAATTCTATTGATAATAGACAGTAAAATTTTTATATTTTTGTAAATAGTTTAGTTCAATTTTCTATATTTAAAAACAACCTTTTTTTTATTGGGTATCTATTGATATTTTGTTTTTCTATTTACCTATGTTTGTTGATTATATTTTGTATTTTTTTTTAATTTTGAAAATTCAATAATAATTAATGGGGAAGATATTTTTGACATCTTTACTCCTCAAAGAAATAGGAAAAATGAGAAACATACAAAATAGGAATAAAAAATATGGTACGTAAAGTTAATTAATTGATTCAAGTTGCCCTCCATTTATTAGACCAAGGAATAATCTCTATTCTTTAAGCAACATGCAAGTCATCACTGCCAAGTAAATTAAAAGAGCGAAAATAACACTTGTTTTTATATTTATTTTTTAAAATAACAAATTAGGTAACATATAAAACTATCAAATTATTGGGGATCTTATGGCAATTATTATTATTTTTTTTTTCAAAATTCTGTCATTTTGTTTTGTTGTATTTTTTCTTTTTTTAGTTCGACCCAAGTCGGAAAATAAAAAAAAAAAATCAAATTTCTTACTTTTTGATTTACATATGTCTTCATAAGTTGAGCTATATATTATTTATTTAGTTTAACTAAGATTTCAAGAAAAATAAAAGAGCAATCGCCGAATGAAACATCGATTCTTTATTGAGCAAATATTAGAATGTAAATTAAATATAGATTTATCATAAAATTAGAACAAAAATAATTAGAGAAAATGGATTCGATCACTTTTCTAAAGAATCTCATTCTCATAAAAAAAAAATTGATTTCTAATTTGTTTGTGACTCATCCAAGCTTTTGTTATACACACGTCGAAAATTACTTTCAAAAGCAATCATCTCTCAAATATATGTTTGATATGAACTGATAGACAACTTCAAATTACAATCCACATTTTATTTTAAGAATTTTGATTGTTTTTCATTTTTGTCCTTCTAAGCATAAAAGCATTTTAGTTTTTTTTTCCTTTTTATCTTCAAAGGTGATGAGATTTGATATCAAATTACAGTTTCATTCTTGGGCACCAGTATTGGAGTTAGTTGTGGTTGTGGCATTAAATTGACTATGTTATTTCCATGGGATCAAACACGTTGAATTTTGAATAAAATGAAGTGCTTTCTACATATGAGAGCCATGAAATTCGTCACTTTGCAATGTTTGACTAGAGTTACACACTTGAACTAATAGGTGTAAGTCTATTCAACTTGCTTATTGTCGGAGTATTCAACTTTGAGTTAAGGAAATAGTTTTCCTTAACAACATATTTTTTAATTTGATCATCGAGGCAATCCCTTGTTTAATATTTGACCTTCTTTATCTTGTAAATCTCCTATTTGCTTTCTTTAACTACATATTCTTAATCATCAACCATCAAGTTTTCTTTAACTACACACATCCTATTTGCTTACCTATAAATGGGCTATTAGTATCTTCACACACAAATGTATAAGGCAAAATACAAATATATTAAGAATTCTCTCTAAAATTGAAAATCATAATTTTACTCCGTGGCAAATCCACAATTTTTATTTAGAAGTTTCACTCAAAATATCGTAAAAATAATTTACAAGAATTCAAAAACGATATTGAAATTAATTTAATACATCGCATTTGTTTCTTAGCAAATTTTCATATTTTAAAATTGATGCATAATAATTTCACTATTTATATTATCAAATAATATATTTTCAAGAATATATATATATATTAGGGTGGTCCCATCCTTGTTATGCTTCAGTTAAGAAAGCCCACACAAGTATGGGCCTTGAACTCTGCCATTGAGGGGGCTTGAAACCCTTTTGTCAACACAGCAATACATCCAACTTCAAAATCAAAAGGAATTTTAATATAATAATATTATAATTTTCCCTGAGTAAATCCATCCTTAATTTTACTACTTGGATTATGCTCAAGTTTGTGACTACATTTATCCTCTAAATTAAAAAAATAAAAAAAATAAATAAAAAATTATTCTTGTTGAATACATTTATCTAAATTATAAACTTTACTTATAAGCCTTTATGTTATTACTAGTTGTTTGCATTTACTATTCAAGGTTATTATGGAAGAAAACCGCACTCACCCTAAAAAAACACACACACAATCATCCCTATTTTTATTTAATATGAACTATTTTTTTAGAATATTTACATCAGAAATGTAGCATAAGCTCTTTAACCTAACTCTCGAGGAGGGTAAAGCATGTTTACATTGGTATTTAATACAAGAAATATAGGTTGGTATTTCTTTAAAGCTCAAGTTTTTTTTTTTTTCTTTTTTTAAATTTGATAATGATAGTGTTGAGAGGTGAATTGGAGTAAATTGCATGAAGAGGAAATAAACATAACTCAATTTAGCTTTAATCTTATTTAGTCTCTAAATAATGAATATTACCACACTTTATTTGAAAATTATTATCCCAAAAAATGGGAGAAGTTTTGATCTTCAATGAGAAATATAATATAATTTCACAGCATCAACAATTTATATAAATATAAAGCTCGAGTATTCGCTTCTTCAGAAGTCGTAACCAAACCACTTCATTTATCTTTCTCCTTAATATTTAGATTTTGCACCGCCGTCCACAGTGGCTGCATCATCCTTCGACTTGCCGGAGAAATCAAGATGCAGCCTCGGATCACGGCCGCTGCAAGACGAATTATACATAACTGAATTGTTCACTTCTTGAAAATTGCTGCTCAGGATTGGTGTCATCGGAAATCCGGTTGCTCTGCGACTTTTATCCTCGTCATTTTCATGTCGGACGCCGGTTTCTATTTCGATCTTCCTGATGACTTCTCTGCCTGAACGTTTATCGGAGAATTGGCTAATTTCCATTATCGCGCCTACGTTATGTCCGGTGAGGTTTATAACCTCCGCTTGCTGGTTCAGCGACGTCTTACCGGATCTGTACTCTGTCTGCCGTTCCGGCTTCTTGTACGGACCGGTTTTCTGCTCCACCTCCCGCTTGATTCCGGATTGAATCGTCGTCACATCTACAGATTTGGGAAGAGCCAAAGGTGAAAGCGGTGGCGTGGTTGGCTTGAGGGGTTTTTGATACGAATTAGGGCTAATAGAATGCCTCGAGTCAAAAGATTTGCGTGGAGGGGAGACCGGCGGTGATCGTGCGGGTTTCAGCGGCGGGCTGGCCACACTTACGACGGTAGCTTCGTATTTTGGCGATGTGGCGGGTGAGGCCGCTTTCTTCGTCGGAGAGGAAATGCGAGGAGTGTGTTCTCTTAGAGGGGAAGATGGCGGAGCAGCCGGCGGCGGCGGGTTGGGTACGAAAGGTTGCAGAGTTTGGGTGGTTGGAGCTAATGGCAGAATCTCAGGCTCTGGTTCTGAAGCAGGCAGCCGGAGCTGGGCGGGCGATTGTAGAAAGACGTTGCCATGTCCGACCAAAGCGAGGAAGATTGGCCATTATGAATCAAGAAAATGAAAATACAGAGAATGAAAAAGCAGTGATCATTGAAGCTTTGTCTCTGCAATTATTTATAGTTGGAAACTGGAACAAGTGTATCCGTACGAGAATGCGTGAGGCAGAAAGTGATGGAGAATTCAAAGAGAGGAAGAAGCGATTTGAATGAAGGGAAACAAGAAAGCAATCATTGTGAAAGAAAAAAACCTGAAATGCTTCTTTAACGAACAAATACACAAATACCATATGAAGAAAAGAGTAAAAAACAAGGGAAAGGAAAGCATCCTCTTCGGATTTTACTATTATTGCTAATATCATAACCTTTTGAAAAATGTAAACATGGAAGAAATCACAGTGACTCTACTGGACAGACTTCCTTCTGAATCTGAATACGCATTGTTTGTTGATAAAAGTGAGGGACGAAAGAGATGCTTCTGCTCCCTGGACACCACTTTCTTCTCTGTGGTAGTTTGATTGCGCTAACTGACTGCAGGGTTGGGGCTGGCCCTTTGTTAGTCGGGCGGTCGGTTTATTTGAGTTGCGTTGGAGATGCGAACACAGTCTCATGTCAGTTTAAAGTACAATATTTCTTGGTAGGTTTGCTAGATACTGGAACCTGCAGCATTTCGACTGCAAACTCTAAAAATGAATAAGTTGAAACGTAGAGCTATACCAGGAGATGGTAAAAAATGAGATAGATTGAAATGTAATTGTTTATGGACTTCGAGTTCTTGAGTAACAAGTCATACCTGAAGGGAAGAAAAATTGAAGGAGGCAAGAACTGGAGATGAGGAAGTGGAAAGAAAAGGTCCAGAGATGTACTTAAGACTTGAGAAAGAGATAGATAGAGACCTCAGACCATAAGGAAAAGGGAAGGAAGTTTACATAGAAGTATGAGTAAATCAAGGCCAGGTAGTGAATTCAAAAACTTTTAAGACAATGTCAATTCCAGTGGGAATCTGCCATATAAAAAGTATAACATTCAGTGCATTCAGCGCAATGTGAAGATTTCTCGCTGTCTCATTTCCCTTCTGCATTGCAGGTACAAGAGCAGCTGCCAGTGCCCAGAGAACAGTTATCCCTGCTCATTAGCAACAAAATAAAAGCTCAGATCATAACAACTACATAGAACTACATCCTCTCCATTTCATAGTTTGCCCAAAACTCATTTAGAATGAGGGATCTGAAATGGACATCATATTCATATGATAGGTCAAGTTAAAAAAGAAAGCCTTCAGAAGCAAAAGCTTTTGTTTTACCTGCTCCTGCAAACAAATGAGGGCCAGGAAAAAGCTTTCCTGTTCTAAACCATGTATTTACGCCTCCACCAATGGCTTCCAAAACTCCAAATCCTAATAATATGGAACCAGCATTGAAATGCCTATCTCTGAAGGACCCTTTAATCAACTCTTTTCTCTCCTGAACTTCAAAAACCAATGGCATCAGATATGTTCGGTAAGCATTCAGTATACAGATTAGTCCATTCTATTTTTGTTCTGTAATTATTAGAATAAAGGGATCTGTCCCATTCTAAGAAAAAGAAAATAATCAATCAAATAAATCAACTCTTCAGAGTTAGATTCCCACCCACAAATTTCTTTTTTGTCAATATAAAAATTGGGTTTAATTATATAGCTATGATCTTTCTTTTTCACACCCTGGCCTTAACAATCACTAACCAAGGACCACCTCCTTGTCTTCCTTCCAACAATCTTCCAAATTGAGCTTAACCACATGTCACTTTTGTTCACCACTTTGAGTTATAGTTGCAATTTCAACAATCTTTTTCCACAAAATAATAATCTCTACCACTTCAAAAGTTTACTTTCATTTGAGTTGACTCGGTTACTCAGTAGAATAAAACTCAAATATAGATGACATTGCCAAATAATCAGGACCAAAAACAGCGGAGCTACAGAGGGGGCCACCGGCACATGCCCCTAGCCCTCATTGACTCTTTTTCTCTAATTTGTTGTCTATATTTTTTTTTTGGTTACTTATAAGTTTGTGTTTTAACTTCTTTAATTTCTTTTTTTAATTCATTTTTACTCTTGATAAGAAATGTAAATGAAAATATTCTTTAAAATTTTAAGAAATTATTTTGAAACTTTTAGTTTTAGGTTATAAAAAATACTTTTCCTCTCTAAACGTAAGTTTGTAACAATTTAGTTCTTGAACTTTAACACGTAACAATTTATTCGAGAACTTTAGCATACTTCTTCTTTGTTGCCCAAAATCTCCATTCTTTTTGCTCTTCCCTAGACTCGAGATATGCCACTGACTAACAGACCTTTGATCTTCATCATTTTCAATCTATAAGGAACTTAGGACACCCCTAAAAACCTCCCTTCAAAAGAAAGCATATAAACTCCTTCTCCAATAATCAACCATATACTCATCCATTCTACAATATTCAAAGCCTAACCATGTTAATTTACAACTCAAACTATATTTGTCACAAACACAATCTACCCACAATTTAGATTTTGGCTCTACTAATAGATAATTGGTTAGGTTAAGACTTAAGACATACCTCTGTGAGCTGCTGAATCTTCAATTCAGTGGGAGATGGAGGTGCTTCAAGTGGCTTCCCATCTGGGGTTACAGCCGCAGGAGCCACTTGCTTCTTCAGTTCATTAATTTCATTCTGAATCGTCCTGACTCGCCGCCATTGCCAGCCCAAATAGCCAGCCCAGAGAGTGTACACAAAAAGAGCACCCATAACAAGAGGGTGAATGAGAGCAAATGACCTCCCTTCCAAAATCCCAAACTCCCCTCCAACAGCAAGAGCATCCTGAAACCAACGAAATCGAATCGAATTCCAGAATCGCACAAACTAAAGCCGCAATAAGAGATAATTAGAAACCCACCTGTGGATGAAGGAAGAAAGGCAATGTGAGAGCGGTGAGGGGAAGGGTATAGGGTTTGAGATTATGAAGATTCTGAATGAAGAAAGTGTTTGAGCATTTGGGGTTTTGAGAGAAGGCCAAATTCGTTGGAGTGGAGGGAAGTGAAAGCTTGGATGAAGAAATGGGAGCAATATGGGGAAGTTTTGGAAGGCTGAGAGTGATGGCCATGCTCTGATTCTTCTGATGGAAAAGCAAAGGAAACAGAGGGAGATGGACGATGGAAGAAGAAGAAGAGTAAAGAATAAAAGATAAGGGAAGAGATGGGGTTCGTAAATTGTAATGAATTGGCATTGGCTATGGCTAATTTTGCTTTGCTTAGCCTACAAAGTGGACCCCTTTCCCTTTGCCTTTCTTCATAGTTCACAGTCTTTGCAGTCCATACGCCAAGTTTATGTTCCAACAAACGTGGAGAATTTTATCACCTTCAATTCAACCACAGCAAATATGTTCTTAAAAAAACACCCCTAAACTTTGCTTGTTGTTTCAAAAATACTCTTATACTTTAAAAAAGGTTGTAATATTAACTTTTCATTTTCAAAAACTTTTTAAAACTTACTTGAAATGGTGTGACAATTACCTAAAATGAATTTTTGAATTGTCGTATTATTCTAGGTCACTGTCACATCGTTTCAAGTCTTAATTTTCGTCAAAAATGTAGAAAAACTAATTATTTCAAGACTTTGAAACATATATGAATGGTTATTGGTAGTGTTAATTTTTTAAAACTAATGTATTTTTTTACAAATGACATAGTTTAAATTCTATCTCTAATTTTTATTACAAGAACTAATGGATCTCTAGTTTTCAAACTTTTAATAGTATAAATTTAGTTTGGTTTATATCTAAACCATTTAAATTAAATTAATTTTTTTATTCAAATTAAATTGATATCTTAAAATTATATAGTTTTAAAAGCAAAGTTAAGAATGTGCTTACATTATGAGAATCAAATTTTCAATTTAACCAAACTCTATTTATTTAGTTTTTGCACTTGAAAAAATTAGTTTAAAGTGAACAAGAAAAGAGAAAAATTATGATATATTTTTAAAACTACAAAATCAAATAGACCCCATCTAAAAAATCTACAAAATCAAATAGACCCGATTTAAAAAATCTAGAGATTTATTAAAAACTCTTTAAAGCATGATAAATAAAAAAAAATACAACCTCACAAATTCAATCATCAAACGTATAATATAATTTTTTTAAGGGATAGTTGTAAATTTAGCAATCAACTCCAAAGTATTAGTAGATATAACACAAAAATTCAATTATTTAAAAATGTCATTATATATTTAATCATTAACCATAAAACCGCTACTATATTGCAATTACTTTTTTGAAAAAGAAAATGTTTGACTTGTTTTTATTTTTTTTTAGAAAACAATATTTTTTCAAAAAATAATTAGAGAAAATTTGGATATAATTGCAAATGTGTATTTGAAAATTAAAAAAAATGAAATAAAAAGGTTTGAGTAGATATCATGCATACTCCGACTTAAAAATATTAACTAATAATTTTAATATATTTAATTAATCGTTAAATTTTGGAAAAATTACCTTTTTAGTCTCCAAGTTTTGAACAATATGTGTGTTTGGTCCCTAAATTTTAAAAATGTACCTTTTTGGTCCCCAAGTTTATAAGAATAAGTCTATTTGGTCCCTATATTTTCAAAATGTACCTTTTTAGTCCCTAAATTTTTTAAAATATATTTAAGAGGTCCCTCAAATAATTTATTATTATTATTTTAAATAATTATTTAACATTTTAAATTAGAAGAATAATTTTTAAAAACCACTCCCTCTCTAAAATTATTTTTTCTAATTTTAAATATCATATAATTATTTTTGAAAAATCAAAGAAAAAAAAATATTTGAAAGACCTTTTAAACCTATTTTTAAAAACTTAGGGGCTAAAAATGTATATTTTAAAAACTTAGGGACCAAATGGACTTATTCTTATAAACTTGAGAACTACAAAAGTACATTTTTAAAATTCAGGGACCAAACGCACGTATTATTCAAAACTTAGAGATTAAAAAGGTAATTTTCCCTTAAATTTTCAATTTGAAAGTTATCGTTGTTTTGTCTCACCCCAATCGTGAACATCCCTAGATACATCTGCCATACAAATCAATGAAATTCTAAAATAAATTATTCTCTCTTTTACATATACTAGAAAAAAGAAAGTTTCCTTTTTGAATGGGTCTATCCAATCCTCATTTATTTTATTTTATACATAACTTGTATTCACAAAAATAGGTTGAAATTACGTTTTAGAAGCTGAAAAACAATCTTTAATTTTTTTTATTTTAAAAATATCTGAGTATGGTTCCGGAAATTACTTATTATGATCTAGAACTAGAAAAGGGTTATCTCTTAGAAATAAAAACAAATAAATAAATAAAAGTAAATGAATAATCTATAACGTGTTCACAAACAATCGCACCTTTTTAAATAGTTTGTTAATATCCATATTATTCAAACATAAAATTCAAATTTCATTATACTTCTTTCAAAAATAAGAAAAGAAAAATATTAAATCATACAGAATGGTCATAAAGTTTGTGGTAATTTCCAATCATATATGCCATTAGATGTTTAAAAGTTCCATTTTACCCTTTGAACTTTTATAATTTGTTTCAGAAATATTTATTTGGAGAGTGAAATTGTTCTAAAAAAAACTTTGTTGGGTTAAAAATAAGGAGAACTTTTAAAAATAAAAAAATAAGGGAAATTATTTACACAAAATAGCAAAATTTTAGATAGTTGTGATAGACAATGAGAGAAGTCTATCATGGTTTATCAGTGATAGAAATTATAGAAGTTGATAGATACTGATAGAAGTCTATCAATATCTATCAGTGTTTTTTTTGCTATGTTCGATAAATAGGTTGACATTTTTTTTCTATTTGTGGAAATTTCCCTAAAAATAAAGGATGAAAATTAATATTACAATTATTGTACACAAATTAAAATGCATACATTTTTTTAGATGTAAACAACCGCTTAAATTGAAAAAAAAAATGAAATAATATAAGAGCATACAGAAAAAATCAAGCCCATAAAAATAAATAAATGAGATATCTATTTTGTATATATTTTTAGGATTGTTTTCAAATATAGAAAAAATGAGCCAAACTATTTATAAATATAGAAAAAATTTTATTGTCTATCAACGATAGACTATGATAGAATTCTACTGCTTAAGCGGTAGATGGCGATAGAAGTCTTATCGTTCAAGCGATTGAATTCTATCGCGATCTATCGTTGATAGACAGAAATTTTTTTTCAATATTTATAAATAATTTGATAATTTTTTTTGTTTATAGTAATTTTTTTTTCTTTAGTACAATAAGGGATGTAAGGATTTAAACCACAAATTTTTAGATTGCTAACACATATTGTATGTCAGATGGGTTATAATTGTTTTGACATCTATTTTGTATTTTGTTTTTTTAGTATAATAGTGCGAAAAATTTCAACTACAGACCTCTCGATCGATAGTACATACTTACATTAGAGCTAAGTTTATCTTGTTCTATTTTTTATAATTTAAACAAAAAAAATCTTATTGATAATGCAGTCTTTAAAATATGGCAGTGTCGTACACATTAAATAAGAGTAAGACTATGACATTATTATATTTAAAATTATACGATTTATGTAATTTTCGTGCACGTTGATTCAGTTACTGACGCAAATAAAATCAGCGGCTAAGATTCCGTCTCAGCAGCCAGATATCTTTCGGCGATTGGGTCCCACTTCCCCAAAGTGGGCCCAACTTCGAACCTTCCTAATAAGCATACACGGGGAACCACACGTTGTTTGACTAATTCAGTTTAATAATTAATCTAATCTTAATTACTCAATTTTACCTTTAATCCTTTTTTTCCAACCATATACTTCCAGTTTTCTACAACTTAAACAATTACACCCTAATTTCAAATCTAAACTCTAGTGCTTGCATTTTAATTACTTTTAGTCTTCCATACTAATTATTATATTTAAAAATAATAGAAAAAAATTATAGTTAATGATAATAATATGCCGTTGTAATTCTTTATGCATAAACAAATATAACATATTAAAACATTGCAATCAGATTAAAATCTATGTTAAGTATCCATATAACTTAATTAAAGAACTTAAATTGCACATTAAAAATATATAGAATAAAATGTTAAAAAAATATATATATATTTATAGATTAAATTGTAGTTGAATCCATGGTTATGAGATAAGGTTGTTTGAATACAAAAGGATAATAGAATCCATATTCCAATTAGGTTAGGAAATAAGCATTCTTAAATTTATTGATTTAATCCAAACTGGGTATTGACTTCCTTGAATATTTTTTACTTTGTTTGAGTTTAATGGAGGAAAGTGGGTCTTCAAATTTTATAATAATTAAGAAAAAAAATCAATAAATAAAGGGGAAAATGATGAGTATTTTAAAATATAACATTACACTTTTTTTTTTTTTTTTAATTTATTTGTTCTCTAATTATACATGTGTGTGTGAGCATGATCATAATAAGTTTCGAGCCACGAACTTTTTGGTTTTGTTTAAATTATACGCTAAATTAAATATTTTACAATTTTGCTTCATAAACAAGTCTATTTAAAATCAAACAATAATCTTGTTAGTATAGTCAAAATGATGACATATTAGTTAAAAAAGATTAATAATATATAATAATAACAACTCGAAATATGGATACATTACAATCATACCATTTCAAATAGAAAAATTATCAAATGTTTATATCGATTATAAATTATTGATGGAGTCTTGCACAATATAGCTAACAATCTTGCATTGTGTCTATTGTTATTTTTTATGGAGCAAGCAAATAAGTGTATCCACATCTAACAATTACTAAGAAACATTATATTGTGGCGGTTTCATTTGATGATTTTTACAATACATGAATTAAGTTTGAAAATGTAGGAAAAATAGGATATTGAAGAAGTTGGAAGTAGTTGAGTAATCAATTTATATGCTAGTTGGTGCTCGGATATCGTACGCCTTCGTTGTTGTTGTGGTCCCCTCGTGGACTTGACCTTCATCCTGTTTCTTATGGTATGGTCTCGCTTTCTAAGCTAATCTGTGTAAAAGATTGTCGCACTGGTTTGGTGCTAAGTCTATCATACTTAGAGATTACTTGTTCTTTCCCTTTTGAGTCATTGAATAGGGTTATTTATAGGTTATTCCTTTAACAATCACGCTCTGGTTACGTGAAACGCCAGTGATGCCATGCTTATTTCTGGCGCTCGAGGTTGTAGGGTGCCAAACTGAGTGTAGCTCAGTTATTTTCCAATTAGTATATATTTACCGGTCGGCCTAAATCTCGAGGTATATATTGACTTTTTTCTTTTAGAATGTGCAGGTCTTGCCTTGTTAATTGGTGGTTTTTCTTTTTTTCTTTTTTTTTTTTTTAGGTGTGTTGAGATTAAAAATGTATCTGACAAATAAAATTGAAAGTTTGAAGTTCAATATTATTGAATGATGACAAAGAAAATGAAAAAAAAAAAAGTTGAAATTTGTTCCCAAATCTTAAAATGTAGACACGTGCTAAAGATAAAGTAGAATGGTAGAACAAGAAACAAAGTTTTGTTTGTTTTTTCCCTTTTAGATTCACAAACGTTGGACATTCAAACAAGAAAACACAAACTTGGGATATTCGGATATTGCACATTTGTCCTTCTCCCAAATTTGTGCTAGTTTTTCTAAATTTTCTGAGAGTAATATTTAGGTGCAATTTAGACCGTTTCATACTCTCCATATTTTAGCCACACAACAAAAAAAATAAGTATATATATTTTTAAAACACAAGAGATGAGTGCAACCCCAATTCATCTAAGTTTTTTTCTTTATTTTTTTTTTTTACTTAAATCTCATCAATACGAACAGTACGAATTTTAAACTTTCAACATAAGTTGTGTTTAAGTTGGCTAACATTTTTTTATTTTTATGTGAATTGAGTTTACTTTGTTGGAAATCTATTCGATTAAGACGTTTTCTATGACAAAGTAATGAGTCGTTTTTTAGATGTCTTGAGTCGTTTTATTGAGTCTAGAATATTTTGATGTTAGGTGAGAGTGACTTTTCTTTTCAAAAAAAAAAAAAAACTGATTGAGAGGTAATTATACTCATTTAGAAATAAATATTTTTTTTACTACATATATTTCTATCAAAATAGTTGGAATTGTGAATATACTGAAATTTAAGTCTAAGATATTTTTTTTCAAATTTTTCTAGGGGAAGAAAGGAATATTAGCTGGATTTTGAAAACCTTATATAAGTCAAAACAAGAAACACATATGACATAATACATGGCAATTTGTTGTTGTTAAATTGAGATTTTCTTGAGATACAATGTGTATTCACATCAATCATAATCATTAATAAAGATAAATTTAAAAATTTTCACGCAAATTAAAAAGACCGACTCTAATGAAGCAATCTAATTTATTAACTCAACTATTTTATAATCTCCTCTTCTTAAAAAAAACAAAACGAGAATCAAATATTTTCATCTTGTTTGTATTGAATATCCTCTTTTTTTAGAAGCGATTTTTTTTATACAATAAATGTGACATGAGAATTTGAACACCTGACCTTTCAAAAGAACGAGTAGAAGCTTCAACCACTAAACTATGTGCATGTTGTTAATCTTTTCATATTTATTTACTTTTATTAACCCTGTGATCTTTCTAAAAAAATGAGAATCATTATCTAAACAAAAAAAACTTATAATACGGAAAATAATTAGTTGGAATAGTTTAAATAATAATAATAATAATAATAATAATAATAATAATAATGATTCTAATGTTAGAATGAGTGATTGGTTACCCACCATAATTGAATATTAATAAAAAGTTGCTTCCAATCCCATTTGTTTATAGAGTTTTAGTTATGGTCCCTAGTAATCATATCATGTCATAGCCAAATTTTGCTTATACCAAATAAAAAGACTCATCATTAAGCCATGCTCCTAAACAACAACCATCTAATTAAACAAATTTCAAAAAGTTGCACAATAGTTTTTTTTTTTTTTTTTTGGTAATTACCATTTTGGTTCTTTATGTTGACTTAATTACAATGTGGCCTATACGACTTTAAAAATTGTAGGTTGATATATGAGGTTTGGTCAAATATTATAAATCGTTTTTTACATTACAAAAAATTAGCATATTCAATAAGTGTCGTTGTGAGCTGAGTCTCAAAAATATGGATTTTTAAACCTATAAAATGTATTTTAGAAATGCTTTGTTGCCTTTAATCCAACAATAACAACCATACTAAAAATAAATAAATAAACTATAGGAGTTGAATTGGAGCAGAGTCTACATCATGGTGAACACATTTTAAAAATAGGGAATAAATTGGCAATTTAACATTTTAAAATAATATTTAAATTTTTTTTTATTTAAGATCATGGAGAGATGTCATGAAATTATTTATGACTATATAACTTTCAGTGTACAATAATAATTACTTTTTATCTTTAATTGCACACCAAAACACCATTATTTCTTGAACTTAAAAATAAAGATTTGTGTACAAAGGAATTTATTGAAATTTAAACTCAGAAACATCAATATCATATGAACCTATCCATTTCAACTTGAACATATATACAAGTGACATATAACACAAAAAAAGAGGTTGAAACCATCCATAAGGAATATTAAAAAGAACAATAAATATTTATATTTATATAAATAATATATATATATATATATATAAAGCCACTAAAAATATCAGTTTGAAAGTTCGAGAGTTGCATCTCCACCACCAACTTGGGAAATAATAAAATTAGGCTTTAAAATTCAAATCTTATTTTAGTAGGCTATTTTATACTTATTTTATATCTAAATTTTCGAAAAGAGTATGTTATAGTCCCCTAAATTTTGCATAAAAGTATTTATTCCACGTCTATTATTTTCCCCTTAAAATTACTCAGATATTTAATGTAGCAAATAAAGTGCTAAATTACAAATTTTATTGAATTTAAAAAGGTGTCTAATAAGTCTATAAACTTTTAATTTTATGTCTAATAGATAAGATTTGATAGCCTCCATTTTCACCAGTCTATTGAGCACGTGATTCAATTTTTTGTCTTATGCAATCCCGATCTTTCAATTTTATACCCGATAGGCTTGATTATTATTTTTCATATTTATTTAAATATTGAATACGAAAGAGACGTATTAAATACAAAAATGATAGTTTGAAAATATTTTAGAAGACACTTTTAAATCTCAGAGTTAAAATTATGTATAGAAGTAAAGTTTAGGAACCTATTAAGTACCATCTAGAGTTTAAGATCTTAGGACGGAAAATTAGAAAGCTAGAAATAAGATAACTAGGAAGAATCCTTACAGACCAAATCAAATATCCGCTCATAATGCCAAGGGTCCACCACCGTATTCAAAACCTCAATCAGAGAAGGCTCCCTTTTTTAAGCAAACTTGTAAGTTTATAAACTAAATTTGTAACTTAAACAAGATACAACAAGTTAAAAATATATATTATATATTTTTTTTTAATTTTTATTTTATTAAAGGACTAGTACAAAGTTGGAAAGATTTCAAAGCCGGGGGATAAAAAATAAAAAAGAAATATAAAAATGGGTTGTTTTTAAATATAGAAAATTTTTAATGAAATTTTTGCAGTAAAAGTCTATCTCGAATAGATAGTGAAATTTTTATATTTAGTCTATTTATAATAATTTTTCTATAAAAATTTATCAGAAACAAATTTGAAAAGGAAAACTTGGGAATCCTATTCCTAAAGGTAACTGGATTTAAACCTAAATAAAACTAATAGAGGAATTACGAATAGGATTTGGGGGGGGGGGGGGGATATATTAGAAGAATATAAAGAGGAGAGGAATGGGAAAGCCGGATTGAGAAATAGAGAGGCGAAATACCCAAAGCAAAGCAGCAAAAAAGGTCGTTTTGGTGAATGAAACTTGGCTGGAAAGTATCTGCCAAAACCAAATTAAACGACATAAACTACACTACACAAAACCCACAAAATTCTTCTTCTCCTCCTTCTTCTTCATGCCTTTTCCTTTCTCCAATTCTTTTCAAATCTATTCTATATATATATATACACTCACATATATATGTATATATCTCCTTCTGCTTGACCCTTTCTCTCTGTCTCTCTCGAACATGGGTTTTGGCCTCCATTAAACCTGCCTCTTCAACCCTTTGTTGGGTTTTGTTCTAAATATGTTGTTTGTTTGTAGGGAAAGAGGGGCAGCCATTAAGTTATTTCTTCTCCTCTGTCTTTAATCTTCAAGGGATTTTGTCTTCTTGTTTTTGCTTTCTATGGAGTTCTTTTTCAGGTCCTTTTCTGTAATCTTCATCGGAATTTGTTTCTCTTGGTTGTTGCGGATTCTTTTGTTCAGGACGGGATTGATTTTCGTTGTCAACAAATGGTGGAGAAACCTAGAAGATTGTTTCCATGTTTACCAATCTTTCAGAATCCCGGAATTCAATGAAACTTCCCAACAGAATCACCTTTACCGGAAAGTCTCTGCTTATCTTACTTCTTTATCCTCTCTCGAGGATTCCGACTTCACCAATCTCATCACCGGAAACAAGCCTAATGACATCATTCTCCGGCTCGATTCCAATCAGACAGTTCAGGACAATTTTTTGGGGGCGAAAGTGTTTTGGACGAATGAACAAAACAGTTCCAGAAATTTTGTGTTGAAGATTAGAAAGGCTGATAAGCGCCGAATCCTCCGCCCTTATCTTCAGCACATTCATACCCTAACCGCTGATGAGATTGAGCAGAGGAAAGGGGATTTGAAGCTTTTTATGAATTCAAAACCTAATAATCAGTCAGATACAAGATGGAAATCGATTCAATTCAAACATCCATCTACTTTCGATTCGATTGCTATGGAAACAGATCTCAAAGAAAAGGTCAAATCCGATCTCGAATCGTTTCTCAAATCCAAACAATATTATCACAGATTAGGCAGAGTCTGGAAACGGAGTTACCTTCTATACGGCCCTTCCGGAACTGGAAAATCGAGCTTCGTCGCCGCTATGGCGAATTTCCTCTCCTATGATGTATACGATATCGACCTCTTCAAAGTCTCCGATGACTCTGATCTCAAGTTTCTTCTGCTACAGACCACAGGCAAGTCAATAATCGTCGTCGAGGATCTCGATCGGTTTCTCACCGAGAAATCGTCGGCGTTGAGCCTATCAGCGCTGCTGAACTTCATGGACGGAATATTAACATCGTGCTGTGCGGAAGAGAGAGTAATGGTTTTCACCGTCAATTGCAAGGAACAAGTCGAACCGGCGATTCTCCGACCGGGCCGTATCGACGTTCATATCCATTTTCCACTCTGCGATTTCTCTGCTTTCAAGAATCTCGCAATCAATTATCTAGGCGTCAAGGATCACAAATTGTTCCCTCAGGTTGAAGAAATATTCCAAACCGGCGCCAGTTTGAGCCCCGCCGAGATCGGCGAACTGATGATCGCGAACCGAAACTCGCCTAGCCGAGCGATTAAATCGGTCATCTCAGCGTTGCAAACCGACGGCGACCGGCGGAGAGTCGGCAACGTCGTCCGGCGGCTGAGCGACTGCGGGTCGAGGAAGTCCGTCGCCGAATCCGTCGAATCGGGCGGCGTATTATGCAGCGAAAACACTCAGACCGGAAAAGAGTTCAGAAAATTGTACGGGTTTCTAAGGATGAAAAGTAACAAAATATCTCAGTCGTTCGATTCGTCTCCTATGCACAAAGAGAGTTGATTTTACACACGTGGCGGAATCTCAATGGACGAGGTAACTTTCTTCCATGGGGTCGCATGCACTGGATCTGTAGGGGGGGGGGGACTTGATTCTTAGGTCTGTAGATAGGGAGATTTATTATTATTCTGTCAGATTTAATTTTTGTTCTATTTCTTTTCTGCCCTTTTTGGGTAACAAATTTGTATGAAAAAAAGATGGTTTCATTTTGGGTTACGCATCTTGTGGAAATTGTAAATGGGCTTACTATTCTCCTCATTAATACAAACAACACTAGGAAATATTTTCAATCTATTTCCTTCCTTTTTTTTTTTTTTTTTTTTTTTTTTTTTTTTTTCCCTCCCCTGGGCCTATTTATTTTCTCTAATTTTTATTATATTAGTGATCTTTGTATTCATATTTTTTTCTTACTAATCATATTTTAAACTCTAGAATTTGTTGCAATTACTTCTTAAAACAAACTTTAGAAGTGATTGATTGAGTTAAAAGTTCAACACCTAACCCCAACTTCAAGAAGTCATCAATAGGGAAGCCATTATTTTGTTTATCTCTACCGTAATTATTATTTTGAATTTCTTTGTTCTAAAAAAAACTTTCATAATTTAAATGAAAAAATAAAACAGAATATGATATTTAAAAGTCTTAAGTCATTTTTTTATTTTCTCGTTTTAATATTATATACTATAAAGTTAACAAATTCATAAATTTTGCAGAAAAACAAATAGGTCTCATATAATTACAAAATATTAAATAAATAAAAAATAACAAAAAACAAATTACGTACTTCCCCCTATGAAAGAATATGAGAAATGTTATTCTACTATGCAAATTGTGACAGATTTCCACAATCCACGATAAACAACATCTCTATATATGCCTATAAATTTTATAAGTGATTACAAAAAAAAAAAACGTTTTAATTCCTACTTTAATTCATTTATCTTCAACTTTCTTCTATTTTTGTTCAAATATTTTTAAAAGTCAAAATATTTATTTTGATATTTATACTAATTTTAAATAGTAATGATTTTTAGAAGTAAAAAACATTCATTTTGTTATTCCTACTTTTAAATAGTAATGATTTTGGTCCCTAATTGTAAACCCTAACACAATATCTATATATAACCAAAAGAAAAAAAAAAAAAAAGTAAATACACAACTATAACAATATTTTGAGAAATTTAATTAAGTCGAGTGTTGTAATAACTATTTAGGGCCGTTTGATTTTTAACATTTTTTTCACTTATAAACACTTATTTAAATATTTAGAAAGTCAATTCAAACCGGCTTCTAGTTTTCAAATATTAGTGTTTGAAAACACAGCTTTCGCCAAATGAGTTGGTTTATTTGCGATATCTACTTTTACGAAATTCCTTCAAAATTCAGGTAAAAAAACTTTTTATTTATGAAATTTTGCTACGAATTCAGATGTATGACCATTGAAGAAAACTAGTAGAGGCACAATTATTATTAATTTAAAATTAAAATGATTATTAAACGATATCTAAAATATCCTTTTGGTCTATGTCATTTGATGTTAGTTTCAATTTGACATTTAGATTTTGAAAATCAACACTTTTAACTTGTGATATTTAAATTTAGTATTGATTTGGTAATTAAAGTTGAAAGAATGACATACTTAGTTCTCATTTTCGAATTTAATTATTAATTGATCTAAAAGCTTAAAATTTGTTTTTAGAAATAGAATTGTTTGGTAGTTGATATAACAATAATGATGATTTTACAAATTACAATGTAGTAGAAGAGTTGGGTGAATTTGAATATATAAATTTAAGTAGGAACAAAGGAAGTAAATGTAAATGAAATAAGAGTAATTAGAAGATAGATTATTATTGAGAGGGTGAGGGGTTGTATGGTATGATTGGTTGTATGAAGAATAATTAATAATGGCCATAAAAATGTTATCTCTAAGATTAAGGGTTGGTGTCTGGGTGTGCTGTTTCTAGGGATCCTGTCCTCTGGCTTTCATTTTTATTTTAGCCTCATTCCACACCACACCCTTTTTCTTTTTCCTTTTATATATATATATATATATATATATATATATAAAAAAAAAAAAAAAAAAAAAAAACCCTGCCTGCTTTTGTCTCTTTCTATACCCAATATTTATGATTTTTCTACATTAATAATAATAATAATATTATTATTATTTTGTCAGCCTCTGCCCTTCCTGTTCGTGGTTCTTATTACCCACTCTATGGAAGGAGGAGGGAGTTTGCTTCTTCTTTTTTATTATTATTATTATTATTCTATTCTCTCTCACTGTTTTTATTTAATTTTAGGCAAAATATTAGAAAAGCAAAATCTTACGTCCATAAATCAAGTGATTTGTTTCAAGTGGCATAAGAGCAATTTAATGGCTTTTATCTTTTATCCATTTTGTATTCTCTCGTTGGAACTCAAAAGTGAGAAAATTGTGAGTGTTACAAAGTTTTCGAGATTCCTTTTTAAGTTTCATATACTAACTTTCTTTTTTGGTGGTTTTTAGTTGCGTTTGGCCTTTCCTATTTTAAGAGCTTTTGTGGGTAAATTGGTTTTTTTTTTTTTTTTTTTTTAAGGAAATTCTTATGTTTTTGTCTATGTTATTTTTCTTTTAATTTATTGGTTTTCTTTTTAATTATTTCTATAAAAATGTGTGTGCGTATGTTTTTTCATAACATGTAAAAAAATGTATATTTTAAAGTTAAGATTTTGAAATTTTTCCTCTATCAATTTTTTGAATTTAAAGTTGGTGTATTGTTAAAATTTTAAAATGTGAAGATGGTAAATATTCTTGAATAATAACTTGATTGGAATACAAATGACTGCATAATAAATAAACATCAATAAACCTAACAAAGGAAAACAACAGAAAAAGAAAATATAATTAAGCAATAATTTTCTTTAACACCCTCCTTCAAACTCAAGGTGGTAGACTTGAGTTTGTGAAGCAGTGAGAGAAACTGACGAAAACTAAAGAAAACATCCGAACCAAATCATGACATATCTGGGCTAGAAACAGAGACCATGAAAGACTTCTGAGCTGGAAACAGAGATCCACAAAGACTTCTGAGTTGGAGACAAATACCCACAAATCACATTTGGACTGGAAACAAAGACTCACGAATAATTTATGGACTGGAAACAGATATCTACATAGAGATATGAAACAGAACCCACGAACAGCCGATCAGAAAACAGGGCAGAGATCCACAAACACAGATCTGAAGACATAACAGGAACAACGACAGAGATCCACAAACGTAGATCTAGAAGCATAACAGAGACAGTGACAGAGATGGATGAACATGTCGGGAGTTGTGTAATGGCGACAGGATTTCGTAGATCTGCCTCCATCGACCGACCGTCAATGGAGACAAAGATCGAAAAGTGTAAAACCCTAGGACTTATGGCTTTGATACCATGTGAAGATTGTAAATATTCTTGAATAATAACTTGATTGGAATACAAAGAATTGCAGAATAGATAAACACCAATAAACCCAACAAAAGAAAATATAATTAAGCAATAATGTTATTTGACATTAATATATCTCTAAATCAACATTTATGACTCTAATTGCACCCCCACACAAGGTAGAGATGCTAAGAAATTGTTATCGACTTTTATAAGAAGTTAAATAATAGTCTCGTGACATCAAATAATCTAATTTTAGATGTAATTGAAACTTTTTATTATTATTATTATTATTAAGCTATACTTGAATTAACGTTCATATTCTTTAGTAAGTTCGAATTTTATTCAAATTTTCAAATGACTCAAACTAGAGCATTGTTTGATAGCGAGTGCATTTTTCTTTCGTTTCATAGTTAAATAATTTTTAGGAAGCCTAACAAATAAAAAGAACTTAATTGAGTATTAAATAAATTATTTTTTATTTCATTTGCCCAAAAAATAAATAACTTGTTTAATCAAACACATGGAAACACCAACAACTGATATTTTAAAAAGTCCATCTATACAGAACAAGTAAATAATTAAATAAAATCAACAGAAACCATGGGCTTAATCAACATCCATCCCAGTCAACTTTCCGCTTCTTATTTATAATTTTCATTTTAGCCTTTATAAACATACATATCCCGAATTACTTATATATAAAAATACACTATACTAATCAAATTCAACATTTTAACCACATAATACGCAATTAATATCGAAAAATGATTTCACATTTTTTTATTTACTTTCGCCAATAAATTTTATTTTATTAAAACCAATGCATGCTTTTTTTTTTTTTTTCTGTTACGGATAGTTCAACCAAAATAAAAAAAATGTGTAAAAGTTTAGTGGTACAAAATTAATTTATATATATTTTTTATTTGTGAAAAATTAAAAAGATTGGTATTTTACACATGGGTGTGGGTTGTTTTTTGATTTGGAATTAGAATTGAATAATAATAAAGAAAAGGGGAATTAAATGCAATAATAGTGGGTGCAATTATGTCATCAGTCATCCCCAGCTGTTGCTTTCCGGTTTCTTTTCATTGTCAATTATGAGTAGCTCACTTCCAATCTTCCAAACCCTAAATTCTGACCCATCTCTCTACCATACTATTATAATATATATATATATTCAAATTTGTCTCCAATATTTTAAACTTTTAAAGGAAATTACTTTTTTACTCCATTAATTTTGAAGCGAGTTTTCATCTCACCCCTAAATTTTAAAATATTTACAATTATAACACATATATTTTTTTTTACAGTTTGGAGTTTTTTACAAAATATATATATATATAGTTACATTTTTACTTGAAAAATGCATACACCATAATTATTTTATATTCAATTAACTAAAAATTAACACCAAAAGTGAACATTGGTGAAAATTTAGAGATAAATGTAAAATACTAAAATTTAAAGACCAAACAAAAATTAAACTCAAAACTCAATAATAAACAAATGTAACATTTTAAAATATAAATACTAAATAAAAGAAGAAAAAAATATAATATTTTGAAATCGAGAAACTAAATTTTTTTTTTCCTTCAAAACATTTATATTAAAACCTAATAAAAATAAAATTTGAGGTGTATCAATTTTGGAGTTTAAAGATTTGAATGGATTTTTTCTTCTTGAAATTCAAGGCAAATTGTTACTTTATTCGAGAGTATTTGTAATCATTAAAATTCAATAAATTAAATTAATTCCACTGTTATTTATTTTATTTTATTTTATTTGTTGATAAGCACTATTTTATTTATTTGATCAAATTTTTATACGAATAGTTGTTTTAATTAAAAACCAAATTAACTTTACTTCTTAAAAGAGATCATTATACTTTGTTATTTTTAATGGTCAAGATTATGAAGCGGAGTTAAACTATTTTTTTAATGAAATTTAAATATTAATAATTTATAATGATTGAATTATTCAAATGTAGATAAATTGCATACACTCACTGCTGGTAGTTGTTTGGGATGAAGAAATGGGCTTATAAAGATGGGTTTACGAAGCCCATTCCAAAATTTGATACTAATTATAATCACCACCCTTCATACTAATTATTAGTTAAGCCAGCCCCTACAACTTTTAATTTTTGCCCTCGAGGACAGTTTCATTAAAAATAATAACAATAATTTTGATCTCTTTGTGGTCCTTATGAACACAGAATCTTAAATAAATTTATAAATGTGATGAAACTTTTTTGAAAATGTTATATTTATAAGTTAGATTAACAAACTAGTTGTTAGAATATTTAGGTATGATGTAATCATCATTATTAATGAAGGTGATTCGTAATGATAAGATGACACACGTGAAAGGCATTAATAATAGAACAGTAATAGGTGCACATGCATAACCTAATTAACTAATTTTCCTCCACATTTCTCACCACATTTTAAATGGGATTTCTCCTCCAAATAATCTAAATACTGCTTGATTAATAATTTGGAAATGTACAAATCGATAATGAAGTTGATCTATAAATAATGCGGATGGCCCGACTACACACTTTCGTTTTTCTAATCGGGTGACATCTACTTGCAATGTCTTTTTGGAAGCTGAACAACGATGCTACTTAGGATCTTATCTCTAAGATGGAAAACCTTGATTGGATGCTTCAGGATCATTCGGGTCGTGTTCATGATCAAAGTTCGTTCCTAGACACCGTGAAGTTAAGATTCTTGAAGCAATGGCAATTTTGTCTTGGGATGGAAAGCAATTCTCAAATCCTTAATTGAAATCTCTTGGTTAAATTTGATTATTTGGAGGTGATCAATTTTCTAAACAACGTTGTGGTCGATATCTCTGACGTCTCGTTCTTTATCAAGGAGGCCAAGACTTGGGGTAGTGTTCCAGAAGTTGTCTCTTTCTCTCATATTTGTCGATGTCAAAATGTTCGGGCATACTCTATTGCGACTAAGGCTTTAGAGGATCGTGAGTCTTTTCTTCTCACTACTCCTTATCCCGAGTAGTTTTTTATTATTGTGTGCGTGATGTAATATGCTAATTTGTTTAATTTTTGTTAGCTTGTATCGTGCTAAAAAAGAAGTCAATTAAAGAAATTGTACCATAAAAATGATAATACTAAAACAGACAAAATGTATAAAGTAATATCAAAATTCCACTTTTTTTTTTCTTCTTCCGTGTAGTCAAAGATATAACAGTCATAATTAGTTTAATCATACTCAAATTGGTAACATATAAATTTACTTTAAACTTTTATTATCGACGTTGAGATAAGAGGTTTAATTCCCTCGTTTACATGTTGTCATAAGAAAAAAGAACTTCAAATATATATTCAATTCCCCCGTTCACAAAAAGTTCGGATGGAAGCCAAATAGGTTTTATTGTACATATGAATATTGGTGTTTTAAAAGTATCAATAAAATAAATTAGGTTAAAGTATCATTTTGGTTTATGCAATTTGAAAAAGGTTAAATTTTAGTCAACGGTACTTTTAATAAATTTTAATTTTTTTTAAAAAAAGTGAATAGTCATTTTTTTTTTTAAACTAGAAGTTAAAGATTTAAATTTAAATATCTCCAAATAACGAGACCAAAATATTAATTCGAACATAAATTTTGGGACAACAATACCATTAAAATGGTTTTATTTGTTTCATTTTAGTTTATTTAAATACTTTTAAATGTTAAATTTGAGGATAATTATTTTAAATGACAAAATTGTTAGAAATATTTTTAAATATAGCAAAATGTGACGGTCTATCTATAACTAAATTAGTGTCACTTATAGAGAGTGATAGGAAACAAGTTCACTCATTTTGTTATATTTAAAAACAACACAATATTTTATTATTTATTGACTTAAAATTAGGTGTTGCATTGCACTTGCAATTAGCTTATGGTTGATTTTTTTTCCAAACAAAAAGTTATGCCATTAAAAATACGAAACTCAAAATTATAAAAAGTTATTTTAATGCTTCCAATATCACCCATTCACGAATCTCCATTTCTTCCTCTCCAATTATCACCCATTCACGAATCTCCATTTCTTCCTCTTTCCCTCTTCAGAAAATGGCGACCCGACATCTTCTATTGAACTTTGATGAAGGCTTGAAGCAGGGAAAGAACAGAGTTTAACAAGAACAACTGAGTTGACTAAGTTGCATCGCCATTGACAACAATGGCCAGAAGAAGAAGAAAGAAAATCAATGGGTCTTTTCGAAATTCTAATTCCCAAAATGTGTGGCTAAGATTTTTCGGCCTTATCATCAATCACAATTTAGTTCCACATAAATCCAATCCCTAAAACTTTCCTTTCCAATCCTCTCTGTGTTCGTCTTCCATGGATACTTTAACAACAACCTCTGTTTCAACTCTCAGAGTTCCATCAACCCTAACTTCATCTCGCGACCTTCTCCACCTCAAGAATCCCACCGCTCATCTCCCTCATCGCTCCCCTTCTCGTACATCCAACTCAATCTCAAAACCCCCTAATTTTCTCTCCACTCACAAAACCCTAAATCCCCTCCCGTTTTCCTCCTCCCCCCGCCGCTCCTCTTCTCCGCTCCTCCACCGCCGCCCCGCCGCAGGATACGCCGCCGCACTCGTCGACGCATCTCAATCCACCGGAGCGATTCACTCAGTGGCGAAGGACGTCGGGAGATTCTCGAAGCTGCTGAGAGGGAAGCGAATCGGAGGGATTTTGAACGACCCGTTGGTCGGGGAGGAGGAGAAAGGGCGACTGGTGAGGGAAATTTCAGTGAAGGAAGGGTTTGAGAGGCAGGTGGTGAGGTTGACGAAGTTGCTGATTGAGAAGAAGAAACTGGTGCTTTTTTGACAGGGGGTTGAGCGAATTCGAGAGGATTTATGATGAGCTTTGTGGAACTGAAGTGGTGATGGTTTCTTCGAGCAAGAAGATGAAGGAAGAGGAGTTGTTTGAGATTGGGAAGAATGTGCAGAGGTTGAGTGGGGCTGTGAAAGTGAAGGTCAGAAGCTTCGTTCATGGCGGATTAAGGGCGTAAATACAATTTGTTGGCTATGGCTATGACGTTTGTAACTCATATGAACCATTACAATTTACAAAGATTTCAAAATGCTGTTATTCAAACAGAATTGTTCAATTAAAGTTCATAGGTACAATCATCACTCATAACATCAAATGATAGACGATACGGCAATTTTGATTGTGTAATTCAAATAGTTGAAATTCTTGCAACAAGATTTTTAGCTTTTTATTTTAGGAAATTTTTTAAAATAAAAAAATAAGGAAACTATTTACCTAAAATAGCAAAAGTTTTAGATAGTTGTGATCTGTCTATCATAGAAATGATAGAAATCTATCACAGATAGATGCGAATAGAAGTCTATCCATATCTATTCGTTATTTTTTTTAAAAATAATTTGATATTTTTTCTATAGGTAAATTTTTTTCTTTATTTTATTGAATCTTAAATAAGTAATTTTATAATTTAGAGTTAATATATTATACAAATCATGTAATATTGTAAAACTACATTTAATATATTATAAATAATGTAATATTGTAATCACAATAATATCTTCATAGTGTAGCTAATACCAATTTATATTCTAACCTAATACCAATTTATAGTTAATATATTGGGCCTTCTTCCACTTAAAGCCCAATCTATCTCATCCTTCTCAAAAATTTAAATCCCCGAAGTACCCTTTTGGCAGTCTTAACGGTGAAATCTTTGTTGATGAAAGTCTTCCATGGGAAAGTCAGACAATCAGACGGTCTAAAAATAACAGCATCAACAGTAGCGCTCTTCTTTCGCTGTTTAAAATGAATCGAATTGCGTCATTATTCATTAGGGCTTCGTGAAAAAGACCCAGCCTTTCTCTTCCTCTCTCCTAGGGTTTCTCTGCTCTGTTCGAATCCGAGAATCTGCGAGGTTTGTTCTCTTTAAATCCTTTGATAATTGATCCATGCCGTTCTATGTTTCTTCATATGCTACTTGGTCGTTTTATTTTTGGTTTCTGGTCAAACCCCGAAACTAAGTTCTTCGTTTGTGCTTTTTTCCTTTCCTCCCTCTAATCCCATTTACCTCTTATGGTCTGATTGGAAAGAAAATAGCTTCAATCATGTCGATGAATTTGTAGATCATTTTGTTTTATGGAGAAAGCTGTTATTTTTTTCACACGTCATTTTATTAATGTTCGAACTTATTGGCTTCGCTTTGTTTCTACAGTGCGATTATTAGTAGCAACGATGAGGCCGATATTTGTTGGAAACTTTGGGTATGACACCCGGCAATCTGAGCTGGAGCGTTTATTCGCCAAATATGGGAGAGTTGAAAGGATCGACATGAAATCTGGTATGTTCCAATTTCTTTGTTCTAGTATGCAATGCCATTTTTAACGAACATGTTATAAAATTGGTCATAACTTGTGCTGATTATATTGTACGAAGGATCCCTTTTTGTGGTCAGCTTCGAGCAAATTGATTATGTTGAATATTGCTCTTAAAACCTTTTTTGGGTATTGCCAATGGTGTAATGAGTGGGTTGCAATGCTTGCTTAATTTATTTTTTGTTCAATGTGAAATTGTATCAAGATAATAGATTGTACCAAAAGGATCATCTTCATTTTGGTTAAGTTCATACGCATTGGACGGTGCATTTTGGATTATTGGTGTATGTTTTAATTTAAAATCTTTGATGTGCCCTAAGAATCATACTCCTCTTGTTGTGTGTCGAGTGTGGTAGGCTCACAAGTGTCTGTATGTATGCATTGATGGATGACACTTTGGTGTTGGTTTTACTTAGTATTGGCAAGTAGTATTCCTACTTTTAAGCTTCCTAGTTTGGAATTTTTTTTGTTACATGTGGACTTTTGTACTTTGATTTCATCATTCGAATCATCTTACCTTTTCCTTGTTAACTGACCTTGTTTACTCTGGGTATGAGTTTTTAATGATGTTTATTTTCTGGAAAATTTCCTTGGCCCTCACCCACCTTGCCTAACATCCTTGGTCCTGCAAAGTTATATTTCAAATAATGATTTTGGACATTTTTGGGTATAGGGGCTTACTGAATTATGGTATCTTAGTAAGAGGCTGCTCCACTGATACTAACATTAAGTGTTAAAGTAATATCACTTTTTTTTTATCCAATAATACTAAAATTGATGTTTTTTAAATAATAAAATCCAGTTCAGTGACATGGATGCATAGCTATTATGCTATGAATGACATCCAGTGGTCCATTTTTCTGATGAAAACTTAATGGCAGGCACAATTGCTATTTTTATGGGGAAAACCTCCATATAAGATGTTTCTTTTGACGCAGGAATTTCTTCTAAGGAAAATGAGCCAAGCTCCTATCTGGGCTCACCACCATGACACCATCTGTGCATAAAAATTAATTTGGAAGGAAACTTCCTGCTTGACTGCTTAGCTTCACCTACAGATAGCATCATCCTGATTTTTCTTCAATCAATCATCAATCATCATTCATCTACCTCATCACTTAAGTTGCAATACACCAGAATCGTCTTAATGGATTGATCTTTATCTCATGCCTCATCAATTAAGTTGCAATTCATCAGAATCGTGTTTATGGATTGATCTTTTTCTCACTTGCTAGCTTCACCAATGATCATAGGACATCACTGAAATCTGATCATGCCTTCCATATGATAATAGTGGCTGAATGAAATCTGTCATGCCATGCCTTCTATTTCTGAACTCGTGCTGTGTGAAAGGCGAAGGATAGTTGAAATTTTGGATTAAAACCTTTAGTAGGCAACCATCTTAGTCCATCATGCAACGTCTCTACCGCTATATGTGCATCAGTCCTCCCGTATTTGCAGGTGTTGTATTTTTTATAGTTTATCCTAGGGAAAGAAATCACAAGGCTGAGTGACAATACCTGCTAAATGGATGATGCTTCAATAGCTTACCAGTTTTGTATATCTAATTGTTATTATTTGGCAGGTTTTGCCTTTGTTTACTTTGAAGATGAGAGGGATGCTGAAGATGCCATTCGGGGACTTGATAACTTGCCATTTGGTTATGATAGACGCAGATTGTCTGTGGAATGGGCTAGGGTAGACCTCTCTCACTACCTTCTTCTTTCCCTCCTTGTCCTTCCTTTTGGGTTTATGCATTTTAGAAGCTGGTTTATTTCATGTTCTGAAGATGGGCCATTTTATTCTAACTTATGGTTTGGATGGATAAGGGTGAACGAGGTCGTCATCGTGATGGGTCCAAGTCAATGGCAAATCAGAGGCCAACAAAAACCCTGTTTGTGATCAATTTTGACCCGATTCGGACAAGAGTTCGTGATATTGAAAGACACTTTGAACCTTATGGGAAGGTGCTCAATGTTCGCATTAGAAGGAACTTTGCATTTGTACAATTTGAGACGCAGGAGGATGCAACTAAAGCCCTTGAGTGTACTCACATGAGGTAAGCCGGGTTCTGATTCTCCTGCATGCTTTCTCTTTTCATTTGGTGTATTTATTTTCTTCTCTCTTATGGACGTGAAGTATTGTATTGTGCCTTGCAATTTTGCAGCAAAATATTAGACAGGGTTGTGTCAGTTGAATATGCTTTGAGGGATGACGGTGAGAGGGGTGATCCTTTTGATGAAAGCCCTCGAAGAGCAGGTTATGGGCGACCAGGGGATAGTCCCTACCGGAGGTCACCTAGTCCTGTGTTTCGCCGTCGGCCAAGTCCGGACTATGGGCGAGCTCGTAGCCCTGCTTATGATAGGTATAATGGGCCTTATGAACGACGTAGGAGTCCTGATTATGGTAGGAACCGAAGCCCTGAATATGGTGGTAGATTTCGCAGGTAATAATCTTTGTTCTTTGATAGTTGGCACAGTCTGCATTTAGCTCATAGTTCAAGCTAACCGCGGTTTTCCTCATGCCTTTGTTGACAGTCGTTCACCCATTCGGAGGTCAAGAACCTGAAGGAAAATCTGTTGATGAATTTTCAGTAGTTACATTCATAGGTTTAGGTCTGTGGAGTGTGTTAAGAGATAGTGACAAGTTCTTGTACAACCCTCGTATTTGACTATTTTAACTATTGTTGGTAGATTTGGGATTATGAAGAAAACACGGTTTTGTTTCAAGGCTATCTTGTCTTCACAATTGTTCACTTAGCAACGATCCAGCTTCCTTGCGCTTGAAATGTTCAAATGTTAATTCATGTTTAATTACACAACATTGAAACAGGTTGATCTTGGTTGATGTATCTGCATTCAATTCTTAAAAAAAAAAGTAATTTATTGTTTATACTTTTTATACTCAAATTTCATATAATTGAAATTGACTTTCAATTATCTAAAATATGTAATCCAAAGTATTTTAACACACTCTCATCACTAGATAAAATCATCTCACTCTCATCACTAGAGTATTTTAACATATTTTCATCACTCTGATGCATCTAATAAATTTTGGATTGAACTCTTAAATAAAGTTATTGTAAATTGAGTGAACAATTAAGAAGAGAAAAATGTTTGGAAGGAGCAAGTGTAAAAAAGTGATTGAAGAAGAAAAGGGGGAAATAAAGAGTAAGGCAGTTAGGAAGAAGCATTTGTGATCTTGAACTTCTCCAAAACCACTTTGCCTTCTTTGTACTTCTGTGAATCATCATAAGCCTTGATGTATTTCCAACCCAAGATTTGTCCACACTCACAACAAAACAAATCACAAACTATATATCTTCCACTTATTAACATCTTCTCCTGTTGAATTCCTTCTCTTACATTCTTTGCTTCATAGAACAAGAACGCTCTTCCTCTCACTGACTACACAATTAAACACAAATCAAACCCACTTCTAAATTTCATTAAACACATTCAATTTAATCCCCCCAAACAAAAAAACTCAATTTCAATTTCAATTTCAATGGCGGCACTCACCTGAAACCCTTTTGAAATTATGTCATCATGTCTTGACACTTGATTTCTGCAATTCTGGCAACTGTAAAGCCGTTCTCTGATCAAATCCGCCATTGATGGATATGCCTCACCTTCTTTCTTTTTCTTTCTTTCTCTCTAAACAAAAACCACTCACTTATTAGAAAAGCAACCAACACTCAGAAAGCTATGTAAAGTTGTTCCTTTTAAACGATCAACTTTTGCCAATTGGTGCCGATCATTCAGGGATTTTCTTAACAATAATTATTTCACTATTTCAGAAAAATAATCTCTCTCTCTCTCTCTCTCTCTTTTTTTTTTTTTTTTTTTTTTTTTTTTTTTTTTTTTTTTTTTTTTTTCAATCAAGAAAATGGGTTTGGTTCTTAGATATGATTTTCAATGAAAAGTTGTTGCTTTTAAATATTGTTCAAATCAAATCAAATCAAAGAGGTTCAAATTTATATATATATATATATTATAATATCTTTTCTTACTTCTAAATCCGAACTAAACTATTTGAGAGGGACTTTTCAACTTCCGCAAGATAAGTGTGGACAAAAGGTTCACAAGTTGTCCCTTTATTTTATTTTACTTTATTTTTTTATTTTTCCCAAAGAGTTAATCTAGTTTTGAATATCCAAGATAATGACATTTTGAGATTAAGCTAATCATCAAATAATACGAGTGCATAAATGCCTATTCCCTGTTATTTACTAAAAATTTATCTACCAAATTATGGGTCCGTCTTACGCGATAAAATTGGAAAAATTGAAAATTCCTAATGGGTTTCGTATGAATTAAAATTTGATTTTCTGCTAAAAATATCAGCAAATATTAGGTTAAGTTACAGGCTACTCCCTACATAACTTATGTCTCTTAGGCTGTGCATTAACTTGTTTAGAAATCGCGAGTCTATCTGAACCCATTAGACACATAAGTGAAAGTTTAAAAAGTTTCGATATTTTTAAAGTTGAGAGATTTAAGAAACAGAAAACTGAAGCTGGATATTTTGAAAGTTAGTCAATAAATAATAATAGTCCCGACTGTTCAGTGAAAGGCTGCTCTGGAATCAAAATTCTTCTGTTATGCATCGAATGAAGAGTTAGAAGTTGGGAAACAAAAAGAAATGAGTGAAAATCAGTTCATTTTTTATAGAATGGGTTGCACAGAGTTCAACTCCACAAGTACAAAAAGAATCCATTTTCTGGACAGCGACTTCTAAGAAAACGAGACGCTCCCAGCAAAGAGATTCAAACTTTTACAGTATCATGATGTCCCTCTCTGATGCTTCATCATCAAGAGAGGGAGTTCACAAAACTAAAAGAAAAAACCAACACAAAATCAGAAAAAAAAAAAAAAAAATGGAGGTAATATATACTTGCACTCAATGAATCAGTTTCTTCTTTGCAATCCATCTCTTTCTGGTGGCCTCTAGTGCCTCCTCTCTCATTCGTGATAGCTCGTCAAACAGTTGCCGATAATGTCTCTCGATAGCGTTGATTTCCATCTTGAGTTCAGCATCGAGATCCTTGTCTGCAAATGATAACGAAGAACAACTGCTTGTCAAGCTCATCACATTAGACGCTTCACTTGGAGCAGGCAATGACACCACCGAGTTCTTCACAAAATAATCCATGGGAGTGAAGATTCCAACATCACTAACATTTCTTTGCAATTTGTCTTCAACATATGATGAACCGTGGGGCTCTAGTTCCGCAATCGACCAGCTCGAGCCTTTCGAACTTCCATCAATATTCGAACAATCAAACACCTTAGCACTTTTGGTAGAGCAATCTTCAACTAACTCCGACGCAAATGAAGCGTGTGAATTCGAGTCCTCAAAATTAGCCAAACTGGGAGAAGAAGGGCAAGTATCAAAAATGTGATTACTGGGAATATCATCAGCCCAGCCATCTCGCTCAGATTGCAGACAATCCTTTTGGGTACTAGACGCTAACCCAGAGGAAATGTCTTGTTCGACCAACCCATCATGAATCCCAGCTAACATTGAACCCCATGGAGATCCAATAGACGATTTCGCACTTTTAAGGATGGGGGGCCCGCCGCAAAGACTCGATTCTCCATTTGAGGAATTAGCAGACAAGGGCTTCCAACCAGGTATAAGCTTTGTTATCAAAAAATCAATAAATTCAGCTATGAAATCCACATCATGATTTATCAACTCCAATTGTTCAGCCATTTCAGCTGCTACTGATAGTGCAGTATCAGAATCGAGAAAAAACGTAAAATGTATATTCCTCACTCGACCTGCACGTTAAAGTGTAGTTTTTTTTTTTTTTTTGGGGGGGGGGGGTGTTAAGAAACTGGCTTTCATTGAGAAAAAAAATTGAAAGATTGTACAAGAGCCTACAATAAAACAAGCCTACAAAAAGAGTTCTCAACTCCAGCAAGTTAAAAATGTAATGTAAATCATGTTGATAATGAGAAAGGAACAAAAACCAATCACATAGAAAAAGGGACAAGGCGAGTCTATAAGTTAAGCTTACCATTTGAGTCTGCAATACGCAAGGTTAGTGCCACGGAGTTGTCGTCATTCTTATTTCCACGTAACCTGAACTCGTTGTTCTTATTCATTGTCTGGAATTCCACGACTGGAAAGCGTGAACTCCCACTATTGCTTTCAGCACAAGTGCTTAAAGAATGTTGTTTGTGGTCAATGTCAATGTCCATGGAAATAGGTCCACTCTTTGGCAAATTTATTGATTTAGGAACCTGGATGGGTAGCTGTAGGGGATTGCGCGCTGATTCCTTTGGGTTCTCAACTTGAAGGAATGAATCTTTAAGAAGTTCTTTTGCAGACAACCTCTCATGCGCTGGAACCAAACATTTATTGATAAACTCCATGGTCTGTGGATCACCCACCTTAGCAAGGGAAGCAGGTTTAATACCCTGATTTAAGACAGAAGTCAGTATTGACATTATGGTCAGAAAAGACAGTTAATTTGTGGCATGACGATGAAGTGATGATTGTTTCGCTTACAGATGTAACTTTCCTAAAGATCTGGGCAGGATTTTTACATTCATTATATGGATACTCAAAGGTAACCATCTCCAGCATGCACATCCCGAAAGAATATACATCAACAAGCTCATTGTACTCCTCTTCATAAAGCTCAGGAGCCATGAACTCAGGAGTTCCTTGAATAAAGGAAAAAGAATTTCAATACTTATTTCTCATTTTGTGTTTTTATTTAAATTAAGACGACAAGTGATACATAATTTATTACCATACCAATTACACTTCGAGCGGTAGGCTGCTGCATAACGATTGCTAGTCCAAGATCTCCAATTTTAACTTCTCCATGATTTCCATTAATAAAAATGTTATCACCTTTCAAATCTCTATGAATAATGGGAGGATCATGACTGTGAAGATAGACCAACCCTCGGAGAACCTGGCGTGCCCAATTCTTTATGGCCTTCATATCAACATTTTTATGCTTTTTACGGTATCTGATAGCCAAAAGGTAAGCAATTAAGTAAGCAGAAAATATGTCTGAACCATAAAAATACTAAATATATAACCCTCGGACTGAAAACATACTGCCTCAAACTCCCAGATGTGAAGAGCTCAGTGATCATGTTGACTGTTTTCTTCTTATCATCCACCCAAGAATTGAAGAACTTGATAATATTCTCATGTTTTAATGATTTAAGTAGATGTACTTCGGAGTACAACTTTTCTAAATCCTCAGGTGACTGTAAGAACCCATCAATCCTAACTTGGTTCCAGGCAACTTCAATTCCATCCACTTCGTCGAATGCCTTGTAACTGAATACAGGGGAAAAAGAAAATAGAAATTCTTAGAAACCAGCAAAAGAATCCTTCATACAGTCTTCTCTACTAAAGCAAATACATTTCACAAGACATCCGAAAAAACAGTAAGAGGAGAGAGTGATCAAGTCTTAGAACCATACACTGTCTTGAAAGCGCCCCTTCCCAGGATTTCATCGTACTGTTGTCCACAGACGAGGGAAAAGAATGAATACATAAATTTAAATAAATAAATGAAGAAAACCAAGGTGCAAACCAGAAGCAGGAGAAACTATTCGAAGAGGCTGCGACAACGTAGCTGACAATTTTTCACCGTTGGAGGGATGAAAAAGTACTAAAGCACTTTGAACTTGTATCTAGTGGTTGTTAAGAGCAAGCAGATTTTTGAATCTAGATCCAATGGTATTAAATTGCGCCACATTAAGACATAACCAGTAACCACACAACTTGTCCTCATTGTCAATGGAAGTAAAAGATTTAATACACAAACTCAACAATTCAAAAGAAAATACAAATCTGGGTTACATTTATATTGTCCTGAAGTGAAACCTTGCATTCCAAGGCATATATATATTGAATTGTTTTTTTTTATTGGGGAGGAAAATATTCTAACAGGAATGATCTCGAGACAAATGAATGTTAAGATAACTCAATGTAGCAGGATATCGAACAATGAGTCAATAAAACAAGATCCCAAGAACATAGCCATGTGCATCGAAGTTCAAAATTGAAAAATGCAGGGTAAAAAACTTGTTACTCATCAATAAAAAAACTCAGCTATCCAAAATTCAAATATAGAATGAAACAAATATTATAAGCAATTAAAATAAATTCCAGCATTCAGTATTATACCCGAACGTATCGACCGGTAGGATCTTTCTCAGCAGCAGTATCAGGAGACTCCATACTTCCAAATAACGCACTATTTGGATCAGCTAGGCACTCATTTTTGCTAGAAAAAGCATGTCGCTACCAGGAAGAGAAGGATTGAAAGAAAACGAAAGGGGGAAAAGAAAAGACGACAGAGAGAAAAAAAAAAAAAGACAAGACAAAATTTGCAGAAGTCAAATTGGTCAGTCTAAGAAATTAGAGCAATCGTCGTCGGTGAACCCAGATCGGAATTCGACAACGACGATGCTCGGAAAAGGCTTCGGAGGCAATGCAAAAAGAATCGAATGCCGATTGCAAGCGAAATCGGCATTCCATAACAAAGGGCAATGGCGGTGAATGGTTATAGAAGTGGCAGGCCCTGTTTCCATACCATACACAACTTCCACTGAATCCTAAAGCACGACACAATTCTCGAACACCATTTTGATCAGATGAATACAAAACTAAAAATGAAGGCATAAAACTGGAAAAAAAAAAAAAAAAAAAAAAAAAAAAGTTTGGTTGCGATTTGAAAGAGGAAAAAAGACGATGGAAAAGGGAAATGAAAATCGAATATGGATTGTGAATAAAATTTGCAGAACTTTAAAAACTTAGCGAAATTGAAGGCCAAAACCAACACTTGTTTGGTTGGAAGGAAACCCCAATATCAACTCATTAAAATTACTCTCCAAATATCAATATTAATGCAACCATTTTTGGAAATTACCTTCAAACTATATATGTTTGCTAATTGATTTTTGTTTTTGTAATTGTTTTTAGTTTTTCATTTTTTTTAAAAAAAAATTGTTTTCTATAAAATAATAACAAACATTTTACACATATATATTGTATGAGCAACTAGTTATCTATAAGATATCAGTCTATAATCCGACATTGCCTTGATAAGTTTTTGCAAAGCTTTCATTATCCACAATATATTCTCATCGATTTCACTACCAACAACAATGTAATTGAAAGAGATGAGAGAGGAGAATGGTTTGATGTACATATTCAACCAATCTTGCCGTGCTCACTTGTTTGTTGCCATGTCTTTCAGCATTCTGTTGGGTATATCCAAGGAGACTTGAGTTTCAAGCTTGTAAAGGCTTTCAGGACTTCGATGTCCGGATGAGACAATCGAATATGACTCATGTTGTAATTTCAACCCACTACAAAAAAAAAAAAAAAAAAAAAAAGTCTTAATCGTAAGGTCATTGTCAACACCAAAATAGACACCCACAAAGACTTTGGAAAATACCTAATGACTTTGTGGATGCCTATTTTGGTTCGACAATCACCCTTACGAATAAGACTTTTTTTTTAGTGTGCTAAAATTATTTATTTAATTAGTTTTAGTTAATATTTATTGTAAAAATATTCATTTATTTTACTATTACTAGAATTTTAAAAAAATAGAATAATAAGGGAAAGTATTTACACAAAATAGTAAAATTTTTAGATAGTTGTGATACATGCCGATTGAAATCTATCAAAGTCTATCAGTTATAGAAATGATAGAAGTCTATCATTGATATATGATGATAAAAGTCTATCAATATCTATTAGTATTTTTTTTTTTTTTTTTGTAAATAATTTGACATTTTTTCTATTGTCAATTTTTCATTACTTTAGTGTATGTGTTTGTTATAAATTTAATGGAGACATATAATTTTTTACCATTTGGATTTGTTTGAATTTTTATCCTATATTTTATAATAGAAAATAGTATTGTTTTTTTTCTTTATTTTTTTTTCTTTTTCTTCTCCTTTCATCCTTCCATGGTGAATTTTGATCGTATATATTTCTTTTTATTATATTTCTTTTACTACTCTTTCCTCTCCCGCTTCATTTCTCCCTTTTCCACGTTTATATACAATTAAACTCTAGCTAAAAATAAACTTGTTTATTTAGTTATACAAATAACCTTTATATAGAAGATATATTTTTTTAAAATGTCTTTTAACTTTTTCATATATTACAAATATGTTCAAACATGAACATTCAAAAAAAAAAAAAAAAAGAGGACAATTTACATAAATACCTCATTGATTCAAAATTAGCAATTAATTTAAAAAGGGAAACAAATATATTTTTTTGTTGTAATATTTTTTATTTACATTTTTTGTTGTAATGATATAAACTTGAAGTATATATTATTTAAGAAGAATTAGAGAGTTTATATTACCACTTGTATAATATCTATTACAATTGTTTTAAGTTTTCGCATTACAAAATGGTCTAATTTCTTCCTATTATATACATTGTTATAAGTTATATGTTATATTGATTGTGATTATCACAAATAACATTTTAATATATACTTGTTGTATCTATTTTCTATGTTGGTATATAATGTAGATGATTGAAAATATGGTTATCCAATTTGTTTTATCATGTGCTATTATATTTACATTACAAAAAGTCAATATTGCAAATTAAAGCAAATAATCCAACTTGGGTTAATAACACAGAAACTGGACAAGCACTAAAGAAACCACATAATTATCCCTCTTATTTTAGTGACCTCTATTTAGCATTCGTAAATGATTTAAATTATTACTTATATAAATGTAAATAATTATATAAATTAAACATGAGTGTATATGTATATGAAGTATATATATAAGAAACAATTAGATATGAAAATTAAATGCAAGGGTATATAAGTGAATAACTGATTCTTATGTCCTTATATTTTCAAATGCAAGGTATTCAGAAAATCATAAAACCGAAAATGAATAAAAAAATAAAGAAAGAAAATTTGACATTGGCATTCAAGAAACGTAAATGAGCAAAGGGGAAAAAAAGAAAATGGAAGGAAAAAAAAATCTGTAAAATCGTTGCTGGAAAAACAAAAAAGAAGAATTTTTTTTTTTCCCATTTAATACCAAAATAAAAATAGAATCAAGAATATATATTTCATTAACGAGAAACGATTTTTATGAAGGAAAAAAAAAAGAATTTAAATTATATTAGATGGAAGCTATTATATTGTATTTTGGTAGAAACATTCTAATAAATACTTAAAATACTACCAATAATACGAAAGATTATATTTGACAAATTTGAAATTATAACATAAAATCTATTTCATTTAACACAATTTTTTAAAATTAATTTGTTTTTTTTAGGACATTTAACTAATTTGTTACTAAGCTATAATAACATGTAACTCGTGTATGCCCTCGAAAGAAAAGTTTGTACTGTTTTTTTTTTAAAAAAAAAATGTTAAATTACAAATTTGGTCCCTTATGGTTTAGGAAAAGTTAAAATTTAGTTCGATGAGTTTAAAAACTTCATAAAGTAGAATAAATATATTATTTTAGAGTGATAATATTATCAAATATAAAGAAAGAATACGAGCTAAATAGAATAATTTAAAACATAATAAAACTAAATAAGGATACCTAGCGAAGAAAATTATGTTAGCTACTTTGAAGGGGACTACCAGTTTGCTACTTTACTTTCATGTTCTTTTTTATTTATTTTTTAATTAAAAAAAGAAAGCTACTTAGTTTAAGCTTTAATTTACGAAAACTAAAAAAATTAAAAGAACAAATTATCAGAAAAATACTGAAACACAGAGAGGTATAGGGAGGATTCGTTAATTCATATAATTGCAGTCAAAATTTGGGATAAGGATACAATTTTAGGGCAACACTAACATTAACATTAAAATGAGTTAATTTTCCCAATCATAGTACATGGTAGATGTTCTCGTTTCCAATGTTCCTTCTAGTGATGAGCTCCATCAAAATGATCTTAACAAAGGCGAAAATATCCACCTTCGTGCTCACTCTTTCGGTTAGTATTAAGAAAAATATTGAATAAACTAATTAAAAGGAAAATAGCAATAGTCATAATAATAAAAATAAATAAATTCAATTATTTACCTGCATATTCAAGAGTTACATAGCTAGAAGTTACATACACTTGTGTCTCCATGGAGTATTGCTCTTCTGGTGCATTTTTTACTAAGTCAAAGTCAAATACTTTGCCTCTCATGTCATTGTCCAATAGTATGTTGGAAGACATCAAATCTCTATGGATTAATCTTTGTTGAGTAAGACTGTGCAAGTATTGTACTCCTCTTCACACGTTCAAATCAATATTATTTTTTTGCTCTCATGTAAAAGGAGAATGTTCATGTTGTTTATACTCAAGCAAGTGTTGAATATGGTTCCTTAAAGCATGTACTCATACACTAGAAATTTATCATCATCATTTATATTAAAAAGTTAAAAGAGTATCTAATCCTTTTAAAAATATCCATCTCGATTTGAAATTCATTTAACTCTCTTGCCTCAATTGCCCTAAGTCCATTTTGTTAACATCAATTCCCATCAAGCAAATCTCCCATATTATTATATATAAATATAAATTCTCATTTTCTTATTATTTTATTTTCGTTAAAATTATTTACAATATGTGTAGAACTCGTGGTGAATATAAATTTTCATTTCGAGTAAACCAACAATAATGAAAATAATAAAAAATATAATCTTTGTTGGTAAAAGCAACCCACCTTACATAAAAGTGAGTAAAGAGTTGATTTTACCATCAAAGATTATGATTTTTATTATTTTCATTATTGTTGGTTTACTCGAGATTGAAAATTTCTATTTAACATAAGTTGTACTCATATTGTAAATAACTTTAACGAAAATAAAATAATAAAAAAGAAGAATTTGTAGAATTTATATTTATTTACAATATATGAGATTTGCCTAATAAAAATTGCAACTAAAAAAAATAGAATTTATGGCAATTGAGGAAGGGGTTGAATAAATTTCAAACTAAGTTAGATATTCTCATGAAGAATTAAGTATAGACACCTAATTACTTTTTTGACTTTTTTTATATGGATGATGATGAGAGATTTCTAGTGGATGAATACATGCTTCGAGGAACTCTATCCCTAACACTTACTTGAATATAACCAACATGAGTATCCTCCTCTTACATGGGAGCAAAAAATTACCATTAATTTGAACATGTCAAGAAGAATAGCTTGCAAAGGATGATTGTTAATTTGATGAGCCATTGTAGAGCCGAGAGAGCTGGTTGAAGGTTGGGTTTAGAAGAAAGTATATAGAGATAGAAGAAAGATGAGATGGAAGGGGTGAAGATGGGTGTGGCAGAAAGTATAGAGATGGAAGGCTTAAGCTGAAGGTGGGTGTGGCCCTAACAACACACTCAATCTGTTTATAATAAACACACTCACTCACTCTCTCTCTCTCTTTATTGAACTGATGAGGTAGCTATGTCAAACATAAACATAAATTAAATTTTTTTTTTATTAAAATGGATAAGAAAAGAGAGTAGATATGAAATGAATAAGGGTACTGTTGTCCACAGAAGATGGAGAAAAAAATTATTAAAAAGGAATTAAAAATAGACATCAACAGCAACCACACAACTCGTTCTCACTGTGGATGGTAGTAAACTATTACCCTTATAAAATTATTCATCTAAACAAAACAAAAAAGTGAAACTTAAAATATTTTTTTTGAAAATACCAAATTTTCGATACAATTAATTTTCGTAAACTAATTTATTAAAAAAATTGTCTTCAAATAGAGAAAAATAAAATAATATATTTTAAAATTTAACAAAATTTCACTATTTATTTATGATAGACTACTATCAGTATCTATTTATAGTTTATCGCGACACAAGTAATAATATATTTCAGTCTATTGTGATCTATTGCAAATAAAGGTTTTATCATATTTGTAAATATTTTTGGTATTTTATAATTTAAAATAATTTCCTTACCAAAAACTAAACAATATTTATTAATTATATATGTGTGTGAAAAAATTAAAATAGATATATGTTTCGGAAATGTTAAAAAATGAAAATTAAAGTAACATCTAATGTATTATTTATATAATAAAATGATATTAAGAAAAGAGACATTTGCTGAATTAAAATAAGGGTAATATTTGGGTTGATCCTAAGATGATTCTCCCACCATTATTTAAAAAAAAAAAAAAAAAAAAATCAAAATATTTTCAAAAAATAATAAAAATGATTGTCACATGTCACATTATTATAAAATATTTAGGATGGAATACACAAAAATAGGGTCAGGCTGACGAAGGTTGGGACATGACGTGGGCAGACGCGTGCAGAAGGGCCCCACAGAGATTCACATCATTCATTGTGGATACGAGGCGTTGGGCAAAAGATTTAATTCAGTTGATTTTGATTTGGCTGATGAAGGGGAGGACCGGAGACAATACATTGCAATTTACAACCACTATTATTTATTAATTTCACTTTTTTAATTTTCAGTTTAATGAACGAGGCAGTGAGTATTTTTTTATCTTTTATTTTAATAAAGTTATTGCCCTCCTCATAATTTCATATTTCTGTTATTCTCTCTCATCATTTATTTCTACTTACTCAACTCTTTTTCATTTATATCATCGTACTCAAAATAATTAAAAATTCATTAATTTGGTACTTTGCATACGCCAAATCTCATCTGTCCCTTCCTCACATCAAACTACTACTACTATTATTTAAAATAAAATATAAAAAAAATTAAAACTACTATTATTATTTTGAGATTGAAAATATCAACAACGTTCGTATTTTTTTTTGTTTTCGTTCATTTTAATTTTATATTTTTAAAAATATCATTTGGTTATTGTACTTTTATGATATTATTTTGGTCATTGTATTTTCAAACAATAACTATTTTGGTCACTTCATTTTCATTTTTATTTAATTTTTAAGGTATCAAATTGTAATTTTTTTAATGTTTAAAGATAAAAATGAACAAAAATTGAAAGTACAAGGACCAGAATAAACATTTTAAAAGTAAATAGACTAAAATGAATCAAAGATAAAAGTTTATAGATCAAAATGAATATTTTAAAAGTACATTAATCAAAATGAACTAAAGCGGGACCAAAGTAGTATTTAAACCAAATATGTATATATATTTTGCATAAAGAGTAAGCTGAGTTATTGAACTGACAAGGTAGGTAGGTGCATAAACATAAATGATTTTTTTTTTTAATTATTAAAAGGGATAAGAAAATAGAGTAGATATGAAATGATTTTTTTTCCTTTTTTTAATTAAGCGAGATCACCCGTCCAAGGTCAAAATAAAATAAAATTGATATATAAAATTTTTTAGCTTAAGTTGCATAGAAGATGAGTGCATCACCCAAATTTTTCTAATTAAAAATAGACATCAACAACAACCACACACCTTGCTTTCATTGTGAATGAGAGTAAACTATTACCACTATAAAATTATTACCTAAACAAAAAGAAAACTAAAGGGAAATTGCTATTTTTAAACTAAAAAAGTTTTTACCTTTCAAAACTAACATTTTTTTAAAAAACTACTTTTTCTAACATTTTTTTTACTTTTTGAGATTTTAAGTGGAGGGTCCAACATGATAAAATACCATTTTGTCCATTCATTCAAATGTCTACAATATTAACCTTTTCTAATACAACTTTCAAACCCAATTTTAATTTTGAACATAAAACTAACATTTTTTTAAAAAACTACTTTTTCTAACATTTTTTTTACTTTTTGAGATTTTAAGTGGAGGGTCCCACATGATAAAATACCATTTTGTCCATTCATTCAAATGTCTACAATATTAACCTTTTCTAATACAACTTTTCAAACCCAATTTTAATTTTGAACATTAAACTTAATTTTTTCATTTTATTGTTACCATGTTTTTGACCAGTTTCAACCAATATTTGTGGTAGATTTGTTGTTATTTAAAAAAAAATTGAAAAAAAAATTATGTTGGCATTACTTCTAAGGATTGGAAATTTTCTATAAAAAAAAGTCTTACATTTAATTTTTCTTAAAATTGAAAATGGGAAAAATTCAATAATTTCAATTATTACAAGAAACTAAACTAACTTAAACATACAGTAAAAAAAGTTAGAATTAGATTTTTGAAACTTTTTAAAAAAAAAAAAAAAAAAAAAAAAAGAAAAAACTTACGAAAATTTGATAACTTATCTTGGAAGACTTTATGGAAATTAGTAAAAGGGTTAACTTTAAGTTGACTTTCTCGTAAAGTTGAACTTTACGAGAAGGTTGTCAACTTTACGAGAAGTCAACTTTCTCGTAAAGTCAACCTTCTCGTAAAGTTGACTTTGACTTTTACTTTACGAGAAGACAAACTTTTTTTTTTAATTTTTTAAATTTTTTAAATTTTTTTATTTAAGGAAAGTTGAAAGAAATTTAGTTGCCAATCTAATTTTTTAAACTTAAACTCAAGCTAATTGGAATTTTTCTAGTAAGTTTACTAAATATTTTCCAGTAAGATTCTTACCAATTAAATTTTCAGTAGTTTTTTTTCTTTTTTTTTTATCAATTAAAGTTTTTTATTATTAGTTAATTTATTTTTTTTTACCCAAATCTAACTTTTTTTTTCAGTTAATTAGTTTAATTTATTGTAAGAATTGAAATTTATTAAAATTTCCCGTTTTCAATTTTAAGAAAAATTAAATGTAAGACTTTTTTTATTAAAAAAAATTCAATCAAATGCCAATGAATTTTTTTTTTCTTTTAAAAATAACAACAAATCTACTGCAAATATTGGTTAAAACTTGGCAAAAACATGATAACAGCCAGATGAAGAAATTAAGTTTAATGTTGAAAATTGAATTTGAATTTGAAAAGTTATATTAGAAAAAGTTAAGATTGTACACTTGAATGAATGGACAAAATGGTATTTTCACCATGTGGGACCCTCCACTTCAAATCTCAAAAAGTAAAAAAGAGGTTAGAAAAAGTAGTTTTTAAAAAAGAGGTTAGTTTTGAAAGGTGAAAACTTTTTTAGGTTAAAAATAGCAATTTCCCAAAACTAAACAATAGTTATATATTTACAAAAACTAAATTTTCTACACAAATAATTTTAGTACACTAATTTACTAAAAACTAAACAATATTTATATATTTATATATGTATACATATGTGAAAAAAATTAAAATTGATATAAGTTTCTGAAATGTTAAAAAATGAAAATTAAAGTAACATCTGAATATAATAAAATGACATTAAGAAGAAAGAAAAATATTTGTTAAATTAAAATAGTATATAAAAAATGATATTGAGAGAAAAACTTAAAAAAAAGGTCATGCGCCAAAAAAAGTTTAGTTCAAGTGACATTTGTACGTGCTAAAGACCATGAGGTTCGAGGTTCAAATGCCCTCACTCTTATTTGTACTAAAAAAGAGTGACGTTGACGAAAAGTCATACTTGGACATATTGTGGCAGACCGTACAGAGAGGGCCCCACGAGTTAGGCTATTTGAGTGGTCGTTGAGCTATTTGGAGTGGTCATGTTTGGATTTAATTCACTTGGTTTTGATTTAGCTGATGGAGGACTAGAGACAATACAATACATTACCAACCCATGTTAAATTTAATAATTATATCCTAAAAATTTTAATTATATAATTATAAAAATTTTAAGAATAACACTTAGGATTTAATTTTTATTATTTAGAGGTCTAATTTCTACGATTATTATAAGTTTAAGGGTACAATTTTAACATTTACAAAAGTTTGAGAGTCCAATTTTTACAATTAAAAATTTGATAATATAATTACAACTAATAACCTACCATAAGAGTGGCTTTTGGGATTAGTTTTTTAAATCTTTTGCCAACTTGCAGTAAGGATTGGATCCCTTTGAAAGTACTTTTTTTTTGTTTTTTTGGGAAGTTTTTTGATATTGACAGTGTTTACTTTTGGATTGACACAGACTCTAGCGTAATGAGGAAGATAAGTGGTGGAGGGTAGATATGTCTTTTTAAGGATGGTGGTGCAGTAGAATTAACGAAACCCAGTTGGATATTATGGCTGGAAGTGGAAAGGTATTTTGGACAGTTTTACGTAGTTACTTTAGAGCTTGGAATTTAATCGAGATTTAACGAAATATTGTATTCGCATATCAAATTTCATAAAAAAAAAAACAAATTGTATTTTTTAAAAAATGAATAACATGTGTACATTTTACGCAGTAATAAATTAGTACACTTAAAAATAAATAATCAATTATAGATTATAAATAAAATCCAAATTAAAGAATCTAATAAAAGATTATTCTGCATAAACACAAAACCAAAATTACTACCCAAATCAAGATATAATTTGTTATCAAGGCACCAAGATTATGCACTCGACCCAAAATCAACATTTGAAAGACTCTAAGAAGAGATGTCTGGAGACAATGGAATATGGCCAATCTTGTAACTTCGGCACACCGATTAGTCATAAGTTCTGGATATCAAAATAAGCACACACGAAAGCGTTCATTGTATAGCTGTTGAAAAAAATTAGATAACCCACTCATCAATATAAAATAAGATTCAGCAACAAATTATTAAATAATTAAAATATTAAAATACCTCTAAAAAGTAAATTTCTATGGAACTGTAGAGGAGCAAGAAATTAAGACAAAAATTAAACTTAATTGGACAAAAAATTAAATAATTAAAAATCGCTATAACTTCTCGTTCCTCATTAGATACAACTGTAATTTTTTGTTCGATTTTTTTCCTTTGTTCGTATTTTTCCTTTTGCTTCTTGCTCATTCTTCTAACTTCTTTCTACAACTACAATTTTTCTTCACGAAGAAAGAAGAGAAAAACATTGGAGAAATTAAAGAAGAAGAAAAACGTAGGAAGAAAATAAAGACACATAAGAAAAACAGAGAAAAGATAGAAGAAGACGATGCACAACCAACAAGAAGCGAAAGTAGAAAAATGCATATATATATTCGCAGATCGAGCTGCAAAACGAAGAAGAATGAAGAAGTGTACTTGGGATCAAAGTGGTAATTTCTCATGGTGATGCAAAGGGCCAAAATTCATTCCATTGATTTTTAAACTTGGATTTAATTTTTATTTGGTCCCTTTATAGGTCGTTTGTGCAATTCTTCAATGAATAAATATTCGCAAATGTGAAATTAACTGATATAAAAAATATTCACACCTTTTTCATCAACTTTAATAAAAATGTCATTTAGACCACATAATTATCCTACCTAGCTCGTCACCATGAAACTACTATGATATATTATTATTTTAAAACCAGGTAGAAATTGGTATATTGAGTTGCGTAATGAAATAAAATCAACCACCAAAATCTATCTACAAGCTTATTACAAGAACAAATGTCAAGACCAACTTTGTAATCCCTATGTGGTAGTACCATTTTAGTAGTACTACTTTAGGATTCCGATATTCGTGGTAGTACCACTCTAGGATTCTGATGTTATCGTTGACCAGAAATATGTTCAGATTGTCGATTTGAAATTTAATAATAAATTTGTAAGTAGATTTAGAAGATAGAATAGATATATATGATATTAGATGTCTTAAAAAAAAAAAAAAAAAAAAAAAAAAAAAAAGTTAGAAATGAATACATTTAGACTGTAGTGGAATCTTCAAAGGGCATTTTACCGTTCTTCAAAGCTAGAAACAAGTGCATAGAATGGTATTTACCATAAATCCTATTAATTCTAGATTATGCTAAATATCCCAACAAAACTTAAAACTTTGCTATATTTTTCAATTTTCCTATTTAATATGATATAAAAACCCCCAAACGGGACCATCCAAAATGGTGATTGGGGAACTAAACAAAGCTGTTTTATCTAATATATTTAAATATTTTCAAATATACAATGATATATTGTAATTTCCTCCCTAAGTACCCTTAAAAATTGGGGGTGTAATTTAGCTAATTTATAGAAGGGATTCAAGTTTAAATCTTTATTTGATTTAAATCAAATCTCAAAAAAGAAAATCAAAATATAAATGATCTGATAATTATTTAATGTGATAAATAAAATTCAAATCTAAAACAAAAAGCATATATGCTTAGAAATCATGTTAAATCAAGTGTGGTTACAAATTGTTTAATCCATATAATTAAAATTAATAAAATAAAATAGACAAAAAAGGAATCAAAAGTTTCTTATAAATATAACTAATAACCTTTAAATTATTTTTTTAGTTGTGTTAACACTCCCTTTTATATATTTTTGTTCGAACAACTTAATTATCTCTTAATTTTAAACTTTTATCTAAATCAAAAAATATATATTTTAAAGAACTTTTTGATAATCCTGTCCTAGTTGATATTTATTTATTAAATTGTGAAAACTGTCCTATGTTGTTATTATTATTATTATTATTATTATTATTATTTTATTTTGACAATTTGATTATCTTAACAAATTCAAACTTTAATTTAAATAAAACTTCTCTCTTAAAAAAAAAACCTTGACAATTAAGGTTAAAATCTTAATTTGATTTGATCTTATATCAAATTTGGAAAAAAAAATCAAAATTGAAACCAGTGATGAATCAAATCCACATATTATTATAAATTAATAAATTATTTAATTTTTATAATTCAAATTACCTAATATAATTCTATAACCATCAAATAAAAGGGTAAAAAGGTAAATTACAAAATTCTACCTAAAATATTAGATATATTAAATAGTACATAAATATATAAATATAGATAGATTATAACTTTATTTTATCTTTTGAAAAGTTATAACTTTGTTCTATGCTTTAATAAGTTTGAAGTTCAGATTCATCACAATTATTTATTTATTTTTTTGATAATTTATAAGAGTTAGAAAATCGAATCTCATACTTTTAACTCGGTAGTACAAGTTTGGATAAGTTAAACTAGATATTTTTTATAATAGTTAACATTTAAGAAAAATGTTAAAATGATCAAACTATTATTATTTTTTTTTTCTTTGACTTGATTGTAACCTTTTCCAATATTACCTCACTCAAATAACCAAGGGCGGCCAAAATATCAAAATGAATCGGATAAAACCAAAAATTTCGGATAAAAATTGTTTCCCAAACTTACCAAATTTAGTGGAACAAAGAAAGTAGCTGGTTGATGGTTCTTCACAAATGGAAAATAAAAAATAAAAAACAGTTAAAATGGAAAAAAAGAAAAATGGACCGAGAAGTTGACCGCAGTAGATCCGCCGTTGAGATAGCCATTTATAGTGAGAGGGTCCCGATGGTCCGCCGGTCATCTGGTTCTCAGCCACAATCAGATCGCCGTTGTCGTCGGTCTGTTCTCAATTCCCTTCAAATCCACCGTCATCCATTTCAACACTTCATAAAACTCTCGAGGTTTCTTGCCAATTCTTAGGAATGGAATCTAGAGTGTCGAGAACCAGACAGAAGAAGAAGGCCGATCTTCACTCAATCCTAAGAAAATCATGGTACCATTTACGTCTCTCTGTGCGCCATCCTTCCAGGGTTCCTACTTGGGATGCAATTGTTCTCACCGCCGCTAGCCCCGAGCAAGCTCAGCTTTACGACTGGCAGCTCAATCGTGCAAAGCGTATTGGCCGAATTGCCCACTCGACAATTACTCTCGCCGTGCCTGACCCCAATGGCCAGCGGATTGGCTCTGGAGCCGCTACTCTCAATGCTATTCACGCCCTTGCTAAGCATTATCACAACCTCGGCCTTGTTCCTAGCCCTAAGGTAAGTTTCATTTCAGCTCATTCGAGACCTCGTTTTTGAGCCTCGGCATTGCTTTGGTGGTTATTCTTCTCTGATTCTTACTTCCCCTGCATCACCGACATGATATTGGATTGCGTGAATTAAAATTAATGGAGGTTCCAATTCCAATGTAAACCCTATTTTTAGCTGCATTGAAGGATATATGAGAATGCTGTTTTCTATATTGGTTTTATTTTAGTTTAAGGTTAGTGGATTGAAGAATGCTGCTACTCTAGATTTATTGACGTTATTTTGTTTTTGGGTATATGGATCATGTTATAGGTGGATACGATAGGCAATGGATGTGGTGAGTGTGATCTGCTGCCTAACTTGTCAAACAATAACAATGGAGTTCCTCTCTCACAACTTGCTAGCTTCATATCCAAAAAACATATACTATTGCTTCATGCTGGTGGCGACTCTAAAAGAGTTCCATGGGCAAATCCCATGGGGAAAGTGTTCTTGCCACTACCGTATCTAGCAGCAGATGACCCTGATGGCCCAGTTCCTTTGCTATTTGACCACATTCTTGCCATTGCTTCATGTGCAAGACAGGCGTTTAAAAATGAAGGTTTTCTTCTCTTCTCTTTCCGGCCCATTTAGCTTAAGCTGATAAGTGAATGCAAATTTAATTATATATCATCTAACATTCCCCCTCACTCGTGGGCTTGAAATATGAAGAATGCTCAACAAGTGAAAATCATACCTTGGGAATTCTATATTTTGGAGAGAAATTCTCTCTGTATTTTCATTCGATGGGGAAGTTACATTATATACACAATTCTACCCTAATATGGGATAACAAATTCATAACAGAATTCCTTCTGGAGTTATCCTTCAGTCGTGGCTCTCCTTGCTGACGTGCCTTTGCTGACTGAGCTTGACACCTCTTAACGTGGTAGTCATCATCCACGTGTACACTCTTCCTAATACATTTGGTCTGCTACTAAAACTTCATAGACATTTTTGCCATGAGAATATTTGGTAAATGCCATAGGTACCAGTATGAATTTCAATAGAGAAGGGAGAAGACAAGTGGATCAAGTTACTACTTAGGAAACTATCATGTGGGTTGGCCTAGTGGTCATTAAGAGTCATGGGTTGGGTATAATAAACGACTTATAAGAAATGAGTTCAATCCGTCGTGATCATCTACCTAGGATTTAGTATGTACGAGTTTCCTTGACATTCAAATGTCGTAGGGTCAATTAGGCTGTCTTGTAAGATTAGTTGAGGTGCGTGCAAGTTAGTCTGGACACTCATAGAAAAAAAATAGTTACTTAGGGACATTGTATTGAAAAAGAAAATTAAGGTTTTATGGCTTCATATTTTGAGAATTTTTTGTGGTCAGAAGGGAGTAGGAGAATATTTAAGGGGCTTTTGAGGAATATATCTTCTTTTATTAGTATTGCAAGAGGATTATGTAGAATGATAACTTTTTTTACCTAGCCATTTTCTGTATGCTGTCCGTTTTTTTTTAATGAAAATTGTCTCTCATCAGAAAATATAAATACCATGTGTGTGCATGTGTTGCATGCTTTCATCTAATTAATAGAAACATAAATAATGTTAAAGAACATGTATGGCATCTTATTGAGAGTTCCATATTCTTATATATATATTTTTAAAAAATAAAGATGATCAATTACTGATTTTCTTCCTTCCATTATTGTTGGATGGGGCTGATTGGTTGAAGGTCACTGCAGGTGGAATATTTACAATGACTGGCGATGTTCTACCTTGTTTTGATGCATCCACTTTGGTTCTTCCAGAGGACGCCTCTTGCATAATAACTGTTCCTATCACCCTTGATATTGCTTCCAACCATGGTGTTATTGTGGCATCTAAAAATGAGACACCTGGCAGAGGTTACACTCTAAGTCTAGTTGATAATCTCTTGCAGAAACCTAGTGTTGATGAACTCACCAAGAATGATGCAGTTCTAAGTGATGGTAGAACGCTACTTGACACTGGAATAATAGCAGTTAGAGGTAAAGGATGGGTTGAGCTAGTTTTGCTTGCATGTTCATGCCAGCCTATGATTTCAGAGCTTCTGAAGTGTGGGAAGGAGGCAAGCTACTAATATTTTGTTTCTAAATTTTAACTTTGCACGAGTAACCAAATAGTAGAAGTAATAATGGTACATTCACATCTCTCAATTCAGGATCATATCATATATCGATCCAATTCTATTGCAATGTAATGTTTGAATTTTGGATAGACTAAAAACTTTTTTTTAATGGAAATTCAGGATCATATCATATATCGATCCAATTCTATTGCAATGTAATGTTTGAATTTTGGGTAGACTAAAAACTTTTTTTTTTAATTTACTCTGTGATGGAAATTCAGGATCATATCATATATCGATCCAATTCTATTGCAATGTAATGTTTGAATTTTGGGTAGACTAAAAACTTTTTTTTAATTTACTCTGTGATGGAAATTCAGCTACTGCATTGTGTTCTTCAACTGGATATTATTTCTTTCACTGATATATGGTGGTTGTTTCAACATGGCAACACTTTTTTGTCAACTCTTCAATTTTTATGTGCAATTATTTATTACTTTTACTCCAAATCATTGCATCCACTATTTAATCATTGTTATTTATTTATCTTTACGATTATGTTTTCCAGGCCAATCAACACTAATATGAAAGAGTGAACTTGTCTGTTTATATTTATTATGTGTTAAAAATTTCAAGCTTTTTCTTTTTCATTAGATTGTGAGTGGACATTGTTTTTGCCTGTTTCTGATTCTTGTGTTGGTAAAGTGGATACAACCTCATCTTTCTTTCATAAATATTTATCTTTTCTCTTCAGTAATGAATAAGTTATATGTATAATCATAGAAAAGATTGACATCAATAATGAAGAGGAAAAAATGGCCTCTGATATGGTACCATTAATATTGTCCAATGTGAAGATCTTAATATTTCTTAGTACTTTAAGCAATGATATGCTTCATGTATTAAATAAACGTCTTCTATGTATGTGTAGATTAGCTTATATGAAGATCTGGTAGCAGCTTGGGTACCTGCCAAACATGGGTGGTTGCAGGCACGTCCTTTTGGTGAAGAATTGATTCGTAGGTTGGGAAGGCAGAAGATGTTTAGCTATTGTGCTTGTATGTCAAAACATCTTTGGAACTGAAGTTTGTTATATACTCCTTTTTCTTTGCTTTATTGTTTTCTTAGTTAAAGTTATTCTTGTACTCTTATTAAATTGCAGGTGACTTGTTGTTCTTACATTTTGGCACCTCGAGTGAAGTCTTGGATCATTTAAGTGGGGAAGAGTTGGAACTTATTGGACGAAGACACTTGTGTTCTATCCCGGCTACGACTTCTTCTGATATTGCAGCATCTGCCGTTATCCTATCCAGTAAAGTTGGGCCTGAAGTCTCTGTTGGAGAAGACTCTCTCATTTATAATTCTTCCATTTCTGTTGGAGTACAGATTGGTTCCCAATGTATAGTTGTTAGTGTTAACATCTCAGAAACTAACAACCAGTTGCCAGGAGGTGCTTTTAGGTTTATGGTTCCAGATCGCCATTGTTTGTGGGAGGTTCCATTAGTTGGTTATACTGAAAGAGTCATAGTATATTGTGGACTTCATGATAACCCAAAAATTTCAGTCTCTAAGGGTGGGACATTTTGTGGGAAGCCTTTGAAGAAGGTTTTGCAAGATTTAGGCATTGAAGAAATTGATCTGTGGCCTACAGCTCGAACTCAGGAGAAGTGCTTATGGAATGCAAGAATATTTCCAGTTCTTTCCTATTTTGAGATGCTTACTTTGGCCATGTGGCTGATGGGCTTGAGTGACATAAAAAAAGAGCACTTGCTTCCGTTATGGAAAAGTTCCCATCGAGTAAGTTTGGAGGAATTGCACAAGTCTATCAATTTTCTTAAAATGTGTACGGGATCAAGTAATCACCAAGCTGAACTTGCTGCTGGAATTGCTAAAGCTTGTATCAACTTTGGCATGCTTGGACGTAATTTGTCCCAACTATGTGAAGAAATAAAGCAGAAAGAAGTTTTGGGATTAGAAACTTGCAAGGATTTTCTAGATATGTGCCCCGAACTTCACAACCAGAACATTAAAGTTGTTCCAAAGAGCCGAGTGTACCAGGTGCACGTTGATCTCCTTAGAGCATGCAGTGAGGAGACAGCAGCATGTGAGTTGGAACGGGAAGTTTGGGCTGCTGTTGCTGATGAAACTGCTTCAGCAGTAAGATATGGCTTTAAAGGTAAATATGGTGTTCATCACAGTTTGAAAGGACTGAAGTATTAATGGAAAATACTGGAAAGAAATACACTGATAATGCAGCAAATATGATGCGATGACATGAAATGAACAATATCTTTCTCTTCTTCCCATGTTTTTTTCCCTGCCATAAGTATTTTCCCGTTTTTCAATCTTGTATCTTGTCAAAATAGTTATTGATCTGAACTTCACACTATTTTGGCTTACATAACTTATATATATTTTTTTCCCTAATGTATAACCACCTTTTTTTTAATCTTTAGAAGATCTCTTGGACAAGCCTGACAATGATAAACTGGGACATGGTGATAGTCGTTCTGATAATGGAATAGACCAATTAATCCACCATAAAAGGGTAACTGTTAGTTTACCTGTACGTGTTGATTTTGTTGGTGGTTGGAGCGACACTCCTCCATGGAGCTTAGAGCGCCCTGGTTGTGTGTTGAACATGGCGATTAATTTGGAAGGTTCTCTTCCTGTTGGGACCTGTATAGAAACAACGGAAACTTCTGGAGTTTTGTTCAGTGATGATGCTGGAAATGAGTTACATATTGAAGACCTTAACTCGATTACCACTCCATTTGATAGTGATGATCCATTTCGGCTGGTCAAATCTGCGTTGCTTGTGACTGGCATTATTCACGATCTTATTCTAACTGTTGTTGGTTTGAAAATCAAGACTTGGGCAAATGTGCCTCGTGGTAGTGGTCTGGGAACTTCTAGCATCTTAGCTGCTGCTGTGGTGAAAGGTCTTCTTCAGATAAAGGAGGGAGATGAAAGCAATGAAAATGTTGCGAGACTTGTATTGGTACTAGAGCAGCTTATGGGGACTGGAGGTGGCTGGCAGGATCAAATTGGAGGTTTGTACCCTGGCATCAAGTTTACCACAAGTTTTCCTGGAATCCCACTACGTCTTCAAGTTATCCCTTTGTTACCATCAGCTCAATTAGTCTCAGAGTTGGAGAACAGATTGCTTGTAGTATTTACTGGTCAGGTAAGCATCCTAAACTTCCTCACTTCTCCTGAATCGACCTTTGGTATCGTGTTTGGAAACTATAAGCTTCTTTTAATACAAATGAATGTTCGAATGTGTAATATGTGTGCAAGGGGATACATGGATTCCTCTGAAATTAATATCAATCTTACTTCTTGGGAAGCTAAAAGTTGCTTTTCCATTCTTGTGATTTTTACTTCTCTTGTTTCTTATTAAGAATGGATTGTAAACTTGCTTCACTTTTCAGATTATGCTGATGCTAATGGTTTACTCTGTTGGATCACTCCTGTTTATATTATTCAACATCTTCATTGCAACATTGCTAACATAAAACTTGGGTGTCTTAATTTTTCAAAAGCTTACATTTATGAAAGCAATATCATCATACAATCTTGGTCGAGGATATGTGCATCAACCATCATACAATCTAATAGCTTATTTTGTAGATCTTTTTATCTGGGCTTATATTCTTTAGCTCATTTGCAGGTCCGACTTGCACATCAAGTCCTTCACAAGGTGGTGACACGATATCTGAGACGTGATAACCTTCTCATATCCAGCATAAAACGCTTGGCCACCCTAGCAAAGATCGGGAGAGAAGCACTCATGAACTGTGATGTCGATGAGTTGGGGGAGATAATGATGGAGACTTGGCGATTGCATCAGGAACTAGATCCTTTCTGCAGCAATGAGTTTGTCGATAAGCTCTTTGCATTTGCAGATCCCTACTGTTGTGGCTACAAACTGGTGGGTGCTGGTGGCGGGGGCTTTGCTTTATTACTGGCTAAAAGTTCAGGCTTAGCCATGGAATTGAGAAACAAGCTCGAAAATGATAATAACTTCGAAGTAAAAGTCTACAATTGGAACATATCTTTATAGAGCTAGTTATGTAGAGTCATCATAAGGTTGCATATTCTACTATTGGTAATTTATTATTCTTATTCATATTCAATTGCTCCCACGTTGAACATGTTTGGGAAATATAGAGAACAACAAATTGCTGCTTGATGTGTGTTATTGGGTTTAATCCCCCAATGAAGAATTCTTGGGTAGAAATTTTTGCTTTCTTCGTTGGTACTATTTCTTTTTTTCTTTATTACATAAATTGAAATAAAGCTGTTACACTTGGGGCTTACTAGGGAAAATTATTTCCTATACTAGGGTAGTATGGACAATTTTTTCATACTACCTCCACTTGTTATGTGCCACGTTAATGCCCTTTTAAAAATAGGATGGAGCCCACTAATATTAATATGCAGTCTAAAAATATTTATGAAGGCAAAATTATAGTGTGAACAAGAGGAGTACCATACTCTCGTAGTACTAGAAAAATTCTCGGAAGGGTGCTTCTTTGTGAGGGAAGGAACAGAGGGGATATGAAAGTGTGGAAGAGAGAGAGGAACATAGAAGAGTGAGAAGGTCATTGGTGAGAAAATGGGGGAATATGAAAGGTTGGTGCTTTTATGAGGGGGAAAATGCGGCGTTGGAACTTGGTTTGGGATGGACCAGCCAACCATACCGCACCTTTTTGTTTATTATGCTTTCTTTATTTTTGTATAAATAGATCATAATTCAGTCGGTCTTTGTTAAGGTGACTGTTGGGTGGTAGTGAGTTCCATTACTGACAGTAACAGTGGCGATTGGAAGAAGTAGACCCAGATAGGCGGAGAGTGCAGATAGGTATCTGGAGCAATCGAGTGAACAAAAGCAAGATCAAGCCAGGTGACCACATTTATACCTACAGAGCTGCCTTTACTTACTCCCACCATGGTACTTCTCTTTCTCCCTTTCTAGAATTTCGATATTAAGCCCTGTAATCCACTCGTTATAGCATTTCTTTTAAAATAATATGTGAATAAATCACTTTTTAAGTGCTGTTCACAGTTCAACATTTTCTTCCTAGTAGTATATGTTATGATGTATAGTGTTCATTTATTTGCTAAGGTTTCACTATCGTTACATTTTTTTATTTGTAATGTAAAGTCTTCTATAAGTTGTGCTTCATCACAATGCTTGATGGATCCCATTCCAAGATTTGCTTTCTTATGGTTATGATTTCTTTCAGTAGGTATCGTTTGTCTTCTCCCTTTTTGCAAATTTTAGCTTGTTAATAGCTTCTTCATTTTTCACCTTGGGCCATTAAGTACAATGCTCATACATTAGAGGGACCGAAGATTCCGTTTCTAATGTTCATTTTAGAATGATGGTTTCCCCATATGTTGCAGTTTTAAAAATGTCACTTCAAGTAATCCGTTTCAACATGCCATTTAACTGTACTAAAATGATCGGATCCAAAACTTTTTTAGGTCGATTTTTTTTCCCCTTTCTAAGTTTAACATGTGAGTTGGAAAAATTTGAAGAATTTGACCTCTAGGTCAAGGGCACATCTCTTATACTTCACCCTTTGTTTAAAAAATACCCTTATATTTTCAAAAGTTGCAACATTACCCCACAACTGTCATAAATGATTTGAAACTAACCTTGGAATAGAAATCCTTTAGAATTTTGAACAAAATCGGGACTTAAAACTGTATAGGTAAAAAACAATGTGGTGATCTAAATTTTTTGTTTTAGGTCACTGTTACACCATTTCATGTCTCATTCAAAATCTTTAAAATATCTACGTTAGTTTAGGGGTAATATTGCAGTTTTTAAAAGTATATAGGTATTTTCGAAACAAATGACAAAGTTTAAGAGTATTTCTTATAATTTAAGCTTTAGTATATTGTTCTACTGGTTTCTCTATGCAGGAATCTTCGCAGGTGGACATCAGGTGATTCATTTTACACCTGAGATAAACTCAAAAACTGCCGTATCTGTGGGCATCTGTTGTTCATGTTCAATCATTCCATCATCTTGTCCAAACATCCACACCATTCCCCACTGTGGAATCAGGCTGCCAGGAAGTGGTGTAGTCCTTTCTTGTCTGGATTGCTTCCTCGGAAATGGATCTGTTTACCGCTTTGATTATGGAGTTTCCTCATTTTCTTTCCTTTTGAGAGTGAGAGGCGGCACTTGCACCACCGCAAAATCCGACTTGTCAAATATGGTTCTTCACAGAGCAATGTATCTTCTTCTAACTGGATTTGGGAAGTTTGATGTGCGTAGAAACAACTGTGAGGATTTTGCTTTATACTGCAAAACAGGTCTTCTGATAGTACCATATTGGGGCTGGAACAAGTGGTCAAGCTTCCTCTGTTGCTGCAGGTGCTTCATGGTCTGCTTCTGCTATCATTTCCAAGTTGTTAATGCCAAGTCTTTCGAGTATGGCTGTAGGGACTGCTGGAATGTACCATCTGAGTCGATATCATGCTGACATTGGTGTCCGATCTAATGTGATTAAGGTGGAAGTGGAGGCCTTGCTCCCCATCAAAATGATGTTTCAAGGACTCGAGTCCAGCTGATGTGATCAAGAGTAAGTGTACTGAAAGTCAAGGGGAAAATCTGTTTTAACATTGCAAATGAAATTTGAGGTAGTATGAATGTGACTATTGTATTAAATTTCTATCAACATGTTGTCATTTTTATAAATATTTTCATATATTTATAGGTTTGACATCAAGATAGATTATTTATTTTCATTATACAAATAAAAAAGTGATAAAACATAAAAAAAATTTAAAGTTAAATTACTAAAAATACATGTCAACAACTCTTTGTTTAAAAAATAATTAAGACTTAAACACCATTGGACTAATTTAAGTCATTACCACTTTTTTTTAATACAATTGAGACTTACTTTACGATAATTTAAAACATTTACGACATGTCAAGGCTAGTATTACAATTTTAAAAAGATTTAAAAAAGAATTTTGAGTATTTTCAAGACAATTACCCAAAAAAAAGGGTTAATAGAAAGGATTATACAAAAATAAATTGATTAAGAACTTTCAAAACATATGCATGAAATTGATAGCGTAAGAAATGATATGCCAATTCTCAAGTCAACGAATTCAATTAAACATTTCAATTTTATGGTTAAAAGGAAAAAAGAATTCAATTAAACAATGGGATGAGTGAATTTTGTGATGATGGAAAAGAATATGAATAACAAATTGCGCAAAGCAGCCAAGGCATAACTTGGAAGAATGGCAAGGAATCCAAAGCACATAAGATACCCTTTTTTACGTTCCATTTCAACAACCAATTTTGAAACCCAAACAATAATTCTTGTAGTTATACGTTCTTTTTTTTTTAGAAAAAATATTCTGCTTTTCATCTTCTGCTATCTTGTTGAAATTGTTTAGTTGGATTAGGTCGTGTAAGTATTGATTTAGTGAGAGAAATGGGGACGAGAAAGGAGAGAAAATATATATAGAGATATGGGACATCGCAGAAATTCTATCATCATTTCATTGGGATCATGATGACGCCTTTTTAAAGCTAATCCTGAAGAAAAAGAGAGACCCAAAAGAGAAATTTGAGTGGATGGGTTTGTTGAGCTGATTCTCGCAACACCCAACCATTGATCGCCACACCACAACCCACCCATTTGGCTTCTTTCGCTTTGTTTTTCCTTTTTCCGTCTTTTCTAAAAGAAAAAACCATAATTTCAGTCGGTCGTCGTCTCAGTGAGTCAGTGACTGTGGTGGGGTAGTAGAGATTTGTTCCAATTGACGACACTGGCAGTTGGATGAAGAGGTAGACCCAGAAAATAGAGGGAGCAGGCGAAACAAGCAAATGGGTTTGATCAGTAATCGAGTGGAGAGAAGTGAAATCAAACCAGGCGACCACATTTACACTTACAGAGCTGTTTTTGCTTACTCCCATCATGGTACTTCTCTTTATATTTCTCTCCCCCCTTTTGGATTTTTAGATTCTTTGTGAGGAAAACGATCTGAATTTCGCTTATCTGCTCATTTCTGTTTCTGGGTTTCTTTTGCTCTAGCTGATTTTGCTCTTGGATTTGAGTTCTCCCTTGATAATGGATTTATGGGAATAGATCATATTATGTGTTGTTCATAGTTCAGCATTTTTGTTCCAGCTACTATATTGCTGATGTATATTGACTGAGTATGGTTTCACTGTAAGTGCATTTTTCTGTTTGTTACTGGAAGCCCCCTATAAGTTGTGTGTTTCATCAGAACGCTTTATAGGGATCCCATTTCAAGATTTGTTTCACCAGATTGCCTTCTCTGTCCTTGCAAATTTCAGCTCGTTAATAGTTTCTCCATTCTGAGTCATTAGATCAAAAACTGATTGTTTAAATTTATTGAACTAGAATAGGGACCATAGAATTCCACATCTAATGTGCCTTGAAGTCATTTTTAGAGAGAGAGAGAGAGAGAGAGAGAGAGAGAGAGAGAGAAAGGGGTGTTTGTTATTCAATTAATGACCATAAATTATTTAGCTGTGAAGCAGGAATGATGTATTGCAGTTGCAGTTTTCTCCTAATCTTTGTTAATTGATGTGCCACAAGCACATTAACGTATTTGAACAGTTTCGTGTGCTTTTTTGTAACCCTTGCTTCATTCTTGTTAAGTATCTTAATTTTGTTTTGGTGCTGAATGATTTTCATTTTTTCCTTAGCAACCTAGAATTCTCATAGATCACTCTAATTAGATGTTGACAGAAATTTTGAAAGGATACATTGGTTAGACTTTTCTTCTTAAATTACATGGTTTGTCTCCTTTTCCGGTGGTTGATTATTAATTAGTTAGTCTTTCATTTCATTACTGCCAACTATATTGTTTGGCCCATGTCCATGTAGGTTAAGTTTATAATCTTTTAGCAAATGGTTGTTGCCTGGTAGCTTCTCAACTGTTCTTGAATCTTAGAATCTGATAAAAATATTTCTGCTTAAGTTATGCTATTCTGAAATAGTGTAGAACTCTCCTTTATTTTGTTCACTCTGAGTTGTGGTCTGGGACTCTGGATTGTATAGGGTCTATATGAATAGAATTTTTCATTTGAAACTTTAACTTGTTAGAACGAATCTTCCAAAACTGCAATACACCTGTTGAAACGATTACTTCTTCTGAAGTTAATTCTCAAAATTCATTGAACTCGTTACCACATATTTTATAAATTTTAAATTCCATTTGAAGCAATCTGTTTGAAAATGTTTTTTTCCCCCCTATTGACGGTATTGAGAAGTCCAATTATTTGAGTTATGTCAGCCCCATTTATACTTTTACTTATAATTCTATTGACTAAACATTACTGGACAGGAACTTACTTCTCAAACTGACACTACATTTTAAAATAAGCACTGCCATAAAGTTTTCATTTTCTATCTTCTTCCACTGCGTTTTCCATGCAGGCATCTTTGTAGGGGGAAGCAAGGTTGTGCATTTTAGACCTCAGAGAAACTTGAATTCAAGCACTGACACTCCTGATTTCTATGATTCAAGTTCAAGCAATCCATCATCCTGTCCAATTTTCCCTGACTGTGGATTTAGACAGCCAAACAGTGGGGTAGTCCTTTCTTGTCTGGACTGCTTTCTGAGAAATGGATCCCTTTACTGCTTTGACTATGGAGTCCCCCCATCAGTTTTTCTTTCCAGGGTAAGGGGTGGCACTTGCACCACTGCAACATCTGACTCATTCGATATGGTTATTCACCGAGCAATGTATCTTCTTCAAAATGGATTTGGAAACTACAATGTGTTTCAAAACAACTGTGAGGATTTTGCTCTATACTGCAAAACAGGTCTTCTGATTGTGGACAGGCTTGGGGTTGGAAGAAGTGGTCAAGCTTCTTCTGTCATAGGTGCTCCCTTGGCTGCCATTCTTTCCTCTCCTCTGAAGTTGCTAATGCCAAGTCCTGTAGGCATGGCTGTGATGACTGCTGGAATGTACAGCATGAGTAGATACGCAACTGACATTGGTGTTCGAACTGATGTGATTAAGGTGGCTGTGGAAGACTTGCCACTTGATCTCGAGTCTTTCAGCAGCGAAGAAGAAGATGAAGATGATGATGACGAAGAAGAAGAAGAAGCACCCACCACCAAGAAAAATGAAGATTCAAAAATGCTTGTGGCCAGGTGATCTCAACTCCAGTTGATGGAGGCCAGGTGATCTCAACTCCAGTTGATGGAGGTGGCTTCAAAAAAATTAATTGATTCCGTGGCAGGTATACAAAAGAGTGACATTGCAGTTCGATCCTCGACTCCAAATTGCTCATCTTCTTTCCGCGTTATAGGTATGTCATGTGGTTGCACACTGTTATTTTAACCTGTATGAAATTGGTGTATGGACTAGCCTGATCATTAATATTTGGTGGTTAGTTAGCTACATCACTGTCAAAGTCCATCTAATGGATGCACAGACCCACAACCAACATAACTCTGTCTCCATTAGACTTGGATGGTTTGTTTTTTTTGTTATTTTGATAAAATGTTTGATTCATGTGATTCTATCTTACCATCAGAAATAAAAAGCTAGACTAATGAGACTGAAATGATTTGGTAATAGGTATCGATCAGGACATCGTGCACATCTGTCGAGTCTATCTCCGATTAATCTATTAAAAACTAACATTTTGTATTGTTTCTAATTCATACGCTGCATTCACTACATCTATGTAGAATGAATCTAAATAACTTCAGAGATGGTAACTTCCACTCTTCAACTGTGATTGCCTCACCCTTCATCGTTTAATTCAGTTGAATGACATGAGAATTACTCTATGCTAAACTCACATTGGTTCAGTTTTGCATATATGGATTAGAGAAGTAAAGTCTCTCAGAACAGCCAATTTGATCAAGAGACAACTATTATATATATGAATCTTAATATAAATATATATAAATCTTCGCTAGATTTCTGTTACATTATTTGCCTTTTCTCTTCCGTTTACATCAGTTTTCATAGATTATCATTGATTGCATGACACCACATGTAACCTGCTCCACATGATTTGTTATGATAGCATGATATTTGAACCCCAAATAAAAAATAATATATATATATATATATATATTGGAATATAACAAACTTTAACTATAATTCAAACCAGTTATATTACAAATTTAGTCTTTATAGTTTGGAGAAACTTAAAATTTAATCTCAGTAATTTTAAAAGTTAGAATTTAGCCTCTATGGTTTGATAAAATCTTCATTTATAGGCCCTACAATAGTTTTAAATATTAGCATTGTTTTTTTCTCTTTTGATTTCAACAATTGAATTGAAGATGGAACCCTTGAATCAATTGGTAGTAGATGTTATATTATATTTGACTTTAATGTAATATTTTAAAAAGTACTCGATAAAAAAGTGCTTCTTGATTTTGAAATATCTATTGTATGTTTTTCTAAAATGTGGTATTTGGATGTCAACAAAATAAAAAGAAATCAAAAGGCCATATATGCCTTGCTGGATCATAATAATCATAAAATGAAAACCTTGTTATATTTTCACTTTTCAAAGCTTGCCAACTTGAGGCTTCTTGAAGATGCCTTTGCTTTTTAATTAAACTGTTTGAACCTCAATGAGCCATCAATCTCCTTTCAACCCTTCTTTTTCAATAGCATCATGTGAATTCTTTGCAATTTGCTTATATAATTATAAGCACTTTTTTCCAACAAAAAAGTACTTTGAAAAATTGACTAAACAAAATTTGTATTCTACTATGATATTAAATGCCACAAAATTGGTTGGTTAGGCATCTTTGATTTAAATTTTAAGTTAATCCGAACATATTTCAACTAACTTAGGCATATATTCTCGACTAAAAAGTCAAATGTTCAAATTTCTAAACTCTACATATTATTGAACTAAAAAAATCATTTCATTCACATCTTGCTTCCTAACTCCCTAATAAATCCACACTTAAATTCTTTAATTTCAAACGTTGCAATCTTTCTCCCCCATAACAACCAAATAGAAAAGTTTGAAGATAATTCAATCAATTCTTCATCCATTAAAAAATAAGTCTCCTCTTGTTCTCTATTCCTACATTCATTAAAGTTATTTTAATTAATTGGTTTAGTTGAACTATTTAGAATTGATTCAACTATATAACTTTAATTATTAATATTTACGAGGCGTCTAATCTGTTGTAATCAATGAAAAGGAAATAAAATGGGTAGATAAAAAGGCTGAAATTGACAACAAGGTTAATAAGGTTGATTGTTTCGTAATAGATTATTATTTTAAGGTTATAAATTGTTTAAAGTTAGGATACCATTTTGGTCAAAATGCTTTGAAACTTGTTTAATTTTAGTCCTTATACTTTAAATATATCTTTATTTTTTATTTTTTGCAAAAATATTATTAAATACGTGGGGGTGGGGGAATCAAACTTCAGACCTCGAGGTTGATAGTACAAACATTATGCCCGTTGAGAAGGTATTGGGAGGACAATCTAGCATGTCCTAGCATTTTCTTAATTATATTTCATACTGTGCAGGAGTTGGTTATATAAATATATCTTAAATTTAATCTCCACTACTAGTTTATTGTTGATTTTTTTTAAAAAAATTATCACCTATTAGCATTTTTACTATAAAGTATGGAAACATAACACATATTGTATTTTTTTACATAAAAATTATTGTTATTATTTGATCAATTTTTGAAAAAAAGAAGTTAATTTTGAGAGACTAAATTTAGGATGGAATGAAATTAAATTTTTTTTTATTGTTATTATTTTATCAATTTCGGTAAAAGAATTTAATTTTGAGAGATTTATTGAAATATACGGATTAAAATTGAAAAAAAGTTTAAAGAATAGGAAAGAAAAATGTAAGGAATAAATCCTCATAATTAGACCTAAAATTTATTTAATGAGTTGGGGCGGTGGATAAGTGTGGTTTATAGTGGTTTGATTATTATCATCAGAGCTTTGTTACCAATTTTAAGCTCTGTTTTTCGATCATTAGCCCAACCCCACGAAGAAACCATACCTAGAAAAGCTATCTGGGTTTCGTTTGTAATATTTGAACTACTGAGCACGCGATCAAACGCTGCAATCTGTTTCCAAAATTTGATCATTTTTCTTCTCAGTCAAATCCCAAAGGGAGGTCGGAATTAGTGTTTCCCAACAAAATCAGAATCTGGGTCGATGGCTAATCTCTATGTGAAGGCTGTACCTCCGGCGGATCTGAATAGGAACACAGAATGGTTTATGTATCCCGGTGTTTGGACAACCTATATTCTCATTCTCTTCTTCGCTTGGCTTCTCGTCCTCTCTGTATTTGGCTGCTCTCCTGGCATGGCTTGGACCGTCGTCAATCTATCTCATTTTGCTGTATGTGCATCCATATTTCTTCGTTTTTTCTGTCTTTTTTGATCTGGGTTTTTATTGCCTTCCTGTGATTTCATCATTGGGTGTGAGATTGTTGTTGACTTGTTCAATTCATTTATTGGGTTATTCTGCGGCTTGGTTTTGGTGTTTCTGTATTGATTTGTGCTGCTTTAGTCCCCTTCAATTTAATTTTTTTTGTGGATGCTGGGAGAGATTTCATTTGGTTGATTTTGTCTAAACAAAACAAAGACCGCCAACTGTTGTGGCTTTGTGATTTCGGTTTCCTATTTACGCTTGCTTTGGTAATTATATGCTTATTGAACTTGCATGTAATTAATTTTGTTACGAAAAGGATTCTTTTCTTATGCTCGATTTCTACTGTTTCAGATGTTCATCTTCGGATTCTTGTGTAGGTATGGTAGATAAATATTGCATTATCTTTTATTTCATAACCTTTTTCCATGATTGTTATATTTCAAGTCTCGAGCTATTGATACTCTTAGGCTGTTGTTTAGTTTAGTGGCACTAAAATTGTTTGCGAAAGGCAAATGGGTGAACTGCTATTAGAGATGTTTGAAAAGACAATATGCTTTTTGGCTTTATGTTTGATGTATTGCCATACATGGTTTTTATGTGTAAATGTGGATCTTTCTGGATTAAGAGGAAGTGAATTTTGTTTATCATTGGCTCGGACATACCTACTTCAATGCCTGGTTCCCTCTTCTTTTAAGATAGCCAGCAATGAGCTTAGAATGATTTAGAACGTTCTTTTGCTTCATTCTTTGAAGTTGATATGCTCGATGTCTTTATAAAAAATGACGGAAAGGAGCGTGTTTTACTTCAGGTCACTTACCACTTCTTCCACTGGAAGAAAGGGACACCATTTGCTGAAGACCAGGGGATCTACAACAGGCTGACGTGGTGGGAGCAGATCGATAATGGAAAGCAGCTTACGCGCAACAGAAAATTCTTGACCGTTGTTCCCGTGGTGCTGTAAGTTGTTTATTATATGATTCAACCTATGTGCTATTTAACTCGGAAATCACATTTCAAACTGCTTTTATTTGAATTGTTTTTGGTTGTTTTATTCTTCTGAACTTCTAAATTTGAGTGGCCTATTGGACTTCTTGCTCATACTTTGCATATCTTTGACGGTCAATGTTTTTCTATGTTCTATTCTACATTGCTGTCTGATTTTGATTTCAGCATTCATCTTCATAGGTCTTCTGATGATTGATTGGAGAATTCTGTTGACTAAATGGCCTTTTCAATCGAACTGAAAATCTCTAGGCTTGTAATTCTAGGGATTATTTTTTAAGCTTACAAATTTTCTTGTTGGCAAACTTTTGAGCTATGGCTTAGGTGGACACTGATCTTAACAGGCTTTGAATGCAAGAATTCTTGATTGATTTTTAGGGTCTCCATCACTTTTTCCAGAATGTGAGATTTGCTGTATAATTTTCTAATAATTGGTCCTCTCCAAACGATTACGACATATCCCACTTCATTAAAAAATTTGGATCCTGCTTCCTCCTATTCTTATCAAGTTATTTTCCATCTAATTTTTTCTCTTACTTTGGGAGGGTAGTGATAACTGATTAGAAGTTGGCTGGTGCTACTACCTTCTGAATGCTTCGGTATTGCATATCTTCATATTTTCATTAGAGAAGATAGTGGGGTAGATTGGTTCTCTTTAGTTGAAAACCAAACTGGGCCAGCAAAGTTGAACCAAACAAAGTGGGTTATGCTCCGTTTTTTATGGCTTGCGGGGTTGTATGCGATTATTTGGGCGTTGTGGGAAGAGAGGAATAGAAAGGTGTTTGGAAAAGGATCCTATGGAGATTTGGTCCTCGTTCGCTTTCATGTCTCTTTATGGGCTTCGATTTCGAAGACCTTTTGTAACTATTCTATAGGCACTATTTCGCAGACCCTTTTCTATAGAGGGTGCTCCCTTTTTTGTGGGCTTGTTTTTTTTGTATGCCCATGTATTCTTTCATTTTTCTCAATGAAGGTCGTTTTCATTAAAGAAAAAAGGGTTATGCCCCATTTTGCTTCTTTGTCTATTTTAATCGTTCGGTGGGATTGAGATTTGAACTTGTAAACTTTTGATTGAGCATATGTGTCTTAACCAGTTAACTATGTTAAAGCTGGCAGTATTTTGACAATTATTGTCATGAGCTTGGCTTTATCAACTTATTGCCCATTAGTTACATTTTCTCCCAGATCCAATTCATAAAAAATCAATTCAGTTCTCCAACACTAAACTAGGGCCTTATAAAAGCTACAAGTTCCTTTAACCTAGTAAATCTTGGAAACTAGACATCTAACTTGTTGGAGTGCAGTAAGTCTTAGTTACAACATAGATTCGAAGTTTACAAGTGTAATCTAAAAGAACTATTGAACATGAATTTATGGAGAAATTGATAGGACCAAGAGTGACAAATGAATCAAATGATTAAGGAAAAAGATGAGGGACGAGAAGGATGGTGCTTGAGTGGTCGTACTACTACGCTTATGAACCACCTCTCCTCTCCTAACTTGAGACGACGTTTAACTTGCTACCTTATTTAAGGCAGTCTGAAAAGCCCAAGAGATTGGAAGGCAGAAGTGCATCGTATCAAAAATTACGTATGGAACGTTGTTTGTTGTTGACTAAAGGAGAGAGGGAAGGTGGTTCGTAAATAGTAAAATGGTGTTAGCTTTGGGCATCATGGGTGGGCTGATCATTCTAAGACATTCTTAAACCTCTAGCTCTTAAGACCTCTTCAATTGAAGATTGTTGTAAATTAGGAGGTGTGCGTGTGTGTGTTTAATTAAAAAAAGAGACAGAAAAACACTTAGCAAAGAAATAAAGTGGCCTAAAGAGAGACAACCTAAAGGGCAAGGGGACAGGAAGTCCCCTCTCTGAGGTGAAAGGTTACAAAAGCACCTTCCAATCTAAGTGAGAACATGGTGTAATACCAATTTCTAGAATTGAATCAAATGAATCTCTACCTCTAAATGAGGGGAGATGACCTTTATTTATAGGGAAAATGTGAGTACAAATGTAAAGAAATCTAACAAATCAAAATAACAAACAAACTATTTAACAACTAACTCACTTAACAACTAACAAACTAAAACTTACAAATGGTAGTTTTGTTACTACACCAGAACCCCTGGGGAAGTGTTGGATACATCTTTATTCAATGCTCTTTTTTGGTGTAAAAATATTCAACTGTTCTCAAGTTACAACTAAACTTTCCTTGTATCTATTTTGAGGAATCTTTTGTAATCCCATAATGGGCTCATTTTGTAACACTTTGAGTATTTCATTCATCAATGAAATTGTAACTTCTTTGATCGAAATTGGTGTCTTCCTATGGTGTTATCCATTGAAGCATAACGCCTAGTAACGAGAAGCAAAGGAACAATGAAGAAAAAGGTGACTCGAACCTTCAAAATGAGCCGAGCACATAATACACCATGAAGGTGAAAGCGATATATAAGTCATACATCTCTGAAGTCTATCTGATGTGTTAATAGCCAAGACTCAGCTCCCACAGAAAAATTTAATAAATAGCATAAATATTTGATATTTTATTTTTAACTTAGTTATTCTAAATTTTCAAAGAATATATCAAATTAGACATTAGTCAAACTTTAGATAATTTAGTTATCTCGTTACAGAAACAATTCTTCGCATGGAGCTATTTTGAAAAGGCACTCCAAAGAAGATTTAATTCTCGCCTTGAACTCTTGCTCTTGGGGGAATTGGTCCTACAGACATTATTTAAAGAAGGAATTGTCACTGCTGTACTTTACTACTTAACGCCTAGCTGTTGTTCTCTGTCTTAGAGATTTGGAATCTCAAGATTACCTTTTCTTGCATTTCCCTTACGATAGTGCATTTTGGACACATTCATTGTTCATTGGTGTGCTCCTCCTCTTTCAACTCTTCTAGGCTTTACTTTCTTCATTAATCAATGAAATATTTCTTTTAATAATTTTTTTGGTTAATTATGATTTATTTCTTCTTTTTTTTTTCCTAATATAAATTATGATTTTTTTTCTATCAACACGATTTGGAAGTTTTTTTTCTTCCTATAACCTAGTTGGTTCCGGGTGGGTTGACATCCAGTTACTTTTCTGTTGCAAGCCTTCTTCCCTTTTGATGAAAGTCGAGTTCATGGTTATCCAGCCTTCAGTCGACGTGTCCCTATTTCTATTATTTCCTTTCCCCCTTGCTATGATACGTTACGATACTCAAATCTTACACAGGCCTTTTAATTTTAATTCATATTGTGCTTGGATTTGGTTATATTAAGTATAGATCCATGTTCTTTCATTCAGCATAGCTCAGGATCTCAACCAAATGATTGAGGTTCCACGCCCATATGTTATTAAATTAAAAAAAAAAAAACCCTCTTCTAATGTTCGTTGGATTGTTCTACTCTGCTTCCAACCAGTCAAAAAGCATTACAAAATTTCATACTGAATTTATAAAGATGATAAAATTTGAACTTTTCTTCAAGCCCTGTTTCTCGTAATGTATGTATTTGGATCTCTTTTTGATAGGAAATGAATTTCATTACCATGTATGAAACTACAGACAAAAAAACCTCGAAGAGGACAGGGGATTTAAAAAAGGCTGCCAGTTTGCCAAACTATGCTCAATGAGTTATCACGAAAGGATTTGGCCTGACTCCCACTCTATTTGAGTATTTTCCACCAAATACTCTATTTGGTCCCTAGCTAGGTTCTATGTTTCTCTCTGGGCATTAGTGTCAAATACTTTTGTAATTATACTTTAGCCTTTAGGTCTTGTTTTACTTGACTAGATTTCCTTTCTATAGTGGGATTCTCCTGGGTGCTTGGTTTTTGTTTGGATGCCCTTTTATTCTGTCATTACATCTCATTGAAAGTGTGGTTCATCATTAGGGGAAAAAAAAGCAAAAGGAATCCTGGGTGAGTATTAGTAGCAATGATATGAAATTCAATTTTCCAATTGTTTTGGAGCAAGATAAGATTTTATCTGATGATGCTAATGACGGGTCCTTGCTAAAACTCTTGAGAAGATTCTCTCTCTCCTCCAAAGAGTTTGTTGGATGATAAAAAGTCATTTGCTTCCTTTATAAAGGTTTGTGGCCTTGAGGTTTAAGAGATAAAGGCCTAGGACGTCTATGAAGTTTTTGCCCTTGGGATTTCAAAGTTTTTTTGGCAGTCCTTCCGTGTGGATTTTTCTTGCGGCTTGTTTGTGGAAAGAGATCTTTTGGTGGTTTTTCCATGCTTGGCATTTTTTTGGCTCAATGTGTTTTCAGATTCGTGGTAGTTTTTTCTTTTTGAAAAGAAAAGGCAAAAGGATTTGGCCTTGAGAAGAGAAAAACAGCTTCCAACTACTCTTCTGCATTTCTTTTGGAATAGTTGAAGATTCTAATGTTCCTTCTAACCTTGACTCCCACGAAACTGTACAAAAACCATTGAAATTGTGGCCATAGAAACATTAGAACAAAAACAACAGTCTGTACCTTGGAAGAAGTTATGTTTACTGATCCACGCATGGGAACAAGAGAGACCATTGGGGTCGAGTCTGTTCTCTTGATGAGGAGAATAAGTGAGATTATTTGTATAATTTAGTTAATAATAGTTTAGATGTTAATTTAGATTAATTAGTTAATTGGTCTTATTTCCTTATAAGGTTATAGATAGCCACATCAAGGGATGAATTTCTCTTGTTTGACTATGGACTTGGTCTAATACCTTACTATTGTATCACCTTACTTTCGAAGACTATACCAGGGTCTTCCTATTTTCGTCTTGAGTGTTCATACCACCCAAACTCAGTGACCATATAACAAGTTTGCACCTTTTAGATATCAAAATTTTCTAAAGGAGATCTTGCTATATGAGGCTACAAGCCTACAAATACGAAACTCTTGTCAGGAAATAGAAGTGTTTCAATCTGAATGATTGGCCTAAACCTTTGAAATCTTTTTTCCTTCGGCACCTTTACAGTTTTACTATGTTCATGTTTAAAGATGCAAAATCGAGTATGTTTCTTTCTTTGAATGCGTCGGTGAACAAGTGTGTACTTACGTTCCTCAGTGTAATCAGCTTTCAAGCTATTACACATACCAAGAATACTTTGCTAACTATATTGACTTAGTCACAAAATCATCAAAAAGAAAACTTCGCTCAATTTGTTTTTTCTTATTCCACAGGTACTTGATAGCCTCGCACACAACTGACTATCAACATCCAATGTTATTTCTCAACACTCTTGCAGTAATTGTACTAGTTATTGCAAAGTTTCCCCATATGCACAAGGTACGTATCTTTGGAATCAATGCTGACAAGTGAAGCTCACATCATGAGATTTTCGGTTCGACTCGCCAAAAAGCTTCTCGTCCTTCTCTCAATCTGGTAAAATGATATATCTCTGTATAGTAGTTGGGACCGGAAGGATACTGAAAAATTTGTAGTTTTTTTTCCTTTTTCTTTTTTGTACCGACTGCTTGTTCCGCCTGTTGCTTAATGAATAAGTAAATGCAATTATCTTTTATACAGTAGAGAAATGTGATGCATTCGAGTTTCACTGTCCTTATAAAGTATTTTTTGGGACAACACACTTCATAATTCTTACATGTTATTTCTCCATCTTGTGTTGCTATAGTTGATTACTTCTACAGACAAAAACTCCACTTGGAAGTCAGATTCTCACTCTTTCCTTATAGACCCTGGTTATATGAACCTTGATTTTTGTCACATTCCTTTTAATTGAACAGAACCAATTATGTTTACTACAAAGAATCGACCCGAAGGAGGGAATGACAAATTCGATTAAATTAGAAATGTACTGTATTCATGTTGCAGGCTTATGAACTCTGAAGTATCTGATAGTTTCCATTGAAATAAAATTACCTTGAGTGGGAAACAAGAATAAAAACCAAAATAAGTAGATCAGAAGGAGAATACAGTAAGTATTGATTGGTTTATGCATGGAAAAACATACATGCAGTTGTAAAATCAGTTGTGGAAATTAAGCAAAACGTTTTAAAAGAAAAAGAAAAAGGGGGTCGGTAGAGATGTCATCTTTTTAACTGGAACAGGTAAAGAGTATTACTTGGGATTTACTTGAGTAAAAAAAGTAAAAGATTCTTTTAACTTCTTTGTTTGTTTCTGTATTATTTAAATGTAAGAATCCAAGTGCTATGACTTTTTGCTGCTTCATTGAGCTTTTTACTGGAAGTGGAGTTCATGAATGAAACTCATTATCTTTATCATTCTTTACTTTACTTGTGTCCCACTCATGTTTCCTTTAACTTTGACTCTCTTTTAGACATCATCAATAATACTTATAATGCACACACGAAAGAAAGATTGCTTTACAAGTCTACTCTTTTACTTTGTCTTTTTAATAGAAACTGTTTCATTTTTTAATACCATTTCTTTTAACTTATTTCTTTTCATTTTTTATTTATATTTGGAAGCTCGTTACTAAGGTAATGTTGAAAACCGTTTTTTCTTTTTCCTTTCTATTTTAACAATAGTGGGTTGGGGGATCAAAGAGGTTGATAGTATGTTCATGCTTCGTTGTTAATGATAGTTTGATTTGTATAATTGACTAGTTTCGTAAATCAATTATTTACTTCCTGTTTGATAATAATTTAATTTTTTATATTTGGTTTTTGAAGATTAAACTTATAAAAGTTGTTTCTTTTTAATCTATTTTTAGGTATATTTTCAAAATTCAAGTTAAGTTTTGAAAATTAAAAAAAAAGAACAGTTGCAAATATAGCAATAAGAATTTAAAGTATTAGTATATTTTTAAAAATTACAAATATAGTAAAGTCTATCCGTGATAGACTTCTACTGAATAGATTTTTATGGTCTAAGTGGTCTATCACTAATAGACCATAAGAGTCTATCACCGATAGACTTTGCTATATTTGCAATTTTTTTAAAATGTTGTTATATACCTGCTAAGTATTTATCTTTTGAATTTCGTCATTAGTTCAAATGTTTCCTTGTAATTTTGTTATTTCTTTTTTCTTAGTTTTATAATGAATGTGTCTGTAAAATAGATTTCAAACTTATAACTTTGTAATTAGTAGCCGCCTATATTTGATCAAATCGTTTTTATTATTTCCTCTTTTCGTAATTTATTAACTTTTAACCATTCATTCTTTTTTATTCATATTCTAATCTAAAAGCGATAGTACATTTGTTAGAGTCAATGCCCAAATATTTTGTCAATATGTGAGGTGACCTTCATCATTTAAATCGATTTTAATCATGCAATTATATATATATATATATATATTGTGTCTTTTTGTTATTATACATGATGACTTAATTCATCTTCTATTTTATTTACTAATGTGAAAAATGTATTTATAGTTAAAAAAAATACTTAAGTGCATCATGAGTAGAACTTATCTTTGTGCATCCCACCAAATTGTCTGATCATGTGGCAAATTCTTCTTGTTTTCTTTTTAAAATATATTAATAATTTTTTTATGTGAGTGATGAGAGTGAGATGCAATGAGATGTGTACTACTCGAGATGTGCCTAAGTATTATCCTTTACAATTTTACAATTTTACCATTTAAAGTCAATTTAATTATGATGATAGCTTTAAATTTTCAAAAGTATTCCACTTTTAGACATTTTAATTATACAATGGGTGTCTTTAATACTACCTAGAGAATTTATACCTAAAATTTATTGTTGTAAAATGATTGTAACATAAATGTTTTGTAATTTGATTTTCATTATAAAATATAATAAAAACAGTAGTTGTACGAAATGATGGAATATATGGCCCTATCCACAAAATAAATAAATAAATAAATAAATAATAATAATAATAATAATAATAATAATAATAATAATAAAGGCAATTGCTTTTTGGTTTTCTTTAATTATGAAATGAGGAAAGAGATTGGTCCAATAAAATTAGAAACCTGAGTAAGATAGAAACAAATAGAAGAGAGCTCATAATTATAAATATCAGTAAGGTTCCATGGATAAAGTAAAGTTTTATTTATATAAAAATGTTCACCATAATTAGGAGTGGACGAATCATTATGATTTCCAATTCCAAGATAATTAAATAAAAACAACTTTTTTCTCCTACAAATAATAATATAAAAACAACCTTTTTTTTTCTTTTTTCCAGAACCATCATTATCTCACTGTGTGAACTTAATATATTCTTTTAATGACCATCTTGGTCTAATGGTCACTAAGGGCAAAAGGCTGAGATGAAATAAATTCAAATATATGGTTATTTATTTAGGTTTGTGAAGGAAAGAATTATTTTTAAATATAGAAAAATTTTACTGTATACACAATAATTTTTTTTTTTATATTTGTAAATAGTTTTTATATTTATAAATAGTTTAATATTTTTTTCGGTTTATAGTAATTTCTCTAAAAAAAACTATATGTATATATTATTTAAGCAAATGTTAATATGTTGATTGTTTTTGTTTGTTTTAGTTAGCTTTGGGCTCAAAAATGGTTTTTACTTTGGTTTCACATTAAAGGGTATTTATACCAAAATATTTTTGTATGCTTGTAAAAAGTGTTTGGGTAATCAGTAATCTGCTTGTGAATAAAAAATAATTAATTTTATTTTTCTATTATTGGGCTAAAAATAAAAAATTAACTTTCTTCTCTTAATTGATTATCGGTCTGAAATCAATTCTCCAATTTGTTTTGAGTTCTTCAAAAAATAAAACATTGAATAGAGTTGTTTTCATTATTGATTTCAATCATTTTTTTTATGTGTTTACGTTTGAGAAAATGGTTGTGTTAACCTTGAGAAGCAATCCAACATATAGACAATTTAATACTAAGGTCGTGTCAAAATTACTTTCAAGGTAATTTTTTCAATGACTTACACAAATATGGTCAAAGTTCAATCTACAATAACACTACAAATTGGAGTAGTATATTTTAAACGTTGGAGTATAAGTAAATATTATTAACTTTTGTATCAATACATATATTAGAAAAATTATCAATCAAAATTTACTTGCTATTTTATTCTTCAATTTATCATTAATTTTAACATTCTGGTGGATAATAGAATGGGTGTGTTCATCGGTCGATCCACGTCAATTTTGGACTCAAATCGACTATGACCATCAATACGTCAATTTTCGTCTATCAGTTTCTATCGATTTTGGAGATATTATTGGTGTCACTATATATTAAAATTATCATAAATGAAATAGATGTATTAATTTATGTAGGATCAAATCATAAGTTTTCGACAAAAATCATCTACTATCTCAACCTCTCAAATTAATAATCTCTCATTATAAGCGAACATAAGTCTAACTCAATGATAATTAGTCTCTACTCTTTTTTTTAAAGTCGGAAGATCAAATTTTTATAACCTTGTATTTGTTGTACTAAAAATAATTTATCATTATAGAAATTCAAAATTAAATGAGAGATGAAAGTCTTGTCGTTCCGAAAAAATTATTCAACGAGATTGAGTACACATTATATTTGTCTTATAAGACATAATAATATTGTTAGATGTGAATTCAATAATCTGCATATTTTGGAGCAATTATTCGATATAAATTTGAACGTATGAGGGGAGAGATGGAGGTAACAAAAGAGAAAAAAATGAAAAATTATTCAATATTTATGTGTGTGTATTTGCTAGAGAAAGAGAAAGAGAGAGAGAGAGATATCATCAAGACATATTAAAGAGAAAAAGAATACATAAAAACCACTTTGTTAGTGAGAAGTATTTTTTTTTTTTTTTTTTTTTTTTTTTTTTTTTTTTTTGTTTAGTACAAAGATCTCAAACAAATCAAAAACCAAACCCATATCCAAATTCAAAAAAGAAAATACAAAGTGGAAAATTAAACCAAAGAGATATCAATCAGAAAGCCCAGTTCAATAATTTCATACACTAAAGATTTTTTCTTTTTTAATGTCCCGTGTAAATTACTTCTCATAATTATAAAAATTATAATCTCTCTAATATTTCTACCACGGCGGCCCTCCACCGAACATTCCGTTCCAATACCCATTATTACCGGAATTCTCTTCCACCGTCGCCGTGTCACGTGCTGAATATGGCATCAAATTCGGTATATAACATCCAAATCCTCCGTGGCCGCCGTTTTCCATCCCCATCGTCGTCGCCGTGGCCTCCGCCGTCGCAAACCCCAAATTCAGATCATGCGCTTGATACACCTGCGCCGGCGGCGGCGGCGCGTGGTGAGCCGAACCCGACCCACCAACAACCGAACCGGGTGGTTTCCTATTCTTCCGGGACCCTCCTCCGACAGGGATGTTCCTAAGAGAACCGCCCTCCGTCCAATACCGGCGGCAAGATTTGCAAAAATACCTCGGCTGTGTGAGACTATAATTATTGTAGTAACAGAATTTTGTGTTGCTTGATTTGCACCTTGGGCAGTTCAATTGCTCTTGTGGCCTTCCCTTTCCCTTCAACCCTCCGCCGCCGCCGCCGCCGCCGCTGCCGGACTCCATCATCGCCTCCATTTTTTGTTGTTCTTTTTTCCCAAATCTTTCAACAAATAAAACAAAACCCAGAAATTATTGAGAAAGAAGAACAGTAATTTGGAAGCAAAATTGAAACTTTTTTTGATAATTAAAGCTAATTATGCATATAGAAATTGAAGAACAATTGTTGTGCATGCTCATAAGAAAGAGATAGAAAGAAAGAAAGAAAGAAAGTACCTTTGTGAGGAAATGGCAGTACTTTAAGCAAGAAAGAATGTTTTAGGTTGTTTGTTTCCAAGCCTTTTGTGTCGGTTTGTTTCATTTAAAAAATTTAATAAATACAAATTTTAGAAGAAGTGTGTTTGTTTTGACTAAATTGTACCATCCCACTAAGATCGTCAACTTTTTTTTTCTTTTATATATTATATTTATTGGTCTTATTCTATGAATCTCTGTTGGATTTTTGGAATTATTACTATTATTTACTACCAAGGGAAAGGAGGGATCTATCCTTTTACCTCAAAGAGAGAGAGTATATGTTAATTAGTTAAACTCAGCTTTGGTATTATTTTGTTAAATCAATAGTTCAGTCTACAAACTATTTCGTGTCTAATACAATTCTCTTATAAATTTTTAAACTTTTAATTCTAAGTTTAATAAGTTTTTAACATATTTGAATTTCTTAAAAAATAATTGATGAATTAGTTAAATAAAAATAAAAATTTTATGTCTTGATGAAATCATATAGGTGTGTTAGAGTTTAAGAGTAGTCCTTTTAGCTAGACGTTTTTTGAAGTTTATAGAGACTTTATTCGATATAAAATTAAAAATTTATAAATTTATTAGATATTTTTTAAAAATTTATTGACTAAATTGATATAGAGTATCTTGAAAGTTTATGGCTATAATTTTAATTTAACAAATTTAATCTTAAATTTTTTTGTGGGAAATTAAGAATAGTGTGAATTCTATGTGGTGGGTTTCTCCTTTTTGACCCAAAAATTCTTATAAAATAGTAATAATAATAATAAAAAAAAAAGGAAGTGGGCTTTTGATTCTTTGTTTTGCTTTTCTCCACCATAGTGATTTTATTATATATATTCATCTCGTTTTTGATTGCTCAGCCTCTCTATTCTAACTTTATATTTATTTTATTATTATTATTATTATTATTATTTCTTTTTTATTATGAGAGAGTTTGTTAATTAGACTGGTTTTATAAGCAACTGAGATTGCTGATTATTCTACAACCTAATCCCATTAATCTTCATTCTTATTGGTGATTAATACTTATATTTTCAACATTGTTTAATTTAATTAGTCTTTAATTTACTTTGCATTAAAGCTTCACCTAAGAGCCATGCGCCTCAGATTAGCTTAGAATTTTCGGCGAAAATCCTAAATTCCTAAATAGAATTCGGGTAATTACTCTATATTATTATTAAAGTTTAAATTAAAAAAATAAGGGTTTAAATTATACTTTGCTAATTTTCACTTTGGTGGTATACTTTTAACTTTGATTCATTTTGTCCTTGTACTTTTCAGTTCTAAATATACTAATATGAACATTTTGAAAATACAAAGACTAAAATGAAAAGAAAAAAAAATACAATACCAATTGCTAAAAAAACACATAGCAAGGTAGTATTTAAACCAAAACCAAAATTCTATTTTCTACTTCAAGCAACACTTTTTGTTCCTTTTTTTTTTCTTCTTTTCCAAAAAGAAAGAACTTTTTGGTAAGAAAATTAAGTTCGTGATTATAGAAAAAGGTGAGAGAATTCAAACCACAAACTTCCTAATCACTAACACAAGTTTTATGTCACTTAAGTTAAACTCACTTTGATAGTTACATCCCTCCACTATTAGATTGTGTTTAATAAGTTATTTTTAATAGATTTATGAACTTTAAAAAGTGTTTAGTAAGTTCTTAAACTTTCAATTTTGTGTTCAATAACTTATAAATAAATTTCATAAGTCGTAGTGAGCATAGATGAGTAATAATTGACATATGCTTTATCTCTTTTAAAGTTGAAGGTTCAAATCTCATACTCCATTTATTGTATTAAAAAGAATTGACTTTATAAATATTAATAGAATGAAATAGTTGAAGATAAAAGGCATATATTAATGAAATATATATGTAATTGAATTCAATAATGTTTTTGTAGCATGGATGGGATGGGTGGGACCCAAGCAATGCGCGTAGGGATTGAAAGACAAATCTTTGTGTTTGGTGTTGTTGGGTTATCTTTTCCATGAAAACGACTCGTTTTAGATAGGAAAAAAGCTTTTGCAATTGCAACTCTTGGCTTTATCGGATAAGTGTTTTGGTGAATTTTAGTCTTAGACCTGAACAAATTATTTATAGTGTTTGGTAAATAAATATTAAAATATTTTATTTTAGATATAATATATAACTAAAATAAGACTACAGTTAAATTATATATACATATATATAATTTACAATTGTTTTAAAGTGTTATATTTTGTTGATCTAGATTAGTTGTTAAGTATTAATGGAAACAACTTTAATCTTTTTATAAAAAAAAAACCATTTTTTTTTTAAAAAATGGTTGCATTCAACATATGAAAAATTAAGAAATAAAATACATATTAATTTTGAAGAATAAAATAGAAAATTTATTAAAAAGTGAAATTTGATTCTACAAAAATCTTAAACTAGTGTGAAACTGTAATTACTTGAAATGATCATGAGTTTAAAAAGTGATTTTAAGGGATCTAATTCCAATCTTTTTTACCAAACATAAAAATCAATTAAGATCTTTAAAAATCACTTTTAACCCTCCCAAAATCAACCTCAAATGCACCCTCAATTATCAAATGCTAAAGGCATAATATTTTTTTTTATAAAAAAAAACAATGTCTTTTGCATTAAACCTCTAGATATGTAGAAGTAGAACTAGAAGAATTCCGCATATCAAATCAAACTCACCTATAAGTTGTATCACTAACTAGTTTGGCAACTTCAATATCAAATTATTAAATTCAATACTGCGAAATTATTAGTAATGAATGTCAGAGGACAATTACCATTAACTGACTCAATATACAAACCTCGGTGGCAGTAACTGCTAAAACATGACGTTGAACAATGCAGGGCAATGCAGATTTGAGTAGCTGATTTCCATCATCATCGCTGAACATAACCCCAGAAGTTTTTGTTCATTGGCCTAGAAAACATTATCACAAAAAATAATAATAGTAACGATGATTATAATAAAAAAATAATAATATCCAGCTGAAGAACACAATCCAGTAACTAAATTCCCATCACAAAGTAAATTAAATGGTTAAACCATTGTTTCACTTTTTTTTAACTATAAACTGGCCTTCCATGCCAACACAACCATGATGAAAACTATTTGAATTGAAGTCCCCAACCTCTTGCTTTTCTGTTATAAAGAAAAAAAAAATATACTGATACTATTTTTCCTAAGTTGATACAGACTCGCTCTCTTTTCCTCTCTCTTCCCTTTCTCACCCTCTCTTCTCCTACTCCCACCCCTCTTTTCACTGGAGGAGAAAGCCACTATACTCAAAGAAAAAGAAATCAATAATACAGTTAATGTCTACATAGGATTATGTCGACTGCGCAGGAATAAACTTAGGGTAAGTGGATGAATTGGACATTTGAAAAAAGAAGTTGATAAACAAAATTTGTAAATTCTAAAGATGACCTAAAACCATATCAATAGTTGAGGGACTTCAATCCGCCGTATCTTAATTTTCCTTTGCTTCTACTAAGCTCTCACTCATTCATGGTTGGTGGCTGCAGTTCCCTCCTTCCATCGCTGGAAACCACTCTATTCCATCAAATAGTTTAGGGGCGAATCTTACATTTTCCTTTCCTTCTTCTTAGCTGACTTATTCATGGTTGGTGGATGCAGTTCCTCTTCCATCGATGGAAACCGCTCTTTTTCATCTTTCTTCGACATCTTACCACCACCGGATTGCAACTGAAGCTGCTTTGATTTCATTTTAATTGATTTAACTAATGATGAAAGCTCATACTTCTCTTTCTTTGACGAATCTTCCTCGGTCTTAACAGGGACGTCGCCGTCCGCCCCATCCTCCCCAGACGCTGCAGGTTGTTTTGTGGAAGACTTACCATGCTGACTTTTTGTTGACTGATATCCGTCACCCTTTTGCTGCTTCAATGCCACTTGACGAACATAAGCGGCACTCCTGAAAAAAAGAGACTTGTATCAATAAAATGATGTTTCTAATCTCAAGGATTTCATAGTTTTCAGTAGTATTAGAGATACCTTTTGAACTGAGGATCAGTGGGGTCTAAAGCAAAGAGAGGTGAATTGAAAAGTGCTGAAAACCGCGGATCATTGTAATCAACTGTTGGTATTTTGTCTTCGGCAATATCTTCCTTCCCCTTTTTCTTCGTATGTTTCAAATTGTATCCTTTGATACCAGTATCAACGTCCTCATCATCTGCAAGTAGCAACTCAAGCTCTGCTCTGCTTGCTTCTGCTGCCCCATCCATATCAACACGTTCCCTATCTTTAATACTTTTTGTTCGACCCTTCACGCTTTCTTTAACTGCAGGCTCTTCAACAAAAAAGTCATCCACTTCCTCAATTTCTCTATCAGTGTCACTGCTTTCATCATCTGATGAGTGTGTGGATTTGTTTTTTGCAGCCACCCTTTTCTCGCGTTTTTTCCTCAGATGAGCCTCCCATAATGTCTCGGATTTCTTATCCTTCTTTTCCAGGATGCGCTTGCTTATATCTTCTAAGCCAGTATTGAAAGTCACTTCCATATCCTGACCACCATCCTGCTCACCATCTTCATCAGATTGAAGTAGGGCACGGTACTTATCTCCTTTCTTACGCTTTTTGTCTGTTTGGTCCTCTCTGTCATCACTTTCATCATCACTTTCACTTTCATCAGATGCCAAGAATTCCTTGAGCTCCAAATCGGCCAGCTAAATAAGTGAAAATATTGTCAGTAGACGAATTGGGCATAGAACACGAAATGATTTTGAGAAATTGCATATAGAATCATCGCGTCACTGAGCACAAACCTGATCCGCATTGAATTTTCGTTTCAAGGCCTTCACTCTTTGGGGTTCATCCTCATCCCATGAAAGATGGATTTTACTATGCTGCAGGGCTGGGGTATGGAAATTCAAAACTTCATAACTTGAAGGTGCCTGATATACAACGAATGAGAAGCCATTAATTTCTTCCTATGACCTTTCCCACACCACATGCTGAACACTATATGGTGTGCAATTACAAAAGGAAGGAAAGGATTTAAGCCAAGAACAAGTAACAAAAACCATATTGAGTAAATCCAAGAAAATTAACTATAACGATAAAAAACTATAAGAAAAATATGGTTAATGATACATTAACAACACATTTTATGCAATAAGTTCTAGTGATCAGTTAACTATTTGATTTGTTGATCCTTCCCTCTTTCCCTCCTTCCCTTGGGAGTTTGGAGTAACCTTCTGATGAGAATCATTTAGTATATTGGCTTCAGGTTCTGTTTTATGGATTTTAATTTCTGTTTTAACATTTTCTCTATTTTTTATGTTTTTACCTTGGTTAAAGGTTATGTTACTGTTTAGTTTGGTTACTGTTAGTTGAGGAACAAAGGCTGGTTTGAAGCCTTTAAATAGGGGTCCCTAAGTTGTAAGAGGTATTACTTTTCACAGAATTATACAAGAATTGTTTCAAGAAAATTAGTTTACACTACCTTCCGATGAAAGCAAACACAACCTCTATATAAATCCTAGCAACCTAACTAAAACCTGGACATTAATCTTCTCTAAACTTTCTCAATCAGCGGTCCTTCGGTCACTTTGAAGCTCTCATAATATTAGCTGTCCCAACCATGGCCAATGGGGTCGAGCCTCAGAATTCCAAGGCGTTAAGAGTGAATGCATGACTTCAACTTCAATTGTTTATACTAAAATGAATTTTGAATTCCATACTCACACAAATATTTTCACCTAAAATTTTGTCATGTTGGATTCATAATTCAATTTTCATTCTTTTACAAAAGCAAAGAAGATTACATCATCGAATGCTAAAGGCATAATATAACTCAAGGACACAATTATACAACCTATAGAACAGATCATGTTCAAGTAAGGTCAAAAATGCTAAAAGCATAATAAGTTTTTTTTCTTAAGATAAGAGGCATAATAAGTTTTTTTTTAACCATGCCTTTTGCCTTAAACCTCTGGATAGTTCGCTATTCATATTGAATAAAACTTACCTATAAGTTACCATCCGACTAACTAGTTTTTCACATTTTGTTCAGTCATCGAATGCTAAAGGCATAATAGAACTCAAGGACACATTATACAACCTGTAGAACAGATCATGTTCAAGTAAGGTCGGTAAATGCTAAAAGCATAATAAGTTTTTTTTATTAAGATAAGAGGCATAATAAGTTTTTTTAAACCATGCCTTTTGCCTTAAACCTCCAGATAGAACTAAACGAATTCGCTATTCATATCGAATAAAACTTACCTATAAGTTACCAGCCGACTAACTATTTTTTCACATTTTGTTTTGCTTTTGCATGTGTTCGTGAATTAGTCTGGAGTATGTGACATCTTTAACATTTTTCATTAAAAAAATGGTAATTTCAATATCAAATAATTAAATTCAATACTGCAAAATTACTTGCAAAGAATGTCAAGGAAGGCAGGTACATTAAATGATCAATATACAAACCTCTGTAGCAATGTCCCTTGGAGGGTGTTCAAATTTCATTGAGTCTGGAATAAATCTCAAGTCAAGAATATTTGATGACCTTTCAAATTCCACTCCATCACATATTTTATAAAGGTAATCAGCGGTCGCAATAGAATCACATTCCACCACAGCAAAATAGTACCTGTACACAGATGGCACAAATTGCTATGATTAAAAGACAGACGGAGAGTTATGTACAGCATGCACTTTTTTCTATTAAGACCAGACTGAACCTGATGGTGAAATCACGAAAACAAACAGTTTTTATTACTTGGGCAATACATTTTTTAATACTCATGAGTCATGACTAACACAAATCTAAAAGTAAAACAACTAATTAGGCAGAATTTGCAGCTTGCTGTTGCAAATTATTTTTGTGATCTGAAAATAACCAAAATTGTGTCTTCATATGTCATATGGAGAAAAAATCCCCACATCCACTTAAAGAATATACTTACGTGCCTTCCACCATTTCTTTATGAGAGAGAATCCAGAAAATTCAATAATTACAACATCCTTATAGCACTGCACACTGTACGTCTTAAATAAAATATAGATTCTAATATCTTCAATAGTAACAAAAAATTCAAATGAACCTAAGTGATTTTCAACATGGATATAAACAGCAGCACCAAAATAAAATACCTTAGTCTACTCATTTCATAAGCTCGCAATTTCTCATTGTCCATCTCTTCGCCATCATCATCGTCCTCATCATTTTTCTCTTGTTCATCATCAAACAGTCCAACTGGACCATGCAATTCTTCTTCTTTCATACGTTGAAGCCCAAACTCAGATGGATAAACTGCCACAGACAATATTTGCCCACCTTTTGGGAGAAATGAACTTAGTACGACATACAAATCAACAGCCTACATAACATGATTTAACTGGGTCAAGCACAGATAATGATTATGAGGCATCTATAGAATATCATTATCACATGTCTGTGGAAGTGTGTGTAAACCTGCAAACAAGTAAGAGAGATGGACTACTCATGTATAAAAAAGTAAGACGAATTCCTAGTATATATCCAAGCATTGTGAATTGGGTCAAGGCTTATACAATAAAGCAGCTGTTACTTTTCTTCACATTGACATGTGACTGAGGAAATTTTCTAAACATAAAATGACGTTTTGGTGAAGGAAACAAGGCAAACGAGAATCACAAAAGAACACTTGGAAAGTTGGAAGATAACTGAAATCTAATTGACCACAATGTTATCATACGAACAAGTAACAATAGAAAAAATGTAGGACTTTGAATTTTTTTATAAGATAGAAAAGATGTAGGGCTCTGAAAATTGAAATGATTCCAAAGGGGCAACAGAATGGACTCTCTATTTCAGCCAACCAATACAGACTTCACTATTCCTCTTGAGTAATCTACAATATGAACCAAATCCATATAATCTATCCACTTGACTATAATAACATTTTCATTCAAGGAACAACTCCTTAATGAGCAACCAAATCAAAATATTGTGCACATTAACTTCGTAAATGCAGACACAATCCATTATAGCCACTCTTTTGCTTAGCTTTCCCCTCTGTTACAAGATTTTCTATCAATTCTTTGTACACCATCAAGGTTTGAATCTATTGTTTAAGGTACATTAAAAAAAATAGAGAACTAACTGATGATTCAAGATGAGGTTAGAACTTAGAAGTGAAATTAAGAACAAAATTCGAGTAACAATTTGGATTTGGCTAAGAGAATAATTGACAAGATAAACATTACCCAAGAAGGCTATTGGTTCATTTTCGACAAAAAATTAATTCTAAAAGAACGTTTCTCAACAGCATACCTTCACGTGCCTCCAATCCAAATTAACAACTGCAAGCCTGTGCGTTTCCTTGTCAATTTCTGGAATATTTTCCACCTGCCAATACAAGAATATGTCAAAACATGAAATATTGCAGCCAATTTCACACAAGCAAAAACGCTGACAATGAGTGGCAACAATACAAAATATAACCCAATATATGAATGCATTCAGAACGCACCGGCAATTCAGGTGTTTCGTCATCATAAATATCATCAAGATCACCTTCATCTGTATCAGTCGTGTAGTTAGACTCTTCAGTTTCTACATCATCGTCCTCCGACCCTGGATCCTCCAACTCACTACTTGAACTAGGTTTCTCGAATCTCTGATTCTTTTTCTCTACCTCGACATCACTACCAACAGTGTCACTGTCATCCTCTTCTACCTCCACACCCTCCTCACTGTCATCCTCATCCTTTTCACTTTTCTCTTCAATTTTATAATAATGACGTAACGAATTCTCCGACTTACCCTTCTTAACCCTACCTCGCTTGTCCAATGGAGCTGACGACGAAGAGAACCTCTTATCTACGAACATCTGGTCAAATCGTGAATCAATCACAACCTTTGATTTATGCTTGGGGACATTCTGAAACCTAGGATCAGAATGCACGGATGAGAATCGAGCATCAGTGATAATTTTCTTCTTGGCTCGATCATGGTTGATGCCAGTTTGCTCCGAGGCTAAAGATGGAACATTTCTCTCATCTTTACTCTTGTTACTCTTCTTGTTCTTCTTTTTTGAGTTGCTCAAGTTTTTGGAGCGCATGATGACGGCCTACGATCCGACCGACGAAAGGCGGTGGATCGGAATGCAGCTGCTGAAACGCAGTGATAATCGTAGACGACGGAGTTTAGGCTTCCCCTTATCTGTGTACACGATGGTTGGACGTTGGGTTATGGTAACCTGAGATGATTAAGATTGTCATTAACCATTTACCATTCCAAACATAAAGCCAAAAGCCCAAGACAACTTGATGATCCACAACCAGGTGTGGCCCATGTTCTTAAAAAGTTGGGCCTGGCCCATTAAACTACAGGTTTTTTTTGCCCTTCATTCAAACATATTGTAAATTGAATATTATTTTAGTTCAACATTTTTTTCCTCATATGACTTTTATGAGCTGCTACTCGATTTTGTGCTAAACACACAAACGCCACTAATATAACCAACACACAAGCACACAAAAGAAAATTCAATTTCAATGCTCAATGATGGAACAAGAACAAAATTTCAATGAAAAATAAACCAGAGAAAGTGGATTTTATGAACAAGCACACAAAAATTTGTAAAACACGAACGAATAATCCAACTTTGCCAATCTAAAATTACAGTGAAAAAGATATTGAAACTTTTAATAAAAAAAAGTCTTTCATAAAAACTTGTAATACACCGAACTCTAAGAACACCATAGCCATAAATACAGAGATACAATGAAATCAATAAACCCAATCGATTATTACCCTTCTGAGCTGTTCAATCCTCCTCAAGAAGAAATTGTTGATCTCCAATAGCGGAAGAAAATACTACCTCGGATATACCTCAGTGATTTCAAGCAATAGAGTAAATCAATGAGGCTCTGTTTTATTGCTTTAGAAAGACAGTATCTTGTTCTAAAAATTTAAATTTAAATTAAATTGAAGGGAAAAAAAACAGTAGTTTGACCACAATTCCCTAATTAGCCTATATTCTTGGTTACATGCATATACATTTGATACATCCTTTCAGTTTAATTCTAACAAACTTAAACATAATCCCCAGCAAAACATTGCACAACCAGACATCACACACAAAAAGATATTCATATACATAAATATTTTAACAGCAATCCACATTTATCCATATGAATATTGTAGTCGTGGTATGTAAACTGGATTTGGATATTTCATCTATAGGATGTATGAATATAAATAGACTGGATGTTTTAGACTGGGGGATTCGAACCATCGAATTTATTAGTTTTTTGTAACAAAATACCAAAAACTAACCCTCTACTGGAATTTAAAGGATTTCAAATCAGAATGGATTTGAGATCAATTCTGGTGTATGGAATGAATAAAAAAACCGAGATTAAAAATCAATATGATTTGAAATCTTGTTTTGATCCAAAATCTACCGAAATACAGAAGAGCAAAAGAAGAAGAAGAAAAAAAGAAGGGAAAAAAACCCTGACCTCGAGACTGTCCTAATCCGAAATACGGAAGACCAAAAGAAAAAAAGGAAAAAAAGAAGAAAAAAACTGACCTGGAGACGTTGGAAGGAGAAAGAAAATGAGGTGCGGTGACGGCCAACAATGGCAACGGTGAAGATGAAGGGAGAAGAAAGAAATAAAGACAGGAAAATGAGGTGTTGGCTGCCGCAGGGAGTGACGTAGTAAAAAAACTTCAGCGATGAGCGGCGGCGAGCCTGCTACAAAGATAGGAGATAGGGCGAAATAGAGAAAATAAGAAAATGACGCCCTCTAGTGTTTTTTTTTTTTTAAATAGTTTTTTAAAACAGTGAGAAATAGAAAACAATACTGAGTTTTTTTTTTTTTTTGTAATTAGTTTGGTTTTTTTTCTATACACAATAATTTTCTAATAAATTACTGAGAAAATAAGATGAAGTTATTATTTATTTAATTTTTGGATTAACCAAGATTCTACTAATCAGATTTGGAGAAATTTTGATTTTGACAAGTTATAAAATTTGAAAAAATTACATTGAAAAAAGCTATTTAACGAATTTTAAAAAATAGTACTACTTTTAAAAGATAGAAACTTAAGGACTATTTGTGAAAATTTCCCTAGCTTTCCCTTTGGTTTCTTCCTAAACCCTATTTCACGTCTAACCGCCACCGCCCTCCCATAACCGGCCACTGCACCCAGCCGCTGCCGCTCCAGAGCATATATTTTCCTATTTCGTCTACCTGCCTCGAACTGGTATGATTGAAGTTTTAGTTAGTTTTCAATTCATTTCTATGATTTATGCTATCTCGATCTTTACCATTCAACTTCATTTTTAGTTTTTGCTGTCGTCCCCCTTCCTCGATTTCTTTGATTTAGATTATCTCATTTACAGTTTCTTCCCACTTTTATTTGCTATCATTTACATGATGTTTTGGTTTATGCAATGATTTAATTTAAGTCCAATTTTTTGTTCTATCATCGAATTGGAATTCGATTGGAAAAGGAATTTCTAGAAATTAGGGTTAAATGCTATAGATATGTAAGCAAATCAAAACTAACAAATGGGCTTAAATTCTTAGCAAAAAAAACTGAGGATTGCCTTTTCATCCTCTGTCCAGTAGCATTACTTTTCCGGAATTACCTTCATAGCTTCTTCGGTTGGTGCATTTTCTTCCTAGTGACATCCTCAACCCTCTTCGCCCTTGCTTCGATGGTAACCTTCTCAATGCTGAAGCTAAGATTATGCTTCTTTATGCTCGCATTGGCAATCAATTTATTAAATTAATATTCAAATGTCATTCTTATGTTTTTTTTTATTATAAGAACCAATTTTATTGATGAATGTCATTCTCATGGTAAAAAAAATAGATAAAACTAAAAAAAATCTAAAAATTCAAATAAAACTCTAAATTTTTAGGTTTAAATTGTATCAATTTAAACTCTAAATTAGTACCATTTAAATTTTGAACTTTTATCAATTTATAATAGAATTAATTCAAATATTATGTGAGACTTATAATATAAATAAATCAATTTATTTAAAGGAAGGTAGTTAATTCATAAACTTACAGTTCAGGGTTTAAAAAAAGAAAGTAAACCTTAGGCCCAACACTTATCTCCTCTTGCTGCAACTCACGCTGCCACGCCAGGCTGCAAAACTCGGTCTTAAGGTCTGTAAAAGTTTTTTTTTTTTTTTTCTTTTTTCTATTTGTTCTTCGCTTTCTTACTATTTCTATACAATAAGTTAATCCTTGATTCTTTACAATCCCGTTTTTCCATTTCTTCTCTATCACTCTCTCACGCCCATGTTTCCTCCTTAGCTCCCACACATTAATCCTTCCAATTTCCCTCTTTGGTATGTTCTTTCTCTTCTCTGTGCGTATTTTAGATGGAAAGTGGATCAAAACAAGCTTTCAGTTCACTATGGATTTTAAATTCTATTTTCTTATTCATTACAAATGCAGGAAACGATTTAAATCCATTTTTATTTGAAATCATTTCAAATCTGGTGGTTCCAAGCAGAGGGTTGTTCTTTTTGTTTTAGGTTGAAGGACATAAGAATTGAGTTAGAGGCAACCTAGAGATAGCAATGGGAGAAGAGCAAAAAGACCCTTTTAAGGGAGTGGACTGGAAAGCCGTGGGTGGGGATATGCAGAAAAATCCCAGCGCTACAAACATTATAAAGAAAAGGCGTCCAACAAAAATTAGGCAAATTCCAGATTATTATTTTCTTCCTAGAAGATCCCTTCCTTCTGCCATTGCATTCTATGGGGCCTGTATTGCAGGTGGAATTGGTGCTGGTATGCTGGTAGAGATCTGGATAAATGATAAAGTTAAAAGTAAGTTGTGACTATAGATTTAAGTTGTCATATTCAAAATCATGTCGATCAAACATAGTAAATCAGTTAATGTTTGATTTAACACCTTTAAACACAATTTTAATAACTATGAAATTTTATTTTAAAAGATTAAAAGCATGTTTAGTAGTGGTTTTGAATATGACAATAGCTATCTTTTTTTATATCTCTCTGTTTTTCTTTTTAAAGTACGTCTATGAGAGATAAAGACAGTGTGATTGAATCACTGATTATTAATTTTCTTTTTTGATGTGTTCTTACAGAGGATGGAGGTGTCATCTGGGAGTTTGACAAGTAGAGTACAAGAGAAGTATGAAGTTGTATTAATCAAGCAGAACAAGATCATCAAGTTGCTGGGTTTTGTTTTATCGTTAATCCTAGTTTTTTTGCACGCATAATTGTTTTTTCCCCCTGAAGTTATAACCTCCAATTGAGCTGTTGGTTGTTTCTCTAATTATAGATCAAGCACAACTAACATTGAATGCAATCATTTTTGGTATAAACCTTGCACAGATTGCTGCTTTGCTCTTCTAAAGCTGGGTTGTAATACTCTACTGAAACCAAACTTCCATTTGTAATACCCTGAACCTTGCACATGTGCTGGTTAATAATCGATTGTGGTACATCCTCTGATTTGTAATACCCTACTGAATTTAATACAGACGTTACTTTTTTGTTTGACAAGGAACCAAACTTTCATTTACAAGATATTGTAACAATCCTACAAAAGGAGTCTTTAAAAAGATATAAGAACGAACTCCAATCTAAAAGAATTACACCAATGTCCCATACGCGTTTAACTCTCACACCTCCGACGACGACTTGCCGCCTCTCTAAAATTCAATTATTCTTCTTGAGCTACACTCCTCACAAAACAGCACAAGAAACAGGCCTTTTACAAGACTCTTCCCTTATCACAAAGGCGAGAATTCTATCAAGAACTCTTCCATCGTTGAACGTCAGTCCCTCTTACAAATTTAAAACAGATATTCAATAACACAACAGAAGTTGCTATTATGCTTTGTTGAAATGGATACTTTTTTTTAGTTTTGACACCCTCTTTTTTGTTGCTCAGCCACATCTCTAGCTGAGTTTGAATAAATAAAGCTACAAAACATCATAGGGAGGGATTAATGAAAGATGTTTTCATAACTAACAATGTGTGGCACAAGAAATTGATATCAAACAGTATCGTCGGTTTTATCAACAAATGGTTTCAGATTATTTTCAACACATATGAGCAACTTTGAGTTGCATCAATTGATTTGGAGCTAGCAGCTTGTTATCAGTTATATAGTTGTGCAGATCCGGGTGCAATTGCTAAGGGTTTATCCTCTCCGTTTCCCATAATTTCTCCCCTCCAAAACTTGAAATAGCTTTAAACAAATTCCTTTCTTCACTCTTCAGATTCAGATAATCGACCTGAGAATGAAAGAGAATAAAAGGTAACATATGAGAAAATAACAAGATGGAGAATGCAAGCATCATATACTAATCTCGAAAGAAACTATTACAAACCTGATCAGGATCGAAGACCAGCAAACAAAATGCATCGACAGGACCTGAATAAGAATCTAGAAAAGGTTCCTTGGCTGGTTGTTCAGCAAGGTGAGGAAGACCTGGACTACGGCCTAAATACTGCATCCTTGACTTTGGAGAAATGGAGGACCAGGCTTCTGCTCTTTGCTGCATTCAGAATCCAACATGGCCATAATAAAATATATAATAAGACTATACCCAATTGAATAAAGTGAATTGTTGAAAATTTAGAACAAGCTTTAAGTCATAAGAAGAAAGGGCCATGCCCACAACCTTAAACTTTGTAGCATCAAGACATGACGCATCAACAACCTCAATTCTCCCACTGATACGAAATTGCTCCCATGACTCGGTGAAATACCAACAAATCTTAAAGAACAAAGCATTCAAAATTGAAAATTCGACTCAAATTGGCACATATTTCAGCAGTAATTTAAAGATGATACAATCATTTTATATTCTAAACTGTGTTAAGAGCCAGGGAGAGACGAGAATAGTTACCTCGGCAAATGGACAATTCTTAAGCTCTTCAATCTGCAGAATCAACCAAAAGTGAATTTCATTTGCATGGCAAAACTCAGATGCTTAATATCAGTTCCCCTGAGCTTATTTTATCGCTTGTCATGTTGCCAAACATATGAATTACTTAATTGAAAACGCCAACACAAACACAAACTACAGATTGAACTCAAAATCCAGAAATATATATAATCATTGCATCAAAAACCATAGAAAAACAGCAATGGCCGCATGAATTGAGCGATCTAAAACGAAATATAGAGCTTCCTCGTAGAAGAACCTTGCGACTTCTAGAATCCGTGTACATGTGGATCCTGTCGGTGCCGTCTTCAAATCCTCTGAAAACGACTGTGCGATTTGAGGGCCTTCCATTAGTTCCTATCGTTGCCTGAAAACAAATTCGACGTAGAAACCGACTGTGAAGAAGCAATAAGGGAACTTTAAGTTGAAAGAACTTAAACGAAATAGAGAGAAGGAGATATACGAGCTGCAAGAATTTGGAATGCTTGATTTGGCCATTAGATTCCAAAGCACGGAGAAGAAGGGACTTCCATGGCGCCGCTACAGATCCCATTTCCTAATTGCCCGCTAATTTGCCTACTGGTTTCTGTTTCCCATTTCAGTTCAATACATCACTGAGAAAGTGTTTTCACTTTCTTTCCCTGACACGCAAATGGTGTTGGGACAGACGGGTTGTCCGTAAGATTCGTCTGGTGGCGTAAGTTGGCCAGACATGGATATTAAAAAAAAGAAAAAAAATAGTGTTTTTACTTTTTAGTAACGAAATTTAACTATTTCAATAATTTATATCTGATATTGAAGAATGAATTTAAAAATCAATAAAACTACTCACAAATATAAAAAAATTTCACAACAATAGAAAAGTTATTCCTCGTAAATAGTTACATTTTTCTATATTTATAAATAGTTTTATATATTTTTTTTTTATATTTTTTTTACTTATTTATTTTTCCCAATGTTGCAACCTCCATTTGAGGTTAGACAGTATAAGCTTTTAATTTTTATGTCATTTAAGTTATAATTATGTTGCCTTTTTAAATTAAATTTATAATATCATCTTCTACCATTTTTTATAGAGTAGAAAAGTAATTTTGAAAACTTTATTTTGTTGTTGGAATTTGATTAAAATTTTAAATGTTTAATAAAAAAAATATTAAAATTATGATAAAGAAGTAGTTATCTAGCGTGTTTCACTCTTTGATTTTTCATTTTTGTTTTTTATCCATTTAATTGAACGTTCTTAAGTTTTTACTTTTTATATTTATGGTGTGCTTGCTAAAATTATCATAAATTTTATAGATACAAAACAATAAAAAAAAAAGTCTCAAATATTTTAAATATTTTTAATGAATATAGAGTCCACACAATGATATACTTCATATACAAATGAGAGTACATGTCAATTATCACTAAACTATGTTAATTTTATCTACCAATGTATATGTGTTTGTATATATATACATACATGATTTGGTATATCGTTGATATACTTTATTTGATATATTATCGATGTACTTGGATTATGAGTGTGATTTATTAAATGACCTACCTAATATGAATGCAAATATACCAATAAGATACACATGCTTAAACTTTTAATTTTTGTGTAATATGTCCATGAATTAAAAAAAATGCTAAATACGCCAAAGAACTATTAAATAGAAAATTAAAAGTTTAGAGAATTATTAAATTGAGATTACAATTCAAGAACTAAATAAACACAAAGTTGAAATTTAGAGCATGTTTGGGAATGATTATGAAATTGTTAAAATCACTTTTGACATTTTCAAAATCACTAAAAAAAACATGTTTTTAATAATTGAAAATCAATTTTGATGATACGAAAAATGTGTAAAATTAAATAAAAATTATTTTCTAGTGATTAAAAACGTATTCTAGTGTTATTTTAAGGGAAATTTTAACATATAGAAAAATGTTAAATTATTTACATAAAATAAAAAAAATACTGATAGACATTGATAGACTCCTATCAATATCTATATGTGATAGATTTCTATCATTTCTATTACTGATAGACTTGATAGACTTATATCAGTGTTTATCACAACTATCTAAAAATTTTACTATTTTGGTAAATAATTTTTCTTATTTTTCTATTTTAAAAAATCCCCCTTATTTTTTATACGACAAAAATCTTAGTTTTAACTATTTTGGAAAAAGAAAAAAAAAGTTTTTTTTTTAATTTTTTTAATTTTGTAATTTGTGAGAGGGGAGAATCTAACCTGACTCACTGAGTCAGAGTTAGCCTGTCGAGATATATGCTGAATGCTGATTGTGGCAGTTATCGAGCGAGTTGATATCGTGGTTAAACTTTCATTACTCGAATGGAAAAAACAGTGAAAATCACGTAAAGAATAAGAAGCTAAGCTAGATTGGAATTTCCCATTACTTGCCAAATTCAACTGTCCCAGTGATGAGTTCCCGTCGCCGGTCACTATAATTCCCTCCACTTCTCTGATCAGGCTCAATTCCATGGCGGGAACAGCCTCCAAGATGGATCCTATCTCTCGTCTCCCTCTCCCTCTTTTAGGATCCGAGCCGATCCCTTCAGCCCCGAATAGATTCGAGCCACCTGGTTCCTCCATCGATTGGATTCCAGACTTTGCCGGCTATGCGTGGGTCGCTTATGGAGCCTCATCTCTTTTGGTGATCTCTCATTTCCCTTCTCCTCTATCTCCCGAAGAAACCAAAATCGGACCCATATTTAGGCAGGTACTGGAGCTTTCCGGCGACGACTTATCAGCTGTCAATGCCGTATCTTGGTCTCCCGTATTACCGTCAGAGGGCGAGCTTGCTGCAGCCGCGGGCAACCGGATATGGGTGTTTTCTCATGATTTGGGTGCTTCTCGAGGTACGCGATAGTTCGAAGTTATTAAACTTTCTTTCCCATTGGTTAGTGAGAAAAATGAGCGGAGGACTGATTCGAAAGTGATATATTATATTCGACTACGGGCCAATTAGTTCAGCCATCTTTACTAGGATAGTTCTGAAGTCAATTTCATTTTGGTTTCGTTGCCAACATTGGGGAAAATAGAGGTAATAGTAATATACAACAGTTGACGAGGAAATAGTTAGGTTCACTAAGCGAGACTGATAACATTGAACTGTTTCCATTCAATTTTGGACACCTTTAAATTATATCTGATTTACTCATATTCAGGTTCTTTTTGTTGGAGGCAGAATTCAGTGCTTGTGCAATCTCTGAAGGTTGAGGCCATTCAGTGGACGGGTGCAGGAGATGGAATTATTGCTTGTGGAGTAGAGGTTGTTTTGTGGAAACACACTAACAAGTCCTGGGAAATAGCTTGGAAGTTCAAACCGGTTGTACCCCAAACTCTTGTTTCCGCAAGCTGGTCCACTGAGGGGCCCTTTGCAACGGCATCTCATGCCAGGATATCGAAGATGGAAAGTACTTCAACTGAAGAAGCTTGCAGATCTGTGCTGGTAAGTCAGAGTGAAGGGGAATATGGGCATGTGAAAAGTGAGTTATGCCATCCTCTACCCATAACTGCAATTCAATGGAGGCCTTCAGTTAATGGGCCTGAAATGGCCAAGCATACACCAAGACATATGCTTCTGACATGCTGCTTGGATGGAACTGTGAGATTGTGGAGTGAGACTGAAAATGGAAAGGTCAGAAAATCTAGTAAGGATGTAAATAATAAAAAGTCGATGAGAAGGCATTTTTCTGTTGCTGCTGTCGTGGAGATAAATCAGGCATTGAATGGAACTCTTGGCATGGATTTATCTGTAACATGGGCAACCGAGATTAAAGGTATGTGCAAACCTTTTGAAGTAACTAAGAAAGTTCAATCCTCAGTAGGATTGGAACAAAACAAGGCTGGAAACTGTGAGTGGCTAATAAGTTTGGGTCCAGGATCATTGGTTAGCTTTTGGGCTGTTCATTGTCTTGATGACGTATCCCCGTTAAGGTTCCCTCGAGTCACATTGTGGAAGAAGCAAGAACTCAAAGGATGTGAAGTGGGACGTCATTACATTGATGGTTGTACAAACTTGAGTAACAAGTTTCTCCTCAAGAAAGTTGTAATCTCAAGGATTCATCTGTCTGGTTTTCCAAGTATGTGTTCTTTGATTCAGTTGTTGCCGTGTAATTCCTTGGTGTGGTCACTTTTATCCGCTCACACATCAACTGACGCAGGGGATGCATCCTCTGACCAAAAAAGGTTAGAAAATTTATTCTCATGTTCATCTACTAGTCAATTGAATTTAAGTGGTCACGCTGGAAAAATCTTACACGTTGCTGTCCATCCATACAACTGTGAGGTCAAAATAGCTGCTTCCTTGGACTCTAACGGCTTTCTTCTTTTCTGGTCACTATCTAGTATCTCCAACTGTGTCCTAGGTCCTCCAACACTTACTCCAACATGGGAACTTTGTGGAAAACTTGTAACTCAGGATTCATGCTCCAAATATACAAGTGTACAGTGGGCACCATCAATATTGGATGAAGAACTGATTCTTCTCATGGGACATGCAAGAGGAATTGATTTTTTTGCTGTCAGGATTAGCCAAAGTGATGAAGAAAATACTGAATGTCACTACTTATGTACCATACCTTTCACTGGTCACGGTCCTTTTGAGAATGGTCCGACTAATATATTTTCCATTTCATTGCCTTTTGATTGTAATAAAACATATAAATTCCATAAATTTATGTTATTGGGGGTATGGATAAAAGGATTTCAGGCATTATCATGGGAAATCACCCTACATGCTTATGATATATCTGGGACTGGAATACATTGTAATTGTGATATTGATAATGAAAATACTGAGCTCCGCATATTGACATTTGAAAGTGCTTTTGGAAGCAAAAAATATTGCGTTAGTATAATCCCTTGCTCATCACAGTTACCCAATTCTCAAATCCATGATCAGATTACAAGTTTTGCTATAGTGCACCAAGGAACTTTTGTTCCTTTTCAGCAAAAATTAGCTTCATCAGGAGAACCATATACCCCTCCATATATTATGGCTACTGGCTCTGCTGATGGTAGTTTGAAACTTTGGAGAAGTAATGCAGGCAAACCATCAGTCTTCCATGTGCCATGGGAGCTTGTTTGTGTCGTTGTCACACATCAAGGCCCCCTTTCTGCTTTGTGTTTGACTGATTGTGGTCGGAAGATTGCAACTATTAGCAAGGACAACCATAAACCTGATACCAAAATTGTTCATTTATGGGAGCTTGCATACCTTGGTGCAGGGACCCTTTTTTTTGAAGATGAACTGTCATTTGAAAGCAATATTGTTGCAGTGGACTGGCTAGCTTTAGGAAATGGCCTGTTCTTACTTGGAATTTGTTTGCAGAATGAATTGTGTGTGTACTCCCCGAAGCGTTTTGGCGACCACACCTTGTCAGGCATCACAAAATCATTGGATACCAAGACTTGGATCTGCATTGGGATTGCTCGTACTCTTCCTTCTAACCGTGGCTTTCTATGGGGACCAAGGACCACAGCGATAGTTTTACATGATCATTACTTTTGTATAGTTAGTCCATGGTTGTTCCTTGTGGATAAAAACTATGATGCTATGTGCAACACTCATTACATCGGAGAAACTAAAACTCACTATGTCAATGGGACTGATATTGACATTTCTGCTGCTGTTTTTGCTGATGAATGTTGCAGTATCAATACATTGTCATATGATAATTATGACAGCAAATGTAGATCAGGATTGCTTGGTCTAATAAGTATGCCGGATGTAGTAGATAAATTGTGTGGATCACTGTCTTCTTTTCATCCTCAGGCCCTCCTCATTAATATATATTCAGGTGATTATATAAATTACTCCCTATCAGAAAGTTTTGTCGTTTTCTCAAGTATTGACCTTTAAAAGCTTCCAACAATAATTCATTACGATCTCTCTTTTCTTTTCTTACTTTTAACTATTACGATTTATCTTATTAGATGTTTATATGAAGACAGAGAATAGTATCTTACCCATTTGTTTTATCTTAGATAAATTTTACATTTTTGTCTTTATTTATATTGTTAAATTTATTACTCTCATAGACTTACCAAAAATTACTTTCATAAACTTGCCACCAGCGACAGCTAACATGGTTAAACATTTATTTTCCTGGTTTCTGATTAAAGCATGAAACTGTTAATTTCTACGTTTTCTTGAAGAGAAAAGAAACTTTAACTTCTTTAAAATCACTAGATAAAGTGCACCATTATGCTCCAAAAATAAACAACTATTGGGCATTTTGTGTTAGAATAATTTCTTTAGAATTTTATTATCTCTTTCTGTTCGATACAGTTAAATTTAGTGGTTCATTCAGGCTTATGATGTGCAATCCTCAATTTGATTAGGCAAGTGGAAACGTGCATATTCAGCTTTGAGTCATCTCATTGAGCATCTTTCGTCAGATAAAAAAAGCTCTGCAAATTCAACCTTTACTATTCCAGATATCCCTTTGTCAGATTATTTTGAAGGAGTCGTGAAAACTTCAACTGATAAAGGAGTTCAGTGGAGTACAAATTGCTTATCATCCCAATTTAAGGAAAGTGTTTCACAATGGGCTTTCAATTGGGACTCTATGAGTAATGACAACTCATTCATTCCATCCTCCACGAAGTCTGAATTCAGCAGCTTTATTGAGCCTCTTGAGAAGTTCTATGAATTAGCAGGGCTAACCAACATGGAGAAGACTCAAACTCTAGCAATTGTGGATCTTCTAGGTGAAATCAGTAATAAATCTTCTGCATCTGCTTATGAAAGTCTTGACGAGCCCGGGAGAAGGTACTCTGCAATAATGTTTTTTTAACTTCTCAATAATTAAGATTCGGAAGTTGCCAGACCTTGAATCTCGATTACACTGTTTTGTTAAAAGGCTTGGAGAAAACCTTTGCCTCACTATCATTATTTGTCTTCTCTGTTAAATGCCTCATTGTCACTAAGTCCTGCAATATATACGTTTTCCTCCTTGATTTTGGTTGTAATTTCATTTTTTTTCTCCAGTTTGGTATGTTTTAATTGATTTTTAGTTCATTTACAGTATATTTCCTTAATGTTTGGGCATTTATTACTTTTCTTTTTTATATTCTTCTATTGGATCCTTCAAGTTCTAGAATGTTGCCCACGTAATCTTTAGTATATGACTATACACCTTAGATTCTGTTTAAAGAGATCCCCGATATGTTAGTTTGATGTGTGAATTTCAAATCACAGCTCTTCCATTTGCTCTTCATGGGCGTATGACTATGAACATGGCTGAAAAAAAATACAGTAGATGTCTATAACCATGCTTCCAATTTCCATTTACATGTTCTATGTGGAAGCAGAGGATGATCAAGCACATCTACTGTTTCATTGCTCTTAAGCAAGAAGTGTAATTTGCTTTTTCAAAGTTTTGCATATTCCTGGGTTGCATGAAAATCTGGGTCAACATGTGGCCATGGACTTGAATATAAGGTTACTGTTTTGTGGAAAAACGAAGTTATCACGATAATATGGGGTTTTGTTGCTTCTCCTAGGGTTCCTTATCTCTAATTTCTTTTGGTAATTATACTCCCTGTAATTAATTTAAACGTGGGTAGTATTCTGAAACTTAAACGGAGGCTGTAGATTTTTATGGTACCTTTCTAGCTAATTTTTTTAAGCAAAAATATTAAGATAACTATTCAATTATGAAATTTTCTTGCTTCGTGTTATAATGCTTATTTATTCTCTTTCTCTAGATATTGGATTGCTCTGAGGTTTCAACAATTGCAATTTCTTCGACGTGATGGTAGATCAGCGTCTCTGGAAGAGCTGGCCATTGACTCAAGATTGATTGGATGGGCCTATCACTCGGATTGTCAGGAAATTCTATTGGATTCGGTTAGCTCCAATGAACCAACTTGGCAGGAAATGCGAAGTTTGGGTGTTGGGATTTGGTTTACTAATACAACACAGTTGCGTATAAGGGTAATACTTGGAGATATTGTATATTAGTATAAATTTCGTAGCTCGACTTAAACATTGAAATCAAAGTGATTCTATAATCATTATGCATTTCTTTTTTAGTTTTTGTGCAGACTAAACATCAGTCTGTGTACTGGTAGTGCAGACCAAGGCAGTTGCCACAATTTCATATCAAACAAATAGCATTTCTTTTCCCAAAAAAAGTGAACACAACTTTTATCCGTTCTTGGGTTTCATAACCCGTAATATATTTTGAAGTTCAAGTGCCCTAAAGCTCTTTTAGCCACCCACTTGAAATGATCTCATGATTTGCTTGTCTTCTTAGATGAGGTTTGGCCATGGGTTTTTGTACACAATTGAACTGATAAATATTTTAAATTCCTACGTATAGGAAAAAGAATTAACCAATACTTAATCATCCTGTTGATAAGTTCATTAGAGTGACTCTGGAAACAGATGCTTTATTAGAAAAATTGTAGAGTTTTGTCTGCCATAGATTAATCCTTTTTTTTCTTCTTTTGTTGGTGCATGTTGTATGTAGATGGAGAAACTGGCGAGATCCCAATATCTGAAGAAAAAAGATCCCAAGGACTGTATGCTTCTGTATGTCACACTGAATAGAATCCAAGTTTTAGCTGGCCTTTTTAAAATTAGCAAGGATGAGAAAGATAAACCCTTGGTGGGATTTCTTTCACGCAATTTTCAGGTGCTCCTTTTCATATATAACATCTGGACAATGTCAAATTTATGTGGAGGATCTTTGGAGAGAACAGTCTTGGAGGGTCACTTTAGTTTTCCCCTTTAAATAATGTTAATGTGCAGTTTCATTTAATTTTCACTTTTCAGGAGGAGAAAAATAAGGCAGCAGCTTTGAAGAATGCCTATGTTTTAATGGGGAGACATCAACTAGGATTGGCTATTGCTTTCTTTCTGCTTGGTGGTGATACTTCTTCTGCTGTTAGTGTCTGTGCAAAAAATCTTGGGGATGAGCAGCTTGCACTGGTAATTTGTCATCTAGTTGAAGGGCGTGGCGGACCTCTTCAGCAACACCTAATTACAAAGTTTATGCTTCCATCCGCCATTGAGAAGGGTGATACTTGGCTTGCAAGTATTCTTGAGGTGCACCATTCATTTTAAGGGATAAATGCAAGATATATTCCCATAGATGTGACTGAAAAGTTTTCGTATGATTTTAAAATGATTTTGCTTCTACCCCATGTGATTTAATTATTTACATAACACACCCCTTTTGTGGACTTAACATCTTAATAAATGTCATGTCACTCTTCTTTTGATTTAATACAGTTGAAAAGGGACCCCTACAATAGATTTCCACATTAGCAAGAGCGATTGAATCTTTATATCAGTGAACCACATAAATAATAATTATTTTTTTTAGCTATAAGGGACTAATTTGTAATTGCATTAAACTATAAGTGTTTTATTTGCTCTACCTCGTTTAAACAAACGATGAATGTGTAAATACTACAGCAGAAGTGGGATATATGTGTTTTCCTTGGGTTTGTTATGCCAAGAACTTAAAATTTCCTTTCTTTTGTTTTCAGTGGGAATTAGGAAACTACTCTCAATCCTTTCTGAACGTGCTTGGTTTGGAGTCAAATTCCCTAACTGGGATACCGTTTCTTTCAAGTAAACATATTGCTTTACTAGACCCAAGCGTTGGTATGTATTGTCTACTGTTAGCAACCAAAACTAGCATGAAGAAAGCAGTTGGAGAGCAATCTGCTGAGGTCCTTTGCCAGCTCGCAACCTTGATGATAGCTACTGCTTTGAACAGATGTGGTCTTCCTGTAAGTTTATATTTTGGCTAATGATGTTAAATGGATAGTGTATCTGCTTTGAAAAAGGTCTAACAAATAAGTTCAGTCAATCACGGGTATAAATGACAATTTTTAAGCCATAATTGGATATTTTATCAAGCTGATACATAAAAGGTATATTTTCATTAGAACAGAGTGTACATTGACATGGTGTAATAGAAGTATATTTCTGAACTGAGTGATTGAAATTCATAGGGAAGAAGTACTAAAATGATCTTATGAAGCCTGCTCCATAAACCATACCCAATTGGATGAGAAATTATTTATGTGTCCTACTAAATAATCCCATTCCACTTCAACCCAAATTCTCCAAATTATAGCTGGGACAGCAATCTTCATAAACTCTGTGCCCATTCATTTAGTTTGAAATCAGCATCATACTTATGGAGAAACCAAAATTCAATTGTGAGCAATCCAATAGATGTAAAAGTATGTGTTAATTTGGTGAGTTTCAAAATGAGTCAAGGAACTAAGGAATTGAATGATTGGCTTCTAAAATGATTTTCACTTCTCAAATTTGCACGTGGCTCTCTCTCTCTCTCTTTTTAATTTTTTAAAATAACTAAGAAAATAAAAAGGAAGCATATTGATTTCTTTCAAACACTTCCATACCATACCCCATGTACATGTTGTGATTGCTTTTCTCATGTTCTTGATTGATTTTAAGCTTGAAGCTTTGGAACACATGTCAACCTGTGGGAGCATTACTGAAGTTTCTGATGGGACTAATGGGGTTGATATTCAGAGTTTTGAGACTATAAGCAAAATCAGTCAGAAATCTCACAGAGATTCCTCCAGTTGGCTCTCTGTTGAATTAGCAGTTCATCTGAAGCATCGATTAAAATTAGATTTGGCAGTTCAATACTTCTCAAAATTGATACGGAAGCATCCCAGCTGGCCAACTATAAATTTAGAATCTGTTGGATGCACAGCTTACTTGAAGGAATATGATCTGGATTATGAGAAATCTCTTGAAAGTTTTCAGCATAAGTTAAATGTGGGGTTTGCACAGTTTGAAATGAAGTTTTCATTGCTTCCTGCCTCTCTTGTTAGTATGGTAAGTGGATTTCTGAGTGATATTTTCTCTTTAGTTTATTGCTTCGTATGTCGATTTTCAAATTTTTTTAATAATCATTCCCTATCCATTTTTCTTATCAGATGTTAGTCTTTCTGTGTAATCTTGGGCTACAATTTATTGGAAACGATATATTTCATGGATTTACTTCTCAAGAGTGCCCAGATGACAAGAACCTGGCGATTTATAGTTTCCTCTTGCATAGTCTCTCGCACAAGGCACTTCTGAAAGCAGCACAAGAAATTTCATTTTCAGCTTCACTGTATACTATTGCTTGCAGTTTACCTTTTCACAGAGGTGAAATTAGGTCGAAGTGTTTAGATACTTGGTGGTACTACCTTCAAGGTCTCTTACTATCATTACAGGGTGTAAGAGCTGCTTTGAGAAGCACACATGGTTCTCTCAAAGATGATCTTGTTTCCAAGCTCCTAACAATTCTTGATTTGGTTGAATATAACTTGCATTTCACATCTGCTTGGCTACTGAGAGACTCAAAATGTCTCCTTAAAATGCTGCAACCACTCTTGGCTAGTGCACAATCTCCTCATGATGTTGACACGGAACATCTGAAGCAACTCCTTCCTCAGATTGGGGAGTTGATAGCTCAAAATTTATTGACTGATGTAGATTATAGCCATCAAATTTTTGAAGGCATGCCTAATGAAGAAACTGATGATATTGTGCATTCAATTCCAGGAGATGAAAGGTGGCACATAATTGGGGCTTGTTTGTGGCATCAGATGTCCAAATTCATGAAGCATAAGCTGACTACTTTAACTAGTAAATCTGAAGAGGGTAGTTTCGGTGGTATCACTCTTGGGAACCTTGATTCTCGGGCTCCAAGTCTTTCAACCTTTAAATCTGATCAGAAAGACATTTTAAAGGATGTGATTGAATTGATGTCAACGAATCTTACTTCTCTACTAACTATCGTCCTTGCTCAGGCTTCTTCTTATCAATTAAGACAACTGGTGTCATTTCTGCAATATAAATTAGATCAGAGGTTGTGCGTGGCAACTGTCGTTTGGTTTGAACAGTTTAGCCAGTCATCTAGGCATGACAAGCACCATACTGATGAGAGGAATAAAATGGATATGTGTAACAAAGGGGACTTTGAAACATTATGGAGCATTACTTCCAATCCCAATATGATATCAGAATGCTTTGCACATGAAAAAGTTCATCTGTTGCATTGTTTTGATCGTAAACTCTCTGCAAGCTGGATTGACATTTATAATGCCACCACAAGGCCAGAGGACACTTGTACTCGTGAAGGTGCACTTATTAGTAGTTTGGCCAGTGATACCACTGGCTCACCTCGTAAGTTACTTCGTAATGGGAGGACGCTTGTCAGATCTGAAAAGGAATTGGCAACCCTTGATGATGCCGTGCTTTTTCAGAAACCTAAAGAGATATATAGGAGGAATGGAGAGCTTTTAGAGGTAATTTTCAATCCAATCATATGTTTTGGCCTCTAAACTTTTTTTTAGGATTGAGAACTTCTGCTTCTATTTACTTGTAATCCTCCTTGGTAATATATCCCTCTTATTGAAGAAGGCAGAAATTAGTTTTGTCTTGAGAAGCAATTTACATGTTCCTTATAGTGTAAAGATTTTCAAAATCAAATCTTTGATCTAGCGTTCTTAGTGTATTTTCTTTCTTAAGGTAGGCATTGTGTGTCAACTCTGTTGACCGAAGACAAGCTGCACTTGCCAGTAATAAAAAGGTCAGTTGTCATCCTTATATTAGGCCTCTTTTCTTTTTCACTTTATTTTTCCCCTTTCCCTTCTTCCAAAATCTCCCGATGTTTAGCTTAATGTATTTGAGTTCCTCTTCAATTTGCGTAATTATTAGGTGTGCTACCTTACAGAATCATTTTGAAGTTGATGCTTACAGAATCATTTTGGCTTTAATAATTTACGTATGCTTGTAAAATAGGCCAACTTTCTATTTAAAAGTTAGAAGATTTGAATCATTAAAATTCAAAATGTGCTAAAGATCATCAAAATTCTGGCGGACCCTCGAGTTATCCTTCGTATTGTGGTGCTCTGAATTTTCAATGAGATGGATGACTTGGCAAGTTTTCTGTTTCTTTCAACTCTGTACAGTTCTATTTTGTTATCTATAAAGCTTATGTTCTGATGCTGAGAGTAACTTTGTGGCGAAGACTTATATGCTGTGTGATTGAAATCTGTGGAAGATTTAATAAACTCAATAAGAGCCAATAACTTTTGATGAGCTCTAAACGATCTTTTACAGATGTATATGGCGTTCACTTAATCAGTTTGTGAAAACTTGGTAAAAGTGACCTTTGCAAATTCCAGGAGGCACAGAGTTGCACTAACTTTTTTTTTTCCCCCGGAAAAGTATTAATGTAGAGTGCTTAATGGACAACCTAAGAACCGAGGTAGAGGAAACCTCCCCTAGAAACTAAACCATGAGGGCCTTCCAATCATTTATAAGCATGAGGAGGCTATAATTACAAAGTACTTTTGTGTGTAAAGATATCCACCAAGAAGCCGTATTTTGTACACAATTACAAAAAGTATCAAAACGGAGAGACTGGGTTCTAGAGTTTCTTTCCTTCCAAATATGCCACAAAAGAGCTTTAAAGGCACAAACCCCCACACTTATGCACAATGTCGGATGATGTATTTATCTAAAGTTGAAGATCAACTGTGCTCTCCTATAATTTATTTTTCACTCCGTGGCTTATATCATATGTATGCAATCATAGTTTTTTATTCCAACGGATGCATTCAGGGTATAATTTTCTTTAGCTGGGAAGATGGGATGGCCTCCAGAGATGAAGAGGATTATATCTGGTCAAACTCTGAGTGGCCTCTAAATCTAAACGGGTGGGCGGGCTCTGAATCGACACCAGCTCCAACGTGTGTATTTCCTGGTGTTGGTCTTGGTAGCAGCAAAGGGGCACACCTAGGGTTGGGTGGTGCTACTGTGGGCGTAGGTTCATCTGCAAGGCCTGGGAGAGATTTGACAGGAGGTGGAGCATTTGGTATTTCGGGTTATGCTGGTATTGGTGCTTCTGGCTTAGGTTGGGAAACACAAGAGGATTTTGAGGAATTTGTAGATCCTCCAGCTACTGCAGAACACACGAGCACGAGGGCTTTCTCCAGTCATCCTTCTAGGCCTCTTTTCTTGGTTGGTTCTACCAATACACATGTATATTTGTGGGAGGTATGAATTAATATTATCTTTTGCTCTAGAGTAGCAGATTTTTGCGGTTTAACATATGAGTAAACTGCAACTTGCATATTTTACATTTTCTGTACTCATTTACTGTCAACTGTTCCTTGGATGATATAAATTTAAACTAATGCAGTTCGGAAAGGACAGGGCTACTGCAACTTATGGTGTCTTGCCTGCAGCGAATGTGCCTCCACCATACGCTCTAGCCTCAATATCATCTTTGCAGTTTGACCAATGTGGACACAGATTTGCGACTGCCGCGTTAGACGGGACAGTATGCTCATGGCAGTTGGAGGTTGGAGGAAGAAGCAATGTCTGTCCAACAGAATCGTCTTTGTGCTTTAATGGCCATGCATCGTATGTAGTTTTACTTTTAAACATTAAAGAAATACATATTTGGTATCTTTTCTTATCCATTAATAGAATACTTGGTTATATATATATATATACGATTGGATCTGCTTGCATATAAATTTCATAATCAACTTAAGTTTGCACACGTTACCTGGAATCATTGTAATTTGAGGAATTATAATCTACTAAATTGAACATCCATGGTGGTGATATTGCTTACTTTTCTTTATTCCTTTATAAGCGTTTGAGGTCATTGTAGATAGTTTGTTCACTCCTTGGTTTCAGATTACAGGTTAATTATTTAGAATTTCTAATATATCTTTGGATATTTCTTGTTGTTGAACTTGTTTATCAATTTGCAGGGATGTCACTTATGTTACTTCCAGTGGATCAATAATAGCTGTGGCTGGATATAGCTCCTCTGCAGTTAACGTAGTCATATGGGATACACTGGCTCCACCAAAAACTTCGCAAGCAGCCATTATGTGTCATGAAGGTATTAATCTCATAAGTCATTTTTAACTCCAAAAGCGAAGCATTTGACCTTGTTTGTCTTATTTATATCTTAATGGGGGACCGGGCAATCATTATGTAGAACATATGACTTGCTTGATTGTGATTAAAAAGAGAATAAAGCCAAACCTGTCCACTGAAGGGAGATGGATTTACTATTATTTCAAGTTGGATAACGTCTTTATTAGTCGGCTTATAGAAGGAAGTTTTATAATAACATAAAGAAATTATATATTTTTCCTATTATTTTACCAGAGTCCTAGATTGTTTGTAGACTTGTACGGAAAACTTTAACGTTTAGATCTTATGATGACATACCATACTCTGTTGTCAAAGCTGGTATTTCTTTTTTCTGTTAAATTTTCAGTTTAGATATTGACCTGTGTGTATATTACTAAGCATATTACTTCTTTTACTGTGAAGGTGGTGCTCGCTCTATTTCTGTGTTTGATAATGAAATAGGAAGCGGTTCTGTTTCTCCACTCATAGTTACTGGTGGGAAAGGTGGAGACGTAGGACTTCATGACTTCCGATACGTAGTCACTGGTAGGACTAAGAAACACTCTCCTAAAGATGAAAGGATTAGCGATGCTTCAAATACTAACATGCTAGGTACCGTTGGTGAACAAAACTTAAATGGAATGCTGTGGTACATACCGAAGGCCCACTCTGGGAGTGTCACTAAAATAACTTCTATCCCAAATACAAGTTTGTTCTTGACCGGAAGTAAAGATGGAGATGTAAAACTTTGGGATGCAAAAAGAGCTAAATTAGTGCATCATTGGCCAAAGTTGCATGATAGACACACTTTTCTGCAACCGAGCTCCCGTGGTTTTGGTGAAGTAGTACGGGTAACGTCTTTTCTTGTAGTTAGGTGAAGTACTTGTAAAAATTCAGTTCTAATTAAAGTTGATGCTTAAATAGCAGGCAAAGCAAATCAATGTTCTTTATGTGCTTTATATGAAAATTATATTTGCTGCCTTGCTGGTAAAAGTCTAAAGATCTACTTTTTTGGAAGGAAACTCTTTCACATTGCTAAAGCCATTGAATTACGTACTGCTACAGGCTGCTGTTACTGATATACAAGTTGTTGCAAGTGGATTTCTTACCTCTGGTGGAGATGGCTCGGTAAAGCTGGTTCAACTTCAATAGATCTGATACAAAACGGCAAAAATGTTTTATTACAGTTAAAATGTGGGAATTTAAAATGTGCTAAAGAGGTATGGTGCAAGGACTGCGTCATGTTTGACTCTAGCATGCCGTGTTGCATTGGACCAAGCTTGTTTAAGATATTTACGGTTGGTGCATTCTCCTGACTAATTTCCAGAACGAAAGCTTAAACCAGTGCCGTAATCGTTAATCAAGTTTTGAGCTTGATTTGCCAATGTGCTGTGATGACCTTAAGTGTAGTACTAGTAACTTCAGAACGTGAAGAAGGTAGTTTTCTTGGTTGACGATTTCAGCAAACTTGAGGAGTGAAATCAAGTGCAATTATCTTGTTATGATGTGAAGGAAAGGCTTTGAGGCAATGATTAATACAACCCTGACAGAGTAGAAGTAAACTCGTGATTGCTTCTTACAATTTTTTTAGCTTTTTGGAGGAAAGGGAACGTCAAGATATACTACTGGCATCCAGATCTACATGGAGTGAACAAAGAATTTGCTGGCATTCTTCTATGAAGTTGGCATAAGAATTTACTGCCTTTTTATTTTTGTTGAGGTTAACAGTCTGCTACATGGTATAATATTGGGAAGCCTGGATGAATTTTTGAGATGTGTATAAACTTTATTCGCCCTCTTTCCCCAGTATAAAGGAAAATAAAACTGTCCTTTGTTACAGTTTAGGTTTGTGAGATTCTTTTCACTGTACATTTTGTAACAACTTTTGTAGAATTGAATGTGAATTATCATTTTTGGCCTGAGTATGTTGGATGGATGGCCCTTGTTCAGGCAGTCGCTTCGGTTAGATTTAAATTGATTGTGCCCATTCGATTTTGGACTAAAAATCACCTAAATCAACCTGCGTACAGCTTTCTTTCTTCTGTGGTGGAATGAATAAGAGGCATTTATTTAGTATATAATCTATAATCAGTGTGCTTAGCAAAAGGCTCCCACAGAAATAAACTTATTCGTCATTACTTTTGGTGGGGACAATCTCAAGAGTCAAAAAGCCATAGGATATTATGTGTGGGGTTTCAAAAGAACACCCAATCATTTTTGCTTTCTTCTTAGTAAATATATAGTTGCGTTTCCATTAATCACAAAAACTAACACCCATGAAACTCTATCATGGTTTATTGGCCAAACCCATTTTTCCATTAAAGTTTCCTTGCAAGTCAAGATAATGGTGTAAAGTCCCCAAAAACCATGGGCACAACACCTTTATTACATTTATTTTGCCTCCAAATTTACTCTCAAGTCAAATCTTTAGTACTTTTGAGAGGTAGAATTTTGAATTTCCAACTTTTTAGTTCAATTGAACTATAGGTAAGTTAATCAACCTGAAATTACTCTATATGTGTATATTCTTGCTCAAATCATTTTACGCAATTGAATGAATCATTTTGTAAACAATTTGGAAAACAAGAAAGAACAAAAAAAAAATGGTTTCTTACAACAGAGGGTGGGAGAGAAATGAAAAACTGCTCCACTAGCGAGTGGTGTTGGGTTTTGAATGAAACGGCATCGTTTCAGTCCACATTTCGGTTTCATTTTTCTTGCTGATTAGTAAAGCGCCCCCTTCAGAAACCGACAGCAAAGAATTGATAACTGAACGAAGAAAAAGATAGAATGCAATAAAAAAATCAGCAGAATTTGGAAGACTGACACCTCCTTTCTACAGTCTCCTCCTCTCCCAGATGCGTCATCTTCTTCCTCTGGTTCTAGATTTTTTCTCCCTGGATTTTGAATCTTTTCAAGCCTTGCTTTTGACCCAGATCCTCTAATTGATTCTGTTTGATTTCCCAGGTACCCACTTAGTAAATTCTGTTCCTTATTCTGTTCTCTCGGATTTCTGAGTGGTTTTGGATCAGAGGGTTGCTTTCATTCTGCTTTTTACCTTGGTTCTGTTACATGGGTTCTCTCTGTTGGTTAAAATGATTGTGTTGGTGAGTTGCTTGATGACTGGGTCGTTTTTTTACTTTGATTTTCTGGGGACTGCTAAATCTGGATCCTTTTCTTTCTTGATGTTGATTACAACATCCAGGTGCAAACTTGTGTTTACTTTGTTCTAAAACCTATACTAAGAATTTTTTTAATTAGTTTTTGGGCTCAAGGTTAAAAATATCTTCGTGGTTGCTAAGAAAGCATTTCTGTTGCAACTACTGTTCATGGATGCTCTCTCTTGTGTGTAAGTAAAGTAATTCTTTCTGATTTTGAGTTGAATGCTTGCGTGCAAGCGGGGGGGGGGGGGGGGGGGGGGGGGGGGGGGGGGGGGGGGCTCTGTTTTTTTTTTTGCTTAAGCTTCTAATATGCTTCTAAATTTAAGTGGTTAGGACAATATATTGGGTGTCTTTTCCTACCATTTTGTTTCTAAAACAAATGAATATCAAATGAGCTTAATCAATCCTTCAGAACTCGCATTTGGGTGTGTTAGTAGGAGGTTTGGGGAGGGTGTTCAGCTTAGCAAATTCATGTCTCAAGAACTAGTGCGAATTTGTATTTGGCAATTCTTGAACTGAAACCACCGTTGTATGAAATGTGGCTTTAGACTCGGATATATCTAATTATTTGTGATTACTAGTTAATACTATTCATTTCAAGTTCAGGAACTTGAAGTGCTTTCTGATCCAGATTAGGCATGTGAATTAGGAGCAAGTTGACTTGTTCATAGATTTCCTTAATATCTTTAGAAGCTGTCAACATTTTGACTTTGTTTCAGTTAATTTTTTTCTATACTATTTGTACATGCTTGCTGAAATTGAACTTGTTCCCCCTTTCTCCTTAATGTTGAAGGTGAATATCTCTGTTTGGTATAATCTGATTGTTCATTAATGTGGTCTTAATCTTTTGCTAGTCTACCTGTCATGAATAACTAATCCTTTTGGAGAAAAGATGAAGCAGTAGTTGTTATCATCAGTATATTAGATTCAATATCTGGTTTAGATTTTAATGGGCATCGTAAAATGTATCGTTTTCAATTGCTAAAACTCTGCTTCATATGAATCTTGAACTTCATCTTCAATTTGCTCTTCTGTGTTTCAGATATTAAGATGTGCTTTTTTTAAGGTTCTCAATCTCTTGTTTTTTATGGGCTGTTATCATGTGGACATAAATTTGGATTAAATTTTTAACAAGTTCTACTTTGCTGTGAATGTTCAGAAGATATAGGATTTTGATGGCAGCAGCAGAAGCAAGGGCTGCTTTTCAGAGGACAGTTAATCGTTGCTTTGTCCAAGAAGATGCCAAAAGAGCTCCGAGATTAGCTTGCTGTCAATCATCATCTTCAACATCCAAACAGGTTGATTCTGGACCTGCCAATGCACCAGCAGATGGGCCAGATCAACCTTCTATTGGTTTTATGCCTTTTGGCAGAGCTTCCTCATATTCGAATCTGCTTCCTGACTCAAAATGGTGGCTTCAGACGCAATCTACTTATGGATACCAAAAGATTTTCACCCCAGAACACATTATTGCTTTAGAGGCTGGCGATGAAACTTCAAAATCTGGTACTGAAAAATCATGTACTTCAAGTGATATTCATCGACCTGAAGGTAGCAATACTGTATGTGAAATTGATGATTTTAGCAGGTCTTCTCTAGATACTGATCATGGTGTCTCTGCTCTTTGTACAAAGAGAGTGAAAAACATTTTGAATGAAGACATAAAAACCTTGGATGGTACAGATTCTCAAGAATGTATTGGTAGTGTAGATATGAAAACAGATTTCAAATGTTTAGATAAGGATTCTTTCAACAGCAAAACAGTTTCCAAAAATCAAGATGAGTTTTACTTCGATCCAAATTCTCCTTGGATGCAAGAGGACAAGGCTGAGCCATGGTGGTGGATAACAGATAAAGATGAATTGGCCTATTGGGTTGCACAGAAATCTCTTGATCATATCGAGAATTGCGATCTTCCGCCTCCTAAAAAAACATGCTTGAATTTTAAGAGATGCCCCTATGTTCAAAAGAATTGCTATGAACATGATACAAATTTGGTTTCTTCCTTCGAGTCAAACCACCGAAATTGTGGATTGGATTTTTGTCGTTTTGGCAAAACACAGAGAGACCTGAGTGAATCAATTGAACAAGGGAACTTGCTGCGTGGATCTCATAAATCTTCGAGGTATTATGTAAATTCCTAGTTTCTATATTTCTATGAATTCCTGGTATGCAACTTCTTTTTGGTGAATATTCTAGTTGGTTCTTACCATTTCGAGATAGTATTCTCTAAATGATGTGATAGTGCAGTATCACTTGCACGAACAGCTTTTTCAAGTCTATCTGATAAATGGGCATTGCCATTTCTTTTAGAATAGTTTTCTAGTTAAGTTAATTAGTCTAGTTGAAAGCAAGGATTAATTATCGTTTATTTTTGGTGTCTTCACATCCAAAAGCAAGGCCTAAGATATAACTGAAACTGTTATGTCGAGTGCAGCTGTACAAATCCCAACAACTTGACAAAAACAATGCCAACTTCTGAGGATAATACTAGCAAAGCTGAACTAATGGATGCACTGCTACATTCTCAAACCCGCGCTAGGGAAGCCGAGATTGCAGCAAAGCGGGCTTATGCTGAGAAGGAGCACATAGTTGAGCTTTTCTTCAGACAAGCATCCCAACTCTTTGCATATAAGCAATGGTTTCAACTGCTACAGCTAGAAAGCTTGCAGATAAAGAACCACGATCAGCCAATGTCCACTCTTTTTCCTTTGGTTCTTCCATGGATGTCCTACAAGAATATGGTATCTCAGAAGCGATGGCGGAGATTCTCTGGGCAGAAAAGAGTCAAGCGGGATCGGGATAGAAGTGATATTTCTACTTATGCCGTTGCTTTTGCTCTAGGATTGAGCCTGGTCAGTGCAGGTTTGCTTCTAGGGTGGACTGTAGGGTGGATGCTTCCTTCTTTCTAGGATTAGTTTGAATGAACTTCTCTTAGAAGAAAAGATCAGTTGACAAGGGTACGTGCTCAATCAAATATAAGTTCTGTCTGTATCTGTGTAACATATCTTTCCAATATGTGGAATGTTGTTTTTGTATATATGAGGATTACATTTTAACGAAGAGAAAGAATATCTCTCTTTCGATTCTTTAGCTGCTTTTCGGCTGTTGCTTTTTCATATAACTTAATACTCGATGTTCTTAGAAGGAAATTAGGAATCAACTTGCAGCGGGGGCTACAAGAGACCTGTACATTGAGAAAATTGATGTTCTGACGATAAATCATTTAGTGGGATGAAACTTCGTAAAATCCGTAAATTACTCCCACATTTATATCCATATAACAGATCCAAATAGTGAATTTCAATTTGAACCTTTTTTCAGATTGTGAACTACCTTCAATCTTACTCTTATCCAGCTTTGTTCTATGCATTTTAAACATGAAACAGACTCTTTTTAATATTAAAAAGCTCTCTATAAAGTAGTACAAGAAAACCAGATGGAGGCTTTTAGCTAGGGAGCATTGTTTGAGAGAACTTCATGAAGTCAACTAAATTATTCTATTCTATTCAGTTATTTCTTGTCTATCCTCCATTTTTTTCCCTCTTCTTTTCTTTCGCTTCTTCTTTTCACAAAATGATAGTTTGATATAGATTTTTAAGTGCTCAAAAACATTTTTGTTTTCATTTAAAAGCATTGTTTAAAGCTATTAAAACATGCTTGGAAACAATTTTCAAGCAATTAAAAGTGATTCCAAATAAGCTTTTCGAGAACTTCATTACCACATCAGTAACATCCCCGGTACCCACCAGAAAAGATTGAACTTGTTTTGAATGTTCAAAATGAATAAACATATGGGGGATTAAGAAGATGTCTTTCACTTCTTGAAAATTGTCGAAAACATATGATCATTCAACTCATAAAGTCGTAACATTATTTCTGTACAAGAATATCAAATGTGATAAGATCTCAGCCATTAGTTAAAGCATCAGTCCTCCAAATTACGATTATTTGATGCATTTACATTACAACAAGCTAAACTCGGTTTTATTCATAAACATTTTGATGATACCAGTGCTCTTTCTTATGCTTTTTTGCTCTTCCATGGAATGTTGATCTGTTTCAACCCGTCGCCTATGCTTCCCTGCAATTCCTTAAACAGTATTAGTTTCATTAATAATCACAAATTGTTTGGAAAACAACACACTCCTTTGAAGTTTTTCTCTTCTTGTAAAACCAGGAGGGAAAGACTCTTCACAGAAAGCTATGAACTTTAAAATGTCGTGATTGCTAACATATATAAAGGCAGAGAAGAAGAGGGGTGGTTGTAAAATTACCCAAAACTCAGTCTTGGATTGGACAAGACAAGAAGAAAAGCTCCCATTTTTCTGGGTCATCCTTGAACTGCTTCTCTCTGCAACAGTCCCATCTTCCAAAGAAGAAGGAAATACACTTCGACAGGCAGACCCAACTGTCCCTTTGCGGCCAAAATTAAATTTTCCCAACCAACAAAACCATTCCTTCTCTAACAGTACTCCTCTCTTTCTGAGAACCATGGCTCCAAGCTGAGTTTTATGGAATCTGAATGACCCACAACAGTGCTTATGAAACTGAAAAAGAGGGTTTTGAGAAGGGAGTTTAGGGGTTTTGGGATCAAATAGTAACAATCTTGGTGGAAGTTCAAGGCAGTTTGTTTGAGTGGCTGTGTTGGGGGTTGTGAAACAGAACCTGGGCTTGCCAGGCTCTTCTTCCCATCGAAATGGGACTGAGACTGAGGTGTGGATTGGTGGGGTTAGCATTCCACACCTATCTGGAGACTCCATTGCTGCAATTGCAAGTAATGGAAGCTTTGGTACTTCACAATTCTGCCATACCTTTGCTTCACTTCCCATCTCTCTCTCTCTCTCTCTCGAATTTGGGCTGGCAGTTGGCATAGTATGAAATAATATAGAGGAGAACAGATATTTCACTGAAATCTAAAAGAAAAAAAATTAAAAAATAAAAATAAAAAAGTTTAAATTCTACTTTGATCACCGTAGTTTTGGTTTTTGTTCATTTTAATTGTTATACTTTTTGTTCATTTTAATTGTTATACTTTCAAGATATTTATTTTGGTTCATATTAGTTCGTTTTGGTCTATATACTTTTAAAATATTCATTTTAGTCTTTGCATTCTAATTTTGGTTTATTTGGGCCTTTATATTTTTATAAAATAACCATTTCGGATCCCTTCATTTTAATTTTTATTTCATTTTTAAGAGATCAAAATGACAATCTTTTGAAAGTTTAGAGACCAAAATGAACTAAAGTTGAATCTACAATGATCAAAATGAACTAAAGTTGAAAGTATAGGGACCAAAATAAATCTTAACCAAAAGTATATGAACCAAAGTAGTATTTAAATTAAATAAAATAATGATTTTTTCAGTTTTTTTTTCTTTTGAAACAGTGGTAGGTAAGGATTTGAGCTTCTAATTCTTTCCGTAGGGCTATGCAACTTTTATTCTTCGTTTCATTTATTGTATTCTCGTTCTTTTGTTATTTTTATGGACCTTATAATATGATATTGTATTTGAATTAAAAAAATCATAGAATAGTTCAAGGGTAATTTTTAAAAATAGAAAAATAAGGGAAACTATTTACATAAAATAACAAAATTTTGAGATAGTTGTGAAAGACGCGGATAGAAGTCTATAACGGATAGATGCTGATAGAAGTCTATCAGTATTTTTTTGTTATTTTCTATAAATAGTTTGACATTTTTTCTATTTGTGAAAATTTTCTAGTTCTCAAATATAGCTTAAATACGATTTGTTGTAAGAAAAAAAACTCGAGACATTGGTAGAGAATTTGAAAACAAAATTTTGTTTTTTAAAAATAAAATAATTGCAGGTCAACATGCAACCTTAAAAAACCACTCTTGAGGGGGAAAAATGGCATTTGTTTAAAAAACAAAAACAAAAAGTCACATGTTGAATATGTCATCTACTTAATTTTTTAAAAATTAGGGTATAGGTTTGAATATGCCATCTTTTAATTTTTTTTTTTCCAAATTCTAAGTAGATTCCATGTTGAAGATGTGATCTTTTAAGATTTTTTTTTTTTTTTTTCAAATTAAGGTTTAGGTTTGAAGATGCAATTTTTTTTTATCTTTTTCTAAAAAGATAAAATTATCCATGTGACGTAAATGACCTTTTGGGTATTTTTTAAAGAAAAAGGAATAAATGTCAGCAATTTTTTTTCTAATAATTTGAAAACTAATATATTTTTATAAAATATAGAAAAATGAGTCAAACTCTTTATAAATATAAAAAAATTTCACAATTTATTAACGATAGACCGTGATAGTGATAGATAGTAAAATTTATCTATATTTGTAAATAGTTTGATATTTTTTTCTATTCATAATAATTTTTCATATATATATAAAAGCCCGATAAAGATTATAGTTGCAATATTGCAAATAATATGGAATTATTGCAATTATCCATAACATTTTTTTTCAATGGCTACCAATTTGGTCAATCTTAAAGAAGGCAATAAACAATAAAGAAGAGAAAATCTAGTTAGGCATGATACGTAATTTGTTCTATTATTTTTGCATTATTGAAGTTTAGTTAGAGAATTTTCATTACCATTGGTTACTTAATATTGGCTGTCTTTTTCCTCAATAGTTAGTAGGTCTATAATATTACGAGTCAAAAGCTAATCCTAGAGTGGCTTTATTAATAAAAAGAAAAATCATATAACTTCCTCTATTCTTAAGTGGCGCATATATATATATATATATATATATATATATATATATATATATATAGGTAAAAATTAAAATTACAATTAAGATTATCTCTACTATTCAATTTTGTATGAACTTTTAGTTGTAAGAATTGTCTAAACCAACCGTTAATTGCAAAGTCTAACTTCAAAATTAAAAAGAACTAATAAACATAGCCAAAGAAAGTTGAAAAATATTAAAGTAGAAACTTGTCCTTAAATCTATAGTTTCTTCAAGACTGAAATATACCAATGAATTTTGCCATTTATTTAAAAATATATATATATATATATATATATATATATATATATATATATATATTTTCAGAAATTGCAATATCATCTTAGACCTTTTACAAACATTTCAAAATTATCATTGAAATAAATATCCTTTAGAATGTTAGACAAAAATTTAAATTTTAAACAATGTGAATGTAAATGTAATCTGAGACAAAAATTGAGATTCAAATGTCGTCACATCGTTTCAAATTCTTATTCTCATTCTTCATTTTAATGAATTTCTATTTAAAGAGTAGTTTTGAAATTTCTATAAAAGATTAATAATTACATTGAAACTTTGGAAAGAATATGAATATTTTTTAAAATAAGTGACAAAGTTTGAGAGTTTTTTAAAGAAAAAAAAATTAAGCATTTCTTTAGAATGTGTATAATGAAAATACTATTCATGAAGTAACCTTTGTGCATTGTAAAGGAGTAACAGAGGAACTGTTTGCATGTGAACTTGACAATAAGACAGCTAGGAGAGAGAGAAGTAAGAAGTCAAACTCATTGGTGAATTCATCCAATGAAATGATAGAATGGAAGTAAGATTGGTGATCACGGATGCACCTGATCATTGCCTCCCCTTCTAGGATGGGACTGTTTGGACAAAGAATATTTAGGGTTTAGAGAGAATGGGATGTCCATTGTTTGGAAGATGGTTCCAAATAAGTCCTTTCCCATTACACTTAGCCATGTGATTCCTCAATTTGCCTTTGTTTTCTTCAACACTTTTCTTAAATTTGGCATTAAAAAACTTATATAATATAGCAGTAGAATTCTTAACCAAATACTCACCCTCATCACCCGACTAGTCCGGCCAAGCCGATCCTAAAAAATGAAAGCTCAAGTTCGATCCAGGTCAAGTCTAAGGCCATAAGGCATTGTTTGGGCTTAGATCGAGCCAGTCCAATGGCCTAATTCTTGGGTGTGACTATTTAAATCAAAGTTTAAGTCGAGTTTAGATTGGACTTGAGTCGACTTATTAAATATTAATTATTTAAAATATATATATATATATATGTATATTTTAAATTTTTTTTGAATGGAATGTTATTAAAATTTATTGAAATTGTATTTTTATTAAACTTATTTTATATTTTTATTACTTTTTCAATTCACCTAAAAATGGAGTACAAATAAATGAATGGATAATTGTTGTGCCCATACTTCCAATAATTGAAACGTAAGATCGTTATTATACACAATAAATACCTAAACAGTGATGAAGCAATAATTTGCACTAATTTATGCTGTAATGTTTGGCAGATTCTAACTAAATCCTCACCAATACTATACTGTTGGAAGAGAGAGAGGTAATATTCGACGAAATCATATTTTAATAACTACAATGCAACTTATCTTCCAAATAATTTATTTGACATTTTTTTCATTTCCTCGAAAATAACAGCTTTCAACCTCCTCAACAATCCCGCACCCTAAATTTTAATTTTATATGCAATTAAATAAATTATTTAATTTAGAAGAATTTGTGTTTATTTAATCCTTAAACTTTTAATTTTATCTAATAACTTCACGACATTCAAAATTTAAATTATAAATAAATAAATAATTAATTAATTAATTAATTAAAATTTATATCATGAGACCTTAAACTTTTAATTTTGTGACTGGAATTGTTTATGAATTTTTAGAACATGTTAAACATGTTAAAGATCTATTAGACACATAATTGAAAATTTAAGAACCTACTAGATAAAATTTAAAAACAACTTCTACGCTTTTTAAAATTTAGAGATCAAATAGACACCAAATCGAAAGTTCACAAACCTAATAGACATTTTTTAAGTGCTTTAGAGAAAGGAGTGGAGTTGTGAATTCCAAGAAGTTGTGAAGTTTGGAGAGTTGTAAAACTCTTGGGGCCCACAATATGATGAGTTGTATAAATTTGATGTTTTTGAGTCGTAGGGTCCGTGAACTCTTTAGCCAAACAAGGAGTGGAGTTCATAACTCCAATCCCCCCAACTCCGTTGGCCAAACAAGGAGGAGAGTTTACCTCAAACTCCTTGAGCCAGTTCAAAAACCAAATAGACATAAACTTGAAACTTAATCTTTTATATTCTCATAACAGCAAACAACCAAAACCGTGAGTACGTTTATCACCAAAAGAAAAATGCAGATGAACACATGAAAGTTGTAAACAGTAATCTTTCTACACCAACCGCAGCCAAAATAACCAACTGATATATAAACTTGAAGTTGAATATCACGGCAAGGAGCTACAAGTGTGTGCTTACATGTGATGTCAAAATGACAAAGGAAATTTCAAAGTAGGAGCAAAAGAGAAAGCAAAAACCCGAAGCCATATTACAACTCTTAGACCGCAATGAACCATCTATAAATTTCCTCATATGAATGCATGCACAAAATGACAGACAGGTAAACATGACGACATAAAAGAGGATGATGGGGATGGAAATCTTGTACCAAAACTTGGTAAACTGTGTTTGATGGCCTCACCCACCAACTGGAAATAGCAGAATCTTCCACATCATTACCACAATTGTAGAAGCCAACGATGATCTCAAATTTGAATTAGACCACCAAGTGGAACAACGCCAAGAGATAAATATGATTAAAGATCAACTTCTCCACAAAAACCTGCTTCAATTCAGCACAAAATCCTGAAAGGTTGCAGGAGTACAAAATTAGATACAAGGTGATGATGTTAACATTTTGAGATTAATAACATGAATAAAAACATATAACATCAGTTAAATGAAGATACATAAGTAGGCCAGTTAAGCATGTTGATTGATTTCATCTTCACCTTCAGAACAAAAGGTGGACATAAACGTCGCTAAGTTTGAACGTTAGCCATCAAGAGAAAATTGATTCTCATTTAGAACTAACTCGCTATTGCTTCTTTTTACACCTGATAAAATTCTCATCCAACGGACAAGTCCCAACTAATTGAATATCTTGAGCAACAAATAAATAAAATATTCATTCCCACATCCCAACAGGTTGCTAGAGTTTGCAAAAATACTGAAATCAACAACAGATATAATATAGAAAACGTGATGACCCATTCATGAAATATTTATTCCCAACTTCAGAAAAAAACGAATCGTAGATCAATCAATATTAAAGGATAAATATGCCATGTACGACCACAAAATATGCTCGACATTATCGAGCATGAAATGCAACTGAACGACCAGATTTAAGTAGTATATAAGTTCACCTTTTACATAGCTAATTTAGCTCCATTTAGACAAATAGTGTAAACGCAGGCATGATACATAAAGTCATTATCAATCTCAACCAACAGGATTTAAATAAAAGATACAAACTTTACATATGAAAACAAAAATTATATGGGAACAACAACTTACTCAAGCAATTGGGCAATTGTAAGATCGGCAAAACTGGAGCAATGCAGATTGATTTGTAGGGTCAAGATACTGACTGATGACTTGGGGATACCTCCCTGGAGAAAGACTAGAAAGCTTTGACAAAGATGCTACCAGAAATTGCTTCGGATCCTTAATATCTTTCAGAGGATCATCCTCCTTCTTCCCTGCATTGTATAGACGAACAAAGCTTGCAGTATAACCAGCATTTTCAGAAATATCGGGCATCTCTGGCTCCTCATCAACCCTCTCCTGTTCAGGTCGAGAAAGAAGGGTAACAATGCTATCCAGCATTTTCCCCCAATCTTCAACAAATGCAGGATCCAAAAGTGCTGGACACTCACAGATAAGTCTGGTTGAAGCAACTGCAGTTAACTTAAGTTCAATGGCCCCAGTTATCAGTTTAAGATTAGGTATCCAAAACTGCCTCAAGATTTGGATAAATATGCCGTTCTGAACACTGTTGATGGTATCCAAAAGATTTTTGTGACCATTTTTAACAAGAAAAAGGGACATGAATATCAAAAGTGACTTGATGAACTTTACTGTCCGTCTACTTTGGAGCTGTCCAAAAAGAACAGCCCAGATGTGACCAATGTACTGTTCAATCACACTATATTCAAGAGAATCAATAACAGTGTTGAGCACATAAAAGCCTTGCTCTGCAGTGCTTGGAGATGAGACTAGATTACTAAATATTCCAAGAACCTGACTCAGGCGCCCACCTTGATTAAGTTCATGAGGTGCCTTCTGAAGGAAAGCCTGAAGTAACCGTACAAGTGCTGGGACATTAGAGGCTCTTTTCCAAGATTCAGGTGACAATAGGATCTCAAAAATCTGCATGTAGCTTGATGGAATAGGAGGATTATTCAATTCAACAAGCTGTGCTAACAGTTGAAAAGCATAAGGGAAGAACTCCGTAACATCGTTGGCCAGTATCATTTGAAGGCTGGGAAATAGGCTTGCCTCAAAAGCTGATATTAAAGAGGGATCCCTTTCGCAAGCCCTTCTAATCAGAAGGGCCACAGATTCAAACATATAGTGGTTAAAGACAGGATTTTTGGGGTTTCTGCACACTTCATTTAAAATAGAAGTCAACCCAGCAATGCAGGGTCCTGCAACCTCACGAGGTATGTCAGCAACTCCAAGAACTCTCATAATACACTTCATAATGTATTGGTTCTCCTCGGATTCGGGAAACTTAAAGGCATTAAAGAGTTTAGTCATCATCTCAGGAAAAATTGGAGCAATGTCCAGAGAGTTATACCTGGCCACACCTGAATCCTCCTTGACCAGCAATAATTTTTCAATACAAATTGCAGCATAGGAATGAACCACGTTTGACTCAGAACCAAGGAACCGAACCAAATCAGGAAACATTTGTAATGCAATAGGTTTTGATATCAGATTACGGAACACAGCAAAGAACTTAAGCGCGCCCGCTTTGAGCATTGGTAGACCATTAACATCTGAATTTTTCAATTCTGGAATGATTACTGAAGCAAAGAAATTCTGAACATCTACAAGATCAGTTGAAACAGAAGAGCCCCCAGCTTTCTTTGTGGCAAGTGAGACAACCAAATATATCGCACAATCTTTATCTTTCCAATTCAGAGCAGGATTTAGCCCAAATGAATTTAGTAAGTTTTGTATCTGAGAGGATACCATGTCTGTCACCTGCTTTTTGTAATTGGTTGCAATTCCTTTGAGAAGCTCACAAGCTATCCTCCTCCTAGTATCCAGATCGCTACCTTCCATGTCCCTCCTAATGAATTCAACATAGTTCATTTCAAATAGTTCCTCATCTTCGTCCCTCAGCCTTACATTGGGAATTACTATGCTCTTACAAATCTCAGGTATCACTCCCTCGCCTGCAAACAAAGTGTGGTGTACACTCGTGCTAACAGTAGTCAAAAACTTCATTGCTGTAACAGCCAGCTGGTCTCGGCTTGATGACTGAGATACATTCCCCAGTAAGCCCCATACGGCTAGAGCAAAATCGTTCAAGTACCCCTGAAACTCTTCTTCATTTTTTTCCATATAAAGATTAATATTCTCGCAAACTGCAGCACGAAGCTCATCAACTAGAGCAAGCCCATCAGTGCCACTATTTTCGAGTGCAGGATAATTCATAGTTAGATATTTCCTGAATTCACCCATCCACTCTTTCATATGATCCTCAAAGAACTCGGGAAGCTCTTGAAAATTCAACGAGAAAAATATTCTACAACAAAGCCTCTGGGACTCAAACAGGGGCCGCAAGGTGGCCGCCAATGCGCCCGAGCTTACCGCAGAATCAATTAAAGCAGCAGTTTTGAGAAATATTTCTAATAAGGGTGCCGCAAAATTGTCCAGACAATACTTCAAGTCAAGCAAAAGATCATTGGTTTTATATTGATATCGAAACTTTTTAAATATAGAGTTCGCAGTGCCAAGAATACCGTTAACAGATGCATAATCGGAAGCCTGAGACGCCTTCTGCAGACTTACAACGAGCTCCGGGAGCAAAGAAGGCCACGATTTCGGGAAGTCGTGTTTGCTGATCAAAGCCAAAGCCTCGCTTAGCTGACTCTGGATTCGCTGAGTAGAGGAGAGCATAAGCGGGACAATTAGGGCTTTGATTTGGTCCTTCTCAGAGTCGGGAATCGAACCCAGAGGAGAGGCATTTGACTCGTCCGGTGCCCCAGGTGCCCATCGGACCCGTAAATGGTTTTTGAAGTTGACAGCGGCGGCTTGACGGATCTGTTCATCGACAGATGGTTCGGCGACAAGACGAAGAACAGCAAGACCGTAGTTGGGACGGTCAGCGGCTTCAGCAAGGGAGGCTTCAGCACGGCGGCGGGGCTCAGGTGTTGGAGAGAGAGTGTGAAGAAAACACTGAGAGAGGAGCTGTAGGGTTTCTGGGTTCCACTCCATTGTGCATAAAAATGAATGGCGAACCCAAATCAAGAGGTGAGATTGGTTTGGGATGGGATTTCTGAAGCGGATTGGTGAATTTTGAGAGTGATGATTATTGATTGTTGGGAGGAAGAAGGTCAAATTTGAAAGAGAGGGCGATGTCGAAGAGAGGCGAAAGGGGCCGTTTCGAAGGAGGGAAAGTTTCAAGATGACTAAGGAGATTGTGGGCTGGGTTTTAGAGGTTTTTCTTCATCTTCAAACCAACCAACAAATTTTATGGTAATGGCTTCACTTTCAACAATTACATCCATTTTTACACTGTCTTTTCATATTTACCAACATATCTACTATTTAGTTGATTTCTCACCATTTTATTCTATCCATTACCCAATGAATCAATCTATCTCATTCAACATTGGTCACGATCAATTATCGTGTCGAAACAATATGACGAGTTTTGTGAAATGTAATTTATTTCTAAACTTTTTCCTTTTTTTTTTTTTTTTTTTTTTTTTTTTTTTTTTATGTTCCTACTATTACTAAGGTAATTCACCATGATTATTTTTATTTTATAAAATTTAAACTTGATAATTTATAAGCTTTAATTTAAATGTAAAATACCATTTTTTTTAATTTGATTAGATGGTTGTAACTTTTTAGTTGATGTTATTTTCTACTCTTTATTTGCATTCATCAGATATTTATTTATAATGTTATAATATATGTATTTTTTTAAAATTAATTTCTATATTTCCCTTCACTAGAAAGAAAAAACTATTGATTTTTGACATGTTGGAATAGGAATATTGATTATCCCAAAATATTGTCAAATTTCAAAATATTATTTACTTTAATATATTGGTTGTCTTGATACTATACGATATAGTATGGTTATTTTGAAATATCAATTGTCTCTAACATCGATTATTTTAGATTATATAACTCAACAATTAAGTTATTTAATTAGTTAGTAATCTTGTTTATGTTAGGAGGTTTAAGAAACTTCCCTTCAAATGACTAATGAGGATTTCTCATGTGAAATTAACTAGGTAAATGTTTAAAAAAAACTGAGTATAAAATTAGGAACAAAAATTTCAATAAAATTTATTTTATTTTATTATTTTAAAAAAATAAACAAGGACCTAGGACTCGATACACACAAAAATTAATGGAAAATTCTGAAATAAAATGGGGGTGGGACTGGCGGCCCATAACGATTATTATCCTCATCTCCTCCCGGATGGACCAATATTTTAATTGGGCCGACCAGTGTACTATACGATACGATCTAAAATGTACTGAATAAATGGGCCCATCCTCCAGGCCCAATAATGGCTTGGATAGGCAGTCTATAACTGCACTATCCAAACCCCGAGGCCCGATCCGCACGCTTTTACCCACACACTGGGCCGAGAATCCTGGTTGCATTTTTGGGCCTTACGAAGCATGGGCCGGCTCAGAATACAATTTCAAACACAATCTTAAATTATTTCAACGAAAATGAGAACTTGAGATAAAAATTGTTTGGTATATATATTTCTTCCCATAGTAATTTCAACTTCCCTAGGGAGAGAGAGAGAGGGAGGAAGCTGTTTGAAATAATTTTTATATTTTTCTGACAATACAAAATATGTTATATTTCTTCTGTAAATTATTTTTTCTGTTGTGCTTTAGTTTTTAAAAACTACACTTTATTAAAATAAATAAAAACAGTAACTCCAAAATATGTATTTTTGGTTTCGAAATTTGATATTAAAAATAAAACAAAAAATTGGACGAATACACTATTAGCACACAAACTTAAAATTCACAAAATAGTTAGGGAATAAGATGCAAGTACCGGAGTAAGTTAAAATAAAAAGAAAACGCAATTCATTTTTTTTTCTTTCAAAAAAATATAATTTTAAGAAAGCAAATTGATGAATTTAAAATATAATAAATGAGTAAGTATTATATTTATCGTTTCAAATTACATATAAATTAAAAAGCTGGATACTTCAATAGGAATCGAAGGCGGCCATGAAAGGAACTTGGGCGGCGGTTGGCACGGCGGTGGGCGTGTTATGTCGGAGTTACAAGAAACAGAAAAATTGTGGGTGGATTTGAGAAATAGAAAATAAAAGGTGGAGGAAAGTGATATTAAAATAATAATTAAAAAAAATAGATGACAGAGCGGTGATGTAAGCGTAGTGTGGGGTCCGCCTTCGTTAATCACCATCTTAGTCACGCAACCTCGCACGTCCTCTCCTACTTCTACCACGTGAACCGCGTGATCTTTTTCTTTATCCCCAAAAGAAAAAAAAAACAATAATTAATAATAATAACTCCATTTCCCTTTTTTTAAAAAGCATTGGTTTTCGTTGTGTATTTCAATTATTTATTCTTTTTTCGTATTTCATTCTTAAATCAATATTTATATCTGTTTTTTTTTTTTAACCAGACTCTCTTTTTGGTTGATTCCTAAGATTGGCATTGTCTTTTGTCTATTTATCCTTTTAGCTTTAAGAACTTATTATATGTTTAATTTTGTCTTATAAAACTCTTGCCATTAATTCAATTAATTTAATATTTTTATTACCAAATATTTAAATTTATTCCAATTTAAATCACGAGACAATTAAACGATACAATCAATATATACTAATTAGTTAAAAATAATCATATTTTATGTGAAATTAGAAGTTTAAAGACTCATTACAATTTATAAAAATGAATAGATTTTAATTTTATAATTGGTTGCTTTTAAAATAAATGGTATATGAATCTTCAATAAATTAAATCATTTACCTCTATATTTGGAATGATATATTTTTCTTTTCCATTAAAATTTGGCTAGAGTTTAGTTTTGTTTGTCAAATATTGTAGGATATTGTATTTACTAGAAGATAACCTGATCTATCATAAGGACAAACATTAAAAATAATATAAAAAAAAAAAAAAAAAGAAAGAAAAATTAGACAAACGTTAGAAATAGTAAAATTGAACGAAAGAAACCAGATGGGTTAATATTGTTTTGCGTAAAGTTTATCCGATAAGAACATTTTTTTAAAATAATAATTAAAAGAAAGAAAAAAGATAAGAACGTAGAAAAAAAAAATTATGCTTTAAAGAAAAAGAAAAAAAATATATAATATAAAATTAGAGTGGAAAATCATAGTACTGTACAAATTACAAATTGAGTGCCTCATTCTTTCCGGAAAAAAAAAACGAAGGGGCATCATGTAATTAACGTGGGGCCCAGGATTTGTTTTTATCCGTTGCGTACCACGTGAAGGGGCAGTTGGTTTTATTTGGGCGCTCACGCTTTAACCCTTTAAACCAACCGCATCCCCAAAAAAATCTCCATCCAATCACCATCCGAAACGTGTCCTCATATCTCTAAGTCTCCAATTTTCTTTCTTCCTCTCTCTTTTTATTTTTATTTTTCAAAAAAAGAAAAGAAAAAAGGTAGTGCTTTGCTTTGTCTCTTTGCCAACAATCAAATTGTTACATCATTTTGGTACTTAACCATTTCTATTCTCTATACTTTCAACCGTGGAACTTTAATTATTGTATTTTCAATAGAATTTAAATTTAATCTGCACTGTTTGTTTATTATTTTTCTTTTATGGAAATTATTATTATTATTTAATTAATTTTTATAAATATTAGTTTCGAAATACTAAATTTGAAATTTATTAAAAATATTAAGACTAACATTAGATAATTAAAAATATAAAAACTAAAATTGAATAAATTTCAAAAAATAGGGACAAAATGATATTTTAACCTAATTAAATTTGTCCGGATGAAAAATAGTTTACAAAGTTGTTTCATGTCTATAATATGAATAAATTAAGATAAGCGTTAGTTGTTTTGCTTTTATAAGATTATATTTATAGGATATAGACTTTTGTTTAAGACTTCAAGACACATGAATGAAATGACTAATCACAACTTTTTTTTATCCATATAATTTAACACGTCTTGAGATTTAGAATTTTATGAGGATGGCGAAATAATTTTGTTCGATCACATTATGTATTCCAAACTTGTGAGTATATTTTCTTTATGTGGGGATTCTTGTGTTTGGCTTTCCATAATTGGAAGGAATTTTTATTTTTTATTGTTTTAGTATTAATTGGAAATTTAAAATTTCATACTTAACAGTATATTTTATTTTTTTAGGATTCTTATGTTTTCTTTATTTTTTCCATAATTCACGTGCATCCATGTAAATTTAAAATTTTTCTCTATGAAATAAACAATTTTCATATTGTTTTAGAAGCATTCTTTAAAAAAAAAATATTATTATTGTTATATACAATTCATCAGTCAAGATAGCTATTCCTCAACTCCTTCCATGCATTTGTTTTCTTTCTTCTAAAAAAATGCCAGTCAAAATAATTACGTTAAACAAAACCAACAAATTGATTTTAGAGAAAAATAGTTCTAAATTTTTTTATATAATTTTCATTTTGTCCCTTGATATCAAAATATTACACATTTAATAACATTTGACTAAATAGAAACTAGACTCAAAATTTAAAAATAAAAAAGTATTTTTTTCCCCTTGATTTTAGGTTCTAACACTCCAAAAATGTGTCATCTATATATTTGAACCTCGTCTAAGTTTCTCCATGCATATCTTTTTTTTAGTACAATAGATAAAAATGATTTATATATGTAAATTCCAGTTGGGCTTTATGCGTTTTGACTTGTAAATATACATATATGATATTTCAGAGTTCGTTTGTTTTTTTTTTCTTGAAAAATATTTCATAGTAAACATTTGGGATATTAATATTTGTATTTAAATATGCAAAAATATTAGTGATTGACAATTAATTAAATAGTTGTGTTATGTCGAAGCGAGCATGACTCAATGGTAATTAATATACACCACTTTTCTTGTAGAATGTCAAATTTTCATACCTTCACTTATTGTACTAGACTATTTCACATGTCATTGAACTAAAAGAAAATTGAATAAATTGTTTTTCATAACAAATTACGAAATCAAAATACTAAAAAGATTATGGATTAAATTGATTTTAAAATATATATATATATATATATATATATATATATATATATATATCTCGCGTAGTTTTCAGTCAACATAATTTTTTTCAAAGTCTTAAAAGCTAATTAAAATATATATATATATATATATATATATATCGCGTAGTTTTTAGTCAACATAATTTTTTTCAAAGTCTTAAAAGCTAATTGAACTTTTTAAAATAATCAAACGCTAAATAAAAATTTATAAAAACAATAACTTTATGTAAAAAAATTAATAAAAATTTAATAAAAATTTAATAAAAATACAATTCTAATAAATTTTAATAACATTTTATTAAGAAAATCTAAGATATACACATATATTTTTAAATAATTAATATTTAATGAGCTTACCTAAGTCCAATCTAAGCTCGACCAAATTTTGATCCACATAGTCAATTAAAGTGGTTGAGTCATGAGCTTGACCATTGAAGGTTGGGCTAACTCGATCCAAATTCAAACAATGTCTTAGGTCTTTAGGTTTGGGCCTCGATCAAACTTAATATTCATTTTTTAGGGCCAAGCTTGGCCAAATAGCCCCAATAACGAGGGTGTCCCTTTGGCTGCACAGTAGCGTGGTCCATCACTAGGCGACGTGCTTTAAACCCCACGTTACAAAATAAGCTTCTTTCTTTTATCTTTTTCCTAAATTCAAATTTAATCTTCTTTTTTCTTTATATATTGTTTTTCACTAACTTTATTAGTAAACAATGTCTATGTTACAATTATTGATGTTCAAATAGTTTAACCATCCAAACAACCCATATTACTCTACTCAAATTATAAGAGATGAGTTAGATTAATTTTGTTATTGGGTTGAGTTGAGTTATCTTTGGTTAAGACATTCTCTTTTTGCCTCACTCAGGCTCAAAACAGCCGGGAAGCATATAGGAGAGAGAAATGGTAACGTTTATTGGTTTGGAGTGTGTGAAATGTGTGGCTTCTTTGCCGTGCATTCTACAAAATGTAGGTGGATCCAATTCAAATTATCTCTTATCTTTTCATTAAAATATACTATTTTTTATATAAAATACACATTAATTCTTGTATATATTAAATAATAAGCCATGCACTTTTATATCCTTTAAAAAAATCGTGTTTTCACAAGGCAATAATTTTTTATTTTTATAATTAACTTTTTATTTAAATGTATTTTAATGTTGAACTTAAACAATAACAACTAAAGTGTCAATATATATTTATTTTACAACGTGAGCTTAGCTCAATGGTAATTGGTATGATCTTCCTCCCTTAAAGTTGAGGATTCGATCTCCCATTCTATAGTTGTTGTACAAGTTTATGTTAATTAAGTTGTGTTCATGTTGACTAATATGTTAATTTAAGTATAGCATAACTAGTAATGTAGAAGATTTAACTCCCTACTTTACATTTATAACATTTTATTTTAAAGGCTAGCATTAACGTAGTCAACGTTTATAAAAAAAACAAAATAGCATAGTTAAACTAGAGTTTTTTTCTTCATTTTTTTAATTTTTTATTTGACGACATGTATGATGATGAGAGAATTTAAATTTGATCTTTTGGTCGAGAACAATAGCTTAACTAGTTGACTCATACTCAATTTGACTGATAAAACTAGTCGAGATATTATTATTATTTTTAAAGGAAAAGTTGAGATATTACTTACTTTGTTAATTGTCATTTACTCAAACCCTCCCCTCATCAACTAAAAACATGTTACATTCTAAATATATATATATAAAAAAGCATACACTTCTATTTAGTTTTTACATTTAATTAGTCATTAACTTCAGGTCTCTGTGTCTGTGTCTGTGTTTGCAGCTGAATTTAGAAGGGTAAAAACAAATTAAAAAAAAGAAAAAAAACTGGAAAAGAATCTTCTAAAAAAAATTGAAAAAGAATGAATAGTCTGTTTGGTAAATGTTAAAAAAAACTGTATAAATAAACTGAATGTAATTTATAAAAACATAAAATCGAAATTGAAATCAACTTTAAGACATATTTTCGTTTAATGAGTAGAAGGATTTGAGCATCTAACTCTAAATCGATAATATATATCTTCTGATCGAGTAAAATTTTAATAGATAAGTTGAACATACGAATAATTTTATGTTATTTAAAATTATACTGTCAAACAATTTATAAATTTTAAAATATTCTATTAAATATTAGTTCGGAACGTTTAAACCTCCCTTTGCCCTTATATTTATTATACTTAAAAAAAATTATATTTGTAATTAAATGCTAATCAAATATATTTTGTTTGAATGGATGGAAAATTCTTATATAAAATATTAATTTAACCAATTTCCACTTGTATTTTAGCTCTTCTCTTAATTTTTGTTTTTTGTTTTTTTAAACTGACAACTGCTAAATTTGATGGGAATATTAATAATTTATTACAAGATACATGTGCGACATATTAGATTTTGTTATGATAAACATTTCCTTTATTGCCCTACATTACATTATTGAAATTATTTTGTCTTCAATAGATGATTTGACCACTTGAGTTGTCAGCCTCTAATTTGCAACGCAATCAAAATTAACTCTAATCTATTGGATCATGTAGATGTGATTAGTTTTAAATTTTTGTCGCATTATATAATAGTACAGATAGAGCCTTATTGTCTTAATAAAAAATATATATATAATTTAACCTTGTAACGATCTGATTCTTACCGTAAAAAATATTATTAAAATATAATAAAATTCATTGTAATGGTAGATCTAAAAATAGATCATGTATCAAATTTATTTATTAAATATGAATACTAATGTTGTTCCATTGTAAAATTTTGATACTTAATTCACTTATTTTTTTTATTAGATTTATGATAGTAGGAATTAAATTGTTGTAAATTTGAAAGTACAAATACTAAATTATTATTTTAACGATAAAATTATTGACTTTTATGGAATAACTTTATTTACATAAAATCGGTTGAATAAAATCTTTCATATTGACTGCTAAATGGGGATAAAATCTAATTTCTAGGCACTAAAGATATGATTTATTTTTCTATTTTATTTTAAAACTATAAATTATGAAGAATGATTTTAGTTACATATAACAATTTTTTTTATAAAGAAATTATAAACAATGCCTTAATTCTTACGGCACCAGTATTTAGTCACTGTTAGTGTTAACTGTTAAGTAGTTTGAAAAATATAGAACGCGCTTTGAATTTGGCCAATTCATTTGACTTTTGACTTTTTCATGACCAACTATATTGGAACACGTAGCGAATCTTTCACCATCCGGTTCACTGTTCCGTACATTTACTTTTACTTTTGAAATTAAAAATATTCGTTTTTTTGCAATTTTTTTATCAGATCGCCGTGGAAAGAGCTCCAATCATACACCATTAAAATAGCGTCTTAATTACTTAATTATATTTAAATTAAAAATATATTTTGTATATGTACATAATTCTTTACCGCCTCTAATATTCCTTTCTAATATTCGTTACTAAATGACTAATTATCCGTAAAACGGTAACAGTCAAACACAATAAAAAATTTTAGGGCAAAATGCACTTTTGGTCCCTAAAGTTTTGGGTTGTTGTCTATTTGGTCCTTGAAGTTTAAAAACGAACACCTTAGTCCCTGAAGTTTGAAAAATACTTCTAAATGGTCCCTGAGTTAATTTGACCGTTAGTTGACTAACGGAAAAGTGATATGGCAAGTTGAGTTACAAACTTTAAATGAGGTGAAATTTTTTTTACTAATTTTTCTATTTTTTTTAATTAGATATATTTTTCTTTTTTCTTTTTCCTCCCTTTCCCTTTTCCTTTCTCTCGTCCCTTCACATTCTTTACAAAAAAAAGATAAGAAAAACAAAAATCTAGAAGGATGAACTCTAATTTTTGAAATAAAAAATAAAACAAAAAAAAATTCACTCCTTCAGCTTTAATCGATCCATCCATCAGCCCATAGAGGAAGAGAGGAAAAAACATTGTGAAACAAAACCCTAATTTTTCAAATCTCCAATCGCAAGAAAAACAAGAAGGAAGCAAGCAAACCAAGAGCAAAGAAAATAAGGCATATAGAAAAATCTTCTTTTCTCAAACTCAATAAAAAAAAAAAATCTTTAAAATGTTTTTCTCTTCCATGCCTCTCTCTCTTTCTCTCAAATGTCATATTTGTTATTTGACTTTTTCTGAAAGAAAAGAAAGGTTGAAGAAACAAAAAATCCCAAGAAGAGAGTGAAAAAACAAAAATCCCACAAAGGAACTATTGCATAAATTTTTTTTAAAATAATAAAAAATAATAAGTTGACTGTTTTTCTTCCTTAGTGATGGGTGTGATCAGTGTATAAATAAAGAGGAAAGTTTCAAGGGAGGGGTGGAGGGAGGAAGAAAGGAGAAGGGAGGAGAGAGAAGAAAAAAGAAAAAGAAAATATCCACCTAATAAAAAAATAATATAAAATTAATAAAAATTGTTAATTAAATGTGCCACGTCACTTTTCCGTTAGTCAACTAACGGTCAAATTAACTCATAGACCATTTAGAAGTATTTTTCAAACCTTAGGGACTAAAGTGTTCGTTTTTAAACTTCAGGGACCAAATAGACAACAACCCCAAACCTCATGGACCAAAAGTGTATTTTACCTTTTTTTTTTTTAATTATAATTATATCTAACAATCAATTCTCTCATTTAGTTATAATGTAATATTTTAAAACATACTCATTGAATTTTCCTAAAACGTTGTCTTTGGTCAGTGCTATTAAAATTTGGAGCCATTCATTTTCAAATTTAATATCAATTGTTTTTCCTTTAAAAAAAAGGAAAAAAAAAAAAAAAAAAAACCAGTTGATTCCATGCACATGACTGTAAAAACAAAACAAGTCCATATCAACCCACATTAAAATCACTTTTAAATGTGCCACATATATCATAAAGATTTTTTAAAAAAGCTTTTTTCTATGAATAAATATGTTCAATGGATTAAACAAATCAAACGGATAGAAAAACAAGTTAAAAATGACATAGCTTGTATATATATATATATTTTTTTTTTTTTTTTACCAAAGACCTCTAATAACCTATCCAAAAATACATGTTTTAATCAATTAAGTTATGTTATATTTGACTAATTAGATAGATCATAGATTAATGCAATTATGAAGGGTCATACAACACTCAACTTTAATACTTCCCGATCTAGAAATGCTAACCACAATTTCAACATGATTACAAAAATACATGACAAAACCATACAAAGATAATGATGTTCTGGAGAACCAAATGAAGATTATTGTGTCGTGCATTAGTCCACAACACCACGTTTTTGCGCGGTTACCCGAACTCGGTGCACGTGTATAGTGAAAATGATTATACTCCCACCACCACCACACTTTGGAAGCTCTCTTACAAGCATTTATATATATATGTATATACACACTTGTCAATCCTTAATCTTACAATGTAGGACAACTTTTATATCTTTTCTCATAAAACTACCTTTATCTTTTTGTTATGGACCAAAAGCCTAAAATCATTCCCAATAGCTTCAATAGACGTTTTATGTCAAATTGAGGAATGTTATATTAACAATGCAACCTGTAAGAATAAAACAACGATGAGATTTTTACGTATAAATATGTGTGAACTTAAACTCGGATAATTGAGATATGCTCTTTCTTCTTAATATTTTGTTTTGTAATGGTAGAGACAGAAGAGAGAGATTTGGTGAAGAATCGCTTTCGAAGGGTTTAGCTTGGATTGTACTCCATTAAAAGAGGAGAGGCAAGTTAGATGAGTCATTTAAAAACATTTGTGACCACTTCCTTCACCATTCAGCTCATGCTTTTTCAGACACGTATCTTCCTTAAGCTTTTTATTAAAACCTCAAACCCACCAAATTTATAACTTTTTCTTCTTTTTTTTTTTTTTTTCCTTTCTTTCCTTTGTTTCTTACACTCCCATTCTCTTTCTTTCTCACTTTCAATATGTCGCTGTCGGGTTTATGAAACCTTAATCCTCTCATTTGCTTTAGCCTAAACCTACTTTATGTTCTTTTTTTCTTTAATGTTTTTTTAATTATAAGTTTCGTTGGTGAATTTTGAAATTTGTATCTCATTGATAACTTTAAAAACTATCTTATAGGTTGGTTCTTAACAAATTTAATTTTTTTAAAAAATTAATTACTTTATTACATGATATAAATTTCAATTTTAAGTTTAGTAAAATTATAAGTTTTTATTTATTTTGTGTCTACAAATCTATGAAAATTTAAAAAAAAAAAAAATTAAAGTCTTAGATCTGGTTCGGTAATCATTTGATTTTTGGCTTTTTGAAAATTAAACTTATTTTCTATCAATTTCTTATCATGGATTTCATATTTTTTTTTATAAATAAAAGAGTCTAAGTTTTAGCCAAATTAAAAAAAAAAAAAAAAAAACAAACTTTTAAAAACTACTTTTAGTTTTGAGTTTCAAAAAATTTGTTTAATTTTTTAAAATATTGATAGAAAGTAGATTACAAAAGCAAGAGATTTAGAGGAGAGGCTTAATTTTTAAAAATTAAACATAAAAAATTGAATGGCTATCAAATAGGAGAGTAGATTTATAATTTTAAAAAATTCATGGACTAAATAGAGACTTACTTTTAAATAAAATTTTTAATTTTTTAAAAATAAAGGTTATTTTTCTCTCACCTTCCTTAATCTTCTCTTCATTTTGGGGTCCCATCATGGTTTGGTCAATCCCTTTTTTCTGTCTAATCTTCACATTTCAAATTAGTTATAAATTACACCTTTAGAAATTAATTTAACAAATTAGTTTATACATTACGACGCTTTTAGAAAGCATATTTTAGAAAAAGCATCTAATTTACGGTTTCTAACACTGACAAGGGGTGTATTTTAGTTTCAAATGCCATTTTTTATTTTCTTAATATATATATTTGATAGTATTTGAGTAGGAAAAATCCAACCTCTAACATAACTTTAAAATTGATAATACAACTTTTATATATTAGTTGAACTATACTCATATGACAAGAAAAAAAATTTACTCTTTAGAGTATTTTTTGAAATGTTGTATAGTCGAGCATTATTATTGAAACTTGAAATCATTGTACAAGTACTTTCTCAGCGTTATTAAAAAAAAAAAAGTACTTTCTCACCGAACATTTAAAAGAAGTTTAAGTTGATGGAGTTTAAATACTGGAACTTTTGCTCTGCTTTGATATCGTGTTAACTCAGTGTTTGACTAAAAATATTAGGTTGAGGGGCGAAAGTAATTTAATATTAATATTTTAACCGATTTTTTTCAAACTATTTTTTTTTATGTTAATCTTAATTTAAAGTTTTAGTTGAGTGATGTTGTGTGGAAGGTTTATGCCGATCGACGAGTGTAAAAGGAACCGTATAGCTTTGAAAGTTATAGCTTATAGTGTGTTCTAAGTAACTTTTGATTAAAAAAAAATTGTATAAATAAAATTAAAATTTCAACTGAGCATCTTTAATATCATGTATTGAGTGATTTTAAATGATTTAAAGCGTTTTTAATATTAATAAATAAAAACTACAATATAATAAATTGGATTAATAACTATCTTAAAAAATACTGGAGATATAGATTACCTAACAATGACGACAACAAAGTGAAAGGTAAATATTATTTTCTTTTAAAAAAAGTGAAAGGTAAAAAAATATTCTACTCCATATAGTTAAGTGAAAAAAATAGATATATTTGTAAATTGTAACTAATAAAAGCAGTTTTCAATGTAGTGCAATAAAAAAAAAAAAAAATTGTTATTTTGAGGCTCTATTTTAAAAGCGTTAAGATATAAACTTTTTAATTTTTATATTTATTTTAAAGTGGTTAAACTATAAGATATTTCAAGCTTTAACCCTTGAAATTTATAAAAAAAAAAAACTTTGATTTATATTGTCATGAGAAAAATAAGTTCACGACTTAGAAGAAATAGACCAGTACACATCAAATATTAAGATTGGTATTACAACTTTAAACTATTCAAACCTAACTTTACTTAACTAATCACTTCTATAGTTTATAAAAATTGAGAACCATATTTTTAATGTTTTAAATGGGCTTTGAACACATTTGTTAGTTCATTGAATCTACAGCTCAAATCCTATTATTAATTAAGGCTATAAGTTTCTAAAAGAGTCGGAACACATAGAAAGGAAACATGTAGAATAAGTCATAATAAGCATTGATTGATTTTAAAATCACGATAAAATTTAGAGGGAAAAAAAATGTTGGGTTGGTATCATTCACAATCATAACTTTTTGTTTCAATTAAAATTCTAAACATTCACTATTATATTCATTTAAATCCTTCCTTAATATTTTATTTTAAAATTATTAATGCATAACTTTTTACATGTATATTTTTTTAGTATATAAATTAATATATATTAAAGAGAAATGTTAAAATTAAATGAATATTATCGACTTTTCATTAAATTGAGTGTTTTTTTTTTAAATTTTTGTTTACTTATACTTGTTCACACGAGATTTCGACAAAGGAAGTTTAATTCGTAGAAATAAACTTGATTTTATTGATTTGTAGTATAAATGTTATAGTTTCTAATTTGTATCCTCTGATTCTTTCGTTCGAATGCATAAACTTTAATTTTTAAGTTTGTCGATCTCCTTGGATTATTGATTTTTGGGCTTGATGATCGACCTTTAGACTAGTTGATCATTTTGGATGATTAACTTTTAGGCTTGATAATCTAGGTCTTTGACTTGTTGATCGGCTTAGATCGACCTCTAGATTGTTGGTCGGTTTGGATCGGTATTTGGCTTCTTATTGGTTTGGATCGGCCTCAACTTTGTTGATCAATTTGGATTGGCTCAGGCTTATCGATGTGTTGACTTTGATCTGAAGGCCAACGAGCTTGTTTTCAAATCAGAGGAGATTAGTCTTCATTTGTAGATGACGAAGAGATAATCAACTTGGTAGTGAAGAGACGATCAATTTAGTGAAGATGAGACAATCAATTTGGCGAAGAAGAGACAATTAAGTTGGTAAAGAAGAGATGATTAATTTGATAAAGAAGAGACGATCAATTTGGTGAAGAAGAGACGACCAATTTGTTGAAGTCTCCTGGTCTTTGAATCTTTTGAATCCCGAATGTTCTAACTTCTGAATCCCTAGATGTTTGAATGTTGGCTTCTTCATTCTTCAATCTCTGACGGAATGTTTCAAATGATGGGTGACCTCAGTTTTGGGAGGCCCTATATGGGCTTGACTTGGTTGCATTAAGCCTAACTTTTGGATTTGGATTTGGATTTAAATTAATTTTTTTAAAATAAAATTTTATTTAAGTTTGACCCAATTTGTTTTAGTTAATCTAGGCTGACTTAGCTTTGTGCCCAATCGCTACGTGGCATAATTTGATTAGACAGGCTAACATTGTCTAATAGATTAATACATAGACAAGTGTCACTTATTTGATTTCCCAACCTTCACCTCTTTAATTTTAATTTGAGGACATTAAATAAATTTGTAATTTGTCTCAAATTTATTAATTATTAATTTAAATTAATGATGTGACAATTTGTGATTGACCGAAATTTCTTTGTCAACAATACTTTTTATACTTATTTAAAAAGAATTGTGTTACAATATTTCTTGCTAAGAAAATAATTTTATTGGGTTGATTTTGAATTGATTCAAATAAGATAAGGTATATAGTTATAGATCACTACCGGATTGATTTGATTTGCTTATAAAATTCAAATTGATACAATCATTTGTTTATAATTTTATTTGATACAACTCAAAATTTAAGTAATAAAAATTGATTTCCTCTTAAAATTTAACATAAGAATATGATTCACATGGCGTCAAATTCTCTAAAAAGAAAAAAAAAATCGAGTACATTTTGTTTTTGTTTTTTTTAGTTTGTTCACAATTTTAAGAGTAGCTTTTCTGTTACCCGAGTAATTAGAAAGCAAAAAGTGTGTGTATATATATATATTTCATTTAGGAAATTAAATATAAATTGATAGTAGGGGCAAAAGCGTAAATAGAATAAACTAGGGTTAAAGGAAATTCAAAAGGTCACATGTTGTGCATGGTTTGCGAGTAATTGCGAGCGACTATTAAGCATGAGGCTCACGAGACGACTTTTATCCTCCAAATAAATAAATAACATTTTTTTAATATATTAATTATCATACAAAATAAAGGAAAAGAAAATTCTAGTTGATGAGAAAACAAACAAACAGACGATAACGATAAGAAGAAGAGTTTGAGAATTTTATATTATATAAAAAAAGGCAATTAATAATAATAATAATAATAATTTTTTTTTTGAAAACAAATAGGAATATGTAAAATTGATTCAATTCCTCTGCGATGAATAGAAATCTCAGGTGCCGCTGTCGAAACAAACGCCCACAACATAATTGCCGACTACTTCTCAAACTCCCAACCAAATATATCCAATCCGGGTTGAACCATGGTTAAAATTTGACTCCTCGTATTTTGATAATCCTTAACCATGGTTAAAGGGTTTGCTCGTGTAGAATAAGGAGGAGCGGCAGCAGGGCAGGAGGAAGAAAAGAAATCCATTTCCCATTTGTCTCGCCTTTCTCGTTTTCGTTTTCCATTTTTCATATTTTTTCACTTCACCGTTCTGGAAAACAGTGAAAGAAAAGAGGGTATTGCTTTTTTCTTTCTCTCTTTCGTTTATTTTGTCGCGTGAAATAACTGCTTGTTTGTTTTCCAAGAAAAATAATCTTTTCTCCTCGATTCAGCCTGTCGCTTTCCTAGGAATGTTTATAGCCTTCCAGGTTTCTTTCCTTCTTCCCTTATCTCACCATCTTCTTTTCAGCACATTTCGCATGCCCAGTACCGGTCGGTTCTCTATCTCTATCTTTCCTGTTTCCTGGGTTTTTGGGTGATTGGTTCTTTCCTTTCTATTGGGTTCTGTTTTTTTTTTTTTTTCTATCTGGGGTTTTGTTAATTTTTGCTAATTTGCGAGATCTAGATAATGTTTTGGCGATGGTGTAGTTGGTAGAGGATTAATTTTGTTTGAAATATTTGATAATGGTTTGAGGAATTCTTGAGTTCTTGGACTGAGATTTGATCTGGGGTTTTATAAGTTTGAAGCGTGTGTGTAATTGATTGTATTTTGGTTTTGAGGGGGTTTAGAGATGAAGATTGAAGATGGGTTGCGGAGTGTTGGTGGGAAGGATGAGGATAAGACTGTGGTTGCTGCTGTTTTGGGGACCCGGGCTTTTAATTACTTGATGGCTTGCTCTGTTTCGAATGAGAATCTGTTTATGGCGGTGAGGAATGATGAGAATTTGCAGAACAAGCTGTCGGATCTGGTGGAGAGACCAAACGCTTCCAATTTCAGCTGGAACTATGCAATTTTCTGGCAACTTTCCCATTCTAAATCTGGTGAATGGGTTTTGGGATGGGGAGATGGATCGTGTAGAGATCCTAGGGATGGAGAGGAAACAGAATCTACCCAGATTCTTAGTCTCCAGCTTGAAGATGAGAGCCAACAGAGGATGAAGAAAAGAGCACTGCAGAAGCTTCACACACTCTTTGGAGGCTCTGATGAGGATAATTATGCTCTTGGATTAGACAGAGTTACTGATACTGAGATGTTTTTTCTTGCTTCCATGTATTTCTCATTCCCTCGAGGAGAGGGGGGCCCTGGGAAGTGTTTGGCGTCCGGGAAACATATCTGGCTTTCGGATGTGCTCAATTTGCCATCTGAGTATTGCGTGAGATCATACCTAGCGAAATCTGCAGGAATTAGGACCATTGTTTTGGTGCCGACTGATGTTGGAGTAGTTGAATTGGGTTCTGTGAGATCCGTGAATGAGAGCTTAGAGTTAGTGCAGTTGATCAGATCATTGTTTTCATCCCAAATTTCACTCGACAGAGTCAGGCCGTCAGCAGCGATGTCGATGATGGCTGAAAGAAAAGATGAAAGCACCCCATTTGCGAGTTTGGGAATTGCAGAAAGAGGAGAAGGAGGAGGAGGGATTCCTAAGGTTTTTGGGCAGACTTTGAACTCGGGGAACATGGGTCGATCTCATTTCAGAGAGAAACTGGCGATTAGGAAGATGGATGAGAGGTCATGGGAAGCATGTGCCAATGGAGGTAGAATTCAGTTTCAAAGCCCTCGAAATGGCATTCGCAGTCCGAGCTTGGCGCATGTTCATGGTCTCAAGCAGGGGAATCCTGCAGAAATTTATGGCTCTCCAACTCCACCAGTAAATAATAATCACGAGCAGCAGCTAGTCAATGGAGTCAGAGATGAATTTTGCCTCAGTCCATATCAATCACAAAAGCTGGCCCAAATGCAAATTGATTTCTCTGTAGCAACATCAAGGCCTTCTGTGATTAACCGCGTAGGAGCAGATTCGGAGCATTCAGATGTAGAGCCTCAATGCAAAGAAGAAGGGCCTGGCACTGATGAAAGACGACCTCGCAAACGAGGTAGAAAGCCTGCAAATGGCAGGGAGGAGCCACTAAATCACGTTGAGGCAGAGAGGCAGCGCCGTGAAAAGTTGAACCAGCGGTTCTATGCTTTACGAGCTGTTGTGCCCAATATCTCCAAAATGGATAAAGCTTCACTGCTGGGAGATGCCATTGCTTACATTAACGAGCTTCAAGAAAAAGTGAAGGCCATGGAATTTGAACGTGAGAAATCCAGCCTCACCTCAAGTGAGGCAACCCCTTCGGAGGGGAACCCAGAAATTGAAAATAAAGATCAATTCCTTGATGTCAACATTGACGTCGAGGCTGCTCATGATGAAGTCATTGTGAAGGTTAGCTGCCCAATAGAGTCCCACCCTGCATCAAGAGTTATCAAGGCAATGAAAGATGCTCAGATCAATGTTGTTGATTCAAAATTCTCTGAAGCAAATGATAAAGTTTTGCACACATTTGTCATCAAGTCTCCCGGATCCGAGCAGTTGACGAAGGAACAGTTGATAGCCGCATTTTCCCGGGACTCCACTTCGTTACATCCTCTATCAACAGTTGGGTAGCACAAGAACTACAATAACATAGTGCATACATAGGTTCGATAGTATGTAGTGAGAAGAGCCCAACTGCAAGCTTCTTCAGAAGTTTTGATTTACAACAGGTATTATTCTTACAGGAATTACACTTCCGGTGAGAAGTAGTCAGATAACTATTTAAAATTAACCACGTAGGAGAGCAGAATTTATGTTGTTTATAGTACACATTGTTGTTATTATTACTATTCTGTCATAATGAAGTATTCTTGCAAGATGATCTAGATCTGTCTGTAAGTTATTAGGGAGTTTTTCTTTTGGGTCTAGTCAACTGTTCTTATGGGTTATTAAGAATCTCCTAAACTGTCTATGTTCTTTTTAATGTAACTCCTCAAATTCTTTTGTTCTTTACTCTTTGTTCACCATCAAACAGTATCAGTATTATTATCTATTCATTATTTTGATGAAGTGGGATACTTCATTACAAGTTGTGTTTATCTATCTGATCTTCATATCATTTGTTCTGACTGCTTGCAATTGAGCAAACGTTTCTGTGTTGATGTTCTTGTTCATGAATATGTTAAATTAGGAAGAAAAGTGCAGTAATTCCTTTTCTTCTGCATCACCTCCCTTGCCAACCAAATCTGATTACTTTTCCAATCCTAGAAGGGTTTGGTGACAAAGGTAGTGCCTATTAACAACCATCCATTTGTAACTTGTGGTTATATGGATTCGAATAAGGATAGTCGTCGCCTTTTTAAGATGTGAATTTGTATCGACCATGGAGACAAAGTGCTAAATACGGTGTTGGGACCGTTTTAACAAAGATGACAGACTCGAAATCGGTTTACTTCGATTAATTTCTTTGAAGTCGATATTTTTGTTATGGTCCTTTTGCTACCCATCTCCTTCCTGGTTAGGTAATGTAATGTCAAATCTGCAATGTGATGCAAAGATATAGCTTTGGAGGAAGATATAGCTTTGGAGGTTTTCTCCTGCTGAAGAGAATGAGGGAAGATGCTGTTGCTGCCAATGGGAATCTTACTATGACCTTTTGCTTGATATAAATTGTACTTCAAAATCTTTTGAAAAGAAAAGATAAAGCAATGAGTTTAATTTTGGTTGAATATTGGTTTGGCTTTGTGATATTTTCATTTTGGTACTTAAATTTGGATTCCTGTTTACTTTCTATTTTGGTCAGTTAGCTTTAAAAGTTGAAAAGGACCAACTTGATAGTAAACAAAAGTACAGGGCCTGATAAATGAAAATTTTAACAACCAAGGGACTAAAATGTTAATAAAATGACAAACAGGTATGGACCACAACCATATTTAAACCATTTTGGTACTAGTAGCAATTAAGTTAGAAAATGAGGACCAAATAGAAAAGCTATAAAGTAGTAGAGGCCTAGGGAAGTGCAAGAAAATCAAAGAGGAAGGATGAGGATGAAAAGTGAGAACAAAAAAAAATGAGAATAATTTAGAAAAAAAAGGATGACATTAAGAATATGAAAGTTAGTGGTCAGAATGGTGTATGTGATGCCATGTTAATCACACAAAGCATGTGATGCATGTGAAATGCTTTTCTTTATTTTATTTTATTTTATTTAATAAATTATTGTAGAGAAAAAAAAAAGAAAAAAAAAACAGATGAAGTCAAATGTTTGGTGTGACATGTTCTGCCACTATACACTGGACTCTTCCAATATCAATAATTGTACTTTGATAACCATTTTAAACGTTTCAAATTATTTAACCATTCATTTTTTGTATTATTATTATTATGTGGGGATTGTGCACGTTTACTTTTCTTTCACATGGTGGAGGATTAAAGTATCCAGTCATCCATATATCATAAAATTGAAAGGTTTGGTATTAAAAATTGATTGATATCTTATTTTATAAATATTCATAAAATATATATAAAAAAAAAGACATCTATCGAACTCAATATAAATATAAATAACAAAATTTATAACTCTATTTTCAAATAAAATCAACTTAATTATTAATTTACATAATGTTTATAAAATCTTTTATTTACAAAAAATATTATATATTCGTAAAATTAAATTTTCGATATTAATATTTATTTAAGATAGGGAAGATATTGATAGAGAATATTTTTTTTTATTTAAGATAGGGAAGATATTGATAGAGAATTTTTTTTTTTATTTTTTTTAGGCCAACATTGATAGACATGGATTGCTTCTTCCCACTCTTTGTTTATTAATTTTGGTTGAATTGAGAAACAAGTTGGTGGGCTAGTCTTAAAATATACATTTTTTTAATTTTTTACTTTTTAAAAAATGTACTTTTGTTTTTTTCACCCTTTGTTTGTAACAAGTCTTTGCAAACATTATTATTGTTTTTTTTTAAAAATAATTCAAAACTAGATTTGAATTTTGAAAACATCTATTAAAAGTAATAACATGCCAAACATAAAAGTCTATAGCTGAAAATATTGTTTATAATAAACTTAATTTTCAATACCCAAATAATCATTGAGAATAGTTTTATTAGTTAAAATATTGAAGTCTGTAGGTGAAAGTTATTTTCTTATTACTTTTTTTTAGTAAGACTTATAAGTAGTTTAATATTGTATTGTTCTTCAAATATTAGAAAATGAGTGCATTTAACATTTTAGGTTTATAAGTTCTCAACCATTTTCTCCACAAGTTTTTGAAAAAGGATATTGTGTTCTCAATCTCTCATCTCTATGTCAAGCATTTTGATTTATAGTTACCCATCATAATATAGTGCTATTGTCCTTTCAAAACACGAAATTTGGATATTTTTAGTTTAATAATATGCGAGTAAAAGTTTGCACATCTAAGTTTTAGAGAGATATATATAATATATACTACGGTAGAATCATTCTTAAGTTTGTGAATTCAATTTTACAATTTGAGCCATCATTAATGGTTCACTAATGACCATGTCGTTGGTTTATTGTCTACCCTTTTAATCATCTTACAATAGTGATCCAGTTTCATCATTTTTTTAAAAGATTATTTTCTTTTATAATCGTTAGTCTGTTTTAATAGATAATTTTTTATCTTCTTATAACAACTCAATTGATAGTAATAAATCTTATACTTTTATGATGGTCAAATTGTGTGATGGACCACTTAAATCTCTTAATAGAAAGAGCAATAGTTTTGTAAAGAAGATATTTATTTATTATTATTATTTGGGAATAAAATTAGAATTCTTCTCCACTAAAATTCAAATACCTTTTAACTTTAGTAGGAGAAAAATGCTTCAAAATCTATCTATGAAATAACAAATTAGAAACTATTTTCCTTAATTAATTTTATTTAAAAGAACATGGAATGTAATTCTATCCCTCTATTTTGATAGGTGGCACTAATTTGTGGTTTCTGTTTATTTCCTTTTAAAAAAATTTCTACAACTTGAAGATGCTCAATCTAGAATAATTCTAAGCTAAATACACATAGTTTTGTATATAAAGTTTCTATTCAATGTGCTTTTTTTTTTCCATCAGTACAAGTAGATTTAATTACTTTCCTTTAACGGGTAATTTCATACTCAAACAACTCTAGATTTAATTTGAGATCATTGTATCTATTAAAATATGTAAACTAGTATTTGATAAATACAAAAAAGTTATTAAGAAATTACTATAAACAGAAAAATGAGACAAACTATTTATAAATATAGAAAAAAATTTATTGTCTTTGAGCATAGACCGTCACGTAGTTTGGCTCATTTTTCTATATTTAAAAACAAAGTTATTTAGTTATAATGAGCGAAATAAACCTAATTTCTTTTATTAGTTTTTTTTATAATTTATAATTTATTGAAAGATTATTGTTTTTAAAATTTTACATATATTGAGGTAGAAAAAAGTTGCTTTGATTGAACCAATTTGAAATTTTAATTCGGCTATTTTTTTTAAATAAAAAAATTCCCTCGTTGAAAGATTCCGCTATAAATATTCACTAGTTGAGAAAATAGAGTTTTGAAAATGGTAGATCATTGGAGAAAAATGAGGAGATAGTACATACATTATTAAGTCTATCATAAAAAAAATAATAATAACAACAAAACTGTTTAAAAGTATAATTAGGAATTCAAAGTTGTTCTTGATAGAAATATTGGAGATCCCACACTCACTTTAATTTTTTTTAAAAAAAATGATATATATAGTACAAATTTATGTTAGTTGAATTATGTTAATTCAAACTAAATGTTCTCGAAATCAATCTCAAATGAAAATGATTAATATTCTCATACAACTAAATTCTCTCCAAATCAATTTTAAACGTATTCTCGAAAAGGAAAAAAAAAATCAATCTCAAATGGAGGATTAGGGTTTGGCTCATTGATTTGGAAGGCTAGAAATAGGTGGCAATTACCCACCGTCTAATTGTTAAAGTCTGTCTCTCTTTATATTCACATTAAATAAATGTGGGCTTAGCCATAAAAGGGATAATTGAAATGTGATTTGATATGTTGATGCAGCAAAAAAAAAAAAAAAGGCTAAAAAAGTGGAGAAATGGAGGAAGGTTTGAATAATAGAGGATAAGGACATTTGAATTTCATATATTAATTATTCAAATGTCATAAGTTCATTGCGTGTGGACTGAAGCCAAAGACATTGCCACAAACCTGAAAAATATGACAAAATTTAAAGGACAAATGGCATCACAACGTGTTGAAAAATATGACATAATTAAACCCACTTGCATTCCTGACTCTTCTAGCATCCAAAGATCACTTCAACTTTTTCTTGTTTTTAATTAAAAAAAAAAAAAAAAAAAGGAATTTTGTTTTAATATCATAAATAAAATGCAAAAATTGCATTCTATTTTCAATATAGGATAATAATATAAAAATTTTATATGGATCTTAAGATTTTTGAGTAAATTCGAGATAACTTTTGATCTCCAATAAATACTTTTTTAGATTTTTTAAAATCATGTTTGAATACATAATCGAATATTTTGAAAGATTTGAAACATGCTTTTGATTTGTTAAAAACGATATTTACTTATTCAAAAGTAAAAAATTCAACCTTATTTATCTACAAAATGAGTCGGGTCATTTATTTTTTTAATTACCGGTTTTCACATCAAGGATAGAATATGAGGGGCTATAGTAAAACTTTTATTAATAACAAAACAACAACAATAATAATAATAATTGATGTCAAGAACCTTTGTTTTAATAGCAACAGATAAAAATGGACAGAAAAAACCTCGAATGAGAAGTTAAGAAACCCTTAACCGTAGATGGGTTTTAATAATAATAATGTTTATTATTATTTAAAAAATTAAATAACTATGTCCAGTTTCTAATTTGATATTTATAAAATGGGAGGAAACAAACATAATATAATATAATATATATATATATATATATATATATATATATATATAATCAAACTTTTTTTTTTTTTTTGAATGATAACCAAACAAAACTTTAATACTTTAATGAAGTGAAATCAGTCAAACATACTTAAAAAAACAAACCAGAGGTCCACAATGCTACTGTAATAACAAAATCATGGTCAGAACTCACTAACTTGCACATTTATGGTGAATCAAATTATATGTGGTTCTTGCATACCCATTTTAAATGCTTCTTTTGTTATGTCTTTTATACTTTTTCTTCCTTTTTGGTCATTATTATTCTCTCTTTTTGGACAAAAGATTTCTCTTTTAGTAAAAGAGAGGCATCTTTCTTTTGGTAAGGAGGGAAATCCTTTATCGATAAGAACAGACAGGTTTTACAGACTAGAGAGGAGAGAGAGATAAAATTGAAGTATAAACATAGTTGTTTTATTTTTGTTATTTTTGTTTGTTTTTTTTTCTTGTGTGTGTCTGTGTGTCTGTGGGGGGAAATGAATGCTTGTAATGAGACCTTTGTTTGGAAGGGAACCTGAACTTTTAATATGGAATTTGGTTTCGACCAACAAGGAAATGAACAAGTAAATTTAGGCACAAAATTCCATGTTTTAGACGAGTTTTAAAAGTCAATTTCAATGACTATTTTGCTCCTTGGTGACTATTCCAACTTGTAGCGAATACTTTGGCTCTAAATGATTCGAGGTACTTGAACACAACCTCCCCTCGAAGAAACTCAAGCCAAACATCTAAACAAATACATCTTTCATCCCTCCCACTCTCACTCCCTCTTTTTATAGATTTTTTAGTACACCCCCTCTATTCATAAATACCTTTTGTTGAAACACTCCTTAGCTTAGCTAATTACTAATAAATCCTAAAAATATTTTATCCTGATGGTAATCCTACTAACCACATTGACATGCACATCAAAATGGTGTAAATTAACAAGTTCCTCGTAAATCTAACTAGGAGCTTATCATATCCTCATAATACTATCCAGCAGGAAGCTATCAACCTAGAGTTAATTACAATCCTATAGAAAGGTGACGAACACATTGCAATTCACTTAAGCTTCAAGAAGAAGAATGAGAACATATAACTATTATAAGGAAACTGAGTTAAAATCAACAAGAATATCAGTTATGCACATACATGGCATAGAGCCTTGACTCCGCTCTTTGAAAGCTCCTAAGCGCATGATAGTTCCAGAGTCCTTGAAAATTGTTCAAATTGTTCAAATTGACTATTGTCTTCCATGCTTTGAAAGAACATATGAATCAAGAAGTGTGGCCTCTAAATGTCAATCCACTATTTTCATCCTCAGAAGTCAGACATATTTACCTCAGTAAGAATCTTTTATCTTCTTTCCCGAGTTACTTCATTATCGACTTTCCTAATCGGACAATTTGGAGATGTGTGCCCTTCTTTGCCGCAATTCAAGCAGAGCAAAGTTTTGACATCCTTTTGCCATTCCCTTTTCCCCAGTGGTAGGCTTGAGAGCTTCGGGTCTCCCATCTTTGATGGGTGATTTGCAGCATTATGTTGGCCTCCTGGATTAGGAGCGAAAGACACTCCTGAGAGATGTGAGTTTTTTTGTGTACGTAATTGTTCTTCAATCCTCAATCGATCTATCAACTTCGGAAGGGGAAGATACTGCTCATGCATTAAGTTCACCCAAACATTCTTCCAAGAAAGTGGAAGCTTTGAAATAATGGCACTAACATGAAAATCCTCATCAATCCGCGTTCCAGCAGAAACAATGGAATCAGCAATGTTATTAAGTTCTTCAACTTGTTCTAATATTGACTTCTCCTCAACCATCTTGAATTCCAGATACTTATTCACTTGAGACCTCTTAGTGCCAAACTCTTCCAAAAAATAAAGCAATTTTAGCTCCTTCCAAAGTTCACTAGCACTCATTGTTTTCGTTACGTATTCATTAAAAAGCCTATCTGAGAGGGAGTTCAGAATGTTGTGGCGACACATGTGGTCATCACTCATCCATTTCTGTCCAGCAACCTTGGATTGAGCAGCATTTACAGAGCTTGATTCTGGCCCAAGCACAGCAGTAGGACATTGATCAGATAGTACGTAAGCAATCTTTAGGTGCTGCAGCAAAGACTCCATCTGGCGTGCCCATGCCCTGTAGTTTTTTCCATCAAATCGAATAGTAGTTTCAATTGGAAATTTTGGAGGAGTTATCACAGTCGTTGAGACAGCACCAATCTTGTCAGCATCATGTTCAGATCTACATGATATAGTAAAGTCAGATTGTTCAACTATACATCTATTGTCCAGATTTTTAAATGCTACGACAAGAAAACTTAAGCATTTGATAACCAATTAGTTTTTTAAAATTAAGCTTATAAACACACATTTCTTTATTTTGTTATCTAAATTTTACAAGTGTTTTCAAAATCCAGGCTAAGTTATGACAACTAAAAAAAGTTAGTTCATAAAATTTTGTTTCTGTTTTTGGAATTTGATTAAAAATTCAAATGTTTCCTTAAAAAATGTAAACCATTGGAAGAAATGGTGAGAAAAGGAAGACAATTTTCATAAACCAAAAACTAAAAACATAATCTAATAGTTATCAAATTAGCCTTAACGAATGAAAATATCAAATACAAATTCTATTTGGAATCTACATTGGATAGTAACACCTGAAACCTAGCATAAGACTTCGGAGTTATCTTGTCAATAAAATAAATTTTGATGAACTATAACTAGCAGGTTCAGAAACAGCAGTAACAAAGAATATCATCATGGTGCCCTCACCTTTTTTTTCTTTTCATCTGCAAAATAGCTTCCTCTATAGCAGGAATATTACTCTTAAAGGCTGACCATTGTTCAGTTGACATGCTGATTCCTACCAGTGAAAATTTTCAGTACCGAAACCAACAAAAACTTTCATAATTAAAATTAAAACAGGACATATAGGACTACCAGAAAGCATGCTAGTTCAGACTCAAGCAAAAGAAACTCCCAACAGGTTTAAATAAAAATCCAGCAGCTAGAATCATACAAAACAGTGGCTAACTAATCTAACTTTACATGGTTAGAGTTGAAGATAGAAGCAATGCACTTTCAACGCACCCCCCGGCTAAAAGAAAAAAGAGTAAAAGGGGAGGGGGAGGGGGGAAGGTGAATGAAGTTAACAGAACTCACATGATAAAAGAGAATCCAGTTCCCAGAAATTTTCCAACATATCACCTTAGCCAAATGTGTTAGGGTGTGTCAGGGGCGAAATAGGAAACGAAGAGACTAATGCATAATGCCCACCTTTAAGGGTAGGAAGCTGTTTTCCATCTTTTTCAAAAAACTGCCTAATTGATACCATAGTTGCCCCTCTAAATTTATGAATTGTCACACTCCTGTTATTAGATAGCTGAAATAAACCAAAAAAAATCCTTAGCTAATAAGTGATAAAATTGCAGATAGGTTATAAGGGGATCATGTATCAATAATCATATTCAAAATTTGGAAATCAACAATTTTAACAACTGAAATGCTGTGTGTGTCTGTGTGAGAGAGACAGGACACAGTGCTGTGAAGTTCTTGTCTAAATGATCATTTCTTTAAATATTGCACTCATAAATATAGATGATTCCATAATTTATATCATAGTGCACAAATGCCAGAAAATGAATTTCTTCCACAATCTAAACTTTGGGTACAGAACGATCATGTACAAAGAATATATAACAATCTAGCCATATAAAGATACACAACTTTCCAATTTACTTTGCTACAGAAGAACCTGCTTCGGAAGCTTTCTACAACCTACTGTAGAAAAACCAGGTGGGTTTGGCATTGTCAATTTTCTTTAAGCTGTTTGACGCTTTTAATCATGAAGGGCAAGAAGGTACTGCTGCAACTAGTTTTCCTTTCTTGCCTAATTCACTTGCTTGTAATGAATTCTTGGTCGCTCTTAGGAAATCAGACATGAGGGTTGAGTTCAAAAAGGTTTTTAACAAGCTTAGAGCAATTAGAAGCTTTTAGTTTAATGTATGTGCTTATAATATTAATACTTTTGGATGTTGGGGCTATCTGGATACATCTCTTGCCCTGTTCAAAGAAATGAAGCAAAAGAGCTTAGTTTCAGAGTCTTTCGGTCCCGATTTGTGTACATATAATAGCCTTATTCATGTGCTATGTTTGGTAGGGAAGGTTAAGTATGCGCTTATTATGTGGGAGGAACTTAAAGGGTCAGGTCATGAGCCTGATGCTAGCTACTCTTTATTCTGTGATTTGAAGAAAAAGGGTCAGTTTGTGGATGGTGTTACTTACAGCATCATTGTATTGCAACTGTGTAAGGAGTGACTGCTTTTGGAAGCACTACAATTGGTTGAGAGAGGCTTTGTTGTTGATCTTATTACTGTAACATCTCTTTTAATTGCAATGCACAAGCAAGGCCAGTGGGAAGGGTACATTAGAGAAGGTGATTTGGTCCCCAATCTTCTCGAATGGAAGGCTAACACATGGAAGATTCAATCAAACATCAGAAAAATAAAAGGAAATTACCCTAATTTTCTTTAACACCTACAGATTTCATACAACTAAGTTCACCAGATATACGCAGAATCCCAATATTTCCCCTTTCTTTCTAACTCACTACACCTATTTTCAAGAATCAATAAGGGCATGGCTTTACTTTACCCGGCAAATCACTAGGTCGCCATCATCGTTAATCTCCTTCTTCTGGACTATCTCCTGCTCCACCGCTTTATTCTCATCCTCTTTCCCCATACACACCCGCTCCGACATTGAAAGTAAAAAGCTCTCCACCACGTTCCTCACCAGCAACTTGTATTGTCTATTTGAGAGATCGATTCCGAGCCGTTCTTCGACCTGGCCTCGAACTTTATACTCCGTCGTGTCTTCCATGTTCGATTTCTTCAATACGTCAATCACGGTTTCCTCGATTCTCCGTTGGGTCTCTTGGTCCATCTTTCTTGGAAACAAGACGGAAAATACCAGAAAAGAAGGAGTTGAAAGGAAAACGCCGGCCGTTTCTTGGTGAAGAACAGTTCGTTTGTGAATGGCCGTCTCCGATTGGAAGTGTTGTAATTTGTAGAGGGAATTCCATTGGCTTCGGCTTTGCACGGCGGGTGAAGAAATTCTGAAGGGGCCCAAAAAGAAAAAAAGAAAAAAGAAAAAAAAAATTAAAGGTTCCACCGAGATTTGAACTCGGGTTACTGGATTCAGAGTCCAATGTCCTGACCACTAGACCATGGAACCATATGTTGATGACGTGTAACGTAAAACTTATATAACACATATTTTATGTCAGTTTATTTTATGCTTCTGTTAATTTCTTTGGAAGGTTTTACAATAAACTATTTATCGCTCAATATAAAATTATCATTAATAATTTCAATGTTCAATGTTCACTAGTTTTCAATGGCAGATCCACGTAGGGGCCACGTGCCCTCCTCCCATTAAATTATGTAGAGCAGTGGCAGTGGCACACTTTGATATTATCAACTCTGGTTTGAGTCCTTCCTTTTACACAACTTTAAAAATGACTCACTATAGAGTCTATCATCTTCAGGAAAGAAAAATACCTTTGATTTCGATAAATTTTATGCATAAATCAATTTAGGAGAACTACCCACAGATTCTGCCCTAAGAGAAATACCTCTGATTTTAAGGTAAAATATTTTTATATTCTAAGATAAAATACATTTTTTATATCTAAACTCGAGGATAGATTTTTATTTGGTTCATACGTTTCATAAACAGATAGTTTACTCATCTCCTTTATGAATTTTTTGTAAGTTCGAATGCAAATCAATATTGTGTCGTGGAATGACCACGACCTTGAAAGCAAATTGCAGCACGACTTCAATAGTAAATCGTTTGTTGTCAATTGCTACCCAAGGTTAACACAACCTCCTCCTTACACATGCACTCGTCAAAGAAGAATGGGAATCAATAAGAAATTTTGCTCGTATTAAAAGAAGAGAAAAATTCATCTCTTTTCACAAAATGTTTTCCGTTTTTTTTTAAGATTGAAAAAACGTTTCAAATATAAATTAAATACTAAAAACGTTTTAGTTTTGAATTAAATATAAAACATGTTTTTTTTATCTAAATTAAATACGAAAAATGTTTCAAAACTAAAGTAAATGAAAAAATACATTTTTCTGGAGAATTAAACACTTGCAAATATTTCAATATGGGATAAAAGTAAAAAATTAATTTTATGACAAATTATTCCCAACAATCTCACACGAATGACAAGCAATAAAAAAATAATAATGATGTATAGGAGAAAAAACTTAAACAACTTTATTAGAAAGAAAGAGTGAATTATCTTTCAACCTTCAATAACTACTATAGATGATGGCCACACCGTTAATTGATTCATCAATAAACCACTAAAAAACTAAATTATGAAAATATCAAATCTAGCCTTGGAAGATCCTGAATTTCATGTTGGGGTGTCTAATTAGTAGTACTTAACATTTTTAAATTAAAATTTTACAATAGAAATATAAAATATATTATAAAGTTAAAAATTAAAATAATGTATATATATTTCAAAAAATTTAAATAATAAGAATTAGCTTAAAAAGATTAAAAAAAAAAAAAAATCAGCGCCTCATTGGTTTCAATTTCTCACCACGCTAATGACATAAAACCTCTCAACAAATTTTATGTTTAAAAATAAATAAATAAATATATGTATTTTAGAGTCATGCTAGGACCAACTTCATCAAGTATTTTAGAGACAAATCAGAGCTATAAAAATTTCACAATCATTCACAAAGTTCATACCATGACCCACCAGAGCTATAAAGAAAGGGATATGAAATTGAAAACCCTAATGCATCACAGTAAAAAGATAAAATTTACCACTACTTAAATGTCATAAAAATGATAAGATTGAAAAATACTAAAACTATATCAAAATTATTAAATAAAATTTAATTAATAATTTGATGTTTGATGCTTAGGTGGTTCATATCATCGACATTCCAGCAGAAACAATGGAATCAATGGAATCAGCAATGTTATTAAGTTCTTCAAGTTGTTCTAACGTTGTCTTCTCCTCATCTATGTTGAATTCAAGATACTTTTTTACTTGAGACCTCTTGTCGCCAAACTCCTCCCTAAAATAAAGCAATTTTAGTTCCGTCCAAAGTTCCGTGGCACTCATAGTTTTCTTTGTGTATTCATTAAAAAACCTATCGGAGAGGGCGCCCAGAATGAGGCGGCGACACATGTAATCATCATTCATCCATTTCTGTTCAGCAGTCTGGGATTGAGCATCATTTCCGGAGCTTGATTCTAGCCCAAGCACGTCAGTAGGACATTGATCTAAAAGTACATAAGCAATCTTGAGCTGCTGCAGCAAAAACTCCATCTGACGTCCCCATACAATGTAGTTTTTTCCGTCAAATCGGACAGGTCCAATTGGAAATTTTGGAGGAGTTACCCTAGTCGCCGGTTCCGAAACACCACCAATTTTCTCAGCATCATGTTCAGATCTACATGATATAGAATAGTTAGAAAGTTCAACTATACATCTACTATTCACATTTTTAAATACTACGCGACAACATAAGCTCCATTTGATAATCATTTGGTTAGCTTATAAACACTAAATTTCTTTATCTTGTTATCTAAAATTTACAAGTATTTTCAAAATCCAAGCTAGGTTAAAACGAATATTTTGGAAGTGTTCATAAAATTTTATTGGTGGAAGATTTTATCTAGTTTTTAGGAGAAACTCCCCTTGGAAAAATGTAAACTATGGTAAGAAAATGATGACAATTTTAATAAACTAAAAACATAATTAGATGGTTATCAAACTATCCTTAACGAATGAAAATATCAAATACAGAAACCTAGTATAAAACATTGGAGTAATGTTGTGAATAAAATAAATTTGATGAACAATTATCTAGCAGGTTCAGAAACAGCAGTATCAAAGAATATCATCATGGTTTCCCTCACCTTGTTTTTCCTTTCAGCTGCAAAATAGCTTCCTCTATAGCAGGAATATTACTCTTAAAGGTTGCCCATGATTTAGGTGACATGTTGACTTCTACCAGTGAAAATTAAGTAGAGTAAACCAACATAAATTTTCATAATAAAATAATTAAAAACAGGACATATAGGACTAGGAGAAGGATTGCTAGTCCAGACCCAAGCAACATAAACTCCCAACTGGTCTAAATCAAAATAGAGAGCAGCTGGAATCATACAAACCAGCGGCTAACTAATCTAGGTTTACATGGTTAGAGTTCAAGATAGAAGCAAAGCACTTTCAACCAACCCCCAAGAAGATTTACCATAAGACTATAAGAGGAAAGGTAAACACCAATGCATAATGCCCACCTGTAATAGTAGGAACCTGCCTTCCATCTTTTTCATAAAACTCACTAATTGATACCATAGTTGCGTTTCTATATTTATGCACTTGCACGCACTTGTTATGCATACACTTGTTATCAGATAGCTGAAATAAACCAAAAAATTCTTAGCTAATAAGTGATAAAAATAACAATCTAGGCATAGAAACATATACAACTATCTAATTTACTCGGAGGCTTTCTACAAACCTATAGATTTTGTACAACTAAGTTCATAAGATATACGCAGACACCCAATCTTTCCCCTTTCTTTCAAACTCACCAAACATATTTTCAATAATCAAGAAGGGTATGGCTTTACTTTACCGGCAAATTCACAAGGTCGCCATCATCGTTAATCTCCTTCTTCGGGACTATCTCCTGCTCCACCGCATTATTATCGCAACGAACACTACGTCCTGTCTCATCCTCTTTCCCTAGACACACCCGCTCAGACATTGAAAAGTAAAATGCTCTTGGGCACGTTCCTCACCAACAACTTATATTGTATACTCCGAGTCGTTCTTCGACCTGGCCTCGAACTTTAACCTGGAATGAACAAAATAACATGGAATTTGAAGATCAAAATGATTTGAAATCTTTTTTTTATCAAAAATAAAAAAAAAAAAAAAAAAAAAAAAAATTGTCTGCACAAGTACTATATTACAAAACTAGTATTCTTTTTAAAAACTAGTTAAATTAAATTTTTTTTCGATCCATCTAGTTTTTCTCATTACATCTCCCCAAATAAAAGATCAGAGATTCAAATGATTTTTTCTAAATATAATCTACCAAATCTTATATATTTTTCAATTATAATCCATCAAATCTTATATATTTTCAAATTTTCTCTAGTTATCTTTAGAAAGATTAAATTTTCGAGATTTTATATTTTATCCATATTTTATCTAATTTTATTTGAAAATTTTAATCTTCCCCAAAATTTATAAATCAATTTGTAATCATTAAAAAAAATTGGAAATTTAGAAATTCATATTATTGTGAAAACATAAATTGGACTACAAATTAATTAAGTATTGACTATAATATTTGGTAAACTAAATTTGAAAATTTAAAAGTATATAATATTTGGTATAAAATTTTGGTAGATTCCATAATATTGTAGAATCTAGGTATTATCCATACCAAGATGTACTGAGAAAGGCCCAAAAGGCCCAAACAATTACTTCTGACAATTTTCTAAAAAAATACACTAAAATAGGTCAGATTGGAAACATTGGAAACATTTGGAAAATTATTATTTCTAATCTAAAAACTTATTTTGGAATAAGTAATGCCTATATTTAGTGTTGCATGGAAATATTATCAGATTTAACCAAGTAAATTTTATTTTTGTTTAAATTGTGTGATGACTTTTTTTAATGTGTAAACCTTAAACAATTTTTGCTTATTATTATTATTTTCGTTTCTAAGTTAATTAATACTAAACTTCCCAGCAAAATTAATATCTTCCACCAAAAATTCAGCCATCATCATCATCATGTCTACGATTTTGGTTGAATTTTCCCATAATTAAATCTTAGAACAATTAACAAATAATGTGCATTATCACCATCAACCACAGTGAGAAAATAATGGAGAGGGATTTGGAGATTTCGGTGAGGATTTTTTGAAATAGATAAAGATAATTTTATTTAATCAAACCACATCTAAAATTCGTTCTCAATTGAATCAAATCTACCAAAATCAAAAGAAATCAAACCGACATATTAATTGTATGAGAATTATTTTTAAGAAGAAAAAGAAGAAGCCAGCAGACATAGAAGAAGAAGAAGAATGATAACAATAAAAGCTGGCAGGGAAAAGCAGTAGAAGTCGAAGAAGAAGGCAACTTACCCGATGAGGGAGATTTTCGAAAACCCCACCCTCGTTCACGGTAAAACAAAACCCTTGCTTCAGCCCTATTAATGATATGCCCACGAAAAACTTTTCCCAGCTAAATAACCCAAACCCTTCAACCAAACGTGGGCTTTTAGTTGCCCAAGCCCATTCCCCCTCTTAAACCCTCAAACCAAACGTACCGTTGGATTTTTAGTGGAAGGTACACGTAACGAAAATACAATTTTTGATCATGTTTTTGACAAGTTCCACTCAATATTTATGATAGGTTTATTGTAATATTATAAAAATCTTCCCCAAAATATATTGATAGTTTCAATGACACCCTCAACATTCCAATTACAAAAATTGACTTCGAGTGATAAAATTGAACTCTCAAAGTTCCAATAGTTGCAGAAATTTAACCATCAAATAATAAAAATTGAACTCTCAAATTTATTTAATTATTACTGTAATCTTTACAATTGCGTAGGTTTGAGAGTCTAATTTTAACACTTTTATAAGTTTAAAGATAATTAAAATGTTAAGGGTGTAATTCAACGATCATCCTACTTTAGAGTCTAATTTCTATACCACGTGCACTATATGTGTGTTTAATAATTTTAATAAGTTGAATGAAATATTGTTTAATACAATTGCTTTTTAATTACTTAAAACTAGTTTTATATACTCATATAATAGGTTTGAATTTAGTTTGTTCAATATTTTTATGACTTTATTGTGTATATAAAGTATCTTTAATGTTTGTGATTTTATTTTCAATTTTTTTAAAAAGATATTTCAATTTAGTTCTTTGCATTTTAATATTTTTCAATCTAATATCTCATAGGGTGAATGTTAAAATTGACCAATAATAAGTATAATTATGTGGCACATTATTTAGTACATCAACAAAGATTTAGAGTAGTAAAGAAACTAAGCTAAGAGGAGTCCATAATATTTTTAAAATAGTAATAGAAGAAAACTTAAGAATTCTACTATTCTTTTTATTTCTTCAAAAGTAAATTACTATAAATAGAAAAAATATCAAACTATTTATAAATATAGAAAAATTTCTCTGTTTATAGCAATAGACTACAATAGATTTAAAAAATGTTTCATTTTTTAAATTCATTCTCATTGTATATACCACATGTTCGTTTATCACGATTTGTGATTTCTAACCTTGGTTGTATTCTTTATTTTCATTGTCTTGCATATGTTTGTTCAAAATCACCCACTCTGCAACAAATGATTGTAGAATAAAATGATAAAACTTGTTATATTTTAGTTCTTCATTCCTACAAATTATTATTGACATTAGTTTTAAATTTATTAGTTATTATTAAAAATTTAAAATTTTGTGAGATACTACAATTACTCAATGAAGAACATAAGTTTGCAATAGATCACTGAGTTTTCATTTTATTAAACCAAATAAAAATAATAATACATTGATTATAAAACTGAAAAGAAAAAAAAAACCCCTAGCTATACACACATATTTTCTCAAATAGATTTGCTCATAACGTTCAAAAGCTCTTATTCAACTTTGTCAAATATAGAAATTGAGATAATAGATATGACACCATGCATCATTATTTGCAACTTGAATGTACCGTCGTCGTTATCATCTTTGAGAAGCTTTAAAAATTAATATAGCTTTTGAAAATAACAAAAAAATAAATAAAGTATAAAATTATAAGTGTTGGTGAAGAATGGTAGTCAAGAAGTCATGTTTATAGTGGTAAAAAGGTGAGAGAGAGTTACAAAAAAACCATTTAAATTCTATAATTTTTAATTTTTAATTAAATTAATGAAATGAAATAGGATAGTGGGGTGTCTTATTATTGACATTAATAATAATAATAACAATAATAAATTTTAAAAGTAATTGCTTGGCTTTACGTTTTCTATAAAAATAAAAAATTGATTTCCACGTGTATTAAAATAAATAAATAGACAATATAGGAATTTTGTTTTTTAGCTCGAATATTATCGAAATGGCATAAGTGTAATAAATTAAAATTAAAAAGATTATTGTAGTCTAAAAATGTTTTTTTTTAAATAACTTTTTAATATATTATAGATTATAAATATAAAATTTAAATTCTATCATTTTTAATTTTTAATTAAATTAATGAAATGAAATAGGATAGTGGGGTGTGTTATTATTGACATTAATAATAATAATAACAATAATAAATTTTAAAATAGTTGCTTGGCTTTACGTTTTACACACACAAAATTGATTTCCACATTTAATTAAAATAAATAAATAGATAATATGGTGATTTTGTCTTTTACCTCGAATATTATCGAAATGACACAAGTGTAATAAATTAAAATTAAAAAGGTTATTGTAGTCTAAAAATGTTTTTTTAAAAATCTTGACTTTTTAATATAGTATAGATTATTGTTTCATATAACCAATGAGGCAATCTGAACCTTCCACGTCAAAGGAAAGAGTAAATATTAGTTCTAATTGAGCTATATTTACGGTGACACTTATAGTAAAATTTTATATCTTAGAGAAAAAAAAATGATTGGTGCCCATTTTCTTTCTAAAAGTTTTTTTTAGTTCAAAATTAAGCGAGATCAGGGATTTAAATCTCGAATTTGGTTGTAAATACATATTTTTTTTTAATCACTTTACCTATACTTATAATTGGTTTCTTCTTCTAACACTTATACACTGATTAATGGTCCGTTTCGATTGATTTGAAAAAATATATATTTTTCAAAAAACTAATTTTTATTTAAACTCTTTTATAAAAACAGTTTAAAATACACTTTAAAATTCATTTTGAATGATTGCGAAACACTTCAATTTTTTCCTAATTGATTTATATTTTAAATTAAACACTTGAAAATGTATTCAAACACACCCTAACTATTATATTATTTAAATTTGTCATCAATAATCTTAATATTCACTAGAGATAATATTATTGAATAATTTTAGGGAATCATAAGAATATATAATTATTAGAGAAAACAATATTGTGCTTTTAGGAACATATTGGTTTTAAAATGTAGCTGATAGTTGATGCTTGTTATTGAGTTTGTTAGGCATTGATAGATACTTCCTCCTATTTCTCTGGATGATTTATGTTTTTGTTTGGTTCATAAATTTTATAAACAAATAGTTTACTCATGTCATTTAGGAAATTGTTTCAAGTAGTCACTCTACTATTAATTTGATTGTTAAATAAAATGATTTAATAATTAATTGAGTTTATGTGATATTTCTCTCTCTTTATAATTAACTGTCCAATTATATTTGTGGTAGTCAACTAATAATCCAATGACATTTAAAGGTTAAATTGTGAAATTTAGGGACTAAAATAAGAATACATCCTCAAATTTAAAAACTAGAAGTATAGTTTAACATATGTTCTAATTGTTACTTACGATTGGTAATTAAAGTAAGAATTAAATGTTATTTTGACATCGAAACCATCCAAGTCATTGATATCAATACTTTCAATCCAAACGGGTCCTAAGCCTCTTGTCTTATAATACCATTATTTTTTTTAGTTTTCTCATTCATTTACGTCATTAAAAAAAAGTTTATGTTGCCATTTTTAATATCTTGTGGAATATTTGTATATAAAAAAAAATTGTGAAATAAGGGGCAACAATAAAACTTTTTCAAATTTACAACATTTTACTTAATTATTTTATTTTTTAATACATTAATACAATATAGAAAATTGAACCTTCAAATTTGTAGAGAGGAATCTCAATTGAGCTAATTTCTATTTTTTTATACATTAATTATAAAAATAGAAAATTAAACCTTCAACTTAATTATATTATTGGATGAATAATTATATTTTTCTTAGGAAACAAACTCATCAATGAAGAAAGAAAAATTTATATACTTAGAGTATTACTTTCATTAAATCAACATCATTTAAAACCATCATGAAGGAATAAAAAAAAATAAAGAAATCTGCATTCTTCCTCATGTCTCACCAACCAATTAACTAGCTCCAAAGCACGATCTTTGCCTCTCACAAACAACCCCAAAAAAACATCCAAAGAACATGACACAAAATTCCTACAAACTCAATTGGTATGATTTAAATTTACAGTTACTACTTTCTCCAAACTATACCAATTCCATCTCATGGATTTCATCGCTTTTGCTCTCGCAATTCTGTTTACAGTACTTGTAAGATCTCTATGCCTCAAACTATTGACAAAGCCCAAAAATCTCCCTCCCGGCCCCCGCCGCTGGCCCATCGTTGGAAACCTCCTCCAGCTCACCCACCTCCCCCACCGCGACATGGCGGAGCTCTGTCGAAAGCACGGCCCACTCGTCTACTTAAAGCTTGGCAGCGTCGACGCCATCACCACCGATGACCCCGCCACCATCCGTGAGATCCTCCTACAACAGGACGACGTTTTCGCCTCCCGGCCGAGAACTCTCGCCGCCGTGCATTTGGCTTATGGTTGCAGCGATGTCGCTTTGGCCCCTTTCGGCCCTAATTGGAAGCGGATGAGGAGGATTTGTATGGAGCATCTTCTAACCACCAAGCGGCTGGACTCGTTCTCGGCCCATCGGGCCTCGGAGGCCCAACATTTGGTCCAAGATGTTTGGGCCCGGGCCCAAAATGGAAAGGCTGTGAACTTGAGGGAGGTTTTGGGAGGATTTTCAATGAACAATGTGACTAGGATGTTGCTTGGGAAGCAATACTTTGGAGGTGGATCTGCTGGCCCAAGTGAGGCTATGGAGTTTATGCATATAACCCATGAGTTGTTTAGGCTTTTGGGGGTGATTTACTTGGGGGATTATTTGCCATTTTGGAGGTGGGTGGATCCTCATGGGTGTGAAGAGAAGATGAGAAAAGTGGAGAAGCAAGTGGATGATTTTCATACCAAGATTATTGAAGAACATAGAAAGGAGAGGGAGAGAAGGAAAGTTAATGGACAACAAGATGATGGTGATGGAAATATGGACTTTGTTGATGTTTTATTGTCATTGCCCGGTGAAGATGGGAAGGAACATATGGATGATGTTGAAATCAAAGCCCTAATTCAAGTAATCTCTTTACAAATTGAACCCATGTTTGTATTTTATTTTTTCTTTTAAGTTTTGATTTCAAATGATTATCTGAGTTGTTTGTATTATTTAGGATATGATTGCTGCAGCGACCGACACGTCAGCTGTGACAAACGAGTGGACAATGGCAGAGGTGATTAAACATCCACGAGTTCTTGCTAAGGTTCAAGAGGAGCTTGATGTTATTGTGGGTCATGATCGATTGGTGTTGGAATCAGATTTGATTCATCTTAATTACTTACGATGCGTCGTACGAGAGACTTTTCGTATGCATCCAGCTGGCCCCTTTTTAATTCCTCACGAATCGTTGCGTAATACAAAAATCCATGGGTATGATATTCCTGCAAAGACTCGAATATTCATAAACACTCATGGGTTGGGTCGAAATACTAAAATTTGGGACAATGTGGAGGAGTTTAGGCCTGAAAGACATTGGCCAACAGATGGGATTGCGAGTAAAGTAGAGATAAGTCATGGAGCAGATTTTAAAATTCTACCATTCAGCGCGGGCAAACGAAAATGTCCTGGCGCTCCACTTGGAGTGACTTTGGTGTTAATGGGGTTGGCTCAACTATTTCATTGTTTCGATTGGACTCCACCCAAAGGAATGGAACCACAAGATATTGATACTAACGAGGTATATGGGATGACAATGCCTAAAGCTCATCCCTTAATAGCTATTGCTAGGCCACGCTTGGCCCCTCATGTATATCGATCAAAATGAAATACATCCTTTTTATTTTGACATGCATTTTATTTTTCAATATTTTAACTTAATCAAATTAAGCCATATAAATAAGATTGGTGACGTGAAATGCAATTTGCCTTGAATGGCCGAAAAAATATAAAAACAAACAAATAACGGTGTTATATATATATATATATATATATTTATTTATTAGGAGTGTTGTGTTGGTACACGTACACCTGATAGAGATGTACAGAAGGTACAATCAACCCTACAAATCTAGGACGTTGTTCTTGTGGACAAACAACAACCATTATCGATAATAAAAAGTAATAAAACCTTTCATTTCAGGAAAGTCAATTTGCTTTTACACAATGTACCAAATGATAATGGGGACAGAATAATAATAATAAAAATAATAAAATAATAACACTGTTTTTGGCAAATATTTTGATGACATTTTCAGGTTTATATCGATTTGTTCAATCACATTCATAATATGTAAAAGGCGTTAGGATGAAATTTTAATGCAGATGGATTAAGAATATATTTTGTTTAATTTCATATTTAGTTTCCAATATTTTACAAAAGACAAATTAACTAATTGTATGCCTAACAAATTAATTAAAGGAAAATTTTTACATATAGAAAAAATATCAAACTATTTACATAAAATAGTAAAAAAAACATAGGTAGACTTCTACCAATATTAGTGATAGACTTCTATAATTTATATGATAGACCCTAATAGACTTCTATTAGCGTCTATCACAATTATCTAAAAATGTTATTATTTTATATAAATAAATGTCCTTATTTTTCTATTTTTAAAAATTTTCCTTAATTAAATCTACAAAACCATGTAATCTTTGGTCCCACACCAATATTTAAAATAAAATACTGATATCTGGATAATAACTTGATATCAAATATATTGTTGTATCATGAGAAAAGGTCATTAATCATTATTATTATTATTATTATTGTTGATGTGCAGATTTAGATAAGAAAAATCACATACTTTTAAGGGTAAAATTGTAAAATATTAAGATGTTGTCACATACAAAATGTAGCAAACTTCAGAGTTTTGAAAATAAAGAGGAAGTTTCCTATAAACATGTTAATGCACATATTTATAACACACACTAATATGTGTGTGACTTTTTCACTGTTGATTTGTAATTCATATGGTTTGAAATCATATTCCTATGAACATATTAATGCACACATTTCATTTATAGTTAAGTTAAAATTGTTAAAAAAATAAAATATATAATTACCAAAATGAAACATATCTAAAAGAAATATTATAAAAAATTAGAAGTAGAAACTTAGATTTAAACATAAAATGTAAATGCAACCCAATAAAGTTGCAACTTGTTTTTAAAAGAACTTATTCGAATATTTCTAAAAAATGTCAAACACAATCATATATCTACCTGTTCATATTTTATGAAATTTTTTTAATACTACAGAGTACCATGCTCTCTATGTTCACGCTATAAATTTATTTTCATAAATACTAGTGGACCCCATATTAATATTAGTAGATCCTACTCTATTCTTAAAAGTAAGTTAACAACGATAAATGAAGAGAGTTCGTACTATAGGAAATTTTTCCTATTTTTTCCCATTTCCCTCTTTGCAATTGCATCGAAATTCATGAGAAATTTATGGTGCGTTTACTTATTAGGAACGAAAATCAAAATTGTGGAAACCGGTTTATTTTTAGTGATGATGTTTATCATAATCAAGGAGGAAAATAAAATGTTGACCCACCTCAAATTCGTCAATCTTATTCCCTGGACCCACGCCTTCTTTTATTGTTTTTATTTATTTATTCTCATTTCTTTAAACTTCCATTTATCTAGTCTTTGTCATGGCAACGACTTTGGCACTTTAATCATCCATGTCGCGTCGAAATTAATAGTATAATTATGAAAGATTAAATTTTAAATTTCGAAATTGATAATATAAATTTATATCAATTGAATTATACTATTAAATATTAAAATATTTTTTAATCTTAATTTTAAATTTAGTTTTCATTTGATTTCGTATTTAAAATGTTACAATTTTAGATCTTGAAGTTTGAGTTTGATTTTAATTCAGTTCATAGGTTTAAAATGTTACAATTTTACCTTCTTATTTCAATTTGGTATTTAAGTTTCAAAATTTACACTTTTGTCTTAGATTTTTATAACGTATATTAATTCAGACTAATGTGTAATAATTTAAAATCTAGTGATCAATTAAAAATTAAAACCAAAACCTACGAATCAATAAGTAATTTTTCGTTCCTTATTTTAATATAGATGTTGAAATATTTTCTAGTATAAAATTTTGAATTTTAAATAAGTGAAAAGAATCAAAATATTAATAAGTAAACAAAAATTTAAAAAGTATGTTTTAATTCGTGTACATGCATATTTTTCTATTTATTTTATAATATAGCATATTATTTATCTTTATTAATTAATTAGAACTATAAAAGGATATTAGGGTTTCTTTAAACATAAAAAAAAATACCCATTTCAATAGTGTGATTTATTTCGTTCCAGACTATTCTCATTCTTCATTACTTTTACATGAGATTAATTCGTTTCACAAAACGGAACGGAACGGAGCGCCCACTTTATTGCCGCCAGATCCCCTTCCCGCTTCTTAGTTTTTTGTCCCATTCCCATGTTTATTCTCCCACTTTCCTAGCCTACACCTTCTTCTTCTTCATCGCAAGTTTCGAATGAATCATCATTCATTTTCTTCATTCACTAATGCAATCGAAGTCCTTTCTCCACATGCATACAGATTTCGCTTCCCCAATTGAATAACAATCATTGCTCTGTTGATTCTTTTTCTAATAGAATTTCTATTCAATTCATGACCCTGCCGGAAACCATGTTGCATTCCGATATGGATATGGACTCATCGGACGCTCTCCGTTGTAAGCGTAACGACGGTGCTCGGTGGCGCTGCAAGGAGTTGGCCTCGCCTGGGAAATCCTACTGTGAGAGGCACTTGATCCAACTCATGAAGCAAAGTTTGTATAAGGTGCGGAATTCTGGAGACAGAGGTAGTACAGTAATGGAGGAGGCGGCGAAGAGGAACGAGGTGAGACGACGATTTGGATCGCAAGGGCAAGAGAGCGTGGATGAGTTAGAGCGGAATGGAAGTCTGGTGAGGAAGCAGAAAACGCACATCTCCAATTGTGATAGAGAGAACATTCCTTTAAAGGATGTTACAATCGCGAGAGATTCTGGAAAATCTGAATCCACGACGTCCAAATTGAGTAACGGAAAGGATAGGGCCGATTCTGCGAAAAGGCATGGCACGTCTGCGAAGCGCAAGAGAAATCATGTTGTAACGAATGGAAAATCGGTTGAGACGGTAAATTCAAAGCTTGATATTAATTTATCCATTCGTCTTGATCGTCGCTCCCATAAATTGTTTCTAAAGAATGTTCTACTCCTTGTATGAAATTTGAATGTAAGGTGTGTTGTTCTATTCAGTTTTGTGATGAAAAATGCTGCTCCATAGTATGGTGATTAGTGAATGAATTTTTAGTCTTCGATCAGAGTTCAACTACGCTAAGTTGTGAAAGGCTGTTGCCGGTTTGTTTTGAAATGGACTTTCACGTGCAGGATATGCCGAATAAAAAGAACGGTGGGAGTTTGATGTGTCATCAGTGTCTGCGTAGTGATACAAGTGGGGTTGTCTTTTGTTCAAATTGCCAAAGAAAACGGTTTTGCTTTAAGTGTATTGAACGATGGTAAGAAGACTGATTAATTTTAGCTCGTATCTTCTGCAGTTAGCATCGGTCAAATCAAACATAATTTTAGGGTTTCTCGCTTTTAGTTTTAGCCATTTTTGGACGTCAAGGAAAAACTCTTGAAAATGGTTTTTTATGAAACAGGTACCCTGATAAAACAAGGGAGGATGTTGAGAATGCATGTCCATGTTGCCGTGGTCACTGTAATTGCAAGGCTTGCCTAAGAGAGTTTGTTGAGGTAAAAGTCTTTTTTACCTTGTACCCTCGTTTTCCAGTAACTCGAAGTTGGGTATTCGTTGATGCACAATTACCCAAATTTTGTGGTTGTGTTATGCTAGTGTATTGTTTTGTATTTGACAGTTTGCTCCTAAAGAATTGGATGCAAGTGTTAAAGTTGAGCGATTAAAATTCTTGCTACACAAGGTTCTGCCCATTCTCAGGCATATTCAAAGGGAACAGAGTTATGAACTAGAGGTTGAAGGCAATATACAGGGTATATTGCTTTAAACAATCTGGTTTTAAGAAAATAAACTTCATTTCTGGACTTTATTATTAAATGACCAATCTAATTGTTTGTGGGTTTCAGGTGCTCAATTGAAAGAAGTGGATGTAAAAAGAATAAAACTGGTTCAAACAGAACGCATGTATTGGTATGTTTGGGGGGGGGGGGGTATTGAGGGGGTCCTTAAATTCAATACAGCCCAGAAGGCTTAGGTTATTCATTATATTTCTGCTTATGAACTTGAAATCTGAAGACCTCTTGGATTTGACCTAGTTGTAATGTAATAGGATCAAAACCCCTAGCCAACCTCGTTGGGTTGGGTGATGTTCCAAGTTTCCAACTGAATTGACAGATGAGTGGTGGAGTCTTAACTGTATAAAGGAAGAATTTTATTATAAGCAACAAGAGACTCATTTACAAGGATGATGTTAATGATTATGAACAGTCTTATAGTTTTCTTGTAATCATTTGTACTGAAAAGCTTGATGTAATTGTCTCGATCATAATGTCGAGACCACGTCATTTTACAATCTCATTTACACTGGTGTCTTGATTCTTGTCAACCCCATTCTTCATCCCTTTTAAAAGAACTTTACCCAAAAGAAAAAGGGTAGGAAAAAAATTCAGGAATATAAAAACCGTGGTGAAATATTATATTTTTTGAACCTGTAGAGTTGGTATTTACTTTTAAACATTTGTTATGAACATCTGACATGTGAGCTCTGTTTTAGTGTTTACTCTGTTCTCTATCTCCCAAACACATACACACATAAATGTATGTGGATACATGTTAGAATTTCTAATATTTATCAATATTCGTGTAAGTGGTCTTAATTGTCTTTATTCTTTTTCTTCATGTTGTAATGAGTCTTTCTCCTATATATTTGTATACAACAGAATATTCTCATTCTCTCAAAATTAAGATTATACAGTTTTTTAAAATGCATCCATACATTCTGGAAAATGCATACTCTTTTTCTCTCCCTCAGAAAAACGTTTTCATTTGACAGCGACAATTGCAACACTTCGATCTTCAATTTTTACAGAAGCTGCTTCAACCCAAACTGTTCTTACGATCTATGCCTTAGCTGCTGTAAAGAGTTGAGGGAAAGTTTCCATTCTGAAGGTAGAGAAATAAATATTTATTGCAAAGTTTTTAGAAATAAATTGTCTTGTAAACAAGATCATAAGTGCATCAATGTGCTGGCAGGAAGAGAATGTCAGACATCCACATCTAAGACTTCTGTAGGTGGCATGTCATCAAGTTCCCAGGTTTGGAGCGCGAATCCTGATGGTAGTATACCATGTCCTCCAAAAGAACGTGGGGGTTGTGGGATTGCAAGTTTGGAGTTGAGACGTTCCCTTAAAGCTGATTGGGCTACGAAGTTAATTGAAGGAGCAGAGGGGCTTACAAGTGATTACACAGTACCTGATACTTGTTCTTCTGAAGTCTGTTCATCATGCTGTCTTAACAGTAATGAAGTCAGACAAGCAGCTTTCAGGGAAAATAGTCACGACAACTTCTTATACTCCCCAAATGCTGAAGATATAATGGATGACGGTGTCAAACATTTTCAAAGGCACTGGATGAAGGGTGAACCTGTTATTGTCAGAAATGTTCTTGACAAAACATCCGGTCTTAGTTGGGAACCTATGGTTATGTGGAGAGCTTTTAGACAAACGGGCGCGAATGTGAAGTTCAAAGAGGAGACATGCAGTGTGAAAGCCATTGATTGCTTGGATTGGTGTGAGGTTAGTTACCAAATTGCATTCAAGTTATAACGGAAAGGAAGTGCGGATAATTTTATTACATCCTTCTAAGTCCTAGTAGTAGTAGTACATGTGTTGACATGTCATTATTTGTAGGTAGAGATAAATATCCACCAGTTTTTTGTGGGTTACTTAGAAGGCCGTATGCACAGAAATGGATGGCCAGAAATGTTGAAACTGAAGGATTGGCCTTCATCAACTTCATTTGAGGAGCGTTTGCCTAGGCATTGTGCCGAATTTATTGCAGCACTTCCTTACAGCGAATATACCCACCCAAAATATGGTCTACTGAATCTTGCTACCAAACTTCCCGAGGGCTCACTGAAGCCTGATATGGGACCCAAAACTTATATTGCATATGGATTCCAGGAGGAGCTGAGCAGAGGTGACTCTGTAACAAAGCTTCACTGTGATATGTCTGATGCGGTAATTTTTTAGTCATTCCATTCCATCCGTATCTTCTTTCCACCTTCATATAGATATTTTTTCTGCTTATTTTGTTTATAAGCCACATATACACACAAAAAAATAAAAAGGAAACAAACTCATTTTTTGCATAACGAGTGGTACAGGTGGATTTATGAATACCTTAGCTTCTTGTTTATTTTATCTTGTACCCTTTCATGAAATTAATTTATTTTGTTAAAATAAATATTAAGTAAATGGGCGATCTATTGAGGACTAGGAACACAGATCTTTAGTTTATTAAGGTGCTTGGAAAAAGCATGGGGGAGAAATCCTTTTAATATTGTTCTTCCTATTGAACTCTTCATTACATATAAAGCATATAGTAATCTGAATAACTTCTGATATGTAATTAATTGACGGGTGATTGTTGACTAATAAATGCACAAACATGAGATATTTAGCAAACATCTCATTATTTATGAGCCTGCCAGTCAGATTTTAAATTTGAAGTGTTTAATCTGGTTTATATATTCTTTGCCTGCATGAGAAAATATCATTCTGCATCTCCAAGTATATCATTCTCATGCACTAAAGTTAATATTAAGACCTGGCCATGTTTGTTATTGCATCTAATGTTTTTGCTCAGCATTGCTTACCGTTAAAATAACTTTGGTAAAGGTAAATGTACTGACTCATACAAGTAAAGTTAATATTATGACCTGGCAACGTGCTTTCATTGAAAAGAGGCAAAAACGTTTTGCTGCTGAAGATCGTTTTGAACTATATGGTGGAATAAAAAGTCCATCTGATGATACAAAAGGAGATTCTGAATGTAAACAAAATCAAGTTGCAGGTCAGAAATCATGCTTGATGGGTTTAGATGCAACTTTTAGAAAAGGAGTTACAAAACCTGTCAAATGTGCAAATGCAGATCCATCTATGATTGAAAAACCAATAGGAGAATCGAAGCTGCAGATCAGAGAACAATTTGACGAACATGCGTATGACTCTTTCAATTTAACAGATGTTACCATCAGAAATTCATCTGTAGACATGTGCAGTACTGGTGCTTCGGCTGATATTTCTTGTTCAAATGGACCTAAGACTGCTCAGAAGGTAGTTATTGCATGCACCCCCAGTCAGCACTGCGGCCAATCTTCTAATGATGCTAGTAAAATCCATCATGAAACTTGTGATTTAGAAAAAGCCTCAGGGCGCATGGAAGTTAATGATCTAAGATCAAAATATTCAATTATGAATGGGGCAGATAGTCATTTAGAAGATGATGAAAAAATGGAGGTTGCTACTGGTGGAGCTGTTTGGGACATTTTCCGTAGGCAGGATGTTCCCAAGATAGTCGAGTACTCAGAAAAGCACCAGAAGGAATTTCGTCATATGAAGTGTAAACCTGTAAATTCTGTAAGTACTTGCTTTGCTTAGTGTTAGCTTCATTAAGATGCTCTGTTCGGGAGATTGATTGCATTCATTTTGTGCTTTCTACAGCTTGTTCATCCAATTCATGATCAGACCGTTTTCCTTAATGCAAAACACAAGAAGCAGCTGAAGGAGGAGTTTGGTAACTGTTCTTTCCTTATCTCACTGTTCTACCTATATGTATAGTTTTTTTAATTTCTATACCTATATGTAGGTGTTGAACCCTGGACATTTGAACAATTCATTGGTGAGGCCGTTCTCATTCCAGCAGGATGCCCTCATCAAGTTCGAAATAGACAGGTATAGACTAGCTACCATCTATTTAGATTTTGTCAATAATTTGTAGTGATATAATTTTGCTTGATAGTTGATTGAACTGAATGAAAAAGACAATCGAAAAAGTTGGAATGATAAGGAAGATTGGAGTTGTCTGGATATGCTTAGCTTTTATAAAAATAACTTTAGAACTTTGGTCTTTCGTTTAGACATCCAGTTATGTATTTGCCTTGATCTCATATTTTGGCCTCCTTTAATTTTTTTTTTTCTTTTCTTTCTTTCTTTTTTTTTTCAAGTTTTATTTAATTCTACATGTTTCAAATTTGCAATCAGTCATGCATAAAAGTAGCTCTGGACTTTGTATCCCCGGAAAATGTGGAAGAATGCTTTCGGTTAACAGAGGAGTTCCGTTCCCTCCCAAAAACACATAGAGCTAAGGAAGACAAATTGGAGGTACCTTTATTTTTCACTACTTAATTTCCCCGTTTTTATAAGTTGGTTGAATCTTTATTTGAGAGGAGCTTTGCATTTGAACTTGCCGTTTATTTGAGTGTACTTGTAAGGGACCTAGTTAGAGATATATGGGGTTATTAGGGGGATAATTAGTATGATGAAGGTAAAGGGTATAAGGGTAATTAGATAGGAAGTTAGTTATTAAAGATTGCTATAAATAGGAGGAGTGGGAATAGTAGGAGGGTGTGAAGAATTTTGTGGGATTTCCTACTTGGGAATTTGGGAGAGGAATCTCAGCCCTCTAGAATGTGCTGAGGTATATTGTAATTTCTTCATTGATATTGCAATATAATTCTATCTTTTATTGTTCTTTGTGTTCTTGAGTTCTCTTGTTAGGAGGTATCCTAACAGTACTCCAATTAAGAATTTAAGAGATTCCATTCAAATTGATTCTTCTTTGTTTATCAGTCAAGGATCTTGAGTTCTGTTTGAGATAGTTTTGTTTATTTTATATTCCAGTTGTTCAGTATATGTAGCCACTTTTAGTTGTTTGGTATCTTTGACTATCTGTAGATATTTCCTACTTGTTTGGTTTCTGTATGAACTAAAAAAAAATTGTGTAAAAGGTAATGATTTGCTTACTATCACTAGAATAGAATGAAAACCTCAGGACTTGGATGGGCCTTTGATGAAGTAAGTCATGGTAAAATTGTCCTAAATATGCATGGAATTGGAAGGGCTGGAAGTAACCAGGCAGAGGTAGTGCCAGTGTCGTGTTTTGGCTGCAGATTGAGCATTCTTCACCAGTCTTTTGATGCCCCAATTCATCCATTGGAAGAAAACTCGCAATAACCATTTATAAGTTTATAAAAAAACTTGAGTAGCCGTCAAAAGTCCCATTGGAAGAAACTCTAAAGGTAATCCTGTATTAGGGTGAGATGGGTGAGCAATGACGAACCTTAATACTGTAGTTCACCATGAGTCAAGAATGTAAACTTGGTATAGAGTTTGGACTCTGGATTCTCAATTAGATCACACGACAGGAGCCATATGAGAATCAATCGCCAGTGCCACCTACTTTATGATGTTTTGAGGGAATGGTTTGTTGGGATAGTATATCTGCATTTACCCCAACCTTGGCTGAAATTCTATTTCAAAATTGTACCCTATTATAATTGGACAGACCATCATGATAATAATAATTTTTTTTGACAAGCCATAAATGTACTAAAATTGATATGGCATAGTTCACATTGATCAGTTAGGTGGATGAAATGATGATGAAGGAAATAATGACACCATATTTGAATAGCTTACAGAATGTTCTAAAAGGCTATTGAGACTTACGCCTCGAGGCCTATTAGCCTTGAGACTTAAACCTCCATTTAACCTTATAGAGGCTTATACTTCTCATAGAAGAGGCTTACACCTCTGTCAAATTGCATTGTGGCTAAAAGTCTCTACGACTCGTGATTAGGAATACTATTAATTTGCCTCATCAAGTGTCAGTATGGTTCTTTGTGAAACCAAATATTATCATGATGAAAAATGAGATGGTGGAAAGGAGGGGATATATCATATATAGGTTGAAATTGAGATATAAAGAAAAATGTCTGATCTACAAATAGTTCTTATTTTGGCAATTAATTTAATTTTTTGCCACTTTTTTGCTCCTTTAGTTATTTGCATTTTCTCCATTGGCAGGTTAAAAAGATGACACTTTATGCTGCAAGTTCTGCTATCAGAGAGATCAGTGAACTGCTGTTAAAGCTTGACTGAGGTTTGTTTCATCCCTGATGATGTGTGTGATTTTGATTCTTGAAAGTGTGGTTCACTTTGATGATTTTAAGTTTTTAACATCTCATCTCACCGATTCATTGCCTAGCTCTTTCTGATTCAGTTGAATCATTCCATTGGGGTACACGGAAGTAGGTTACAGAATTACCTGTTTACCTTTTGCTTCTTTTTGTGATTCATAGTTTGTGAGTGTGCTTGAAACTGCATTTTCATAGCTTGCAGTACCATGCTCGCTTATATTAATCTCTCTTGAGCCTCATCTTGAATTCCTACTGTTGAAGCTAACCTAATATTATGCTATTGGTACCAAAACTTACTCAGACTGCATCTTGCACCAAATTAATCACGTGCAAATATTAGATTTCCTTTACTTTTGGTTCTTGGTTGTTCCCACGACAGTGCGTAACTCTTCTCCCATTGTTTGTATTTTCTTATTTATTTATTGTTGATGTTTCTTTATTTTCATGCATCTACTCAATGAGCTACTTAGTTATGGGTGCATGTTCTCTTGGAAAATATGAAAGATGCTTTGTTCTTCATCTTCCACTTTGATTCCATCTACATGGTACCATACCAAGAGCAATATCCTTGTTAAACCTTCTGTTTGAGTTTATTAATCACTGTTAATTTTTTATTATTCTACTTATTTTTTCTGTTTTCCCAATGATCTTGGAATAAATTGCAGAAATCCTTCAAATGTCTTTTTTAGTAACATGGGAAAAATAGACGCTTCAATCCTCCCAGTTACCAGCCACATACTCCATTGACAAATTACCTGCAGTGTTGGTAGCCCGTCATAATTTTTATATGCGGAAAGGTGAGGATATCTATGGAGCAACTATGAAGTCAGCTATCTCTTATTCAAGAAGTTGTGGAAGGCTAATAATAGCAAGCTAATATTTTAGCTGATGAATAAATTGGCAAAAATTCCCTTCTTTATCAGACATCAAATGAAATGTGGATGCTGACAAAGAGCTTTCTCGAACTTAAGAACACGGGAACATTTGAAGTAGAATGGAGGCTTCATGATTCATGGCCACGGAATACTGTAGAAGCTTACTACAGTCTTTTTCATTGCTGTGTCAACCACTTGATCTTTGTGTGAACATTGAATGAAAATGCTTCAATGGAGATGCAAAAAGAAAATTCTCTCCATGCGTTAAAGAAACCTAGATGCGATTTGGTAGAGATCTTGATTGTCAAGCCTCTACCTAAATACTAGAGAAGTATTGGGTGAAGTTAGCAGGGAATAGTCGAAGAAAATTAATGTTGGGGACTTCCTCAGCTTCGGTAACTATGGATAATTCAGCGTAGTTTCTTGAACCTTTTGTCAAAAAGGAACTCAAAAACTGCCATTGAAAAGGAAAACTGTAGTATGGATATTTCAAGGAAACCAACTACTCTGAGGAATATTTGAGAAATCCATGGCAAACCAACCAATTTGAAAGAACTAGCTAGGATCCTTCAGATTGAAAGAAAGAGCACGTGGACTGGCACATTCTCCATCAGAAGAAATAGTAAGACGGCAAGACAGAGCACGAGTAACTTGTTCAATAAAGGGTTGATGGTTTTACAACAAAATCTCATTGGACAAGCTGCTTCTTTGGTCCAACCTTCTCAGCAAGTTTCAACTACCACTACTAATGACCATACTGCCTCATTGTGTAGAAAGGTAAACTTCTCACGCTCTCTAAAATAAAATTGAAGACAAAATTGATGGATATGCTCTAGCTTGTCAGGTCATATGATGTGCTTTTTTTGACTTATCAAATAATGGTCAAATTATGAATATGGCCCCTAAGGTTTTAGAAGTTTCAATTTGGTTCTTTATGATTTTAAAAGTTTCTAGTTGGTTTCTATGATTTGGGTTCTCTCTGGGTTCCGAAGTTCCAAATTAGTTACTATTGTTTAGTCATACCTCACAAATTTCCTATGTCTATATTGGTTGTCATATTTAAATATGTGACATTTTTTTACTTTTCATACCCATGAATCGAGTGTGATGCACTTGATATTTGACAGTATTAGACTTCAGGGCTTAGTAAATAATAAATACGAAAGAAAGATTGGGTTTTCAAGGGTCAAAAATGGTTAAATGGTTAAGAGATTGATTTGTGAAATCTAACAAAACTATAAGGACTAAATTGAAAATTGAAAAATCATATGGACCAAATTGAATATAAGTTCATAGAGGCTAAATTGAAATTTTAAACTCAGCCCAAACCATAAATACCAATTTATAATTTAACCTTCAAAAATTTATTCCGAGATTAAGAATGTATAGATAGCCTATTGCTCCTGGCCTAAAGTGGTTGGGGTAGGATCTATTTCTCTATTCAACGAGTTAATTCTTGATATTATTTTGTTTACTCCTAAATTAAACTGTAATTCATAATCCATTATCAAATTTACTGAAATGAAGAAGTATGTTATTGAGTTTTACTCACATGCCTTTGAATTTCAGGATTTGAGTTTGAGGGTAGAAGATTGGCAGTGTTAAGGAGTGTGCTCAGACCGCTACATTCTTAAACTAAGAATCCTATAAGGTTATAAAATGATGAACCTATTGGCTTCTCTATCCTTAGTATTATTAATCATAGAGGAATCATGTTTCCACATAATAATTTTGGTCATCCAAATTTCTTATACTTGAATGCTAATTATAACAACTGTCTAAGTGTTTCCCGTCCTCCTTGTGAATATAAAACCTCCTATCCATTGTCTATGTTCAAGTGATACTTGAGAGCTTCTAGGATTAAAAACGTTATTAGATTTAGATAGTTTGTCTCTATCCCATTCTTAAGCTGTTAGGCTGCTTATATATATTTCTACTACAAAAGAATTTGTGCTCATTTGATGGGGAGCGTCGAATAAAGAAGTGTTGTCATAGGGATGCAATGAAGGTTTAAGATGTATAGTTTATTACTTTGCATTTAAATAGTTCACATTTTTTGTTTTCACTAGTAATTTGATTGTTCTGATGTGTTGTTATTTGTTAATACTAATGACGTCAAACGTCTTACATGATTATATTACTTTATGCTTCTTGCCGCATAACTTAAACTGATAGTAGCTTGGAAGAACTTGAAGATGAATCCATCTTATTTACTCTTTGTAGGAATCATGGATGCGAAGTGATTGGACCATGTTCTACCACCATTTTTGTGCAACGTCATTGGGCAACGGAAAGGTTTGATAGAAAATTTTGTTGTTAATTCATGCAGGATGGGTTAAATTTTGCTTCTTATAGGGTAGTTTCTGTAATATAGGTGAAGCAAGTAATTCTTGGTAGTACTCTACGTTTTACTCTGAAATCTAGACGTATAGGCATGTTTTGATGATGAGGGGAAAAAACTCATCGCCCAACGAAATAAGATGCAAGGGCAATAATTAATAGTTTACACAATAAATGAAGTAACAAGTGTAGTTAAACAAGAAGCCTTGTTTGACTTAAAAATTGCTGAGGAAATCTGGAAGCTTTTCATCCTAGTATACATGGGAACATGGAGCAATTGATCTACATTTTTCTTGTGGCCCCTTAAGCTGATAGAATATGCTGATCATCCAACATGTTCGTTAGTAGATGGTGTGGTCTCATTGATCATGGGTGGCCTAAGTTGGTGAGAGATAGCTGACATCAGAGTGATGCACATCGATAAATTACTTTTTATCAGCTTCTAATCATTCCAAATCAATTTGATATTTAATATTACACATTAAAACTTGATTTTTACACTACTAAAATTGATTTTAATCATTAAAAGCGTAACTTAGATTGATTTTTGAACGATAAAAGTGGTTTTAACCATTTTGAATGTATTTTCAAACATATCCTTTGGTTTTCTTGTCATTGTAGTAGCCCTATGAATATAATGAAGTACAATTCCAACCATCAATTCCACCCCTAAAGATTTTAATTATTTTGGTTTATGCAAATCTTGAGCTATGAACTTGCCTTTCATATCTTGTAACTACGTGTATCTTGTAACTACGTGTATGTTTGGGGGTGATAATTGAAATATTGATTTTAGACAAATTTTTGTACATTTAGGTTTGGCTCGTCCATAGTGAGCTGATAGTTTGAATCATAGTTTTGCTAATTGATTGGATGTCTTTCATGGGAGCTATTTTTGACATCCAAATAGTTTAACTTTTGTTCTATTATTAAGATTTGATTGGTAACTATTTTATTTTGTTTTTTTGTTTTTTGTTTTTTGTTTTTAAAAATTCATTCTTGCTTTCTCTCAATTTTTATACTATGGTTTTTACATTTTGTAAAAAAAAAAAAAATTAAATTCTCGTTCTACTTTTAAAAACAAAAACAATATTTTAAAAATTACTATTTTTTATTTTTTAAATCTAAGCTTTGTTTTTAAAACGAAAACAAAGATACTTGTGAAAGGAGTGTTTATGAACTTAATTTTTAAAAGTAAAAAATACAAATCAAATGATAATCAATGTGTTAAATTTTTAGCTTTGGTTCACAAAATGATTCGATCAATATCACCTCTTTCATATAATCTTTACTTTTCACTTTATTTTATTTTATTTTTGTCCAATGCCTTGTCTAGCAAGGGATTTTTTTAGTGATTACACCTTTTTTTTTCCCTCAAGCACAGAAATAAAACTTTACATTGATATTTGTCAAAAAGTTTATAAAATGAAAACCAAAGGATGAATACTAGTATGATTTGTTAAAAAGTTGATAAAATGAAAACCAAATAATAATAACAATAATTCTTATTCATGAAAAGACAATGTGAATATACACTTCTGAAGCTTTGCAGTGTGAACGTAACAAAGACCAATTTTCTTTAAAAAAAAATAATTAATGGAGACTAATTTAATTAGGGTTGTTTTTAAATATAGAAAAATGAGTCAAATTGTTTCTATCGCTTGAGTGATAGACTGCAATAAACTTTTATCGTGGTAGTAAAAATTTTTTATATTGGTAAATAGTTTGATATTTTTTCTATTTATAATAATTTTCTATTTAAAATTAAGATTTGTCAAAAGCATAAAAATTAAATTTGAATATTTGAAACTACATATACTAATATTAAAATAAAACAAATTCCAAAACAAAAGGATAAAAATGGCATTTTCACAAAATTTATATAGAGGCAGAGAGACTGGAGGTTTTCATTATCATTATTAATTAGTTTAATCATAGTTGACTTCAACCTCTGTTCCAATGACTGAGTTCCTTAGAAACCTCAAGTCTCCAATCTTATAATACCATTTTTCTGGCAGTTTTCTCATTAATTAATGTCATTATAAAAAGGTTAAGTTAGGCATTTTTAACATCTTGTGGAATATTTCTTCCAAAAAAAAAAAAAAAAAACATCTTGTGAAATAAAGGGCAAAAATGAAACTTTAATTAATTAGTCGTAATTGGCCCCACAAACAAAGTACTGCATGTGAACTTTGACCCATATCACAAGCATCTTATTCTACTCTCTAGTCTCTGCAGCAGCAATGATCCCAAGATTTCAGAAGAAAATTTGTCAACATTTAGAAACTTAATAACCTTTTCTTTAGTTTTCATTATTTTATTGATTGATCATTTAAATTAGATTATACAATGTTTAACAACTAGATTACTGAATTATTTCAATGCCTCGTGTTATACACTATAGTATAGAAATAGCCCACATTGTCGTTAAATAACATATATGGTGGAGAATTAAAGTGATCATAAAGAGCTTCCAAGAGGAAAATTTATGTTATAGATCAAAAAATTTATTGAGTTTCTGTGGGAATTTGGTGTGGAAGTTGTATTGGATGTATTTATGAGAATTGGGAGGATAGAGAGATTTAATATATGGATGATACAAGAACAAGAATGTCGTGATGCAATAATTTGATGCTCTCCCAAGCTTTTAATTTATCTCCTCTCTCTTTTCATGTTTGGATAACTTTGTATCAATGAAATCATGAATATTTCAAGGGTTTCCCAATTCAAATTATACTAACATTAAGAAGATCTTTCATGCAAGTCTTTGGATCTATTGATCTTGATCGACAAATAAACTAATCTTCGAATTACTAGACTTTTAAAATTTATTCTTATATATGGTCTAAATATAGGTTATGCAAGCCTAAACTTTTCAATCTTTTGAGCTATAGAAACCTCAAAGTCACACATTAATTAGATCCCCTTGTTAGGTAGTTGTCTTGTTTTTCTTTCTTTATTTGCTTTCATATTGGTTGAATATGTTCACCAACCTTCACATGCCCTTAATCTTTGTAGGATTTTACTCTCTCTCTTGTTGTTTTCTTATCAAGATAGGCTTATTTGTGATGAAGGATGGATAATGATAGAAGGAAAAGGCCGACTTATAATTCTCTTTTTCTTCATCATTTCCTCTTTATTTTTTTCAGATAAGGCATGTATATGATAAGGACATGGAACTCGCTACACATATATTTACATTTATATGATATTGTCCGTTTTGAAGATCTTATAGCTTTGTTTTTTGATTTCACCGAAAAGAACTTTATACCAACGAAAATAATTGTTTTCACTCATACTTGTGATGAATAGAATGAAGAGAGAGAGTTGGTAGATTTAAAAAGATGTTTTAAGTTAACAATTTGCATGTTATTTGAATTTTATTTCTTCAAGTGAATGAATTAGCAATTATATTGACAACATTTGTGTGTAGAGAATATAATATTAAGTTAATATTACGTATGGTACATCATATTGTCCAACACAAATGAAAAGATCCTACTACCTCAAGTCTACTTCTAAATGGATTAGATTTTCATACTCCTCGTATTTACTAAAAAAAATATGCTTTCACTCTTTTCTTATTTTTATTTTATTTTTTCCAAAAAAGAAAAAAAAAGGGAAAAAATGTGCCACGTGGTTGAAAAATTGTATGGGTGTTAGAAATTAGATATTTTATGCATTAATATTTAGTGCATCCATACAGCTTACACAAAATTCATATTTTAAAGATTAAATTTGGTTTCTTCTCGTATATATACTTTTAATATGCTAATGTTTGTTGATTTTAATCTTTGTACTTTTAAAAATTACTATTTTATAAGTAGAACAATCTTTTCAAAAGTAAATAGACTAAAATGACATTTTAATGTAAAAATAATATATTAATGTTGGAAATAAAGTGACTAAAAGATGTATTTAAATCTATTTTTAAAAAAATTCTCTAAGAATTTATCCCATTGTTCCCCCTTTGGAGTTAGATAACTCTAGGTAGTCAAAATTGCATTAGAATTAGTTAATTTTAACCATGGTTGGAGCATTGTAATAAACAACTTGAACTCAATTGTAGCATATATTGTTATAGGCAATATTGATTAGTAATGGACTTTATTTCTAGTTTTAGAATAAAGGTAAAGTTAACAATGTAGTCCATAAAATTCAAATTTATATGTAATTTAATAGTTTCTTTTTAAAAATTTTGAATTTGTCAACGACTTATTAAATATAAAATTGAAAGTTTAAATACTTTTTAGATACAAAATTTTAAGTTTAGAAACATCTTAGACACCTTAAAAAATTCAGAAACTAAATAGACAACTTTTTTTATTTTTTATTTAGAGATTAAATTTGTAATTTAACCTAAAATAAATATTCTTAAAAAAATAATTTAAAATAAATTCTCTTTTTGAAAATGGGACTCGTCTTTTTAGGAAGAGGCAAAATAACATAAATATTTGTTTATTTTCTTTACCTACGTCAATATCACCTAAACAAAGATACCTTTTTTAGGGCATCTTTCTCTTATCTTTTACATTATTATTTTTTTTTTAGAAAAATAAAAAAGAAAAGGTAAGAATGGGATATGGGAATTTGGAAATGAGTTGTAGTAAACATTCAATAAAAAGAATAAATATAATATTGAAAATGAAAAATAAACAAAACAATAAATACAATATAGGCAGTTAACAATAACATTCAATAAAAACAACAAATATTATATTGAAAAATGAACAAAACAATAAATACAATACCAACTATCAACAATAAAAGAGGAATAAATTAATAATAATAAATAAAAGAGGGGATAGAGAGTAATGGGCTATATTGTAAATTGAAATAACCCTTGAAGGGTATTTTCGTCATTTCATTTACAACTACTGACTCCCTTTCGCCTCAGGCACAGCACTTCCCCCAATAATGGATATCTTTCCCATTTTTTGCTTTATGGCTCCACCCCCCATCACTTTTTTCCTTTTTTCACTTTTTATATTATTATTATTATTATTATTATTATTATTATTATTATTATCATTTTCCGCTGAGATTTATTTAAATTAATTAGAATATATATTAAAAAAAGAGCGAAGATTCCAACTCACTAGTTACAATCATCAAATTTTCGATAAGAGTATAGTTCAACATGAGCATAAGATATCTGTATATGATTTTTCATTAAATATAAAAAAATTTTATAGGCATATTTCAATATATTTATATTCGTTTCCATTTTAAACCATATAATTTATTTTAATTTTGAATACACTTGAAACAAGTTAAGAAAACTTAATTCCTTTAATTTTTCTCACATATACACATAAAAATATACAAAGACTTATAATAATTTTGTAAAATTAGTATTGCTTAATCTAAATATCATATATCAATATATTTAAAATTATATTTATATAAAAGTTAATTTACAAGTATAATTAATAAATTTCTAAAATTTTAATTTTGAGTCTAAATAACTCCTTTAAAAATGCCTAAAATTTTATACACTTTCAATTTTATATTTAATAGATCTCAGAAATATTAAAAATGTTTAAAAACTAATTATTTATAAAACAAAAAAAATAATTTGTGTCTAATTCAACCTTAAATTTTCAATTTCACAGTAAATATATACATTAATTTTAAAATTATGTTTAATTGTAGTTATTAAGTACAAAATTAAATTAACTTTCTAATATAATATTTAATTTTTAACCTTTTTGAATATGCCAAGACATGACCTGCTCATTTGGGCCTCTCCAATCGTCCCACAAATATATATATATATTTGTATTATTCTTAAAAAATAAAATATTGTATTATATTTATATAAATATAACAAATTAATGACTCCACTCCCAACAAAAAAAGAAAAGGAAAACAGATGTCAAAGTTGCTCACTTTAATTTCCTATGCTTCTTCCTTATTTATAGTGTCTCAGCTCTGAAGAAATTGTATCTCTGTCTTTCTAACAAAAATGGAAGCAAAGAACAATTCATTTCCCTTTATCTTCTTCCTCCTCACTCTTCTCTCTCTCTCCACTGCCTTCTCCGATTTCCAAACCCTAATTCCCAGGTCTCTTCCTTCTTCACCTTCCTTCTTACCGTCGGATTCCGAGTCCTTCATCTCCTCCGACGCCACCGAATCGGAGCTCGGCTTAACATTGGATCTCCACCATTTGGACGCTCTCTCTCTCAACCGAACTCCGGAGGAGCTCTTCCACCTCCGCCTTCAAAGAGACGCTCTCCGAGTCAAAAAGCTGAGTTCACTCGGTGCTTCCTCTCGAAATGTGAGCCAAGCCAGTGGGACCGGGTTCAGTAGCTCCGTGATCTCGGGACTCGCTCAGGGCAGCGGCGAGTACTTCACGCGCATCGGCGTCGGCACGCCGCCCAAATATGTCTACATGGTACTCGACACCGGCAGTGATATCGTTTGGCTACAGTGCGCTCCTTGTAAGAATTGCTACTCTCAAACTGACCCTGTTTTCAACCCGGTTAAGTCCGGAACCTTCGCCAAGGTCCTCTGCCGGACGCCGCTGTGCCGTCGGCTTGAATCTCCGGGGTGCAACCAGCGCCAGACGTGTCTGTACCAAGTGTCTTACGGCGACGGTTCCTACACTACCGGCGAGTTCGTCACCGAAACCCTAACCTTCCGGCGGACTAAAGTGGAGCGCGTAGCCCTAGGTTGTGGCCACGATAATGAGGGCTTGTTTGTTGGTGCGGCTGGGCTTTTAGGTCTTGGCCGGGGAGGGTTGTCGTTTCCGTCGCAAACCGGCCGGACTTTCAATCAGAAATTCTCCTACTGCTTGGTGGACCGGTCCGCCTCTTCAAAACCGTCCTCCGTCGTCTTCGGCAACTCCGCTGTCTCTCGAACCGCCCGGTTCACTCCTCTCCTCACAAACCCTAGGTTAGATACGTTTTACTACGTTGAGCTGCTTGGAATCAGTGTCGGAGGCACGCCCGTCTCCGGCATCTCCGCTTCACATTTCAAGCTCGATCCGACCGGTAACGGTGGAGTAATCATCGATTGCGGTACTTCTGTTACTCGATTGAACCGACCAGCGTACATAGCTCTGCGCGATGCCTTCCGTGCCGGAGCTTCGAGTTTGAAATCAGCACCGGAGTTTTCTCTCTTCGATACTTGTTACGATCTGTCAGGGAAAACAACGGTGAAGGTCCCGACGGTGGTGCTGCATTTCAGAGGCGCTGACGTATCGTTACCAGCGTCCAATTATCTGATCCCGGTCGACGGCAGCGGCCGATTCTGCTTCGCCTTCGCCGGAACAACCAGTGGGCTGTCGATTATCGGCAACATTCAGCAGCAAGGATTTCGGGTGGTGTACGATTTGGCGAGTTCTCGGGTCGGATTTTCTCCTCGTGGTTGCGCCTAATTTCTTCGGACCGACGTAATGCGGTTGCCGAGAAAATTCCTCCACCGCCGTCTGTCCTAAAACCCTTCTTCCTTTTTTCAGACATGTCATAATAAAAAAGAAAGAAAAAGAAAAAAGGTAGAAGAAAAAGGAGTGCATAGTAGACTCGAACGGTGTCGTTTAACTTTTTACTATTTTAATTGACTTTAGTTTTTTCATTCCAACTCTTTTTTTTCCCTTTTCTTTGCTTATTTTATTATATTATCTATTTGGAGTGTCGGTAATTTTATATATTAATTTCTTAAAAACATAAATTGTCATAAAAGATAAAAGAATACGAATTGTTCAGGTTCTTTTTGGCATCTGAATTATGTGAGACTTTAGTATGTTCTATCTAATGTAAATATTTTAGTATATGAATTATATATTAGTCATATAATTTATGTTATGTTTGATAATTATTAGGACTATGATTTTCTTTTCTAAAAATTAATTTTTTAAACACTCTTTTTACATATGAGTTTGTAATTATCTTTTAAGTTTTGAAAGTGACAGTTAGAAATAGAAACAGTAAGCTCTTAATTTGAAATTTTGGTTAAGAATTTACATGTTTTTGTTTTCTGTTTTAATTTAGAAAAGATACAAAAATAAGTACAATTTTTAAAACTTAAAAACAAAAAATCAAGTAGTCATTTTAATCTTCCATTAATTATTATTATTATAAAGAAAAAAAACCAACATTCTTTCCTTAGGCCATAAGTTGAAAGCAATTTGGATGTTGGGATATTAGAGAAGGCAAATTTCAAATGAGCATGGGACCATTATTCCACACTTGCTATCAGTTCACATGGGAAAGGGTTTCTATAGTTGAGAATAATATAGTAACAAATAATGAAGATTTCAATCTTTAATTTCTTTTTCTTTGAGACAAAATTTCAACCTTTACTACTTGATGATAGAGTTCTTTTAGTTTAAAAGCGATGAGAAATAAATAGTTATCATTCAAAAAAAATTGATAGATTAAATTTTGGAGAATTTTTAAAAATAAAAAAAATAAAGGAAACTATTTATATAAAATAGTAAATTTTTTAGATAGTTCTAATACACGTATAGAAGTCTATTAGAGTCTACCATTTCTATCTGTGAAAATTTCTTTTTAATTTTCTACTTTGTAATTATTCTATTAAAAAAATTGAGAGAGAGATGAATAGTATTCATCTTGAGTTTTTTTTTAAAAAACAACAATATTCTTTTTTTTTTTTTTGAGATGGTTTTTGGTGCTTTAATCATTATAGTATTATACCATACTTTTTTTTTTTTTTTTTTTTTGGAGTAATGTTATATCATATACTTCTGAAATCATAAAAGATCTCATGATAAATTTCATGTCCATTAAATTGAAAAATGCTAAGGAAGGGTAAGAAACTTCATTTAAAAATGAAAACAGTTTTTGATGTAAATTTCAAGTATTAAAACATAAAACAGATAGACTAATAATAAAATAATAATCAAGATGTAAGCTTTCAAGAAAAACATGAAGACTTTTTACTAACTTATTTATTTATATATATATATATATTTTAAAAATATAAAGACTGAATTACAATTTTAGTTTTTTAAATTTTAAATTGGTATCTAATTAGTCTCTTAAATTTTCGATTTTTAACTATTACATGTTTAAAATTCATATACCTAATAGATGCACATTTAAAAGTTTAAAATTAAACGCTTGTAAAAAAAATTATTAGATACAAAATTTAATGTAACCAAAATGAGATTAGCACACTCATTTCCTATTTACTTAGGAAAGATGAAAATCATCGGTAAATTGTGATAAACCAAACATAATTTTAAAAAATAAGATACAAAATGTACATTTAATAGAACGATTAAGATTTAATTTTTTTTTTATCAATTAAGATTATTTTTTAATTTAACTGACACACGTTAGACACAAAATTGAAAATTGAAAACCTATTAAATTTTGGATTGAACTTGTAATTCTTTATTTCTTTTTGAAAAGACTGAAATTGTAATCCAACTCCAAAATTTTATATATACAAACCAAATAGTTAAAATACCATTTTAGTCTTTATTATTTGAAGTTTGTTCAATTTTATTTTATATATTTTCAAATGTCCAATTTTAATTATTATACTTTTAATAAATTTTAAATTTAGTCTATCAAAATTAATTTTTTAATCAAAATTGACTAAATAATAACAATAATTTACCTGCAATAAAATATAACATGTGAATTTATTTTCAAATTTTATAGTAAAAATAGTTATAGGCAACCAAAAGTTATTAACAAACTTTAAAGTATAGTGTTAAAAGACATTTTAAGATAACGATTTTAGTAAAATGTTATTTTAACACAATGATTTATAACTATAAAATATCGATGGGACCGATGGGGCAAACCTAAGATGTTGTAGGTAACGACGTCGTTTAGGGATGCGTCATCTTCCCGATGCGGTGATTCAGGGTTTTAGGTAATTCCCCAGCAGCTCAACATTTCGCTGTGCTCATTGCCCTTCATTTCTTATGAATCCCCACTTCACAAATGGAGCTTCTTTCTCCCATTTCCTCTTCTCACTCTCCAATTCTTAGTCATGGTCTTTCACTCTTCTCTCCCAGATTTTTAATTCCAAATTCGAATAGGAAAAACCCATTCAGAATTCAAGCACCCACCTCCAAATTTTATAGACACCCAAGTCTTTATCTTCCAAGATGTAGAAGGAACTTGGTGATTTTTGCCAAATTTTCTCGTCCGACCAGGCGTAGCAACTCGCTGAGGAAGAAACTCACCCAGGAACAACAGGTACGCCGAATTCACATTCCCAACAATCCAAATTCTGATTTTCAATTGCCCGAACGAATTTCTGAACATAGTGAGAGTCCCGGTCGTGTTGGTGGTGATGTTAGTGATAATTCTGTTGAGACGAGACCAAAAGGTTTAGGTGAATCTGTTTTATGGAATAGATTGGAGAATTGGGTTGATCAATATAAGCAAGATATTGAGCTTTGGGGGATTGGTTCTGGTCCTATATTTACGATATTTCAAGACTCAAATGGTAATGTCAAATGGGTTTCTATCAACGAGGACGAAATCTTAGCGAGAAGCCAAGTTGAGCGAGTGGATTTGGACGACCCAAGCGGAGTGAATCATAAAATCTCGACTGCGAAAATGATTGCAAGAGAAATGGAAAATGGGAAGAATGTGCTTCCAAGGAATAGTTCTGTCGCCAAGTTCGTAATCCAAGGAGATGATGAGTCTAGTTTTCTTAAGGCTGCTCAGGGTTTCAGTTTTAGGCCCGAGGTTTTTGCCAAGTTTCCAGGAGTTGGGGGCTTAGTTCTATGTAGTTTTCTCCTACTTTTTTCTTTGAAGAAGTTGTTCACTTTCAAAAAGGAGGAGGTTGAATATACCGAATTGGAGAAAGAAATGATGAGGAGAAAGATTAAATCTAGAAAGGAGAAAGAGGTACTGGAGAATGGTAGAGTTGAAATTATTCAAGTACGTGCAGAGCCACCTAAGGTGTCATTTGAAAAGCCCAGGTTAGATAAACAAGAACTTATGCGAACTATAGCAAAAGAAAAATCAAAAGTATCCAGTACCAAACTGGTTTTAGGAGAGTCTACTGGCAATCTGAATTCAGGTGTTGCAGATTTGAGTAACAAAATTCAGGAAATAAGAGATATGGCCCGTGATGCACGGAGAATGGAGGCAAAAGAAGACCCTTTGTCTTTCTCTGACGAAAATAATCTCTCGTCTGTAAATGAAGACGAGATCAGTGGACATATGGATGAGGGTGCCTGTTTTCCATCTGATAATTTAAAACACGGTAATCACATTCTTGAAGATGTTGAGAGTGGTTTGCTTCACAATGTAGCTTCAGTAGAGACAAAGGATTTGCAAGTCTCAAGCACTTCAAATGTGGAAGTGCCACATAGTGGGAATAGCACCACATGGGATGTTAAAGATTGTAAGACTTCTATAGGAATCATGGATACAACGCAATCTGATACTTACTGTGAGACGCAGAAACTAAAAACAGGTTCAGAACAACAGAAACTAAAGATCATAAGAACAGTGAAAGAAGCCAGGGAGTATCTTTCTGAAAGACGTCAAAAACAAAAGCCTGATGAGAAAATTCAAGGCAGAACTACCCAAGAATTTTCTGCTGCTTCAAGGCTACCAAATGATACTGTATTGGAAAGCGAGACAAACAAGAAAGCAGACTCAAAAAACATACTGTTCAAATCTTCCCTTTCATTTGGGGCGTCAGATCCTTCATCTTTGGTTAATGACAATGTTGATTCTGCACTTAGTGATAAACATTCCATCTCAGTCAAGGATGACTGCTCTAAAAGTTCTGTGGAAGGACACTCAGTAGGTGGCAGTGTAGATCTCCACAAGTCCTTGAATCGTGACTGTAATGATAGTGATACAGATACCATGCCACATGGAGAAACGAAAAACTGGATAGAAGATAATTTTGATGAAGTTGAGCCTTTTGTTAGGAAGATTGGAGTTGGCTTTAGAGATAATTATATAGTTGCCAGAGAAAAAGGTGAACAGCAATCTGATGCCAATTCTACGTTAGCACAACTTCAGTATGAAAATGACAATGACGAGGAGCTTGAGTGGATGAAAGACGAAAACCTTAGAGATATTGTTTTTAAGGTTAGAGAAAATGAATTGGCAAATCGAGATCCATTCTATTCAATGGATCCTGAGGACAAGCTTACATTCTTCAATGGTCTTGAGAAGAAAGTTGAGAGAGAGAATGAAAAGTTGTTGAAGTTGCATGAGTGGCTTCACTCCAACATTGAAAATCTTGACTATGGAGCAGGTATTTGAATGTTCTTGAACTTATTATGTTAAATAGTTTTTTCTTGTCCTGATCCCCTCTCCCTCTTTTCTTCTCTCTAGATGGCATCAGTCTATATGATCCACCTGAAAAAATCATTCCACGTTGGAAGGGACCTCCTTTTGAAAAGAGCCCTGAATTCTTCAATGACTTCCTGGAGCAAAGAAAGGAAATTTTTGTTGGGAAAGCTGGCCTGCCTCTTTCTATGAATAAAGATGAGCAGCACTCCTCTAATCCCAATGGTAGCATTGAAAATATCGATGATCCCAATATGGCAATTCATAATCAAGAAGGGAAAGATTCTATGACAACTATAGAAAGTAGTGATGGATCCATTAGAGTTGGTAAAAAATCAGGGAAGGAATTTTGGCAACACACAAAGAAATGGTCCCAGGGATTTTTGGAATCTTATAATGCAGAGACAGATCCGGAAGTCAAATCCGTTATGAAGGATATTGGAAAAGATCTAGATCGGTGGATTACTGAAAAAGAAGTGCAAGAAGCTGCTGATTTGATGGACAAGTTACCTGAGAGAAATAAAAAATTCGTGGAAAAGAAATTAAACAAGCTCAAAAGAGAGATGGAAATGTTTGGACCACAGGCTGTAGTGAGCAAGTACCGTGAGTACGCGGAAGAAAAGGAAGAAGATTATTTGTGGTGGTTAGATCTTCGTCATGTACTCGTGAGTATGATTTTTCTAGGATTCTGATAGCCTGAGCATAACTATCCCATCCCCAAGTTTAAACTGAATTTTTTTTTTTGAAGCAATAATATAAAACCCGAAAAACCAACAACCGAAGTCCTATCCCCTCTCGAGAGGAAGAGGGGATCAGGACTCTTTTCAAAAACTGAACTTATGACCTTACAAATACTTTTGGAACATTGTCTGACGTCAATTACATATGCTCACTATGAAAATCTTTGTGATTTGATTTTGAACACTTCGTTTTACTTTTAACTTTACAGTGCATTGAACTTTATACGGTGGAAGATGGGGAGCATAGAATAGGATTCTATTCCTTGGAGATGGCTGCAGATCTTGAACTTGAGCCGAAGCCATGCCATGTAATTGCTTTTGAGGATGCTGGTGATTGCAAAAACTTTTGCTATATCATTCAATCTCATATGGAAATGTTGGGGACTGGCAATGCATTTATTGTTGCACGTCCGCCTAAGGTACGGAATTATTTACATTTTAGTTTCTAGCTTTCTGATACTCTTCTCAATTTCATCTGTTGGAAGTGTTGCATTTCGCTGGAACATTTGACAAACTGGAAAGTGTTATTTGCACCACGTTGACTGTGCTCGTTTTCTTGTAGTCCCTGTGTTGGGTCTAGTTTTTCTGTGCCCAGATATTTACCAATTTTACTAGTATAACCCTGTCTCACTTTTGTTAAAATATTCATAAGGATGCATTTCGGGAAGCCAAAGCGAATGGTTTTGGTGTTACTGTCATTAGAAAAGGGGAGCTTCAGCTCGATGTGGATCAAACACTGGAAGAAGTGGAGGAACAAATCACTGAAATCGGTAGCAAAATGTACCATGATCAGATCATGAAGGATCGTTCTGTGGATATTAGCTCTTTGATGAAGGGTGTATTTGGTTTGAGAAACATACCAACAAGGAGGTACCTTCTGAACCTTGATGTATATCATATATGTTACATAAAATAGTTCATTTGACTTTGCTTTCTATCTGTGAAGTAAACTCTTCTTGATTATCAAGTATCATTTATCCTTTCAGAGGAAGGTCAAAACGAAAATTAAAGAAACTTAAGGAAAAGTGATTAGTAGAAGTTGCACATTTCTGCTGATGGACTCCTAATGGTACGATGACGCTGAGGGTTGGAATGGTATCCTGAGCAGCATTTGGGGTCGAAAAATCTCCCGACCCCTGAACATCATGTCAAATTTGTTATGGTTCAGTCTTGTTTCATGCCTGCCCCGGAATACATTGTTGATGGCATTCTTCCAATCCAATAGCCTCACTCACGTTTCTGAGGCAGATTCTGAGTTACCTTTCACCTCATATTAAAATACGACAAACCGATGTATCTCACCCTCAACCATCACAAATGACAATATCGCGGCTATACTTTTTCAGAGCTGATATCAAAGCCTTCTTTGTGTACTGCAAAACTAATTAGTTTCCTTTTAGATTTGTGAATATGCAGTTGTAACTTATTATTTATCATTTTACAATCTGTAGATTATGTGGTAGTTCCTTAACTAAGATTTTGATATACGAATACACAATATGACTCGGATGTGAAGCTGAGAGCCATTTTGTGCCCCCTTCTTCAGAAGCTAACCGAAGTGGTGAAACTCATCCATGGAACTTCTAATGAAGATATCTTCTTCACCAAGAACTGACTGATGAATTAGATGCGCTTTGGAACGGAATTCAAATTTCAGGAACACTGGAGAGAAGGAACATAAACCGTCTGGTTTCGACTGCTGCAAAAGAAATGCTGTTACAAACTACTTCAGTCATCTGTCAAGCCAAAGATGTTGAGAGCCTTCGTAGATCAAGCCTTCAGATCAGAGCTATTCACTCCACTGTCCACAAAGCTGGGAAATGCCAATGTCATATCACTGTAAGCAAATAGAATTTATAGTTGTGATGTTTGCCATTGATAAAACAGATGTTTTATTATGACATCATAGAGAGCTTCCTATACATACAGCACAAGTATCACAAAAGGAGACAAAAGATTGCAGACATGGTTCAAAATTCCTTCTTGAATAAGAGGAAAAGGAAGTAAATAACTAGATGGAAGACTTGAAACATACATCAAATATGGAAGAGTCATGTGCTTCAGTAGAGAAGGATTTTGTGCTACATATGTTTTCCACTCTTCCTCATCAATCTTACCATCACCCTTTGCATCTGCTTCAGTAAAAGTCTGCAAACAGGCATCAAGTCGAAGCAAACTAAAGTTTTGGGAACAAAAGGTAGCAGAACAGCGGTAGGCTCATCTTTACCTTGTCGACAATCATTTCGACTACATCGTTGGGCAGAACTATATCAGATTCAGACAGAAGAGCTAACACCATCTCTCTCAGCTATCATGAAACGACGAACTTTCTATTATATTTACTTTCACCGTCTAAATGTATTATTAATTCTTGAAAGATTTCTACTTGTAGGCAGAGCTAGATTCATTCAGATATTTGTAATATGGATTTTACCTCTTCACGCTCAATGAAGCCAGTGTGCCTAAGATCATACAGCTTAAATGCATCTGGAAATTGAATATTGAATCAATCTCAACTTAAAGGATGGAATAGTTTGATATATGTAGAAAAATTGTAACCAAAAACCAGGTTTTATAGCTCTTATCTTCCTCCCTCTCATTTGCTTATCAACGACCCTCTGGCAACAACGAGCACAATGTTATTATCTCAACGTCGCATGGATGTACAATCTGTCGACATTCAAACATGATAACTGATAAAGCATGACGGCCAATGGCAACGTCTAACATTTTTTCAGACATGATTGTCCAACAAACCCACGTGTTGACGGAGTGAGCGCGATAGCGTGAGAGAGGGAGCAAGAGCTAAAGGGGAAAAAAAGAGGAATTTGAAAAAAGGTTTATTGACACCAACAAAATGGTAGAAATTTTTGTTTTGAAAAGGTTGGTCAAATTTCATATGCACACAAATTTGAAATTTTTAGATCAAACAAAGGATTATTAGTCATCATATCCATCTTCTTACGTGCAATCTTGACTGCCTTTGGAGTGTTGGGATGAAAGACACTCATTGTCCTAACAAATTCTTCAAACCCAATTCGTCCATTTTTGTTAGCATCAAACAGATCAAAAATCTGCAAAACAAATGAGAAAAAAACTCATTGTAACCAAAAGAAAAAAAAAAAAAGAAGAAAAAAGAAGCTCAAAACTCACTGTTTCTACAAGGGTTTTGAGAGAATAAAGAAGCAGGACAAACATTACATACCCTGTCCAAAAAGAGGTTCCTTTCATTGACATTCTTGAAGATTGCAAGCCGGAGTTCTTCCTTGTAATTAAATGAAATGAAATCAGAATCACAGCAAAGATAAATGAACATAGAGAAGAAGAAGATACCTTGTGTATTAGGCCATCTTGGATTACAGAATCACTCAGTTTCTGAAAAAGCTTACGCAATGACTCTATCTCACTCTCTGAAACTGCCAACAAAGATTGAGAACAACAAAATCAGAAGAAGAAATTAAATGGGAAATGAAAGAGAGGAGAGAAGATTAGAGACAGACAAGGGGTATCGGAAGCAAGAGCAGAGCGATCATGTAAGGAATTAGAAGAAGTTGGTTCCTCCAATGGAACTGGTTTTGAGGTATTGCAACCCATCCAGTTTAAACTATAGAATGAATCAATCAAACAGAAGATTTTGACCTTATTTTCATCATCATCATCATCACCGCCATCGTTGACTTATGAAGGAAGCTGTAATCGATTTTTATTCATCCAAATCCCAACGAACTGAAGCACAACCCGTTCTCTTACTTCCAACTTAGACCGACTTTGTATTTTGTCCTTACGTGTGAAAGGTAAACTTGGTATTAAATTTGTTTCTCTCATTTTAAATTTGAATTTTTGTGAGTATAACCATTTATAGTTTGTATAATATTTTTTAATTAAATATAAATTTTTATAAGTAGATCAATTTAGACTCTCAATTAATATTTTTTAATACATCCATTCTAATTATTTTTTTGTTTAATATGACATTTGTAAAAATTTATACACAAAAATTAAAGAATGGATGATTTTTAAAAGTAATTTTAATAAAAAAAAGTCTAGATTAATTCATTTATAAAATTTTAAAAATTTAATTAAAATAATTATAAATTTTATCAAGTTTTATCGAATAAAATTTGAAGGAGATTATTAGTTCAAACTTCTAAATTGGTACTAAGATTGTTATTTTTCTTAATTTTTTAAAAAATATTCATGAATATTAATATTTTATTGATAATTGTGTAAAATTAGAAGATGGACATTTTTATCAACATCAACGATTTAAAATAATTCATGGATTAGCTCTATGCTAAGGTATAATTTTGTACGGTTGCATATATGATTTATTTAAAGCGTATTATATCATTAATAATTTAATAGAGCAACAAGGACAGGAAGGTTGCTCACTACTCAATAGTTTATCACAAGCACAAAAAAGTAATTAAAATAATTAAGATTTGTAATTTTCTTCCAATTTGCGCTCGTTTAAAATTTTTAAATGGAAACATTATATGTATATAATTAGGGTGTAATATTTTGTCTTCCCATAAAATTATTCTTAGATCTACATGCTCTATTTTCCTTTGGTTGCTCTATTTTCCTTTGGTTGAGTAATAACTATTTTCAAAGTTACAATATTAAAATTTAATTTTTCATAAACGTTTCAAAATTACCATTGAAGTAAAAACCAGTTAGACAGTTAGACGAAAATCGACGTGTCTAAATGTTGTTTTTTCAATTAATCCAGATAAGCATCCCAATCATCATTACGATGATTTTTCATCTAATCGTCTGAAAATTTCTACTCCAATGGTAGTTTTAAAACGTCTATAAAAGATTAGGAGTAATATTGTAACTTTTGAAAGAATAGAAAAGTTGATATGTATCTTTTTTATATAGAATTTAGCCATTGATTTACTTCTTAATGCCACTTGTAAACTATAAAGCAAAAGAAATGGGCTATTTCCATAGTGAAAAGGGTTGAATTCCAAAGAAGTTCAGTTCAACATGGGATCATGAATCCCTGACAAAAGAACCAAGCAACCGCAATGCCTAACAGAGCACCAGCAAGGACCTGCGATGGCGTGTGGCCAAGCAGCTCTTTCAGCTTTCTTTTGCTTATGGGATGTCCTTCAAACAAGTCCTCAACTATAAGATTAAGAACCTGCAATTTCAACCATTTTCCATATATTTCAGTACAAATCCTTGCAACCATTTTCCATATATTTCAGTACAAATCCTTGCAACACATTACCTTATTAACTGAGGAAGCAATTACATCCAGGGTGATTTAGACCCCATGGGTCATAAAGTATGCATCTCAACACTTATGAAACACTACTTTACCTATAGAGACCATAAATTAAAAGTTGAACTACAAGTTTGGGCCGTTTGGTCCTTGGACTTTTAAGTTTGTGCCTATTTGATCTCTGAACTTTAAAAAGTGTTGGAGTTTTCAAACTTTCTATTTTGCATTTAATAGGTCTCTTGGATTTTCAATTTCATGTCCAATCAATTCTAGACCTATTTGATGTTTAAAGAATTACTGATCTACTAAACTAAACACAAGGTTGAAAGTTTGTAGTACTATTAGACAGAATTCAAATTAATATCTAATAGATCAATTAATTTTAAAACTTTCGAATATGTAAAGGAACGTGTTAGACACAAGAGTGAAAGTTTAAGAACCTATTAGACATTTTTAAAATTCTGAGATTTAGTAGACACAAAATTAAAAGTTTAAGGACTAAAGACTAAACTTATAATTTAACCTAAATTAACTTCGTGTCTTTGTTTACAAATGATAGCCTCAAAGGAAGATGCAAGCAACATAAGCCAGTGGTGGCACATACAACAACCTAAGGCTGATACTATACCATCAGTCAGAATCAATTTGATTCAATTCATAAGTTTTTTTTTTTTCTTTTCATCCCTATAAATTAACTGTATGATCTTACAACATTTGACACTCCAAAATTTGGACAAAGTGACGTAAAAGATGATTAAATCTATACTTTTCCTATTTGACTATTGAACTAAGAGTCTAAGACCATGCTTCCTCATCCATCAAAATCCAACACAATTGTCCATTGTCATACACAAGAAAACCATTAAAAGACTACATGTATACCAAATTACCAAGCATAAAAAAAAACTACAGCAAATAAACCCAACGGCTCAACAGCTAACAAAAGTCCAAAATGCAAAACAAAATTATTCAATGAGACCGCCACAATGTAGCTTCTTTGTAACTATCGTTGGCCATTGATTAAAAAATCTGGATGACGCCTGTTGGTATAAATTTGAAATACTTTTCTTTCCTACATCAACGGTAAAAAAAATTTCTCCCAAACAAGAAAGAACCATAAGCCAGACAAAGCTATGGAAACGCAGCCTCTCTCAACACACAGAGAAAGAATGCAAAACATCCCATGGATATTCCATAAAGCATCAACATGGATTGGCAATCAGAGCAGTCTTTTTCACAAACAGATGGAGCGTTCATTCTAAGCTATCAAGAGCACGTTTACTGGCAGCAGAACTAACCCACATATTCTAAGAATTCATTTTGAATGATGCAACTTTGATGAAAACCCTTCAATAAACTTAGCAACTACAAAAGAGAACTTTAAACTCGGAGATTATCAGAGCAGATTTCATGGAAGTTCGCAGGAGATGATGTAAAACAAAGAAGATTTCGTACCTCAGCTTGCATGCCGGCATGTCGACGAACACCAATTGCATCATACATAACAATAAGACTAAAGCCCAAGCAGACTGGAAAAAGAGAGTCCGCTACGCCATGACAAAGAGCCACCGAAGTCGTCAAAGCCGTGCATAATGCAGAGTGAGACGAAGGCATCCCACCACAAGCAAACATTATTTTCAAATCCAATTTCCTTTCGATGAAAAAGTTCAATAAAACCTTCGTCGATTGTGCAAAGAACCACGCGAACAATCCCGAAACAAACGTCGGATTCGTCGCCAATGTAGCAACGAACGGACTAATCCGATGCTTCGCGGTCGCTGTTATACTTAACAAAGCAATCCCGAAACTCCCGCTTTGTAAGTAATTATCATTCCATCCCCCATCCACAAATCCCTCTGAAACACTCTGAGCTTTGTGGCCTTTGGACAACACAACCCCTTTGATACTTTGCAAAATAGGAACCAAGACCCAGAAGAGATTCGGACGAAAACTGCGATCACCGCCTTCAGATTTCTGGTTTCTAGTAATTGGACGAGTACAACAAGACAAATTACGAGGAGATCTTCGAAGCTTTTTGGATTGAATAAACCCAAAAGACAAGAAGTTGGTAGAGCAAGGCCTAGTTGGTTGAGGGGAGCCGTTGAAGACGAAGGGACTCGATATAAGTCCTACACTGACAGTTTCCATAAGAAGGGGTTCTGATTTCTGAGTTCAACGAGCATTTCAAGTGGAAAAAGGACGAAATGAAGCAGAGAATTCTCGGGAATTTGAATCGCTGTGATGTTTAGAACTTTGGAGAGCCTTCTATGAGTTAAAACACACTGTTTAAGATTGGATTATACAAATCCAATACTTAGTCAAATGCTATCTTGATGTTGAATTACAGATAACCATTAGAAGAACTTTCAGGATTACGATGGGAAAAAAAACCCTAAAATCAAGTGGCGGAGTTGCAGACATTGGGGCCGGGGTGAGGAAGGAATATGCGGCGGTATCATCGTTACATTTCCTTTTGAGACTATGGTTCTCAAAGCATATGCCATTTCTGTAATCTTTTATCCTTCACCACATCCATATATTTTGAAAACTTTTCTTTTCTTTCATCATTTTGTTTAAAATACAAAATAATATGCTTTGGTTGTAGATATTTTAATATGGGTTAACACACTTTCATATGTTTGTGATTATTAAAAATTATTGATTCTATTTCCGTGGGATAGGAGAAGACAGATTGAGTACTAACAAGCATTACGGGGATTCAAATCACTAACGTTATGGTCCTTAATACATACACATGCCAGATGAGTTATGCTCTCTTTGGCTTGAATTCGCTCAACTTGATAGTACTCTAAAATTACTAAATGAGTAAGTCGTAAATCTCTAGCAAAAGTGAATATAACTTAACTAACATACAAATGTATTAGGGCCTGTTTGATAATGTTCTCGTTTCCTATTTCAATTCTGGCTGTCTTAGCTCGTGCAAGGATCTAATTGGCTAACATGGACAATTTTTGTAACGCCCCGAGCTTAGGAGGAGGACATGAATGAACCGAGATCACATCCGAATGAGAGGGATCCTAAGGACATGAAAATATGGTTAAAAAATGCTTAAAAGAATTGAAATTACTATTTATACCAATAAAGTGTATCTTCCTTTTCGGTGGTTCAATCATAAGAACTCCACAGTTAAGCGTGAAATTTTTCTAAGATAACGATTCTAGATCGCAGGAAAACGACGGTTCCATTATAACTCTAAAGGTGATAAGTTGAGAAGTGTCCCAACATAATGGGGGAGGAAACCCTTCAACTTTACACCATCTTTTTTTTTTTTTTTTTCCCTCTTTCTCTCCCTCCCTCTTTTTAGTACAATCTTTTTGGATAATTACACACATTATTGGAAGGTTAATGATTATTGAGCTGTTAAAAGTAGTAAGAACCTAATTATGGTATCTTGCAATACAAAACAAGCCAACCTCTTTCAACTTTGAAATATCAGCACCTAATTACCAAGTTTTTAACCCTAAAACCCAGCTTTAACAACCTTTTTATTTCTTTTTCTTTGGGAGATAATCATAAGGAATCAACTTTAAAAATGCCACCAAATACTTTTAATTTGAATATTATTTTTACATAACTGAAAAAACCATTACAAGTTTTTTTCCCCCTCCTCTTTTCTTCTTCCTCACCCTGTAGTTAAAAATGGAGAAAACCCAACATGATTAATTACCAACCAAACACAAATTCTGTTTCAAATGCCCTAATAGTTTAGTGATGATGTTGGAGCATGTGAAAAAAAAAGAAGTGAACTTTTAGAAAAATGAGTTCAAACTTCTAAACAATTACCTACTCATAATATTCAGAGTATACAATTTTATTGCACGCTGACAAAATATTGACTTGTTGAAATTAGTTGAGATCCTCTACTCTAGTTCAACTTCAAACACTTACAAATACATTTTTCTTAGAATTAAGGAAAAATAATCTATTTTAATTCATAAAATTGTTAAGTTTATCCATTTTCACTTTATACTTTCAAATTCATCAATTTATATCCCAAATCTAGATAAGTGTTGCAATCTTAATCTTAAATTTTTAAAATATTATGATTTAATCCTTTAATAAGTTCTCACTCCATCATTAAAAGAAACATTATCTTATGCATTCAATAAATTATAAAAAATATCTACTATGTTAAATTATTAAAACTTTAGAGAAAAATGGTGTTAGAGTATTTTTTTTTAATTTTTTAATGTGGCTAAACTACTCAACGAGCAAATTTATGCAATGATCAAACTTATTTTTATTCAAAACTTTATTTTATTGATATTGATGAGTTTATGAAGATTTTTTTTTAGTTTATGGATAAATTAACAAAAATTAAACCAATGGTAAGAACTACACTCATTTAAATTTAGAGTTCAAATTGATACAACAACGAAGGTGAAAATTAATTTTCTCCTAAAATTAATGAACTTCATGGTATTAAATTTTCATTGACACGTTGATATTTATATTGACATTTCCACATTTTTATGGAATTCAAGGGGTGAATAAATATTTTAATTATATCATATAAAACTCATGAAACATAAAATACAATAAATAAAATATCATCAATGTAAATATAATATAAAACAATAATATATTAATTTGTTTAAAAAGTGTAAAATATATTATTCATTAATTTAAGTAACTTTAAAATATCTATTGACCCTAATATCGTATCGTTATTTTGATTTGACATTTTCACAAAATTGAGATCTTAGACATTTGACTTTTTTGAATACAAGTGAGAGATAAGCTTGGAAGAAGAGAAATAATATACATGAAAAGAAGGAAAATGGCAGGTGGGTTTTCGCGGGAAAATGATGATTTTGCCATCAATTACCAACCACTGTCCCAAGTCACTATCACCACCACAAACCAACTAACATTTTTCAATCAATCCTTCCTTAGAACCCAAGTTACTGCAACCCTTCAACTGCCATTCTATTCCGCCCTTTCACCAATCCACTCTTCTCCTTTCATTTCCCTTCTTCATCTTCTCCATCACCATTTTCCTTCCCATCCTTAATTTCCATTCTCAATCCCACCTTCAAAAACCCTTCTCCTAATGGCAAAATGGGGTTTTCTGATATCCCTTCCCAAATGTGTTGTTGGGTTCTGTTTTTTACTCCATGTTTTGAACCTGCAGATGCCGTCCATGGCGGCCGATGAGGATGATGATTACGTCGAAGTAGATAGCAGCGGCTATGGCGGTTATAGCGGCGGTGTATCGGAGCAATGTGATACTGACTTGAGAAGCTTTCTTCCACCACCGTATGGTAATTTAACCAATGTCATCTGCAAGCCCATCTGGAATACATTTGTGTTACGGGTAAGTTTGATTTGATCTGAAATGTATGTTTTAAACAGTTTTGGTTCATTTTCATAACTATACTTTTGTATGTGTACATTCAGTTTTGATTCATTTTAGTACCTAGACTTTCTACTTTGGTTTATTTCAGTCCTTATACTTTCAAAATGTACATGTTGGTTCTCGTACTTTTAAAAAGTGACCATTTTGATCTCTTCATTTTCAGTTTTGAGAGACCAAAATGATCACTTTTTAAAAATACAGGGGCCAAAATGAACATTTTAAATGTACAATGAGCAAAATGAACGTATAGAACATATAAGGAGTAAAATGAATATTGTTGAAAGTACGTGGACCAAAGTAGTATTTAAACCTGAAGTCTTTTCGATGTTTGGGATTCTGCAGTATACACAAAATGAAGAGAATGTAATGAACATCATTGTATCAGCTTTATACACAACAGGATGGGTGGGGATTGGGTTTTCTAGAGATGGGATGATGGTGGGATCAAGTGCAATGGTGGGATGGGTAAACAAGAAAGGGCATGCAAGAATCCACCAATACTACTTGCAAGGAAGAAAGCAATCAGAAGTAATTCAAGACAAAGGAGAATTGCCACTCACTAATGTTCCTTCCTCAGTTGTATTACATGGTGCCACCATTTACTTGGCATTTCAGCTCAAGTTCAGTGCCATGGTTTCACAGCAACCAATTCTCTTGGCTTTTGGGAATGCTTATCCTAGACACAATCACTTGTCTACTCACAGTGATAAAACTGCTGTTGTTTTTGACTTCTCTGCAGGTTTATTTTGCTGCCCACATCAAAATTTTGTCTGTTAACTGTTTGTTTTAATACTCTTAAGAGTTTCTTGTATTGCTCTTTGAAACAGGTTCCAAGTCTTCAGCAGCAACAGCAGGCAGTGATATTGGACAGACAAAGAAAAACCATGGTGTATTGGGGATAATTGGCTGGGGTCTCATCCTTCCAGTTGGGGCAATCATTCCTAGATATTTCAGACATAAGGATCCTCTTTGGTACTATCTTCATTCAGTAATTCAGTTTGTGGGCTTTGCCATTGGACTTACTACTGTTGTACTTGGAAGACAGCTTTACAACAAAATTAATGCCAATGTGCCAACTCATAGAGGCATCGGTATCTTTGTCCTTATACTCAGCATTCTTCAGGTTTGTTAATAAACATGAAACCATCATCAGTAACAACAACTTGATTAATTGCAATGAAAAATACTTTTAGAGCTAATAATTAAGTGTATAACATCTTTAAAGAATTGCAAATATAGCAAAATCTATCAATGATAGACTCCGATCGAGAGCTGAATCTAAATTTTGTTATATTTGCAAATCTTTTTGCATTATGTTATATCTGCTCTATTTGCAACTGTCCCTAACAACTTTTCATAAGAAGTTACATTGAAAAATCAGAAATTTCAAAAATATTGATATATCTTTTATGAGAAAAGAAATGGGAATTGAAGTAATTGATTTGATGGGTTGGGGGGAATTCAGGTGCTGGCATTCTTTTTGAGACCCAACAAGGAAGCTAAAATCAGAAAGTACTGGAATTGGTATCACCATTGGTTTGGAAGGATTGCTCTGTTTTTTGGAGCATTGAATATAGTGTTGGGAATTCAAATTGGAGGTGCAGGAAATGAATGGAAAGTAGGCTATGGGTTTCTTCTTAGCATAATACTTATTGCAGTGATTGTTTTGGAAGCATTGGCATGGATGAAAAGATCAGATAAAGCTGCCATGAATTCATTTCAGATGAATCCAGTACCATAATTAAGCATTGTTTGGATATCTCAGTTTCAGGTCTGTTCTTTCTCTTACACCATCAATCTTCTGTTTTTACATACGAGTACATTTTACTATTTACTGTTTGAACTAACCTCATGGTGAAGCTAAAATCTGCATTTCAGAGTTGGGAAACAGAAGATTGGTTTCATTGGATGTTCATTGAGGGCTGGATCCTGATAGTATGTTGAGTTCTTCTATATTAAGCAGAAGCCTTTCAACGACGAAGCTCTCTCAATGATCGATGATGATTACATTAGCTCATATGTCTGGAAAATAGGAAAATCGATGGTGTTTGTTATCCCAACTGCAAGTTTTTGGAGTGCTGAATCATTTGCAAGATGAAGAAGCCTTTGTGTTGTTAACTCTGTTTCAAACTATATTCAGACAATGCATTTTTGTGAAGTATGGAAACAGATATTTCTCTGTGATTGTCTATCAATCATCAATGCTGCTTATATTGTGGAGGCAAATTTTTACCATTTCCATCTCACTTCTTTTACTATTTATGAAAGTAATTTAATCCACTGTGCACTTTTTTGTTACAATTTACAAATTCCAGCTTAATGGATCCACATTTATTCATTCCCAAAATGGAAAAGTACAAAGCTCATGTATTACAATAACGGAGACAGAAAAGTGGATGACTGACTTTCAGAGAAGCGTATAGCAACGAGACAATACAGATGAAAAAGCTTAGAAATCATACTTGACTGACAAATTCTTCCTGTGGGGATGAGGCAATATACCAACTTGTGCAAAACTTTGGCTTTAATCATCCTTTTCTTTCGATGGAGAGCATATTATTTCCAAACATTTTCCGAGTTTCGAAAGAAATCCTTCTTTGGTTGGTGAATCAGTTTCCTTCTTATGTTGGATGGTATGAACAAGTGCCTCCATTTCATCTTTTGCTCTATCAAAAATATTTGGCCCTTTCACTTCATTGATTGGCATTTTCTCATTTGAACTAATTTCTGTACCATTTGCCGTAAAAAAGAACCTCGTTAGAAGCAAAATAGCTGAAACTTTGTTGTATTTTCGAATGAAACATAAAATTGATAAGTAATCCAGAGCAAAAACATTAGGCCGTTAGCAATTCAAAGCATACAATGACAAGAGCCACAACAAGTTGAATAAACTACATGGAAATTTCATGTATGTGCATCAGTGGCCATTTAATATCAAACCAATCAAAACCAAAATCCAGGAGGTTGAAAAGTAAATCAGAGTATTGAGATCATAAGTTACAACAGAGCATAAAGAAACAGCATATGTGGAGAATGCAAATTTGAAAGCAATGTTACCTGAGAGAGGCATCGCTTCTTTCCGCATTGACGCAGCATTGGCTGTTTCATCCCTTCAAAAGCATTGCAGGAAAAGAAACAAGTTAGAGACAAAACTAGATTTTATCTCATTACTACTCAACCTAAACTAATTAAAAGCAAGTAAATTAAATTAAGACCTTTTATCAAATGTCTGAGATTCTTTCTTAGAATGAATAGTCTGCATAAAAGCCTCGTATTCTTCCACTGCACGCTCTAATAAATTTGGAGCTTTGACTTCGTTTAGTGGGGTATCCTCTCCTATGTCATCACGCTGGCCATGAGTTTCCTTCGTTTTATTAATGTGCAACATCTTCTCAATCTCATCCTTTGCTCTTTCAAACACTTTAGCTGCTTTGACTGTACTATCTGATCCATACACACAAGAAGAAAATAAACTCCATATTTGTTTTGATATATCAAGTTATGCCTCCACCCTGAGGGACCGACTTTTATACATCAATCTCCCATGTTTTACCACTTGAGAAAAGTTGAACAACATAGGCTTATTTACAAAGAGGGGAGGAGAATAGTTATGCTACAAAGCAAGTTGCAAACTCTAAGGTGAAAAGAGACGAGGAAAACACCTGATTGAGACTCTGATTTCTCCCCTTTGGACTCTGCTGCAACAGTTTCATCCCTGCAATCAGAAAACAACACAAGGCTTTGTATATGTACATGGGGATAATTTCATTGAACTGGATCCTGAACTTGAATAAGTAGACTATCTTCAAAATCAAACTAAAATGTTGGCCCTAAAACCAATTGGTAAATAGTCCAAAATCCAACACCAAAACACCCAAAATCTAGAGAGAAAACACAAACACAAACTCAGCCACTTAAGCTCGTAAATCCAAGCACAAAATCAAGGAACAAAAGAACGCCGAAACCTAGCACTGAACATTGAAATTTAGTCTTAAAGCAAACTCACAATTCACCCACAAAACAAACCCCCCTAAAAAATGTCATCAATTCCTTAACACAAATCTGTAAAGAAAAAAAAAAACAGACTATTGAAGTAATGCATTTAATGTTCTCACTCATACAAGCCCAAGGTCAAATCTAACGAAATTATAACCTTTCAAAATTTGTGGCTCTTACTTTGGGTGGATCGTTTGAACAAGCGCCTCAATCTCCTCTTTTACTCTCTCAAGCACGTTTGGCGCCCTGACTTCATCCAACGGGGTGTTCTCGTCAATGTCATTACGCCTTCCATGAGTCTCCATGATATGAAGGGGCGATCTATCAATCTGTAACATTTCTGTGTAAAACGAATTGGATGCTTTTAATTCTCAAGCTGCTAGCACAAGTCAACCGATTCCATATTATTTGTATACAAAAACAGATGGAAAGTGATCACGTCAAACAGTAAAAAGAAGAATCCTAAGAAAATGTAATCGCAATGCAGAATCATCATGTGAATCACAACACGAAGCATAAAAAACGGAAACACAATATTCAAAGTTGCTTTTAAAATGAAACAAGGAATTTGAGAGGTGAGGGTACCAGGAGAAAGGAGTGGCGATCGGTCTGATTTGGATTCGGCCATGTTCAGTGTGAAAAGGGAATGCAATTCAGAGAATTGAGAAGATGAAGTGTAAAGAATGAAGGATTGAAACAGAGGAGCGCCGGTGGCGGAAATGCCAGATTGGACAGAGCGTCTGTTGGGGCCCTGCCCAAATTCTGAGTGCTCAGTTTCCTCTCTCGCGCGTATACGAAAGGGCTTTTATACCTCAACTTTTAGGAATAATTGCATGTGGATCCAAATTTTGGGCTCAAAATAGAATAAGGTCAAGTTAATAACCATTAAGAGAAATTATCAAAAACAATTTTATTGTCACGCATATTTACAAGTGGGGGCGGGATGGAGTCGGGATGACTTCTTCGATCCTTATTTTCTTTTTCATTCTCATGAAATTTTCTATTTAATTTCACAAGCATGGACTTAAAATTCAAATCAGTTTCCCACACGGAGTTTCTCTTTTTTTTTAAAAAAAAAAAAATCCATCTAACTTAAATAACTATTATTGAAAAGTTTTAATTGGGAAAATAGTTATTTGTCACTATTTTTTTTAATGATTAATTCCACATAGAGATTGTGGTCCTACTCCCTCTTTCATTCCCCCACCCGAGGAGTAGGTTCTCTTGGGATCTGTCTATGTAGGAAAATGAACATCTCTATGCATGGTGTTGATTGTTGAATTCTTGACTCTTGGCTCTTCTATTCTCGTTGTTATACATCCTCACTTTAGATACTTGCTCTTGACTTCTAGAACAAAAGGTATTTATAAGTTTGATTTAGAAGGATTAAAGTTATGTTTATGAGTGATTTTTAGACATAACAAAAGTGATTTTAACTATTTTAAAATTACTCCCAAACATATTTTAAAAATATGTCAATAACATGGGTCTCACTATGACATAAAATCTTTTTTCAAGGTTAAGTATTTGATTCCCTCAATTATTGTAGGAAAAAAAAAACTAAGAAAATTCCTCTTGACTTATCAAATGTTTTGGAGATATATGTTATAAGTTTTGAATTAATTATTTAAATTTTTTAATTAATTAGATAAGTTAATTAAAAATTATAAAAAATAGAGTTATTTTTATATATAATAAAATAAGTTAACTTATTTACAAAAATAATAAAATGTCATAGACACTAATAAACATCTTTCAATACATTTAAAATAATTACCCTAAAAATATCTATCAACTATGCATCTTATTTAAAAGAAGACTCATATTTCTTTCAAACATTGTAATATTGCTACTCTTTCATAAGCATTTCTAAATTACCATTGAAGAAATGAAAATTAAGATCCAAAACTCATCACCATGTGTTCAATCCTCTAATTTCCATCCAAAATTTTAATAAAATTCTACTGGAAGGAAGTATGGAAAGATTATGCAAAATGTCAATTTAAACCCTAAACTTTAGAATTATGTTAAGTTAAACATCGAACTAATAATTGTATCAATTTAGATTTAGGCTTTCGTAAATGTATCAATTTACACCATCATTATGTTCTATTTGGATAAACATCAAACGAGACTTATAATTTCATCAATTAAACTCCTAAATTTTTATATGCGAATCAATTTAGATTCTCAATTAAGATATCTTTTGAAAATTGTTTATACATCAATTATAATAGTTCATTTATTAATCCGACATTTGAAAAAGTCTAAGAATTAAATGCTTGATAATTTTAAAAGTCTAAAAGTTTAAATCAATATTTTTCCATAAAATAATATTGGAAGTTGATATTTGGGCTCTTTTCAAATATAGAAAAATAAACTAAACTATTTACAAATATAGAAAATTTTTACAGTCGCGATCTATCGACAGTAAATTTTTTCTATATTTGTAAATAGTTTAATATTTTTTCTATTTAAAGTAATTTCCTTGATATTTTATATTTTCTTGAAATTTAGCCGTCAATTAAATTGGAGTTAGTTTTCTCAATTTCCTCACCGTATATTGGTTAGGTCAAACTCGAAAGCCCAAGAATCCCATTACCAACCAACTTGACAAAGAAGAACAAAACCATAGCACCGTATTTGGGTAAAATGGCGGATTGTCAATGGTTGCAGTGACCATCTCAATCCTGTAAAGCGTAAAATCCTTTCTCTTCTTCACGCGCACACTCTCCGGAGGTACTAGAATACTGATTTTTTACTCTCCCAAGTTGCAGAAGAAAACATAGCCACAATTACAAACAACCCTTCTTCAACTTCTCGCTTTCTTTCTCTCTCGACTTCCCTTTTTCCCCATGCTGTTTAGCTAGTTCATCATCCTATTGGGATTTTACGGGGAGAACTTTTGTCTTTTCAACTTGAATTTTGCCGCTTTCGTCTCTAAATGGCCGATGTTTTTAGATTCTCGTCGCATTCCTTCTATTTCTCCTCCAGTTCTTTACCACCCTCCTTTGCCTCGTCTTACAATTCCCTTCATCCTTCTCTTCCACCCATTCATAACCCAGATAAGAGGTCGAGTCCTCTACCATGTTATTCCACTAGCTATGTAATGCCTCTTTCTTTCAGACCCAGAAAGAGGTTGGTATCTTTCAAGGTACATAACTTATCTTGTGGTCGGATCTTTATTGTATGATTGTTAATTTTTTAGATTTTTGTTATATATCGAGTAAATTTGTGGCAATTGTTTAGTAATAATGTGTTCGATGGCAATTAACAGTAGTTTTTATATGTGAATTTTGTTATATTAGTGTACCTACCCCTCAATAATTGTGCGCTTTCGCGCTTGCCTGATGATGCCAGGATGAGTCTGTTTGTTGGGGTTGTTTGAATTTGATTTTCAATTTGAAGTTTCATGTGCCGAATTGCTATACGGGCAGATTCTATGGAACCCTAATGGGGAAGGACCAGAGAAAAAGGGTGGATTCTTTTTATGAGTTCTCCGAGAAAGGAAGTTTTACGGCTGTCAGTATTGCCATGGCAATGGAGCCAGCTGCTTGTATGGACTAATCGAACCGTTCAAGTTTTTGTGGTAGTTGGTGCTTGTACTTTTATCAGTTAAAAGAATTTGGCGACATTCCTTTATCAACAATTCTTTCTCATGTGCATTCAATTCTCAGTTGACAGTTGTAGTCCGTTCTACCAAGCTGTTTTATGTTTCAGTGTAGCCTGATGCTGGTTAACTCTAAAAGAAGCCATGTTTCTGTTTTATGGTTGGTTAAACCAAAAGGAGCTATGTATTTTTTTCATCTCTGTTTGAAGTTCCTTCAGAACTGGCGATGGCTATTTGGAAGATTTTTGGTTATGAATGAGTTGACGAGGGGAGTAATTCCTTGTTATTTGGAGAATTGTTGATTCTCCTATTGAGTTAGAAGGCCTGGGGGCTGGTAAGATTTGAATTCAAAACATGGCTCTGAGATTTGAAGTTTACTTTATGGCTGGGAACCATAGTTAAATTGGATTTTTGTGATTGCTTCCTCTTTTTTTTTTTTTTTTTTTTTTTTTTTTTTTTCTCTTTTGGAATGTCAACGGGACAACTTCTTGTAATTTCACCTTGGCTTTCTGAGGGCAGGAGGATGTATTATTTGGCCATCCTATCCTTTTATACATGATTATTTGTTTAAAAATATCTTTTACTCAGACAAAAAAGTCAATCGTTTTCTCAGTTGCTCCTGTTAATTGTTCTATGATGCAACAGGTACAGGCTGCTGTGGCTGAAAAAGACCAGCCTAAATGGTGGGAAAAGAATGCACAAAACATGATTGATATACATTCGACACAGGAATTTTTGACTGCATTAAGTGAAGCTGGTGATAGATTAGTTATTGTAGAATTTTATGGAACCTGGTGTGCTTCTTGCAGGGCATTATTTCCCCGGGTAACTCTCTTCATCAGTGCTTTATATTTCTCAGATTGTGTAGTTGGTCTGTTGCTTACATTTGTCGTTAGATAATCAGGACATGCTTTCAGCATTTTCTAAAACTCGATGTAGGACCAGCTTATCGAAGTAGGCATTAAATTAATTTGTGTCATCAGAGACAATGACTGCGTCATTTGTTGGCTATCAAGATGAAAACTTTTTTTTAAAATACACTTTGTATTTCTTAAGATTTTGTACCTATCTATGTTGATGAGGTTGAAACTACAGACGATTGCTCAATCCTTTAAAAATTTGTAATCAAGAAGGGAGAACTCTTGAATATTGTCCCTTTTTATAATTGAACTTGTTTTTCTTTCCAAAAGAATATTTGTCCCTTCGGGGGCATCAGATAAAATGAACTCTGGAATATTTCATATCCCAAGTAGCTTGTCTCAAGATACTCTGGATAGATGATCCTGTGATCTTATTTGCACGGTTGTTTCTTGCAAATGCTGCTCTCATCAAATGATTGGTATTCATTGAATTTGATATCTGTTGTCTTCTATAAAGAAAATGCATCTTACAGCAAAATTTGAGCTTGCTACTATCATAATTTTTACTTTTCAGTTTTATGTTCTGATGTTTTTATATATGTTGAAATGGAACTTTCAGCTCTGCAGAACAGCTGATGAACACCCAGAGATTTTATTCCTAAAAGTCAATTTTGATGAAAACAAGCCAATGTGCAAAAGTTTGAATGTCAAGGTCCTTCCTTATTTCCACTTTTATCGTGGTGCTGACGGGCAGTTGGAGTCCTTCTCATGCTCACTCGCAAAGGTTAGCCCCCCTCCCCATCCCCACCCCCACCCCCAATGTGTCAATTCATTCTATTTTATTGGTTAGCTTATAATGAGTAGAATGTATTTTTTGAGATATAAATAGAATTTTAAGTCAATTCGCTCTATTTCATTGGTTAGCTTATATTGAGCAGAATATATTTTAAAATCTGAATAACTTTTCGAGTCGTGGACACATGTGATAGAAGGATCGATGAAGATTTCCAATATGGATAGAAAACTTTCCTTATCCTCATATTTGAATAACTACATTAAGTTGTTCATCTGGCAGTGATTTTTTCTTAGTATTTTCATCAAATGATCTATATAGGTGAACATTTTCTAAATTTTAACTCTATCTAACCCTTCCCCATCCCACAGTTTCAGAAAATTAAAGATGCAATTGAGATGCACAACACAGCTCGTTGCAGCATTGGGCCGCCAAAGGGAGTCGGAGATCTTATACTGGAGCCCTCCTTGGCTCCTAAAGACAAACAATAAACAGAAGCTTCATCATAGATTTGCTGCCAAATCTGCGTCGGTATCATTGTGAATTCCCCTGATATTAATATAACCTTCTTGTTTAAAAAAGATTCTGCAGTCAGCTATCCAATCTGTAAATTTGCATTATTGTTCTGTAAAAGAATTCAGAAGTTGAGAATACCAATCATAAAATATTTTGCTGCCTTTATCTGCCTTCTTGTGGTAGCTTTGACGTCTGTAATTTGAAACTGGTTATATTGGATCAAGTTCTAAATAGATGCCATTGATTCATTTGGTTTGATGGGCAGGAGCTTACATATACTGAAAACTGATCCTGGGATTTGACAGTTCTCTACTGTACGTTTAAGTTAACGTTCTGCCAACTAGGTAAAACGTTTCTAATTTCCATTAAAAAAAAGAAAAAGAGTTCGAATCTCCATGTTCTCAGGGAGCTATTATTTAGAAGCTAAACTATGAAAGTATGAATATCCTGTCATGAGCATTCGTCATAATGAAAAAGAAACTCTTTTACTTTTGCGTGCCAAAGCAGCAGTAGCACTGTTTGTTCTGGCAACAGTCAATAGCTACTTTTTATATGCTTTGAATCATAAATTTAGTCACTAAATGATGGACATACTTATTCAATCTTTAAACTTCCAATTTGGGTTGTCTTATTCAATCTTTAAACTTCCAATTTGGGTTGTAATGATTCAATCGTCTGCGTTATATCAGGTTAGACTAACTAGTAAAGATAATAGATTACACAGAGAATAAGTTATCTAGATAAATTTAAACCAAGTGTTTAATTTTAAAAATAAGTTATTTTAGAAAAAAATAGAGTGTTTGACAACTACTCAAAATAACTTTTGAAACACTTTTAATTCAAAGTGCATCTTAAACAATTTTTATCAAAAGAGTATAAATAATAATAACTTTTTTTAAAAACATTTTTTTCTATAGTCAATCTAAATAGACCCTCCTTTAAGCTTTCATAATTTAAATTCCTTGCGATTCTGTCCCAAAAAGACAAAAAAAAAAAAAAAAAAAATTAAAAGAAAGTAATTGAAGGACACAATTGACAAATGAGGTTGCACACCACAGTACAAGTTGAAACATATCTAATTTTGACACAAACAGATATAGTTATATATAGAAACTTTGGAAGTTACTAATTCCTATATGTTTTTCCTTGAATTAAATAAGGACAAAATATAGAAAGAGAAACTTTGGAAGTTTATATCAAATTGAAATTCTTAATTGAACATCTTTTTAATAATGTTATGGTCATCTTCAATTCTGTAGCTTTCCTTCATCAGTATTAAAATTATAAGCTCATGTTACTTGTGACGTCCACTACTAAAGGTCAATCTACAAGCACCAAAACTTCTGACTTTAGAATAATTTGATCAAGTCATAATAACATTATGATTTATTCAAACCCAACGATGAATAAAATGTTCAAGTTTTAAAGCTTACAAAAAATTTCATTTAGCCAAGCTAATGGATTTCTCACACCCCTTTCTCTTCTTCTTCTTCCTCTTCATCTTCCCCACTTTATGCACAGCTCAAAGTTGCTCTATATCCAGCTGTATCAACGACAATTTCGACATCAGATTCCCCTTCCGAATTGCAGACCAGCAACCTGCAAGATGTGGCTATCCTGGTTTCAACTTGGTCTGCAACAAAGCGGGTGTGGCAACTATAAATCTATCTTCTTCTGAATATTTTTTGGTAAGAGGTATTGATTATGTCACTCAACAAATACAGCTCTATGATTCAGATGCTTGCCTTCCTAGAAGACTTCTCCAAGGCTTCAAACTCAATCTCTCAAATTCCCCATTTATACCACTTTCTAGTCAGAATTTTACCTTTCTAAGCTGCCCATCTCAGTTTGCAATGTCGCGTTTTCCTGTCATTGGTTGTCTTAGCAATTCAACCGACTCGGTTGTAGCTACTTCCTCGATGAGTTTTGCCAAGTCAATGTCAACCTCTTGCAAGATCATGGCTACTATATCTATCCCAGTTTCAAACCCAGACGAGGCCAATCAATTTTTAACTAACCTCAATGGTGAGCTCGTGCTAACTTGGTATAGCCCTGCTTGCGGTATCTGCGAGACAGAAGGCAGGCTTTGTGGCTACAAAAGCAATAGTGGTCAGGGGATTGCCTGTTATAGCAAGTACACATCAGGTAAAAATTCTGCCCTTTGTAACTATTTCCTAACTTTATGTTCATCTTTAAACTATATCTCACATAACAGCTCAAAAATTCATCTTTTACAATTGGTGGAATGCATTTCTTCAACATCTCTTGTATGCATCCTAGTTGGTTGAGGAAAAGCTCAAAACGAATACATAATGAATATTGAAAAAAGAAAAGAGAAAACAAAACCATTGTTTTCTTAAAATCATAATAAACAAACCAATGTCCCAATAATAATGGCGGTATTACCTATTACCCTAAACTGCAGGCTGCTATGTGAATCTTAGACTGGCTGTTGGTTGACCAAGACATAGATAATGTTTATATTACTGGGAAGTTGGGATTAAAGTAATACCTAAAGAATAATTAAAAAGAAGTTGACTTTATAGATGGTGAAGGAATGACAAAGACATTTGACATTTGTTCACTGCAGCACGTCTCTCAATAATCTTCAAACTGGATCAAATATGTCATATATAACCTTAAAAACTTTTCATCTTTCACAACTAGCATCCTTTTTAGCAATTCGTTGAAATATTTTTTCTCGGTCCTCCTCAGCCGAGATCGACCCCGAGATTGGAATAAAAATTTGACTTCGCACATTCAAAGGCTTTCTCAATAGAATCTTTTGACGATTGATTTTAATATTTATGGTAAGTGATTGTTAGTTTGGACGTACGATGAAAAGAAGTCAAATTTTTATTCGAATCTCGATCGGGAACGAAAAACTATTTCAATGAGTTCTCCAAAAAGGTGGTGCTAGTTGTGAAAGATGAAAACATTTGAAGGTTATCTTTGACAGTTTTCCCACATACACAGAAAAAATGTCATTCATGATATGTTTTCCAAAAATATCAAAGTTCATGAAGCCCCATTTAAATGATAGTCACCTTAAATTTCAGAGGAAAACAATGGTCTCAGAGTATTGCGGATTATCTGTGTGGTGATTGTTCTACCGACTTTGATGTGTGTCTTTGGACTTGGCTGTTTTATCTGCTTCGCAAAGTGGGGCTATGGCCTTGCGGACGGCAGAGGAAACCAAGTTCAGCATCAGCAGCAGGTCAATCCAGCAGGGTCTGATTTAGAGGCACCGACCCGTTTGAGTGGTCTTGACGAATCCACCATTGAATCATATCAAAAGGTAATCCTTGGAGAAAGCCGGCGGCTGCCTGGCCCCAATGGCACCACCTGCCCCATATGCCTTGGAGAGTACTTAACCAAAGACACTGTCAGATGCATTCCTGAGTGCAAGCATTGCTTCCATGTTGATTGTATTGATCAATGGCTTCGAGTCAACAGCAGCTGCCCTGTTTGTCGAAACTCTCCCTCTCCCTCCCCTTCCCATTTAACTTCAATCTCATGATCTTCCCAATTCTTCTCATGCACGTAAAAAACAATACAAGAATGCAAAGCCAGTGTACAGAGATTCAAGTAATTTGACTACTAACAAGCTCACTTCACTTACTTCACTCAACCATTACAAATGGACAAACCCCCCACTTCTTTGAGTGGCAATAACCATAAAAGAATCACAAAACCTGCATGGCAGCAGATTTTCAGGAAATGACACAAGAAATTGGATATAAAAGGCACTCAAATCATAAACCCCACCTCAAAACATAAACACCCACCAAGCGTTTGTATAAATTCCCAAGTGAAACATGTCAGGAATCTTCAATCTCCGGTTGACGATGGGGGCCCTAGCCTTCGTCGCCGTGTTCACATGCTCCCTGATGGTCGTTCTGTCTCAGAATGAGGACGTAGAAAGTTGTGTACCGGTGGCGCAGGAGCTATCACCATGTTTGGGCTTCATCAAAGGCAGCGACAGCGCGTTTGGTGGTGAAAATCCATCGCCGTCGTGCTGCAGCGGCGTTAAAAAGTTAGCGGGCGATGCTAAAACGAAGAAAGATAAGGTTGCTCTGTGCGAATGCATCAAGAAGACTTTGTCGATGATCGGACCTTATGATTCGAGTCGCATCCCTTTGATTCCAAAAGAATGTGGAATTCCCGTCCAAATCCCTCCCATCGACAATTCCACTGATTGCTCATCGTAATCTTTTTTTTTTCTTCATTTTTTTATCACTGAATTTTCAATTGTGAGGTTTTGCATCTATTTACTCCTTAAATTATAAAATATATCTATTGGTCGTTTAACTATCCACTTGGGTTCTAATAGAATCTTAGAAATTTATTTTTTTAAAAAAATATTATTGATTTATTAGATATAAAATTAAATTTTATGTATAACAAAACTATGGTTTAACTACTATTTTGGCTTTTGTACCTTTGAATTTGATTCATTTTGGTCTCTCTATTTTTAAAATTTTCATTTTAGTCTCTTTACTTTCAACTTTGGTTTTTTTAACTTTGGTTTATTTCGGTCTTTGAATTTTCAAAAAGTGACTATTTGATTCTTTAAAAATGAAATGAAAATGAAAATGAAGGAACCAAAATAGTCATTTTTTAAAGTATAAGGACTAATATTAACAAAAATTAAAAGTATTAAGAACAAAATTGAACATTTTTAAAGTATAAAGACCAAAATGCAACAAAATTAAAAGTAACTAGTATTTAAACCTAAAACTTTAAACTTTCAATATTGTGTCTAGCAGGTGAACTTTAAAATTTTGGAAGTTCAATGATTAAATTTGTAATCTTTTTTCCTTTAAAAGAAGAAAAAAAAAATGAAAGACAAATGCATATCACATCTTTTAATTTTAGATTGAATTTTCTTTAACAAAACAATGGCTGTTTGTGTGATAAGATTTTTGCTGTTTGTGTCTGTTGTCATTGCAGGGTTGGGGGCTTTCAATTTGGAAGTGCTTTTTTATATAAGCTTGGGGATAACCATCACCATTGAGCCCAATCAACAAAAACTAAGCAAATCCCATATGATGTTTCTGAGTTTCTTCATGTTTCAAAATAAGCTTGGCAATGTCAAGTATTAGTCTCAATAATCCTAACATTACATGCTCATAATACTGTTATTTATCTATTAATATCAATAATACTTCTAGCTACATTATATTCACCAATCCACCCTTTTTCTTTTAATATGCTTTTCATTCTCTATGGTTTTGAATGCCTTGGTCCCTTTCTCCCCATTTCGCTTATTTTACTCTTAGAGGCACGGACACAATTAGTATCGAAAAGTTTGAAGAAAACCATCTTTAAAATATATATAATATCTAAAAGTTATGTTAAATCAATCAAATGAATCATATAAAAGTATCAGATAGAAAATTGGAAAACTTTACTTGAAATGGAATTTGATGATGATGCTTCATTAAGTTCCTATTTAGTAGCATGCCAACATTAAAGAAAGGCAATACCAAGAACTTAAGAAAAAACTAAGTAGTAGTAGGCTAGAGAAAATAAAAGATGAAACCAAGCAAGAGGAAAGCATTCTGTTGATTATTATACATTATTCACATATCACACAGAGAAACCAAGCACCTAAAACTCAGGACATAGAAGGTTAAAGAGGTTGAAACAATACATTTTAAAGATCCATGATGGTGAAATTTGGCTTGTCTTGCTCATCATCTGGCTTTGGAGGTGGCGGTAGTGTCATCACTCGTGTGACTTGGGCAGTTTGCTGGTGTTGATCTCGTTGCACGGCTTGCAGTAGATGGGATATGAATATGGATGCATACAGAGTGGCGCTAAAGCTCGCCGAGGCACCAACTGTTTTAGCCAATGCATCTTGAAACCTGCCATCTCCACCCCCTCTCCGCTTTCTTTCACGGTAATCGTGCCAAGCTTCTTGTATTTTGTAGGCTGCCCAAACTTTCCATTGATGAGAGTAGAACCTAGAGAACAAGGATTACAGATCAATTACTTTAGAAGTAGTTGAATGAAAAAACTTTTGTGGGATCAATGTAGGAACAATTTATGTGTAAGTTGAGTAAGAAGAACATGCCTCACTGAGAGTTGGAATTGCTTGCTATTAAGGCGCTGGAAGTGGAACTGACTAGTTACAAATTTCAGCTCATTAGCCTTTAGAGAAAAAGCTTCAACCTCAGTTAGAGTTTTAACTGTTCTATTTGAAATGGGAAGCGAAGTGGTGGAGGTGGGATCCATTGCCCATTGAACTAGCTCTTCGCCACAGAAGTCGCCAGCATTAAGTGTGGCGGAGTATGGGTCGTTTTTCCAATCACAAGTAATAATGGTAGCCAGCTTTCCTTTCATGATAAATAGCATCATATCAATTGGGTCACCCTCTTGCAAAATGAAGCTCTTCTCTGTGAATAACACAGGCTTGAGATATTCGCACATTGCGTCCAACAGTTGATTATCCATGCTGTTAAAAAGTGGCACCTGAAGCGTTCCGAGTTTATGAATGTTGAAAATTTTATAAGAGGAATGTGTCAAAGTAGAAGGAAAAGTACTCACTTTCTTAAGATGGGCCAAGCAAAGGTGGCGCTTGATGTCCCTTCTGAGGTCTTTAGGAAGGTTACTGATGAGTTCCTCTTCCTTAACTCCCCTGTTTAGCTGCCATTTGTACTGATCATAGCGTCGAATACGCTGCCTCAACTCCATTGGGAGCATACGGTGTGCCATCCAATGCTCGGCATCTCTTCGGTTAATTCTCATCTGCTCTACTTTAACAGTTGTTGACTGCAGATATTTCTGTCAAGGGGAACAATTCATTGTTGAAAATTGGAGAAGCTAAATAGAGAATGAAAGATACAATAAAACCAAATAAACAGATAATGTTTGGAGCATAAATAACTTTCCTCTTGAATTTGAAGCAATTGCAAAGAGAATGAATCGAGCATCATGCCGTACCTGAATATTGCTAATGAGTAACGCGAATAAAACCAAACCAAGGATGGCAATGAAGACAGCAAAAAAAACATCCCCCATGTAATTGCTTACATTAAGGTTTTGTCCACTAGAGCTGTAGAAACACAAGAAAGTTCTTTTAGAGTGTATGGTTTACTTCAAAGCATTAACTTAAAATGTGTAAAAGATCTGCTTCATGGATGATATGGATTAACATTTGGAAAACTTGGAACTTATAAAAATAGATTCACATATATCATATCATATCATATCATATTCCTTAGTAGAGTTGGAACTTTTACTGACCCGACATTTCGTAGAGCCCACCAGAAGGAATAGCAGAATTTGCGGCGAAAACTCATCGTCTCGGTTAAGTAAAACTTAAGTGCTTCAGCATACATCCCAAACTCGAAGGTCTTGCCATCTTCAGACTCTTTAGGAGAGCAAAACTCATTTATAGAGGGGTACATTTGTTTTTTTTTATCTCCACAGTACAGAAAATTGTCATTACATTTATCTTTGCGGCATGCTTGGAGCCAGCATTTGACTTGTCGTTCTACTGATAACAAATACCAAATGGCACCAACTACCTAATTCATTACATTATCTGCTCATAAGAGAATTCCTTTTAAACCAAAATATAAAAAATTCTGATATAAGTCAAGTGAACACATACATGACTAGCTTGCATATAAATGAGGAGATTGAAGGCAGCTCCACTCCAGGCTGTTTCTGTCAGTATGCCAGAAGTTCTAGTTACTTCTCTGTATAGTGGATAAATTCGGAGAAGTCTTGGAATATATTGCAAAAGAACTGCAATCTTCACGACGTTCTTTGTATTCAAGGCAGTCGGGCCTTTCGCTGCAGGTACGATTGCTAATACCAAAAGCTGAATGACATAAAATAGTAAGTTCATTTCAATGAGGCAATCAATACTGCTCAAAACAAATGATTCACAGAAATCTATCCAATGACTTGAAAATAATCCATTCTTAAACAGGATCTTTAGTACAATGTCAACAAAGAGAAGATTGTGGACTGAGCTTTAAAGAACTTATCATCCAAAATATGTAAGATTCCAAATAAGAAGAACAACCAAATGTTATGCTCTTAATGCAAAGACTAGATGCTGCAAGTATCTTAGAAATGGTTTAAAAAAAAAACAAATTTACCATAACCTATAAACTTAAAACTTTGAATTGTGTGGTTATTTAACGTGATATCAGAGCAAAACACCCTATATTCAAAGTTCGAACCTCTATAACATTGTTACCTCTCTATTTAATATTGATAAGCAGTTGTTGTACCTTGTGCATATTTTCAAGCCCAAAAGTAAATGAATCATTAAAATGTTGATAAAAAGTCAAACTTACCATAATTCATCAGTTAAACTTTAGTTGAGAGCTAATATACGAAACCATACAAAATTTATACCTGAGGTAGTGGGAGAATGGATAAGATATCGATCAAGAAGTTTGAGGAGAGATATTTCTTTGCTATTTTTGTTGGATCTTTGATTAATTCACCACTTCCAAAAACCGGTAAAGAAGGGGGAAGAAAACCAGTTCGAAATTCAAAGATCATGTGAAGTAGATAAAATAAATCGACGAATGAACGAAGAACACAAGCAATGATCATGAGTTGTCTGTCCATGGTTAGGCATTGATGTTTTCTATCGATCACTGGGACGTAAAAGAAAAGCGGATCCACAGCTACTGCTATGACAGAGGAAAGCACAAATATCTTGTTCCATTGCTGAAGAAATGGCTTGTGTGGATCAAGAATTTTCTTCCAAAATTTTGGTTTCTTTACTGACTGATCACCTGAATGCTTGAAGCCTAAGCGTGTAAATATTCTTCTAAAGCTATCAGAAACACTTGAAAATCTCCTCTCTATGCTTTCCAATATTGACCCTGGAGACAGTCTGCTTCTGTATTGGTAACATCTATAATTGTCATGAAAATCAGCAGTTGGATGTCCAAACCTATTATATAATCATTGACCAAGTGTAGAATTAAGTATGTCAGTTTTGATAGGATCAGGTTCAAGCAAGTTATTTATGGAAATAGTCAATCAATGAAACTTGGGACAACAAGAACAAACTATGTGGAAATAGAAAGAGCATAAATTGGTTTACAGAAAATTTGACAGCAAGAGAGAGAGAGTGTGTTAAGAATGTTCGAACCTTACAGATTTTGGTATCTGAGAACCCATTAACTTGGGCATCACAATCCAAAATGTGGGTCTAAACTGAGCCTCTGGTAGCACTATATATGTACTGCTTAGCTTCGCAAGCAAAATATTTGTCAGTGAAATACAAGATTCACAACACAACCTACGGTTAGTTTGATGAAGCTTTATTAGGAAAACTTGACCTTCCTTTTCATGTAAAATGTGGTCACTTACATGAAAGACATGAAGAAGTGGCAATTAAGCTTAGAAGAGGGAAAAAACTCTACTTTGGGTAGGTTGTTGAATGGGAAATAGAAGAGCAGAAAAGGGAGGTCTTAGGAGAGAGGAAGGACTCAAAATTCTTCTAATCAGCTGGCAAAGAAAAAGCCAATGTAAGCTACAAGAAAATGTTTTGTCTTGATTAGAGCTTTATAAGAAAGTGCTTTTTCTATCCTACTTTTCCTTGTCTTGCTACAGGCATTGTGGACCTTTCAACTAATGTTTTACATGCATGTTAATTTGTTATATAAAAAAAAAGAAAGTGTGTTAGAATCTTACTCTGGTTTCTCTGGTTCTGTCTGTGAAATAAAAATGTCTCACAAAGAACAAAAACTGTAATAATTGTTAAAGTGAAGCCCCAAATAACCCAATTTTGGCTACCTACAAAAGAAGCTTTGATCAATAATTTCATTTTCTATGAGAGGAAAGTTTGATGTGCTTATTATACATTGCTCCTTGTATTTCCCCTTTTTCCTGTGAGTGGAAGTTCTTACTTTAAAGCAGTTGCCATGGTTTTTCTTTTTCTTCTCACTACTTTATTTTAAAGGAGTGGAATTCTTATCAATGGTGACAACAATGGGGACAGAGATTACAACATGATTTGGTAAAGTCATTTATAGATATTTACAATCCTTTTCATTTTGGGATGAAAAGCAAGGGGTCTTCTTTAATCATGCTAGAAACTTTTTTAAATATTTTTTTGTCAGAAAAGAAGAGCTTCTAAATAGTCACTGATAAACCAATTTTTATTTGACTCTATAATTCCTTCTTTAAAACAACCAAAGATTTCGACTTTATTGGGGGCTGTGTTGTGTTTGTTATGAATGTGTCTGGAAATTCTTAGCTCAATCTGATAATCAATTTTTATAATCAAATTTCATTTATGTAATCACCTAATCTTTATAGTTTATATGCATATTTGGTCCTTAATGAATTTGACAAAAAGCTCAGAAATTAAATCATTATAAATTCGAGTCCATACTAAATTGAAACAAATGTTTTTAAACCCTCTAAAAAACTATTCTGAAATCCTTTTGGATTTTTATTTTTAAATTGTGATTGATTTTTGAACTTTTAAGAGTATTTAATAATTTTTTTTAAACTTTCAATTTTATGTCTTGAGAAGTTCGTGATAAATTCAAAACTTTTAAAATACAATTGATCTATTAGTTATAATTTTGAATTTTATATTTAATAGAACCTTAAACTTTCAATTTTGTATCTAGAAGATACATGATTTCTATAAAGTTTGATAATTGAAAGGATTAAATTTATAATTTGATAGTTTAAAGATCAAATAGACACTAACCTCAAAGCTACGAGACCAAATTTATAATTTAAACTAAAAAGATAAAAGATGTGTCACATATACTATAACCCACCAAAAAGAAAGGTAGATAGAAAATGATAAGGCTCTCTCTTTATTACATACACAACATAATAAAGAAAAATTGATAATGATAATGGGTTGTTACAGGCTTTAATTGATAAGGTGAATATTACTTCAAAATGACAGCATAGACATCAAAACAAATAAAACGTTTTCAACTTTGAACATTGGTGCTGGGAAAACCCATTTCAAAAGATGGCTACTTTTTAGTTTTATTGTTTAAATAAACTCCACCCTATCAGAACAATTTTTAGTGCACAAGGAAAGGAAATGGCCCACTCTTCTCAATTATTTGTTCCTGACTAATGACTGTATGTCTTCTTTTCTCCTGTGAATTTACATTTGCAATCAAAAGATTTCATTTGCTAAGTGGTGAGCTATTCAATTTTAAGGAGCTTAGTGGGTATTAAGTTTAACAACTGTTTGTTAAAATAGTGCACTGATTCTCTTTATTATGATCATAACTGAATAGTAATTTTGACCTTCACAAGTCAACTAATTGTCAAAACAATCTCTTTAATGGCCTCTAAAACAACATTATAGGATTGCTTAAGCCTCAATGATGTTTTATTGAATTGATGTATTTGGTTTAGTTGATACATTTTATTAAGCAAAACCCATAAGATGTTTCTGAGTTTCTTCATGCTCATCCCTTTTATTTCCCCCATTTTGTTTATTTGGTTTGTGAATTTGGACAAAGAAAGCCATCTTCAAAATGTATGTATTGTTGGAGACTTTTGTTAGAATCAATCAAATGAATCATATAAGAATATCTAACAAAAATTTGAAAAACTCCCTTCAACTGGAAAGTCAGATTAGAATTTGAGTTGGTGACTTGGTGGTGCTTCATTATGCTACTACTTTGAGGCATGCTGCCAAGATTAAAGCAAGACAATTACCAAGAAGAAGCTATGGAGTAGGCTATAGAGAAAATGAAAGTTGGAACCAAGCAAGAAGAGCCTTCTGAACATTTAATCAATAACATATCACAGAGAGAAACCTTACACTAGAGACTCAACATAACAGAGCTTGAAGCATCTCATTTTAAACATTCAAGATGGCGTGGTCTCGCTTGTCTCGCTCGTCTGGCTTCGGAGGTGGCAATAACGTCATCATCTGTGAGTGTCGGGTTGTTTCGTGGTGTCGATCTTGCTGCACAGCTTGCAGTAGATGGGATATGAATACGGACACATATAGATTGACACTAGAGTTTTTCGAGGTGCCAACGATTTTAGCCAATGCATCTCGAAACCTACCACCTGTCTTCTGCTTTCTTTGACAGTAGTCAAGCCAAGCTTCTTATATTTTAAAGGCCGCCCAGACTCTCCATGGTTGAGAGTAAAACCTAGAGAACAAGGATTACAAATCAATTAAAAGAACTCTATGGAGGGACAACTGTAGTGAAATTTATATATTTGTTCAGTAAAAAGAGCATGCCTCATTGATTGCTTTTGCTTGGTAGAGAGGCACTCAATGTAGAGCTGACTAACTACAGATCGCAACTGATTAGCCTCTAGAGCAAAGGCTTCAACCTTGGTTTGAGATTTAATTCTTCTGGTTGAAATTGGAAGAGAAATGAGGCGGTCTGCCATTGCCCATGGAATTATCTCTTCACCATAAAAGTCACCAGCCTTAAGAACGACCGTGTTAGTTGTTGTGATATCCATAAAGCCAGTAGCATCCAGCCTTCCTTTCATGATAAATACCATCCTAACAACTGGTTCACCCTCTTGCAAAACGATGCTATCCTCTGTGAATAACACTGGCTTGAGATATCCGTGCATTACGTCTAATAGTCGGTCACCAATGCTACTAAAAAGTGGCACCTAAAGCATCCAGGGTTAAGAATAAAAAAAAGGTTTAGACTTTAGATGACAAATATGCCAAAGTAGAAGGAAAAGAACTTACTTTCTTAAGATTAGCCAAGCAAGCATCAAAGTGAAGAAGGCGTTTGATGTCTCTTCCAAGGTCTATTGGAAGTTCATTGATCAGTTCCTCTTCCTTAACTCCCCTATTTATCTGCCATTTGTACTGATCATATTGTCTAATACACCGCCTCAACTTCTTGGGGATCCTACGTTGTGTCATCCAATTCTCGGCATCTTTTCAGTTAATTCTCATCTGCTCTACTTTAGCATTACTTTACTGCAGATATTTCTGTCAGGAGGAACAATTCACAATTGAAAGTTGGAGTAGTTAAATAGGGAATGAAGAACTATTTGGTACTTGACAGAGTGATGAAATCAAAGAGAATCATTATTAACTAACAAACATGTCTGGAGCATAGCATAACAAAGTTTTCTGTTGAACTTGAAGTATTTCAAAGTGAATGAATTGAACATCATGTATTACCTGAATGTTGCTAACAAGTAACGCAAATAAAACCAAACCGAGGATGGCGATAAAGATCGCAAAAAGAACCTCCCCCATGTAATCGCTTACGACAAGGTTTTGTCCACTAGAGCTGTAGAAAGACAAGCAAGTTCTCCTCTTTCAAAGTGTATGTTGCTCCAAAGCTTCAATTTATAAAGTGTAATGCATTTGCCTCTTGGATGATAGAATTTATATATGGAAAGCGTGGAACTTATAACAATAGATTCACATTTCTTTCCTCAGTAGAGTAGTGTTAGGCCACCGGTTCTACACACCTACAGTAGAAGGGGTAGAAAGGACAATTCACCCATTTAATTAGTTTGTCTGCTTGTAAGGGGTGAATCCATATAAATATATTTTGTGATATTTTGAAGGGTATGTTTTTTGTGGTTTGGTTAATGTAACTGGGAGAGACCCACCCTCTCGTGTTGGTGGATATCTTGTATTTTGTACAATATTAATATCAATTGTAGCTTCCATTAGGAAGTGTTACATTTGGTATCAAAGCATTCATCCTGGAAAGACCGAAGAAGATGGCGCAAAAACGTCTCGAGAAAAGAGTGGAGGCGTCGGAGAGGACTTTAAGTGAGGTGAGGGAAGAGATTCAAAGGCTGCCTGTGTTAGATGCGTCAATGAAGGATTTAGTCGAAAATATGAATAGGATATTGCAGCAGATGGATAGCCAGAGGAAAATCGTTGAAGAACAGAAGAAAAATCTGGGAGCAATGTTTCACAATTTAGAGGAACAAAGAAACACAACGGATGAAACTCAGAGAGCAATATCATCCCTTGCTCGAGGATTGACTAACAATCGTTCACCAGATGACCGAGTGATCCAACCAAAGCGGAAGTATCCGGAAGGTGAAGGTGAGACGTCCGGAGTACGAAGCGAGAGAGAAGAGGGGCATCAACGGACTAAGACTGAGGAAGGTTATACTGACCGTGGCAAGTTCAAAAAGGTTGAAATGCTGGTTTTCGATGGGGAAAATCCAGATTCATGGCTATTTAGGGCTGAGAGATATTTCGAAATTCACCAATTGACGGACTCGGAGAAAGTAACGGTGACTTCTATTAGTTTTACCGGTGCGGCACTACACTTGTATCGTTGGGCAGAGGGACGTGAGACGTTTGAAGGATGGACGGATTTGAAGAAGCGTTTGCTAAACCGATTTCGTCCGACTCAGGAGGGTTCTCTTTGTGCAAGGTTTTTGGCCGACCGGCAGCTGAGCACGGTGTCTGAGTACAGAGAGTGCTTCGAGGCCATGTCGGTGCCCTTGGGTCATCTGACAGAGGAAGTCTTGGAAAGCACATTTTTTAATGGACTTAAGCCAGAAGTCCGAGCTGAAGTCATATGCTATGAACCGATGGGCTTAAACCAAATAATGCGGGCGGCCCAGCGTGTGGAAGATAAAAATTTCATCATGTTGAACCGGCTCGGATTAGGAAAGGATAATAGAACCGGTGGCCTAACAAGTAGTGGACAAACATGGAAAATTTTACGAACCTGACATTTCGCAGAGCCCACTAGAAAGAATGAATGAATTTGCGTCGAAACTCATCGTCTCGGTTAAATGGAACTTAAAGGCTTCAACATACATCCCAAAGTCAAAGGCATTGTCACCTTCAGACTCTTTATGAGAGCAATACGCATCTATAAACAGGTAAGCTTGTCTGTTCGGATCTCCACAATACCGAAAATTGCTGGTACAGTTATTTTTCTTACATGCCTCGAGCCAGCATCTTGCATGTTGTTCTACGGAAAATAAATACCAAAGAGCACCAACTACCTGATTCATCATATGCAGTACTCATAAGAGATGTCCTTTTCAAACCAAAATATAAAAGCTGGTGATTATTTAATTGCTATAAAATAAACTAATACATACATGACTAGCTTGCATATAAATAAGGAGATTGAAGGCAGCTGAGCTTTCTGTTAGAATGCCAGAAGTTCTGACTACTTCTTTGCATAGTGGATAAATTCGGAGAAGCCTTGGAATGTATTGCAAAAGAACTGCAATCTTTACAAACTTCTTTGTCTTCATTGGTATCGAGCCTTTCAATGCAGGTACGATAACTAGTACCAAAAGCTGAACAACACAAAGAACCAAGTTATCTTAACAAACGATTCACAAGAATCAATCAAATGGCTCAACAATATTCCACTCTCAAACAGCATAGAACAAAACAAGCACAAAATGTTAGTTCAATAAAAAGAAAGAGAAGATTATGGATTGAGCTTTAAAAAAATGGTTGTCCAGAACTTTAGCATTCAAAAGGAGAAGATAAGCCAAATGTAATGCTCTTAATGCAAAGACCAGATGCTGCCAGAAACTATACTGAACTTATACCTGAGGCAGTGGGAGAATGGATAAGATATCAATAATGAAGTTTGAAGAGAGGTATCTCTTTGCTATAACTGCTAGATCTCGAGTTAATTCAGCACTTCCTGATTCAGGTAAAGAAGAGGGCAGAAAAGCTGTTCGAAATTCAATGATGATGTGAAGTAGATAAAATATGTCAATGAAGGAAGGGACAACGCAAGCAATGATCATAAGGGGTCAGTCCATGGTTAGGCATTGATGTTGCCTATCAAACACTGGGATGTAAAAGAAGAGAGGGTCCGCAGATACTGCTATGACACAGGACACCACAAATATTTTGTTGCATTGCTGAAGAAATGGCGCCTGTGGGTCAAGAGTTTTCTCCCAATCAATAGAAAATAGTCTCTCCATTTTCTCCAATATTGACCATTTCTTTTGTTGCCGTTTCATTTTTTGGGTAGTAGCTCCATAATTGACAAAGAAATCAGATGGATATGGATATTGAAGCCTACATATTATCATTGACCAAGTTTAGAAGTACATGTCAGTGTTGATAGGATCAAGTTCAAGCAAGTCATTCATGAAAATATTAAGTAACACAAGAGTACTAAACTCAAAAGCTTAAGGTGATAAACTACGGTAAATTTAATTATATCAGTATTAAACTCAAAAGCTTAAGGCGATAAACTATGGTAAATTTAATTATATCAGTCTTCAACAGAGAGAGAATTAAGAATGTTCACACCTTCCAGGTTTTGGTTTCCAGGAACCCTTAAATTTGGGCATCAGTACACAAAATGTTGGGCTAAACTGTTGCTCTGATAGTGCCTTCCTTATGTACTGCTTAGCTTCAGAATCAAAATGTTTCAGTGAAAAACAAGATTCACGACCTACAACTTACATGAAAAACTTAACCTTTTCTTTCATATAAAATATGGTCATTAGCATGAAAGGACAAGCTTATGAAGAAAAAAAAAACCTTTGGTTGGGTTGTTGAATTGAAATCACAGAAGTGATGAAGAGGGAATCAGTATAAGATAAGAAAATGATTACTCATTAGAAATATTTGTCAGTGAAATACAAGATTCACAACAACACAACCTACGGTTAGTTTCATGAAGCTCTATTAGGAAAACTTGACCTTTCTTTACATGTAAAATGTGGTCACTTACATGAAAGACATGAAGAAGTGGCAATTAAGCTTATGAAGAGGGGAAAAAAAAAACCTTACTTTGGGTAGGTTGTTGAATGGAAACTAGAAGAGCAGAAAAGGGAGGTCTTAGGAGAGAGGAAGGACTCAAAATTTTTCTAATCAGCTGGTAAAGAAAAAGCCAATGTAAGCTACAAGAAAATATTTTGTCTTGATTAGAGCTTTATAAGAAAGTGCTTTTTCTATCCTACTTTTCCTTGTCTTGCTACAGGCATTGTGGGACCTTTCAACTAATGATTTACATGCATGTCAATTTGTTATAAAAAAAAAGAAAGTGTGTTAGAATCTTACTCTGTCTGTGAAATAAAAATAATGTCTCACAAAGAACAAAAACTGTAATAATTGTTAAAGTGAAGCCCCAAATAACCCAATTTTGGCTACCTACAAAAGAATCTTTGATCAATAATTTCATTTTCTATGAAAGGAAAACTTTGCAAAGTTTGATGTGCTTATTATACATTGCTCCTTGTATTTCCCCTTTTTCCTGTGAAGTGGAAAGTTCTTACTTTAAAGCAGTTGCCATGGTTTTTCTTTTTCTTCTCACTACTTTATTTTAAAGGAGTGGAATTTTTATCAATGGTGACAACAATGGGGACAGAGATTACGACATGATTTGGTAAAGTCATTTATAGATATTTACAATCCTTTTCATTTTGGGATGAAAAGCAAGGGGTCTTCTTTAATCATGCTAGAGTCTTTTTGAAATATTTTTTTGCCAGAAAAGAAGAGCTTCTAAATAGTCACTGATAAACCAATTTTATTTGACTCTATAATTCCTTCTTTAAAACAACCAAAGATTTCGACCTACAGTTACATGAAAAACTTAACCTTTCTTTCATATTAAATATGGTCACTAGCATGAAAGGACAAGCTTATGAAGAAAAAAAACCTTTGGTTGGGTTGTTGAATTGAAACCACAGAAGTGATGAAGAGGGAGTCAGTATAAGATAAGAAAATGATTACTCATTATAAAGAGCCTTTTTACACAAAATTCCTTTGCTGTCCCACTTCCCTGTGTCGCTCCAGGCATTGTATTTTTGGGCGTGCATTGCATGTACATAATTTTAAATACTGCTTATTATATATTTGAAAGATTTTCGATCAATTACCTTAATTCAATTTTTGGTCAATCATCTCTCAAGTATTCTTCACAAGGAGTTTTTGAACTGATCCAATTTTTTTAACATGCTTTTTTATTTATTGTGATTTAAAACAAAACATTTTATGACAAACTAATACTCACCTTTAGGATTACAATCTGGTTTTGACACTATGGTTCTTCAACAAGCTTTTAATCGATGAACTGTTCTCCCATAACTCCACATATGTTTAGAAGAAACCTGTATCATTGTACTTGTAAGATATCTCAAATGCGCACAACATTTGATCACATACGAGGCTGAGAAATAATGCATTCATTTCCTGAATATCTTCAGTTAATTTTTTATATTTAAAATGGACTAAGAAACCTTAAAATCTTCCAATTAATTTTACTCCACATCATATCCACTGAAAAAATAGCTAGCGGTAACCTAAAGAAAGTCAGAAAATGCATATAGATCTAACAGGAAAAAATTGGCGACTCCAAATCATGAGATAAGAGATGGGGCTTTTTGGACTCGAAGCAGCATAATGGAGCTCTCAAATCATCCAATGAAGTTTGACTAAAGTCATTTAAACTTCATACTGTCTTCTTTACTGATGCTGCACAATATAGCTACGCCCACCCACCCTCCCACACATTTATATTTGTTCCAACCAATTACTTCTTCTAAATATAAATATTAATACTGATTGTTCTATATAACATGAAAACAAAAACTTAATGCTGGAATAGATGAAACAAATCAATAATTTGATATTGAAAAAAATTTAGTTAACATAATAAGTTAATTTGTACCACAAAAGGCATTTGGAAGTTCATCAATTAGTACCTTGGTGCTCTTGTATCCCTCTTTGTAACTTGAGCATTAGTCACATTTCATTATTTCAACAAAAAGACTCGTTTCTTCTTCTTCTTTTTAGAGCACAACCCTAGAAGTTTTTCCCAGTCATGGATAAAAATAGGAAGAAACTTGCCCCTGTCCCCCCCCCCCCCCCCCCTCCCCCCGAGGAAAGGTGGGAAACTATCCTCATCCAGTGAGTTATGAGTGGAAGTCCCAATTATTTTCTATCCCTGTTTAAAGTCCATCGCTTTTGCCAAGCCTTTGAGAAGATGATTGAAGGATTTTATATGGGAAGGGGTCAAGAAGGATAAGAGGTTGCATCTTGCGAGTTGGGAGACAGTGTCCAAATCGTTGGATCTAGAGGGTTAGACATTGGTAAGTGTGGGAAACACCACCTTGTTGGCAAAATGGGTGTGGCGATTCTATCATGAAATCAACGCCCTATGGTACAAGGCTATCATCTGTAAGTATGGGCCTCACCCCAGGGACTAGATGATTGATGATGGGGTCAAAGGCATGTTCCAACGTTAATCACAAGTTCACAACTACCATATGTTCCTTTTCCTCTTTTTGTACAAACAAAAGAACAGTAAGTACAAGATGATAGACTTATAGAGGATGAATAAAAACATTCAAATCAAGACATAAATCCTGAAAAAATCCACAAAAAGCTTAGAAAGACAACATCATTTAGAAGCTTTGGACGAGCTAAAATAAAATTAATCTAACCCAGGAAGAGATCTATCAATGAAGATCCTCTTACTTCTTTAAACCATAATTTTGATAGAAGAATTTTCACCACATTTGACAATAGAAGCTTTTGACTTAGGTGCAAAGAAAGACCAACCAGCAACATCCTACCAAAGAGAGCAAACCAAATAAGAATATTGATGCGTCTGAGACACTTGGGCTTCCTATCCTCTGTATTCGTGAGAGAGGAAGCTGAAAAATAGTTTAAGAGAGATTTCACAGTAAAAATATTTGAGGAATTAAGGGACCAGCTTCTTGAAACCAACAAGGCAGCCCACCTAAAATCTCTTCCAAAAATGTCTTAGCCTCCGTTCAACCAAACTTTTATTGTCCATATATAAAAATCATAAACCAAAACTTAAAAAAGTCCAAAAAATTGTGGAAGCTAATTTATTGGAAATACCATTATCCAATGGAACATTTACTTGGTCAAGAGAAGGAAGGGTGGTTTCACGATCATTGCTTGAGAGATTCCTTGTATCAAATGAATGGGATGAGGCATTTGAACACACAAGAGTGGTATCAAATGAATGGGATGAGGCATTTGAACACACAAGAGTGGTAAGGCAAGTCCGGATCTCCTCTGATCATTTTCCCCTTTTGTTGGAAGCTGGTGCCTTTGAGTGGGGCCCCTCGCCTTTTCGTTTTTGCAATAGCTGACTGCTAAATAAGCATTGTTGTTGGATCATAGAAAAATCTTTAAACTCGGGTAATCACCAAGGTTGGGCAGGTTTTATCATCTCTTCAAAACAGCAAAGTTTAAAAAGGACCCTAAAAGATTGCCATGCTGATTATGAAGGAAAGCAAAGAAGACAGGAAGAGAAGCTTTTAGAAGAATTGGCGAAGAAGAGAATAGGGCAGAATCTTCTGACTTTTCCATGCTAGAACTGGATATGAGAGTATCTTTAAAGGCTGATTTGTTGTCTTTATACCGAATAGAGGAAAGGAATTTAATTCAAAAGAGTAAACTTAATCGGCTTAAATTGGTAGATGAGAATTCGAGGTTCTTTCATTGATTCCTTGCAGCAAAAAAGAGGAGAAATTTGATACAAGAATTAACAAATAATCAAGGTTTCCCTACAAACTTCTTCCGTAAAATAGAAGATCTAATCATAGACTTTTACAAGTCCCTTTATAAAAAGACTCCAAGTGCTGGCTCTATCCCAACCAATCTAGAATGGCAAGTAGTCTCGGAAGCTCAAAACAAATGGCTGGTTTCACGATTCACTTTGGGAGAAATCAGAAAAAGCATTGAAGGTGATGGGGAAAAATAAAGCGCCGGACCCAGATGGTTTTACAGTAGAATTCTTCATCAAATTTTGGAGCTGTTTAAGGACAATTTCACCAGCCTTTTTGATGATTTTTACGAAAATGGAAGGCTAAATTCCTGTGTAAAGGAAAATTGTATCTCTTTGATTAGGAAGAAAGAAGATGCTATCATGGTAGAAGACTTTAGGCCCATTAGTCTCACAACTTTAGTGTACAAGGTGATTGCAAAAGTACTTGCCGAGAGACTGAAAAGAATCATGACATGCATCATTGCTCCCACTCAAAATGCATTAATTGAAGGCCGCCAAATTCTAGATCCCATCCTTATAGCTAATGAAGCTGTGGAGGATTATAGGTCTAAAAAGAAAAAAGGATGGATCCTTAAATTAGACTGGTTTGGCTGAAATTGGGGGATGAAAACACGAACTTCTTTCACCGGTTCCTAGCTGCAAAGAAGAGGAGGAATCTGATTCCTGAGCTAATTAATGAGCAGGGCAGTTCCACCTCCTCCTTTCGAGAGATTGAAGACATTATTCTGAACTTCTACTTCTCAATGTATTCAAAGTCCATCAGTGTTGGTTTTACACCTCTCAATTTTGCTTGGTCTCGGGTCTCTTTGATTCAAAACACCAAGCTTTCTGCTCAGTTTGAATTGGATGAAATTAAGCAAGCTATGAAATCTCTGGGTAGAAACAAAACTTCATGAATTTTATTCAAGGAATTCTATGAAAATGGGAAGTTGAATGCTTGTGTCAAAAAAAAATTTATTTGCTTGATCCCAAAAAAGTCGGATGCTATTAGAATTAAAGGTTTTTGTCCAATTAGCCTCACCACATCAGTTTATAAAGTAGTTGCCAAGGTGTTGGCTGAGCGCTTGAAAATGGTAATGCCTAGTATAGTGGCGCCTACTCAAAGCGCTTTTATCAAGGGCAGACAAAACCTTGATCCGGTCCTTCTTGCTAATGAAGAGGTCGAAGATTATTTATAGTACTGCCTACTCAAAGAAGAAAGAGTGGATATTAAACCTAGACCCAAGGCCTTTGATAAGGTTGATTGGACTTTCCTTGAAAAGGTCCTAGTCGGTAAGAACTTCAATCATCGCTGGATAAAATGGATGATGGGATGTGTTAATACTAATCCAAGGTTCTCTATCTTTATAATTGGAAGACCAAGATGGAGGATTCTTACAACTAGGAATATACGCCAAGGTGATCTACTATCACCCTTCAATGGCATCTTGGTTGAATTGCAAAATAGACAAGCTGCCATTTATGGACCTCGACCTACCGTGGGGGGGTTATCCCAAACAAGTATGCTTTTGGCAGCATGTTACTGACAAAGTTCAAAACAAATTGGATAAGTGGAGAAGATATAATCTGTCAAAGAAGAGGTAGAGCAATGCTTTGCAAATCAATTCTCAATAATCTTCCCACCTATTACATGTCCTCTTTTCTAATGAGAGAAAAAGTCATTAATAATTTCGAGCGTATTTTGAAGAAATTTTTGAGGGCAGGACATGGGGGGGGGGGGGGGGGGGGGGGGATTGAATCACTTGGTGAAATGGGAACTGGTCTCTCGAACTCAACAAGATTGAGGGCTTGGTTTTGGAGACTTAAGAATAAAAATCTGGCTTTGTTAGGTAAATGAGGCTGCCGTTACTTCAATGAGGAAAGCTCCGTTTGGTGTCAAGTGGTCCAAAGTATCCATGGCAAGGACTTGTTTAATTGGCACACAACTGGTTAGACTTATCCATATTCTTGCACAATAAAATCCTACTTGTTGTGAGCACCAATAACACAAATATCATTTACCTTAGCATCTCCTAGGACTCCAAATACCCTCGTGCTTCCCTTATTCTTCCTTAAATTACTCTTTTGACAGTTATGAGGTTTACCTCCACTTGTCCAAAATTGAGCATACCTCAAGATCACAAATGAATGTATGGAATTTGTTCTAATCTTGTGTCAAAGAAAAATCCTTAACTATGACCTCTAGCTTAAATTTCTTCTCAAATCTCTTAGACTCCCTTCATCCAAATCTTATATTCCTTATAAAAATTTGTAATCCAAAACTTAAAGAGTCCAAAATATTGTCACTTATCCATATTCTTGACCAAGAAAATCCAACTTGTTGTGAGCACCAATGACTCAAATGCACTTTACACTACCACTTCCTAGGGCTTTAAATACTCTCATGCTTGCCTTATTTGTCCATTAATTGCTCTATAGAGAGTTATGAGGTTTACCTCCACTTGTCCAAATCTTTACATTCCTTATATAAAAATCATAATCCAAAACATTGTCACTTATCTATATTCTTCACCAAGAAAATCCAACTTGTTGTGAACACCAATGACTCAAAATCCCATTTACACTAGCACTTCCTAGGGCTTTAAATTCACTCAGGCTTGCCTTATTCGTCATTTAATTGCTCTTTGGAGAGTTATGAGGTTTACCTCCACTTGTCCAAAAGTTAGCAAACCTCAAGATCACAAACGAATGTATGGAATTTGTTCTAATCTTGTGCCAAAGAAAAACCCTTAACCATGACCTCCACCTTAAATTTCTTCTTGAATCTCTTAGCCTCTCTCATCCAAATCTTAAATTCCTTATATAAAATTCGTAATCCAAAACATAAATAGTCCAAACTATTGTCATTTATCCATATTCTATACCAAGAAAATCCAACTTGTTGTGAGCAACAATGACTCAAATTCCATTTACACTAGCACTTCCGAGGGCTTTAAATTCACTCATGCTTGCCTTATTCGTCCTTTAATTGCTCTATTGATAGTTATGACCTCCACTTATCCAAAATTTAGCAAACTTCAAGATCACAAACGAATGGATGGAATTTGTTCTAATCTTGTGCCAAAGAAGAACCCTTAACTATCACCTCCACCTTAAATTTCTTCTCGAATCTCATGGACTTCCTGCATCCAAACCTTATATTCCTTATATAAAATTCGTAATCCAAAACTTAAAAGAGTCCAAAATCTTGTCACTTATCCATATTCTTGACCAAGAAAATCCAACTTGTTCTGAGCACCAATGACTCAAATCCCATTTACACTAGCACTTCCTAGGGCTTTAAATTCACTCAGGCTTGCCTTATTCGTCATTTAATTGCTCTTTGGAGAGTTATGAGGTTTACCTCCACTTGTCCAAAAGTTAGCAAACCTCAAGATCACAAACGAATGTATGGAATTTGTTCTAATCTTGTGCCAAAGAAAAACCCTTAACCATGACCTCCACCTTAAATTTCTTCTTGAATCTCTTAGCCTCTCTCATCCAAATCTTAAATTCCTTATATAAAATTCGTAATCCAAAACATAAATAGTCCAAACTATTGTCATTTATCCATATTCTATACCAAGAAAATCCAACTTGTTGTGAGCAACAATGACTCAAATTCCATTTACACTAGCACTTCCGAGGGCTTTAAATTCACTCATGCTTGCCTTATTCGTCCTTTAATTGCTCTATTGATAGTTATGACCTCCACTTATCCAAAATTTAGCAAACCTCAAGATCACAAACGAATGGATGGAATTTGTTCTAATCTTGTGCCAAAGAAAAACCCTTAACTATGACCTCCACCTTAAATTTCTTCTCGAATTTCTTAGCCTCCCTTCATCCAAATCTTATATTCCTTATAAAAAATTCGTAATCGAAAACTTAAAGAGTCCAAAATCTTGTCACTTATCAATTTTTTTTTTGAAAAGGAAATGAGTCTCTTCATTAAAGTAATGAAACGAGACTAATGCTCAAGTTACAATGAGAGAAACAAACATAAAATGCCATTTACACTAGCACTTCCTAGGGCGGTAAATTCACTCATGCTTGCCTTATTCGTCATTCAATTGCTCTATTGAGAGTTGTGAGGTTTACCTCCACTTGTCCAAAATATAGCAAAGCTCAAGACCAAAAATGTATGTATGGAGTTTTCGCTAATCTTGCGGCATGAAAAAACCCTTAACCATGACCTCCTGCTTAAATTTCTTTTCAAATCAGTTAGCCTCCCTTTATCCAAATCTTATATTCGTTATATACAAATCGTAATTCAAAACTTCAAGAGTCCAAAATATTGTCACTTATCCATATTCTTGACCAAGAAAATCTAACTTGTTGTGAACACCAATGACTCAAATTCCATTTACACTAGCACTTCCAAGGGCTTTAAATTTCCTCATGTTTGCCTTATTCGTCCTTTAATTGCTCTATTGAAAGTTGGGAGGTTTACCTCCACTTGTCCAAAATATAGCAAAGCTCAAGATAAAAAATGTATATATCGAGTTTTCACTAATCTTGCGTTATAGAAAAACCCTTAACTATGACTTCCTCCTTAAATTTCTTCTCAAATCTCTTACCCTCCCTTTGTCCAAATCTTATATTCCTTATATAAAAATCATAATCCAAAACTTAAAGAGTCCAAAATATTGTCACTTATCTATATTCTTGACCAAGAAAATCAAACTTCTTGTGAGCACCAATCACCCAAATATCATTTACCCTAGCATCTCCTAGGCCTCAAAATACCCTCGTGCTTCCCTTATACTTCCTTAAATTGCTCTTTGGAGACTTATAAGGTTTACCTCCATTTGTCCAAAATTTAGTAAACCGAGATCACAAACGAATGTGTGGAATTTGTTCTAATCTTGTGCCGAAGAAAAACCTTTATCTATGACCTCCACCTTAAATTTCTTCTTAAATCTTCTAGCCTCCCTTTATCCAAATCTTATATTCGTTATATAAAAATCGTAATTCAAAACTTAAAAAGTCCAAAATATTGTCACTATCCATATTCTTGACTAAGAAAATCCAACTTGTTGTGAGCACCAACGACTCAAATTCCATTTACACTAGAACTTCCTAGGGCTTTAAATTTCCTCATGCTTGCCTTATTCGTCCTTTAATTGCTCTATTGAGAGTTAGGAGGTTTACCTCCACTTGTCCAAAATATAGCAAAGCTCAAGATAAAAAATGTACGTATGGAGTTTAAGCTAATCTTTCGTCATAGAAAAACCCTTAACTATGACCTCCTCCTTAAATTTCTTCTCAAATCTCTTAACCTCCCTTTGTCCAAATCTTATATTCCTTATATAAAAATCCTAATCCAAAACTTAAAGAATCCAAAATATTGTCACTTATCTATAATCTGAATCAAGAAAATCAAACTTCTTGTGAGCACCAATCACCCAAATATCATTTACCCTAGCATCTCCTAGGGCTCAAAATACCCTCGTGCTTCCCTTATACCTCCTTAAATTGATCTTGGAGAGTTATGAGGTTGACCTCCATTTGTCCAAAATTTAGCAAACCTCAAGATCACAAACGAATGTGTGGAATTTGTTCTAATCTTGTGCCAAAGAAAAACCCTTAACTATGACCTCCACCTTAAATTTCTTCTCAAATCTCTTAGCCTCCCCTTTCATCCAAATCTTATATTCATTACATAAAAATCGTACTTCAAAACTTAAAGAGTCCAAAATATTGTCACTTATCCATATTCTTGGACCAAGAAAATCCAACATGTTGTGAGCACCAATGACTCAAATCCCATTAACCCTAGCACTTCCTAGGGCTTTAAATTCCCTAATGCTTGTCTTATTTGTCCTTTAATTGCTCTATAGAGAGTTCTGCAGTTTACCTTCACTTTTCCAAAATCTAGCAAAGCTCAAGATAAAAAATGTATGTATGGAGTTTTCGCTAATCTTGCGTCATAGAAAAACCCTTAACTATGACCTCCTCCCTAAATTTCTTCTTAAATCTCTTAGCCTCCCTTTGTCCAGATCTTATATTCCTTCTATAAAAATCATAATCCAAAACTTAAAGAGTCCAAAATCTTGCACTTATCCATATTCTTGACCAAGAAAATTCAACTTCTTTGCGAGAACCAATGACTCAAATCTCATTTACACTAGCACTTCCTAGGGCTTTAAATTCCCTAATGCTTCCTTATTCGTCCTTTAATTGCTCTATTGAGAGTTATGAGGTTTACCTCCACTTGTCCAAAATATAGCAAAGCTCAAGATCAAAAATGTATGTATGGAGTTTTCGCTAATCTTGCGTCATAGAAAAACCCTTAACTATGACCTCCTCCTTAAATTTCTTCTCATGTCTCTTACCCTCCTTTTGTCCAAGTCTTATATTCCTTACATAAAAATCATAATCCAAAACTTAAAGAGTCCAAAATATTGTCACTTATGTATATTCTTGACCAAGAAAATCAAACTTCTTATGAGCACCAATCACCCAAATATCATTTACCCTAGCATCTCCTAGGGCTCAAAATACCCTCGTGCTTCCCTTATTCTTCCTTAAATTTCTCTTTGGAGAGTTATGGGGTTTACCTCTACTTGTCCAAAATTTAGCAAACCTCAAGATCACAAACGAATGTATGAAATTTGTTCTAATCTTGTGCCAAAGAAAAACCCTTTACTATGACCTCGACCTTAAATTTCTTCTCAAATCCTAGGGCTTTAAATTCTTAGTACTTTAAATTCCCTCATGCTTGCCTTATTCGTCCTTTAATTGCTCTATTGAGAGTTATGAGGTTCATCTCCACTTGTCCACAATCTTGGGCTTAAATTTCTTCTCAAATCCTAGGGCTTTAAATTCCCTCATGCTTGCCTTATTCGTCCTTTAATTGCTCTATTGAGAGTTATGAGGTTCATCTCCACTTGTCTACAATCTAGCAAAGCTCAAGATAAAAAATGTATGTATAGAGTTTTCGCTAATCTTACGTTGTAGAAAAATCCTTTACTATGATCTCCTCCATAGTCCAAGTATAAAAATCATAATCCAAAACTTAACGAATCCAATACATTGTCACTTATCCATATTCTTGTCCAATAAAATCCTACTTGTTGTGAGCACCAATGATTAAAATATTATTTTACCTAGCATCTCGTAGGGCTCCAAACACCCTCTTTGGAGAGTTATGAGGTTTACCTCCATTTGTCCAAAATTTAGCAAACCTCAAGATTACAAACGAATGTATGGAATTTGTTCTAATCTTGTGCCAAAGAAAAATCCTTAACTATGACCTCCACCTTAAATTTCCTCGCAAATCGTTTAGCCTCCCTTCATCCAAATCTTAAATTCCTTACATAAAATTCGTAATAAAAAACATAAAGAGTCTAAAATATTGTCACTTATCCATATTTTTGACCAAAAAAATCCAACTTGTTGTGACCTCTAATGACTCAAATATCATTTACACTAGCACATCCTTGGGCTTTAAATACCCTCATACTTGCCTTATTCGTTCTTTAATTTCCCTATTGAGAGTTATGAGGTTTACCTCCACTTGTCCAAAATCTAGCAAAGCCCAAGATCAAAAATGTACGGATGGAATTTTCGAAAATCTTGCGTCATAGAAAAACCCTTAACTATGACCTCCTCCCTAAATTTCTTCTCAAATCTTTTTTTTTTTTTAAAAGGAAACAAGTCTCTTGAATTGAGACAAAAGCTCAAAGTACATCATTGGGAAACATCCTACAAGTATCCTAAGGATCAGGGAATGCACCCGAACATCTCAACTATGTTAACACCTCCTTAGCACTCTCATCATATCCAATATAATTGTGAACGAAATAAGAGTCCAATAACCACTACTAGCTTATGAAAAGGAAAACCCGAATACATGGGCCAACAACAAAAATACATTATATATAATCCTTTAAGAATCAAACTAAACTCTAAGGTGCTGGAAAAATAAACGCTTTCCAATTTAAACACAAGTCTTGAATGGAGTAATCAACATAATCTTTTGCAAGAGTGCTCCATGATGAGGCATTTATCCTGGCAATCTCAAAACGGTTGGCCCACGGAGTAACTTTGTCGTGGAACACCCTTTGATTTCTTTCGAACCAAAGTTCCACAAGTTTTGCTTTGACCGCATTATTCCACAAAATTTTAGAGGCTGACTTAAGCTTTAGACCCATCAAAATCTGCAAAATATTATCTCTGAACACATTCCCAAACACCCAACCAAGATTGAAGAAGGAGAATAAGCTAAACCAGCAACATTTAGCATAAACACATTCAAAAAACAGATGCTGTAAATCTTCAAATTCAGCCAAACAGAAAAAACAGATACTGGGCGAGAGGCACTGCGCTGGCAGCTTTCTTTGTAGGATCGAGGCACAGTTCAAATACCCATTTAACATAATCCAAATTGTGATATTAACCCTCCGAGGACTCTTGGAGCTCCAAAGCGCTTTCTTCAGATTTTTTTCTAGAGGGGAGGCTCTTGAAAGATGCATGACTAAAGATTTCACAGTATAATTTCCATTGTCTTCAATGGACCAAACACGTTTATCAGGGTGATCTAAAACCTTTTTTCTTGCTAGGATTTCTAGAAGCCTTTGGAGCTCATATATTTCTTCCTCTTTTAATAATCTTCTAAAAATTATGGACCAAGAGGAATGAGTTGAATCCCAATGATCTAAAACTGACCCGTTTGGCTTTAGAGAATTTCTTCTCAAATCTCTTAGCCTCCCTTCATCCAAATCTTATATTCCTTATAAAAAATTCGTAATCCAAAATATTGTCACTTATCCATATTCTTGACAAAAAAATCCAACTTGTTGTGAGCTCCAATGACTCAAATCCCATTTACACTAGCACTTCCTAGGGTTTTAAGTTCTTTCATGCTTGCCTTCTTCGTCCTTTAATTTCTCTATTGAGAGTTATAAGATTTACCTCCACTCGTCAAAAATCTAGCAAAGCTCAAAATCAAAAATGTATGTATGGAGTTTTAGCTAATCTTGCATCATACAAAAATCCATGACTATGATTTCCTCAATAAATTTTTTCCCAAATTTCTTACCCTCCATTTATCCAAATCTTTATATTCCTTGTATAAAAATCATAATCCAAAACTTAACGAATCCAATACATTGTCACTTATACATATTCTTGCCCAATAAAATCCTACTTGTTGTGAGCACCAACGAATCAAATATTATTTTACCTAGCATCTCCTAGGGCTCCAAATACCCTCGTGCTTCCCTTATTGTACCTTAAATTGCTCTTTGGAGAGTTATGAAGTTTACCTCCACTTGTCCAAAATTTAGCAAACCTCAAGATCACAAACGAATGTATGAAATTTGTTCTAATCTTGTGCCAAAGAAAAACCCTTAATTATGACCTCCACCTTAAATTTCTTCTCAAATCCTTTAGCCTCCCTTCATCCAAATCTTATATTCCTTATATAAAATTTGTAATCCAAAACATAAATAGTCGAAAATATTGTCACCTATCCGTATTCTTGCCAAAAAAATCCAACTTGTTGTGAGCTCCAATGACTCAAATCCCATTTACACTAGCACTTCCTAGAGCTTTAGTTTCCCTCGTGCTTGCCTTATTCGTCGTTTAATTTCTCTATTGAGAGTTATGAAGGTTTACCTCCACTTGTCCAAAATCTAGCAAAGCTCCAGATAAAAAATGTATGTATGGAGTTTTCGCTAATATTGCGTCATACAAAAACCCTTAACTATGATCTCCTCCCTAAATTTCTTCTCAAATCTCTTAGACTCCCTTTTTCTAAATCTTATATTCCTTATATAAAAATCTTAATCCAAAACTTAAAGAGTCCAAAATATTGTCACTTATCCATATTCTTGACCAAGAAAATCATAACTTGTGAGCACCAATAATCCAAATATCATTTACCCTAGTATCTCCTAGGGCTCCAAATACCCTCGTGCTTCCCTTATTCTTCCTTAAATTGCTCTTTGGAGAGTTATGAGGTTTAGCTCCACTTGTCCAAAATTAAGCAAACCTCGAGATCACAAACGAATCTATCGAATTTTTTCTAATCTTGTGCCAAAGAAAAACCCTTAACTATGACCTCCACCTTAAATTTCTTCTCAAATCGCTTAGCCTCCGTTCATCCAAATTTTAAATATCCCTATATAAAATTCGAAATCCAAAACTTAAAGAGTCCAAAATATTGTCACTTATCCATATTCTTGAACAAAAAAATCCAACTTGTTGTGACCTCCAATGACCTAAATCCAATTTACACTAGCTCTTCCTAGGGCTTTAATTTCCCTCGTGCTGGCCTTATTCGTCGTTTAATTGCTCTATTGAGAGTTATGAGGTTTACCTCCACTTATCCAAAATCTAGCAAAGCTCAAGATCAAAAATGTATAGATGTAGTTTTCGCTTATCTTGCGTCATAGAAAAACCCTTAACTATGACCTCCTCCCTAAATTTCTTCTCAAATCTCTTAGCCTCCCTTTGTCTAAACCTTATATTCCTTATATAAAAATCGCAATCCAAAACTTAAAGAATCCAAAATATTGTCACTTATCCATATTCTTGACCAAGAAAATCACAACTTCTTTTGAGCACCAATGACTCAAATATTATTTTACCTAGCATCTCCTAGGTCTCCGAATACCCTCGTGCGTCCCTCATTCTTCCTTAAATTGTTATTTGGAGAGTTGTGAGCTTTACCTCCACTTGTCCAAAATTTAGCAAAACTCAAAATCACAAACGAATGTACGAAATTGGTTCTAATCTTGGGCCAAAGAAAAACCCTTAACTATGACCTCCACGTTAAACTTCTTCTCAAATCGCTGAGTCTCCCTTCATTCAAATCTTATATTCCTTATATAAAATTTGTAATCCAAAATTTAAAGAGTCCAAAATATTGTCACTTATCCATATTCTTGACCAAAAAAATTCAACCTGTAGTGAGCTCCAATGACTCAAATCCCATTTACACTAGCACTTCCTAGGGCTTTAACTTCCCCTATGCTTGCCTTATACGTCCTTTGATTGCTCTATTGAGAGTTATGAGGTTTACCTCCACTTGTCCAAAATCTAGCAAAGCTCAAGATAAAAAATGTATGTATAGAGTTTTCGCTAATCTTGCGTCATAGAAAAACCCTTAACTATCACCTCCTCACTAAATTTCTTCTCAAATCTCTTAGCCTCCCTTTGTCTAAATCTTATATTCCTTATATAAAAATCGTAATCCAAAACTTAAAGAGTCCAAAATATTGGCACTTATCCATATTCTTGACCAAGAAAATTACAACTTGTTGTGGGCACCAATAATCCAAATATCATTTACTCTAGTATCTCCTAGGGCTCCAAATACCCTCGTGCTTCCCTTATTCTTCCTTAAATTGCTCTTTGGAGAGTTATGAGGTTTACCTCCACTTGTCCAAAATTAAGCAAACCTCGAGATCACAAACGAATGTATATGGAATTTGTTCTAATCTAGTGCCAAAGAAAAATCCTTAACTATGACCTCCACCTTAAATTTCTTCTCCAATCACTTAGCCTCCCTTCATCCAAGTCTTCAATTCCTTATATAAAATTCGTAATCCAAAACTTAAAGTGTCCAAAATATTGTCACTTATCCATATTCTTGACACAAAAATCCAACTTGTTGTGAGCTCCAATGACTCAAATCCCATTTACACTAGGACATTCTAAGGCTTTAAGTTCCCTCATACTTGCCTCATTCGTCCTTTAATTTCTCTATTAAGAGTTATGAGATTTACCTCTACCGGTCCAAAATCTAGCAAAGCTCAAGATCAAAAATGTATGTATACAGTTTTAGCTAATCTTGCGTCATACAAAAATCCTTGACTATGATCTCGTCCAAAAAAAATTTCTCAAATTTCTTACCCTGCATTCATCCAAATGTTTGTATTCCTTGTATAAAAATCGTAATCCAAAACTTAACGAATCCAATACATTAACACTTATCCATATTCTTGCCCAATAAAATCTTACTTGTTGTGAGCACCAATGACTCAAATATTATTTTACCTAGCATCTCCTAGGGCTCCAAGTACTCTCGTGCTTCTCTTATTCTTCCTTAAATTGCTCTTTCGAGAGTTATGAGCTTTACCTCCACTTGTCCAAAATTTAGCAAACCTCAAGATCACAAACGAATGTATGAAATTTTTTCTAATCTTGTGCAAAAGAAAAACCCTTAACTATGACCTCCACCTTAAATTTCTTCACAAATCCTTTAGCCTCCCTTCATCCAAATCTTATATTCCTTATATAAAATTCGAAATCCAAAACTTAAAGAGTCCAAAATATTGTCACTTATCCATATTCTTGAACAAAAAAATCCAACTTGTTGTGACCTCCAATGACTCAAATCCCATTTAGACTAGCACTTCCTAGGGCTTTAATTTCCCTCGTGCTTGCCTTATTCGTCCTTTAATTGCTCTATTGAGAGTTATGAGGTTTACCTCTACTTGTCTAAAATCTAGCAAAGCTCAAGATCAAAAAAGTATGGATGTAGTTTTCACTATTCTTGCGTCATAGAAAAACCCTTAACTATGACCTCCACCTTAAATTTCTTCTCAAATCGTTTATCCTCCCTTCATCCAAATCTTATATTCCTTATATAAAACTTGTAATCCAAAACTTAAAAGAGTCCAAAATATTGTCACTTATCCATATTCTTGACCAAAAAAATCGAACTTGTTGTGAGCTCCAATGACTCAAATCCCATTTACACTAGCACTTCTTAGGGCTTTAATTTCCCTCATGCTTGTCTTCTTCGTCCTTTAATTGCTCTATTGAGAGTTATGAGATTTACCTCCACTTGTCTAAAATCTTGCAAAGGTCAATATCAAAAATGTATGTAGGGAGTTTTCGCTAATCTGCGTCATAGAAAAATCCTTGACTATGATCTTCTCTTTAAATTTCTTCCCAAATTTCTTACACTCCATTCATCCAAATCTTTATATTCCTTGTATAAAACTCATAATCCAAAACATTGTCACTTATCCATATTCTTGCCCAATAAAATCCTACTGGTTGTGAGCACCAATGACTCAAATATTATTTTACCTAACATCTCCTAGGGCTCTAACTACCCCCGTGCTTTCATTATTCTTCCTTAAATTGCTCTTTGGAGAGTTATGAGGTTTACCTCCACTTGTCCAAAATTTAGCAAACCTCAAGATCACAAACGAATTTATGTAATTTGTTCTAATCTTGTGCCAAAGAAAAACTCTGAACTATGACCTTCACCTTAAATTTTTTCTCAAATCTCTTAGCCTCCCTTCATCCAAATCTTATATTCCTTGTATAAAATTCGTAATCCAAAACTTAAAGTGTCCAAAATATTGTCAGTTATTAATATTCTTGACGAAAATAATCCAACTTGTTGTGAGCTCCAATGACTCAAAATCCAATTTACACTAGCACTTCCTAGGCCTTTAATTTCCTTCATGCTTGCCTTATTCGTCCTTTAATTGCTCTTTTGAGAGTTATGAAGTTTACCTCCACTTGAACAAAATCTAGCAAAGCTCAAGATCAAAAATGTATGTATGGAGTTTTCGCTAATCTTGCATCATAAAAAAACCTTAACTATGACCTCCTCCCTAAATGTCTTCTCAAATCTCTTAGCCTCCCTTTGTTAAATCTTATATTCCTTATATAAAAATTGTAATCCAAAACTTAAAGAGTCCAAAATATTGTCATTATCCATATTCTTGACCAAGAAAATCCAACTTGTTGTGAGCACCAATAATCCAAATATCATATACCTTAGCATTTCCTAGGGCTCCAAATATCCTCGTGCTTCCCTTATTCTTCCTTAAATATCTATTTGGAGAGTTATGAGGTTTACCTCCACTTGTCCAAAATTTAGCAAACCTCAAGATCACAAACGAATGTATGGAATTTGTTCTAATCTTGTGCCAAAGAGAAACCCTTAACTCTGACCTCTTCTTCTCAAATCGCTTAGCCTCCCTTCTTCCAAATCTTAGATTCCTTATATAAAATTCGTAATCCAAAACTTAAAGAGTCCAAAATATTGTCACTTATCCATATTCTTGACCAAAAATATCGAACTTGTTGTGAGCTCCAATGACTCAAATCCCATTTACACTAGCACTTCCTAGGGCTTTAAGTTCTCTCATGCTTGCCTTATTCGTCCTTTAATTGCTCTATTGAGAGTTATGAGGTTTACTTCCACTTGTCCAAAATCTAGCAAAACTCAAGATCAAAAATGTATGTATGGAGTTTTCGCTAATCTTGTGTCATAGAAAAATCCTTGACTATGATCTCCTTCTTAAATTTCTTCCCAAATTTCTTACCCTCCATTCATCCAAATCATTATATTCCTTGTATAAAAATCATAATTCAAAACTTAACTAATTCAAAACATTGTCACTTATCCATATTCTTGCCCAATAAAATCCTACTTGTTGTGAGCACCAATGGCCTTTAACTATGACCTCCACCCTAAATTTCATCCGAAATCTCTTAGGACTCATTCATCGAAATCTTATATTCCTTATATAAAAATCATAATACAAAACTTATAGGGTCCAAAACTTTGTCACTTATCCATATTCTACTAATAAAATCCAACTTGTTGTGAGCACCAATAACCCAAATACCATTTACCCTAGCATCTCCTAGGGCTTCAAATACCCTCATGCTTCTCTTATTGTTCCTTAAATTGCTCTATTCATAGTTATGAGGTTTACCTCCACTTGTCCAAAATTTAGCAAACCTCAAGATCACAAACGAATGTATGGAATTTGTTCTAATCTTGTGCCAAAGAAAAACCCTTAACTATGACCTCCACCTTAAATTTCTTCTCAAATCGCTTAGCCTCCCCCTTCATCCAAATCTTATATTCCTTATATAAAAATCATAATCCAAAACTTAACTAATCCAAAATATTGTCACTATCCATATTCTTGCAAAATAAAATCCTACTTGTTGTCTACACCAATGGCCTTTAACTATGACCTCCACCCTAAATTTCATCCTAAATCTCTTAGGCCTCGTTCATTGAAATCTTATATTCCTTATATAATAATCATAATACAAAACTTATAGGGTCCAAAACTTTGTCACTTATCCATATTCTTGACTAATAAAATCCAACTTGTTGTGAGCACCAATAACCCAAATACCATTTACCCTAACATCTCCTAGGGCTTCAAATACCGTCATGCTTATGTTATACTTCCTTAAATTGCTCTATTGATAGTTATGAGGTTTACCTCCACTTGTCCAAAATTTAGCAAACCTCAAGATCACAAATTTATGTATGGAATTTGAGCTAATCTTGTGTCAAAGAAAAACTCTTAACCATGACCATCACGTCAAATTTCTTCCCGAATTGTCTTAGCCTCTATTTATCCAATCCTTTATTTTCCTTGTATAAGAGTCATAAATTAAAACTTAAAAAATTCAAAATCTTGTCTCTTATCCAAATTCTTGGTAAAATCACTTGTTTTGTGCTTCAATGACCCCAAGATCATTTATACTAGGACTTACTAGGGTTTCAAATACCCTCAGACGAGCACTCATAGGGTTTCAAATACCCTCAAACGGATACTTATCCTAAAAAATCTAAATTTCTTATGAAAACTTAGTTTGGTGGAATGATAGAGCAGACACATTACAAAGGAGGATGCCTCATTTCTCCCTCTCTCCTTCCTTGGTGTGTGATGTGTTTCTCTAATTCAAAGCATCTTTGTCATCTCTTTTAACACTGTACCTTTGCTTCCCAGTATTAAGTCTCCATGCTTGATGCTTTTGGTTGGACCATGGTTTTGCCAAACAATATCTTTGGTATTCTTGATTCAATTATTGTGGGTTATCCCTTCCATGATGTGAAAGTTATATTTTAGCCAGCTATTATGACGCTTCCTTATAGTTTCTTTTGTGTGGGAGGAAGGGAAGAATTTTCAAGTATGTTTTCTCAATCATTCTTTCCACGAAGGTAAGTCTTTGCTTGCTAGGCAAGAGGATAGCAAGTTAAATATTATAGTTTTTCTGCTATGATCTCTAATGAAAGCTTCATTGTAATTTACATTTTGGCGTTGAGGGCTCAATAAGATATTTATTTCATTCATTAAAATGAAATTGTTTCTCTTTCCTAGAATCTTGAAATATGACTTCTTAAGTTTTGCACTTTGAAATATAAATAAAAGAAAAAATAAATAAAATATTAAAAGCAATTCTCAATCAAGCTATCACGACCCACAACGCAACAAACAAACAAGATAAAGGACTTAGGAAAAAAAATCTTGCAACAAATTTAGAAAGAAAGATAAAGAAATGTCCGTCTCAAAGGACAATGGTTAAAACTTCATCTCTAAATAAAATGCATGAAACGAGTTTTTAGGAGCATGTATCTAATGAAAGTACTATAGGAAAGAAAAAATGGAACCTGTGGCCATCCAAATCAAGTAAAGCTAGAAATATCTTCAAGAATGAAGTGTGGATAGAAACTTCTTGAATTCTCTGAGTCTCTGATAAGAACTATGTTCTGCAAAGAACAAAAGAAATTGAAGGCCATGAACTGTATAGAATGAAAAGTGCAAAATTAGAACACCAACCACCAGCATGGAATAATGATAGAATGATAATATGACTCTCTTTATTATGGGTTATAATTTTCTTCAAGTCCAACAACAACACAAACCACCCCAATTTCCAATCCATTTTTAATCTCACATCAACAAAAATTTCTTTTTTCCTCAAATAAAGTGATACATTAAGAATAAAATTGAAAGTTTCAAAAGAAATAGGAGCACAAGTGAGAAATGTAATAAATATTATGGACTAATCTACAAATCTAAGTCTACAAAAGAAGGAACAAGAGAGAAAAACAGAAGCCACATAAGATTACTCAAGAAGGAACATATATTAGCTATCGATTTCTTTTACATACCGGTTAGACGATTCATTTAACTCGTTTTCGCCATGTTTATCTTCATGTACCTTGTTTTCACCGTGTTTATCTTTATCTTATCCTTGTCATCTGAAGAGGAAAGGAAAGAAATTTTAGTAAAGTAAAATTATGACTCAATCGATCATGCTATGAAACATTTTCTCCTTTTAGTAGAAGCCATAAAAGATTACCCAGGAAAGAACAATATATATATATATATACACAATTAATACACACAAACACACATTTCCATTCACCGAAATATTCTCATCTCATATGACTTCTCCAATATTAATATTGTTAACTATTTCATTTCACTCCCCAAGAATCCAAAGTTGATAAGAAAACTAAAAAACTGAATTTGAAGAGATTGGACCACAACCAAATCAATTCAGACTAATATTCAGTTTCATTCAAAGTTAATACAAGCTTCACCTTCAGTTGATTTACATATTTAATATCTCAAACATTTAAATTCCAAACATTCAACTCTTAGATATTTGCCAAAGTAAGCACAACTCACCGATTATTGACATGTATTCCTATCTTTAAAGTCGAAGGTTCATATCTCCCATGCATCCGCTCGTTATACACAACTCTTAGATATTTAGTATCTACATACATAGAAAATAAAGAAAAAAAATCAACAATCAAAACAGATGTTAGAGTTCTAAGTTTAAATTGTTGTGTATCTATAAAAGGAATGACATATTACTGCACTTTAACTCTTAGATATTTGCCAAAGTAAGCACAACTCACCAATTATTGACATGTATTCCTATCCTTAAAGTCGAAGGTTCATATCTCTCATGCATCCGCTCCTTATACACAACTCTTAGATCTTTAGTATCTACATAAATAGAAAAGAAAGAAAAAAATTCAACAATCAAAACAGATGTTAGAGTTCCAAGTTTAAATTGCTGTGTATCTATAAAAGTAAATGAATGACATATTACTGCACTTTAAGTTTGAGTAGCTAAATGTTATCGAGAGAAAATGTACCAACAAATTACAATTTACACTTTCTACTCAATTTCTTTATTGCCAGTCACAGCAATAGCAAAGCAAGTACATCTCATCTTCATTGGTCGGTGGGATGAGTTACTTCCATAAATTCAAAAATTAGACGAAACCCTAAATGTGACCATTAGAAATAAATGAAACCAAATCCCAGAAGCCAGAAACGAAACCCAAGAAAGAACTCCGAAGATCCCTCTAAGTCTACCCCAAGAAAAGGTCAGTTTGCATTGTACCTTCGAACTCCAAAAAAAAATCGAATTTCTCCGGCGACGGAGGCGGTGGTAGAGGGTCACCGGCGCTCATCGTTTGAGACCGTTGTTGAAACTAGGAAGATGGAGAATCAAATTTGACTTTTTGACTTTGGGTCTGAGTTTCGTGTTAACCAAGTCTTCCCAAGAACGTTATATATTAATAAAATATATTATTTTTGTAAAGGTCGTCCATGGGAGCGTAGGTTCTTCCATCCCTATTTTTAGTAATTCATATGAGAATATATATATATTCTCCCCCCATTATTTTTAAAAGAATAACAAAATTGATCAATAATGTTTTTTTAATAATAAAATTGGGGATAAGATAATTCAAACTATAAAACTTATTGACACTCATATTTCAATTGAGCTAGTTTCGGTTTGGCTATTAATAATGTTAATTTTTATCAAAATTGATTAAATAGTTATTATAATCATCATGTAAGAATATCATATATGAGTATTTTATTTTAAAATTTTTCATTAAATAATTATTGTTGTTATCATGTAATAATGTACAACATATGAATATTTTATTTTATAAATTTCCATGCCTTCATGGTGAAAATTCTTACAATTTAGGAATAGGAGTGATTAATTTGAAATGTTTGGTGGAAAATTAAAGGTTTGTTTTGTTCGCAATTCGGATTCAATTTTATGTTTCCAGACGAATATGTGATTGGTAGATAACCGTGAAAATTGCTTTTAGATTCTATGATTCAAACAATGTAAATTCCTAAAACAATATTTTTATGTTTTCATTGTATCCAAAATTTAAATTTTAAAATTTAAAATACATAATTATATTAAATAAGGATAAAAACATTTAAAAATATAGTATGTCATGTTATAAACTCAATTCGATTTTTTAAATTAAAATATGCATTATGTAATTATTATAAATTATGTTAAATTCTAAATTTGGTCCTTATAGTTTGGATAAAGTTACAAGTTAATTCATATGGTTTTAAAATTTAGAATTTAGTTCATATGTTTGATACAATTTCATATATTATTGTTTGTTAAATCCTCTAAAATTATCCCTGTCATATGGATGCTTTAGGAAGCTTTTATCAAACCATAGGAGTTGAATTCTAATTATAAACTCTAAGACCTAAATTTTAACTTCTTCCAAACAAAAATTTCAATTTATCCCATAAATTATATAATATTACAAAATAATAATAATAATAATACAACTTTTTTAACACAAAACCATATTCATAAATAAATTAATAATAATTTATTGTCAACTTATATTTAGTGGATAACTACAACTAGTTTGCCCTTGTTTAAATTATAACGTAATTTTTAAATTCTACTATCAAACACATATCTGAAGACATGAAATACAACTCTGTTTTCATTTACTCCCTTGTTTTTAAATTTCTATTTTTAGATTCTTTACCAAAGAAGCCCTAAGGTAAAAATACTAAAAAAATGTTAATTGAAATAATTACAAAAATCCAAGTTTTACTCATAGCTCACAAGTCACAACTCAACATTCAATTTTTTTTTTTTTAATTTCAAGTTAAAATATCATTTTCTCTCTCAAAATAAAAATAAAATAAAATCAAACAAACGAACATAAAATACGATATATATGGCGAAGATGAAAAGATTAGCATGCAAATAAAATTGCAAAAAATACATGTTGAAGAGAAACAAAGGGGTGATCTAGAGAGAAGAAAATTGACTTGATTATTCTCTCAATTTCAACATAATTTTTCTTTAAATTCTGTAACAATCCTCAATTGGTTAAAAAAAATTACTTTTTTATTTGGATAATTTGATTATCGTCTCAATTTCAAACTTGAATTTAAACTAAAATATTATTTTCGTCATAAATCTAAAAACTTATTCTTTCCATATTTTCGATGTTTTTTTTAATAACACAATTCAGTTGGAATGAAATATTTCTAAATTCAATTATAACAACAAAAAAACCTAATAATTAAAACCGTTTTAACTTAATATACAAATAAGTATTAAATTTGTTTTATAAATTTGTTACTGACAAATGGGTTGAAATTAAATAAATATATATTGTTTTATTGTTTTATTATTTTATAATCATAATTATTTTGTTTTTATTTAGTTGGAGTTATGGATAAAAATTTTGAGTCCCTAAGTCTCAATCCGTAGTTCAAATATAGTTTTTATAAAATAATAATATCACTAGTATATATTTTTAAATTAAATAAATACATGTTGTTTTATTAATATAAGGTAGATATTTTGAAGGACCATAAATTTCAATCCCACGAAAAAAAGTCTAATAATTTAAATGGAATTTGACACAAAGAAAATAGGGGTCTTTTCACAAATAGAAAAAAAATAAAAGTAATTACACATATAGAAAAAAAAGTGGAAAATATAAAAGTATGGGGTACACTTTTTTCTATATGTGTAATTACTTTTGTTTTTTTCTCTACACAACAATTTTCCAAGAAAATAATGTAATTCAAGTTTAATTATACAAATTAAAAAAAATATATGTTGATGGTTGGAATTTTTTTAGGAAGAATAGACACCCAGTTGTAAAAAAACAAAAATTAAAAAAACTTAGAGCATGAAATAGAAAAAATGCAAAAAGAAAAATTAAAAGAAATTATTTTGTCATATCAAAATAGCGATGTGCATGTCAAAATCGAATTTTTACATATATATCAATGGATGTATAGATAAAACATAGATATCGACAAATATTCTTGTAAACCATGAAGATTATAAAAATTATCAAATTAATAATTAAGTTGTTTTTAATTTCAACGTAAAGTTAAAATTCAGACTCCACCCTATCAGAACAATTTTAAGTGCAGAAGAAAAGACAATAGCCCACACTTCTCAATTATTTGATCCTGTCATGACTCACCCTATCCAGAAACCATAACATTTTTGAGCAAGAGGCCTAATGAGCTTATACCCTTTTTCTCCTATTAATATTAAGGAGCTGGTGGGTATTAGTGGCAAAAACTGTTTCTTAAAGCAATGTCCTTAATAATGAATCTATGATAATAAGTGAATACTAATCTTGAACGGGTAAGCCTGTCTGTTGGGATCTCCACAGTACAGAAAATTGTTGGTACTGTTATTTTTCTTACATACCTCGAGCCAGTATCTTGCTTGTTGTTCTACAGAAAATAAATACCAAAGAGCACCAACTACCTAATTCATCATATTCAATGCTCATAAGAGAACTCCTTTCAAACCAAAATATATAAACTGATGATTCTTGAATTGCTATAAAATTTGATGGTGATGATTCTTCATTAAGTTCCTATTTAATAGCATGCCAACATTAAAGCAAGGTAATTACCAAGAAACTAGGTAGTAGTAGGCTAGGAAAATGAAAGATGAAACCAAGCAAGAGGAAGAGCATTCTGTTGATTATCATACATTATTCACATATCACACAGAGAAACCAAGCACCTAAAACTCAGGACATAGAAGGTTAAAGAGCTTGAAACAATACATTTTAAAGATCCATGATGGTGAAGTTTGGTTTGTCTTGCTCTTTGTCTGGCTTTGGAGGCGCCAATAGTGTCATCACTCGTGTGACTTGGGCAGTTTGCTGGGGGTTGATCTCCCTGCACGGCTTGCAGTAGATGGGATATGAATATGGATGCATACAGAGTGGCACTAAAGCTCACCGAGGTGCCAACTTTTTTAGCTAATGCATCTTGAAACCTACCATCTCCACCCCCCCTCCGCTTTCTTTCGCAGTAATCATGCCAAACTTCTTGTATTTTGTAGGCTGCCCATACTTTCCATTGATGAGAGTAGAACCTAGAGAACATCGATTGCAGATCAAAAACTTTAGAAGTAGTTGAATGAAAAAACTTTATGGGATCACTGGTAGAACAATTTATGTATAAGTTCAGTAAGAAGAACATGCCTCACTGAGAGTTGGAATTGCTTGCTATTGAGGCGCTGGAAATGGAACTGACTAGTTACAAATTTCAGCTCATTATCCTTTAGAGCAAAGGCTTCAACCTCAGTTAGAGTTTTAATTGTTCTGTTTGAAATGGGAAGAGAATTGGGGCCACACAATCACTAGCCAATATGCTTTTCTCTCATGCCTTTCTTCGTTCATGGTTCGATATTCTGGTGTCCTAGGCGTAGAGGAACCACACCAATCCATCCCGAACTTGGTGGTTAAACTCTACTGCGGTGACAATACTGTAGGGGAGGTCCTGCGGAAAAATAGCTCGACGCCAGGATGATAAAAAGCTTAACACCTCTAATTCTTATTACTTTTCAATATGGAAAAAAAAATGAAAAATGAAAAGGTCGTCTTATTCAAAACCCCTTCTCTCCCACTTTTCTCTCTCACTTCACACCTTGGAACGCACCGCGGAGGTAGGATCCATTGCCCATTGAACTAGCTCTTCACCACAAAGGTCGCCAGCGTTAAGAGTGGCCACGTACGGGTCGTTTTTCCAACCACAAGTAATAATGGTAGCCAGCTTTCCTTTCATGATAAATAGCATCATATCAATTGGGTCACCCTCTTGCAGAATGAAGCTCTTCTTTGTGAATAACACGGGCTTGAGATATTCACACATCGAGTCCAACAGTTGCTTATCCATGCTACTAAAAAGTGGCACCTAAAGCGTTCTGAGTTAACAAATGTTGAAAATTTCACAGGTGGAACGTGCCAAAGTTGAAGGAAAAGAACTCACTTTCTTAAGATGGGCCAAGCAAAGGTGGTGTTTGATGTCTCTCCAGAGGTCTTTAGGAAGGTTACTAATGAGTTCCTCTTCCTTAACTCCCCTATTTAGCTGCCATTTGTATTGATCATATCGTCGAATACGCTGCCTCAACTCTTCTGGGAGCATACGATGTGCCATCCAATGCTCGGCGTCTCTTCGGTTAATTCTCATCTGCTCTATTTTAACAGTTGTTGACTGCAGATATTTCTGTCAAGGGAAACAATTCGTGGTTGAAAGTTAGAGTAGTTAAATAGAGAATGAAATATAGAATATGGTAGAGCAATGAAACCAGATAAAAATATCATGTTTGGAACATAAATAACTATCCTCTTGAGCTTGAAGCAATCGTAAAGAGAGTGAATTAAGCATCATGCATTACCTGAATATTGCTAATAAGTAATGCAAATAAAACCAAACCAAGGATGGCAATGAAGACAGCAAAAAAAACCTCCCCCTCCAGGTCCCCCTCCACCTCCCCCTGCCCCTCCGCCTCCCCCATGTAATTACTTACTTTAAGGTTTTGTCCACTAGAGCTGAGAGACAAGAAAGTTCTTTTAGAGTGTATGGTTACTCCAAAGCATTAACTTAAAAAGTGTATAAAAAGATATTCTTCACAGATAAACATTTGGAAAGCTTGGAATTTATAACAATAGATTCACTCATTCACATATATCATATCACATTCCTCAGTCGTTAAGGAACATGGGAAAACTTATACCGACCTGACATTTTGCAGAGCCCACCAAAAGGAATAGAATAATTTCCAGGGAAAATCCATCGTCATGGTTAATTGAGACTTAAGGACTTGACCAAACATCCCAAACTTGCCATCTTCAAACTTTTTAGGACAGCACAACTCATTTATAGACATGTATATTTGTCCTTTTTGATCTTCATAGTACAGAAAATTGTGGATACAGCTATCTTCCGTGCATTTCTTGAACCAACATTTGGCCTGTCGTTCGATTGATAACAAATACCAAATGGCACCAACTACCTAATTCATTACATTATCTGCTCATAAGAGAATTCCTTTTAAACCAAAATATAAAAAATTCTGATATAAGTCAAGTGAACACATACATGACTAGCTTGCATATAAATGAGGAGATTGAAGGCAGCTCCACTCCAGGCGGTTTCTGTCAGTATGCCAGAAGTTTTGGTTACTTCTCTGTATAGTGGATAAAGTCGGAGAAGTCTTGGAATATATTGCAAAAGAACTGCAATCTTCACGACGTTCTTTGTATTCAAGGCAGTCGCGCCTTTCGCTACAGGTACAATTGCTAATACCAAAAGCTGAATGACATAAAAAGACCAAGTTATCTTAAATAGTAAGTTCACTTTAGTGAGGCAATCAATACTGCTCAAAACAAATGATTCACAGGAATCTATCCAATGACTTGAAAAATCCATTCTTAAACAGGATCTTTAGTACAATGTCAACAAAGAGAAGATTGTGGACTGAGCTTTAAAGAACTTATCATCCAAAATATGTAAGATTCCAAATAAGAAGAACAACCAAATGTTATGCTCTTAATGCAAAGACTAGATGCTGCAAGTATCTTAGAAATGGTTAAAGAAAAACAAATTTACCATAACCTATACACTTAAAAATTTGAATTGTGTGGTTATTTAACGTGATATCAGACCAAAACACCCTGTATTCAAAATTCGAACCTCTATAACATTGTTACCTCTCTATTTGATATTGATAAGCAATTGTTGTACCTTGTGCATATTTTCAAGCTCACAAGTAAATGAATCATTAACATGTTAATAGAAGATCAAATTTACCATAATTCATCAGTTAAACTTGAGTTGAGAGCTAATGTAACAAAAACCGTACAAAATTTATACCTGAGGTAGTGGGAGAATGGATAAGATATCAATCAAGAAGTTTGAGGAGAGATATTTCTTTGCTATTTTTGTTGGATCTTTGATTAATTCACCACTTCCAAAAACTGGTAAAGAAGGGGGGAAAAAACCGGTTCGAAATTCAAAGATTATGTGAAGCATATAAAATAAGTCAATGAATGTACGAAGAACACAAGCAATGATCATAAGTTTTCGGTCCATGGTTAGGCAATAACGTATTTCATCGATCACTGGGATGTAAAAGAAGAGAGGATCCACGGCTACTGCTATGACAGCAGAGAGCACAAATATCTTGTTCCATTGCTGAAGAAAGGGCTTATGTGGATCAAGAATTTTCTTCCAAAATTTTGGTTTCTTTACTGACTGATCACCTGGATGCTTGAAGCCTAAACGTGTTATTATTCTTCTAAAGCTATCAGAAACACTTAAAATCTTCTCTTTATGCTTTCCAATATTGACCCTGGAGACAGTCTGCTTTGGTTTTGGTAGCCTCCATATGTGTCATGAAAATCAGAAGTTGGATGTCCAAACCTATATATGATAAATTAAGTACATGTCAGTTTTGATAGGATAAGGTTCAATCAAGTTATTTATGGAAATCGTCAGTTAATGGAAGCATCAGTATCCGGACAACAAGAACAGACTGTAGGGAAATAGAAGCCATACAGTGCAACATTTACACAAAGAGCATCAGTTGGTTTTCAGAAAATTTGACAGTAGGAGGAGAAAGAGAGAGAGAAGAATGTTCAAACCTTACAGATTTTTGTATCTGGGAACCCATAAACTTGGATATCACTATCCAAAAATTTGGGGCTAAACTGTGCCTCTGATGGTAGTATATGTACTGCTTAGCTTCAGAAGCAAAATGTTTGTCAGTGAAATACAAGATTCACAACACAACCTACAGTTCCATGAAGCTAGTAGGAAAACTTGACCTTTATTCTCATATAAAATATGGTCACTTGCATGAAAGACAAGAAGAAGTGGCAATTCTTTGGGTAGGTTTTTGAATGTGAACTCAAAATTCCTTCAAATGTTAAAGCTAATGTAAGTAACTAGAAAATAATCTTTATTAGAGCTTTATAACAAAGTGCTTTTTCTATCCTACTTTTCCTTGTCTTGCTACAGGCATTGTAGACCTTTAGACTAGTTAGTGATATAAAATTAAATTTGTCTTCACCCATCAACTTATGCTTTTGGGTCAGTCAGCGATTTAAGATAGTATCAAAGCCCATCAAGTCCAAATGGGTATTCGTCCAATAAAAAGAAATTGGGATCCGATCAAGAATGGTGAACTCAAAAGAGGCACCATCTTGAGGGGGCAATGTTGAGGATCCCACATCGGCAAAATCAAAAGACCTCACAACTCTTAATAAGATAGATGGGTTACTCCTCTCTTTGCTAATTAGTTTCGAGATGGATCCCCGTATCATCTAATAAAACTAATGTAGTACATACATGTCAATTTGTTAGCAAAAATAAAGTGTGTTAGAATCTTACTCTGATTTCTCTGGTGCTGTCTGTGAAATAACAATGTCTCACAAGAACAAAAAACTGTAAATATTGCTAAAGTCAAGCCCCAAATAACCCAATTTTGGCTACCTACAAAAGAATCTTTGATCAATAATGTCATGTTGTATGAAAGAAAAACTTTGCAAAGTTTGATGTGCTTATACATGCATTGCTCCTTGAATTTCCCCTTTTTTTCTGCGAAGTGGGAAGTTCTTACTTTAAAGCAGTTGCCATGGTTTTTCTTTTTTTTTTCTTTTTTTTCTTCTCACTACTTTATTTTAAAGGAGTGGAATTCTAATCAAAGTGACAACAATGAAGACAGAGATTACAATATGATTTGATCAAAGTTACAATCCTTTTGATTTTAGGATGAAAAGCAAGGGCTCTTCTTTAATCATGCTAGAGGCTTTTTTAAAAGAATTTTGCCAGAAAAAGAAGAGCTTTTAAATTGTGGCTATAAACCAATTTTTATTTGACTCTATAATTTCTTGTTGAAAACAACCAAAGATTATGTCTTTAATGTGTCTGGAAATTCTTAGCTCAATCTGAAAATCAAAGGTAAGATTTGTATTGGGATTAAAGGGATTAGCTTGCAACTGAAGCACAACAGTTACCTCGTTGGAGATGTAGAGGCATTTTTTACACAAAATTCCTTTGCTCTCCCACTCCCTGTGTCGCTACAGACATTGTATTGTGTGGGAGTGCATTTCATGTCCATCTTTTGGTTTAACCATTTTTCCTCAAAATATTTTAAGCAGAAATGTTTCTAAACATAGTCCTTGAACACTTTTTGTTTTTTCCCCTACTAGACGTAAAATAATTCTATTGGACATAAAATTCAAATTTATATCTAACAGATCAATTAATTTCTTTTAGAAAATTGAATTTTTCAGTGATTTATTATACATAAAATTGAAATTTTCACATTTATCAAGAACTTCATCTTCCCCTCTTTCCTATTTTGCACATTTAACGAAAAATTTCATCTCACAACTTTACACCTCAAACACAGACTTCCTAACTCCAACATATTAACTCAATGAAATGTTTCTTTATCCAAAAAAATAACTCCAACATATTAACTTCAAACTTCATAACTCAACTCAGCATCTCGAACACCCCCTAAATTTGACCTTAATTATGATCATAAGTGAGTAGTAATCTTGAACATGACAAGTCAACTTTCATATATATATAAATGAAACAGTTCTTAAACCTTAAATTCTGGCTCGGAAACAAACTATTGAATCTGAAAACAACATTATAGGATTGTTTAATGGCGTTTTATTGAATCCAAGTATGTTTTGGTTGAGTTGAAACATTTCAGAACATATGTAACTTCATTTGTTAGCTAAAATAATTGTTCAGCATAATGATATACAATATATCGTATCAGAAATTATGGCAGCAGCAGATAATTTGATGGGTGTTTCCAACAATCAAAGCCATTAAATGAGAGCAGGAACAATCAAACGTCTAAAAAGTACTATTAATTATAGGATGGTCGTAATTTGACTCTTAAATCCAGACCATACAAGGGATTAAAAACTGAACAGCCAGCTTCAACTTCCAAGCAACTGAAGATCTCTGAAATGAGCAGCACAAGAGAACTACGGCTTCCCCTACATGACTAATTCCCTATCTACATTCCTACAAGGCAAGCTATACTACTACAATATTTAAATAATTAAAATTTGTTGATGACAAAATCACTGAGTGCCTATTTATTAATAGACAATGAACTCTTGATTTCTGGTCAAATCTTATCTTATCCTATCCTACTTATTCAAGTGGCAAAAAAAACCTCTGTCACCTTTGTTTAGGATTTCTCTTCGTCTGGCGGCCCAGGGACAGAATCAACAAAGAACTCCTCCACTGAGATAAAATTGAGACATTAGTGAGTGGCCAAATGAAAAGCTATGTACAAAAAGGTTTAGAATCGATTTTTGGGGTTTCTTGGATATGCAAGTGAAATGTTATATCTATGTCATCCAACTTTGCATGGACGACCAGATACTTCTGCGTTGCAAGAGTCATAATTGAAGAAAGAAAAGATTAGCATACATCGTACAAACGTAAATTGCACTTACTATATAAATCTAGTTAACATTTGTCAAATTGTTTGTCATGATGAAATCTTATAGAACAAAATATATGTGTATATATATATATATACTCAGCAAATGTTTGATTTTGGAAAAATGCTGGTTTTGGTTACATCAAACAATTTTGAGCTGGCAAGAGTCTGTGCAATTCCCATACCTATATCTTCTTGCTCCGGTGAATCAAGCAAAATTTCCGAGTCTGAGGGCAAAAAAGGAGAACCAGGGTAGTTACCTAATGGTCCTAAATCTGCACCAAATTGAAGAGATTGCATCAATATGCTTCAAGTTATTTCAAGAGGAGTGAAAAACTACCAATGAAATAGGATTTTGCATTCTTATTCAAAGCTCTTCCTAAAAGCTACCAACTTCTATAAATCAACACAAGACTCTTCCATCCGGAAGATTAAAAAAGATGGGAACAACAAAAATTCATAAGAAATTGACTGAAGAAGTATCTTACTGGAAAAGGAAGATAAAAATTAGATTTAAATAATACTAAAGTAAAAGGCCACCATTCCCAAATAATATTCCTCAATCGGTCATCTCAAGGATGCCCCACTCCACTGTTATATTCATATCAGGGACGAATGTATGGTTTCATTCTGGGGCGAGCACTGAATATAAAAGGCTTTCACTCATCCACACAGTATAACTGTTGACTCCGACCTGTCAACCACAACCAAGTCCAACATCCTCTGGTTTTCAACTCCTTTGAGTTTATGGACTTCAGAGGCAAATTTCCCTCCACCTGTTGCCCTTGTTCACAAGATAGGGGAAGTTTTTCTCACTATCTAAATCTTGCACTATTTTGTGCAATAAGGATTTGTTGAACTATTGCTAAGTGGTTAAGGTTATTTGGTTTTCAAAGGCCATCAAGTGGGCAGGAACTACAACTGAATCCTCTTTTTCAATAATTTATAGCTTGAATGGTGTCATGTCTGGTCACCCTTTCTTGTGCAATTTAGTTTCTCTCCCCTTATCGAATTCTGTGTGACTTGGTTCACATAGCTTAGCTTGGGCGTTTGAACATGCATTTTCCAGAATTTAGATATTTCTTCTTGTCTAAGTATAAGGTCCAAAGTGATTGATCCTGCACAACATTTAACACTTTCTAGGATTTATCCTGTTTCTTGTAATGTAACACTAGCTATATAGGGGAAGAAAATATATGTTCAATTTAGAACAATGCTTATTATTTTAGGCTTGTGAAGTGATATTCCAACAAAACAAAAAAAAAAATGTCACCTGCAAAGGTGATATGAGCAGCTCAAAGTTCTATAGACAGTAGACACCAATAAAATAGTTAAATAAGAGACATTTAAAAATCACTAAATGCCTAGAAGTTACCTCCCAAATTTGATAAATCTGTTGTGAGATCTGTAAAGCTAAAATTCCACTGAATCTGATCCAATGATCTGAGAGAATCCCTAGAATTTCCAGCTCCACCATCTTGTGAAAGTTGCAGACCAACTGAACTTACCATCTCTGATGTAAATGCAGTATCAAGTGCAGAAGTATCTACTCCAATTCCGGATATTTCAGGAGCAGTGAATGAGAAATGACCACTGGATGCCACCGATGTAGGACTCAGAGACATCTCTGACAGGGAGGACATGTTACCATTTGGTGGAATAACAGGAACCACATCAGCCTCACTGTTCATCAACATACTTCAATAAGGACAAGTATTAGATGCAATAAAATGACTGCCAGTTCAAGTGAAAAATGAATTGTGTAGAAGTTATGAAGCTAATGAATGTAAATACTGTATTACAATCCACCATATATATTCTTAAAACCTCTTATAGTTAGCACATGAATCCTAAAGGCTATGTCATAGCCACAGGTCATTAGTCCCATGCAAATTAATACAATTTCGTATGACTGGATGCACTTCCTCTTGCTTTAGTTTGTAGATACCCAAAACTCCTGCAAAAGTTTGTCCCATGCAAAATCTACCAGTCACATGAACATGGCAGATTTTTCGTGAGCATGAGCCATGACATCCCATGTGCGTGATAATAGTTATTATATTGGCAATGATGCTTGCTAATTGGACATGGCAAATTCTTCCGCTGTATCATATTTATCTTCTACATTTGAACACATTTCCAGTGCATGCAATCTTCTTGACCATTTTATAAATTTTCTATTGTTTGCTTCATCAAGAACACAGTATTTTATGTTTTAGCATGTATGTTAGTAATGACTTTACTAGGGCAGCTTTCTTACTCGTTCCCAGAGTTCATCCTAATAGGATGGAAGTTACTAGGTGCGGGAACTCCATTAACAACATGGCAGCTTGGCATCCCAGAGCCCATGGTATCCAAATGGGGTTGACCTGGCATTGACATAGGAGGTTGTTGAAGGACTGGATATCCCATTGGTAAGTTGTTAACTGCACTGAAAATAAGTAGTGATGAAGAACAACGAAATGCTAGTACCTTGCAACATGTAACTGTCTTACTTCAATATAAAAACTTAGATTATCTAAGAGGAGCTACAACTAGCCTTAGCATCCCAGAGCCCATGAAAGGTTTACAACTGGGCCTAAACTTCCAGGGGGGATTTTTCTCTTAAAGCACAAAAGAATGTTCACAATTAATATTAGTGAACTACAAATCACACAAAAAAACAAGCACAAAATTCTGTTTCTCATTTGCACGTGCCCCAAACAAATAAGCAGTATAAAAAATTCATTCACCACCTTATTTTCTACTGCTTTTCTACTGCTTCGTATTCTATTTGATTGCGAGGCTACCATGGACAAGGACAAGCAAATTGATTTAATTTTAAAAGACTTTTGAAGCCTAGCAAAACTAAGCACTGAAATTGTATCTGCAATAAGTACTCAGACAGAGAAGATACTCTCCAGCCAACCACCAAGTTCATATATTCTTCCAGCTTTTAGTAGAAACACTAGACTATTAACTCAGAGCAACATTTTTAATCCTACCACGTTGTAGTTGGCACTATCTGCAGAAGATAGTTTTTCTCCATCCATAAACAGGAATAAGTAGACAAGGAAAAGTTCAACATTCAAACATCTCTGTTAATGTTGAGGTTGCCATTTTTCTCAATGTTCTGAGCACAATATTGAGTTTAGATGTACCAGATCAACTGATATCCTTAACTTCTAACTCTCTGTTCCTATCTGTTCAAACAAGAAAATATTTTTCCATTATCAATTTTCCTAGCTAGCAGATCCCCAGCATCTACAGTTTACAAAGTACAAGGTGCAGCTTACAACACTAATAATGCTGCAAACAAGGAGTAAGAACTGCATCAACTGAGCTAGATATTTACGAAATCTGTGTACTAATATGAGAGCTTACCAGATATAGGATGAATTCCATTCTGCATAGGAGCTAAAGGAACTTTGGGAGGTATGGAATAGTTCATGAGACGGTATTGATGTTCAAGCAAATGATTGAAAAAGAGGATTTGTTTTTTCAATTTTAACCTTATGTAATAGGCTCTGAAAAAATCAGCATTCTCTTCTTCCAGCTTCTGCCAAACTGAATGATGAAAGTCCAAAACATTAATAAACAATAATAGATAAGTAAAGTAATAAACACAAGCACCTATCTAAATGAGCATGAAGTAATAGTAAGTGCTTGTTGGTATTGTTATTCGATTAAACACAAATATTAGAGCATAGAGCTTAATCAGAGCTCCTATACTTACCTAATGACGTAAATCCAGGATCTATCCTTGCACGATTCAATAGGGTCTTAACCACCTCATCTCTATTCATATATAATTGTAGGCACCGCTCGATTAAATTCTGGACCTAGAGCAACATTCTAACTCATTCAGCAATAAAGAGATAAGAACAACAGAACCAGGAAGACCTTAAAATAAATATAGGAGAGAATGGTTATTGTAACGAGAAAGAATTTGTGCTTACAAATTCAATATCTTGGTGAGAAACTTTTTTGCCATCATTGTTTGAACCAGATATTGAACCTGCATCTGTTATAGGAGTCTCAGTTTTGTTGTTGTTTGGTAGGTCATTTTCAGTATCATCCAAAGCTTTTTTTGTATCTTGAGCTCTCTATGCATGGCAAGAAGGGTATTTCTTAGCATGGCAGTTAAATATATCGGTGCGGCATATAAACAATTTCTAGTAACCAAATAGGAAACTAAATGCTATAAGTAAGATGCAGGGGAAAATACAACATATAATATCAAAGAGCCAGAATATTGACAAAGATTGACGTCCAACAGTTGTATCAAGCTACCATATTTGAAGGCATAAGTAATATGATCCAACATCTAATATCAGATGAAGCACGGGAACACATTCCCACATAGTTATGGAAGAAATATTTTTGCAGATAAGGGCAAAGTAAAATAAGAAACGATTTCTCCAAATTCTATTAAATTTTTTCGCTGAAGTCATGTCTTATTATTTATTGATTTTTTCATCCAATTAGACAACATGGGAAGTAAAACATTAGCACCACAAGCACGACATTAAAAAATCATTCTAAGCTTTGAATTGAAGGAATAAGTGGAGATGATTTGGTTGTATTGTAACTAAGCAAGGAAAAGGTGAAAAAGGTGAAGTTGGAGGAACACGGAGCTTTTCATGTAAAGTAACAACAGAATTGTGAAAGAAAACCTGTCCGGTCTTCATATCAGTTGAAAGCAGAATGATCACATCTCTCTATACAAATTAGGAACTCTTTAAGTACAGCAAAGGCTGCAGAAACAAACGTGATTATATACATAGGTATAGCTGTTGTAGGCTTGATTATTTCACCTGAAACCAGAATACTAATTATTCAATCACCTGGTCCAACCAATAGGACAGGTATGATGGAATATAAAAAAATAAACTTATAGTAAAACCCAACACAACCAGTAACTTTGCTAATTCATTGGCTAAATTCTTTGCAAAAGAGCAATGATAAATAGGAAAAAGAATGACGTCGCAAACGTGCTTCAGGCATTCCCTTTAGTAGAACAAAGAGAATTACTCCAGCATCCCACGTCTTTCTTTCTAGAGTATTGAAAATCAGTTCAGTACATAACTCCCACCGCCAATATTTCTAATTCAATTAAAGAAAAAAACACTCGTTCTTAATCATAACAATGCTGCAATATTCCCTTCTAAAATCCACCTACGACTGTTTTTTGAATTTAAAGAGATAGGACTATAATGCTCAACTTGTAAACGTTCATCAACAAACAACATCCAATACACTCCTAGTTTAAACATCCATTCTCTAGAAATTCAAATGAGAGAAACAATCACTTCAATGAACGAAACCAGTTTCAAACCAAGAATAGCACATGTTACATAATTATGGACTCAGAAAGCAAAACGTTAACGCATTGGAACTTCGCTCATAGCATCAAAAAACAAGAAAATATTTTCTTAAACTCAATTGGATCTCAACTCAGTTCCGAGGACATTGTGAAAAATTACACCTTCGTTACTGTATAACAAGGAACCAGCAGTGATATTAGAATACAACTTCAATTTTCACTTCTTTAAGCAGATACAAACAAACCGGAAACGACCTAGCCAATATTACCTGCAAACAAGATTCCAACACTTGGTGAAAATTCTTAGTGTCGACAAATTTAGTAACATAAGCTCCGGAACCGAGCTCTGAAACGCGTATTGATATGGATTGATGAACACAAATGGCAGATGAACTTCGCAGCTGAGATTTACTCAAAGCTTAGTAGCTAAAAGACGAGAACGAAAAGAAATCCTCCATCGGAAGCCGGAGGAGCGAGAAAGAACGAAAGAGAATTAAATCAAATGGAAGAAACGAGGAAATTACAGGAAAGGAAATGTTGAGCATGGATTTGTTACGACATTACTGATAGCATAGGAAGCAGAGACGAAGCAGAGACGAAGCAGAGAAGAAAGGGGAAAAAGAAAACGAAAATCTTGCTGGGCAATGACGGTGCTCAAACTAATGTAATGAGATTTGTAAGAAAGAAATTGGAAAAAGAAAAATATTTAAGAGTCGGCTTGGTGATATTTTGGAAGGGATGGCTCGGCTCGGCTCGGCTTTCAGTTTTGCGGCGCTGTTAACGACGACGAGAAGAGATAATCATCTCGGGCCTCGGTTCACGGGCAGACGACGGTGACCTATTGTAGGCGAACGCCCAATCACTGTCATTGCCGTTTATTATATTTATATTTATATATTTTTTGTTTTTCTTAATTTATTTAGGTTAAAAATTAAAATACCGTTTTTCTTGTCTATGTACTTTGAATTTTTTTTTTTTTAGAAATATCAATGTCTATATTTTGAAATGTTCAACTTTAATTACTGTATTTACCATAAATTTAAGTTAATTTTTATTAAAATTTGTTAAATAATAATAATAATTTTTAAGTAAGGAATAATACAATTTAAAAATATGTTTCTAAATTTATAAAAAAAAGTACAAATGAATAAAAATATTTCTGAAAAAGTAACCACAAACTTGACATAAAAATTAAGGTTAAAATTTATTAAAAATACAAATACTAAATTTTGACATTTAAAAATATAATTTTAAAATCGATTAAAATGATATTTTAATCATTTATTTTTAACTATTGTTTCGTTTTTTTTTTTTTTTCAATAATCGCGGCTCGGGACAGAAGTCGTGACTTCAGAAGTTAGCAAACTTTAGATTTTTTCTGTTTTTTTTTTTTTTTCTAATTCATACGAGACTATCTTTACCTATTTAATTATTTTCATTAAAAACTCTCCTTGGCAATTTCCATTGTGGTTAAATTAAAAGATGGATGGTAAAATGGAAAAAGTTGTGCGATATTGGAACTATCTATGTGTCAAAAGACCAAATCTAACAAATTATAATATATAAAGACTAATTTGTTACATATTATGGTTATCTTTTGTTGACGCGAAAAAACCGCTCTTCTTTCAGTTATTAGAGGCATTTCATGGACATGTCTGCCAACTAGCTTCTTTGGTCTGGTCCCAGGTCACTCGTACTAGTGTGGTGTCGAGTTTATCACACTCTGATGTTTAAATTAGTACATTTGTATATAGTTTAGCTAAACACGCTAAGAGTAAGGTTAGGGCTCGCATTTAGAGATTATTTGTTTTTTCTCCTTTAGGGGTTGTCGAATATGGTTATTTATAATGTTCTTCCTTTAACGCCTGCCTATGGTTACATGTAACTCCCGCAATGTTATGATAGTTGTAGCAATCGAGGCTGCAAGGGCGCTAGACTGAGCTCGGTTCAATCATTTTCCAATTCATATGTCTTCTTCGACTCGATTGGTCACCCAAAATTTGAGACTCTGACTTTTCCTTTTTAAGATGCTTGTTTTCCCATTTCGCCTCCCAATTTTTCCTCCCGTTTGAAAGAAACTCTCAACATGTTTGAATAGTCATATTTTTATATTTGAGCATTTGAACAATTTAGTTTTAAAATTTTAATTTGTTGAATTTTATGTGCTTTAATTTATTGGTTGATTAGGAGTACGGTTCTCCCTTGGCACTGTGAAGAGAGATATTGATTTGATTATTTGTTCTCTAAGTGTTTAATTTGATAAAATGAAAAGTATAAGGAGAAAATTGACCAGGAACCTTTTTTCATGGTTTAAAAATTTTACAAAAAGGTAATTAAGAGTTCGAATAAGAAAATTTAATAATCTTTTGTTTGCAAAACATTGGATATATATGTGTGTGGTTCAATAACATATAAGGATAGAAGTTCAAATCTCTAATTTTAACCAATTAAGACAGTTAAGTTATGTCTAATTTGACATATACAAATTTTTTGAAGTTTTAAAGTAAGGTACCTAATAATACCATTTGATAGACATATATTTGTTTTATAGTTACATTTGAATTTTAGTAATCCTCTTAATATAACATCGAGTAAATTTTATCTGGTTAAATTTTTTGTATTGGTTTAATATTTTGCCATAATTTTAATTTTATTTATACTAGCTTTTAATGTGTAATGTATATATACCATATTCACTTAATATGAATTTAAATAATTTGTCCATTCAAAATAAGTTAAGTTCTATGAAGGTAACTCATGACTCAATTTATTTTATATGAGATGTCCATCCATTCAAGTATCATACTTCCCCTAGCTAAGATTGCAAGCTTTGCAATTATCTTTTAAAAAAAAAAATGGCATAGCATATCTGATATGCTATGCTATATCGATAGAGGAAGGAATATATTCTCGAAAGGTAAAGAGGTTCACAAATTTATGTGTCGAGTCTTTGTTCATTTTATTTTTCGTATTTTATATGTTATAAAATGAATTGCATGCAAGATTTTTTTTTTTTGTTTGTTTTTTAATAATCAATATTATTCATAAATATATCGTGTCGAAAAAAAATTTGTCAAAAGCCTATTATAATTATTTCTCAAATAGTCTTGAGAAACCATTAACGTGATCTCTCTCGATTGAATCCAAATCAAATAAGTCACAATTCTCTTCACGCGGGCAAGTTTCTCTAAATAGTTTTGTTTTCACATATCGAAGTTGAAGATGATTGAGGCATGTTTTAATTTTTTATGGACTCTTTTTCTTTACATATCTGGAATGTGAATAAATTATTATCGTAGTTACCATTTGAAAAATGGTGGAAAAATGAGGAGTTTTTTTTTTTTTTAAGAGTAGTTTTGAGGTTGAAAATGAGAGGGGAGATTTTTGAAGAGGCAAAACCAACAATTCCAACATACAAGTTGTTGATTTAATTATCACTCACAATTCCACTAGACCTACAAATCTTCCAAAACAAAAGAATTTGTGTGTATAAATAAAATATATTATTTAATTTTTATATAGTTTTGAATGATAGAAATTTGATTCAATCATGTGAGATGGGTCCAATTAGGGTGTGTGGTCCAGATGCAAAAATCAAAATTGCCCCATCAATCTCATCATCCTCCATTGGTTATGCCTTGGATTTTGCCAGATATTATTCCATTTTTTTGCCATGGACCACTTCTTTCTCCCTTTTTCTTCTTTTCATTCTTTCAGTTTTTTATTATTGCTATCATGTATAGAATTTGATATAAATTATAAATGTATGGATGAAAATTTCATTTTTCAAACTAAACCAAAAAATAATTGCTACAATACTTTAACTTAAGCGAGTTGGCTCATTTTGACATTCTTTTGCAATCTGGTTGTACTATTTAATTACTTTGAGTTGCTTATAAGAGTAAAAATTGTATGTTTAGATTAACTAGTATGTTTTGTCGGTAGGTGACCACCATGGATTGAACCCACAACCCCTTAGCCCTTTGACTTTTTTTTAGATGTTCCCACTACCACTAGGTCAATCCATGATGATTAATGTTGCATTTTAATATAAAAAGAAATGAAAATATGTAATTTTTTTTTACTACTAGGCAATGCTCCTCCAACTATAAAGTAGTTTTCCTTGTTGATGAGAGAGGAAATACAATACGAAAGACTCTCTTTCCCAACAAAAGAACTACCAAAAGAGGATGCCAAATACCTAACGAAATGAACTATTAACTAACAATTCAATCAATTTTTATATATTTTTTTAGTATAATAGGGACTAGAAAAATTCGAACTACCAACTTCATAATCGTTAACACACAAATTTCAATTGAATTATGCTCTTTTTGGCATCATTTTTTATACATTTGTTATCACATCAAATTATATAAATAATGTCACATATGCACTGCAATTCTTACATGTCAACAAACGATATATATTTGTAAATTTCAAAGGTTTTGAAATGAAACAATCATAATTGAAATATAATCAAAGTTGGTGGGTATTTTTCTTTTTAAAAATTTAATATTTTCAATACCCTGCCAAAGGAAGTCGCATCAAAGAGAGAGAAAGCACACCAAAACGAAATGGTCTCTCTAATGTATTCAAGTTTCGACCATTCCTTTGAAGAAAAACTTTATGGGCAATAATTTGTCTCTCTGTCAATTTCAATCTTTTCAATACTCAATTAGTCATTCAAAAATTAATATTTGCACGCCACTCCATCAAGTCAATCAAAATCAAAATTCTCTCTCAATATACTTTTGTAATTTTATTTTCTTCCCCCTCTCAATATATAATTAGTTAAGACATCCAATAAAGAAACTTGTTTTTTCATTTTTGTTAGGTTATGAGACGACTTATTAATTAATTTGATTTTTTTTTTGTATGTAACATATCACATGTATAATATATACCGCTACAAATTTCATTAAATTTCAAAACAATGTGTCCTATACTATTTCTTGTCTTTTATGATTATTTGAAAAAAAAAAAAAAAAGCAGTGTTGGTTGTAAATTTTTTGTTTTGCATGTTAGGAGTTTGAAATGAATATACTAATTTCTCTTAAATTTAAAAAGTTATAAAAGTTTCGCTTGAATGTATGTTTATCTCAAATAAAAATCTCACGCTTTTACACTTATTGATTATGCAAATCAATAATGAAAAATATTCCTAACATTCTATATATTATTATATACTACATTTTTACACTTTAAATTTGTTAATTATAAATGGATATCGTAGAATATAAAATATCTTATTGTAAAATACTTTGATTTTTCTTACAATGTGTTATTATAAATTATTATATTTACTTTTCATAATATCTTAATTTATCCGAAAATATTTTAATGTTAATATACATGTTTTTTTTTTTTTTTGGAGAAATATATACATTACTTTTGTATAAGTTCGGCAAATTACAATATTAATTATCTATCTCATACAGCTTGGCGGCTAATTTAGATTAGCCAGCTGTGGCTCATGCGGCTGCAAGCTGTCACGAGTGGAGCGTGATAGACACGTGACTGAATTTAAGCCATAAGCTTTGAGGTTTCTGTTTGATATGATTAATGATTTTTTTATTAACAAAGTTAATCCAAACATAAGAAAGTAAGATTAAGATAATTAAAAGGGCTCCAATTAAAATTTGACAAGTGTCACGCAAGTTTGTTTCTTTCCTATGCCACCAATCAATAATCCGCATGCTGACAAGTTTGGTGTCAGAAGTGGGGCCCATAGAATCAACTTGGGACGTACACGTGTCGCCAGGAGAAGTAAGGACCGTGGCAAAAAAATGATCGTTGAAAGGGCGGGAGCCGAGTCAAATGGAGGGACGAACAAGTTTCAAAATTCCCGCTATGTTTCTCTTCTGCACGTCACGACGCTGTTGTGAGTCATGACGTGGCTCCACATTAATTTTCAATTTTTTGTCTTACTTTACTTGGTTAAAAATCCAGATTTTTCTTAGAAGCAGCAATTTAATCTCTGAAGCCCTCTAAATAATAATAATAATAATAATTCACAAACTTTTATTTGTAATGATTTTTCACTTATAATTTTATAATAATTTAATTTCTAAATTTTTAGTAGGTAGCAATTTAATTTTTTATTTTAAGGGTCTATTCGAATCATAGATATTATATCGTGAGTATATAGATATTATATCTCAGATAATTAATATTAGAAAATTAAATATTGTTGTTTGATTTACCAAATTTATATAAAGAAACCAAAATTAACTAATTATTTAATTAAGAGCCCATTTGGATTGACTTTTTAGTCCAAAGTCAATTCAAATGAGCCTTAAATGTAAGAGAACAATGAATGTATTCATCAATTAAATTTAGCATAGTAATTAGTTAATATTAATGGTAAATGTATTATATAGTTGAAATTTATTAAGTCTGGATAATATATTTAAATTTAATAATTAATTAATATTAATTGTGATGATTTATTGATATTAATTTATTATATTATATTTTTATTGTTCATCTCAAGACAAGAAAATCTCACAGGGAGGATAATAGAAAATTCATGTGTTATGGATTTTAAAGTTTATTAATAATAATGTGTTGGATTTTAAAAAGTGAAATCGTGTAAAACAAATAAAAATATTAAAAGTCTATCTAAAATGAATAACAATTATGAAACAAATAGATCATAAAATTTGTTATGATTTACTTCTTATCGAATTTTCGTGAAAATTATTATTGATATTTAATAAAATTTATCACATAAGTACCATCTCAATTAACTAATTAGAGAGCTGGAGTGTTTATAAACCCAAATCTAAATGGTTAAATAATAAAAATCAATATTTAGTTTTGTCTAATATTTTTACAACAAGGATTAAGTTGTTAAAAAATTGAAAATATATGGATTGAATTGTTATACGTTAAATTAAAATGTTAATTGTACAAATAATTAATGGCTCAATTTTAATACTTATAAAAATTTATGGACCTAATTTTTATAATTGAAAGTTTGAAAATATAATTGCAACTTGCAATTTGCCCTAAATTTAAAAATATTGGTTTTCAAAAAAGATTTGATGGGAAGGTAAAAAAGATGGGCCGTTTGAAGTAAATGGACCGACTTTCTGATAAAAAGGTGTCCAATGAGGCGATGGATTTAAAAGCCTGCCTCTACGAACAAAAAACAATGATGCTCTTTAATTATCCTGTAATTCATTGTTTTTTCTTTAAATAATCACAATTTTAACCACGACTTAAACCTTCCCAATAAAACGAGGGTAAAATTGGATAAATTATAATTTTAGTCTTTATATTTTTTTAATTTATATCTATTTTATCTATAAATTTTTAAACGTGTCTATAGTAGTTTCTAAACTTTCAATTTGTGTTTACTTGGACTCCAATAAATTTAAAATTTAAAATATTAATTTTTCAATTAAATTTAAAATTATTGAGAAACTAATTTGTAATTTTAAAAATTTAAGATGAAATAGATACTAACTTTAAAATTTAGTGACTAAATTTATAATTTAACGGAAGAATTTAACCCATAAAAAGTCTCAATTAAGAAAAACCAAAAGATTTGGGTGTTTAGAAATCTCTATTTCCATTATTTATTTGTCTCATTTTAAGTTTATTTATTTAGTTTTTAGTTGAGTTCTGTATCAATATAGATATAGTGGAGGTGTACTTCGAGTTTAAAATTAAACTCTTTTTTTCTTCTTCATAAAAATAGAGATAGAGAGTAAAAAGTTGGATAAATTTGTGGTCCATGATTAAATTATAAATTTGTGGTCATGGTTTTAAAAAAAACGTACAAATTTACCTCTTTTTTAAACGTCAATTTACAACATACCAAAAATTTCACCCACATAATTTAGAAAAAATAATTAGACTATTTTTAAATATATAAAAATAAGCCAAATTATTTATAAATTATATAAAAATTTTACTTTCTATCAAACTTTTCTATATTTATAAATAATTTGATATTTTTTTATTTATAATAATTTTCAAAAGAATTTATCTTTTCAAAAGGAGATAAAAAAAATTATACGCACACTTTCTAGTTTCTATTCATTGGCAAATATAAGGAATTGACATTTTTGTCCTTGAACGAAATACAAGCCTTCATGATAAGTTAATTTAATGAGTTAATGACGTGGCAGGTGTATTTTTTTTTTCTTTTGAAAGTGGTGGTGGGTATCTGTTATCTTCATAAATAAGGCCATCTTCCTCATAATTAATCCATCAAACTTAAGCTCAAATCAATAAACTATAATGAAAATTTCTAGTATTACAACAACACTCTACCCATTATATTTACATCATGAACTTATCTTCATTAATATTAGTAGGTCCACACATTAATGTCGGTATGTTCCACTCTATTTCTAAAATTACGGTGATGAAAAAAAATTTCTATACTGAGGAAGTATGAAATATTTTTCATAATTCCTCTATTTATTATGTGTAACATCATCATATTTTTAAAATTATAGTGAGATTCATCAACATTAATGTGTGGTTCAATAATATTTACAAAGATAAATTTATATAGTGTGAACAAAGGGACCATGGTACTTTCTAGTATTATAAATTTTTCGTATGTTCATATGGGCATACTATAAATGGAGAGAGTATGAAAAATTTCTCATACTTCCATAATTATGAAAACTTTTAAAGTTTAGACACCATTTGCTAACCATTTCGTTTTTTTGGTTTTTGAAAATTAAGCTTATAAATAATTGTTTCACCTCTAAATCTCTTGTTTTGATATCTACTTTTTATCTATGTTTTCAAAAATCAAATCAAAATTTGAAAACTAAAAAAAATAGTTTTTAAAAACTTATTTTTGTTTTTAGAATTTGGCTAAGAATGTAACTCTTGTACTTAAGATTGATACAAAATCACGATAAGAAAATGAAATAAAATAGACTTCATTTTAAAAAACAAACACATAACTTTTTAGATAGATAGTGGGACAAAGTGATAATACGTAAGGTTGTGAATGAATGGGAAGAGATGAGAAGGTAAGGCAAGGCCCACAAAGTGTGTGTGTGTGTTTTCCCTATGGAAATGAAATGTAAGAAGCCAAAAGAGTTTTATCTTCCAAGCCATGCCTGCCTTTGCCAACGCCAACACTCTCTCCTCCTCTTGGATTTCCACTCCCCACAAATGCCGCCACCGTCGTCGCCACCATTTTCCAATTGTCACCGCCTCCCTTTCCGCCCACCGCCGCGATATTGCGACAGCCCTTGCAGTGGTGGTTGGGCTGCAGGCCGCAGCAGCACCCCTCGCACTAGCCCAAAGCTGGGGCACGCGCTCGTTCATTAAGGAGCGATACTTTGAGCCCGGGCTATCGGCGGAGGAGGCGGTGGCGAGGATAAGGCAGACCGCGGAAGGACTTCACAGCATTCGTGAGATGCTGGAAACCATGTCATGGAGATATGTGATATTCTACATTCGTTTGAAGTCGGCTTATCTATCACAAGACTTGAAAACTGCCATGTCTGTTTTGCCACAAGCTCGCCAAAGTGATTTTGTTAAGACTGCTAATGAGTTGGTCGATAACATGGCTGAGGTATGTACTCTTTGTTTCGCGTTTCACATGTTTCATAACGTTTAAAATACAACGTAAATGTAAATATAAATGTTAAATGTAGGATCTTAAACGTATAGGAAAATTAAAAATTACACTTTGAGTTCTTACCTGAAGGAGATTTTGATATTCTAAAACGTGTTACGTTTGATTTTATTTGTGTTTTGATTATTAATTAGAGAAAATTGTTTGAATCCTATCTCGAAATTGGAATATTTTTTTTTTGGAAAACTACCTTTTTGATTTTTAGATTTTGGTTTAGTTTTCATTTGGTCCATAAATTTCAAAATATTACATTTTTAGTTCTTTTAAGTTTTGAGTTTCATTTCAATTGAATTTTTAGATTTCAAAATATTACAATTTTACCAATTGAGATTTGAGTATTGTTTTAATTTGATCCCTATGTTTCAAAATTTACACTTTTAGCCTTTATTTTTTACTAAATATTTATTTCAATATTTGGCGCTAATATCTATCCATTAATTTAAAATAATTATGAAGTGAAATTTTAAAATCAATTTTAACAAATTAATTAATTATAAGGAAAATTTTTACAAATAAAAAAAAATGTCAAACTATTTACATAAAATAGCAAAAAAATACTGATAGACATTGATAGACTTCTATCAGCATCTATCAGTGATAGACTTCTATCATTTCTATCACTGATAGATCCTGATAGACTTCTATCAGCGTCTATCACAACTATTTAAAATTTTTGCTATTTTGTGTAAATAGTTTACCTTATTTTTCTATTTTTAAAACTTTCCCCAATTATAATTCTTTGAAATTAATTAATAGATATTAACATTGAATATTAAAAAAAGTGCGTATTTAAGGATAATTATTCAAGGTTAAAAGTGTAAAATTTTGTAACTAAGGATCAAATTGTAACAAAACTCAAATCTCAAAGGTAAAAGTGTACCATTTTGAAACTTACAGACTAAATTGAAATCAAATTCAAAAGTTAAAAGGACTAAAATTATAACATTTTGAAACATAAAAACCAAATAGAAACTAAATCAAAAACTTAAAGGCTAAAAATGTATTTTTTTTTCTGATAAATATATATATATATATATTAAACAAAGTATGCTTTAGAATCTTTGAGGAAAGTATGCTTTAGAATCTGTGAGATTGTTGGAATTTAACATGGGTAATATAACTATTTTACTCTAGTTTATATAAATTCAAGAATATATGTAATAGTAAGATGTCCTGCTGACATTCTAATATAGTTTTATTTTAATAATTCCAAAATATGTGTGGATATTTTAAAATCTATGAAATGCAATAAAAATAGACAAAATAGATAAACAACGTTGAAATGTCAATAAGTGTTTTACTTGAGGTCTAGGTAGGCAAGTATATATTGTCCTAAATTTAGTCCATAGTCTAATTGATTAGTTTGATTTTGTGATTGCCATTCAACTTTGGATTTGGATTGATGTTTCAGTTGGATTATTACGTTCGCACGCCGAAGGTGTATGAGTCTTATTTGTATTATGAAAAGACATTGAAATCTATTGATGATCTGGTGGCTTTACTAGCATAGCTGCAAATAATATCTAACAATCTTCATCACAGATTGAATTAATGCATCAAAAGGAAGACTTGATCTTACGAGATTTTGATGTGTTGTGTTAAGATAATTTGGTAGTCTTTTATTATATAAATACATGTGTAAAAAATTTATTTGACAATAGTAATTAATCTAGAAATTATTTCTTCCATTTTCAAAAATTGAATACTTTTGAGGTTCTTGGATAACTTGGTTATATTTTTAAATTGTAACTGAGTCATTTGTCAATGATGAATGGGATTGAGAATTAGGAAGAGAATTGAACAAGTGTTATCTTGTAATGAGAAAAAAAGAAAAAAGAAAAAAAAATCTCTTTTAGTTCATGAGTTCAAATTTCCAATGATCTTTGTTATTTTGCATAATTTGTCAGTATATATTCTTCATTTATTTTCTGCGACCAAATGAATCAATAACTCAAAATATATGGACTAAAATAGCATTTTGTTTTCGTTTTTAACTTATTATTATCTTATTTTATTATGTGAATTAGTCAATTATGAACTACAATTCCCTCATTGGCTTCACAAACCCCTATTTCAACCCTTACCAAGACACATATACATATATAGGAGTTATTTGAGAGACTGAAATGTAATCAGAATTACTGGAAATCAGAGAAGTGTTGGAATGTGTGAAGTATCGAGGGTGGAATAATGGAAATAAGATCGTGAAACGTGAAACGTGAAAACGGTGGGAAAGAGGGTTTGGTTAAAAATTGTCGAAACAAAATGAATTTAATATTACAAATTGGACCCAAAACGCTCAATCTAAATATGGATTTTGGATTACATTACAATTTAAACTCATTCCATTACGGACCCCCAAACAGCCCCATAATGTACAAAGTTGGATAAATTTGTGGTCCAATATGTACTATACTAAATTACAAATACCTCTTAACTTTTTCATTATAATTGGTTTAATAAATACATTTATTCTTCCAAAATTATAGTATTACTCATAATCTCTCATCAATGTTTCAAAATCATCCTTTAGAATAGAAATTCGCTAGAATGATAAACGAAAACTAAGACTTGAAACAAGACAGTAATTTAGAGTTGAATGTGAGTCACACCATTCCATATCACCACCAATATACTTGTTTTAGGTCTCAATCTCATCTAAAATTTTAAGGAATGTCTAACGTCAAAATTAGTTTTTGAAACATTTATAAAAGGCACTTTAAGTGTCATTACCATATTTGAAAATATTTTTTACGAAAATGGTAAAATTGAAGAGTTTTTTTTTCTTTTTTTTCTTTAACCTATATAAATTTACCCTGTAAGAGACATTGAAACATGAATATATATGAAACCATAAATTTCAACCATATGACCTAGAAAAATAATTTATCCGCACACTTTCTATTAATGGCAAATGAATTTGACTTTTTCGTTCTTAAACAAAATACAAGCAAGCCTTCATGATAAGTTCATAGAATGAGTTAATGACATGGTGGGTGGTAGTCTTTTTTCTTGAAACTAGTGGTAGGTATCTGTTATATTTATTAATAAGGTCCTCTTCCTCATAATTAATATGGTCATATCAATATCAAACGAACTATCGGCTATCCATTTCAAATCTTACAAAATTAAATATCATAAAAAAATTTGACTTAGTAATAGTATTTAAAAGTATGTGTGTAATTTCTAAAGTTAAAAAGATCAAATAAATCAATCACATAATGTTAAAAAAATTGTATAAATTTAAGAGTTCGATAAAAAATTTGGAAGCGCTTTACTATTATCTACGGTTTATCTTGCTTCCCAACTTCTAGAAAGAATTAGCCTACTTCCTCTAAGTTGAGCCAGACTTATCGGATCTTATCATGGTTGTGAATAGAGAGTCTGTGGGTCTTACTAAAATACAATCTCTCATGGATGAAATTGTTAAGCTGGTTTTCCTTGTGAATGTGGCTTCGTTCACTTATTGTCCAAGATCTGGCAATGTTGTCATCCATAAATTAGTGAAAGTTGTCATTTGTAATGGTGAGTTTGAGATTTTTTTTTTCTTTTTTTGGTTAGAAGTGCCTCTTATTCCTCTGATGAACTTTGGAATTTCCAACTGGTTTACCTCTTGTTTTTAACCAAAGGTCTTAGATGTATCTTTTTCTTTTGTTTTGTTGGTCAATGAAATTTTAGTTTTAAAAAAAAAGTGTTACAAAATCGACAAGTAAAAAATACAAAAAATCTAAAATAGTATAGAATCGACACACAGATTTATGTGGATCACTAATAGTGTGTTAGTTATGTTCATGTGGCATATGGAGAATAATTTATTAGAGAGAATGCTAAAGAATATAGAATTGTGGTGCCGCTAGGATTAGAAATTTATAAAGTATACTTTTCTAAACTCTAGGGTTATAATCGTAAATAATCATAAATAATTAAAAGCGCCAAATACAAATTCATCTTAGGTTTTGGAGGTATCACCCCCAAATCCCAACTAGGATGCGTCGCCCCTAAAATCCAACCCGCTGATTGGATAGCAAAATCTAATATTTAATCATTTGAAGTACCAAATAACATATTTAATATATTTTTTAAAAAGAGAGAGAGAGACAGACTTTTCAAACTCATTCTATTGGTGTCTAAAATAAAAATGTTAGAACATAGAAAAAGGAAAAAGAAAGAAAAAGAAAAAAAAGAAAAAAAAAAAGGCGTTAAAGAGTTAGGTTTTTGTAGAAAGGAAAAGAAGAAGATAAGGAAGGTACGTTGAACGTTAGAGAAAAAGACAAATTTGAGTTCCACTCTTCCAACTGTGCCCAAAAATGACAATTTCTTTCTTTCGTTCCCTCTTTTTTCTTCCCTTTTTCCTTTTTTTCACTCTCCTCTTCTCTAACTTCCCTATCACATCTCACACCTAACCAACTACCCACAACGCCACAACACATATTATATTTAATATATATTTATAGAAACACACTCAATTTTACCTCTTACACTGATATAGTTCAACAATAATTAAGGAGGGTCGAGCTCATAGTTTTGAAGTTTACTAATCTCTAGTTAATAACGCCTATTTGATACAGAATTTTATTTTATTTTATCTTTTCAAATTTATTGGATTTAATAAAAATGTATTTGGTAAGTAATCTTAATTCTATTTTTGAAAATTATTTTGAATTATGTGATACAAACCATGAAAATTCTGAAAAACAATATTTTTATATTTTTAGTACATTTACATTTAGGATATGAATTTTTAAAATATAGAACTATATTAAAATATACAAAAGTGTTAATAAAATAATTAAAACTACAACTAAATATGCCAAAGTGAGTTTGACTTAGTGGTTTTTTTTTCAGTTTTTAAAAATTAGGCCTATATTCTTTCAAATTTTTGAATAATTTTTATTACTATTTCAATAAAATAGTTGAATTCTTAGTTTTTTTTTTTTTTTTTTTTTTTTAAAAAAAAAACATGTTTTTAAAACCTACTTTTCTAATTTAAAAAAATTGGCTTAGTTTTTTAAAACATGAGTAAAAAAATAGACAAGAAATTAAAACAAGACATTTAGAGGTGAGAGAGGTGTTTATAGGCTTGATTTTTTAAAACTAAAAATTAAAAACCAAATGAGACCCAAATAAGATCTAAATGATTACCAAACGGAGCATAAAATCTGTCACTTTATTAAATTTGAACTATTAAAATCCACCATTTATGTTATATTAAAAATCTACAACCCAAAGATTGAGACCCTATGAACCAAACATGTCCAATAATTTTGGGTCAAAGTTGAAGTGTATATGAATGGGCCAAGGGGATGAGGTGCATCACGTGACTGCATTAGCTTTTTTTCAGTTTTCTTTCCCTTTTTCAAGAGAATTATGTGACCCTGTTTTGTATATATTCCTTGCATATTCCAAAATTATCTTCCAAATATGTATTTAAAGAACCCAACTTGCACATTTTCTTTGCCCCACTTGTGACACTAACCTTTTATAGCTTTTTCCTCTTTCAATATTCTTTTTTTTTTTCTTTTAATTTTTATGCACTTCTCTCCTCCGTTGAAATTCAACTACAATTATAAATATAGAACATTGTAGAAATAAATTTTTAAAAATACAATTACGAATAAGTTAGATAATCAGACGTTTGTTTACGACATAACAGTGTCACTAATCAAAATTAACTATATCACGAAGTAATTCATTGGTAAAAAGAATAAATCGAAGTGTTGGATATTCTCGAAGTTATATATTAAATCAAGTGTAATTTTGTCTTTTGTCAAGATTACATTTACATATACGTGACAATAATATATATATATTTAGAAAAAAAAACAGAATGAAAAGGGATAAAAAAAAAAAAAGGAGAAGGACAAAATTGGCACATCAATGGTAATAATGTAATCCACTTGATTTTGTGAAATAGTAGAAGCTTGGGTTTTAAGATGAGGTGTTTTTTTCTTTTTATTTTATTTTATTTTATTGATTTTAGTGATAAGTGTTAAAGCAAATTGATGGTTGTCGCTTCAATGGAATACCTTTCTTTATCAAATGGGTAAAGATCGTACCAAATCATATTTTAAAATTGCTTTGGTCGGTGGATATTATCATTTTAAACATTAATTTAATTTAATTATTTATTTAACTTATTAATTATATATTATCTGGAGTCAATGAACCAGAAGTCCCCTCTTTGGCTCCACAAAACCCTATCTTAACCCTTTACCATTCACACTTTGCAACAATCCACATCTCAACCCCACATGGGTATCAATCAAAGTATGAAACCAACCCTATTTATATATTTTTTTAATGCAAATATAATAATTATTTGTTAAATAATAAGTTTAATCTATCAACTTTCCAATTTGTGTCTAAAAGAAGCATTTATCTAATTTTATGTCTAATTAATAAGTCCTATATAGCATATTCAATATTTAATAAAACCAGTGGATCCATTACTCATAAATCGAATTTTTGTGTCTAACAGTTTTTTTTTTCTTTTCTTTTTTTTTTTTTTTATGAATTTTGTGTCACAATTTTTTTTGAAAGGCATTGAATTACAGAACGAGAAAGGATGTTGCAGTCCGAAATCAAAGCACAAACAAATACAACTATAAGAGAGTTAATTGAACTTTAAACCTTTGATTTTGTGTTTATTATGAATGAATTTGGACATGGTGAAATAGACCAAAGATCATAAAAATATATATATAAAAAATAATTAAATACGAGATAGAGTGGACTTAAGTTCAAATAAGTCAAAGTGTCAGCTAAAAATTAATCCGATCGGATATAATCCCAACTTATGTAGGATAAGAAAATATCCATCTCATCCTAACTCTAAGTGGGAAAGGTAAATTTTATCTCATTCTCTCTGTGAATACGTCGTTTTAACTCCATGTGAAGTACTTGAGATATGAGATCTGAAACTTAAACTTCTTGTTTTTCTCCATTTCTACAGTTCTCCATCTCTCACTTCGGCATCAGAGCTCATTTTGTTTGTTTTGCAGATCCTCTCTTTTCCAAATTACAAATTTATCGTTGTTATCACATGAAAGTCAAATGCGTTTTTTCTTGTTTGAATTTTGGCATCAAGATTGTTTAATATGTTTGTAAAATCTAGAAAATATTTGTTAGGCTAATGACTTATTAGATACAAAATTGGGTGTCAGAAAATTAAGTAAATACAAAATTAAAAATCTGGAGTATATTAAATATCCTTTAAAGTTATGTTCATGACTTTTTTGTTTTTTTTTTAAAGAATAGTTACGTTCATAAATTTTGTTAGATGCAAAATTAAAAACTCGTGAATAATTTATATTAGATACATTTTTTTAAAGAATAGTTACGTTCATAAATTTTATTAGATAGCAAAATCAAAAACTTGTGAATAATTTATACTAGATACTTTTAAAAATTCGTAAAACTATAAAAAAAAAACTTTGATGTGGTGATTTTAGCGTATAATTTCAAAATGTAAAATCATGCATGAGCTAAAATCCAAAGTAAAGATTATATTATATATAAAATATGGTGAGACATGATATCAAAGCAACATGTTTGTTTTAATTTATTTGTATAGGTAATTTATTCAAAAGAACAAGGGAAGAATGTATAGTACTTTTCCAAAATATGTAGGGACACTTGAAGTTTTATAGGTATTATTCAAGGTAACTTTGCATTGTATATCTTAAATTGATAGAGATTTTTTTTGCAATTTTTAGATATAGTTGACCCCTCCCCATCTCTAGTTTAATATGAATTGAACTTTTTTTCCCCTGAGAAAATATGAATCGAAATTAAACATAAGTGTTAAAAAGTATTGAAAATTAATTTCAATGACGGTTTGAAAAATAAATTTTGATGATTTCATGAAGCAACAATAATTAAGTGGAAAATTGGAAGAGTTTATTATATTAATTCGTCAAACACAAAATATATATTGCAATTTTGTAAAGTCGTTTTAAGTATTACAATGGAAGTAACGTGGAGGAGTGACATGCACGTTGACATTTGACATTATTATTATTTTCTTCCTTCTTTATCAAGAAAAAAATATAACTTTATTTATTTTATTTTTACAGGGGCCAAATTGTACTTCTCAAGTACGCAAAAGAAAAGAAAATTGCATTTCAAACCTAAACTTTTTATCCAATTTATAAGGAAGTGCGACTCCATTATTATTGAGTTAAGTTTTTTACGAGTTAATGAATAGTTTATTAAAAATTAAAGTATCTTTTACATTTTTTTTAAATAGAGATAAAATATCATATTTGGTTATTAAACTTTTGAACTCATTCTATTTTAATACTTTTCTATGGCCAAATCTGATTTTTGTACTATTAATTAATAATATCGAAACAAGTTCTTAAATTAGTTAAGGTCAATTTTTATTGAATTTGGTTAATAATAATAATAATAATAATAATAATTAATATAAATATATATTTTTAAAAGAATTATGAAAATATGGCTAATAGAGATTTTTTTTTGTTTAAGCAATCAATAATAAACTAATGATATAGATTAATTTTAAGATTTATTGAGAGTACACAGACTATATTTAAATATTTGAATGTTCATTAATTATGATAGAACAAGTTTACGCACTAAAAGAATCAAAATAATATTTTAATCTTTATTGTATAATTATTACATATTATAACATGCAACTATTGACTATTGATTTTTAGGATAGTAATTAATATCTTATATAACAAGAATTTAAAATAAATGAATGTGAATGAAGTTTTAAAAGAAAAAACAAACGGAAAAAATTCAATTTTGACCTCGTAACTTAATAGATTGTATTAATTTTGGTTATAAATTTTTAATTTCATCATATTGAATCTTTAACTTAAACAAATATTATAATTACCTTCAATTTAATTATTTGCTAGTTTTTTTAATAGCTTTAACCAAAAAATCGTGTAAAAATCTAAATGAATAAAGTAAATTATTATACAAAAATAAATTTCATCCACGAATTAATCATTGAATTACTTTATAAAAAAATATAAATTCGAACTAAAAATTAGCTATCAAACCCGTCTCTCTAAAACTTTTTCACTTTCATATACATATACATGTGTTTATAATTTAATGAATATATAACCATTTTTTTACGATATTTAGAGTAAGAAATTACTAGAATGCTAAAATTGCTAACACGAATTCCAACCCAATTAAACTAATAAAGATATTACGATCTCTCATATCTGTAATATGACAATTTTTTAAATAAAAAAAAAATTAAAGCTAGGGCAATTTTGACATTGTACAATTTAGAAAATACTGAAGAATCTTAGCAAGGGTAATGTTGGTATTTTAATGTATATATATTTTAAAGAGCAATCTTGGCATGAGTTGTACCTTGCACGATGAAATGCATGTGAATCCACTAAATAGAAATTGGTGGTGGCGACAGCACCAATTCCATAATAAATTATCAAAAGCTATTTTTTTTTAAAAAAAAAATTTATTGTTAATTTAAAAGAGATTAAAAGCTTTTTTTTTTTCTAAAATAATATACATAACCTTAATTTATCTTAAATTCCATAATAAATTATCAAAAGTTTTTTTAATTACTATTTAAAAGAGATTAAAAGCTTTTTTTTCTTCTAATATATATAACCTCAACTTATTTTAAAAAGTATTTTTAAAAAGTATATCTAACTCAATAGTAAGTTCAAATTACATATTTTAACCATTTGAATTCAACCGTTTTAGATTTTCGACATTTTAGTTGATGATATATTATTTAAGAAGTTGAACTAATATATTCTATTCAATTTTGAAGTGTTCAAATAAAAATTTAAATTTTAAACAAAACTCTAAATTTAGAAAAATAGATTTCTAGAATTGAAATTGTATTCTTAAAACTTAACTTATATAATTAGTGGTTCGTACCAAGATGCCAAAGTTAGACACGCACATACTAATTCATTTTTTTTTTATTTTTTTAAAAGTAGTAAAATATTTGTAAAGGTACTATAGGTCCAAAAGCATACATAGTACTATAAAAATATATAGAAATATATTAAAACAATTATATATATTATACATATATCTTTCCAAACACACAAGATTAAAGTTTAAAATACTATGATGATAGAAATGTTGGATCCCAATTTTATGAAAATATGAATAATTTTTTTGAAAAAAATAAAAAAAAAGTCAATAAAAAAATATTTTACACTTATTACTGAATTAAAATATTTATTATTTATATTATATTTATATTAGTGATAAATTGTTATCTTTTTATATATGTTTCATTTTTTGAAGGATATAAAAAAAAAATGTGAATTCATCCCTTGTATCAACTTGAAATTTATAGACATATAAAAATATGATGAAAATTTCGAATATGTCAATGTTAGAGCTACACTAAATAAAAAAAAGATATATATATATATATTTTTTTTTATTATTATTACTTTTTTTTTAGAGAGAGCAAAAGAGACTAGAAATTGTAATGTAATTGGTTTTTATTTTCGTTCTGAATTTATTTATTTCTCTCTTTTGGCTTGTTCTGTTGTATTAAAGAAAGAGAAAAAAAGAAATTGTAATGTAATTGGCGAATTGTGGAGTGGTCCTTGCAAGTTGCAAGGGAGAAATAAATAAATGAACAATAAATTTGTCGGTGAATGAGTGTGAGTGGTATTTATTAAATTAATATATTAAATAAAATATTAAAAAAGAAAAAAAAAAAAAAAGAGCCTGCGGAAATAGAGCTAAAGACGTGGGGTACTGTGCCTCTGCAAAAACCAAAGGAGGTTGAGGTTGAAGCTCTTCCTCTCTCACAAAAGCTTCCATTATCGCCATCTTCACAAAGCTCAAACCCTCTCTCTACTCTACTCGCCGGAGCCGTTCCGGAACTCAATTCAATCCAATCATGAACGACGACGATGCATGTGGAGTTATGGAGGCTCAGTACATACGCAGGCATCACCGTCACCACCCCAACGACAATCAGTGTACCTCTGCCGTTTTCAAGAACGTTAGAGCTCCGGTTCCTCTTGTGAGTTCCGATCCGACTATTTCTTTCTTTTGATTCTCTTCTCCTTCTTCCATTTGTCCACGCGCTCCCACTCCTCTGCTCTGCAAATTGTTTTCAGATGTCTCATGAGGATCCACCAATTTTTTCCGATTCCTTTCTGATGGATTCTTGTTTCACTTCAATTATTCCTTTACTTGCCTGTTTTAGCTTCTTGCTTCCTTACTTTTTCCCTTTCCGTCTTAGTTTGGTGCGGATTTCTGTAGCGTTTTTTTCCTTTCCGAATCGTTATTGACTTTTATAACTCGATGTCAATTATTATCGTTTAACGAGATGCGGATTTTACTTACCTGTTCTTTTTGTGATTTTGTTTTCTGGTTACTTCTGGAACATTTTTCCTTGCCAAATAAAGCCTAATTTTGTTCAGTTATATCGTTCTTGTACCTGATTGCATATCCTAATTGAGATACGACCGTGAGACTGTGAGAGTGAGATTTTTACTTGCTTCTTGTTTTCTAAGCTGTGAGAATGAATACGTGTCTCTTCGATAAATCTTCTTTGTTTCTTGTGAAATGATATAATTTGAGTTCTTGATTTTGATCTTTCTTGCAGTTTTGTGTCGAGTGGTGGAGGGTTTTGTTGAATTTGTCTAATGATTTCAATTGGATTTGCATTATATCAGGTTTGGTCACTGGTGAGGAGATTCGATCAGCCCCAGAAGTATAAACCTTTTGTTAGTCGTTGTGTGGTGAAAGGAGACCTGGGCATTGGAAGTGTTAGGGAAGTGAATGTGAAATCTGGTCTTCCTGCAACCACTAGTACTGAGAGGTTGGAGCTTCTTGATGATGAAGAACACATTCTCGGAATCAGAATTGTTGGTGGAGATCACAGGCTCAAAGTATGATTAATCTGGCCTTTTGATAATGAAAAGTATTCGTCTGTTTAAAGATCTCCATAAATTTTAAACATTTCTGCTTAAATTATGCAGAACTACTCTTCCATCATGACTGTCCATCCAAAGGTTATTGATGGAAGACCTGGGACGCTTGTGATCGAGTCTTTCGTGGTCGATGTGCCTAATGGGAACACAAAAGATGAGACATGTTATTTTGTTAAGGCGTTAATCAGATGCAATCTTAAATCTTTGGCCGATGTATCGGAGAGGATGGCTGTGCAGGGGCAAACTGAACCGCTCGAGAAATAGTCGGTAGGGAGGAAAGCAACTGAACATTGATGATGTGAATAGTTTTCATCATGGTAGACCCAAAGGCCATTTTAGCTCCCACTTGTGCTGTGCCATGTAAAGATTGTTCAGAGCTATCCTATCACATTCTCTGAAGTTTTGGGTGTAGGTCTGGTGGTTGATTTTCCATCACATGGAGATGCATTTGGTTGGTTTTTTTACATGCTTTCCTTTTTCTCGTGTTACTCGGTTTCTTTCCTTTTCGAAGGGCAACAGAGGACGAGTCTCCTCCGTTCCTTTACGCTAGCTATCCATGGATGAAATTTGGAAGATTCTTATTTTATGTTAATTAACTTCAGTTTGTGCAGCATGGTAGCAGAAATTTAGGGCCTATGCATTGTAGCTTAAGGCAGTACTGCTATGTATGTTTTGTACATACTTAATCCTGAAATAAGTTAGTATATCGCTTCATACATGTCAGTCTTGACTATTGACTACAATTTTCCTGAGAATTTGTTCTCTACTTTTGTTATGTTATGAACTTATGACTGGATCATTTTGAAGCCAGATTCTTCTTTTTTCTTTCTTCTTTACAACTCCATTTTGATTACTACATTATTTGGAATCAGCTGCTTGAAAAAGTAATAAATGTTGAATGGTCAAGATTCAGGGACTTGTCTATCTTACTTTGGACTGGGAATATGAACCAATTTCTACCTCCATGTACAACAATTAGGTATGTTCTTGGTGAAAAAAAAGACTGCATATGTATTTACTTAATAGTTAATACCATGAGAAGATTTCAAAGTATATCTTTATTGGAGTCAAAAGTGAAAAGTATATAAAAGCTGTGGTTTCTGATCTTTTGATAGAGTTCGATTTGTATAGCCGAGCTGGAAAGTTTGGTTAACCAAAAAGTTAGAAAGTATGAATTTATGTAACTGTTTATATTGCCATATACGAACAAGTTCAGTCCATGGATGGTTATTTGATCAATGAAGTCGAGATAGTGTTTAATAGATTCTTAAAACCTTCAAATTTGTCTAATACATCCTTAAATTTTATATATTGTGTCTAATAGGTACTTGACATGGTTCAACGACGTTTTAAAATTCACAAATCTACTAGTCACAAAGTTGACAATTTGAGATTCTTTTAGACATATATCTAATAAATTGGTTAACCATTAAAAGGTATGAATATGTTGAGGACTTATTAGACGTAAAGTTAAAAGGTTTAGGGGTTTATTAAACATTTTTCAAGTTTGGATATCTATTAGACAAAAAAATTGAAATTTGAAGAACTTATTAAACACTTTTTAAAGTTTTAGAAACCTGTTAGGTACACATTTAAAATTTGTAAAACTAAACTTGTAATTGAACTTAGATAAATTTAAGTATAATTACAAATTTAGTCTCTAAACTTGCAAATTTAGTTTACCAGCATTTGAATTTGTTAAAATTTATTTATTTATTAGATACAAAATTGAAAGTTTAAGTTTCCATTGAACATTAAATTTAAGTTTATATCTAATAGATTAATTAATTTTTAGAAATTTTGAATTTGCCAAATGCCTATTAGTACACAAATGGGAGTTTTGGGAATTAGTACACTTGAAAGCTCAGGAGCTCAATTTACATAAATTTCAACGACTAAACTTATAACTAAATTTATGTAGTGTGCGTGTGTGTTTATGTTTTTGTCCTTGTGGATTTGTGAAATGTAAAAACAAGTTTAAATCTGGAAAGACAAGCTTAAAAAAGTTCAGATGTATCATTTTTTTAGTTTTAAGCAAAAGACTTAGGTCACCAACTTGACGTTGAAAACTAGTATTACTATTTCAAATCTCTCGTTTATTTTAAATTTCATAATTATAAACTAAATCCGATAGGCATTACCAAGACACGTTGTCTGTATTGAAACCTGAAATAGATTGTTTATTGGTGGAAGTGGTCATAATCGATGTCCAAGATGGAGTAAAAACAATCTTTTATGATTTTAAGGTAAGGAAAAAAAATATCTTTTCCTACCTACTCTTTGAATTTATTTTTAATTTTACTTTTTTAACTTTTAAAATAATACCGTTTTATCTCGAAATTATAAAATTTCTATATAATTTTTAATTTTCAAAATGTTATATTTTTATTTTTAAGTTTTGAGTTTCATTACAATTCGGTTATTAGGCCTTTAAGATTTACATTTTTTTTATTTTAATTTTTACTAAATATTCACTTTCAACATGCGATGTTAATATATATTAATTAATTTAAAAGTATTGAATTAATTATAATTAAATTAATTTTCACTAATTTTATCACTATAATTAATTAAAAATTACATTATAATTATTTTAAATTAATTAACTAAAAGATAACATTAAATATCAATGTGAGTATTAATTAGTAAAAATTCGAAGATAGAAATGTAAAATATTAAGGATAAAAATATAACATTCTAAAATTAAGGGATCACTTAAAAATAAAACTCAAAACTCAAAAGTAAAATTGTAATGCTTTAAAATTTTAAATATAAATCAATCAACCCCTAGACAACAATGATATTTTCTCAACTTAATGTTACATTTAAAAAAAAAAATCAAAAAGTTAATGGACGATAAATAATAATTTTATTATATATATATATATATATTGTTAGATTATACCTATTTTTCATTGCATCGACATCGAGGAGCCTTGTTTTGTTAATTGCCGACAATTTTTATTTTCACACTTTGAATAGTGATAGAGCTTTTTGTCTTTATCGTAATGTCAAAATTTTGGCAATTAAACACGATTTAAGACTCGTAATTATGTATATATATCTAAAAAAACAAAAGAGATTAAATTGGGGTCATTGTAATTACTTGCCTTTGGCAAATAAATGTTATATAATTGGGACATGTTCGTTTCTAATTCTAGCATTATGATAATCGTTAATTATTTTATTAAAAAAATATAGAATTTTGAAATTGTTTAATTAATTAAATTTCTCGATTCCAATTTATTTGGTTTATTATTAAATGTAAATTGGTATTCTTTTTTAAAATATTAATCACATCACATGTGAGCTGAAGGTTTGACTAACTGCAAAAGAAAGTAAAGGTATCGAATCTAACAACTAAGCTATGACCTGACATTTTTGTTGTTATTTATTAACCACTAAATTCACATCAATATTAATTAAAGTATTTATTAATTTTCTTTTAACTTAGGGAAAGATTCAAATATTTTAGGACTATTTGGGGGAGGATTCAAATTCTATTTTTGTTTTTGGATTTATTGAGTTTGATAAATATGTGTTGATAATTTGTATTCTATTTCTTAAAATTATTTTCTATTTTTTAAAATTATTTTAGAATTCTGTGATCTAAAACCATGCAAATCATGAAAACAACATTTTTATATTTTTCATGGTAGCTATTTTAAATTTTAAAATGCATAATTATATTAAATAAAAATAAAAACATTTAGAAATATATGTGTATGTTATAGACTCAATTTAGTTTTTAAAAATATAATGTAAAGTATTATAAGTTATATAATATTACAGAATAATGGACATATGTATATATTTTAACATAAATCATATTCATAAATAAATTAATAATAGTTTATTACCAACCAAACATTGATGGATAACTACGACTAGTTTTAAGATTTATAAATATATAGTATCAAACACATTTTAAACAATTTTTAAATTAAAATCTAATTTATGAATCTCTTAGACATATATCTAAAAACAATAAATACAACTTTAGTTTCATTTAATCTCTTTTTTCAAATTTCTATTTTCAAATTCTCTACCAAACATGACCTTAATTTTTTTGGATATATAGTTGCAAATATAACAATCAGATTCAAAGTATTAACATATATAACAACATCTTAAAAAAATTACAAATATAACAAAGTCTATAAGTGACAGACTTATATTGTTGATAGACTTTTATGGTTTATGTGGTTTATCACTCATAGACTATAAGAATCTATTTGCGATATAAGTCTATAATTGATAGACTTTACTATATTTGTAATTTTAAAAAATGTTGCTATATACTTGGTATTTATCCCTAAATTTGCTCCTCATTATAATTACCCTAATTTTTTTTTTATTAAAATACGTTTTATGTCCATTGAATGATGTTCGTGTTAATGTTTATTTATTAATTTAGAGTAATTAATATATTTATTTAATTTTCATTTGTGAATAAAAAAAATACAAATTTACTTTTTCTAGTCGATAATATATCCTAAAATAGCTATTCAATTTAACCATGAAAATAGTTTAATTTCTTTTAAAATACACAAGTTAACAAATTTTAAAGTTTAGCTCGATAAATTTAAAATTTTAAAATTAGATTCTACAATATAATTTTAAAAACTATATAAAATACACAAACTTTTAGATAATTAAGTTTTAATTATATCTTTAAACATCGAGTTTAAAGCAGGATGAAATAGGTTAGAAATACATGTGAATGACTAAAGTCATTACAATATTGATATTTGACGAATGTTAAAATTCATATTAGAAAAGTCTAAAATCATTTTAAATTGATTTTTCAATAATTAGTAAAAGAATTTATTTGTTGGGTGGTGATTGAGTGAGAATCACTCAAAAAAAGCTACTCTCATTTTGTTTCTTTATTGAGATACTGAATTTGCCCTTATGTTTAAGAATAATTTTTTGCCATTTAAAATGATCTATCAAATTAAAAAAAAATATCATTTTTAGTAATTTGATAATTCTAAATTCACTTTTAAAACCAAACATAATAATAGAAAACCACTTGTTATTATATGAAAATCACTTATATAAGCTTGAAACTGAACATCAATATGCCTGTATGAAAATCAATTTTACAAAATCAATTATACTTAAATATCTTTTTCTAAAATCACTAATTTAACTATCACTCTCAAAACATGCACTTAAAGACATACATGACATTTCTTACAATATTACTCACGTAAATTAACGTCTAATTGATGTATAGAATTGATTATGTGAATGATTTTGACAATGCATTTTGAGAGGTAAAAAATAATGACAACAATTTTAATTTTCTATATAGTGGTAAGCAATATCACCTATAACACCTTTTAATTTTTAGATATTAAGTTGTTGCGTCCGTTTTTGTAATCATTTTTTTTTTTGTTAAAATGTAATTTTGGTTCCTATATTTTGAAGTTAGTTCAATTTTAATTTATGTATTTTCAATTGTCCAATTTTAATTTACATACTTTCAATAAATCTTTTCAACTATTGATTTATTTGTTGATGTTTTAAAAAATTATTTTTGATAAAAATTAATTTGAATAACTAAATTTAAAATTTACTAAAAGTATTCAGACTAAAATTAGACAATTAAAAATATAAGATCTAAAATTCAACCAACATTAAAGTATTATAACCAAAATGGTTTCTTTATTTTTCTAAAAAAACTTTTTTTTTACAATTTTTAAAATTGCACAAAGTTCACGTGTATATTTTTTTTTATTAACCTTATATTACTATTATTTATTTTTTAACAGGTTTACGCGGTCAACAGAATTGTCACGCCACAGAAGCTCGTCGTGACCGACGCGCCGCCATGGCTAAGAAGCGGGATCGCCAAGCCGTCCCGAGTCGCCGGAAAAGCCAAGCCGTCTCTTCCGATCAGCCCGACATCGTCGCTGATTCCTCCTCTGACCGGAGGCTCATTATTATTTTCGTTGTCTTCTTTGTCATTTCTCCCGCCATTTCCGTTCTCGTCTATCGCAAATACACTTCAACTAGTGAATTTTCTGGCGCATCTGTATTCGAACGGGACCTCGTGAAGACTGATATCAGCTATCAAGAAATCTTAGCTGTACGTATAACTGGAGTTGCTAAATGCTACTCCGTCTTTGTTGATTTTTCAGCTACTTCGAAAGTAACTATAAAATGATTTGGTCACTAGGGTTTTATTAATTTTGTTAACTTTCCGAGCCCTGCGTAATGCCTCATTGTTCTTCAATGTAGCGAGTAATCTGACAGAGGATAGCGTTGTTCATTAAATTCGCTTCTTCAAGTAGGTTATTCAGTTGCTTAGGGTCTTCTATTTGATGCAGGAGCACTCGAATGTCGCAGGAAATGTCTCTCGCCGTCATTATGATTATCCTGCACTTGCTTATATTACTCCGTGGTATCCACTTGGAAAACTCTCTTTTGCCACTTTAAAACTCTTTGTAATTTTGGGTCAGGGAAGTGTATTTGATGACTGGGGTTGAGTTTATTGCCAGTTTGGGGGTTGCTAGTAAAAGAATTTCACTTCCATTGGAGTTGCATGAAGCTCTCTGCATTAATACTACTGAATTGAATGGTCTTACTATTTGTAGGCTTTAAATTCTTTTGTTAACTTTCGTATGTCGTTGTCTTGTCAATGCCACTTTTTTTTTTTCTTCTCTTTCCCCATTTCTTTTACTTTCTTCTCTTTGTTCTAACTTTGAACTTTTGGAGCATTTTCTTATCGTCCTGGGGGTCTACGCATCTCTCAACTTAAAACTTTAACGCAGTTCACATGTTAAATTGTGCAGGAACTCGAAGGGCTATGATATGGCAAAAAAGTTCAACTCCAAGTTTACACATTTATCACCGGTGTGGTATGATTTGAAGAGGTACACAAATCATGCCCATTTTTTTCCCCTCTTTTCATTGTGGTTTTTTATTTTTTGGATGTGAAACGGACCTTGCATGAATAAAGAGAGGAAATACCAAAAATGGGGGATAAGAAATAACCTGAAGACCAAGGGAAGTAATGAAACATTTATCATTTGGTGAAATCAGAGAGATAATTTACTTAACTAGAGGATGGACGACAAACTTGAATAATTAAGAACATTTGGATTGCAAGACTTTTTTTACCTTTAAAAGCTTTCTGTTATTTATAAGCCACGCCTCCACAGAATAGCAATAATGGAGCACATTCAGCACACTTCTACTTTCATTTTTCACTTAGTGGTTTCTGGCTGAGTGTAATTACAAGAAAGCTAATTTTAATCGTGCTGTTCGCTTTCTACGTTCTTTTTGTATTTCTTCCGTTTCCATGTTACTAAGAGATATGTTATACTTGTATATATGTGTATATATATTTTTTTTTCTGATGCAGTCAAGGTTCCCACTTAGTGTTGGAGGGAAGACACAATGCTGATGAAGAATGGATCTCAGAGCTAAGACTGGCTGGAGATGCACTGGTACAATGAAGGATGCATATTTTTTAGGCTAATTTACAAAAAAAAAAAGAAAAGAAAAAAAGAACCTGAACTTTGCCGACTTTGCTCCTTGTTTTTTTTTAAAAAACCCTATTCTATTCTTTATAACGATTTTTCTACCCCAAGGGCAGTTTTGAAACTTTATGAAAAGTTAAGTGTAATATTGCAATTTTTGAAAAAATAGGGGTATTTGTAACAAAGGGCAAGGTTCAAAACTATTTTGAGGCAAGCAGATGGTGATATTAGTTTGAACATATAACATAAATGATAAAACATTCATTAGAAGAAGCTTTAATGAATCCTGGATTTATTCTAAACTTTGTGAAGAATTGTTGGGATTCTTTTGAATCAAAGAACACATATGGGAATTGTCTTAGGAAGGTTGTGAATTTCTGACAAATTTGCAGGTCATTCAGGGAGCATTGGTTCAAGGCTTCCCTTTGAATGTACCTCTTATGCATGACTAGTAGTCTTAAATCATTTTATTTGAGCTTGGATGGATGATGGCTCATTTAATTCATTCAGTAATTCTAAAGTAGGTGTTGCCCAGAGTGGCTGTTGAAGCATCTCCTACAGATCTGCTAAGAAAGAAGAAGCTGAAGGACGAAGCTATCAATCTAATTGTAACAGAATGCAAGTAAGATGCACTGGATGTTCTGCTTGACTTTTGTATGTGATTTTTGATTTCTTATATATCATGTTTAGAGTCAGACTCTTAGGTGCTCTTACAAATTTCAGAGTCAAGGATGTTTTGCAAATTTAGAGTATCACCCAATTCAATATGTTTGATCATTTTGGTGTGAATTGTGTATCTTTTGTAATCACAGATTCAATTTTGTTTAGTTTGCATGTTGCAGACAACTCTCACAATCTTTGTTTTCTTTGTTCAGGGAAATGGGTTATGATGGTATTGTGTTAGAATCCTGGTCAAGGTGGGTTACTTATGGGATATTGCGTGACCCAGACATGAGGAATTTGGTAACCAGTTTCCTTCCCTGTTTTGAAGATGTTGTATTCTACTTCTTGCATAAGAAACGAAAAACATTTTCATTTAAAAATCACCTATTTTGTTTTACATTTGTCACTATGTTTTTCTTGGTTCTATTTAAGAAATGAAAAATGCTTATTTCTTTTTGGCTTACCTGTATCATTTTATTCAATATTAATTAGTTTAGGGACATGGGGTTTGAGATTTTGTCCTCGATATTTTCCCTTATATGCACCTTGAAATATGGCTTTCTTGTTATCTAGCTGTTGAGGTTTTCCAACCCCATAATGGATTTCTTATTCTTTGCTAATTTGGAATTTTTCATGACGAGAATGGTGGTTTTCCTTTTCCTTTTTGTTTTTGTTTTTTCTTTCTTCTTTTTATGCATGCCAAAATTGGAGGAGTTGAGAGAAAAAGAAAAGGAAGATTAGAATTAGTTTGTTAATACAATCAGATTACGTCGGCTTTCTTGTTGCATATCATGGGAGCTTTCTAGTTACGTAGGTGGTTATCAAGGCCACCATTGGTTTTGTCAACTTTTCTTTATATTTTCAATGATGTCTACCTGGAGACGAGGCCGTCAAAGTGCATGTATATGCGTCTTTCAGTTCAAATGTTGGATAACTGAGGGATCTGTTTTGATTCTCTATTACAGGCACTGCAATTTATAAAGCAGCTTGGAAATGCCCTGCATTCAGAGCTTGAGAGTACGAGATCTAAGCAACCGTTGCAACTTGTGTATGTCATTGGTCCACCACATTCAGAGAACTTAGAAGAGCATGAATTTGGGCCAGAAGATATGCAGAGCCTGACTGGTGCTGTTGATGGTTTCTCACTTATGACCTATGATTACTCCGGTCCTCATAACCCAGGCCCCAATGCTCCTGTGAATTGGATTCGTTCAACGTTACGGCTATTACTCGGTACCAAAGACATTAGCCTTGTTCAGCACAAGGCTAGCAAGATATTTCTTGGAATCAACTTCTACGGCTATGATTTCAGCCTTTCTGGAGGTAGAAACAATTCTATCTTTTATATTCCTTTCATTGGGTACAATTACGGATTCATATTGGATAAACTGCATCTTTTAGTTCAACCTTTTTCACAATAGTATATTTCCTTAGCGAGTAACAGACTAACGTCATGTAATTGTGGATTATCTTGTCCAATCTTTCTCTTTTACCAAGAGGTTAATTTCTACCTCAGTTGACCACATCCGGTATAGAAAATATACTTTAATATCCTAAATATTTCTTTTATAATAATACAAATTAATTTTAGATATAGTAATAACAAGAAATATATGTTATTCAATATCAATTAAGAATTGAAGTTTGTACATTTGGAAATTTTCTTTTAAACTATTTTATATCAAATTAGCAGTGATAACTAAAAACTTATGACGACTGTGTTGATGTAATGTAGAATTTTTATTTCAAGTTTCTATCAAAATCAGAATATTTGTGCAATTCTACCATTAAAATAGCCATGGATTCTGACATTCATCCTCGACTGTCATCATCTTGCAATGGCAGTGAGCCTTGTTGATTGTTCTTTGTTGTCACTGTTCTCAGAACTGCAAATGAGGCAATTTCTCAATATCTCTTTCTAAGAATTGTCATACTTCAACCTCTTTATCCTATAGTAATAGCAGGAACTGTCATTTTCTAGCATTTATCAATTCGGAGCATACACAAATCATAATTTGACTTCTGGAGATTTTCTTGTTTGCAAAGGTATTCCATTAGTTTATGTGCTGCCCCTTTCTTCAATAACAGTTCTATTTTGTTGCAATCAATAGGAGGTGGAGCTATAACTGGAAGAGATTATGTATCTTTGTTGGAGAAGTACAAGCCTGTGGTGCAGTGGGAGGATATCAGTTCCGAACATTTCTTCTTGTATGCTGATTACAATCGGAACAAGCACGCAGTTTTCTATCCATCACTGAAATCAATCTTCACACGTCTTGAAGAAGCTCGATCCTTCGGTACCGGTATCTCCATATGGGAAATCGGGCAAGGTTTGGATTACTTCTTTGATCTTCTGTGAAAAGTCTCAAATTTGCAGCGTTTCTTTACCTGCTTTTGAGCAAATCACCATAAAGTTTTGTTCACTTTTCCAACCTTGTGGTGCTTCAATTGATTTATGGATGATGCAAAACTGTATACTGATTGGTTCTATATGCTAAAAGAGCTTAGTGAGCCAATGTGTAAGCAATAAGACAGGATGGTGAACGGATTCGCCAGAGGTCTGGGTGACCACAATCTTGTTTATCCACCAGAAAAGAGGGAAAATCATCGACATCTTTTGATGTAATCGTTGAGATGCTAGAATTGTTTTTAATGTTCTAGAATAAATTGTTAGGAACTATTATAATTATCAATCCAGATGTTTTTTTTTTGTTTTTTTTTGTTTTCACTCTCTTTTAACCCTTTTTCTTTTAGAGTATGAATTTGATTATATTTGCTATCATATTGTACTATTAGTGAGCTCAATTATGATCGTGATTAATATTTGGTTAAATTACAAGTTTAGTCACTAAACTTTGAAATTTGTAATAAATATATTTTCAAATTTTAAAAAGTTTCAATTTTGTGCTTAATAGGTTTTTCAAACTTTAGAAGTGTCAAATAAGTTCTTAAACTTTTGATTTTATATTCAATTCACAAAATGTTTGGGAACAAGATTAAAAGTTGAAGGTCTTATTACATAATTTCTAATAGATTTGTTTATTTTACGAAATGTTGAATGTACTAAAGATCTATTAGCACAAAATTAAAAGTTCAAGGACTATTAGACAATGATAAGTTCAAAGTTCATAGATTTATTTGATACAAAATTGAAAGTCAATAGACTTATTAGAAACTTATTAAAATTAACAGACAAATAGAGGGATTGAACCTCTAATTTCAAAATTAATAATACATCTTTTATGTCAATTAGGCTATAAATCTTAAAATGACGATAATTTCTTTCATCAAATCCTAAAAAGACAATGATTTTCATCATTGCCACTATTTTACTACTACATGTTTCAAAAGTAACGTGACATCCATTAGGAGAAAAAACAGGGAAACTTCAAATAAAAAGTACTTTGAAAATTCAGCAATTTCTGTGAAAGGAAGGTCATGTGTCCCAAGCTTCCAGCCATAAAATGTAGGCCACAGATCCATTAGAAAGCTGGCCTAATTTTTTAAAGTAATAAAGACCCTTCAATTCCTCTGTGCTGTAAATATATTCAAACCTGTTCTTAGAATTCCAGTCAAAACTTGACACTCTCCATCTTGTTCTTGAAATTTGACTGTTTCAAAAAGCAGAGTAAGAAAAGTACCTACACAAACAAACAACTCTATCTTTTAAACACATTAAATCAATTAATTATTCCACTTCATCTTATTACAAACTAACTAACTGTTCAATTTGAATATTGTACTACTAAATCCTGTACGTGCATTGATTCTTCTTCCCATTCCCACCATGTAATTTCATCGTGTAGTACTACTGTACTGAAAGTTCTACAGAACTTCCAATGGGATTAGAGAAAATCACATCTTTCAACTCTAATTTTCAGCCACACAAACATCTCTTCACTACAAAATTCATCCTGCTACATGTCATCTTCTTATTGGTTGCAGATCATCAACCATTCCACCTCAGCACTCTGTTGCCAACAAACACAGAGCCCTCAAGCTAAGCCTTGTCATCCCCTCCATTCAATCATATCCCCCACCAAAAAAACCAACCAAAATTGGCATAAACCCTTCACTTGTTATGGTTGTTGAAGCCCTCTCATCAATTTTCTGAGCTTCAGAAAGTTGCCATGGAGGCCCTCAATGCAGCAAGTTTAAGCCCCTTGGCTGTTCTTTCCGACAGAAAAAGAGAACCCAGAAAAATCTCCCCAATCCCATCTTCTTCCTCCTTCAAGTTGCCAAATTTTGCTAGTTTTAGCACAAATTTACCAGTTCCACAAGGGTTTTGTTCATCAAGAAGCTTACAAGGAAGTCTACTACTCTTATCTTCATTATTCAATGCTGGGGTTTCTGGAGCTCTTACGTACGAGGAAGCTCTCCAACAATCTGTGAGCACTTCTTCATCTGGGGATTTAGATTTAAATGGGGTTCTTGATGGGATTATAAATTTTGGAACAGAGAATCCTGGAATCGTTGTTGGTGGTGTTTCCATTTTGGCTCTCCCTTTGATCTTCTCTCTTTTTCTTGGAAAATCTAAGCCATGGGGTGTTGAATCTGCTAAAAGTGCTTATGCAAAATTGAGTGAGGATTCTAATGCTCAGCTACTTGATATTAGATCGCCAATTGAACTAAGGCAAGTGGGTGGCCCTGATCTTAAGGGTTTGGGTAAAAAGCCTGTGGCCATTACTTACAAAGGTGAAGATAAGCCAGGTTTCTTGAAGAAGATTGCTTTGAAGTTCAAGGAGCCGCAAAATACCACATTGTTCATTTTAGACAAGTAAGACTTTGCATTTGTTAACTTAATTTAGATTTTAGAGCCTTGTTTGGTTGCTTGCGAGAGTTAACTATTTAAACTACAAATCATGTATTTCCTTGTGATGGGTGTTAACTGAAAGGACAATGACAGGTCTAATAGATACCCTCAAACTATATCACTAATTTGAAGATACGAATTGTTTTTTTAGTTCACAAATTAATTAAGATGCATTTACCTGCACCCCTAACAGATAGCGAAATATATCAGTTGGTTAGCGGAAACTAGAATGTAGATAAATGAACTACTTTTAGTAAATGTAAGCATCTTTTGTGATCAATGGAAGATTGAAACCATGTGGTAGTCTAGAATCATAGTTACTCTGTAAGCTAATGTATGAAAATGATCTGTCTAAGTTTTGTTGGAAGACAGATACGATGGGAACTCCGAACTCGTTGCCGAGTTGGTAACTGTCAATGGATTCAAAGCTGCTTTTGCTATTAAGGATGGTGCAGAAGGACCTCGTGGATGGACGGTTATCACCATTCTTCTTAGTCTCCATGTTCTCATTCAATGATATCTTTCAGTATTTTAGGAGGTTCTCACTTGGATCTGTGTCTTGTGCAGAATAGTGGTCTTCCATGGTTAACACCAAAGTCAACTTTGAGTCTTAGCAGTCTAACAGATGCCATTGCTGGTGCATTTGGAGTATGCATTTATATTTCAATTTATTTACTTACTCCTTGTTTTTACATACCAATGCTTAAATTGATAGGAAACAATAAGATTCCATTATGATGAATCTCTCTTTGGCTCTAAACAGCACACTTAGGTGGAAAAATGTATGTACTTATAGAAAGCAGCCATCATTCTGAAATATCATAGTACATTGCCTACATTATAATGAAAAGCATGATTGTTGTTAGTAAATATATTCCATATCTAGATAATGTTCTTCATCCTTTTTGCTCAAAAGTGTTCTAAAAAGCATGAAATGAACAAATTCTTGATTGAAATTTACGTGTAGGAGGATTCTGAAGGTCTGCCTGCTGTTGCTACTGCTGTTGCTGCAGCAGCTACTGGAATAGGTTTATTGGCTTTTACTGAGGTTGGCTCATATCCTTTGCCTATGAAACTGCAACAAGATAATCAATAATAATAAGTCTCAGATTACTTCTTTCAACAGATGGAAACGGTTCTCCAACTTCTGGGTTCAGCTGCAATCATTCAGTTTGTGAGCAGGAAACTCCTATACGCAGAGGTGAGTTGGATGTTTGTATCCTAATGTTGTTCACCATTAAAATTACACGTCAAACGCGTAATTTGAAACAGCATCATCATGTGGTTAATGTTATAATTTGATGGCTATGTAGCCTATACATTTTTTTTCAGATCATCTACTTTATATTGCCTACTTGTGGGATGTTCTTTTATTTGGATTTCAGACAATAATACATCGTGCTATAACCTCACTGCCATTTCATTATGTGCCACTGGAATTGGTTACTGAAGTATGTTTGACCCCAATCATTGAAAATAGGATCGGAGGAAAACTTTACAAGAAGTTGATGAGTTCTTAAACACCAAGGTTGCCCCGCAAGAGCTTGTCGACGAGTTGAAGGTACTTGAAACTTAAGTTTCTTAAGTTCAGTCCTTCAATCTGCATACTTCTATCTCAACACTGCTTTGCTACAGTTACAATCTCATAATCGCATCCGTTTTACAATCAAACCATCTATGAATTTCAGGACATTGGAAAGGCTCTATTACCGTTACCTGCTACCGGCAAGTCACTTCCTGCACCAGCAGAGCCAGCTGTGGAGGCTGCAACATCCAGTGATACTGTACAGAAAGCAGAGGCCGTTGTGGAGCCTGCTCCCGAGATAAATTCGGTTGCACAACAAGAAGTTAAGGCAGAATCATTGCCCAAAATCTCGAGGCCGCTTTCTCCATATCCTTCTGTAATTCTCATGTCCTTGAGTATTTCTTTTCTTGGCTTTTATCTTCCCAAGCTTCTAGTTGTAGATTGCATCTCATAAAGGTGGATAAACTTGTCAACTGCCTAAAACAGCTTGGTTCATATGGCCATCTATATAAAGGCTTCCAACAGGACACTTTTAAGAGATGTGAAGTCTGAGGAATTGTTAACTCCTGGGGTCCATAGTCAAAAGAGTTAATAAGACATAAAATTGATATTTTTTAGTCGTGGGCTCACAAATTTCTTGAGCCAAACAAGGAGTGGAGTTCACAACTCCACTCCCACAACTCCTTAAGCCAAACACCCCTTATAAGTTTGCCTTTAGCACTTAGCAGTACCTCAAGCCATGTTTTCTATTACTCAAAACTCGAAGTTCGACAATATTTTTGACACTAAACATTATGGTTCTAATATAAAGACCAAAATAGGTGCTTGCCAAGAGTTATTTGTTTCTGTCATGACATTCATGATACATATATACTACCTCTTAAATGTCCATGTGTTTTATCTCTGGTTGCAGTATCCAGATTTCAGGCCTCCGACATCTCCTACGCCATCACAGCCGTAATTGCAGAGTAATTTAGGTGGGAATTGCAGAGTCTATATTAGTGAGTTTATGGTGGGTGAGCTCCATATTTTTTAGTGTTGAAAGAAGGCCTGGATGCAGACTGAGTCAGTCCTCTTAGTCTTCACCAAAAAGTATGCTGCTTTGCTTTGCTTTTCCTATTACAAGTCAATGAAATTGTAGTTATTTGCTGAGTATCTCTCAACTTTGACCTCAAACTTTTCTAATGAAGATTGGATTTTCCAAATCCAAATCCAAATCCAAAAACTCATACTCTTTCACCCTTCACTAAAGAAACCAAAATGGGGAACAGATGTATGAATCACTAGGAATTGATAGTTGGAACCTAATCAAGTGGTAATTGTGTAAGCAGTTTTAGGAAACATGGTTTCTGCCTAACTTTGAGGGGGGCCATGTGGGTTTATTATTATTATTTTTTAATTATTTAAATTTCATTTTTTTTAATTTTATTTTTCAAGTTTTGAAATTTTCAAAACAACTGAAACCATTCATATAGAAAAATGATTGTCTTTTGCTTGGAGTGTCTGGTTGTTGGCCACATCTGCTTGAGTTCAAGTCTTCTTCTTTGATTTTAATGTTGTAACAAATCCATACATAGATCACAAAAAGGAAAAGAGAAAAAAAAGTCTGTTTTTTTTTTGGAAGACAACCTTAGGGGGACGACCAAGGTTGATGGAAAGGACGAGGATCTCAATTTTATGAAAATATCGAGAAAATGTATATTTTTTTGAAAAGTTGTAAAAACAAAGAAATTAAAAAAAAACTTAAATTAATAAATAAATATTTTATGTTTTCTGTTAAATTGTTTGATATTTATATTCACATTAGTGACATTTTGTTGCTTATTTTCTATGTTTTATGAATTTTTTTTAATGAAATAATGGAAACAATATCAATTGAATTATGTTCAAGTTAGTTCATTGAATTAGTCTTAGTCGTGCTTAAAATATAATATTTGTAAATGCACATCGTGAGAAGGAAAAAATAGTCATTTAAATATACTTTCTCCATAGATTTTCGTTTGTTTCAATAAAATAAAATATGTTAAAATAATATTTTTGGTTTGTGGGTTTTCGTGGAGCTAATATTTAAGTTTAGTTTTTGACGAATTAACTTATGTACTTTTAAATTTATAATATTTATACTTTAACGATTTCATTCCAATCATAAAAAATATTGTTGATATTCAATATAATTTGTTGTAGCAAAAACTAGGGATGAAATGGAGCTTATAAACTACTGCAAAATTAAGTTATTACATAATTAAAGTTAAAACCTTAATTTTGATGAGATTTTAATTTTCATGGTTCTAGAGATTAAATTATTAAGAGTTTTAAAGTAACAAAGAGTAAATAATGATGAATTTGAAAATATAAGGAGTAAACTGTTACTACTATTGTCCAGTGACTAAAAGTAGTGACCATTAAATTATTTTGATGAACAAAAGTTGGTTTCAATAAAATATTATTTATTTGCGAAATAATTATAGTGACCAGTTAAAGCACAAAATAAACGTTGAATTTGATATTGTACCAAGAAGATATAAATTATTATTATTATTATTATTATTATTATTATTATTTTTGTATATGATATAAATGATTGGGTTGTTTTCAGGTATAAAAAAATGAGTCAAACTATTTACAAATATAAAATTTTTTTACCGTCTATCAGTGATAGATTACAATAGAATTCTATCGCTTTCTATCGCTGATAGAATTTATTTGCTTGAGCGATAAAAAGCGATGATATCTCTATCACTGATAGACAGTGAAATTTTTCTATATTTGTAAATAGTTTGATATTTTTTCTGTATATAGTAATTTCCCAAAATGGATTTGATACCATAATAAATATATATGTCTGGTAGGTGATCGACAATTCAAGAAAGCCCCTCACCCAAATCAACGGTTTAGGAATTCAAGAATTTAACATATAATTTGAACATAACGTAACTTAACGTACTAGTTAAAAACTCAAATCAAAAGATATTTAGAAGCTTAATTAGTCTCTGATCTCACACAAGATGTTGAATTTAAAAAATAATAATATTAAAATTTATTCAATTGTGTTGAGTAAAATTGGAACTTCTTTTATGTTAATAGGTAATTTATTTATTGAGTTACGTTCAAATGAACAATAAAGTTAAAATTTCAATATTGATGTATAAATTGAATTTGTAATTTTAAACTTTAGTTTATATGCTTTTAACTAATAAAGGTAAAATGAAATGTAAATTTTTCAAAATAAGAGGGGGAGGGATAAAGGATCAGTATTTTTTTATTTTTTATTTTTTAATTAAAAATGAATAAATAGGGATTAGGGAATTGTTTTACTTGCAATGCATAATGGCATTAAGGTATGTAATTAAAAGTTAAAATGGGAGAAAAAGCCTAATGTCATTTAGTCAAAAGTTTTATGATGATTAATTCATTGGTCCAAATTTAAAAAGAAATATAAGGAATAAATTTTGAAGATGGAATTCAAATGCTTGACCATATAGTCTACAAAATGGAGTTCGAATTATATTTGAAATCAAACAATATGTACGTGAACGCCATTGGTCGCCCAGTTAGGTCTCTATTTATGTCCTTTTCTAACCCAACAAAACAACTCGTCTTTCTCTAATGATGTTTTGTTTTGTTTTTTCTTAATGTAGATAACTAGAATATTTAGATTTACAAAATGTTGTAGCCGTATTTTGGACTACAATATGTCAAGAACAATAGCAACAAAAGTTGAAGCATCACCGAAATTATAGATGCTTGGAATCACAAATATCCAACATCTTTAGATAAGTGTGTATATTTTGTAAGATTTTTTTTTTCTTTTCTATTCATATTATCAGAATACTTGATAACTATGTTTGTTTTGTAAGATCATAAAATTTTTTAAGAATGCCCTTATGGCTAGTTACTAATTTATAATTAATTTGAGATTTAGATAACATAATTTTTTTTTATTAATTTGAATTTTTTTTTAAATTAATACAATTTATATTATTTTTATATGTTATTTTTCTTTATAAAATAATCTATATTAATTTAATATATTTATAAAATAACTATTAATTTAAATATATATAAAAGAAAAAAAGAAGGGTAAAAAACAAAAAGAGGATGCACTCGAAATTGAAATATCGAAAACCTGTGTTTCAAGAGAGCATATGTTTCAAAACTCTTGAGACGCCTTCATAAAGACATCATACGATGTCTGTGCATTTTTTGATGTCTGCGCTAGGCACCTTACATTAAACAAAACAAAAAAGGTGGTAATCTAGGTGTTCCACATTCCATAAAAATCTTAGATTTTCACAAAACAAACTACTCTTAAATTATCTATTTAAATTTAACGACACAATTTTTCAATTGTTATAGTCGATTATATTTTAGTTTTAAAATTATATACCAATGGTGTGTTTAAAAACACTATAACAAATAAACACTTTCAATCTATGATTTTCTATCTAACTAAGACTTGTTCAAAAAAAATATTAATTGCCATATAAAATATACAAACTTTGGAGAGGAATGATATTTATTTTGACAAAAAAGAAGATTAATTATGAAGGCTATTAAATTCTTGGTGTGATGTTAACTAAAAGTAATTTAAATTACATTAATGATCAAAGTTGGAAGATTTAAAGAGGGAAAAAGAAAATCTTGTAGATGCTGTTCTTAGAAAGAATCCCTCCCTAGAATTGGTATGATATTAATATGCAAACATTTTTGCTTTTTTTTTTTTTTTTTTTGAAAAGGATATTAATATGTAAATTTCTAGACAAGATCAAAATTGAAATATAATCAATTATATAATACATTAAGATTGAGAGTTAGAGAGAAAAAACGATAAGTAGTATGTCCCACACGTTTTATTTATTTATTTGGTTGAAAGAACACGGTTTTTATGATTATAATATATGATATGGTATGTACATTACAAACCCAAAAAAGACAACACACTCCAAAATTGACATCACTGACATTTTCCCCCCAAATCAAACCAAAAACTAAGCATTCTTACCCCCTCCTACCCCAATAATCATTTTTTAAATATTACTAAACAAACAAAAAAAAAAAAAAAAAAGAAATTAAATTTACGTAATCCGCTCTCATTTATAGACTTCAAAATTAACATAAGACATTACATAAATGTATTACAGGAAGTAGAGAGAAGAGACAATATTTCATCTATTACTCCACGACCTAAAAATAATTAATTTATGTTAAATACAAATTTAAATCTTATATACATTGTTACTCATACACAAACGTTATTGGAATTGTTGATTAAAAAAAGGTGTTGCAAAGTGTATTTGGTGGCGTTGTATAAAATATGTTGATCGTCGTCGATTTTGGATCTAGAGCGTTGTACTGTAGAAATCACTGTCTTGAAAACAAATTCAACACAACTTCGATGCGAATCATTTATGTTAGTTGCTCTCTAAGGTTAACACAATACCCCACCTCGAATGTACATTCATTAGAGACAAATTGAAATCAAAGGAAAATAGAAGCTCAAAGTCATAATGAGAATTGGTTGAAGAATGCATGGGTCTTCGAATAGGAGAAGAAAGGCGGAGGTGCCTTCCTGTCAAAGCATAGAAAAAGGTTCTTTGATTTTAAAGAAGAAGAGAGAAAAAAATGTTCAGATGTTTTAATTTATATACATGTTTAGCATTTGTCTATATTATGGTTTAGAATGAACCAGTATATATATATGTATGTATATATATATTTGTGTTATTTCTCTTTCCTTATCTCCTAATTTAGCCATCGGAAATTAAAATTATATATATATATATATGAGGTTTTTGAAGAAGTCAAATGCGAATTGAATAGGGGGGATGGTTGAGATTCGAGAGAGGGGTTGCTAAATGCTAAAGGTGTGTGTGAAGGCCCACACATGGTGTATTGACGTAACCAAAGGGTTTTCATCTTACTTCACCATATGACGTCACTTCCCTACTTATATAAATATTATCTTATTTTTTAATCAAATAATATTCTTAATAATTAAAAGATACAAATAAAATTGTAATGAAAATCAGAAGTGAGAAGGATACTCGAATTTTCAACGCTCTTTCCGCGTTGTTCCTTCCACATCATCACTCTCTCTCTAAACCACACCATTTTTTTTATGCCTTTCCTTTTGAATTCGTCAATCCTCACCCCCTTTTTCCCTATTTTCTTAAATTTTTTTTTTTTTATAAAAATAAAAAATTAAACTAAAGGACAGTCCCTTTTTTTCAAAAAAGAAAATATTTCTCTCTTTCACAGCCCTTCTTACACGTCTTCTTTCTCTCTCTTCTTCAATTTATGACATCTTTATAAGGCCATTTAACCCTTCTCTTCAAACCCAACTTTCCATATCCTCATACCTCTCTTATTCAATTCTCTCAAAGTTCGAAGCTTTTTCCCTTTTCCTCAATTTTTGTTCTTTGTAATTGGAATTTGGGAGTCACCCATTTGTTAGTTCAAACAGTTTTCCCCAAATTTTTGAAACCTGAATGACCATATTATTATTCTTTCTACTTTCTTTCAATATTATTATTATTCCATCTTGGGTTGCCGCCACCACCGCCGCCGCCGCCGCCATTTCTTCTTTGAGACTTAATAATGGAAATTATGGAACACAAAACTTTGATCTCCGAGTTGACTCAGGGGAAGGAATTCGCCACTCAACTCAGAACCCATCTTCCCCCTTCTTCTTCTTCTTCTTCTTCTTCTTCTTCTTCTTCTTCCCCTGCACAAGCTTGCCTTTTCTTGGCTGAAATGATTCAGTCTTCTTTTGACAAAGCACTTTTGCTTCTCAACTTCAACTCTTCTAATTCAATTATTCCACATCAAATTACTTTGCTGAAAGAAGAAGGAGATGAAGAAGTAGAAGTAGAAGAATCATCCACCAAGAACAAGAGGAAGATCAGTAGGAGCAGAGATGTTTTGAAGAAGAGGTAATTTCATTTATTTATTTCATTATTGTTATTATTTGGATAATTTGGATAATTTGGAGATTATATATTTAATTATTTGGATTAATTTTTGCAGAAAATTGCTGCCTAGATGGACTGAGGAAGTTAAGGTTTGCAATGGGACTGCTCCTGAAGGCCCTCTCAATGATGGTTATAGTTGGAGAAAGTATGGCCAAAAAGATATTCATGGTGCTAATTTCCCAAGGTGAACTATAATATTCTTCCACCAAATATTATTAATAACTCATGACATGTTTAAGTTTAGTAGTGATTAACAAAGAATTAGGTCAGTTAATTGATTTATACTTATTTAACTTTCTTAAATGTGCATTATATTTAGAGTTTCATTTAATTTTTGTATATCTTGTTTGAGATATAATTAATAACAACTAGGGGGATTGAATTACAATATTTAGTTGCTGATTACCATTTAATTCCACATGTTTAAAGAATAGTCAACAACTTAATTGAGTGAAGAAAAGTCAACAAACCACGGTTGCAAGTGGGGCACATGTTAATTCTTGGCTTAGAAAAGACATCATTAAAATTATTCTTTTCACATGTGTTTTTATATAATATTTAAAATATAAACAAATCCTTAACCTTATCAACTGTCAAGTTGCATCTCATAGAGATATTAATAAGTATTTAAATTATGTTCAAATAATTTGAAATGATAAGATATTAATTACAATCTAAAGAAGAGTTAGTTACTAACATTTGAAATTTGATTGCAGATGTTATTATAGATGTACTCATAGAAATGTACGAGGATGTTTGGCAACGAAACAAGTTCAAAGATCAGACAATGACTCAAACATTTTCGAGGTAACATACAGAGGAAGACACACATGTAACCAATCCTCTAATTTGGGACCCGTTGTTTCAATTTCATCACAGAACCAAATCTCTGAAGAAATCAATCAAATTCAACAAAAACCCGATTCTGAAATTTGGTTCAATTTCGGAGAAAACAATTTAAATCTCAAAACAGAGGATTTCAACAATATTTTTCCGCCATTTTCCTTCGAGGAGACGGTGGTGGACCCGGCTTTTATTGCCGCCGCCGGCTTGTCTGCAGCGGCAGTGTCGCCGGTGGCGTCGGACACGGCCTGGGATTGGAGCGCTTACGACGGCGCCGGAGACGGCGGAGGACTACAGAGGGTTCAGTCGTCGGAGCAATCGGACGTGACGGAGATAATTTCGGCGACAACTTCAGTGGCAAATTCGCCGATTTGTAATGGGGATTGGGATTTCTCGCTTGATAACATTGATTTTGACCAGAATTTCCCCTTTGACTCTCTAGATTTCATCTGATGAAGTTTTTTTTTTTGGGTACTATTTTTTCTTCTTTATTATTATTATTATTTTTCTCCACGTAGGATTGGAAATTATGGGTTTTTTTAGATATTATTCCCCTATGTAAGAATAACTTTGAGAAGTGCGGGGATTAATTATCTATGTAGTTTAAAGCTTTTTCTTGTTTAGTTATTGATTTTTTTTGTTAAGAAATGTAATGATTTATTGAATAATTTTTTTAATGACATAAATTATAAATTACAAAAGGTTAAATTACATGTTGACATTTTTATCTATTTACTATTTAGTTTATGAACATCATTAAGGTAGCGTCCTGTTAGTGAATGTGTTGAATTAATTTTTGAAAAGCAAACGAAAATATACTTGTATATATGCTTTACATATATAATATATATATTTATAAACATGAAAAATTAAACCAACATATAATAACTAAGTTCTATATATAAATATATTTTACGACATGGAGTGGGATAATATTAATAAAATAATATTAACCTCGAAATGAAAGAATGGTATACAATATATGTATATTGAAAAAGTGTAGTATTTTTTTTTTTTTTTTTTCTATCACTAAACTTAGTGGAGATTAAGAGTATGGGCTTATAGCCCAAATCACTTCGAGGAATTTGATCAAAATAGTGGAATGTCCTATGAAAACAAAGGAATATATATATATATATATATATATATATATATATCCTATTTGCCATCAGTATTATAAACATATTCTTTCCCTTTTTTTTTTTAAATTTTTTTCAATGATATTTACTAATTGATCCTTGAAATTAAACAGCCGCCACATATGAGATACAAAACCAAATTTCAAATTCAACTCTACAACTATTTATGATAATTCAAAATTTTCTAGAAATCATATCTTATAAGACTATAAAAATCCTCTTTATAACCTTTCATCTTCTCTCTTCTACCTCATTACATTCACTGAGGAATTATCTCATTATATTTATTTTATAGCCACAACATCTAGACACACACATGAATTTTTCTTGGAAAAAATCCACCAGTCTTAAAAGTAACCTTTACATTTTTTATTTTTATTTTTTTAGGAAAGAAACAAAAGTGTTTGGTATAGGAACTTTGACAGAATTTTGTGGAGTTTACTAGGAAACCACCATGTTGGTGGGTTGGTCAATTGGTCAGAGTCAAAATTAGAGTAAATGGTCAACAAAATCACCTTTCTCCACTCACTACTTCAACATCTCATATATCTTCTATTCAACACACTTTGAGAGAATTAAACAAAGTGCAAAACAATAAAACAAAATGTTGAAAAAACAATTGGGGAAAATTTGGGGGCTCTGTTTAATCTCTAATCTATAATATATTATAAAAGTACTAAGGTGGAAGAAATTTTTTTAGACAATTATAATACTTAAATTAACCTTAAACCGTACACATTTACTAATTAAAAATAATTTAAAAGTCATATTAAAAATCACACACTCACATATCACAACTTCATTTCTCTCTCCCATCTCTTCATCTCAGGTGGGTGAGAAATTTGTTCAAGTTTATTTGAAAAGATATCTAGTTAATTAATAAACATATCTTTGTTCTTATTGTAACATTTGAAGGCCTCCTCAAGTACCATTTCACCATCATATTTGTATCTGAAACCTCTCTCAATCAGCTTTCTTGTGTCCATTTTGATTTTCCTCATTGGCACGTCATCACAATTCCTAGAAACCCAACATCCCATCATTAATAGCTTCACACAAACAAACTTAATAAATACTATTTTAGTTTACCGATTTTAGAGTAGAAATAGTGTTTATAAACTTAATTAATTTTCAAATACTAAAATTTAAAAATAATTTTTTAACATATATGGCGTACAATTTTTTTAGTTTTCAAAATTATTTACCTTTAAATTTTGAGTTTTCAAATCATTAAAACACAAAAGAGTAAGGACTTATTTGGTAACAATTTGGTTTTTGGTTCTTAGTTTTTTAAAATTAAGCCTAAAAATTAAACATTCATTCCACCTCTAAATTTCTTGTTTTGTCATATATTTCTACCAATGTTTTAAAAAACAAACCAAGTTTTAAAAACTAAAAAAAAGTAGCTTCTATACAACATGTTTTTGTTATAATTCTTTTACTATGAAATTGAGTGAAAATATATTTAATTTTCAAAAATCAAAAACAAAAAATTAAAATATTAGCAAATGGAGCCTAAAATTTTGTTTGATGTCTGCTTGATTTTTCAAAATTGTGCGCAATTTTTTATTTTCATTTTACTAAAGGGAACATTTTCAATTCAAAGAAAGTTGAATTCTCTAAAAACAAAAATAAATTGTTAAAAATTAAAAAACATGACTTGAATTTAGAAAACATCCTTAAAATTTAAAAGAACAAAAAAAATTTACCCATATTTTTGGTGTAATTGAGGATGATGAAGACGGAAGTAATTGGCAATATCTGGGGAAGATAAGAAGGAGGTTGCGCACAAGAATCTGCCATGGATTGAAGTTTGTTCCATACAGAAAATATGGGCATCACAAACATCTTCAACGTGAACCACTGGGATTTTCCCGTTCAATTCTTCGATAATTCTGAGGGTGTTGAACGCTTCAATTTTGTCTGTAAACTGAGACAACGTCACCACCGTCGATTCCGCTATGGATGAATTAAGAGTATCGCCGCCGGCGATAAGGCCGCAGTCCAATGTAACCACCTCCAATCCCCCGGATGCCTTGCTCCTCTCTCCAAACTTAACCAACTCTTTCTCCGTTACCGTCTTTGATTTCATGTATTCCTACACCACATAATATATTACTTAAAATACCACATTTTTCGTATATATACTTTCAACTTTGTTTTTCAATTTTATAATTTTAGTCCCTATACTTTCAATAAATAAATCTTAAATTTAGTATATTGTTCTAGTTTATGGTTCATTTTTGTAAATTTTTTTTCTGTAATCTATAGCATTTTAACTATAAATTTTAAAAATATATTCACATATTTTATTTTCTTGCACAAAAATTATTATTATTATTATTATTATTATTATTATTATTATTATTATTATTATTATTATTATTATTATTCAATCTATTTTTATAAAAATTAACTTTGAGTAACTAAATTTAAGATTCATTGAAAGTACGAATAATAACATTAAACAAATTTCATGATCTAAAGACCAAGATGATATTTTAACCTAATATAATATAATCGTGTTATTTGGTAATCACACTTAGCACAAAAATAATTGACATGCATCCCTCTATAGAAGTTGATAGCCAACTAGCTCAAAAAATTGAAGGTCAAAGTTCGGACAAATTAAACTCTTTTTTTTATTAATTAAATATTTTTTTATTTTTTTATTGTACAATAAGGGGCCGTTTGTTTCGCGGGCATCCTAAATTTCCACGGAATGGACATTTGGATTACCGTATTTGTTTGACAGTATTGTAAGATGCACTGGCATCTATAGATTCCCAGACATCTCAAGAGTTTTGGATGTCCACTTGAAACATGGGTTTCTCAGATTCCTAAGTTGAGGACATCCCTATTTTACATTTTTGTCCTTCATTTTTTTAATAGAATTTCTTCGAGACAAACATAATTATCAAAATATTTTTAGATTTCTACAAAACAATCATAGTTATCAGATATCTATAATTTTGGGCATTTAAAATTTTAGTTATCTTCCTATAAAAAAAACAAACCGTCCGTAAAAGATATATGAAAAGTGGGGAGAGAATGAAAATGTTTTGGTAGTTTACCTGGAGAAAAGGGTTACAAAAAGGATAAGAAATATTGAGAGACGTCCAGCAGGTTTCGTCCATTAATTCTTTGAAACCACTGCCATCGTCTTTCATCGCCGATGCCGACATGACGGTGCCGGTGTAGATCAATCGCTTCACCGTTCCCGATTTGATGCATAATTCGGCGATCTTCTTCGCCGTTGCAACTGACGCTTCCGTCATGTTCTTATACTGTTTCTTCCAAATCAAAACTCTCATCACTCATAAACAACGCTAGAAGATCAAGGATCATCTTTTCTTTACCATTTACATTTTCTTTTTCCAAAACATGAATAAAATTATAATGTATATTCAATATTTATTTTCTAATGTTAATTTTCATATAAACGTTTTAGGCTAAATAATGATTTTTTTTTTAAATTTCAAAAGTTGCAATTGTGTCATTGACCTTTTATAAAATATCTCCGGTAAAGAATTTTGAATAGAGAAAAATTGAGACTTGGAACACACATGTAGAGGCTACAACTTGAAACATCGTTGTGACGACCGGAAAATTGTTCAAAGTTGACCAAAAAAATTAAAAACATCTCTATGTTTGACCTCTTCTTGAAAACATAAAAACATGCTTGTTTTCTTACCCTGAAATATCATTTTTACCTTCAATATTAAATGATTTCCTCCTCCTCTATTTCCTAAGTCTCTTTTAGATTTATCTATTTTTCTTATATTACCAAAACATCACATATATACAAAAAAAAAAAAATTATCTAAGTTTAAACTTTGTGAAACCATTTAAAAGTAACTATTTTTTTAACATTTTGCTCAATTTATAAGCATGATTGGAAAGAATACGAAAAAACGTATGAAAACAAATGGTAATTTAGCTAAAACGAAGTTGTATCGATAAATATATGACTAAAACAAAATTATCGTTCGCACAGAAAAAGTGCGTGATCACTGACCTCGGGTGCACGATCGTTGAGTTATCGCTTTGCAATTTTGTTTTGGTCATAACTCCCCCAATATAATTTTGTTTTAGCTAATTGTTTTCGTATGGTTTTCTATGTTCTTTCCAACCATGCTTATATAAAGAACAAAATTTGTGGAAAAAAAAAAAAAAAGAAAAGAAAAGAAAGAAACCTGAGATCCATGAGTGTGGTGTAAAGGGGTAGCGATATGGAAAACAATGTGGCAGCCTGGAATGGCAGCTTCAAATTGATGGGGCTCGTAAATATCAGCTTTGAACAGCACCAAATTAGTGCTCGCATTTGGGAGCCTCTTTAAAATCCCCATCTTAGATTCGTCATCTTAAAAAATTAAAGCAATTAATTAAGAATTTGATGAAAATATATAAAAAGAAAAAGAATTGAATAGAGAATAATGGGTGTTTGAAGTGAACCTAAAGTTCGAAGAGTTGCATGAACGGTGTGACCCTTTAAAAGAAGCTTTTTGATAAGGGAAGAAGCCACATAGCCTGATCCCCCTGTAACGCACACTCTCAACCAACCGGAGACTTCCATTTTCCTTCTTCAATTATTAATTAACAATTGTCTTTGTGTTTATATATATATATATAGCCAAACAAATGAAAATGAGCAACGTGGCCTTTTCACCTACACACAACACATTCTCCTCTCCCTTCATCAGAGTCTAAGAATTTGTTACACAAAATGTTGTTTCCTTTTCCCACAAATACCAATTGACGACTCTGAAAAATGTTTAATGTCCTTTGCCTTTCTTTAGAGAGGACAAAATGCTACCAATAAAAAAAAAAAAAAACTTCCACAATAATGATGTGATACTTATTACACACAAGTGTACAGTTACAATTACCATTAATACTAATATTAATTTCGTATTAATAATTAATAAATAAGAGTTATTATATTCATTATAATCAACCATCTCTTATTCAAATAATTCAAAATGCTTTCTTCACATTCATGTGAGCTCATTTTGTTGCATGCATTATTTCTTTTCTTGACAACCCCACACACACACACACACACACATATATATATATATATATATATATATATATTATATTATGTTCAAATAATGGCTTGTATTATTAATTACAACACATTGTTTAACTTAATATTTTATATTACAATATTACACTTTAATATTACAATTATTTTGATGACATGTTTGGGAGTGATTTTAGAATAGTTAAAATCACTCAACAAATATTTGTAATAATTCAAAAATATGTTTAAAAAAGTATGAAAATTAGTTTAAAAGTATTAATTAATTTTGAATGATTAAAAAATATGTTTCAAAGCGATTTTAAACGTAACAAAATCATTTTAAAATCACTCCCAAACATCAACATCCATTCCTAACCCACTTTTTCTTAAACCCACTTTTTCTTAAACCCTTACTCTTATGAATTCCATATCCTTTCCCACTACTATTTCATTGGAATCCCATTGTACGAGAAAATGACAAATAACTTTTCAAAAATAGCTTTTTGCTTCCATCTTTAACAATTCTTTCATTAAGCGAACTCTTTGTGTAGCTCATTAGTTATTCAATTAAAATTTACTGTGCAGCTAACTATTTATTCAGTTAAAATTTACTATGTTATGAATAATTTTATTTTTTTAAAAACATAAATTATTATTTTTATGTTGTGTAATAAACATGAATAACATATAATAGGTACAACTTAGAATGCAACTAATAAATGTCATTTTACTTTTTAGTTTGCGTGTGGATGTACCAAATATTACAATTTCTAATCTTTTCATCAACATTATTATGATTTAATGGCTTTAATGGTTAGGTTGATAACAGACTATAATTTAATTGATAAAGATATATATACCCAAACTAAAGTCAAAATTTTCTGATTAAATTAATTTAACCGCTAAGCTATAACCTTTTTCTAATTAAGTTAGCTCAAGTAAGAGAGGTTCGATCTGGACCAATTCCTAGTATTAAATGTTGTTATTTAATTACTGATTTGTATGTTCTTTTTAACAAAATAATTTATATATCCATCTCATTTTTCTATCATTTGATAATTTTAAAAGATATAATTCTTGTTTTTTTTTTTTTTTTTTTTTTTTTTTTTTTTTTTTTTTTTTTTTGGAAGTAAAGCAGCGTCCCAATAATTTATTAGAATTGTAGTTCACTAAAATCCATAAAACTAATTATTTTATAATATTTTTGTAGAATATGTAGCATAATGCCAAAAGGGCAAAACAAAAAAAGTGGAAGATTTGGGAGAGATTCCATTCGAGTTCAAGTGACGGAGTAGTTTTAAATATTATATATATTTTTAATTTGTTTAAAGTTTGACAATTGGATCGAGAATCAGACCGCGGCAATGTGGCTACCAATTTTATACGGTTGAATATGTGATGAGAAATACTATATATTTAATTCTTCGTTTTTAAAGAAAAAATGTTCACAAATGAAAAAAAATGTGTCAAATTATTTATAAAAAAATATTGTAGACATTAATGGCTAAATTTTTATCGGCATCTATCAGTGATAGATCATGATAGACTTCTATCAACCTCTATCACAACTATCTAAAAATTTTACTATTTTGTGTAAATAGTTTCCCTTATTTTTTTTATTTTTATAAATTTCCCTTTTTAAAGATTTTTTTTTACCCAATATCATATATATGCAAATTTCGACACTCTATTATATAGAGAAAAAAAGAAAATTATATTATACACGTTGATTTACTACAACAAAATTAGACTACTATAACACATTTCTATAGCCAAATTGAGGGGGAGAAGAAAAAAAGTGTCATAAATGGCAAAGGGCGTGTTTTTGGTGGAAAAAAAGAAGATTTCCGAATTTTCGATAATTTATGACCTTTTTTAAGTGTCATCAGTTCATGACAATTTTTAATTGTCATTAAACATATTAATTAGTTAGGGTTTGGCTTGTTTTTTTTTTTTTTTTTTAAATTAAAAAAAAATGGTTTAATCAACCCTCCTTGGCCGAATTCACGCGAAGACCTATAATTCATATTTCTGATTATTTAATCTCTTCACATTTTTTCTATAAAAACTAAATAATAAAAAATATGATAAATTATTTGGTGAGGGTCGTAAGATCAATTATATTACAATGTATGGATAGTAGATTTTCAGCACTACTGGATATATCCAATAAAATTATTAAGAGCATATAGATTTTTAAATCTATATCTCTAACCGTGATGATAAAGTAGTCACATTGTAGCAGTTTCATAATCAAACAATTATTAATCTAAAAATTGATTTTTGCAGCAATGGAAAGCATCCTCAAGTATCATATTACCATCATATTTATATACGAAACCTCTCTCAATCAGCTTATTGGAGTTCATTTTGATGTTCCTATTGGCCAGTTCCTCGCATTCCCTACAAAACCCATAATTCATGTTCAACACAAAACATATTAATACAGTATTATTGATTAACAGCTTCATGAAACAAATAAATAAAAGCTTATAAATAATTACCCTTGTTTTTGTTGCAATTGAGGATGGTGAAGACGGTAGTAATTGGCAATATCTGAAGAAGAGAAGAAAGAAGCTGCACACAAGAATCTGCCATTCATTGAAGTTTGTTCCATACAAAAAATGTGGGCATCACAAACATCTTCAATGTGAACCAGTGGGACTTTACCAACCAACTCTTCCAGAAATCTAAGGGCGTTGAAGGCTTCACTTTCTTCTGTAAACTGAGAGAATGTGACAATGGTGGCTGCCGCTGGAGAAGGATGAAGAGTGTTGCCAGCGATCAGCCCGCATGCTAATGTAACCACTTCCAAGCTCTTCCCAAACTTAAGCAACTCTTTCTCTGTTACTGTCGTATGCCTTCGAATATAAAGCTTAAATTACAAGCTTAGTCTATAAATTTTGAATAAATTCCGTCGATAGCCGTTTTTATCTTTCTTTTTTGACAATATATATACGTGGAGTGTGGGAGAATCGAACATTTAATTCTAAACTTGATAGTACGCATTATGCCAGTTGATCAACTATACACTTTTTGGCTTTTTAAAAATTAATTGATTTATTAGATTTAAATTTTATATCTAAGGAAACTCTTAGTTGATCTAAATTTCAATTTTGTGCTTGGTAGATTTATGAATTTTATAAAAAAAAAATCAAAATTTAAAATTTAGAGATCTATAAGATGTAGAATTCCTATAATCGGAAATCTGAGGAACGCCTTTTAAAATTTAGTGGCTTTTTAGATACAAAATAGAAAGTTTAAACATAATTTTTTTTAGCCTTAACAACACCCAATGAAAGGCTGCCACGTGTCAATTTAAAAAAAAAATAATTTAATTTAATTTTTACTATGCAAAGGCAAGGGAGCATAACCAACACCCAATAGAATTGTGCCACGTGGTATAATTTTTCTAAACAAATAATTATTAAAACTTTTTTTGTGATTAAAAAGAGGTGGATAAGTTGCACCTAATCATTCTCCTTTTTATTTATTATTTTCTTCTTGTTATTTCTTTCTTCTCCATCCTTTCTTCTTCTCTATGTCATATCTCGTTCCCTTGGTTTAATTAAAGATTAGAGCCAAAAGTATATATTAAAAGATTTTAAAATTTTATTTTAATTAAAAAAGTCCGCTTTCCTTAATGCACGAAGACCAAAATGAGGTCAAACTCAAACATCCATTACAAAATTGTTAGTTTAAAAATTCCAAAACAAAAATGCTATACCAAGCTCAAAAACTAATTCAGGTAATTTTTTTCTGAACCAAAATGTAATTATAGGATAGGAAAAGAAGAATTGAATTTAAATTTGAACGAAGGTAAAGGCAAGAGATAATAATCTAATATATGGTTAGGTACCTCTAAAGTCGAATTAGAAAAAGGATAGGAAAGATTAAGAGGCGTCCAACAAGTTTCGTCGAGGACGTCCTTAAAACCAGTACCGTCATCTTTCATTGCCGACATCGACACAACGGAGGCTGTGTAGATCAACCGCTTCACCGTTCCCAATTCCACACACAATTTCGCAATCTTCTTCGCCGCCGTAACTGATGCTTCTGTCCTGTTGGTGTACTGTTTTCGACGGTATGTTCATTTTAAGTTAAATTATAGAAAAGAAAACAGCACTTGAACTATTGTTTATTGAGATTGATTTTAATTAGGGAAATTACTATAAAAGAAAAAATATCAAATTATTTATCAATATAAAAAAATTCTACTATCTATCAGCGATATACAGCAATAGAATTTTATTGTTTGAACGATAGATTTTTCTCGCTGTCTATCGCACTCTATTGCGTAAAATTTTTTTATATTCGTAAATAATTAGACTCATTATCTATATTTGAAAACAATTATTTTAATTATTCCTCAACTTTTTAAATTCCGCTTTCACCTTAAAATTTGAATTTTATTTCAAAATAAGCTTTTTGTCATATATAGAAAAAAAATAAATGAAGACAATTTTTTACACGTTGTTGTCTTCTTCCTTTTAATTTACACTTCAAATTTTATTTTCTTTTCGTTAATGATTTTTTCACTAACCGTTAATCTTAAAAACCTAGATTTAAACCTAAATTTTTCTACTTATAAATTTAAGCTGCACAAAAGCCTCAAAGAGGATTTTTGAAAGGAAAAAAAAAAAAAAAAAAGGAATTTCAAGAAACCTGAGTTCCATGAGTGTGGTGTAAAGGAGTAGCGACATGGAAAACGATGTGACAGCCTCGGATGGCAGCTTCAAACTGATGGGCCTCATAAATGTCAGCTTTAAACAACACCAAATTAGTGTTTGCATTTGGGAGCTTCTTCAAAATCCCCACCTTCGATTCATCATCTTCAAAATCCAACAATAATTAACACATAATTAAATAAGATTTATGGTCAATAAAATAATAGATTTGGAGTTACTTAAATTGCGAAGAGTTGCATGGAGGATATGACCCTTTAGAAGAAGCTTTTTGATGAGGGAAGAGGCCACATAGCCGGACCCGCCTGTAACGCACACTCTGAACCAATCGGAGTCTCCCATTTTAGTTTATTGCCTTCTAATTCTCTTCCTCATCTCTTTCTCTTAATTTGTCTTTGTAATTTTGTTCATAATTCCCAAATCCCACTAATTTCCACTTTATATATAATAATAACTACTTTTTCATATTTTTTATCTTCATGTTCATTTTTTAGTCCACTGTCTTAATTTCTATTAATTAATTTGGTAGATGGCCAAAAGAACACCCTAATTTTGAAATATGGCCATTGTTTTCGACTCCCACTACTAAACTTGGTTTCTCCATTTTTTTTAATTGGGGCGGTTAATAAAAAAAATTCTTCATATAGATTTGCAAGATTTTGTTTACTGATTCTTTTATTTTAAGAATTAAGATTTTATCATCTTAATTATTTATTTATTTATTTATTTTTTTGTCTAAAGCATTTTTATTTATATTTCAAGCATATTAAAACTTAAGGTATGTAGATCTGTGTGTGGTTTTTTTAATCTAAATCGATGATAATTGGGTTGAAAGATGAATTGGGGATTTAAATCTATGACGATTGGTATAAGTAGACAAAACAGGAAATTGTAGAGGAGAAAGCTGGTAGATATGTTAGGCTGATGGTGAAATTTAGTGTGTTGAGGTGATTGTTATACTCCTTTAATTTGTGCCAAGAGTGTGCTCCAGACCAAGTTGTTTCTGGAATATGCTATATTCACATCAAAGACTTTTAAGTCTTTAGTAGATCAGTATTTGCGATTTAGTTGACATACTTTTTTAATACATAAATACATCTTAGCTATTACGATACTAACGTGGACTTTAAGTTATTTTTAGTATAAAGAAAATATGATGAAGATTTTACCTATTATAAGCTGCGGCGAATCCAAAATTTCATTTCGAGAGGGGCACAAATGTATATAGAGTTAGAAGTTTTGCCATAAGCTTTTAAATTTTTATTTATATAAGTTTCTAAACTTTAAAAAAGGTTTAATAAGTCCATGAATTATCAATTTCTGTGTTTAATAGATTCTTAAAATATCGTATTAAAAAAAATTCCTAAAACATCAATTATGCATCCAAACAGGTCTCTCACACATTTGAAAGTGTTACAAATTAAGTCTTATATTAGATATTAAATTTAATTTTATGCTTAATAGATACGATTAGATACAATTTTTTTTTTGTTATAAAACATTTACTTTTTAAACATTTTTAATATTTATGATATCTATTAAATACAAATTTGAAGTTTATAGATTTATTAGACATTTTTAGGAACTAGAGTCAAAATTAAGACTTTAGGGACTTGTTAGTGATAATTTTCAAAACTTAGGGACTAAACATGTTATTTAACCTTCATATAACTATAATTTTAAATATATTGACATACGTTATCTAGATTAAATAATACTAACTATAAAAGTGTTATAAATCTTTATAAAATTATGGTTAAAAAACACTTTTGGTCCCTAAACTTTCATGAAAGCAACAATTTAGTCCCTGAACTTTGATGTGTAACGATTTAGTCCATGTACTTTCCATTTTGTAACAGTTTAGTCCCTGAACTTTAGTATGTAACAATTTAGTCCTTGTACTTTCAAATTTGTGACAATTTAGTTCCTAATGTAAAAAAATTCATCAAAATTATATGTCAATTTTTATTATTTTATAATGTAGACTTTGTATTTTATAAAAATATTGAGTCTCTGATTAGGTTATTGGTTTATTTATGCAATAAATCTCATTAAATCTTAACCTTAATTTTTACAATAAGAACTAAATCGTTAAAAAATTTAAAGTACAGGGATTAAATTGTTACATAGTAAAGTTTAGGAACTAAACTGTTACAAAAATGAAAATATAAGGACTAAATTGTTACAAACCAAAGTTCAGGCTCTAAATTGTTACTTTTACGAAAGTTTAGGGATCAAAAGTAATTTTTAACCTAAAATTATTCACCAACATATATCAGCAAAAACCATTCAATCAATTTTTGTAAAATAATTTTATAAAAATCTAAAATATTTCAATATGTATATGAGAGAAAATTAAAATTGAATTGAGTTTTCCAGACTTATTTCAAGTGTACATAAACTTAAGGGTTTTTTTTTTTTTTTGAAAAATGAGCTAAACTGCGATAAAATTCCATCACTAATAGATAATGAAATTTTTCTATATTTATAAATACTTTTTTTTTTTGTTTATAATAATTTCTCAAATTTTAAAATATTATATATATTTTAAAATTAAAAATCAAAATGATATGCATATAAAAAAAATTAGAAATATGAAGGGTTCAAAATTCGAAAAATAAAAAAGTAAGTTTTTGGTGATTTGAACCCATCGCCTACCGACCAATACAAATAAACTGACACCTATTTTTAATATTTAATGAAAATTAATATATATGTAAAACGTTATCGGTTGAAGGGAGCATGTGCCCCTGTCCCTTTCATAGATCTACCCTTAATTATAAGGTATTTATATGGCTCCGTGTAACGAACATTTCAATTATTATTTTTAGTGTGTGTGAAGAAATTATTGCATTAGGGATATTGGCATTATGATTTTGTCAAACTGTAAACATGGGTGTCTGGTTGGTTTATAACCTTGTATTTGGATTTGGTACTATCAACACTTTGGATCTTCAATTTTTTTTTTTTTTTAAATGGAGAGATCCTCTTATTATTATTATTATTATTATTATTATTATTATTATTTTTAAGATGGAAGGAATCTTTTTTTTGTTATTTTTTAAATGGAAAGATCTTTCTTTTGTTATTTTTTAAATGGAAAGACCTTTTTTTAATGGAGAGATTTTTTGTTATTATTTTTTATGATCAACCTAGATATTAGGATGATTTTTTAGTAATTTTTTTAGTTAAATAATTAAATAATTAGATTTTGTTTTTAAATATACCAAAATTGTAGGATTGAATAGAGGGCATACTAATATTTTTTTTAAGTATAAGATTGACCATTGTAGTCTTTTGCCATTTTCATAAGTAGAAACTTTGTTGGCTATTAATTTAGTCATTTGCCCAAAAAAACCCAATTAAATAGGTAGGGTCAAAAGACTCAAAAACATTTGTACTTAGAATTTGATATTTTTACTAATGCTCAATTTGTGTATTTATTTCTATTAATTAACCCGAAAGAATTAAGTCGTTATTATTTTTTTTTTGTCACTAATTAAAAATAATTTAAAAAATTCATATCATGATTATTTCAAGAAAAATTACTTTAAACAAAAAAAAATCTAAATTATTTATAAATATAGAAAAATTTCACTGTCTATCGTGGTATATCACTGATATATAGACAAGTAAATTTTTTTTATATTTATAATAGTTTGACTCATTTTTTTATATTTGAAAACGACTTTTATGTAAATCTAATTAACCGAAAGTTAAACACTAAGGTCAAAATATACCTATGTGGTTCATCATGTCATTTGTCTATTCATTCTCATTTTTCTAAAATAATGTTAAAATATTTTGAATATATTATTTGGCACTTTAAACTATCAATGACAAAATTTCGTTAACGGTACAGATGCTGCTAACTCTATAATCTAAAACTATTTCTATAAAAATTACCCTCTCTTTATCGTGATTCGTAACTAATATACGGTTAATAAATGAGAAAAATTATTGTGTATAGAAAAAAAAAAGTAATTACACATATAAAAAAAAGAACACCCCATGCTTTTATATTTCTCACTCTTTTTTTTTTTTTTTTTATGTGTGTAATAATAAATCACGTTTCAGCGTGTTGATTTTCTATTATTTTATTATCGATTTCTTAACGGATAATTTATAAGATATAATTTCTTTTTAAGTAAAGCACCGTCCCAATAATTTATTAGAATTGTGGCCACCAATATCCATATAATCAATTATTTTATAATATCTATTTGTGGAATATGTAACGTGGTGCCAAAAGGAAAAGACAAAAAAAAAAAGGTGGGAAAGATTTCAGAGAGATTCTGTTCGAGTACTACTAGACGTGAGTCAGTTTTTTTTGTTTTTTTTCTTAATATATATTCTTTAATTTGTTGAAAGTTTGGCAATTGAGAACTTTTACAAATACTTTAAATTTATATTAAGTGCTTATCAGGGCATGGGACATTCATATCCTATATATAATTTTTCTGTTAAAGGATGTTTGGACTAAGTTATTTTTATTCACTTTTTACTTTTCACTTCATTTGTAGACAAAACATTTATTCCCTTCATTAAGAGTTGTATAAGTCCAAATCTTCCTTTAAACACCTTTGAATTTATTTTTTTTTCTCCAATATCATCATGTATGCATATTTCAACACATTATTATTCACAATATGTTCATCTTTTTAACATTTTTTCCGAAAAAATTAATTATTAGAAACAGGACAAATTATTTGGTGAGGGTTATGAGACCAACTATCAAAATCTGTATATATATAATAGATTTTCAGCGTTGGATGTATCCAATAACATTATTAAAAACATATAGTTCTCTAACAATTATTTGTAGTAGTTTCATAATTAAACAATTAATCTAGAAATTGCTTTTTGCAACAACGAAAAGCATCCTCAAGTATCATATCACCATCATATTTATATACGAAACCTCTCTCAATCAGCTTATTGGAGCTCATTTTGATGTTCCTATTGGCCACTTCCTCGCATTCTCTACAAAAACCCATAATTCATATTCAACACAAAACATAATACATTATTATTGATTAACAACTTCTTGAAACAAAATAAATAAAAGCTTATAAAATAATTACCCGTGTTTTTGTTGCAATTGAGGATGGTGAAGGCGATAGTAATTGGCAATATCTGAAGAAGAGAAGAAAGAAGCTGCACACAAGAATCTGCCATTCATTGAAGTTTGTTCCATACAAAAAATGTGGGCATCACAAACATCTTCAATATGAACCAGTGGGACTTTACCATCCAACTCTTCCAGAAATCTGAGGATTTTGAAGGCTTCACTTTCGTTGATAAACTGAGAGAATGTGACAATGGTGGTTAGGACTGGAGAAGGATGAGGAGAGTCACCAGCGATCAGCCCGCCCACCAATGTAACTACTTCCAATCCCCCCGATTCCTCGCTCTCACCAAACTTAAGCAACTCTTTCTCTGTTATCGTTTTTGACTCTATGTATCCCTAAAAACACAACACCATTAATTTACAAGTTTAGTTTTTCAACATTAAATAACTTTTCATTTGGGTCTATAACACAATCTTTAAATTACAAACATATATGGAATTTATATATATCATTGAATAATATACTTAATCAGAATACCATGAATACCAAAATAAAGATATTCAACGAATACCATAAAAGAAAATAGCATAAATGGAGATAAGAAAGAAAATTTACAAATTAAGAATAAACCATAAATAACGCTAATATAACATATTTAAATTTTTAAAAATTAATTGATTTATTATATATGAATTTAAATTTTATATCGAATGAAAACTTTTAAGGAACGTTTTTTAAATTTTAAAATTTTTTTAGATATAACGATTATTTTGAAAGTTTAATGACCAAATAGACAAATACAAATCTAGAGACTTAAGAATTATAATTTTATCATTTTGGTTCATAAGATTTGAGTTATTAGCATTTTTTGTTTGTGTAATTTGTTTCTCTTTAAATAAAATATATTTTAATATTGTTTCTCTCTCCTCTTTTTTCCACATCTCATCCCATGGCCATGGTTATATTGACTGATGCCACCTCCTTTATCAATATATATATATATATATGGATAAGACTTCCTCCTTTATTTTTTTTCTCTTTTTTTAATCTTTATTTTTTTATGGATAAGACCACCTTTTTGTCTCCTCTTTCCTTTTTTTTTTTTTTAAGCAAACTTAATTGTATCTAAATTTTTGTGCCTCCAATCTCTTTACACAGATAAAAAAATTAAAATAATTAAAAAAGAATTTTGAAAAATTTGTTATGTAATAAATTATAATAGGATAATTTGATGGGTAGAAAGATGGGTGGTATGCATCAAAATTTTATTTTTTTATTTTATTATTTTCTCTTTGTTCTTTCTTTCCTCTCCTTCCATTCTTCTACTTCTCTTCATTTCTCCTTACTCCTGCCACTCCTTCCCTTGTTAAATTAAAATTATAGTGAGAAAATAAAAAGATATATATATTAAAAAAATGCGCTCCATTAGTAAATATATATAGGCTGATAGTAGAGATTCAAAATGTTGTGAAACTCAAACATTCGTTGTTGAAATATTAGTTTGAAGATGCTAACACAAGAAATAATTCTTTTGTTAACAAAAAATACAATTACAGAGTAGGAAAAGAAGTAGGGATATTTTTGCAAATAAAAAAAATCTCAAATTATAAATATCTATCCGTGATAGACTTCTATCATTTCTATCATTAATAAATACTTAATAGATCTGTGTCTATTACAACTATCTAAAAATTTTAATTTCTCTAAATAGTTTTCGTTATTTTTCTATTTTTAAAATAAATTGAATATAGGAAAAGATGATGTTGTTTTGGTTACCTCTAAATGGGAGTTAGAAAAAGGATAGGAAAGATGAAGAGGCGTCCAACAGCTTTCATCAAACAAGTCTTTAAAACCACTCCCATCGTCTTTCATCGGCGACATCGACACAACGGACGCCGTGTAGATCAACCGCCGCACCGTTCCCAATTCCACACACAATTTTGCAATCTTCATCGCCGCCGTAACTGATGCTTCCGTTCTGTTCGTGAACTGTTTTTTTTTTTTTTTTTTTTAACGTTATATTCATTTTAGGTTAAATAAAAAAATAAATACCCATGAAATTTGAAATTTATTTCTTCAAAATAATTATCGTAGGCTTTTGTCATTAAATGAATTCATGGACAAAAAAGTTTATATTGAAAAAGAAAAAAAAAAAAAGAAAAAGAAACCTGAGTTCCATGAGTGTGGATTAAAGGAGTAGCGATATGAAAAACAATATGACAGCCTCGGATGGCAGCTTCAAATTGATGGGGCTCGTAAATATCGGCTTGAAACAGCACCAAATTAGTGCTTGCATTTGGGAGACTCTTTAATATCCCCACCTTTGATTCATCATCTTAAAAATAATAATCCAACAATTAATAATATAACCAAACACTGAATTAAGTAATAATTATCAAGATTTTGAGATTTAAAAGAAGAAGAAAAAAAAAGAATAGAATAATGGATTTGGAGTTATTACCTAAGTTGCGAAGAGTTGCATGGACGAAATAGCCCTTTAAAAGAAGCTTTTTTATGAGGGAAGAGGCCACATAGCCTGATCCTCCTGTAACACACACTCTGAAGCAACACCACTCTGCCATTTTCTTTGCTTTCTTCTTCTTCTTCTCTCTCTCTTATTTTTCTTCATTCTCAATCCCTTTCCACTTTATATAATACCAAATTATATTTTTTTAATCCATTAGAAATTGGCTGGAGCTATGTAATTTGTAGGTTATAATAGTCTTAGACTATTTTAGTATATAGAAATTATAAATGATGAGAAATGATGGTTGCAAAACAGTAAACGTAGTTGATATTAAGAATTTTTTAAATATAGTTTTATTGTATCTAAATGTTAGTTATAATAAGTGTGAACTTCAACTATTATAATGGGAGACTCAAACATTGAGTAGAATATTAATAACTCATTCCACTCAAGAAAATTTAGAGGCTCAAACCATCGTTAATTCTCAAGAATAGGTAGGTACATTTAGTCATAAAGTTTCAAATTGGTTATTTTAGGCCATGCTTGATAACAAATTGATTTTTAGATTTTAGTTTTTGAAAATTAACCCTACAACTATCTCTTTTACCCTTAAATGTCTTGCTTTCTTATCTACTTTTCACCCATGTTTTCAAAAACTTGTTTTTATTTTTGAAATTTGGCAAAAAATTCAATTATTCTACTTAAGAGAGATGCAAATTAAATCAATGTAAGAAATGACGAGGAATTAGGCTTAAGTTTCAAAAACAAAATGATTATCAAACGAGCCCTAAAAAAGTAGTTTTTAAAAACTTGTTTTGTTTTGTTTTTTAAATATGACTAAGAATCTTATTATTGTATTTAAGAAAGATGCAAACCATAGTAAGAAAACGTTAGGAAATAAGTTTAATTTTCAAAATCAAAAAATAAAAAATGAAATAGTTACCTAACGAAGTCTTAGTCATAGAATTGTTAAGAACAAATTTAAATGGACAATCAACTAATAAATCTAATAAATTTAAATATAAATTTGGCTAAATAGATTATTATGTATTGTAGCGTAGGACTCCCATCCAAAATTTGGCCTATGAAGGATGGACGAAATAATGGAAAAGAGGAAATTTTAATTTGTTGGACGACATGGTTGACACCTCTCTCTTGTTGTGTCATTTAAGTTCTGACATTATTTCTGGGGTCATTGATGGACAGATTTTTAAAAGAGGAGATTAAGGCTGGACTCATGGCAGCTATTGCCTGTAAAGTTGTTGTTGGTGGGTATGCAAATGTAATGAGTCCCACCATGTCCATAGACAAGGAAAGAATAAAAGTAAAATGACAAAGTTGAGGATTTTTAAGAATCAATAAATACATAAATAGGAAAAAAACTTAGGTGCACCCATCACTTATACTGCACTTAATTAAAATTGATATGTGTCAATTCTTTTAAATTATTTGAAGATATTTTTTTTATGTGACTAGAGGAATGTGAGCATAAAATTTAGGTGTAGCTTTTAAGTATGGCTCAATATCAATGGCCTACAAAGAGCATGCAGAACATGCACCCTCCTCTCAATCTACCATTCCTTCTCTCTTTTACAACTTTTTCTTTTTTTTCTCAAAAATAAAAAATAAAAAATAAAAAACTATCTGCCAAAAATCAGTCTGGCCATGCCTTTTACCTTCTTTTAACATTACACATAGAAAAATCTCACTATCTATCAGCGATAGACTGCGATAAACAGCAAAACTTTAAATAAATAAATTAGTCTTGATTTTTTTTTTTTTTGTTATTGATAAAATTAATTTAAAAATTCGTATCAGATTTTTTTTCTGTTTAATAATATGTGAAGTGAGAGAATTTAACTTCAGACTCGAGATTAATAGTTTAAATTTATGTCAGTTGAGCTATGATCATTTTGAAAAAAAAAATGATTTAATGCTAAGAATTAAACCATTTTGATAATGGAATCACTTCTCAAAGGCCATTTTTTGGATTTATAGAATCTTGTCACACTTGGAAAACGACAACAGCAAACAAGAATAAAGGGTTGGTGGGGGACTCTTTGTTCGTCTTCTTTCTTTCAAATAATGTCGAAGGTTAATGTAAATATTTTACTACTTATTAAATTAAGGCAGGCTCAAAAGACTCAAAACTATATAAAAAAAAATGTTTTTTTTTCTTATCATTTTAGATTTCGAAATTTTATATTTTCACTAATGCTGATTTTCATTCTTATGTTTTAATTTTTATTAATTAACTTAAAAGAATTAAATTAATCTTAATTGTACAACATCATGTCAATTGAACGATAACCAAATTATGTGTTTTTAATTGATCGGCTAATAACATTGTTGATTTTTGTTTTATGGCTTTTTTCTATGTAAAATATCTTTAGATTTTATTTTTAAGAATATAGTATGTATAGATGTTTTTTTTTAGTACAACGCGTGCTTCAAAATTTGAAGATTTTTTTTTTTTTTAAATATAGTGTATTTGTGATTAGGATTTTAGGTGTTTTTTTTATAGTAGGGTGTACTTTTTAAAAAAAAAAAAAAAGTAATAGTGTATTTGTGATTGAGATTTAAGTTGTTTTTAATACAATGTTTTGTTTATGTTGTATGTATTTTAGGTTCGGTTTTTTCACAAAACAATCTTATTTTTAAAAGTAGTCAATGGAAAATAAACTATTTAAAATAAATAGTTAATGGAATCCTTATTGTGATTTTCATTTTTTTAAATATTGACTATTTTCATAAGATTTGAAAACATTATGTTATTTAATGGATAATGAAATCTTGGCAGTTATGGCTAATTTTAGATTTTTTAGATTTTTTTTGAATTATCAAATATTTTTTTATTTGGGATTTTCGGATATGGATTTATCGGGTATTTTCGTTTTTGATAATTAGTAATTATTAATCCTATTAATCATTTTGCTATTTTTTTTATTTTGAATTATTTTTGCTATTTTTCAAAATAAATATTTAAAATTTATTATTTCTCCTGTCACTCTTACATCTTTTTATATATATATATATATATATATATATATATATATATATATATAACCACTCGTAAAATAGGAGATTCAAATTCGTTAAAAATACATGTGGATAACTATTAATGTTATAGTAATACTAAAGGTGGCCACCAAATTGTCATTACTAATAAATAGTTATGGAAAATTATGATATTAGTTTATTAGCCATTGTTATTTAGATTATTTTAAGTCTTATTTTATGGCAATTTGGTCTATGAAAGTTGTGTTTGTTCCATCATCATTTTAATGTTCATCTTTCCTCATAAAAATATTTGAATTTTTATCCAAATTTAAAAGTAAAAACAAGTTTTCAAGAACTATACTTTTTTAGGCTATCTTCTTTCTCTTAGGGTTTTTCATTCACATTTTTGTAATTAAAAGTACTTAAAAGTAGTATTTATAATTTAAGTTTTTAGAAATCAAAATTATCAAATAGGAACTTAATTAATACATTCCAGTATTATAATTTATTTTATTCAATTTACTAATTTATTTTCATCCAATATGTCGAGTCTCGAGAATTCATATTTAATCTCTCAACTAACATAAAATTTATACTATTGTTATCTTGAAGTCCGAAATTTAATTATTCCATTTCATATATTCATATATTTGTTAAAAAAATACTGGTTGAAAATGTATATCTTAAAATGATGAGTGGGGAGGATTTTTATTTATGACATGAGAAATTAAATTGTTACTCGGCCATTCTATTCATGGATATTTGTTTGCTAAAAGAATCAAAATTCAAACAACAAAGAGCAAAAATAATATTTTTTAAAAATTTTTAGACTGATTTAGGTACAATTAAAAAGGAGTAAAAATGTAGCAGTGATATGTTTGGTCAAACATTAATAAATCGATAATATAATATCTTATCGACAAATGGGCTCGTTTGTCAATGAAGGTTAGGAAATTGTCATCATCAAACCTTGGACTCTTTTTATGCACTCAAAATAAAAATATTAGGAAATATCACACTTTCAATTTTCTTACTTTTTTTTTTTTTTTTTTTTTTTTTGTTCGTAATCTTTCCCTTCATCTCTCTTTCTCCACTCTAATTCTGACTATTCATTTTACATTTACTCTACCATTCAGGTCGAAGGTTATAGGTTGGTTCCTATTTAAATTGTATATTAAAAGATATAAATAACTAGTTATTTTAATTTTATTTTTCTATTGTCAGCGTTAAATTATCTCTCACGATTCCATATATTTTGATACATCTAAAAAAAAATAAGAAAATTGAATCTTTATTGAAACTTACGATCTATTGATATAGTGAAGTGATTTAAATAAAAGTACCCATAACATTTTGTCCCGTTTTAGAATGTAATTTCTTTCGTTGATGTTTTGGAATAACCTTTTTTATCACTTTATTATTGAAAAAGACAAATAGAGAAAATAATTGCTACATCAAATTTTGTTTATAAATTCGAATGTCAACCCCCATCAAAATAAGTATGTTAATTCAAATTGTTTTTTTTTTATAAAAAAAAAGAAAAAAAAGAAAAAAGAAAGTCGTGTTAGATGATAAGTTGAGGGATTTTTTTTCGGTATTTTTGTAGCTATATACATTTTTGGCAATGTTTTTCGTTTTCGTCGATGAAAATCTTTTGTGACAAATTTGTAGCTTTAATGACGTTTTATTTTGATCGCTAAAAGCTTTTTGAGATAGCCCATTAATTATTGTAAAGCCTAAGCCCAATTGTAAAGGCTTGTATGTCGTTAGGGTTTTTCATTCACATTTTTGTGAGAATTCTTATTCTCAAACCTTTTATATATGCTATGATGTATTTATTGTACAAAATATTTATAAGCCAAGGATTTTTTTCTTGCATGTATCTTCTTCTTCTTTTTTCCCCTTCTTTTTTTTTTCTTTTTTTTTTTTTTTTAATTTATCTCTGGTTTTTTAGTATAATTGAGGTGTGAGAACTCGAACCACAAATTTTTTTGGTTACTAACACATTTATATGGAGTTTAGCTATGCTTTTGTTAACATAAGTCATAGCTTAGGTTTATGAGCTGTAATTCTCCTAATTAATATTTTTCTTTCTAATAATTTCCCTTCTTGTATTTTTTTATTTATATTTAATCTTCCATTCATCTTTGTAAATGTATGCTAATTATTCAATAAAATACACAAAATAACATTCGCATTGACAATTTCTTGTTGTGAATATATCAAAAAGGCCAAGTGTATCACATCAACTATCAACTATGAGCAAAAGAAAAATAGTTTCATCATAACTTTGTGAGGGTAAACGAAAAAGAAAAAGAAAAAGATAAAAGATAAATAATAATAATAATAATAATAATAATAATAATATTTTCTTCCTATTTTTTAAGGGAAAATTTTAAAAATAGAAAAACGAGGAAAACTATTTACACAAAATAGCAAAATTTTTAAATAGTTGTGATAGACGCTGATAGAATTCTATCAAAGTCTATCAGTGAGAGAAATTATAGAAGTCTATCACTGATAGATGCTGATAGAAGTCTATCAATGTCTATCAATATTTTTTTGTTATTTTCTGTAAATAGTTTGACATTTTTTTTAGATGTGAAAATTGTCCTCTTTTTTTTTAAAGCATATCTTCATTAGTTTAGACCTCCAAAAAGTGACGCAAATGGTATTAAAAAAACATAATAAATAATAATAATAATAATAATAAAAAAATGTTACGCAAATGATATCGCTCTCAATTATGGAAGGGTAATTCTAACAGGACTTAAGAAGAAAATTATAGAAAAACAGTAAAAACTTTAATAAATAAAAAATTGTTAATAAAATAAGGATGACTTGACATATTTAGCCTCGTGTTCTTTTTTTCAAACTTTCCTTGCCTAACCTTTACACAGGGAAAGGAAAAATTGTTTGAAAAAAAAAAAAATAATAATTGGGTAATAATTAAGCCCCACCAAATTTCCTTAGCTCTTGGGCAAACACAGCGCAAACATCCATGTCACCAAGATTAAGATTTGCCCTAGTGGGGAAGCCATTCTGAAAAAATGTTCAAATAAATTATTAAAAGTCTTTTGGATGTATTTGTTTTTTGTTTTTATTTTTTGAAAATTAAGTCTATAAACATTATATTCTATCTCTACATTTCTTATTTTTTTATCTACTTTTTATTAATGTTTTCAAATATCAAGTCAAATTTTGAAAACTAAAAAAAAAAATTGAAAAACTTGCTTTTATTTTTAGAATTTGACTAAGAGTTATTCAACTCTTGTACTTCTTAAGAAAATGAGAGGAAGTAGGTGAAATTTTCAAAAACCAAAACTAAAAATTAAATAGTTATGGGCCTAAACTTTTTACTTAAAAAAAGCTAAAACTTTTGAAGGAATATAATGTCTCATCTAATAACGTTTTTTCTTAAGAAATAACAATTATGTTTGATAATTATTATTTATGTTTCTAGTTTCTTCAAAAGAAAAAAAGAAACCATGTCTTTTGATAACTATTTGTTGTTTTTTTTTTCTTTTTCTTTTTTCTTTTATATATATATTTTAATTATAATTGAGTTATATAATATAAACAAATACATAACATGCATTAAATTATATAAAACAATAATTATAAAAAAAAATTACATTATCTAATACAAATAAATCTTGAGTTAAAATTAACAAGAATACAATTATTTCTATCTTTAAATGTTGTCAACTCAGAACCAACTCTGTAAATATCGTGATTGTAACATATTAATTAAATGGAGCAAAGTGCACGTTCTTTTTAACAAATAAATATTATATAATTCTAACGGGTTCCAAGTGTATTAAAAATTAAGAAACAAATAAAATAAAGAATGGTTTTTGAAACATTATTAATTGACGTTGATTATTTTGGAGAAATTACTATAAACAAAAAAAATATCAAACTATTTACAAAAATATAAAAAATTTATTATCTATTAACGATAGACCACGATAGACTTCTATCGCAGTCTATCGCTCAAACGATAGAATTCTATAACGATCTATCGCTGACAGATAGTGAAATTTTTCTATACTTATAAATAGTTTAACGGGTTTATGATTGACATTTTATGACCCTTTGTCTTTAATTTAGAATGGATTCAAGGTGGGAAACCTTTTGGCTGCAAATGAGGTAAGTTTTTCACATTAAAGGCGAAACCTATAAGGTTGTCCTTGTCCTATATATTTTACTTTTATATAAAAGGTTCAAAATAATAGAAGTTTAATATGTTTAGGGTTAAATTGTAAATTTTGTTCTTATAGTTAGGAAAAAGTTAGAAGTTAGTATCCATAGTTTATAATTAGAATTTAGTCGCAAACTGAGCATAACTCAATTGACATATAAGTGTATTAGCAACTACGAGATTTGTGGTAATGTCACATTGGTCCATGTAGTTTAAAATTTATTGAATAATTTTTTAAAAAATCAACGGTATTACAATTAAATTTTTTGACTAAAAGTAAACAAAGTACAAAGTAGATAAACAAAGATAGCATTTTAATCAAATTATTAAAGTTAACGATAGAATAGATAGATATATATTAAAAAAGTGAAATGTGTCGGTAAGAATTTCGCCCTTTTATACATAGAATAGAAACAAATCTCCTTTCCCCTTGCTTTCTTCTTGAACTTTCAAACACAATTACAATTTTTTTTCTTTTTTTTTTCTTTTAAGAAACAGAAAATCAATGCACATGGATGCAAATCAACTAGCTTGAAATTATATACTTTTTGGGTATACACGTGTTAAATATTGAATATTTCGTTTATTGAAAAAAATCTATCATTTTTATCATAAGAATAAGCAGAAAAATAAAAGATAGATTAAAAGAAAATAATAAAACTGAAAACACAAGAATTAACGTGGACAAACTTCGAGAAAAAATCACGGACCAAAAAACTTTCACCATGTAAAAAAAATTATTATAATCACATAGAATAATCCTCTCTCTCAATCTCAATTATAAGATCATTCTCTCAAAATTATACTACTCACCTTTTTTCTCACTCTCAAACTAAAAAATACAAAAGATAATTTAATTAGAGTTAGCACACTTAAACTTGTGTTTTTAACTTGGACAATTTGAAATCAAAGACGTAGGCTCCTTTTATAATACTTGGAGCTCATGATTTTCTTAAACATTTTCTATCCCTAAATTTGTTAGGTTGTACCAATTTTACCCTAAACTTTAATTGCACCATAAGCTTAGATAAGTATTGCAATTTGAATCCTAAACTTAAAAAAATATTACAATTTTTACCAGGGTCGAATTTATTATAGGACTGAGGAGCTCAAGTCTCCCTCAACTTCAATGTATTTTTATATTGGTATAAAATAAAGTTATTAAAATTGAATCTTAAAAAAAAAAAAAAAAAAAATTCTTAAAAAGTTAATCCAAATTTAACCAATACATCAAAATATTTTTTTTTTTTACACACACGAAATAAATATTTCCCACCATTTTAAAATTGAAAATAGGAAAAATAATTTTAAAACGTTAATTTATAAAGCATGAATAAATATTCGTGCATCCTCCATATAAAATAGATATTTATTTTGATTTTAAAGTTATATTCTAAAAGAAGAAAAAAAAAATTGTTTTTAAATATAGAAAAATTTTATTATAGTAATTTTTTTTTTAAAAAAAAAATGCAATACAAACAGTAAAGTGAAAATATAATGGATTTTGAAAAGTAGGAAAAAGATTCAAATTGAAATTGAATATTAAATATGAAAAAGGAAATTGATGAAGAAATTGGCTGGATCCGTTTAACTTGGAGAAGGCTGGTCCATGTCTTCTGATCTTCCACCTTCACGATGGTTGATGGCGATGGCGATGGTTGATGGTTGATGGTTGAGCTTTAAACTAAAGTTCCTACTAAACATAAATTTTCAGTTTCAAGATTAAGATTTCAAATATGACACTGTACACCATTAAAAGCAACTATAATTTAAGTTTTTGTGAAGAAAAATTGTTGGCGGATTTACAAATAAAATAAAGTAAATATTGAAAAACAAACATATAAACAATTAGATTCAAATGTAAATATCTCACTCCGAAATTCAAGTCCGTTGCAGTGTATATTGAGTTTCTTTATATCAACCACAATGTAGCATATATTATCTGGTATATCTCCTTTAAGATATAAACATTGTGGAGCTTAAACCACTTTTAGTTAATTAAAACACTATTCTTTTAGTTAATTGCTCTTAAAAGAACGAGAGAAATATTTATTGAGTATTTATTAGTATCCAAGTTAGATGTTTATAGGTTACTTTAAATCTATAATATTTATTATAAAGCTAAGTAATTAGTGAAAAGCTTTTTAACATTTATTATGTTTTCTTCTCTGACAAAGAAAAATTCAAAATGGATAACTCAACATTTAATACCATGAAATTTATATTTAAAAAGCTATTAAAATTTTAAAATGTTATAACAAAGATATTATAGAATGTGATGACATCACAACTCAAATCATCCAAATAAACTTCATCCATTGAAATAAATTTGTGATTGGCATCACATTCTCATTCCAAAACTTCAATTTCACTCAACATTGAAGTAGTTAAGGGTTCAATATTAATTAAAAGATGTTGGATTACACACACACATATTCTTCCTCCAACCACTAACCACTCCCAATAGCCATACCATCACTTCTCACACTACTTTTAAATCATATGTTTTAGTTTAAATTAAAGTTTCAATCCATTATGGTTTGATGCGTTTTAATTTTTTTTTTTTTTTAATTTTATCATTTTAATAGATGAGTATTAAAATCATAAATCTATACATATGCTACTACTTAATAAGTTGATTAATAATTAGGTTACTTAAACTCAACTGAGAGAGTTTCAAGTTCGTCATCTAAATATTAGAAAGTGAACAAAATCTTTAACCTTTTTTTATTCCTTTTATTTTTTTTTCGTTTGTTTGATTATAATTCAACATGTGAGGTGAGAGAATTTGAACCATTTACCTCTAGCTTGTTTGAAGACATATATCTTAGTCATTTAATTTTTATTAACCAAGCAGTCTTTGTTTTTTTAATCTAAATTTATGTGTTTTTTTTAAGACATCACTATTTTCTCCTAACAAAGTTGTAGGTTTAAAACTTTAAACGTGCAATGTAATGTTCTTAATGAAAGTTATGACAAATATCAATTTATATCCCTAAACCTTGGAAGTCGTATCGACTATTAAACACTTAACTGATAATTGAATCAATTTAAACCTTAAAATTTTGTAAGTATATCAATTTACACCCGCCCCAAATTTTGTTCGACCAATATCTTGTGAAACTTATAATTTGAGTCAATTAAACACCTACATTTTTATAAGCGAACCAATTTAGACTATTCATTTCAATTACCTTTGAAAACCATCCATATATTAATTCTTAGACATGTGTAGATTTTTTCAAATGTTTATAAAATAGAAGATTCTCACATGAAATTCGGACTCAAAATCTAAATTTATTAATTTATGAGTGTTTAGGGGTATAATTAATACAATTATAAGTTTCACAAGAGAATTTCTTCAAAGAAACGTAATAAAAGGTGTAAATTCATACCATTACAAAAGGTAAAAGTCTAAATTGATAGAATTATTAGTCCATGTTTAAATTGATATTTTTCCATCACCATAAATCATAATGTCTGTTTATTTAAATAATTTTGCACATCAAAACACAGAGCGCAAGTTCTGAAAACACATAACAAATTACGTTACAACATTATGCATTTAAAGAGTAACGATGTTATTCGAGGAAAATAATTTAAAAGTAAGTTATAAATCTCACAACGACGATGATTTTATCTAGAAATGTTGTTCCTCCATTTTTGAACCACTTCCGAGAGCGTTGTTGAAGAAGATCCTCCTTCTCCTAAAACCCTTTCCCCTGCAACTCTAAATTCCTCCATTTTTGCACGTACTTTCTTCCCTTCTTCACTTTCAAACAGAGATTTCACCACTTTCGCAATCTCTTCCTTCTCAATAATCCCACTTTCCTTGTTCTTCTTCAGCCTCAGTGCCACCTTAATCTCCTCTGTTAATATTATAGCGTTTAATTTCTGCTCTGCATAAAGCGGCCAAGCAACCAGAGGAATCCCATTAACCAAACTCTCCAATGTCGAATTCCACCCGCAGTGGGTTAGAAACCCGCCGGTGGAACCATGGCTGAGTATCTGAGCCTGTGGAGCCCACGACGGCACTATTAATCCCCTTCCCCTGTTTCTCTCCACGAACCCCTCCGGCAAGAACTTCAACGGATCATTCTGGCTATGGACGCTAAAAAACGATGCGTTTGCTTCTTTATCACTTGGACTTCTAACAACCCATATGAATTTTTGGCCACTCATTTCCAATCCCATCGCCAATTCGTTCATTTGAACACTGGACAGAGTTCCCCCACTTCCGAACGACACAAACAGAACAGACCCATGTGGTTGTTCATCCAACCAATTCAAACATTCAACCCCTTCTTCACTCCCATTCGAATCTATTTTCACCAATGGACCAACTGGGTAAATTGGAGGCTTCCCAGATTTCTCCAATTGCAGAGCATTAATGGGATTGGGTTCCAATTCCGGAAAGCTGTTGAGAAAAATCCCGTCTGCTAACACGAACTTGCTCATGGTGTCGAGAAAAAACTTGTACGAGTCATCTTTCCTGTCGAGAAACGGATCCGGCAATTCCGTCCCCGGAATTGGGCTGCATCCTGGAAGTCTGATCGGCTCGGTGAGGCCTATGTACTCGCCGACGACCGATTCGTCCAGCTTTGGGAAGTGGAGGATGAGAGACAGAGTGGTGGCGGCACAGGGTAAGTAAATGTACGGCGAGACGTTGAATTCTCTGGCGACATCGAAGGCGACGGTGCCGAATTGATCGACGACGAAGGCGACGAGGTTGCGTTGGGTAACCATGGATTTGAATTGATCGCGAAGAGAGGGAAGAGAGCGAGTAACGGCGAAGAAGATGATGGTTTCAGCTTTGGCTTGGGTTGGGAGGTCGCTTAATGGAGCGGGCGGGAGGAAGAGGTGGTCGATGGCGGAGGGGAGGGAATTGAGAACAGAGATTTGGGCTTTGGAAGGAGGGCCGCCGGAAGGGATGGCGAAAGTGACGGTGAAGCGGTGGAGGAAGACGAGACGTTTGGCAAATTCGATGAGTGGGATTAGATGACCCATTCCAGGACTTGGCATCATTAGAACGTGGGGCGTTGGAGATTGAGTTTCTACTAGTCGTTGTTCTGTACTCTGTTTAGCTTCTTCCATGACGGTCGAGGACGATGCCCCAGTGGTGGTGTCAGCTCTATGGGTGTGAGAAGTGTACCGGCTAACAATGAACACCACACATTATGAAGAAAAACTCAACCCACCCTTCTATTTATATAATTTAATAAGAATAAAAACATACCTATTTTCTACTGCCACGTGGCAATTTCACTTTTTTTTTTTTTTACAAATATCTATTTATAATCTCAACTTTTGAACCTTTATCAATTTAAACTCTGAATTTTAATCCCCTAAACTAGTAATAGTATCAATTTAAACCTTATAAATGTATCCAAATAAAGCATATAAAATATTTAAATTGATACATTTATGAAAGTTCAAAGTTTAAATTGATACAATTATCAGTTTAGGGTTTAAATTGATACAACTATTAGTTTGAGGTGTAAAATGATATTTTCCTTCGTTTTTTTCTAAATACTACATTTGTTCATTTTCGTTGTTTATTTTGGTCGTTATACTCTCAAAATGTTTATTTTAATATTTTAAAAAAATAAATTGACAAAATAGTCACTTTTTAAAAATATAATGATTAAAATAGACATTTAAAAGAATCCATTCGAAGAGAGAAAAATCAATCCAACCCCTGATTTGGAATAATGAAAATTTACTTTGACAAATGATTTTTAAAAATCTTGTAATTGTTGTATGAAGAAGAAAGATCTTGACTTTAGTGGAATGGACCAGACTTGGATCATGAACCTTTTTTATCCTTCCCCCTCTCCTCTTTATACTCTCTAAAAAGGCTTGAGGAATGGGGAGAATGAAAGAAAAATCATATAAAATCTACTAATATTTATGAATACAAATTTGTAAGGTAAACAAAGTGAATATGATACTTTCGTAGTACTATAAATTTCTTTAAAGTAAATCACAAAAAAAAAAAAAAGTTACCCGATACCACAAGAATGGGCTACATGGTTCGGTTGCATGAGGTTGGCTTTTAGTCGTCATATAATAATGAGGAAATAGTACAAAGTTAAATTGATTTTAAATTTTTGGCAAATATCATTTTATATCTCTGGATTTTGAGGTTGTATCAATTCAAATTTCAAATTAATAATTGTATCAATTAAAATTTTGAACTAATTTCATGAGTATATCAATTTAAACTTTAAACTTTCATAAGTATATCAATTTAAACTCTAAATTTTCATAAGCGTATTCAAATAAAAAATGATGAAGGTTTTAAATTGATATAATTATGAAAGTTCAGAGTTTAAATTGATATAATTATTAGTTTAGGATTTAAATTGACACACTTATGAAAGTTAAGAGTTCAAATTGATACAATTATTAGTTTAAGATTTAAAATGATACAACCCTCAAAGTTTAGAGGTTTAAATTGACATTTGTCCTAATATTTTTAAATATTTAATGATATTTTTTCACTAACTTAAAGTTCTAGAGACTTATTGGACAAAAAAAAAAAAATTGAAGTTTTAAAAATCTATTAAACATTGTTTATGTTTACATATATATTGATCACAAAATTAAAATTAAAACCCTATTAAACATTTTTTTTTAAGAAAAGTTAGTGAACAAATATATAAACTTGTTTTTATAAATATTAGAACGAAAGGATTGATAATCTGGGATGATATTGTCTAACTAAACTAACCATTTTTTTTTGTAACAATTTAATATTGTCTAATCAGACATGTCTAATTAAGATATTTTTCCAATTAATAATATTAGAGAAAAATTATAAATTCATGTCTTACTTTTGTATCCACCTTTTACTCGTGTTTTTAAAAATTAAGCTAAATTTTGAAAACTCAAAAAGATAATTTTTAAAAATTTGTTATTATTTTTGAAATTTTGGCTAAGAATTCAACTTATTCAATAAACATAAAAATTATGGTAAGAAAATACGAGGAGATAAATTTAATTCTAAAAATAAAAATAATAAAAAATAATTATCAGAGGCGAAATATTGTCTTTAAATAATGCAACCAAAATGGAGAATGCAACTTTATGGACTTGTTAAAAGAATATTGAAGCAAACTGGATAGGCATAATTTTAGTAGTTTTTAAATCAAATAGACTTAGTAGTTCTTAAATCAAATAGACTTTCTTTTTTAATGTATATAAATAGTAGATTGTGATTTAAGGTATTAAAGTCAATATTAAATAATTAGTGATAAAGTCCATTGTTTATTGCGTAATAATTTCATTTATCTAACCAATATGAAAATAGTTAAGTGAAAAAGTTTATCACTACAATAGTGGGGAAATTTTTTTCATATTATTTTTAGTTATGTTGGTCGTTAAAGAAGTATTTAAAATAGTGCAAGGTTCATGAAATAAAATAAGATATCATTAAATGTATCGTGCTATGTGTTGAATTATAAATGAAAGAGATCACGTAGTAAAAACTTATTCGCATAATTAGATATACCTATTTTTTACGAAAAGATTAGAGGGTTTGAATTCCAACCACACATGTTATTGAACTCAAAATAATAATAATAATATTTTTTCAATCATTTGTCTTAATTAATATATATTTTTAAGCAACATTGAAATCTAATCTAACTATATCACGGTGAAGATATCTCAACAATATTTGACATATACTCTTTCTTTGAAATCGTAAGTTCAAATTCTAATACTTTATTGTAAAGAAAATAAAATAAAATAAAATCCAACTACAAAAGAACCCCACCCTCATAGAATGATAATAGCGAACGACCAACATGTAAGTATTTTAGATATCGTTTGATAACAATACAATTTTGACCCGTTTAATAATTATTTGAATATTAGATTTTGGTTTATTTTTCTATATTTGTTATTTCACAATTTGTTTACTATGGTAATTTTGCATCACTCTTAAATAAACATTTTAATTTTTAGTCAAACTCTAAAAAAAAAAATCTTAAAAAAGACTTAAAAAAAAAGTAAATAACAAAATAAAGAATTTCAAAGTAGAAAAAGTTTTAATAAATTTATGTTTCAAAAATAAAAAACTAAAAATCAAGTAGATATTAAATGGACTAATAAATCCGAATGAAAATTGATAATAATTAAAAAAAAAAAATTGTTTATAATTATCAAAATAATATTATGATTAGTGTGATGAATTATGTTTTTAGTGCAATAAATGCAAAATTTTAACTTAAATATTTAATTTCATAATAATTAAGTAATTCAACGGTCATAAAATATGAATTATTCAAAGAAGATATATACTCGTGGTGAACTCACAAAAGTATACTTATTAAATTATGAATCAAATTTGATAAAATAGTAAATTTAGAAAGAAAATTGATACAATTCAACAAATTTATAAATAAATTCGATTTTTTTTTCTCTCACTGCCTACTTGAAAGTTGAAAGAGAGATTTTCATTAAAAAAAAAATAAATAAACTTTAGAAAAGTTATTTCTTTTAATGCATAACTCATTTGATAGAATAAATTCAAACCAATTATCTAAACAGAATTATTTGGAAGGCTCAGATTAAATGTATATATATTAAAATTAATGTTTAAAAAGTAAGTGGAGAATGTGACAAAGAATATTCTATTATTGCTAAAAGAAAGATATTTTATGTTAGAAAATAATTCAAAAAAATTATTTAAATTAATGAATAAAAGTTTTATGTTTTATAAATTAGTTAAAATATTTATTATTAATATAATATTCATATTAGAGATAAATTTTAAAATAATTATTTAAACAGAATTTTGTTGTTTCGTATGGCTCTGATTTAAATGTACAACATTTTAAAATTTATTGTTTAAAAAGCAAGTGGAGGATGTGAATAAATGAAAATAATATTTTAGTATTGCTGAAAGACGAATATTTCATGTTAAAAAGAAGAAAAAAAAATTATTTAGGAGAATTAGAATAAAATGAAAAGTGCATACATAATTTAAGGATTTTTTTATAAATACTAACAAAAATAGGAAATTCGAGGATTTATGAGCCTATAGTAGGGGTTGTGATTCTTAACTCATATTGTCTTGTCAAATTCAATTGCCAACAACCACTCTCTGTTTTCCGTACTATAATTAAGTTCTATAATTAACTTATTCTTTTTTTTTTTTTTTTTTTTTTCTTCTGCGTGCCGTGTGGAAGCCATGATTAAGTTAAAATTAAAATTCAAAGAGAAAATTAAAGTGCGCTATTAGTACAAATTGAATTGTATTCAATTAGTTAATAAAGTTTAATAATAAAAAGAATCACACGTCTAACAAACAACTACGTTGATTAATGTGACACTTATTCAACTATATATAATGTGAAATCTCAACGAGTAAATCAAGAAAATATGATTTTTGGATATATAATATTCTTACGATGAGTATCCAACATTATAAGAGTTCATGGACAAGTAATAAAATAATATATATTTTAATATTAAGGAGTATAAAGAAAGAGAGTATGTAGATAAAAAAATCACATACCATTCTATTTTTTTTTTTTTCATCTTTTAGACATTAAATATTAAACCTATGTAAATCAAACAGTCATTCAATTAAAAGTATGCTATGAAAATAATTAGATAAATCTAAAAAAATTAAAGGAGTGGAAAGCAAAATTGTTTTATAATTTATATTACCTCCTGTCATTGGTAAATATGTCATACCAAAAAGTTTTAAGAATAGTGTATAGCGAATAAAATAAAATAATATACCACTAAATGACTTGAACAAAAAGTATATAATATCATAGTATAAAACATGAGACAAGATACAACTGCTCTGCTCCTAATGAAAAGTTTTATAGAGGTGGAAGATTTTTAGGATGACAACATTAGATTAATCCATGGAACTAACTTGAAATCATGCATATACTTGAATAATTGGAGTTTTCGATTTTTGTTTGAAGTATTTGTTGGGTTTTTAAAGATAAAGTTCTAACATTTTGTAGCACACAACAAAAACATATAGAAAAATTCGAGAAAGACAAATAGGCATAAGAAGAATTCTCACTTGTTCATAGCTTAAATCTCTTCAATTCAAATATGTCAAAATGAGAGCGATTGAGATGAGAGTTTTTTTTTTTTTTTTTTTCTAAAGTGAGATTTATTTTGTTTTTTCTTGAATAAAAAACTATTATTTTCTCTCTGGTTAATCTAGGCATATAGTTACCAAAACTACACCATTTTAAATATATATGTATATTATAATTATTTAATAATAAGATAACATAAAGTTGATTATTACTTTAACCTTTCAATATTGATCTTCTAAAGGTGAAGAACTATCATGAATTTATGGAATAAATGAAAATCTATCCTCATACTTAATGATTTCCATCATTATATAAAAAAGTTAAAATGTGCTTCAAAACAAAGTAGTACAGCACCAATTATTTGTTAGCTACTTTCCAATAGAATCTATATAAATTACACAGTAGGATAGAGAGCAAAGTAAATCAACAATTAATTATTGTGATGCATTCATATAGGTTAAGTTTAAAATTTAGTTCCTACACTCCTAGATTTATATCTATTTAGTCTCTAAATTTTTTAATTTATAAATTTTATAAATTTAATTTTTTTTAATTCACATATTTATTGGACACAACACTGAAAGTTTAATTAAGATATCTAATAGACTAATAGAGTCTTTTCACAAATAGAAAAAAAAAGTAATTACACATATAGAAAAAAAAAAGTGCGAAATACAAAAGCATGAATGCACTTTTTTCTATATGTGTAATTACTTTTGTTTTTTTTTCTATACACAACAATTTCCGTAGACTAATTAGTTTTTATAAAATTTGAATTCGTTAAGAAATTCTTTAGACTCAAAATTGAAAGTTTAAGAACCTACTTGAGACTTTTTAAAAATTCAATAATCAAATAGACACAACTCTACAAAATGTTAGGATTAACTACTACTTCTTCTTCTTCTTCTTCTTCAATAACAATAATCTACCTCAAAAAACCGACGGATCTACCGACGGATCTAAAGTGGGAAATCCTCCCACCAGACTTAAGAGTGAACTTCATTAATGGCCCAATTAACCAAACGGTTCGCCACATGATTTTGTGAATGTCGTGTCTGTTTGAATTGGCACAAATTCTCACCTTACTCACCTCCAAAACCTCCTCCACTAAAGATCGTATGCTAGTCAAATTGACCTCTTGACTCGTAATAGACGCTTTGCAATCAAACTATCAAACTCTACAATGATCGAGCATTAGACCTCAAGAGGTAATGACCTTCCGCCCATCAATGATCAAGATTACAAATATTATTTGGAATGGATTTGGGCGACAAAATTCGCTTACCAGAGGAATGTCATAATTAACTTATAATTTAATTTATAACAAGTGTTAAAGTGAGCTTACATCAATAATAATTGAGTCGCTAAAATTTATAAAGATGAAAAAAATGAAGAAATGCTTATATTAGTAAAGAGGCAAAAGAACTAACTTTGTTTGTACAAACACACAAATTAACAGAAAATTGGAACCAAAATTACAGAGCAGAGGATTTCTAAAATGAACAAAAGGAAACATAAGGTTTGTCGTTGGTTTATTCTAATTGGAAATCTTAGCCTTCCATTTGTTCACCAAATCACTCACTATCTTACTAGACGATCCATCTTCTCCAACCACTCTTTCCGCTGCTTCTTTCAATTCTTTCATTTTCCCACGCAGTTTCTTCCCTTCTTCCCCTTCCAACACCGATTTCACCACTTTCGATATCTCTTCCTTCTCCACTAACCCATTTTTCTCATTCCTTTTCACCCTTAACGCCACTTCAATCTCCTCTGTCAGCATCACAGCGTTCATCCTCTGTTCTGCATAGAGCGGCCAAGCAATCAGAGGAATCCCATTTACCACGCTCTCTAATGTCGAATTCCATCCACAGTGCGTTAAAAACCCACCGGTGGAGCTATGACTGAGGATTTCAGCCTGTGGCGCCCACGACGGCACCACCAATCCCCTCTTTTTCGTCCTTTCTACAAACCCTTCCGGTAAGAAATCCAATGGGTCACTCTGACTGTGGACGCTGAAATAGGTGGCGTTTGCGGCCTTATCGGAAGGACTTCTAACCACCCATATGAATCTTTGTCCACTCATTTCCAATCCCAACGCCAATTCGTCGATTTGATCGCTCGACAGAGTGCCCCCACTTCCGAATGATACGAACAGAACAGACCCATGTGGTTGTTCGTCTAGCCATTTCAAACACTCTGCTCTCTCTTCCTTCTCATCTGCGTCGATTTTCACCAATGGCCCAATTGGGTAAACGGGGGGCTTCCCTGCTTCCTCTTCTTGCAGATACTTTATAGCTCCGGGCTCCAATTCCGGGAAGCTGTTGAGAAAAATCCCATCTGCTAAAGCATACCTCTTCGCGTTGTGAAGCGTCCATTTATAGGCTTCGTTCTTCCGATCTTGAACTGGGTCCAACAGATCTTTGCCTTCAATCGGAATACATCCCGGGATTTTGATTGGCTCGGGGAGGTCGCGGAACTCGCCGACGACGGATTCATCGAGTTTGGGTAAAAACAGAGCAAAGGAGAGAAGCATGGCGGTGGAAGGGAAGAACATGTAAGAGGAAATGTTGAATTCTCTCGCTAAATCAAAGGCGTCGGTGCCGAAAAGATCGACGACCAAGCCGACGAGGTTGGACTGGGGGACCATGGATTTCAGTACGTTTCGAAGGGATGGGAGCGAGCGAGAAATGGTGAGAGTGATGATGGTTTCAATTTTGGAGGCGGCGGGCAGATCGTGGAAGGTGACCGGGGGAAGGAAGAGGTGATCAATGCCGGAAGGGAGGGAATTGAGGACGGCTCGTTGAGGTTGGGACGGCGGACCGTCGGAAGGGATGATGAAAGTGAAGGTTAAACGGTGGTGGGAGAGGAGGCGCTTGGCGAATTCGATAAGTGGAATCAAATGGCCCATTCCGGGGCTTGGCAAAATGGCCAAATGAGGGATGGATGGCGGAGCTTGCATGGCGGCGAGGGCGGTGGTTGTGGTTAATGATTGGAAATGTAAGCAAAAGTAGAGAAGAGAAAGTGAAATTGAAAATGTGATGAATGAAAGAAGGGGAAATCAGGGGAAATATATAGGAGGCAGAGGAAGAGGAAGAGGCAGAGAGGGATGAGAAACTTGAAAGAAGAATGATGATTGGATGGAAGATTTATAATTTGATGGGATTATCATAAAGGGGTGGGTAATTAATTAAAATGGAATCTTAGGGAATTTGAAAATGTGACAAAAAGGGATACATAATGAAATGAACAGAACACAACACGTCTAGGAGGAATTAATCAATTTCGGTAAGGGGCTGCTGATGTCACTTCAAACGTAAGCCTTATGCCCTTTCCGTTTTCCCTATCCCATTTCGATCTCAAAGTTTCTAGGGCGGTTTAGTAGGCCATTTAAAAAATGAGGAATTAAAAAAAAAAAAAAAAAAAAAAAATACATTTTTGGTCTCTAACTTTTGAAGAATAGGTATGTTTAATATCTTATATTTTAAATTGGTCAATTTAGTACTAAGAATAAGTTTAAAAAGTCTCCTTAATAAAAATAAAATCATTAAATTTAAACAAAAAAAAAAAAAAGAAAACAAATTTTCTTTGGTACCTCTTCCTTTGCTCCCCATCTCGGTCCTTCCTCCCTCTCTCATTATCTTCGTTCTTCATCCTCCATGGTTAAACTTTTTTTTAAAAAAAAATTAAAATATTTAATTATATCTTCTCTCTTCTCTCTCACCAGTCACCATGGCTAAACTTCCACCAAAAATAACTTTGAGCTAATTTTGAGTAATCCATACCTCAATAATAATAATAATAATAATAATAATAATAATATGTAATTTAATTGCATGTTTATTATAAGAGGACGAAAACTTGTAATTGGGTTAGCTTAAGTTGACATAATTGAATCAAGAGGTGAGGGAGTGTTCCAAAAAAGAGACTAAATTATTACCCAATCATGGCCTTACCTTATTGACCAAATTTATATCAAAATGAACTCTCAACCCCTTGCATTATTGAGTCGAAACTGACGTCAAAAATGATGTCTCAAAAAAACAAAATATATCTACTTCTACAAATCTACTGGAAGGATGTGATTTTTTAATATTTTTTTTCAAAAAAAAACAGGTGTGTCTTTTCTTACGTGGATATTACATTTTTGTTTAATCAATTTGTTTATTTATTTTTAGCGATAAAGTGACCTTCAAATTGTTTAGTGCATTTTTTTTTTGGCAAAAGAAATTCATTATAAAGAGAGAGTTCAGGGATTTCCTCTTTCTTATTATATGTGATTTTAATAGAACATTCCATGGGTCCCTTTTCACCAAGACCATTTAACTTCGGTAAATCTATGATTAAAAAAACTTAGGGCATCATAAACATGTAGAAACCAACGTTAAATTGATTTTAAATTATTTTTTATTACCATATTTACTATAAATTTTGAAAATATATTTACATATTATCTTTCTTTGCATGAAAATTATTGTTGTTGTTTAATTAGTTTCGATACAAATTAATTTTGAGGGACTAAATTTAAATTTTACTGAAAGTACAGAGATTAAAATTGAACATTTAAAAATATATTGATTAAAATTAAACAAATTTCAAAGTACATAGACTAAAGGAGAATTCTTAAAAATAGAAAAATAAGAAAAACTATTTACACAAAATAGCAAAATTTTTAGATAGTTGTGAATTGTAATAGATGATGATGGAAGTCTATCAAAATCTATTAGTGATAGAAATGATCGAAGTCTATCACTGATAGATACTGATAAAAGTCTATTCGTATTTTTATTTTTCTATTTTAGGTAAACAATTTAACATTTTTTTTATTGGTAAAAAAATTTTCAGACTAAAATGATATTTTACCCATTAAAAAACAGTTTTTAAAAATGTAATTAGAGTAAAAAAATAAATAAATATTTGTATGGTTTATAAATCAAATTTGGGGTGTGGAAAGGGGCTGATGTCAAGTCAAACGTAAGGCTTATGTTTTTTTCTTTTTCTTGCCACGTGTCCCCATATTGATTTATCTAACCCATTTTTCTATTCAATCCCAACGTGGCCTTAAAGTTCCTACACACATGGGCGATGAATTCTTCAATCAGTCCACCTGTACTTTTGACTATTACACAAACCGTTTCCAAGATAGTACATACTATATTCATTCATTATTTGATATGTTATTTAAAAAAAATTTCATACTATCATCCGACTATAAATTTTTTCAATAATAATAATAAAAAATTGACCTTTGAACTGCTTAGGCATCTTTAGCGAAAGAAATTCATTCTCAAGTCAATAAAGAGTTCAGGGATATTATTTTATTTTATTTATGTGTGATTGATTAGATCATTCCAGATGTCTCTTTTTACTATGGCTGAGTTTGTGCACTGATAATACTCCATTTACTAATTATTTCATTGTTTTATTTTTTATTTCTGAAAATTTTAAAATTATAAATACAACTTATATCTATACATTTCTTTATTTAGTGATCTACTTTTTAACAACAGATATAACTTTTAAAATTTTGCTTTAGTTTTTGTAATTGAACTAAAACACATTAAACCTTTAAAAAAAATTATGATAAAACAATATTAATTTTTAAAAATCAAATTGCCATTAAGGGTGCATTTCAGCTACTAAATGATGTTAATAAATCTGATGTTAATATGTTATAGTTATGAAGTTTGTATTTAAAGTGTAGAGTTGGAAAATTTTTCTAATATTACGAAACTACTATACTGACTTTGTTCACACCATAAATTCGCTTTCATAAAAATTGTGGACTCCACATTAATGTCAATGGATCTCATCCTATCTTAAAAGTGTATTGACGTAACAAACAACAAAGTGGAGGTAATATGAAAAATTGTCCATACTACCGCAATATATGAAATTTTCCCGTAGAGTTGTAAGATAGAGTTCCTTGATAAATGTGTAAAATAGTAAAAGAGGATAAGATAGATTTTTTTTTTTTTTATAAATGTGCAAACTTCAATAGTGTTTATTATTGAGTTTGAGTTGTTTAACTCTAACTTAAGAAGTTGGTGGGCTAAATAACCCCTAATTATATTAGATAAACATAGAGTTTTATTCTGAAACTAATTGTCGATGAGAGGAGTGACCCTAACCCATGTATCTTACAAAGTTTGTAGGGTATCTCAATCTTTAATTTCAAAGTGAAATCCTCCCTAAAATGATACCTTAAATCTTTGTTTTTTTTTTTTTTTTTCCAATTTTAAATGCGATTTTCTTTTTGTCGAAGTCAAAATAATGAATTAAAATATTCGAAAAAAAGTTCATTATACCTTTTAGATTTAGATTTCTTTTTTTTTTTTCAAAGGTCTATTAGAAAATGAAAAATTAAATCACTTTATCATATACAAAATTGAAAATTTAGAGATTTTGTAAAAACTTTCAATTTATTGGAGACTTATTAAATACCGTCTTAAAAATTTAAACATTAAATGTATAATTTAACTAATTTAACATCAAAATATATAAAGTAATATATTGAGATATATCGATGTGTGTTCAAAATTATTTATATATAGCCCTTTGACATAAAGGTGTGAATCCGCTACTAGTCAAATCTATAATTGGAAGAATTTTAATTGTTATAGGATTTTAATTATCGTTGTATTTAATGCTGTCTAAAATTTTATCTAAAAATTTGAAATTTCGATTAATTAAATCTATACTCTTTTTAAGAAAGAATGTGAAATGCTATCTAAATGGACTCAACATTATCACCATTTTTTTCCCTTGGCTTTTTATTATTAATTTAGAAGTATTGAATATTTTTATTATGTATTTTATTTTGAATTGGACTGGTGTGAGAAGCAGCATACAAGTTTTATATATATATATATAAATCAATTGAAAATTTTCAAGTAAATTACTTCCTTTTCAATTTTTTATTTTTCGGTGAAAAAATTACAAAATTATCAATATTTTGTTAAAACTTTTTATTTTATCTTGTTAAGATAATAAAATAAAATTTTTGTTATACATGATTTTTTTTGTTTATTTCATATTTCATTTTTCAAAAAAGTTTGCCATACTTTTTTTCTTTTTTCAGATTTATTGTTTCTAACCATTATTTCATTTTCAGGTTTTACTTTTAAACCATACATGATTTTTTATTTTTTTTTGAAATTTTGGCAACATTAATTGATGTTATTTTATGGATTTTTTTTTCTTTTCAATACTTTTATTATTATTTAAAAATAATAATAAAAGAGTGCAATATTGGATAGTTATTATAATAATAAGCAAATTGTTGTGTATAGAAAAAAAAATAAAAGTAATTACACATATAGAAAAAAGTGCACCCATGCTTTTGTATTTCCCACTTTTTTTTTTTTCTACATGTGTTTTTCTATTTGTGAAAAGACCCCTAATAATAATTGACATATTATATAAAAATCTCTAATTATTTTGTGTTAGTTAAATTTTTAAATATTAGAATTTTTTAATATTTACGTAATATTGGGTCCTATTTTGATCCATTTATGAAATTCAAATTAAATCTATACTTAAATTATTGAAATTAATATCGTTCATAGGCTTAATTGGATTTCGTTTCTTCTTTCTTCTTTTATCATTTTTTCTTTTTAAGATTTACAATAATTAAATACGGACAATCTTAAGAGCATTTTAATGGGCCCTTTTTGTATATTTGTTTGTAAGTTTGGATCGTTTTATTGATTGAAATTATAATTTAATTAGGGAATTTATTTATTGGCATTTTTCACATTTTCTATGGATAAAAAGTTGATATTGATTCACAATTTATTTAATTTAATAAAAGTAATGTTTTTTTCAAAAAGAGATAAACATTAAAGAGATTTCCAACCAGCTCTGATATTTTGATAAAAAAAAAAAAAAAAAAAAAAACTTTAATTAACTTAGTTATACTCAAATTTAACAACATGAATGTTATAGTTAGAAAATTACTTATCAAAATCTTTCATTAGGATGACTCTTTGCCTATTAATTTTCTTTAATTTATAAGGGTTTGTTTAAATACAATATATTTAATAGCAAGATCAAAAGGAATACAACAACTTTCTATATGAAATGCGTTCAAATACTATAAACAATTTTTTCTTAGGAAACTATAAACAAAATATTTGAAAACATAAGAACAACAAAAATGAAATACCACAATAATTCATCAAAGACAGAGAAGAAAAAAGAATTAAACCTATTTGTTTTAGAACAAAAAAGAATTAAACCTTAAATAAATATATATTGGGGAGTTTTAATTTATTTTAATTGAAATTACATTTGATTAAAAGTGATGTAAATATTATGACATGATGATGAACATCAATAATGCAGTAATTAGTGAGGTTAGAAAGCTCTTTCAATCATCCCTCAATCTCTCTCTTTTTTTAAGTTAATCATTTCTTAATCCCAAAAGGTTCATAATTAGGTGCACAAAATGAATTATTCCAAGTTGATTTGGTCGCATGTGGGATACTATTTAATTTATGATCTAAACTATGACGTCAGTTATTTTTTATTACTATATATAACTCAACTTACTAAAAGTTTCTAAAGTTATTATATATTAACTAATTATTTTTATCATTTTACATCCAAGTTACAAATATGACAATCAAATTCAGAGTATTAACACATTGGTAATTTTTTCGTTTTCTGATGAATGTAGCTTTTGTATTTTATTTTTCTCCTTTCATTACCCATTTCTTGTTTATTTTCTTCTCGATTTTCAAGCTTCTTGAAGATGGTAAAATTCCTTACCCAAGGTAACTTTGTCGATTCAATTTTTTTTTTTTTTTTGGATAAAAGATTGTAAATTATTCGAATTAAGACCCATTTCGTTTTCTCTGTTTGTAGTGGGAAATTCAAACCAAGAACACTCCATGGCATTCTTGGGGGAGAAGGGCTTTTAAAATTAAAATGGGTGGCTGAAGTGTTGAGTTTCTTGGAATTCAAATATGCTTTTTTATATTGATTTTGTTCTATTTTTTATGTTGATTATTCTGTTATGTTATGGCTTTTGAATAGTATACCAGTGGTATGATATATTTATCTTTTTGTATATCAGTAAACTAATATACTTATATAGCCATCTAAATTATACTATAACAATTAAATAGAAAATCAATATCATTAACAATCATTACAAAATAACAATAAGATAATAATCAATACCAAATAGCAATCTGATAATAGTCATTAAAGATCAACATCAAAGAGTAATTAAACAATAATCAGAGAGTAATTAAACAATAATCAGATAGCAATAGGCATGATTGACAATCGGTATCAGATAATAATCAAACAACAATTAGATAGTAATAAGACAACAATTATATAACAAGTAGAATATAATCAAAAGGCAAAAATAGAATGTGACAAAAAATTTAAAATTACTAACTAATTGACCCAAAAAAAAAAGATAATTAGATGACAATAATAGAAACTACTAATTATGTTTCAAAGATTAGAAGGTAATCAAATGATAATTAGAAAGCAATTAGGAAATAATCAGATGACAATATCATAAACAACTGTGTATAAAAAATAGAAGGTAATGAGATGACAACTAAAATGCAATCACATGACTATTAGATGACACTATCATAAACGACTAACTATTTGTCAAAGATTTAAATTTTGATATGAATAAACATTATAATCATTTATTTATCTATAAAGGAAATGTGTTCAAATTTCAAGAAATAAATATATAAACTATCAATTACAGAAATTTTAAAAGCTTGTTTTTATTATATTAAATACAGCCGTCTTAATCTTGTGAACATCCTAATTACGTTCCTAGGGAAGGGACTAACATAAATATGACATCTGGGGAAAGCCAAGATTTCTTGTAAAACATAAAATTTAAATTATAGTTTTCTAAAACTTCGTATCAAACATATTGATAAAAATAATAAAAATAAAAATAAAGTTGACTAGACCACGTGTCATAAATGAATAACCACAGATTATATTTATTTCAAATTTAGTTGGCCAACTACTTTAATTTATTTCTAAAATAAAATTGAGAGAAAAATACATTTTTTGTCCCTAAATTTTCAGTTTTCAAATGTTGTATTGTAATCTTAAGTTTTGAATTTGATTTCAATATAGTCTATAAATTTTAAAATGGGTTACAATTTTACCCTTAAAATTTGAGTTTTGTTTCAATTTGATCAGGTTTCAAGATTTAAACTCTTAACCTCAAATTGTCACTACATACTCCCTTTCAATCTTTAGTGTTAAGGTTTACTAATTAATTTAAAAGATTCAAAGAAATTAAAATGAATTAAGTTTCACCATTTTTTTCATCATTATTAAATTTAATTTAAAATTTTTACTTCATAACTATTTAAAATTAATTAATATTTAATAGACATAAGTGAGTATTTAGTAAAAAAAAAAAATTCAAGATTAAAAGTGTAAATCTTAAAATTTAAGGACCAAATTGAAACAAAACTCAAATCTCAAGAGTGAAATTGTAATATTTTGAAAACTAAGCATTAAATTGAAATCAAATTCAAAATTTAATGACTAAAGATGTAACATTTTGAAACTTAAGAATAAATAGAAACTATGCAAAAATATTTTACCTAAAATTTTAAAAATAACAATTAAAGTTTTTTTTTTTTTTTTTTTAAAAATGTCCTCCAAATATTCGAACCGTGTGAAAAGATGCACCATTAATACTGCATCCACCAAAATTGACTCTGAAACAAAATCATTTTTCTATGATTTTCTGTCCCAACCATATATTAAACAAAATCAGAAGGAAATAAATTGACAATAGTACCTAAAGGCTGAGCTTGGGGCTAACCCATCTCTAACTTACAAGACCATATTATGGGGCAGAGTTGTTTGCTAAGGGCTATAATTGAAAAGTTGGGAATGGATGACATATCTTTATTGTTATCAAAATCTTTGGACCGCAACGTTCTGATTTGGCTTGACATTTGAGTTGGAGTATTTATTAAATGTATGAGTTTTAGTATTACTATTGTTATTATGGAAATGATTAAATGTATGAGTTTTAAAAGGGTTTATTCAATGGTGTATTTATCGAACTTAATTTTATGTATGATTAGATTTTTGTTGAAATTTATGAATTTAATTTTTGTTAAAATTAATAAATGAATTTTGAAAGTAACATAAAAATTGCAACAGATTCAATTTGATGTAATCAAAAGTTGGTAGTAAAAATTGTTTTTGGAGTAATTTTTGATTTTTAGCTAAAGTTTTTAAAGCTTTTTATCATTTAAAAAAAGGTTGGACTGATTTCAAAAAAGCATCTTTATCAAAAATACATTCTTCTAGACTCAACAGAGAGAAGCCTTTTTCTTTTTTCTTTATTCCTTATTCTTTTTCTTTTTTGCTTTTCTTTTTTAGGGTTTGCTCTGTCACCAAATTTTAGTAGTTTTCAGAAAGAAATTCCCACATCACTGTCTGTGACGGTCACGGTCACTTTGACTGCGACTGGACCCATCAGTCATCACCTCATGTCAAGGCATGCCATGTTACAAATATTTAAAGACAAAACTACCCCTCTATATTCTAAGCCATCTCGTCAATTATTCAATGAAACCACTGCAATACGACTGTTTTGCATTAATTGTTAGATAAACCTTCATGCTTACTAGTTCCTGCAATGGTTGAATATAAATTCAAAATATTTTTACAGTTTCAATTTCAGCAGCTGCATTCACATATCATAGAGAGTACCAAAGAGATTTCTTTTTCCTTGAAGAAAGAATGGTGGAAAACTTAACAACTTATCAACAGTTGAATACAAGATTGAAGGAATCAACCATTTACAGACACATATCGAGAACATGGCACACAAACACTAACACTGAAGTAACTAAACAGATAATACTATAATACCACAAATGCTGGTAATTTAGACAATTAGACTTTTGCAGACAAACCAGCTGGCCTTCTTCATATCTAATATTGTCCCAAGTAGAAGATTTGCTAACTAGACACCTTTTTCATCCCAATGATGTTCTGTTCATTAACAAGCTGTTCTTGGAACTTTCATGCCAAATCCATGCTTTACTTTCTCAACTCTGATTCAGAAAAAAAAAAAAAGCATGTATTATTATTATTAGCATAAACAAATCATAAAGGTTTGTGACTGTGACTCAACAATTCACGTCTCAAGAAGCCACAAACAAAAGTATCAGTTTGGCACTTACGTGGGAGCGAGTTTTCCGAGGCCTTCAAGCTCTTCCCCCGTGTCCTCGTCAAGGACTCGGCCGGAGATCTCAATAATGTAAGATCTGTCCCTTGAAGTGGGAAGCCCTCTACCAGCAAGCAAATCCAAGTCTTTTTGGTGAAGCTCTCTGCCATTTACAAAAACACCACTATTTCCCCCTGCACAATTTTCTGGCATGGGGTAGTCAAATTCTTCTATGAAAGGCTGCAAAAAGATAACGAACAGTTTGAGAACAAGGCAAAGAATCAAAACCAGAGGAGGGCAATGTATCAACGTAAACTTCAATCTTACAGGAATTATGCCAAGACAAGGTCCACCCATGACTCCCCAGAATCCGGCTCGCGCATCGTACCTGATTTTTAATTAATTAAGTGATATCAGCACAATGGATACAAGCGACAGAAGGAATTTTTGAAGTGGGCCTTAGCATAAATTGGAATTGGCAAACAGCATCAAAAGTGAACAGTAAAAAGCATCCACTTCTCTTGTATGCTTTCTACTTTTGCCAAAAAACTTGCACATAAACGGCTAGACTTGCATCATGACAGATTACATAAAAAGAAGAAACAATTGGGTAGATCTTTTTCAGAACCACATAACCTCATGCATGCCTTGTATCATAAACCATAAAAGTAATGGGAGACAAATTATATCATAAAGTTAAGACATTCATAGGGTTTTAATATATCCTAGGTAGGGGACTATCATTGTATCCCCACCAAAACTCTTCACTTTTTCTTTAACTTGTCCCTTGACCACTATGTCAGCCTATTGTAGTTTAAGTTTATGTCAAATGATTTGGAAATACTCTAGCAACTATATGTTATTGCTCCCTATAACATTTACACTGGAAAGTTTAAGAATGCTTACCAGTATTTTCCTGGAAGGATTGGTCCAGCAAGCTTTTCTGCTTTCTTAACCACGCGATATGGTATCAACTGTCCATTAACTGAAACATTACTTCTGCTCCGCTCATCTGCTTGATTAGATCTAAAACTCTTCTTAATAATGTTTGCAAAAAAAGATTCCCCTCCTTTATTGGCTCTTGGCTGGTTATCTTCTTTACTTACATCCTGCGACTCCTGAAATGCCACAGTATTAGAGTAGTCATTCATTGACACATCCATCTCGGTTGCCAGTGATGCTTCTTTCAAAGAATTCTGCCTTGAGTTAACCTTATTTGGTTTCACATTCTCCTGATCTGAACGGCTACTTCTATTTCCCTTGGCAAACCTGTTTCCCACTTGATTATTAGACGAGTAATCGAAGTATGACTGAAGAGGTGAACCAGGAAGGGGAGGAGAGCGGGTAGATTTGATTAAATTGTGTAAATTGTTTGTAGCGTCCCTTGGAGCAATTAAAACATCTGGACTGTCTTCATCCTCTGAGGTACTTGAAGATGAAGGATGAAAACTTTGCATCTCTTGTTGCTTAGTTGAGCTTAAACCACTCCCAATGGGCTGTAGCACAGGCTCTCTATCTGGTGACTCAAAATCGTAAACAGTGTTATCATAATCATCGGACGAGAAATTAGTATGGTTCAAGTAGCCATTAAATTTTGAATTATAACCCCTAACCGCCTGACCATCACTATCATCAACCTCCGAGGGAAATGGATCTGCCTGTGAATGATTGGAGAAAACAAGCCTCTTGTTGATAACAGTAAAATTGATTACCGAAGAACAAGCCCCACAACGAACACTTTGCTGATTCTTTACCATCATTAGCTTCTTAGGAAGTTGCAGCATTTCAAAGCAATTATTACATGTTAGAAATGGAGCACCACCAGCTATGGGATAGCAATTACGACCACCACTGACTAAGACTGTCCTCCGAGGACGACTGCCAACAACACCACCAATTTCAGAACTGAAGTCAGTTGGCCATCTAGAGTGAGCTTGTCGGTCACGAAAATTCAGGGGAGGATTAGTGGTTCTAATGTTATTAACACATGCACCATAAGCAGCAGCGTTTTCATGAGAATATAGTGAGGGATTGTTGTTTGGAACATCAGGAAACCTTCTATTGTAGTAAGAACCGAGTACTGAAGCTGGAACCTGTGAATATCTATTTTGGCACTGGAAACAAGAGCAAGAAGGCTGATGAAACGGAGGATTAGGAGGGTAGTGATTGAATGGATCCACACCGGTATCGACATAATGGCCAGAATGATATTGGGGAGGGTGTTGTTGATGCGCACATGAAAACTGGTAGGAGTTTCGTCTTAACATTTGTGAACCAAAATGGTCCCCAAAATGAGATGTATTATTTGGATTATGCATTGACGGATAATACCCTTGCGCGGGCATTTCAACTGCATTTGTAAGAGGAAATGGTTCTAGACAATAATTGGAAAATGAAGGACCTGCAACACATTTGTCAGGCCCAAGTAGCTGCTGTGATGCATTTGATCCTGAAGAACCATCCATAGGCCAAGCACCAGAGTGATAATATGGTTTAGCAGGTTTCACGTTCACTCCACAATTGACCGGAGCCGTTTGGTTCGGATTATGAACCAAATTGCAAGACTGACCAAGTTGATCCTTCAACTCATCAAGCTTCCTCAAAAGCTCAAGTCGGTCCTGTTCAAGGTGCTTAACTTTATCAGCTCCACTGGCATTGCTACGATTTCTTAAAAGCTCCTGGACACCAGATACAAAATCCAATCGATAATTTGTTCGATCATCTTTGTGGTTGGAAGTCGAGAACCTCACACTTTCCATATTATCCCTTGAGTTCTTCTTCTCAACCCCCTCCTCCATCCCACCTGTTTCTCCTTTTTGCCAATCCAATTCTCTTCCTGATCCAAGCGTGGTCGAGTTCATTTGAACATTCACATCCACTTGTTTCATTCCCATTGAATTACTCAAACCACCTTTATCCATATTCAAGTTAAGATCCTTCTGAACACCCCACTTATCAGTCTTGCCATTGAAGTACTCTTCACATTTCTCAGCAACCTCCACTTTATCCTTCTCCGAGCCATTTAAATCACAAGGCAAAGAATCAGGACTCGACTTAAAATCCACATCAGAGGCATCACTAAGATCAACCGTCCCTTTTTCGGGAGTATTCGTGGCCTTAGTAGACGAACCACCAACCCTGTCTTCATCAGACTTATAAGATAAAGAGTCTTCTTCCTGGTTTCTAACTTTCGCTGTTAAAACAAAGCACAAAAAGGGCATTCCACTTCAAATTCCAGAAATACACGCACTCCATTACATTGAAGAAACAACAACAAATTCGATTCCAACAGTTAAAACTTTTTCCAAATTAAAACCCCAATTCGAAATAATTGCAATAACCCACAACATCGGAGATAAAATATTTTCAACACGAATTCAGCTCGAACCACAATAAAGAAAACGAATAATCAACAAAGAAAAAAGAAAATACCTCGTAGAACGGTACCACATCCACCGCACTGATAAACAGAGTAATCAGCAAGCTCCGGGAGAAGATTCTCACACTTGGGGCATCGAACCAGTCGCAATTTAGCCGAACCCGACATTGCAAAAAAATCCGAAAGTGACGGACAGTGAAAGAAGCAAGAAAATGCAGAAAACAAGTGGAGACGAAGAAGAAGAATAAAACCCAGAAAAGGGAGTAAAGTATGGTGGGTAAGAAGGCGAATAAAAACAGAGAGAAAGGCGAAATGAGACGGAAAAGCTAAAGGAAAGAAAGAAATCCCATGTGAAAAGAAGGTGAGCAGAGGATAGAAACGAAGCAAAACCTCAAATCAGTTTCAGAATTATGACATTTGGGGGTCAATCATTCTGAGAGAAAAACAATAAGTGGGAGATTAAAAATCTTTGGAGGGAAGAAATTTTTCTCGGAAAATGAAGAAGCTGTACTGTAGAAGTAGAACTGCGTTGGTGTTATGAACTTGCGAATCAAAAATACCAATTTCCTCTGTTTGGTAGCGCCTGTTTTTCTTGGCCTCCCGATGCTAATGGGGAATTTGTATAAAAGAAGGACCAAAATCCTCAAAACGACGTCGTTTTATAAATCCCCTAGAATTTTATTTCCCTTTTTTATTTTCTCTACTCTCTCTCTCTTTTTCCTCTCTCTCTTTTTCCTCTCTCTCTCTCTCTCTCTCTCTCTCTATATTATATATATATATATATATAATTATATTAAATATCTTACTATGAATGCTCTTTATTCTACATTGTTATTATACTATACATATACATTTGATTCTTATTCTTAGCCTCCTATTCTATTTTTGTTTTTTACATCTCCTATTTTGTCCAATATTAACACTTATAGGTGTGAATATATTATTTGAGAATCATATAGTTGTTGATCTTCCAATAAATTTAATTTTTTTTGGTGTCATGAGTGTGAATCAACAAAATTAATAATGTATTAGAGATCAAATTGAAGTAAAATAAATGGACACGGTCTTAAAAGTTTGAGAACTTATAAAAAAAAATTAAAAATATAGAAACTAAATCGATAAATTTAGGTCGAAAAGTTATTAATTAACTAAAACTTAAGGTTTATTTGTTATTCAAATTGAAAGAGCTTTTTGAAAACAAAATTGATATCAAGATTTTTAATTTCATAAAATTAAATTATAAATGCAATATCATTCTTTTTTAATGTGTGTTTCACACACCTTTAAAGTGATTATAGAAGACTATTTATTATAATAATAAGAAGGGGTTATACCAAAAGTAATAATAATAATAATAATAAAAAAATGGGTGGGTAGGTTTGGTTAAAAGCTTAAGAGTATTTTTTAACCCAATGAAATCATTTTCTTTTAAATACTGATAATTAAAAGTAATTTACAAAATTCAAAAAAGATCGAAACACTTAATTGATTTTCTTTTTGGAATGTTGGAGCAGATAAATGCTTTAAAACAGTTTGTTTGAAAATAGTGATGATTAAAAGGAATTTACAAAATTCTAAAAAGTTGAACCATATAATTAATTTTCTTTTGGGAATGTTTGACGAAATAACTAGTTTAAACCACTTTTTTGAATACGTTTGATAATTAAAAGTAATTACAAAATTCTAAGAAGATGAAAAAAATAATCAATATTCTTTTTGGAATGTTTGAAAGAGAATAGTTTTAAAACACTTTTGGCGCAAAAAGGAGATCCTAAAACTCACCGAAAATAAAGTTAGAAAAATCAATTTTATAAAATCATAGAATGTTGTGTGATATGGCAAACCATTTTTGTTTAAGCTTCTCAAAAAGCAAAAGCAGAAAAGCAAAGCAAGTTCAAGTTTTTGCTATTGCCACTCCACATATTTTTCTAAAATTTCTTCGCTCTATAAGGAGAAGAAACTATAAAGTATTAAATTTTTATCGAGATATCAATATTTTCATGGAATTTTTTTTAAATAGAAAAATAAGAGAAATTATTTACTTAAAATAGCATAGTTTGACATTTTTTTATATGTGAAAATTTTTCTATTTTTATCGATATTTTTACATTTCTATGAATTCTATATTAATATAAGAGGCAGCTCAACATTTTCTTTATATAGTAAAGAAATACAAGAAACATATAAACATTTTGATTTGTTTTAAAAAAAATAAAATGTTTATTTATTAATTTAAACTTTTTTTCTATAAGTTTTTAATTCGATATTTTCTTCAACGTCCACATTTTAGACATCTAAAGAAATAAGTAATTTTTTTTTTTGTTAAAAAAAAAAAAAGAAAAAGAAAAAGAAAAAAGAAGGGGCCCAAAAAAGAGTGTAAAATAGAAAAATGGTTGGATTTAGCAGTCTCCAATTAACATCTTTTTACAAAATGGGTTTGAAAGAGAAAAAGAGAGGAGAGAGAAAAAGGAAGTGTTTGGCTGTTGTGAAAAGAAGTGAAAGGCAAAGGGGAAAACAGACCCATTCCAATCCAATCCCATATATACCCTTTTGTTCTTTATTTTCTTTATTATTTTATTATTTTATTATTTCTATTTCTATACTATATTCACAAAAAGAAAAATTCATTTCACCTGCTCCTTCCTACCTCAACAAAGTCTTTGAAATGTAAATATGTTAAAAGTGTTTAACTAATTAATATTATATATCAGCTAGAGCATAGATTTAAGTTAATAATGTTATAAAAGATGTTACATATGTATTATAATTAATTAAACTTTGTAGTTGTATAATTTTAGATTATTTTTTATTTAGTTCCTTATCTGACAAGGTCTTTACTTTGATTCTCTGTCCCACATGTAAAAATTGGTGGACCCCAAAAGCCTTTTTTTTTTTTTTTTTTTTTTTTTAATCTCTCTCTCTCTCTCACACACACGCAGTGGTCATCCTTTTTCCTTGTTTTTGACTCTTCACTTTTATTTTCCATTTAGCATTGAAACCTCTTTTTGGTGTCTACTTTATCCTTTATCTCCCCATCCCAACTACACCAATCAAGACAATGGGAGAGACATACTGACACATCTCATCATTTTTTTTTCCTTTTTCTTTTTCTTTTTTTTTTTAAAAAAATTAATTTAATTTTACCATTTTGCTTCCATTTTCATTTACAATTCAATCATACTCTAGTTTGCAAATACTACACATTTACTACTCATTATCTCATGTCACATCACTAACAAATCATAATATAACATCCAACCATATCATTACCCTTCTTATTCCTCTATCATAATATGATTGGTTGTTCTCTACTTTACATCTATGTTTGGGGTTTCTTACCCTTCCAAATAATTCTTAACACTCATCACCAAACATTTTTTTTTTTTTTGAGATGTCCAACAAATGAGTGGAATAGATCAGATGAGAGTATCTAGATATTGTTGCAAGAACGAGATTAACATTACGTACGTTTTTCACATAATGTTGCCTCCTAACTAAATGTGCATACAAATGAAGGAGAATGTTGGGTCTCCTTTTTTCTTTTTATTCTTTTAAGGTCTGGATTGAATTTAGGTTTTTTCTTCCGCTTATATGCATGTGTGTGGGGTTTATTTGATCGAAAGAGAATTTTGAGTTGCATCATAAGTAAGCCCTTTAATTTTGTGAGCATCTATATGTGAAAAATTGAAGTTTGAGCAACTTTTTAAAATGCAGTTTTGAGCACAATTGTGCAACAATGAGAAGACTATAGTTTTTTTTTTTTTTTTTCCTTTATTGGGTTTGGGGGTTCTTTTATTCATTGTTCATCTCAAGCTTTCAAGTTTTTGGTACTTGAAACATAGTAATTTTTGTTGTGCTATTTGAAAGTTGCTTTGTAGTACCAACAAAGAGTCATTTGTAATCTTCATTATAGTAGAACTAGTAATTGCAGAAGATTGGACGTAATTTTAAGTTTGGAGTGAACCGATATATATGCCTTTTGGTACTGGGTTAAATTGCAAATTGCAAATTTAGTCTCTACGGATTGAAAAAAATTAGAGTTTAGTCTTTTATGGTTTAAAATTAAAATTTAGTTTTTATGGTTAGATAAAAATTCTCATAAATAGTCCCTAAAGTATGGACTAAATTCTAACTTTTTCTAAACCATACAGACTAAATTCGTAATTTAAGCTTTTTTAATTTTCTATCTTTTATTACTTTACACATTTTAATTTTAACTATATACAAGATTGAAACCTTATTACGATTTATTTCAACTCTAAATATATAATTTATCTAATTTAAGGACATAAGAGATGGTTTTAATTCCTCCCTTCCAATCAATGTGAGCTCGTTTTCATAAAGGAGTAATACTTAGGTACATCCCGGATAACACCCATCTTGATGCATCCCACTCTCGTTACTCTCGTAAAAATCATTAAAGTATTTCAAAAAAGAAACAAGAAGAATTTGCCACATGTCAAATTATGATGGGACAATTTAGTGAGATGCACAAAGATAGGTGCTACCCGATACGTAGCTAAGTATTTTTCATAAAGTTTGATATTAGAGGGTTTTTTTTGGTGAGGAGTTAGTTTCATTAAAAGCATTCAACTTGTTGGTTTGAAAAAGCCACAAAAAAATGTGTAACATCAAATTAGGGATGTCTCGTGTCTATGGCACGTGTAAAAGAAATTTTGCACTACACATTTACTTCAAAGTCAATAGATCTTTAATAATATTGTAATTACTACAATATTTAATATTATGGAGTCTCCATTTTTCAAACTTCCACATTAAATACCTCCTAAATTAATTTATTTGTTGGGAGAGAAAAAAGAAAAATGCACCTATTCATTCTTTTTATCTTTCCACCTCTGACTAAATCAACCTATCAAACCAACCATCTTAATCAATTTTAAATTTAAATTTAGGTTTATCTTAATTTTATTTCTATATTCTCAAACATTTGGTTTAATTTAATTTTTGTACTTTATTTTTAAAATGTTTAAATAAATATTTTAAAAGCACGAAACTTGAAATTACAAGAGACCAAACTGAATAAAGACTAAAAATATTGAGGGAAAAGGAGTATATAAAAGTTAAATTTATTTGGAATATTTTATAAATTTTCCATTTTGAAAATTTGCATGCTTCCAATGTTAGGATTTCTATTATTGAAAAAAATAAAAAATTTAGAATTCCAATGGAAGCTGTTTTGATGGGTCTACCTGCAGGGTGAGCAGAGCAGAGCATGCTGAAGGTATCGATATATAAATATAATGTAAGTAAAATTATTATTATATTATTTTATATGTTTATCCAAATTAATTTACATCAAACATAAAAAGGGTTTTAATTGGTCAAAATGTTGGGTATAAAAGGGAACAATATCTTTGTTTTCCAGTTGGAGACTTGCTCTCTGTTCCTTCCAGTTAGGGTTTTTGCTTTCTGTGCACTCAAAAGACAAAATCATTTTCTATGTTTTTTTTTTTTTTTATTGCATTTCAAAAATATCAGAAAACAAATGAATTGAACATGTTTAGTTTATAGATCAAAGATTGCTTAATTTCAAATTAAATATTTGTAAGTTTGGTGGGTGATTTACATATCAATATAGATTACAGTTTTGTTAATTTCACACGCTATATTAATTTATTGAGATCGCCTCTCTCAAACTATCTTTTATAAATAATTATGTTGTGAATTCAACGAAGATTATGTAAAAGTAAATTTCTAAAATTTATTTATTTGTATAATATAAATGTAAGTAGTACCAAGCTTTAAAATTAGGCCATTTTTTAAAATCACGCTTCTAAGCATTATTTTTTTGTCTATAAATTTCTTTTGTTTTGGTATCTAGTTTTTATTAAGCGTTGTAAAAATTAAATCCAATTTTAAAAACTAAAGTCTTGTTTTGTGATCATTCTTTTTAAAAAAAAAAAAAAATTAAGCATGTAAAAACTACTTTCATCTATTCATTTGTATTTTTTGTTGTCTACATTCTAGGAGTATTTTTAAAATATAAGACACAATTTGAAAACTAAAAATTTATTTTTGTTTTTAAAATTTGGGTAATAATTCATATGTTTGCGTAGGATACATGAAAATCATGATTAAAAAATTAAGTAAAACAAGTATAATTTTCAAAAAAAAAAAAAAAAAAAACTAAAAATCAAAAGGTTATTTTTAAGAAAAACATTAAATTGTTATAAAATCAAGCCTTCATCTTATTATACACGTTTTTACCTTGTTGAATCGGTAAGATTTTGTTTTTAAATAAATAATTTACTTTCTTACAAAATATAATACAAAATCATTTTCATTTCAATATTTTTTCTTTCTTTTATTTATTATAGTTTTTTACAAACGCAACCCGCTAGAGCTGAATATTAATAATTTAATATAATGGTCAATTTATATATATAAAAAATCACATATCGGCTAAAACTTTTTCTTATTACGTTTGAAGTTCTCAACATGAGTTATTTTAGTTAAAAGTAAAAGATATAATTAATAAAGTATTGTTAGAATGTAAAGACTTTGGTTAAATTATATCTTTAGTGATGAACTTTTAAGTTTGTATCTATTTAATTCATGAACTCTCACAAGTGTCTAATATATTTATAAATTTTTTTATTATATCTAATAGGTATTAGATATAATTTAAAATTTATGTGTAATGAAATACTAAATACTCGAATTTTAAATATTTTAATACGGGACGATTGTAAGAAAAAAAGTTTTAGTAGCTGGGCCCAGCCCATATAAGCGGTAGGGTAATTGGGCCTAATCGACCTCGAGCATGTAGGCTGTGGGCCTACCTGCCTATGTCAGAAACTCTACCAAATTATTGAGGTAAGGCCCATCTATTTTTTTTTTTAAGTCCCATTTTTTTTATGTAACTAACTTTTATAATACCCGCTCTTGGCATTGACTATAACCAGCCAATCAAGATTATTCAATTCCAATTTTTTTGAATGGAAAAATATTGGTACTATGATAATGATAATATGAATTTTTTTTTGGAAAATTACTATAAACAAAAAAAAAAAAAAAATCGAATTATTTATAAATATAGAAAAATTTCACGGTTTATCACGATCTATCGTTGGTTGACAGTAAAATTTTATTAAGTATAATGTACAAAGACAAACACTTTTGAGAGAATATTTTATCATTCTCTAGTCTTTTCTTTCTTTCTTTGTTTGACTCACTTATGCAGCTACATCTCTTATTTATAAGTGTGAGATCCTCGGAGCTCATGTAAAAAGAACTATCTATATTTTTCTTGGAATCTACAAATATTCTTGATATTTCTATGAATTATCTTTATCCAAAGGAATTCAAAAATTCCTTGAACCTAAAGAAGGCCTACGATTTTTTATTTTTTTTATTTTTTTGGAAATATTTATTTACATACTTTCAACATAATTTTAGAAAAATCTAATTTACACCTTAATATCATATTGTAAATACTTCAAGAACCTTCTAAATTAGTTAATGTTGCTTTCTATTTTAACATACTATTATATAAAGTGTGACGGTTGTTTATAAAAAGATGTGTAATGTTCAAAATTAGCACTCTAAACAATGAAGGTTGTTTACTTCTTTTATTGTGAAAGAATATGTTTCCAACTCCAAATTAAATGCCAAATTCTATGAAGCTCTTCCTTTATTCCTAATTATTCAACCAAATCAACATCAATAATTCTTAGAAGTATCTTCAAAGCAACTAGCATAACTCTTGACAACCTATTACATTTTACGCTTTAAATTGTGCTAGAGTTGGCAAGATAATCTAAATTTATACTTTTAAAATAATTAATTAACTGTCATCATCTATATATGCTACTTTTTAGAACAAGAATAATAACATCAATTCAATTTGTTTTTTTTTCCTTATTAGAAAAAAAGAGTAAATAATATTCCAGCAATAACATTGTCTAGTAAAGAGAAATCGTAAATTTTACACTCATTAAATATATATATATATATAGTATATACTTTTTCTAAAGTCAACCAAGTGTAAATTTGACACTTCTGCAGTCATTAAAAATGAGTTATTCTCGAAGTAATTTTGAATTTTATATAAATAATTTTATTGATTTATTTTTAACATCTTAAGAGAAAAGTGTCTGTGTCCTATAATTAAATTGAGTTTGTTTGACAAAGAACAGTACTGTCTTTGCTATTTTCAATTATTGAATAGAGTGATAAATTTGTTTGGATTTAAAATATAATTAAAATAATTCAATTATATACCTACTAATGTCTAAACAATCAATCATTTACGCCCACCTATTTAGTTTCTTATTTTTAATCTTTGAAAATGAGCAACATTCCTTTCAACGTTAGATTTCTTGATTCGTTGTCATCTATTCTCTACTAATATTTTAAAAAATTAAATTAAAATTTTAGAACTAAAAAAAAGTAATTTTAAAAAACTTGCATTTATTTTTTAAATTTGAATAAAAATTTAACTCTTTTACCTAAGAAAGATGAAAATTGTGGCAAGAAATTGAGGAGAAGCTATCAACTTAATTTTAAAAAACAAAACAAAAAAACTAAATGATTACCAAAGGAAATCTTATCTATTCTCTCTCTAAAAAAAACATTGATTCAACATGAACATTACTACAAAAATTTCTATCTTTTTATTTATCAAAATTATGTAAATTTAATTCAATAATTAGGAAAATCAACACGTTAAAGGTGGTAATATATAGATATTTTATTGCTAAATCTAGGTTCGAATTGGCTATTTATTAAACTTTTATTGCTTTTATTTCTATGAGCCAATCTCAGTAGAACTTTAAAAGTTAATATTGGTGAGATTTGTAGTTGGAATCTTTCATGTAAAAAAAAAAAAAGGTTGGGAGGAGAGTGACACATAATAAATGTTTGAAATTTTTAATAAAACATAAGAAATGTATGGAAAAATAATACATTTGAGTTTTTTTTTTCGGAAGACTTTTCTTCAAATTAAAAATTGGTAGCTTCAGAATCATAGTGATCTGATTTTTTTAGCCACGCAGCTCATTTTGTGGATTAAGCTTTAATTTTAATAGTTTGCTTTGTTATAAAAATGAGAATCAAGCAATAAATAATACTTTTTTTTTTTTTTTTTTTTTTTTTTTTTTTTTTTTTTTTTTTTTAAAAAAAAAAAAAGACAGTTTGCATCAGCTTGAACCATTCTTATACTAAAAAATTTTAAGATTTCCAAAGTCTGCTTCAATTTTTCTTAGAAATATATTTTGTGTGCAAAGGAAATATTTATATATACAAAGTAAAACCATAAAATAATCCATTCCAATAGTATTTACTTTAAACCGAAATCGGTATTCTCTTATTATTTTTCTAGTCCAATTTAACATAATTCATTCGTCACAACATTGATTTAGTTGAGATTATTGTTAAATTAATTTTATTTAAAAATGATGATGCAATTAAAACATTTGAAAATATTGAAATTAAAACAAACCCCACATAAAAATATATAATGAAAGATATAATTTGGCCTACCATAGAGAAATTCACCGATTTTAATATAACTAACTAATTAAGACATGTGTTATTAACTAAGAGATCAAATATCCAAATGTGTCACATCATTAAAATAAAATAGTAGAAATTTTAATTTATATAAAATGTAAAGAGACATATAATGTTATTTTAATAACTCTAAATTAAAATTGTTTACAAATTATAATAAGCATGTATAATTAGATTAGTAATCCAAATTACTAGAAAATATACCATTTGATTTTCATTTCAAAATCACTCATGACTAAATGTATTTATATAACTAAATCTACAATAAACGATATTCAAAATCGATATATAACGGAAATTAGATCCAGAAATAAAATGCATTTATTTATATAAAGTAATTTCGATTATACACGATTGAAAAAATTTAATAAAAATGGGACGGAAATTAAATAAGGAAAATTCATACTTGGATTTGGTTCTTCCTCCAAGAGCCGATTCTACTAAAAATTGAAGAAAACCTGAACGTGGCTATGAATTTCTTGAGCTTGTTCTTCAATTCGTCCACCGCCGGCTTTTTTTTTAAGGACCCATTCACGGTGGAGTGCGGCGGGGGTGGCGATGGAATGAGATCAGAAAAGTGGAAGTGGGAGACTTTGTTGGAGAAGAACCTCCGTGATCCGCCGTGGAAGGGCGGCGGAAATGCCATGAGATTCCGGTCAATGAGATGGGCGAGGGAGGCGAGCTCGTAGGAGTCGTATAATGGACTGCCACAATCCCATATACCCAATTCTCTCATTTTATTTTTTTGGTTTTTTTTAAACCATATGTTTGTATGTTCATCAAAATGGCCTTTTTAAATCTCAATTTGGGTTTTTTTTTTTAAAATTTTTTTTTAATTTTTTTTAAACTTTTAAATTGACATTTTTTGCACATTTGTTTGCCCACAAATTAGAGGACAAAGATTCTTGTAATTTTACTTTTTAAATACATAGATGATTGCGAATCAAACTCTTTGTATCCATGTGATAGCAAAATTGTTTTCAAACGTTACTTATATGTTTTAAACGTTTCTCAATTTTGTTAATTTTCAAATATGTCTAACTAGCCTTTGAACTTTTGCTTTTGTATTGTAGTAGGTCTCTAAATTTTTTAAAAAGTGTCTAATAATTTTTAAAATATTTTATTTATGTACAATAAATTCATGAATTTTTTATTTTATGTCTACTAGCTAGGTCATTGATCTATTCAATATTATTTTTTAAAATTTACAGATCTAATCAGACATAAGATTACAAATTTAGAGTTTCGTTAGACAAGAAATTTAAAATTTATATCTAATATATTGATTAATTTGTATATTTTTTATTATGTCAATGAATTAGACACCAAATTCAAAGTTCAATGATCTATTGGGGGAAGGAGGTTGGAGTGTTAAGTTGGTTATTATAATTAGTGAGTTATAAGAGTCTATAGGTTATAATAATTTATTTTTGTTTAGTCTAAATATGAAATAGTAAATAGTGTAATAAATAGTAAACATTATAATAAGTATTTGAAATAGTAATATTGTAGTTAATGATAGGTTATAATTGTTGGAAACACCAATTATTATAATTACAGCCCCAAACATGAAGTGTAATAATCCATCTTACCAATTTCAAGTTGGTGTCTCAAACACCCTCTTAAACATTTTAATAATTCAATCATCTATTAGAAGAAAAAGATAGGAATATTTAACATTTTTAAAAATTGAAGGTTAAAATAGAAAAAAAAAAAAAAAAAAACCCAAAAAGTGTAGAGACTTAACATATAATTACCATTTGAATTTCAAGTTTTAAAATGAGTGGATGCTTTTCGACCATATGTGAGATTAACCAAATTATAGGATCAAAGAAAAGATTTTTTTTTTTTTTTTTTTTTTTTTTTTTTTTTTGCAAATATCAATTTATACCCTAACCTTTGGTTTGTATCAACTAAAATCGTGAACTAATAATTGTATTAATTTAAAATTTGAATTTTATTAAATGTATCCATTTATACATTTCTCTAAATTTCATTCGATTAATATTGTGGGAAACTTATGATTTGAATCAATTAAGTTCCTAAATTTTCATAAATCAATCAATTTAGACCATTTATTATGATTACTTATGAAAATTATTCATGCATTGATTTTTAAACGTGTGTAGACTTCTTCAAATGTCGTTTTTACATTATGGACCACTAGAATATGCGTGGATGATTCTCAAAGGAATTTCTGACTAGGAGTCTAAATTGATTCATTTATAAAAATATTAGAAGTTAGAAGTTCAATCAATACAATTATAAGTTTCACATAAGGTTTTCCAAACAGAACATAATAGAGGGTGTAAACTAATACAATTACAAAAATTCAAGACTTAAATTGACACAAAAATTCAAGACTTAAATTGACACAATTATTATTGAAGTTAGAAGTTCAATTATTATTGAAGAGTTTAAATTGATACAATTCTAAAGTTTAGGGGTATAAATTATTATTATTATTATTTCTTTTTATAATGTTGTGGGGTAGGAGATTAAACTTCTAACCTCGAAATTAATAGTACAAGTTTTATATCAGTTGAGTCATACTCATTTTAAGAGGATCAAAACGAAATTAAGCTCAAAGACTACATTGACAGTCCGTTCAAAAAGTTATTATTATTATTATTTAAAAAAAAGTTCAAAAAGTTTTCTAAAAATGTCTTCTTAAGTTTAAAAATGGTATGAAACTAATATAAAACTAATTTCGATAGTCTGATATTCAAAGTAATGTATAATTTGCTCCTATCCGTTAAAATAAATATGAAGAAATTCACAAACAAAAATTTTGTGATTAATAAAGTAACTTTATCTGATTTAATTATTAATAATAATAACAAAATAATTGATAAACCAAATTTGATCAGATCGTTAAACTCGGAAGTTAACTTTCCCATAGAGCAAAGAGATTTGCATCTTGACCGGGGTACCATGGTCTTTCAACATGAAGGAGTGGGCCCCCCCTCATTCAAAGCAAAATATATTGATTGATATTCGAGTTACTAAAATAATAGTGTTTAGAAACATTTATGGCTAAGAATCGAGTTGTGAATTCGAAGGGTTTGTGAAGTTTAAAGTGTGAACTTATTGAATCTATAGTTTAAGAAGTTAATAAGACTTAAAATTGATATTGTCAAGCCCACAAACTCTTTGGACCAAATAAGGAGTAGTCATTAGAGTTCACAACTCCACTCTTCTCAACTCTTTCGACGAAATAATTCCTTAGTTTTTAAAAATTGTTTATTTTTTATATCCTATTTACTATAGTTTTTATGTTTCTTAACTAAACACTCAAATTTTTAGTCGAATTCTAAATTTCAAAAGCAAAATTTTAGTTATTATTATTATTTATTTATTTTTTAATTTTCAAAATTTGATTTGGAATTTTAAAATACTTAGAAAAAGTACATAACAAAACCAAGAGATCGATGTGTAGAAGTAGTGTTCATAAGTTTTTTTTTTTTTTTAAAAAAATAAATCAAATTGTTATCAAACATTTCATAAATTGTCTTATTGTTTGATGTTCAAATTCTCATATCTCTATATTTGTCTGACTAAAAAAATGAAAGGTTGCTTCATTTGGGTTCTTGAACAACTAAACATTAGAAATGTTAGTTTTAGTCTTGGGACTATTGAATTTATTTCATATTAAATCCTGATCTTTTAAAACATAATCTTTGTCCTTTTATATATTATTTTTTATATAATATTCACTTGAAACAAATGTTTGTCTCTCTAATTAATATATTTTGCAATCATGTTCATATTGACATGCTTGTAATTCATACTCAAAACTATATTATTAGTCTGCTTAATACTTGGACCAAAATCGACTTTAAAACATTAGATTATTATGTTAAGTTAAAAAGAGAGATTAAATTAAGATAAAGACTTATGACATTGTTTCTTTTCTCATTTTTTTAATCATTCGTCCTAGGTGCGTTTGGTCACGGTAAAACCAAGGGATTTAAAACAAAGTTATATTATATGTTTAACAACATTTTCAAATATGTGTTTTTCAAATTCATACATTGTATCTCAATTTAAGAAGTTACTTCAAAAGGTGTTTGTTGATAGATATAAACAATAAAAAATCCATGTGGTTATTAATTATTATTTTTTTAAATTTAGAATAAAAAGTAATAAATAATTATACAGATAACGAGGTCATGTTTGCCTCAACCAATGCCGAACATGCTACACCATTAGCCACCATATTCTGAGATCGTCTAATGTGGCAAAACTAGATATCCCAATCCGCACTCATAAACAAAATATCATCCACCATAAAATTTACTGGTGTTACCATGTCGTCCTCTCTTGTCAATAAATGCACGACAGTCACATGATTAATTAATATATTTGGTTGAATCACAACTATTATTAATTTATTTATAGACATGATTTATATTAAAAATTTTGAATAATTATTATTTTATTATATATGTTGTGTTATACTTAATTTAAGTTAACGAAATTTAATGAAATTATAGTACAAGAAATAATTATATTTATCAAAATTTCATCATTAATAGTAGAGTTGAATACATAACAATGCTGCTTTTGGAATTATTTATATTACCAAATTAAAAAAATAGTTTCCAAAATAATAATAATAATAATAATAATAATAATTGCATACAAAAGAGACCCTACTTATCTATACACAATTTTATGTGTCACATCTAAATGTATTTTCGATCTTCTTTTCAAATAACAAATAGATTTTCTTTATAAAAAATTTTAAAAAAATCAAAAGTCAGATGACTTAATAGTCATAGTTAGGCTAGGGGCAGGCAATAAATTTGGTAAACTATTACTAAAGCAAAACAAAAAAAAAAAAAAAAAAAAAAAAAAAAAAACTATATTCATATTCTTTTTTAAATTAATTTAGAAATTTGAGTGCATGGGGAATATAATTAAGTATTATTCTGACTCAAGTGAAACCATTTTACTTATTTGCCTAAAATTAATTGTAAAAAATGATTAAAAAAGAATAGTATATTTCATTTTCGGTAGAAGTTTAATCGTTTAAACCATTAATTAGAGTAGATGTTAGTGATTATTTAATGTTATTTGACGAATAAATAATAGCAGAAAGTGAACCATTGAATTCGAGACTAATTTAGATATTATTAAAAGAAAAAGGAACAATCAAATTTATAAAAAAAATGGTTAGTTTAGTAGTTCAATAAGCATGGTGGACGTTAAGTAATTTAATAATGTTTAATGGTAAAAGCGGTATTTTACTTTGAAATTTAAATAAAATACAAGTTGTGATATTTTTTTTTCTTTTATTTTTATTTTTAAAATAATGAAGTTAGATCATTATATAAGTTATCTGTCTAGATCTGTTGACATCCAATCCCACTATTACACGTGGCAACCAGGCAACCACTGTATCTAGACCCATGTCTAATTGTACTGTACGCCCCCCTCCCCCACCAACCAAAATTCATTTCCCCTTCTCCAACCTTTTAATTAAATTAAAAAGAATATATATCCATTTAAATTAATAATTAATAATTATATAAACTTAAATCTTAAATTTTTGTAAGGAGATGAATTTACCCTCTCCATTTAAATTATCTACGAATTTGACCCTAAGATTTGACCGATTGTACAATATATAAACTCTCTCTCTACCTATAGACGTAAATAATATATTGTTAGTAAACTACTTAAATCTCTATGTTTCTAACTGATCTCTCACTTTCTTTATTCATCGATTTCATAATAAATAGTATTTAAGTATTTAATCTAATAATTATCAGAAAGGGGCAAGGCTTAGCAATTAAGACATGTATCCTATCCACTTTAAATTATATCCAACCTGACAAGTGATTGTTTTGTTTATGGGACCCAATGAAAAAAGGAAAACTTTAAAACTAGAATTTGAAATATACATTATAAAGTAGAGAAAGAGAGCACATGGGTGATGGGAGAAAGTGAAAAAAAAGATAGATAAGGAAAAAAAAAAAAAAAAAAAAAAAAAAAAAAAAAAAAAAAAAAAAAAAAAAAAAACTAGAAGGCAATACTGAAATAGGAGTTAACAACGTTGGAGCACAAGATCTGCAAGACAGTTGTGTTTGTGGGGCTAACACAACGAGGAGTTTTGTACTGACTAACAGCCGCTCCTAACGACAGATAATGATCCCTAATCTTGTGAAAAGTTCCTTTACGGACCACCCTCAGCTCAAGGGCTCCAATGGCATTAACCTTTCTTGAGCTCATGTACCCTGCATCCAGGAAAGCCCTGTCCATACAGTTGGAGCATTCCCCCAGCACCTCCCCTTTCGCCTCCCCGCTTATCTCCCAGAATATCACGTAGTGTCCTGGCTCCCTCGACACGTCCACATAGCTTGTGAAGTCAACCACTTCCAGCTTCTCTGCTGCCAATATGTTCCCGGCCGCCTCCACTGCTAGCTGGAGGTCCTTTTCCGTGTTCTTGTCGATATTGATGCTCAACAGAAGGTTCCCCCGACACATGAATTTCAGCTCTGGCGTTGCGTTGTGGAACCCCATTACTTTCACTACTTCTCCTAATCTATAACGGTACAACCCTGCAAACAATCGCGATTAATGTTTTTGTTAGTATCTAAAAGTAAGCTTGAATTCACTGCAGGATTAGGTTTAAAGTAGACAATATATAAGACGACCCCACAACATAACATAGAAACATGTAGGAGATAGAACAGGACAAAGCAAAGGGCAGACCCCCTAACAGTCACATGGGAAGCATTGAAACAAGTTTGACATTTGAATAACCAAACAAAATAGCATATGAGGGAATGGACTGTGAGTTTTAATATAATATTATGGGAAAACAACTGTCACTCAGTTTCCTGTTCGTTCATGTTTGACTTGAAGGCAACAAAATAATGTTATAGCGTCTAATGTCATGAATTGAGAGGAATTACCTTCAACATTGGTGACGATTATTTCATACTCTTCAACAATCTTGACTTCGGTCAGACCGACAGGCTTGTTCTCCTGATGCTGATCTTGAGCATTCTCCTTTAGCGGGATGAATTCAAAGTATCCGATGTTTGGAAGCCCAGCAAAGGTGGTCATTTCAGGAGGAAACATTGGATTAACGGTTGCTCCAACCCATCCTTCTGAAGAACCATAATCGGCACTCATCAGTGGCAAATGGCCCCCATAGTGCCTCAGTTTTTTCAGGTAAGGCTCCATCGAGCCGGTCATGATCCCATAAATGTACTTTGCATTGGGAAAGAGCTCTGGTATTAGCCCATACCAATTACTCAATCCTGCACATTTTCGATAGATCAAATCTGCCAATTCAGGATTTGGTTTAAGCAATTTCGACATGGCTGCACGAATAGAGGGGGCGGTGACCCAACTAGAGAGAACACCGTCTCGAATGTTGCTGCAGAGCTCTTCCCATACTTGCTCAAAAGTCCTGAAAGAATGGACAATGCTGTGTGCAAAAGTGGAGAACACAAACTCAACTTCATCCCGGAAGATTAGCCCACACAAGAGATGGCAATACAAAGATTGGTGGAAGTCGGGGCCAAAGATGACTTCGTCCGGGCTACAGCATTGCGACTGGATCGCTTTCCTTCGGCTTTAAATTTTTCACTGCGGTAACGTTTCGTCGTTGCAGTTCCTGCTGCCAGACCACCATTAGTTTGGAACTGCTTGCTGCTGTAGATGAACTGCAAGGCTTTTCCATTCCTAATGGGAACTTCTCTGTAGAACAAAGTACTCTCACCACATCAGCCATGACAAGCACCCATTTCACACTATTTAGAACTCAAGAAATTTAAAAAAAACGACAGCATAAAGACAACAAACTGAACAATTAAGCAGTTCAGTTCAGACAACAAAAGATTCAGAGACAAAACCACAAACAATTCCAAACACAGGACATAAAAGATTTCTCGAAAAACAAGACTAGAAAAGAAAGTTTCGTTACTTGTTTCTGAAGGCAAATGAAGTGCGATATATTTGCATTGTCGTCTCCACCAATTCGTCATTGAAAGGAATTAACTTAGGCCTCCCCTTAGTAGTACCAGAGCTACAAAATACAACCGACGAAGAATCTCCTTAGAAAAAAAACAACAACAAAAGTCTCCAATACTAGGAATCAAAACAAATATGCAATAAATACCTCAACGAAATGTTTTTGATTGGTTTTCCAGTGAGAATAGGGGAAGAAGCCCCATCGGCGATTATCTGAATATAAGGCTCCAAATCATCGTGAGTAACAAGCGGGACACAGTCCTTGAAGCTCTGAGGATCAGTTCTTCCATTAAGTCCCAAGTTCTGCAAGTACTCAGCCGACCCATTTTCCTCCAAAATCTTCTTCAGAGTTTCCCTCTGAACTCTTTCAGCATCTCTGGTCATTTCCTCAAATTGCTCTATCACTTTTTCCCCATCAAATGCTTCCATTTTCTCCAACATTCTCGTCGGTCACAGACTGTTATAAACAAAGACCACCGGAGTATAACGGGGGATTAGCTTAACATCAAACCAATCAAATTTATAAGACAGACAGTAAAGGATCGAAACTGCTCGATAAGGCAAGAAAAAACGTAAAACCCAAAAACGTGAATAACGGCAGGGGTCCATGAGATAAGATGAAGGACAAGTGTCCAGCAAATTTGATTTTGGGGATTGATCTTTTTTGCAAAACCCAAAAAGAAAATTGAAAAAGTAAGAGAGAATATGGCAAACTCGCTGATAAGTCAACATTTGAACAGCAACTTCTAAGTAAAAGCAAATTACAGCAAGAGAAACTGATTGATTCGATCGAATTGCCCTCAGAGCACGGCTGTCGAAGATCTAAATTATCCGATGAAATTCAACCAAGTCAACTATCGAGAAATTTTCCGGGAAACTGTTTCCGTAGAGCAGAAACAAAGACAGCAGCCCAGTCGGGTTCATAGTATTAGACCGTTTTCAGAACCGGCTTAAAAAACCCCAGAATTCAAATGTAAAAATTAAATTAAAAAAAAAAAAAAGTGTAGTAGGAAATTTACGGAACTCGTCAACGACGATTAAGAAACACTTAGAAAGACGAAAAGGGATTAAGAACAGAATATGACGATGAATTCGAACACGAAATCAAATCATCAAATGAAAATGAAAACAAACATTTCCAAATTATAATTAAACTTGAACTACAATCAATAAACAGTGCCGTATTCGCATCGATTCCGCCTAAAAAGACTCTTGCCCTTACACGTTTAAGTTAAGAAATCGAAAACCGAAATCAAAGTCCGGCATGGAAATTACCTGAAACCGAATTTGGAACTACTTGAGAGTGATGCAAGAAAAACTTCCGCACAGTCCGCAGCAACTTCAGTTAAGCGGACAAGTGTATGGGCAAAAAAATCATAAACAATCTACAGAAACAGTTAGTAAAGGAAGATCGTCTTTCTCTCTCTCCTCTTCCTCCTCGAAAGGTTCTAGAGAGAGTTATAAAGCTTTTTACTTGGCTTCAATGGAGACTGGAGAGAGACAAGGATGTGGATGCGATGGAAGATTCTAACAGGCGGTCAAATATATATATAGGCGTTTCCACCGGTGGCCGACGACGTTCATGTACGGCGCCCAATAAATCACCCAAAATGACCGTTATGCCCCTAGGAATCAACTGGAATTACCGTCCAACCCTTTATGGCCGGTGGATACGGGTCTGGGTTATTTCCAAATCCGGGTTCGGAAAAAGGACGTGCTTTTAATTTTATTTACAAAAATGGTATCTGCCTGATGGGAGCCTTTTCATCACTGCCCCCTCCTTTTTACCCCACTTTGGAAGATTGGATTTGGTGGGTTTTTTTTATATATTTTTTTATATTTTAATTTTTTACTTTTCCAATAGTTACCTGCAGCTTCTATTTGATTTTCCCTTCTTTAGCTATATTGAAGAAAGAAAGAAACCACCGTAACTTGTTACCATAATTACAATTAGAAGTCTAAACTTTGATTAATTACTCTCTAAATTTATCAGCCATCATACTCTTAAGGAGTAAGATTTTCTTCCCTCGTTGTTTGGTCTAAAAGTACAATAAACTCATTAATTTCATGATTTATTAACTCGTGATATTTATGTTAAACAACTTTCTAAATTTTCTTAAGACTAAATGATTTTACCTTCTCGCCTCGAGCGTTAACAATTTAGTAGGGTAATTTTTACAACTACATAACAGTTGGAAGAAAGAAAAAAAAATAAGAGTTTAAGATATTTCTAAAATATAAGTGTTTGTTTAAAATGAAGTGTCGTGTTTAAATTTTTTCATAAGAAATGAGATGAAGATGAATAAATCAAAATAGTCACTTTTTAAAATTATAAGAACCAAACGGACATTTTGAAAATATATGAATTAAAATAAACCCAACTTAAAAGTATAGATATCAGAATGATTCATAAAGTACGAAGGATAAAAATGAGAAGTACTTTTTAAGTTCAACAATGTGGATGGAATTTGAAACTCTAACATCTTGCTGATTTAAGATTTCTATATGATCCTCATACTTAATTTAAATAATTATATATTTTTTATTTTACAAAGAAACAACGATAATTTAATTTTTAAAATTTCATATATTATTGGATTGCTTCAATTGAATAAAACCCAATGTAAAAAGAAACATGGTAATTGGTTATTCTAATAATAGTTCTCAGCACATTTGTCATTTGTATCTCTCTCTCTCTCTCTCTCTCTCTCTCTCTCTATCTATATATATATATATATATATATATATATGGAGTATAATTAGAATAGAATTTGAATTACATATCTCGTAGGTATTAACATATTCGTATGCTAATTGAACTGTATTCGATTTTAACCACCCTACGGATATTTATTTATTTTAAGTAATTAGCCAATAAAATCATTCTTAGGTTTCAAAACTAATCATAGTTTTGGAATTTAATCTTTTATTTGGTTGTTGGGATTTTTAAAAGTGACAGGTTTGATTTTCAAAAGTTTAAATTTGATTTTTAATTGGTCTTTGAATTTTGAAATTACTCTAAATGATCCGTAAATAAATTCTAATTGGTCTTAGAAATTTTTAATTGGTTTTCTTAAATATTGAGGGACTAATTAAAAATCAATTTCAAACTTAATGAACTAATTAGAAATCAAAATTAAATACTTGGATCAAATATATCAATTTTAAAATTTCAATGACCAAATAGAAATAAGTTCAAATCTCAATGGTCAAAGGTACTTAAAAAAAATTTATCAATGATCAAAAGTGTTTGCTTTGAAATTTTAGACTCCATTTAAGAAACATTTGATTTTTTACTTTTAGTTTTTGAAAATTTTACTTTACAATTTCTTTAACATGATTTTTATCTTTTCTAACTAAACATTTGAGTTCTAAGTCATTTTTTATTTAAAAGAAAAAAAAGGTTTTTAAGAAATATTCCTTTTTAATTTTCAAAACTTGACTTTAAAATACTTTTAAAAAGTATATAATAAAACACATAAATCAATTTGTGAAAATAGTATCTATAAACTTATATAGTTTTTAAAAACCAAAAAATAAATCTTCTTATCAAACAAGGCGTTAGAGGTTGAATAAAAACTTAGTTTAAATTTCAATGATCTGTTATTTTACACTATAATATAAGTCAAATAAAAACTTAGTCAAATGTGAATGTTATTATTAAATTGACCTTTTGGTTAGCCCAATGATCGTCCATTATATATTGTTTCTCATATTGGATCAATAATCTTCAAACTGTAGTTAATTTAAGGATTCCTTACCGTTATGGTTTAAAATATAAAGAAATATTATCAATTAGTCACTAATATAAATATAAATATAAATACTAAAAATAAGGTCTATAACTAGAACGTGATTAGCATTTTGGTAAAAAAAAAAAAAAAAAAATCTAGAGAGTGATTAGAATTTAATTATAAATTTAAGGTCTTGTTTGATAATCATTTAGTTTTTTGTTTTTTGTTTTTTAAAATTAAGCCTATAAACACTTTTTTCACCTTTAAATCTCTTGATTTGATATCTATTTTTTACCAATGTTTTCAAAAACCAAGTAAAAAATTGAAAACTAAAAAAAGTAGTTTTTAAAAAGTAGTTTTTATTTTTAGGAATTTAGCTAAGAATACAACACTTCTATGTAATATTGGTACAAACTATGGTAAGAACATGAAAAGAAATAGGCTTAAAAATTAAAAACGAGATGGATACCAAACGGAACCTAAATTATTTGATTAACAAAAATGTTTGTTGATTTTAATATTTTTATCGGTATACTTATAGAATTGAAACTTTGATATCGATATCAACGACAACATTATTTCAATTTTCAATCCCAGAAACAAGATTAATTGATTGATTTGTTTATTTTGAATATGAATGATTTAACAATTTTTTTTGAAACCTAGATTCATTTAACATTTTTCATATGATAACTTGAATTTAAATTTTTGTTAATTTTTTGCATGATAGGATGTGAATGATATGACAAGACCATCCATAAAAGAGATCGGTGGACGGTAACAACTTATTAAAATAATAATAATAATAATAATAATAATCATCAGCAAAAATAATAATAAGCGATTCTCTTAAAAAAATAAAAAAAAAAGGGTGCCTAAAGGCTTTAGGGGAAAAAAAGTCATAATCAAAAAAAGGAAAAAAAATAAAGAAATAAAGAAAAAAGAAAAAGATGGTTCATATTAGAAGGGCCGCTGAGCTGAGGACTTGCGGCGGCCGCAACTGCAACTATGTCGGTGGTTTTGATTTTAATCAAAGATACCCAACAAAGATATTTCGAAATATTTCCATTCCTTTTTGTATATTTATTTATTTATTTTGAGTTGTAATTTAAGTTTATCAAATAATATATATTTACCTATTTGCTAAATGAGAATTAAGAGAAACACTTTTATTAGCAACATATTACAGATAAATTCAGCTTAATGTCCTAATAATATACGTTGATAATTTGATTATTTTGAGTAATGATTATTTATTTAACAAATATTTTTATTTGTCAACTAAAGTACACTTTCAACATCATTTTGAAAATAGGATTCTTAGGAGCTAAACTCATAGGATTTCTAGTTGAGCAAAATCACCGTCTATGACTTAAAATTGTATGCTATGACTTTTTTTTTTTTTTAAGATTTTGTACACTATCAACGTCAAGTAGGACGTCTCATTTACTTGTCTTTTACACAACCTGACTTGGCTTATGAGGTGCACATTTTAGCTCATCGAGATGTTGCAATTTATATAGTTCGTTATTTGAAAAGTTGTATGAGTCAAAGAATCATTCTTTATGTTAGTGTTAGCTTTTCTTTTGAGTTGACTTGATCAAGATTTGAACATCTAACTATTTTTTTTTAATTATAGAGAATATTTAAATAGTTGGATAACAATTTTATCATAATTTTTCAAAAGACTATATGACACAAAATAAATCATGAAATCCATGTCAATTTCTTTTAGAAAAAGGAAAGCAAAAACAAATTAATTTTTTTTCTCTTAAGAATGGACGGCAACTACATTACAAATAAACGTACAAACAACAAGAAAGCACAAAGAGCATTATGATTCAAAAGTGAATAATAATAAAACGTAATTGAATGAAACACATATTTATTATATAAATAAAATTAAACTTTAAAAGTAAAGCCCATTTTGTGTTTGTGGTTCTTCTCTCTCTCTTACATATATCCCACTTTCCCTCTACTTTTGTCCAATAATATAATGCCTTTTTTTCTATATTTCTAAATAAATAATGCATTTTCTAATCATTAACAAGCATTATATATATTTCTTTTCTTTTCTTTTCCATATCTTGTAGAGCCCAATATTATCCATTGACGTTGGAAAATTACTAAAATGGTAGCTAAGTCAGTGTCCTAACTACTAGGCGCATTATTTCATTTATGCTTATACTTAAATTACATGTCTCCAAAAATTTTAAGTTACTTTTTTTTAAAAAAAAAAATGGTTAAAATACAAATTTGGTTCCTACGGGAAGCATGAAAATTTAGTTCCTATGATTTATAATTAGAATTTAATTTTTGTGATTTGATAAAATCTTCCTAAATAGTCTCTATTGTAGGACCTATTTATGAAAATTTTATCAAATCATAGAGATTAAATTCTAATTTTCTTCAAACTATGGGTCAGTAGACCAAATTTGTAATTAAAAAAAAAAGGTGATAGACAACTTATGCATAAGGAGAAAATTCAACAGAAAAAAAAAATGGAAGATAAAATTAGTAGAAACAAATTGACGTGTACAAAAAAAAGTTAACAAAAAATATGTTAGAAAAATAATTGGAGGTGAAATGCATAAAGAGAGTATTGGAAAAATCCTCTCACTAGTATGGTTGAAACAAACAGAAAAATAACAAACAATTTAAAAGAAACCAATAAAATTGAGAATACAAAAATTAACATAAAAAAATTTCAAACCCAAAAAAAATCACAGATAAGAAAATTTCACCTCAATTACAAGAATACTCTATCAAAGCATTATACCACTCATATAATCGAGTCAGTATACCAAGCTTAAAATGCTTCCAATTGGGATGGTTGAAGACTAAAGGCGTAGACTTTTTTATTATTCTTGAAATTCATTATTATTTTTTTCAAATTTTTTAATTGTGAGATAAGTGCATTTTTAATATTTTGTCAAAATTTAAGAGAGAAGTCAATAATTAAGAAAATAAAGTGTATTTATGCACACAGATAACATAAGGTCAAATCGATAATAACGAAGTTTATATCGAGTGGAATAATAAAGTAAAGTAGGTAAAAAAAGATATCTTTCAATTCTTTTTTCCTTTTTTCTTTTAATAATTTTAAAGAAAAATTGAGGAAAATCCAAGAACGTCAACTTCGATAATATTTATTAGACTCCCTTTCAATCATTTTTCAATTTTCATTTTTTTTATACATGATGAATTTTTCTTGTTGTTGCTTAAGTATATCCGGTTTTTATAAACAATAAATGTATCGAAAATATTAAAATGAGTGGAAAAAAAAGAGAGAGACTTTTTCTCAAAAACATTAAATGTTAACATAAATATTATGCACAAGTCGAACTTTGCCAACAAATCAATATTAAGAGAGAGAATTATTGAAATTAATCACGACAAAGTAACCATCATTTTCAAAGGTAAGTGACCGAGGCAATTTTACTCACCAATAGTTTTTTTTATTTTTATTTTTATTATCTATTAGCATTTTTAGTATAAATTTTAAAAACATAGTAATTCTTTCCATAAAATTTTTTATTATTATTTAATCAATCTCAGTAAAAATCGAGGAAATGATGTTATGACAAATCTTGCATCAATGAAATATAAACTGAATTTAATAAATACATAAAGTCAGTTTAATTTTTTTAATATTTTAATTATGAAATAATACAAATTTTAATATAGGAGAGAATGTATTATAAAATAATATAAATATTTTCTTAAAATTAAGAGATATATACCACATTCGTTAATGAATAAAATAAAAGATCATTAAATGAAGATATAAAATTAATGATGACACCTAGTGAAATTAATTGTTTGTTTTAAAAAATATATTATTACTAAAAACGTTTTAAATTATTTTTAATATTTTAATTATAAAATAATATGGACATTTAAGAGATAGGTATATTACAAAGTTAAAATTATCTTTAAAAAATCTAAAAAATTAGTTTTAAAATATAATTGAAGTTTAAGAAATTTGTAAAATATTCGTCGTGCAATTTTATAAATCTTTCTATATAAATATAAATTAAATATTTTTAATTTTCTTTTATGCACCTAGCAAGATGAGGCTACAATTTTATGACTAAATCGAACTCAGTCTATTATTATAATGAGAATGTATAAATAATTGTTTATAATTTCAAATAAAATTAAAATAATAAATGAAGTAATCCAAAGCTTTGAGAAGGACCAATGAAAATGGGTGAACATGTAACTCCAATATTGCTTTTCCAATGCAAAATTACTGAAAAGGGCTTCTCCCGAGTTTACTTTTTTCGGGGAAGTAAAACAGGGCCATTAATCAGTACTTGCTTTGACAATTTTACCCTCTTACATTAAAAATTATATATTTTTTTCTTTTTTTTTCTCCAAAATCTCAATTTCACTGTCGCAGGTGTTACGCAAATCCCCATAATTACAAAATTAAGATTTTTGCTCCTTAATTTCTTTTGAAACTCAATTAATTATATATTATTTTTATTATCAGCTAAATTCTTAAAAAGAAAAAAAAAAAAAAGTATTTGTGGTTGTCTTGAACTATGAAATTAGTGCTTGCTTTTGAAGATAGTAGGTTCTTTAAAAGAGTAACTAGAGATCTTCATTAATCAACTCGGGGAAGGAGAAGACTTATTCGTTTCATTTTTGTCTCCGTTTAACTTTTTGTTTAATTTTACAATCATCGAGATAAAGATTCGTAGAGAAATTTATCGAAAAAATCGAGTTTCGTGATAGAAAATTATTCTCTTCGTTTATTTTTTTTTTTGTCTTGATTAAATAAAATATTTTTTTCTGTAAAGTTTTATATTTAGATAGTTAATCATAGATTTTATAATATGTGTTGTCCATCTATATTCAAAGCAATAAGGAAAATTTTTTGCTTCAATTTCTTTGTTAAAGAGTGAACAAAAATTCTCACATTAATAAGAGAAGAAAGTGAATTATGCTATATAAGTAAAGACAATTATTTCCACTATTTTGGTTTACTTTGAGTAGTTCTAAAAGCCAGTCAATAATAGATCATAAATACTTAAAAATTTTAAAATTTTCTAAAAGACGAGAAGTATTATTTATAAATGCGACAATTAAAAATTATCGACTTTTTTTTTTTTAACATTAGAGTACAATCTAGTAAACTACATTAGCTGAAAGATATCAACCTTTGAATTGAACTTTAATGTATTATTTTAATCGGACAAAAAGTAAGCTAGGACTAATTTGTTTTAGCAACAAATTTTGATGAAGATTTTGGTTCTCTAAGTCTTGCTTTAGAATAAAATAAAAAAAATAAATAATTTACCACTTTTTTTCTTCTATTCCTCATTTATTATAATAAGTATGTTTGATAAGCTTAAAAAAAGATAAGCATTAATTAAAAGATAAAAGTGATGGGATAACTTTTTCAAAGCACATTAGTTATATTAAAATATTAATAATTTCTTTTTCTCTTTTTGAATTTAACAAAATAGATAAATGAACTAATTCAATTAACATAAATATGTGTTAACGATTTAGGGATATGTAGTTTAAATCCTCTACGTACTCTCAATTAACCATGAATAGTAAAATAAATATGTGTTAACGATTTTACACTAGTAATTTCTACCAAACACAAATAAAGTTACTTTTTTACTATTAAATTTATTGAAAATGGTAAAAGTAGCCGAATTTTATAACAATTTTTGTTGCGTAGTTGAAAGTAGTTGTATAATTACGTGAAACCATTAACCCACTTTTGTTGTGTAATTCGATGTCTCGATTTTACTAAAAGATTTCAACTTTGCTCACTCAACATTTTGAAAACACGATATATTTTGATAAACTTTAGAAAATGAATTCAATGTTATTGAAGGTCAACTTTTAAGTTACTCATTACAACATCCACTCAGTAATAAAGTGTAGTTTTTCTTTTCTTCAAAATGTAACATTATATTTGTTGAAACGTTCCTACCTTTAACCTTTAAGAAAAATTATCGGCGCCTTCATTTTTTTTCCCTTTAAAATTTATTGGTCCTTTGAGCTTAACTATTGAATTATGTAGGTTAGCATAATATTATCTAATTGAATTAAAAAAATCTCAGTCATAGTTGACATTTGACAAATTCTTCTTATTTTTTGTCGTTGTCGAGATCACCGTCATCGTCATCATGTGTGTGATTAGAATGAGATACACTAAGATTGGTGATTTTGAGAAGCACCAACTATTACTCTTACAAGTTTAGTTTTTGAACATTAAGATTTGTTACTGTTTAATTTTTGAATTTTCAAAAGAGTCCAACAAATCCATATACTTTCAATTTTATGTATAATATATCTCAAAAAAATCTGATTTTCTTTTAAAATTAATTAATCTATTCGTTATAGATTTGAATATTGTTAGAGATCTGATATTACCTATATTTTTTAAGGATGTTGTGGCAGTTGTCCCATGAGATGATTCTATCGGTATATATTTTTATTATCGGAAAAATTATGGATAATTATTCCTCAATGACTTTTTTTCCTTTTCTGGGCTCAGTAGTTTATGGTATGGGTTTGGTTCTTCTGTTCTGTTGTGCATATTTAAGTAGATGTTGTATTTTTTTTAGGGTTTTGTCGCTTTGAAGAATATTTGAGTCATTGTCTTGTGTTTGTGTCGTAAAATACAAGTGTGTCAATCCTTGAGATTGTAGAAGTTTGTAGCTGTTGTTGATCTTGAGTGTTTCTCTATATCTTAGTGAATTGACTACTTATATCTTGAGAAGGGATTCTCGCACTAAGGGAAGCCTAAGTGATCATTCACTAAGTAAGGCTATGAGTGTATCACTGTAATTGACGTTAATTTACAGATAAGTACAATGTTGTAATCGTTTTAACTTTATATTAGTGAAATTATCTATCATGACAATCTGCCCCCAGACGTAAGTGGTATTGTATCGAACTTGATTACCAAACCTTGTACTTTGTCTCTTAGTATTTTTATATGTGCTTTACTAGTTGTCTTTAAGATTGTTGTACATTGCATGTAACGTGTTACGTCGTGTATCAAATAACCCTTCTTTCAAAATTTATGTTTAATGAAACCTAAACTTTCAATTTTATATTTAGTGTATCAATGAATTTTAAGAAAAAAAAAATCAAAAGTTTGAGAATTAATTTTATAATGAAAATACTTGAATGCATCACAAACTACACTCATCCTTCCATGGATCTCCTTTAATTACATAGTAAAAATAAATCCAAACATATTTTTTTTTTCTAAAGAAATAAAACTTTACCACGTGACAAACATTGATAATTAGATAATTGAACGACTACACAAGGATGGATCCAGCTCAGAATACACTTAAATATATATTATAATATTATAAGTATGAGAAGCGAATAAAATTAGAAATACTGAAGGCCGTGAAATTGTAGTGGACTTGTCAAATTTGGTTGGCCAAATAATAATTAGCGATTGGGTAAGATTCTATGTGGACGCAAAATCATGAATTTAAATCATAATCCATTCTTTTTTGGGGAAAAGAAAATGAGACATGTGATATGATAGTGATAAAGTTGAATTAATTTCCAGCTTGATCCATTACAAAATCATTTAAGGTCAATAAAACTGTTATTAACAGTTGCTTGTAGTTGTACCACCATTCATTTTTACTTTTTTATTAATTAATTGGACCGTGAAGTCAGCTTAATTAGTTTTTCTTTTCCCAATTACCAAAAGATTATGAAATAATTTATAAATAAACCCAATTGGAAACTGTGATTACCATAAAGTATTGTTCGATCGCTATTTGACGTGCATAAAGTGGATTTTTAATTATACAAATTTATAATGCCATACCCTATCTTAAACTTTAATTTATCTGAATATATATTTGCCAATAAAAAACACATTGAAGTGATTCTTCCTACCTCTCACAAGGAATTTAGTATTCTTCAACTTAAATGGAATAAAATTAGCTCAATTCGCTGATTTTTAATATAACTCGACTACTTAATTACGATATATATATATGTTAATGTTAGGATCTAACCTACACAGCTCAACAGGGTGAACACTCTTGCTCGAGCTAACCTACAAAGAAGAAAGTTTTACATTAGTATGATGTTTCACCTACTACATTTTGATGCTTAAGTCGATAGGAAAAATCTAGTGGTGATAAGTTGAGTTTTGAGTAGATTGTGTCCTGTTAATGAGAAATGAATCCTCGTATTTATAGTGTAGTTTGTAATGATAATGATGTTAGTGTCGTACACCTATTTTGGTGTGTCAAAGGGATAGATGTGAGGCAATCAGACTAGTATTTTCCTTTTGGTCACGTGGGCCTCTTGAAATTGTGTGGGCCGCTTTAGTAACCATATTCCTAGGCCTCATGGGGGCTTTACCCAAAATAATATATATACTCGACATAGGTTGTCGGGGGTCAGTTAAGTATTCTTCTTTTAGTCGCATAGGCTTCTTGAAATTGGGTGGACCGCTTTAGGAAGTATGTCCCCAGGCCTAATGTGAACTTCTCCTACAATAATATATATACTCAACCAGAAGTTCAACGGTCAAACTCTTACTCCTACTTATCGTTTATACCAAAAAAGAAAAAAAAGTTAAACTAAAAGTTGGAGTTTTAAATTACAATATGGTTAAATTAGATAAGATTTTAATTTTTTGTATTAAATTTATTTGAATACTTAAATGAATTACATGATAAATAAAGTTGTATTTGATAATGTGGAGGCTTGTAAAATATTAGTCGAAAAATATATAGTTTTTTTTTTTTAAAGAAAATAGAATTTATTTATAATATTAATAATGTGAAGAAATGAATATTCCAACTTTTGACTCATAGATATTTTTATTTTGTGATTGAATTGTTAATGATGGAGGTGTGGACCAATCTTTGCTAGTTGGACTTTAATAACTCCTTTCATTTGCAAAAATCATAAATAAGTTGTTTGTTTTATTTTCTTTATATTCATTTTTCGTGATATGTGGTTGGTGATTATTTAAACTCATTATAATATAACCTTTCCTTAATTTAAGTTTTGAGTTTTAATAATTCTGTATTTAATTTTTTTAACTCAAAAGCTAGATATACCGCATACATAAAAATATTATTTTTAAAATTTAAACTATTTGGATTCCATAAATTAAAAGAAATTTAATAAAATATAAATTGCTGAATAAATATATATTGGTTGAAACTCAAAACTAGTAACATAAAACAAAATACAGAATCGACCATAAAACTGAAAGTAAAGAAAACTATAAAGAGTTGTTTGTTTCATGGACTAAGATTTTCATAGAGTGGGCATATGAATTACTGCGTTTGTTTTGTAGTAATGTAAGATGTCCAAGCATCTGAAAATTCTCGGACATCTCGAGAATTTTTTATGCAAACATGGGTCTTTTAGATTCTCGTGTTGAGGGCATCATCTTTTTACCTTTTTAACCCTTCTTTATATATATATACAACCCCTTTATTTTCATTTTATAATTAAAATAAATATTGTTAACTATATTTCATTTTGTTTAGTTGTTTTTATTTTTTTAAGAAAGATATTCAAATTCAAAATTTAAATTAATTTTTATTTTATAAAAAATCTTAAATTAACTTGTATTATTTTGTTGGAAAAAATGACAAATAAAATAATAAAACTTTATTAATTTTAAAAAAATAAATATGTTATATAAATTTAACTTATATTAAATTAATTATAAATTAATGAATAATCGCAAGGGCATTTTTAGAACATTGTATAAATTTAAGACATTCTCAAGTAAAAATCTTACAAAACAAACATAATTAACCAAGTATTCTTATATCTTCAAAAACATTCTTAAAAAATAAATACAGTTATTTAAGGATGCCAGACATCTGTAATTCCAAACATATATTATTCTAAGCATCTAATTATTTATATTCTCGAAAAATAAACGGCCTCTAACAAATATTAAATTTGAGTGAAAGTCAATATTTGACACCACCCCATTGAATAGTTTGTGGTCCACACAAATTATATTTATAGGCACTTTGAAAAATAACAACAGACCGACATGAAAATTCGATATTTCAATTTTCAATTTTCAAAGTTCACTTAACTAATTTTCAGCCAAACTTAGTGCTCTCTCCCAACCAACTACACATCAAACCTAATTCTTTTAACTATTTTTGTTTCTTTATTAAAAGAAACAATAAATAAGGTTTTTCTTTGATAATTATTTAATTTAATTTTTTTTCAAAAATTTGATGTATTTTTTCACCATTTTTTACTTTCGATGTCATTTATTTTAAATAAATATTTGAATTCTTAGTCAAATTTAAAAAATAAAAATTAGTTTTTAAAACTAGAGTAAATTACACTTTTGATTTATAAAAGTTGAGATTTGTGTCAACTTAGTCTCCAATTATAATAGTTAGTATTTCTAACTATTATAACCTACAATTAACTATAATATTATCATTTCAAGTTTCTCTTTGTTACCGTGTGGATCAATTTTTATTATTTTCTACTCATCATCTCTTTCCACTAAAATAGTTGACACTCCAAATATGACCTATTATAATCTATAGACGGTTATTTTCTAACTCAGAATCTCAAATATCCCTTAGCCCTAAATAAACTCTAAGTTGAAACTATGTCCAAATGTTACCTTTACTAACAAATTGATACTTAAACTAAAATCATATCATAACCTATTTTATGCTTCTCCAATTGTTCTATTAAGAAAAACAAATGTATCCACAGAAACCCTATTAGTGTAGACGATAATAGACAAAAGAATTATGGAACATAAGAAATTTGACTAACTTTTAAGGGGGAATTTAAAACTAAAAAAGCATAGGTAGTGGGTGAAGTGTCCAACCCTTAAGATTCCAGTTACAAATTTCATTGTCTTCCATACTTTTTGTTAATAGCAGTAAAACAATGTCCCACCCAGCCTAAAGCAATGAGAAAATCCTAATGTCGTATTCAAGATTTTGATTTGGAATATGCGTAGGGTGTTCATCGAAATGGATACCTCCTTTACAAGTGCCCAATCTATCTTTATTCTAATCTTCAGACCCCCTCATCGGATAGCGATTTGCCCATACCCATCCATAAGCCATTTTTGGAACAGTAATTCTTAGATGTAGCAAAAAAATAAAATCAAATGATTACTTAGGAAGGGTGAATTTTTTTTTTTTTTTTTTAAGAATTAACTGCGTTAATAAAGTTCAAGTTTTTTCACTTTTATGGTCTTAATTGCACATAATTATATAATTTCAATATACTTATGGTCTTATTTCTCTAATTTTCAAGTAATTTCAATCCAAAAAGAAACTAAAATTGAAAAAAAAAAAAAAAAAACCAACTAATTTTTAACCTAATTCATACTTTTTCCACTTTGATTTTATGAATCATATGATTTTACATTTGATATTTTCTCCAGTTGTACTTGTGATTGTAGTTTATAAAGTTCACACAGAAGGCCGGAAATAGGATAGAAAAAAGCAAAGGAAGAGGCTGAATAAAAGCACGTGTGTGAGAATAGAAAGGAAAAGAAGTAGTGAGTGGGGTTAAAGGTCAAAGGCAAAGGAGTGGACAAGAGACGACCGTAGATGAAACCCAATACATTTGTAAAGAAGCAATGACTGTGATTTCACACTTAGGCCGTCCATTAATAAATGTCCCACACTTCGATGTTTGGTTGCTCTCATACTTCACCCTCTTTCCAAATTTGTTATCTTTATCATTATTAATTTTCACGTCAGCACAAATATAATTCCACTAGTAAGGACAAATACACGAACTTCAAATCCCACAACTCCAATGTTGAACAGAAAAGAAAATACTAAAATATTTAAAATTCATTATACACAAAAGGAGAGGGGACCAATCAAATGTGTCAAACGAGAAAGATAAACACTCGCTAGTGACGCATCTATGAACATGACAGAAATTATCATGTAAAACCAGTGCTATACATTCATATAAATGAAGATAGGGTTGTTGCATACTTTCATTCAATAGACACTTAGCTCATAAGCTCCTATTCCTATTTCACAGATATAATTGGAATGGAGAATAAACTAATACTAATTGATCTTGTTTTGAATTGCACGAGAAATCATAGAGATACATGAGAGAAAATTAGGGGTTTGGGTTATATATATTAGAAAAGTTTTGAGTACGTATTAAATGGGGGTGGGCTCACCATAGGGCTGGCCCTGTCTTTATGTGAGCCAGATGAGAAAAAAAAATCCATTATGGACAATCTGCAGCCCACATAATACTAAATTACTCAGTTTGGTCAGTTGCTGCCGGAAAAACACCATATGTTTGCAATACTTGAACTTTACACCATCCCAGGAACAGTTGATAGTAAATATGTATAAAAAATTCAAGACATGCAAGTTGGGGTTTACAATTATGTTAAGACTGCAAACATCTGCTACCCTATAAATAAAAGGTCAATATATTATTTTATTTTTAACTTGATGAACATAAAAAACTTCAATGTTTGACCATACTTTTAAAAATGAAAAAAAATAATTTTAACTATTTAAAAATTATTCTAAAGACGCTTGAAGAGAAAGTCGTCTTTAAGAGAAAGTAAAGGCTAGTGAGGTAAAGGGATTTGTCCTTCTCAAGGCCGTTGAGATTTACCTTTTTGGCTTTCTACTAAATACAACTAAAATGAAAATAAACTTATAGCATATTAAATGCAATGAATAAATAAATATATAATTCACTCTTTTCAAGACCGTTGAAATTTACCTTTTTGTATGTTCCTCTAATCACACAAAAAAAACAAACAAAAAAATTGTTGTGACGTGACAAATTATAATTTAACAATTGAGTAGAATGTACGAAAATAGATGTAGCCTAAGATGCACTGAATATTTTTCATAAAACAATAGGGGTTGAATTAATTTGAGATAGCCTCCTCTTATCTAGTATCCCTCACAATTAATTAACTATCTCAACAACCATCCTAGAAATCAGAACGCAAGTAAATGTGATCTCCAAATCAATCATAAAGGGATAGACCTAACTCTATTTCTTGCCATGAGATCCACAAACCTAAAACAATGTTTAAAGTGGCCAAGCCAACTAAAAGATGGAAGGCGCTACACTAGCAAAATTTTAAAAGAAACCTTACACTGCTTCATAGCTTCTCTTCAAATCAAACAAGGAAAGTGTTAGATATATGAGAACATAAGAGCTATTTACTGCATTCAAAATTGCAACAATACAATACAAAACACTCCTTTAGAAATAAAACCTGCATGGTTTAAAATATGGTATTAACATATGACTTACCATGTGTTTAGATTAAACATTAAAATAAAATAAAAGCACAACCAAACAAGCTAAACAAGTTGGAGCAAAGTGCACTTCAAATACCTGCCTACTGACATAACTTGGCTCACATATCTGACCACATTAGTGAAACATTTGGTATAATCCAACAAAAAAAAGAATATGATATTTCTAAGTGATTCACATAACACGCTTTGCATGTAATAACTTTTACATAGGATCATATTGTTGACACTACAATGACCATGTATAAGAACTCTTTCATCATTTATAAGGTCAATCTTCATTGAACACCCACCATAAAGCACCTAGCAAAAGTTACTAATTAGTCCACTGGCTTAGATTTCAAGACAAAATATTAAACGCCCTAGTTTTCAACTTTCATAAAAAGTACACATGCTCTTCGCTGTCTATGTGCGAACACAGGTAAAAAGATGAACTCATATATTGAAGTTGGAAGTACCGTGAAAATGTAAAAAGATGTGATTAGAACAAACAAGTGTGTGTTCTTTACCTGAAAATGTTCAATTATCACTAAAGATATTGTTTGAGCCATTTGACGAAATATTTTGAAACAAAAATTAATTTGCTAGGCATAAAGAAAATATGAAATTGCACAAATTAGTTCACGCAGCATGAATCACTAAGAAGATGTGTGTACGAACTTCGATATCCCTTTTTAAACATGGATAAAGGAATTAAATGCTTATAGAGATTGAAGTCATACCTCAAGTTCAGACACTATCCAAGCAACAGAAATAATAATTTGATGGCTACCAACACATTTGGCTAACAACATAACCCCATGGAAATGTTAGGCATGCAACAATACCTTTAGAAAAACATTGGAAAAAAATTTAGAAAATAAAGAGACAATTATATATTTTTAAAAATAATGTCATATTTTATCTCTCATTCCTCCAACATCAAAGTCATGATTCGACAAATAAGTGGAATCTATCCATCAATTTGGCTATTCTGTATTTATCGTCAAAGAATAAAACGTACCTGCCTTGAAACTTCAATCGCCACTTGAGAAACATCGTCCAAGAAGCCGCCGAAGAATCGATCATCTGCTATTCTGTATTTAGAGAGAGAAATAAAATCGGTTTTCTTGTTCCATCAGACTATAAAACTATTTAGAGAACAAAACGTACTCACCTTGAAATTTCAACCGAAGGCCGCCGGAGAAACGTTATTCGAGAAGCCTGGACGGATGAATCGATAAAAGAAATCGATTACGAAATCACGAGAGAGCGGAGAGGACATACTCAAACGGAGGGAGAAATGAGCAGTCAAAGAAATCTGCCATTAGTGGTGCTTGAGGGTTTAGGGAAAAAGGAGGGAAATATTCTGAAGTCAGAGGGAAAATTGAAAAACTCTGAACTCTCTCGCTGCGAATTTGTTATATTTATATGAGAAATACATATCTCCTGGTGGGTCCCACGGCCACCACGTGGCGTAATTTCATTGGAAAAGTGTTTTATTGTTTTAGAAAACTTAGTATCTGCGGGAAGTCTGTTTTGAGAGCTTTCAGCCCTCCACGTGGCACAATTTCACGTGTTAACTAGCCCAAAAATCTCTTTGTTTTTCTTTGAATACATTTTATGACCAAATACCGTATGTGAATACATTTTGAATTAAAGTATTTTAACCAATTACATGCAAGTTACTCTTAAGCTTGGGAGTGAATTTCAATTAGGTCTAAGTTCTTTTAATTTGACCCTTTACTTTTTAATTTTATTCCAAAAAAGTACTTTTTAAGACAACTCGTTAATTATAAAAATTGTTATGTCTGACACCTATACTTTAAGTTCTCGTATTTTTTCATAAATCTTAAATTTAATTTGTTAAAATAATTTTTTATCAAAATTAATTAAACAATAATAATATTTTTATGCAATAAAATAAAATATGTGAATATATTTTCAAATTTTATAGTAAAAATATTATAGACAACTCAAAAAAAAAATTCAAAAATTCAACCCTAAGACTAAAATTGGATAATTTAAAGTATAGTAATTAAAATTGAATAAAACTAAAATGGTATTTTAATTTATTTTTATTTTTTGTTTACACCTTATTTTAAGATATAATTATACATTATATATTTATATGTAGCGACCAAAACTATCAAATAAAGCTGTAATGAAAGAAAAATGGAACGGGAAGTTACGCTTTGGCGAGGGTTTCCAATTCCAGCCTAAGGACACCACCACACACCACAGCCGCTTAGTTCCAACTTCTCTCTAAAATTCTATGATTCTTCTCTTTCCTTTTTTTAACCCTAAAAAATTTCTCCCTCTTTCTCCACCGCTGGCACTGGCAATGGCAATGTCCTCCATTCTTGAACCCCATTATTAATACTCCTCCTTTCCTTCCATTTCCCTCTGCTCCACGTTCTTGATCCATGGAGGTCGCCGGAGACTGGGTTCCCAAGAACCCGCCGGCTACCCCCATGCCCGTCTTGGAGATCAACCTCATCTCTGCCCAGGGCCTCAAGATCCCTTCCAACAATTCCCGCCCCAAACAAACCTACGCCGTCGCCTGGGTCCACCCTTCCGACCGCCTCCGTACCCGTCTCGACACCATCGGCGGCGAAAACCCCACCTGGAACGACAAGTTCCTCTTCCGTGTCTCCCCTGAGTTTCTTGCCCGCGAAACCTCCGCCGTCTCTATCGAGATCTACGCTCTTGGCCGTTTCAGCGATTCTCTTGTCGGTACAGTCCGCTTCCTAATCGGTAATGTCATCGCCTCCAATGACTGTTCCACCACCCCTGCTTTCACCGCCGTACAGGTCCGTCGCCCTTCTGGAAGGTTCCGGGGCGTTCTGAATATTGGCGTTATGGTTAATGAGAACTCTGATTTCGCTTCCTTGAATGGAGTTTCTGCAATTGGTTATCGCGATTTGATGGGGGAAAGTTTGAATCGGAGACGGAGGACGAAATCGAAGGTCTGGGGTTCTGAAGTTTCTCTTGAATCTCATGATGCAGAGTCGGCGGAAATGTCGGATGGTAGTGAATCGTCGAGTTCCTCTGCTTGTTCTCCGTCGGGGAAATCGAATGTGCTTAGGGATTTGAACGGAATTAGGAATTTGGGGGGAACGAAAACCCTAAAGCCGTCGAAGAGTTCAGGGTTCTTGTGCGGTCTGGTGATGCAGAAGAAGACCACGACGACCAATCTCCCTCCATCGGAGAAGAGCTTTAAGGTTTCTAGAGGATCTCCAGACATGGAAAGGTAAAATCATAATCCCTGCGGTGGAGGCGATTGCTCTGAAATTGAATATCAATTGTGATTTGTAGTGAATTTTTATCATCATCCATAATCATCAATTCAGTCGATTCAAACGAAATTAAAGAATGGGAGAGATTTTCGAAATTCGTTCAATCGATTTTTTTTTCCTCCTTTCGTGCCACTGAAAGGGTTTTCATGAACCGCTGCAATACGTTTCATTCGTATCTGACATTTCATATTATAAAAAAGAAAAAGAGAGAGAAAAATGTTAAAACCTAATTTTAGTGTTATTATAGTTAGAATTTAATCTATTTATTATTAAAATTTAGTACATATAGTTTAACAAAGTATTCATAAATGGCCTTTACTGAATTTTTATCAAAATTATAGGACTAAACTCTAAATTTTAACTCTCTCCCAAATGGTTTAACAAATTCATGAAACATACAAAACTGATTAGTCATATCACGTGAATATAATTTAAATAATAGAGATTTTAACTTATTTAAAAGTATAACATATTAATTTCGGTAATTGTTGTTTGACTACGAAGGTGTTTCTGGGAAGCTCGTTAGTGTTGTTTTTAAATGATTTAAAATGAGAATTTAAATAATTGTTATTGGTATTTTAGTGAAGATTTCTTTTGTCAGAAGATTTCGTGTGTGAATAATTCTGCATGGGCACGTAACGTTTTATCTGCATGCACTATTATTTAAATGGAATGAACATGTAAATTTAAACTGGATGGATCATACAAAGCCGTACAGGCCCAGTTTTGTTACATTGAATGCATGGATTCAAACTCTTAAAAACATTTGTAAAAATTTAGTTGAATTAAATAAAAGGTTCTGTTGGTCACGAACATTTTTCATTCTGGAATTTATCGTTGTTTTAAAAGAAGAATTCTTCTATATTTCTATTGGATAGATTTTTGTTGAATTCGGAGTGATTTTACATAGTGTTCAACAATTTGAAGGCCAAACGGTTGAGAATCCCACATTGAAAAAATCGAAGGATCTTACATTCTTAATAAGATAGACAACCTACTCATTTCATGACCAATTGGTTTTGAGGTAAAACTCTTATATTGTCTAATAAAAACCACTACGGTACCAACTTTGTATTGGAAAAATGGAAAAACAAGGATAAACTCGATGATCTAAATGTTAAATTTGTTTTGCTTTCATTTATTAGCTTAAGTTTTTTGGTTATTTAAGATGGTATTAAAAGAGGTGGTCATGTGTTCAAACTCCTACAATGTTATTTCCTCTTTTATTAATATTGATTTTCACTTGTTGAGTCATTTTCATATCTTAGGTCAACAAGTGAACTTAAATTATTCACACGAATAAAATCAATCCTTGAAATGGAGTATGACGATTGAACGAGAGAGTGGTGAGATTTTTCTTGTTGATACCAATACGTATTATTGAAAGTCAAATCATTAAAACAAGTTTTTTCATAATTCAAAGTCAATTTTGATTAAATGAGAATTCATTTTAGAAATGTAAAATCAAATGTTAAATTGAGTTTGAATAGTTAAAAAAAGTATGTTACATAGTAATTTTAAAAATGACAAATGTAATTTTAACTATTGCAAAATCACTTTATATCATGTCCTCAATAATTTAATATCTATTTGCACATCGTGACTATTTTCTCGTAAGTTTTCAAAAAAAATTTATGCAAATATTTGAATCCTCGACTTTTGTTTTTTGTTTTTTTTAAGAAAAAACCATATATATATATTTTTTTTTCAAAATTTGGATTCGATTTCAAAAATTAACAAAATATGCAAATCATAGATGGAGAGTGGTAACTTTGAAGATTTAATTTTAAAAACAAAAAATAAAAAATCAAGTGTTTACCAAACGAAATTTTAGTTTTTAGTTTTTGAAAATTAACTTTATAAACATTAGTTGAACCTATAAAATTTAATGTTTTTTTAATCTACCTTTTATAAATTTTTCAAAAATCAAGTTAAGTTTTTAAGTAGAAATATTTATTTGAAAACTTGTTTAATTTTGGTTTTAAAAATGGATTAATAATTCAATTGTTTCTTTTTAACTATATATAGAAATCGAAGAACTAAATGCGTGATCGCGATCCAACTGAAAGTAAATTTTCAAACCAAAATCAGATTGAAAGAGAAAACAAACCGCAATCGCACGAGTAGTGAGTGATGAATTCGAAAGCTGAAAAACGACACCGTTTGCAGGAAGAAACCCTAAGACGAGTATAGGGCTTACTGCTTAGGGTTTGAAATGAAATGATTTATTGATGGCGACGAGGATCAGACTTCGAAATCAGATATGGACATCAATTTTCTGAGATCGGCGATTGACGAATTACTAACAGGTCGTGGGATCGCTGCTACAAAGCCAAAATATATAATATATATTTCTGACAATAAAAACAGCTTGACGCCAGCTGTCTCCGATTACGATCTGCGGATTTCGCGCCGACTTAGCCATTCCGTCGCCAGCGCCTGTTCAACGACGATCCATATCCACGCCTATCTGAATATGACCGAACAACAGAAGAAGAAGAAGAAAGAAATTTGTCAAAAGTACAATTACGTGGCATAGTCTTATTGGTTTTCGTGTTTCAGTGACGGACTAAACTTAAGATTTTTTTAAAAGTATATAAACTAAAATTCAAAACTTTTAATTGATTTTAAATTTTCACTTAATACACATTAACACCATAAGTACACAACTGTTTCTGACACTATAAACCTGGGGCCTCATAATTCTCAGAAAGATGACGATTTACACAAAGTTATACTTATACGTACTTACTAGGTAGGAAATTTTATTTTTAGAATATTTAATAAAAAAAATTATTGTTGATAATAAAAGTTTTCAAACCTGGGAACTACATTTAAACAAAAATCGGTTTTGGATTAAAATAGAAACATTTTCAAATTTAAAAATCAAACTCACAACTTTATAACTAAAAGTATAACATTTTAAAAATTTAGAGATTAAATTAAAATTATAATCAAAACTTAGAGACTATAAATATATTATTTCCTAATTATTATTACTGTAAGTTACCTGATTTGCACTCGTAGTTCTTAACTATCATGTTGTGTTAGTAACCTAAAAGTTTGCGGTTCAAAATCTTCTACCAAATTCATGAATCTGTTTAGGGTTTTAGAAAAAAAAATCAAGATGCATATTATATACCACCCTAAAAATTCACTTAGTAAATTACTCTTTTTTTTTTTTTTTTTAGAGAAACACCGAGTAAACTAATTTAACCATTTTTATTACTGTGTATAATTAAAATTGTAATTCTATACCTATTAAAATTCTAAACTTTTAAAAGTATCTAAAAGTTTCTCCATTTTAAAAATGTCTAAAAACTTTTAATTACGTATTTAATAGTCGAGAGAGATAATACTTATTAAACATATTTTTTCTCTCTTAATAGAATAAAGTGAAGTGCTAGGGTTGATATACAAAATTCATAGATTTTGAGGGAAAACAAGTTGTATAATAATAATAAGTCAAACACCTATTTGAAACACAAAATTAAAATTAATCTTGAAACTTTTCAAACATTTCAAAAGTTAAAAAGACTTCAATGTACACAATTGAAACTCCACGATTTTCTTAAATATGTATAAAACTTTTAAAACACTTTTAATGTTCAATAATTTATTAGATATACAATTAAAAGTTTAGATATTAAAATATATTATTGATTATGATGGAGGCGTAATTAGATGCAAAATTTAAAGTGTAGAGATATATTAGACATTTCTAAAGTTTAAGATATCATTAAACATAAATTATTTAATATTTAAAAATTTATTATACGCAACAAGAAGCGTGGAGACATCGTAATTAACCTAATATACATGAAATAAAGTCAATTATATTACTATCTCCATTTTTAAATTTAAAAGTCGATTGTAGTATATATGCGTGGTGAGAACATTGTTTTCTAGATTGACCAGATCTTTATAATTTGTTTATTTAACAATATTGACCAAAACCGACGTCACTCTTTCAACAAATAGCCATTGGTCCATTATATATGTTTTTTGTATACTAGAAAAATACGCTTTCATTTGGTTCCAAGAATTTTATTTTTTTTAAAATTATATAAAACTTACGTCATAACTCATAAGAGATAAGTTTTATTTATTCTCTATTTTGGGTCGAGATTTTCTAGCCACTGCAAATAAATTTGAGTGGAAAATGCTGTTAAATCACTCGTTAATAAAACTTATGTTGATAATTATGAAACACTTTTTAAAGGTTTACAAAACTTATTGAATTTAATAGCCTTCTCTACTATTTGAAGATTTATTAGACACGATGTTTTATAAATATGTTAAAACATTTTTAAATATTCAATAATTTATCAGACATGATTATCAAATTTCAAGAGTCAAAATCGTAATTTAACATAATGTTCATTATATTAAAAAATTGTAATATTGATCCTTATAACATCTTTAGTAAAAATAGTTTCGAGATTAAAGAAATATAGCTAGAAAGTTATAAACCCATAAAATCTATAAATAGATAAAAATTTGAGGTGAAAATATGGTAAATTTTTAAAGATAGAAAAATAAGAGAAACTATATTTACACAAAATAGCAAAATTTTTAGATAGTTTTGATTGACGTTGATAGAAGTCTATCAATATTTATCAGTTTTTTTTTTGTTATTTTTTATTTTTTTTGTAAATAGTTTGACATTTCTTCTATTCGTAAAAGTTTTTCTAAAAATATAATTTAATATTTTTTCTTTTAATTTGTTTAGCACTTGATTAGAGTCATTAAAAATTGAGTTAAATTACTGTTATAAACAAGTGTCGCACTCAACCTAAGACTTATGAGGAGAGAAAAGAAGATAAAAAGGAACTCTAATGCATGCTTCAAAGGGAAGGAAAATTGAGTGGTGAGAAAGTGATTTTTTTGGGCTATATATGGGAATCTGGCTGGCTTTTAATTTCCTAATTAATTTGTATTATTTTATATACAATCTTTATTGTTATTATTTATTTTAATTAAAGCTTTGGCCTACTCCCAACATGAGAATCCTCAGTTAGGTGTTGCCAACCAATGAATCTAAAGTGCCAAAAACAAATTGTGTCCTATTTTTCCCTAGACCCACCAATAACACTCACATTGCATTCCCACCAATTCTTTGTCAATATCATCACTTTTCCTTTCCCTTTTATTTTTCTCTCATTCAATTATTAAAATGTGCACCACGCATACTAAAATAAACCAAAGTTGAAAGTATAATATCCAAAATGAACGTTGTGAAAGCACAACAACCAAAATAAACTAAAATCAAAAGTATATTGATTGAAGAAGCGTTTAAACCTTTATCTTCGATATTCAAATTACAACTCACAGTGAGAAATACTCGATGTTTAACTGATTGGGATGTGTTGTGATACAAGTTTAAAATCACAAGGTCGAACATGTGTTTGATTGACACGTAGGTTTTATGTTTTACGCTACAGGTGTGCTCATTTTACGTGATATAAATATATCTAATCTCTTAAGAAGTCAAATTTCTCAATTAATTTACTTATGCACACGCTTATGCGTTAGATTTAATGTAACTTGATATTAAGAAGATATGTTCATATTTAATACGAAATTTACCAACTATAATACAAATTAGGTGTATACCGTCTAATTCAAAATAAAATTAACTTTATGAAACTAATATTTTATAATGCATGCTGACTTTGTAAATATCACAATTCCAAAACTATAATTCATTTATCTATACAAACCAAGCTCAACTAAAATAGTAATTTTATAATTATAGATCAATCAAAATTGATGTTCTCTAAAACTATGAGTTAAAAAGAAAGGGAAGGAGTATTTTCTTATTTATACTCTCTCATTTGCATCACCACAATTTATTCATAGGATTCTAGGTTTTTTTTTTAAAGAAAAGGTATTTTTGAAAACTTAGAACAGTAAATTTCAACTCTCACTGCGTGATTTTATTTTCCTTCTACGGCTTTAAACCATGTGATTCACTGCTCCATTTGCTTTTTACTGTGAACTGGTCTGTGTGTATTTACCCACTTATTTCTGTCATCGTGCCAGCAGCCATTGGAGGCTGGACCCCACAATTCTTTACCCTTTTACCTAATTTAGAAAATTAACTTGTGAAATTTCACAGCCCTGTCTAGATTTGATAAGACATTAAAACATTGTTAAATTATAATCAATTTTTATCACTATTCCCTTCATAATTATTTATTTTTAATTTTTTAAAAATTTATAGACACCTTTTCTACTTTGATATTTTTTTATTTTACTTTGTTATCTATTTTTTAACATTTTAAAAAAATAGCCAAAATTTGAAGAATTAAAAAAAAATGTCGTTGTATATCACTGATAGACTAATATCATCTATCAAACAATAGTAAGTTGTCACTGATAGACGGTGACATTTGTACTGTATTTGAAAATAAATTAGTTCATTTTACTATATTTGAAAACAAGCCTTAAAAAATTATTTAATTTGTGAAATTTGACTAAGAATTCATCTTGTACGCCTAAAAAATATTCAATTTCTTATAAGAAATTAAGAGGAACTTTGCTTAATTTTGAATAATCAAAAACAAAAAATGAAATAGTTATCCAACGGCGTCTAAACTTTTAGATTTTTGTCTAATATTTCTCAATTTTTTTTAAAAAAAAATATGTAATTGATTATTAGTCTATTCGATATTTTAAAAGAAATATATATAGAGAATCATCCTACATAAAATTCAAATTTACGAATTTGGAATCAAGTTTAAAAAAAAAAACACACACACAGTGAAAGGTAAAGAAAAACATATAGAAATTAGATTGATCTAAAATATAGTCCAAATTTTGTAATAACCCAAATCTTTATTGTATTTGAATTATTCACCCTACCTAGTACCACATCATAAACGTGTAAGTTGTAGTACACTATAATTCATTCATTATTCTATAGATAATGATTTTGAAAAGAAAACAAAATTCAATTATTTATACAAAAGGAAAAGGCAATTTCTAAAAGAAGTATAAACTACTTTTTGTTCTAGACCTAAACATCGCCACGGCATATTTTCACTGAAATCTTATTTATTTATCTTTAACAAAATCAGAGAAAAAAAAAAAAAAAAAAAACCCTCCAAACAGGCACTGTACATTTATTTTTGAAAGAAAAATATATTTTTTTTGTTTCTAAGTTTTTGTCCCAGCCCCGTTTCTATTTAGTTATTAGAATTCTAAAGGTTACTTTTTAACCAATTTTCAGTTGTTAATATTAATGTTCATTAATTAGTTAAAGAGGTTTAAAATGATTGTAATTAATTAATTTTTACTAATTTTTTAACACCGTTAAAATTAATTAAAAATTACTTTATAATTATTTTAAATTAATTAACGAAAAGTTAATACCAAATACTAAAATAAACATTAACATAAATTCAGGGGTAAATATAAAATACCAAAATTTAAGAACCAAATGCAAATTAAATCAAAGAATACAAGGATAAAAATATAACATTCTTAACTATAGAGACCGAATTGAAAACAAACTAAAAATTTAAGTGTAAAAGTCAACACTTTAAAATCGACTAAATGAAAATTAAATTCATAATCTAGAGACAAATATATATATATTCTTCGTTTTTTTTTTTAAGTTAATTCCAAATCTTATGGTTTCAAATTCTTCCCCTGACTTATGCTCTAACTAAAAAGGCAATTTCCGTACAGATTTAAGAATGTCCAAATATATATATATATATATTGGAAGTGAGAAATGAGTTTAAATATGCTTGGCTGGAAAGAGGGATTGGTGCTCCAACTTCCAAGTTCAAAGTGCTTCATCCACTAACCTAAAAATCGCTTTTTTCACTTCTTCTTAATGCTCATTTGCTAATGCAAAAGCCTCAAAATCGTTTTCTTATTCATATTTTCATTAGCTTACTCATCCATTTTCTCTCCCTCTCTCTCCCTCTCTCTCTTACTATTTTTATTTTTCTAAGTGCACAAAAAAGGCCAATTGGGATATTTAAATATATATATATATATGATTTTGATGAGTGTATCTCTTTGTTCTTATTGTCAAATATTATTATTATTATTATTATTTGCATATTACCAAGGGGGAAACCATCAAAATATTATTTTGTTTGTATTTTTTGTATTCCTTGTTCCTATTAACACGGTCCGAGGGGTCGCATATCTCTAAGAATATTTTGTAGCAAGCCAAGTCCTTGTTCTAAGTTACTTTTACCAAAGTGACATCATTTTCAAATATCATCTTTTAAAAAATTGGGGGTTTAAAATTTAATTCGTCTCATTGATTCTAATAACTTAAAAAATATATATTGTTTCTCATTGGCCTTGAAAATACTAATGGTAAGAATGAGTGACTGACTTTCTCCGACCTTCATTACCCAACTCGAGAGCGGACAACTAATAATGTTGGCTTTCTCTAACATTTTTTAAATTCTTTGTTCTATAATTAATTGAATGCGTAAGAGAACATTCTTTTACAATATTTTAAACGCTCCTTTATTAAGAGGTTTAAATTATAACACTTTTTAAAGTTCAAAGTTAGACTTGTAACGCCTATTTAAGTTATTTGATGAAATTAAAAGTAACTTAACTCATAACTTATGTCAAATTTATTTTTTCTTCCTAAATTTTGTCAAATATTCTAATATTCTAATATATCTAGCTTACATTTCCCCCCTTTTTATATGGGGGATTTTAAAAAATATTGGACCACCAAAATCAACTTTAGATGAACCAAAATGAAGGAAGACATAGGCCCCTGAAAGGAGAGGATCTATCTATTTATCTGTTACGTATTACCCTACATTAAAATCAAATTAATTAAGGTGGTGGTTATTTTTAATGACAAATGTAAAGGTTTAAACCGTACTTTGTTCCTATACTTTTGGACTTAGTTTGTTTTGGTGGCTGTACTTTTAAAATGTTCATTTTGATCATTTTATTTTCAAGTTTGGTTCATTTTAGCCTCGTACTTTCATAATGATCACTTTTAAATGTTCATTTTGGTCACTGTACTTTTAAAAGTGATCATTTTGGTCCCTTTACTTTAACTTTTACTTCATTTTTAAGGCATCAAAATTGTCACTTTTTTAAAGTCTAATGACTACTTTAGGATCAAAATAAACATTTTGAAAATACAGAGACTAAGATGAACTAAAGTTAAAAGTATAAGAACCAAATGAATATTTTAAAATTATAGGGACCAAAACAAAGAAAATAGAGGAGCAAATAGTATTTAAATCAAATATAAAATTAAGATTGAAAATTTGTGTCCACTCAACTAAGCCACTTAAATAAAGAATAATTTATATCCAAACAAACATTTAAAACATCTTACGTGTGGCGATTAAGACGCCTAACCACAATATTTCATGATTAATGATTTTCGTTAGGGGGAAAATGCGCCCATTTAATATTTAATTAAATTCATCACCCTTTTTCCATGCTTGCTTGTTTAGGAGGATGATTCATGGTCTTGTTAGGTCTTGAGAAGTTACTAATTAAAAGAGATGAAATTCAATTAAGAGTTTAAGTTGGAAATTTAAATTATAAATTAGGTTAGAAAAGTAAATGCAAAAACTAGAATACTCGATTCTTTTATAATATGAATTTATTTATCAATATAATTTTATGTTTGCAAAACGCACCTTTCATAATACATTATTTTAACATCAACTTAAATATAATATGGTGATTAAGATATGTACTATCGATCAAAAGATTGAAGTTTTAATATCTACATTTACATGTTGTTGAAAGAAAAAAAGTACTTTATTTTAACTAAAATATACTATATAATTTGAACCAAGTTTGGTTTTTTTGTTAAAAAAAAAAAAAACAAAAAACAATGCTACATAGGACAATCTTCTTTTGAACAAGTACTTTTTAAAAATTATTGTGCAATAAGTACACATAGAATAGATAGTTTTAAAACTTTCATGTCCCTTTTACTTTTTTTTCCACAATCACAAAGACCATTAAGCTAATGTCTCTATATCTATATTGATTAGTGTTTTAAGATATTTATTAATTTCACTAGTGTTAAACATTAATGGCCTTACCAAATACCATTAATCATGCCATAAAATGAATAAAATCCCTCATTATGTACTAATACTACCTGAAAATAAATAATATTCTATTAATTTTTTATCATAACGTATTTTATTTTAACAAACCTACGAGCATTTAAGTGAAATGCAAAAATTGAGTTTCTTCTATCCGTTGGAAAAAAAAACGGAAAAGAAAACTTATGGTTGCTCTAGAAGAATTTAAGGAAACTTTTTATTTGCTGTTAAAAAAAAAAAAAAAAAAGAAAGAAAAGAAAATAGGTGTTTTATTCTAAAGAACGTGATGCTTGAAGTTGCCCCTTTTAGTGGGTAAAGTATATATCCAATAAATCTTATTTATTTTCTTATCAGATAACTATTTTTTTTTTAACAATATCCAATGCAAATTTGAGTTATGCTCTTATTAATAAATATTTTAGAAATTCATATACATTCATGATATATATATATATATCTTGTTTTCATACCTACTGAATTTCACTTGGATGACTTATTTAAATTGATAACTAAACGTGTTTGACATTCCTTTTAAAAAAAAAAAAAGAAGCGAAACACTCATATGGTAAGATATTTCGAAAAAAAACACCATTAAAAATTTGAGACTGTTTTCAAATATAGAAAAATGAACGAAACTATTTACAAATATAGAAAAATTTTATAACCTATCAGTGATTGACTGCTATAGAATTTTATCGCTCGAGCGATAGAATTCTATCGCAGTCTATCACTTTATTTATGGATTTTGTGAAAACACATAAACTAAAATGAACTAAAAATAAAAACTCATCGAGTATTTAAAAAATACAAAATATGAAATCAACTTTAACCAATATGTGAATATATTAACAATTAAGAGATTTGCAATTTCAATTTTCTATATACTAAAATAAATTAAAAAGAATGTTGACAAGATCAAAACAAGGGAAGATTTTAGACATCATAAGCACTTTGAAGACATTCTTAAAGCTAACTAGTATATTGAATGTCAATATCATTATTATTCCATAATTTAAAATTAGATATAAAGAGAGAGAAAACAGTTAAATTGGAGGTGATGAGAAGCCTAGTATGAAAGCAATATGAAACTATTTTGGCCATTTAAGAATGTGACAAAAATCTCAAATGTTATTTTTTTAAAAAAAAAAAATATATACATAATAACAATAATGAATGAATAAATAAAATCCCTCGTTAAAATCTATCGATTGCTTGGAAAACAGCTCTAGACTGAAACACTATCCCCACGCTACCCTTCAACAGAGACAAACCCACGCGCTTCCACGCGCCTCTTTCTTCTTCTCCCACTGTAAAGCCGCTAAAAGGAAAACCGCCTTCCCATTCCCTTCTCGTCTGTCGTTTTTCTTATATCTAAAAAGAAAACGAAGGGGGAAAATGAAATTAAGGAAAGGCAAAGGAAAACCTATACAACCAACAACAACAACACAGCCTCACTCTCTCATCTCACCTCTTTTTCCTCTTCTTTTTTCACCTCCTTTCTCTCTCTCTACTCTATAGGATGCTTCCTTTCTGATTCTTGGCTGCCAAATCTAGCAACCCTTTGTATTGTTTGCCCCCATTTTACAGAAATTTTTGTTCTCAACCCATTTCACTGCTTGAATGAAAAAGGGGTTGCTCTGTTTCTCATTTCTTTCCTTCTCTTTTGCTATTCCACCTGCATCTGAGGTTTCTTCATCGAATCTAGTGGTACCCCATTTTCAGGTGGCTGCCGAGGAGGCTGTTTATAAGGTTTGTTCATCGTGGGTTGTTGCCATCAGGACCTAATTTTCATTTTTGTAATTGTTTTATTGCTTTTTTTGTTTTTCTTGATCTGGGTTTTTTTTAATCCCTGTATTTGCTCATTTGCTGATGGATATGGATTTGGCTTTCTCTTAACGCGAGGTTTTCATCTTTGTTTGATCCGTAACTCTTGTGTGTTTCACTCTCTACTCACCATTTGTTTTTTGTTCTAATTTGCAATTCCCTGTTGGGGTCGAGCTTTAACAGTGGAGATGCGTTTTATTTATTATGATTATTTTCCCTTTCCGTTTGGAGAAGGCATAAATTTATGTTGAGTTAATGTGGACTGGGACTTCTTTTGGAAAGCTTCCTTTTAAATTGTTTTCCATTGCTCATACCCTTTGCAGGGATGTTTGGAAATTTACATTTCTTAAATCTGTTGTGGCAGTTATTTTCCCTCTTTGGAATTTGGCTTCGGAGATACTTAAATGCTTATACATATTTTTTTGAAAGAATATTGTACTCATGAACAGTGTCTCTCTTTTGTTGCGGTCTGCTACTCTGTCTGCCATGCTTTCCTGTGGGTTTGTGCATAATGTTGTTTGTTTGGGTTCAGGTTTTATCCACCTTTACCCTAAATGTTTGGTTTTGTAACACCTTTGTTTCTTGTGTATGGTCGCTAGTTGTCTGGGAAGGATCCTTTCTTCATTAAAGTAGTTTACTGATGTCTGTAATTTTTCCACTTGTTAACCCACATAGGATTCTTGAAAACATGATATATCATATGATTTAGGGGTGATGTTTTTGCACTATAGGTTGTGGCATTTGTTTATGTTATTGTAACTGTAATGATCAGCAATGTTATTTAGCAATCTCTATGCTTTAGTCTTGACCTCCCTTCTGTTGTAATTTTTATTAAGTTGAAATGTACCTTTTTCCCCCTGACATTTTCTATTGGAAGAATGTGTTTGACGTTTGCTTGTCTCAATTCAGAAGAGTTGGATCGGTTCATTCCTGCCCCGTCTTCTTACAGTTTGACTACTGTGATCAGTTCGTCTTTGTCTTGATCATTCTTCGTTATGGAGGGACAAACGTCGTGGATAAGGCATTGCCACAATGACATGTCAAGAGATCTTGAAGATTTCGATTCTTACTTGGATTTCACAAATGAAGGAGGCAAAGAGGCTGTAGCAGTTTCTGTGGAGTCAATTCTTCCCGATGACTTGTTGGAACGTATTCTGTCATATCTACCGATAGCAAGCATTTTCAGAGCTGGTTCTGTGTGCAAAAGATGGCATGATATAGTTAGTTCGAGGAGGTTTTTATGGAATGTCTCACATATCCTATCACAAAAACCTTGGTACTTCATGTTTACAAGCTCCCATGAGCCTATTGGTTATGCCTATGATCCGGTTCTTAAAAAGTGGTATGCCATCGATCTCCCGTGCATCGTCAAGTCAAACTGCTTTATTGCCTCGTCATGTGGCTTGGTTTGCTTCATGGACAGTGACAGTCGAAGTGAGTTACATGTCTGCAACCCTATAACCAAATGCTCAATGAAATTACCAGAGCCATTGGGATCAAAGTTCTGTGATTATAGTGCACTTGCAATCTCTGTAAACAGGGTTTCACATAACTATACAATCTCTGTTGTGAAATCTAAGCAAGTTCCTGGAAACTTCTTCCAATGGGATATTTCAATTCATATTTATGATTCGGAAACAATGACGTGGGTTACCTCCCTGACTGAAGTTTTGTCGGGTTGGAGAGGTGGCAACGAGAGTGTGATTTGTGATGGAGTTCTTTACTTCTTAATCTATTCAACCGGGGGTGGGGCACCTGATAACCGCCACGGTCTTGTTACTTATAATATCTCTAACCATTCTTCTCATGGTCTGTTGATAAGAAGCTTTATTCCTGCTCCCTGTTCTCTCACATGCGGTCGATTGATGAATCTTAAGCAGAAGCTGGTCATGGTTGGGGGAATTGGTAAACAAGATAGGCCAGACATCATTAAGGGGATTGGAATTTGGATTCTTTGCGGGAAGGAGTGGCGAGAAATTGCACGCATGCCCCATAAGTTCTTCCAGGGATTCGGGGAATTCGACGAGGTTTTTGCCAGCTGTGGCACTGATGACCTGATTTACATCCAGAGTTATGGAGCTCCAGCTTTACTTACTTTCGACATGTATCTAAGACAATGGAGATGGTCGCAGAAGTGCCCTGTGACGAAGAGATTTCCCCTTCAGCTTTTCACCGGCTTTTGCTTTGAACCAAGGCTTGAGATCAATCCCTGACTCGTCTCTTCTCACAGCTCAATTTGTGTGTTTTTATTAACAAAATTGTCTGAAATTTGGTTGATTTTGTTCCTATTTGCTTTATCTGTTGAACTGAAGAATCTACATTCCAAGGAAGGAGTATATACATGTAACTGCAGATAAAAGCTGCATGCATATTCATGAATATGAGAATAGAATTCTTTACACAGGAAAATACCACAAGTAAAACTGCTCACAAACTCTGAGACTAGGTCAAACTTGGTGATTCCTCTCTGCAGTTGCCATTGATGAAACTTTATACTTTTATTCTTCACTTCAATGGATCAGTCTCTGTTAATTTTGAGCACTCTCTAAAACTTTACTATTTAATACAAGTATATCTATCTGACTGATACCTCATCCAGGTTAAACCTGGATTGTACTTCTAGGTTGTGTTCTAAATTCTCTTAATGGCCATACCTAGGCAATATCGTTCTCGAAGTTTATGCAGTGCTTTTGGGTCTGATAGTTATTTGATGTTGATAACATGCTGCGTTGGTCGATTATTAGGGAGGTTTGGTTTAAAAGGCTACTGATAGGGAAGCATGAGCATGATTTTGGTTGGCATTGTAAAAGGGGAGGCCTACTAAACAGGTGCAGTGGGAAGAGATGAGCATGTTACAATTTAGGCATAAAAAAGGATGGTGTGACAAAGAACCTGTTTGGCTGCTAATCCTATTAGTCTACCACTGCAAAGTCACTTGTTGCTGCTTCAATGTCTTTTAGCAAGTGAGACCGTCACAATGTGACTTTTTTTCTCCTAAGAATTGTTAGATGTAGATTTAAAATTACTAAGTACAAAGTTGAGATACTTTTATTGTGTTTCTCTCGTACGTTCAATAGTTCAAAATTATCCGATATAATTTCTTCAATATTATTATTATTTTATTTTTACAGGAGATATCTAATTATTGGATGTGTTTTGTCTTCTATGAAATGGAAGTGAGTCCCACTCCCAGCCCTTCCAAAACGATGGCAGGTGACTCTAAAGGGTCGGATAATACTGAAACAGTACATCAAAAGAAATAAAGTTTATGTAATGAAAGGACCTTTCTTTAAATTCATATTTTTAAGTTGATTTATTTAGTCTAATAAATTAAATTTAACTTTAAGTGGGTCTCTTTTTTTTCAAGTTTTTGAATGGAAGAACTTTTTGGGATATTGATCTATTTTGCTTTGTAGAATGCTTTTTTTTATATGCGTTCAAATATGCTTTTTTTACTTATTTTTTTCTTCTTTTTACCAACTTCATTTTGCATATACCTCCAACTTTTTTTTGGGGGGAAAAGGTAATACTTTTTACTTGATCTTTATATTTGTATTTTGACATGACCTTTAATTCATTTTTTTCTTAATCAACAAATGTTTCAATTTAATGAGGCTAGGTTTTTTTTGTCCCACCTTGAGCAAGAGGCTAATTCACGTAAAAATAATTTATAATACATCAAGAGTTAAATTGAGAATGTTAAAAGATTGATGACCAAATTGAAAATCTACCAAAAAGTTAGGATTAGGACCTATATGTTAGGGGATCTAAAAACATAAATTTGAAAACAATAAATTCAAGAAAAACAAAGTTGCATTTCATGTTTTTAGATATGCGTTTAGTAGAAAATTCATAAATTGATTATAATTGAAACAATTGTTTTGAAACGTGTTTGATACTATATTTATAAATCATAAACTATTATTAATTTATTTATGAACATGTTTTGTGTTAAAAAAATTTATAATAATAATTATTATCTTGTGATATTATATAATTTATAGGAAAATTTTCACATATAGAAAAAATGTCAAACTATTTACAGAAAATAGTAAAAAAAAAAAAAAACATTGATAGACATTGATAGACTTCTCTCAACATCTATAAGTAATAGACTTCTATTATTTCTATCACTGATATACCCTAATAGACTTATACAAGCGTCTATCACAACTATCTACAAATTTTGCAATTTTGTGTAAATAGTTTATCTTATTTTTAAAATTGTTCCTAATTTATATTAAATTACATAATACATATTTTGGATTAAAAAAATTGAGTTTATAACATGACATACTATATTTCTAAATGTTTTTATCTTTATTTAATATAATTTTGCATTTAAAAATTTAAAATTAAAACCCAAGATGTGGTGAAAACATAAAAAAAATGATGTTTTGAGAAACAGAACAGAACATGCATTGTTTGCCAAATACATATTTGTTGAACTCAACAAATCTGAAAACATTGTAAATTGTCAACTAAAGAGGTCCTTAGAAACTATATCCTATATTTATTTATTATTTTTATTTTAGTTCAACAACATGGACGTTAAAGATTGAAAAGATTCGAACCTTTCACATCTTAATTGAGAATATATATTTAAACAAGGTGGACAAATGACAAAATTGTATATTTAAACTTTTGGTGAGTTATTATGAGAAATAAAAAGGGAATGGAGGGGTTTGGGTGATATTCCCTTGAAGAAAAGGGGAGAGGAGGAGTAGCTAAGAATGTACTTTAAAGGGCAACTTGGCAACGGGAGATTTGATTTAATGTCTTCTTCCTAAAAATAGGGGTTAGTTAGAATAGGCCACAACTAAATGTGGCGCCAAAAACTGTATTTTCCCCTGCAATTCAATCGCCTCTAACCTCCATTTCTGACACACACACCCTTCCATTCCCACAATCTCCAATCAAACCCTTCTAACCATTTCAACAAAAACCAACATTATCCCTCTCCCTCCCTTCTTCTTCTTTCTCTCTTCCTTCCCATGGCTCCCTCATTTTCTCCACCCATTATCCCATTCTTCTTCTGACAAAGGTATTCTTCTTCCCTTTTCATCATTCTGTCTCTCTTTTCTTACCCCTCCCCTTTTGTGTTTTTTTCTTCATTTATTGTTGGAGGATTGAACTGGTTAAATTTTGCAAATGGGTTTGGTTGATTTACATTTTGTTGTTCTCCTCGATTTGAAAATGGATCTTGTTTCTCAGACCCTAATGAAACTGGGTTTTTTTTTTTACTTCTGTTAGTAATTTTATCTTGGGGTCCTATCTCTGTAACGTTCTGAGTACATCAGAGCAGTTTGGGGGAAGCAATGAAGAGCCCCTCAGAGCTTTTCTGGCTATGGTGGCCCACATTTTGAGAAAACAACCTCGCATAAGATGACCCAGAATTCCTGATGCTTATAATTTAATAGTGGAGATAAGATAATTTCAGCTTTAGAGAGCTAGCTGGTTAAATCTGAGTACCTGTAAATATCGTAAAGGACAAAATAACTAAACTGAGAGAGATGCAATGGGAGAATGCAAAAACATTAACCTGATGTTTTGTTATGTGATTAAGTGTTTGAGATTGTGATCATGATATGTAATTAAATCTACCTTCACCTATGAGTTTAAGCTTTTGGGTCAATTAGGGAATTAGTCAATGACTTTCACTTTTTTTGTTTTTTTTCCTGTATTTGTATATAAATTTAACTTGTTATCTAGTATGCCTTTTATGAAGATTCTGGAGTGCAAAGGATTTGTCACTAACTCTGACATTTGACATTGTTTTATTTGGTTGATTCTAGTTGGAACCAACTTGGAAATTCAACGATTTCCGGATTAAGCAGGGGACTTTGGGCATCGATCAGGTTTGTATAATTGCTTTGTAGAGAGAGCATATTTTAAGACACCATGTGCTTGATTTCAAGTCTGATTGCCAAGCAAGCTAATCCCTACCCCACGGAATAATTTTGAACACCATTTCTGATGATTTCAATCATTGTAGGTTTTAGAAAGATTCTCAACTAGGCAATTTTGAAAGTTTCTCTACAATCCCTGTATTTGACCAAGCACTTCTGTTTTGATATCATTTTGGGCTGCTTATGAGCGATTAGTTTGAGAATCATATCCAAGTTTCTATTGCAATTGTTTGTACTTGAATAAGATCTCTCTGTTGCAGGGAAGTTCATGGCAATGGGGAGAGGGGAGCTCTCACCACAGGACTTCAAAGCCACTAAAAACAATTGGATTCAGTATACCAAGAAGAATAATATACGTCTTCCTCAAGGCTCATATACTGACTTCGAGTGGAAAGACTATTGTCCTGCAGTTTTCAGGTTCTCCACCCTCAAAATCTTAGTAGCTATTTTAAGATGGGGGGAAAAGGCAAAGAGAATTTTTTCAAACTGGCTTTGTTTGAAACTAATTTTTCTGGAAAAGGGGGAAAAACTCATTAGCTTCATTGGAGGCAACTAATCAAGGTTTCTCGTGGATAAATAATAACCAAAACCCAGAAGAGCTTATCTACATTTTGTGAACCAAACCCGTTAAAGTCTAAAATTTTAACAAAATCCAGTAATCTTAAAGATAGATGAAGTTGCACTCTGACAGTTATTATTTTCTCTGTTTCTTTTTTCATTCAGAAACATATTAGAGCTAGAGAAAATAGAATATGCTGATTATATGTTGTCTATTTGTGGTGATGAGACCCTAAGAGAGGTTTCTTCGCCAGGAAGAATTGGCAACGTGATATTTCTATCAAATGACGACCGATTTGTGATTAAAACTCTGCGAAAATCTGAAGTCAAGGTAAGGTTATCACCCTGCTTATTCGAGAATGAAATCTTGCTTTACAGATAAATAGAATTCAAGTTTTCCAACCAGAAATTTATCCCTGAAAAAGCTTAGAGTGTGCATTGAGTTCTTACTTTAGCTCAACATGTGATCTCAGGTTCTCAGGGAGATGCTTCCAAAGTACTATCGACATCTAAAAAAACATGGGTTTTCATTGTTGACTACGTTATATGGACTTCATGTTGTGAGACCTATTGGAGGTATTAAGGTGAAAATTTCAGTAACCTTAATATCTTATCGTTTTGAAAAGTTAACTCCTGAAAAGTACATATATATGTAAAGTAAAGTTCTTACTAGCAATTAAGACTCGTCCTAAAATTACTAATCAACAATTTCAGAATCCCCTATCTAATACGACTTGTTTAATATATGTTCCTCTCCTCTTACAATATATTAGAGATTTGTATTTAGGTCCTGTCTCATGAGCTTATAGTCTTACTGTATCTGTAGGAGTACAAAGATAAGCACCTCTGCTATATGACCTCTCATAGAATGGCTTTTTCTAAGCTTTGATGAAGAAGTTCATCTGGAAGAGTGCTATTCATAGACTGTAGAGAATATGCGTGTACTTTTCAATATCCTGAAAGACCCTATTTCCAAAAGCTCTAGCTTTCATTTGAATTAAAGAATAATGGGATACTTCCTGAAAGATTATTCAGAGTAATTTGAGAATTGAGAACATGGCTTTGGTTACTCTTTTTACAATGGATTTTATGCTTGTTTAATGGGTTTTTATTTTCACAGGTTTATTTTGCGGTCATGTCAAATGTATTGCAATCAGATTTGCACTTGCATCGGCGATATGATCTCAAAGGCTCATCAAGAGGTCGAAATTTTAATAAAGTGATAGTCCATGAGGAGATAATATATAAGGATATAGATCTTGATTTCTACTTTTACCTGGAACCATCACTCCGTAACAAGATATTGTCGTAAGTCCATTGCTTTAACGCTTTCTAAAATGCTTTAGGATGACTTCTTATATTCATAAAAATCCATCCTAAAGAAGAAGGTTTCCCTGTGGAAAGCCATCTTCTCATCACTTTTCAATCCTCTCCATGTGGCATAGTTTTAAGAGTGTTCTTGTTCTTCTTTTGTTTTTCTTTTCAGGCAACTCAAGTATGATTGTGAGTTTTTGGAGTCTGAGGGCATCATGGACTACAGTCTTTTGCTTGGTGTACATATAGAAACCTCCTCGCGTCAAGGTGTTTCTCTCCCTTATTTGTCATATTTGAATGTATATACATTATGATTGCATATTTTTCTTTACAATATATAGAGTAGGGGAATCGAATTTCTAACCTCAAAGTTAATAGTACAAGTTTTATACTAGTCGAGCTATGCATTAATGATAGTGTAGATTGCTATGCAAAATATGGATGAAGGAAATACTGACATACCCAAATGGCAGCAAGTTGGTCATGGGCCATGGGATGTATAATTAAAGATAAAATTTTCTTTTATTCTTGATAAGCTAACTTGAGCATAGCTCAACTAGTTAAAACATATATCAACAATGAGGTCAGATGTTTGAATCTCCTAACTTTAAATGGAGTTGAACTAAAAGTGATAATAATGTTGATAATAAGAAATGCATGACCTTAACTTGCCTATTTCAAGAAGAGGTGAAAATTTCTATCAACCAACTTGTATAACTCTTCTGTTCAACCAAATTTTCAAATAAAGTAGACCTGACAGCGTTGGACCAGGTAACTTTATTATATAAGGCAGTCTGTATTCTGCTAAATCATCATTTGTCTAGCATTAGGCTGGAAAAAAAATTGTGAACCGAACATAACTTTTCACGATTCAATTCAGGCTCATTAGACAGGAGAAATTCTGTTTCAGGAACAAGGACCGGTCCAGTTCATGACGATGCAGAATTGACTGTTGCTGACATTCTTAAACATAATGGCAGGTATTCACCATCAATCTTTAGCTCTTCAGGTCTTTCTGATTTCTGTTTAAGAGGAAAAACCAGATTTTGTTTCTGTTTATGTGACCTATTTGGTGAATATGAACACAAACGCTGAACTGAATTTTAGCCAGAACGGCTTATTTTGAGCTAGCGATGGTCTGCTTTCCAGTTTAAATGTATAATACATGCCAATCATTGTCTGTTTATCCCACAAATCAACTATTTGCCACTAATTATGAACAAAACTAGTATTTTAACTAACAAATTGTTGCATACTTGGTATCAGGTTTGGTGCAAAGCTTCCTGCTAGTGCGGTTCGGACGCCAAGGAATGAGATGGGGATTGTCTCATCACCAAGGAGGGTGAGGGTGCCAGAGTGCTACAATGTATTGCTGTACTTTGGAATAATAGACATTTTCCAGAACTACAATGTGATCAAACGTCTCGAGCATGCTTACAAATCGATACAGTACGATTCAAAGTCAATCTCAGCCGTGAATCCCAAAGTATATTCTTCTCGCTTCCAGGATTTTCTTGGCAAAGTATTTCTAGCAAGAGAATCAAATAAAAACTGGTGAGTTTTTCTTTACAATTATTCATTTACTTTTTCTAAAGAAACTGGCAAGCCATATTCATTCTTAAACAGTGGCTTTGGGAATCAACATCCATCTTATATAATCATTTTACAGGAATTTTGAGTTTTGATCCATGTCAAGTCAACCCAGTGGGGGAGAAATCAACAATCACAAGTTATGTTTGTTCCTTGCCCACATCATGATTTGCAAGTCATAATGTATAGGAAGGCATTGAGGGTCAGGTAGGAGAGGAGATTGTTAGCAGAGACAAATACATTGCAGCTGAATATGAAAATGGAGCTCCATTGTTTCAGGAAGACTGAGAGAGGTTATTAGAAATGACTCAGGCGTTATCTTTTGATTCATGCTACAGTTATAGTAAAACATTTAAACTGTTGTGTTGTTGCCTGAGATTTCTTTACTTTATGGGTCTATTGGCCTTGTTTTGAATTCATTCTATGAGGGATTGAGGAAGTGTATTTATGACACGAGGAGCAAATGAATTGGATGAAATGTGAACTGAAAAAAAATTCAGAGAAGGGTGTTAGAGAAGGAGGAAAACCCCATTTTTTTTCTTTATAAGGGAAAAAATCAAGCAGCAGTGGGAAATGTGAAAATCAGTACTCACTTTTTCAACTTTCTATAATTACGTTTGAATCTGTTTCTCTTGTAATACTGCTTGATCAAAGCTAGCTGTTTCTACATAATATAAAAATCTAACCGTTGCAAAAAAGCCCTTCTCCAGAAATGGAAAATGATAAATAAGGTGCCTTCTGCCTTCTGCCCCACCATTGACTCTGTAATTTCCTTAAAACACAGATCCCAGATCCCTCTCTCTTTCTCTGTTTCTTTCTTTCTTTCTGTTTCTCTTTTAAAGAGAAGATCCATCTCCCAGATTTTCCTTACCCGTCTCCATTAATAATGATTCTTCCCTCTCTATATAAATGGTGTCTCTGTGAATGACTTTACATGCATTGTTTTCCACCGGTGGCGACGGCCGAGGGTGAGGCAGAGGGCAGCGATGGAGCTCCCTTTGATTCAAAGAGAGGGTGGGAAGAAGGTGAAAGGAAGTGCTGCGAGTTCATGGATGCCTATGGAGTGCCGCGCCGCCGCTTAGCGCCGCACCTTCCAAAGGTTTGCATGCGCTCGGAGCTGTTCTTACCTTCTCTTTTCCTTTATTGGATTGAAGGGAGCTCCTCTAATAGCCTCTCTTTTTTCTATCTTTTGGATTTGAAAATGATTTATTGTTTCCATGTAATTTACTATAATGTTACTTTTGAAATTGTTAAATTAAATAGTGGTAGAAGATTATTGAAAAGGTACTCTTTTATGGTAGATTTATTAAACTACTCGAAAAGGTAGCGATTGCGAATGATTCTTTTTTGTTTGTGACGATTTATTCGAGAACGAAACCATTAATATTGACTAATAGTGTTTTTGTCTATTAAAGGGGAGATGGCGATTAAGTTTTAATGAACGTCAATCATTACCATTGGTCAATTAGGATACGTGTCTTAATATAGTTTATTGCTTTTTTTCTTTGAAATTATTGTTTAAGGAAAGTTTATTTTTTGTGTGGTTATTTCTCATAGGGTAATGTCTATATAGTTTGTAGACGTTAAACGTTATTATTGTTTTTCAAGATGAATTTAACAAAGAATAGTATAATTTACAAAAGAATGTGTAGTTTACTATTATTCATGTTTGAAGATGAATCGTATATTTTAAATGTATTTATTTAATTGTTTCTCTTTAATAATATTTAACGTTGATAATTTTTCTTAATGTTTTTTTCCATAGAGAATGAGAGATTAAGTATAAAATGTATGTGGAAACTCCTCTATAAAGAATGAATAGATGTAGATTGATGAAAACCACGTTGCTGTGAAGACGGTCTTGAAGGAGGTTCTCCAGCTAGCTTTTTCTAGTTGGAGGTGCAATGCTTCTGCCGTATTAATCGATCACAAAATGTTTTACAGATGAGTCAGCTCGTTGGGTGATGATTCAAGCTTGTTCTGCCTGTTGGTTAGCTGATTTTTCTCATAGATCTCTTAGCATGTTGAAGATGATGGAAAGTCTTTTATTTCTTGCTAAATTTTTTGTATTTAAATTTTCAAGTACAATGAAGTATTTTTTTAAATAATTCCGTTCAATAATCCTTTGATTTCTAGTTTTTAAAAATAACTCATTAACAATTTTACTCCTTTATTTTGAATAATATGCAAAAGAAAAATGGAGGGTTTAGATTGAGAGAGGATGAGAATCAAATCTTTGGGATAAAGAACAAGAGAAAGGGAGAGGGATCTACGTGAGAGTCAAACATGGGATCGAAACATAATTTTTAGGAAAATTGAAGTTTAAAATTAAACAGGAAAATTGTCAGAAAATAACAATAAGTTTTCATCTTACAAAACTAACATCATTTTTTAAAACTGGTTTAAATAATTTTTTTCAATCAATCTCGGACGAGATCGACCACCGAGATTTCTTACATCTCAAATGATTACACCGATATTCTATTAATTTTTTCCAAATATTATCTAATCTTCCCAAATCTTATACAAAATCTTATATATTTGAATTTTTTTTTAAAAAAAAAAAAAAAAATCCAAATTTGCCTTTTAAAATTAGATTTTGTCCAGCCGCCCTAATTAATCATGAACTCATTTGATCTCTGACCCAATTTGACTCGTTTGGGCTTTATCCATCAAATTGTCGATGTTGAAGCTAATTAAATTATAATGCTTATAGCAAAATTATACTTTTGGATTCTAAAGCTTAAGTAGTTTCTATGTACATCAAATTCAAATATGCCCTTTCATATTTCACACTATCATTTTCGGTATTTCTCAAAATTCCCTTTCTTTTTAATTTAACAAACTGCCATTTAAATTTGTTCTATTGTTGATGGGATAATCTACCATATCAAAACTTAAATAAATAACCACTAAATCTCTATTATTCATAGAGAACATATGCTAAAATAAGTAGTTTGATAGTAATTTATATGCACTCTTTTTAAGGTGGGATTCCTGCAATGTTCGCACTAAAAAAATCTACTAATTAATACTTATGACAAAAACATTTGCAACTTTTCTAAAAAAAACCAAAAAAATTAAAAGATAATAATGAATTGAAAATTCCGTAACAAAAAAAGGGATAAAAATGGATTTGTCAACAATATACACTTGAAAAGCCTAATATGAATATATGTAACAAATGAAGAAAAAAAAACGAAAACAATTATATTTAAAAAAGAAAAACAGAAACAGAAAAATAGTGAAAAAATGAAGAAAAAAAGTAAATTAAATAAAATATCTCTAAACTTTATACTTTGTGTCAAAAATACCATTGAACTTTCAAATGTTTAAAAAATACTCTGAAATTCTAAATGTGTTAAAAAATACCTTTATAGTTAGTTTTGGATAGAAAACGTTGGGTCAAAAATACCCCTAACCTTTTCAAAAGTTTCAAAAATACCATTAAACTTAAAAAAAATAAATTAAAATATCGTTACTTAATATGAACAAAAACCATTGATGTCATCTTACTTCTCTATTTACCCTTTTTTTCTACCATCTCTTCTTCAATATTCTCTTACTCCCCTTTTTGTTAAATATTTAACATTTTTGTATATCTAAAAAATAAAATAAAATTACACATTCTAGTTAAGGTACGTGGACGATGATAAAAAAAGAAAAAAAATAGAGGAAGCACAAAGGAATTTTAAGACTTAGATGTTTTAACAAATTTGTATGTTAGTAGTTGAGTGTGAGTTAATAGTCAAATACATTTTTATTTGACTATTTATCGTTTTGGTATGGTTTAAGGAGAGATTTTGATTTTAGAATTTTGTAAGATCTTTTGTTTTAACTTAAAATTTTGGGTTTTTAAGAAAAAAGAGAGTGTATCCATATGAAAAAAAAAGAGATGATATCTATGTAATTTAGTTTAAAATTGGGTTTTTAACAAAAGAAAACTCCAAATAAATTAATCAAGGGCATTTTTATACTTTTTTATTGTGTAGAAATTATAGAGTTTATTTTTCTAACGAGGTATTAACGACTTTTGTTCACTGAAGGTATATTTTAATTTTTTTGAAAATTTAAGCATATTTTTTTTAAAGTTTAAGAGTGTTTTTGACACAAAACATTAACGGTTTCCATTTAAATTAATAGTAAAGGTATTTTTGAATTCATCTTGAAAGTTTAAGGTATTTTTGAACTCATTTTGAAAATTTGAGAGTATTTTTGAAATTTTTGAAAATTTAAAAGTATATCTAACCTGTAAAGTTATGTGCATTTTTGTTTTCTTACCTATAGTTTAGCCCCAACAAATGAAAGAAAGAAAAAACCTAGAAGACAGGACAAAAAAAAAAAAAAAAAAAAAAAAAACTCGTCAGAGGGGTGAAGGACTACGAATTTAAAAAATAAAAAATAAAAAAATAAAAAATAAAAAAAACATTAAAAAAAGCAGTTGCTGAACCACTTAAATAGAAGGGTTGGCAAAAATATCATCTATTTAATATTAATATAAATAAAAATACCGATAATGATATTAATAATTAGTTTGAGAGTAAAAACAACTTAATAATTAATCTAAATAAATTTTAGAAAATATTTATGGATATCGATATATCTATAAAATTGAAATATTTATATCAATATAGACGTTGATATTTTAATATTGATTTCTAAATGAATTCAACTTTCTAGAATTAAGGTTATTGACTGTTTCGTGGCTTAGTTAAGATTGAACTAACATTATAGGCTTAGCTTGGGCCTACATTAGTTTGGGCCAAGAATAATCACACCAATGGACTTTGGGTTGGGTCATTATGAGTTTGGGCCGGATGGTAGTTGCAATTATACCTTTAAATGTTTAATTGTTAAAATTGAACTCCTCACAATTATTTAGATATTAAAATTAGACTTTCAAACTTACATAATTGTAAAAATTGTAACAATTATATAAGTTTGATATTTAATTTTTATCATTTGGGGGTCCAATTTCTATGACTATTGTAAGTTTGAGAGTCTAATTTTAGAGCTTGTATAAGTTTCATAATTCAATTTTTTTTATTGAAAGTTTGAGGATATAATTAAAATTACCACCATACTTCAAGAGTAATTTTTGCAATTTGTCCTTTATTTTTTTATTTTTGAGTGGAACAATGTCGGAGGTGGGAATTTGTAGAATATCCATAACTAATCTAATTTTGCTTTCAACTTACAATTGTCTAATTAAAAAATGTATGCTATTGACCTTAGGGTAAAAATATATCTCACGGTATTTTTAATCTCAATATTACGAGATTAAGAAATGTTATAAAATAACATTTATAATCTCAATATTAAGAAATTAAAGGAATAAACAAACAATAAAAGGAAAAAATGGAATAATGGAAAGAAAAAGAAGGATTAGATGGAAATAATTAGTACAAAAATAATAATAATAATTAAGGGAGAAGTAAAGAGAAGGGAGGCAGTAGTCCCAGAATTGGGACAGTGTGTTAGGGACAGGTCATGGAAAATTGATAAATCCAATCCACTTTAGGGTGGGAAATTGTTAGGGGCGCCCTCTTATTCCCATAACCAAACAAATAGAAATAGAATAGCTAACGAACGATTTAACTTCTTCTTCTTCAAAGGCGCCTCGTTACCGCTTTAGTTGTTCTGCTTCTCTCTCTAAAAATTCTCTCGATTGCCGAGGGCTCAATCCAATCCTGACTATCATCCTTCAAACTCAAATGTAGCGCCTTCCATTCTATTAGGGCTTCCAAATTGTTTATCCTCTTTTGGTTGATTGTGGAGATTTAGGGTTTCTTTTTTTTTTTTTTTTTTGTTTGATTTGGTTTTGGGGGTTCAGTGGGGGGTGGAGAAATGAAGGATTTGAACTCGGATATTTTTGACCCCACGGCCGGGATGGATTCGGATTATTCGCGTGCCTCTTGTGCTTCATCATCCGACGCCGATTTTGGATTCGCTTTTAACGACAGTAATTTCTCTGATCGCTTGCTACGGATTGAGATTATGGGGGAACCGGCTGAGTCCCGTCCCGATTCTGTGGGATGTACTAGCATCCTCGATTGGGCTCGACGGAAGAGACGGAGAGAGGATTGCAAGAAGGATAACGGTAAAATCTTGGTTTTTATTTTCCTCTTTTGGTTCCTATTTTGGTTTCCCTCCCCAAGAAAAAATTGCCTCTGTTTGCCCGTTGGCGTTGACGAAAGAGAGAAATCTTGGAATATAGGCCCGGGGGGAATGATAATCAGGAAGTGGATAGGAGAACAGTGGTTAATGTTGTTTCATTAATACCATGAGAACTGAGCGACGCTGGATTTTACCTTTTGACGGGTATCTATAATAGATAATTGCTGCCACAGCAATGAATGATATACATCAGCAAGGGATGTTATCATAACTTCTTCATTATATGATTGTCACATACAATGAACCTAAATAATTTGAGTTCTCATAATTTTATGTCTGTTTTCAGTATCTGATAACGAAACTATTGATTTACCTCATAGGAATTGCTTTGGTTTGTTTTTCTGTTGTTTTGATTGAACTGGTCCGGGACCAAGCAAGTTTCTTTATTGAGCATGATTTTGCTCTGTAGACATCAAACTGACTATTAGTCATTAATTGGACGTGGATATTGTTGAATTGCACTGTAATTTCAATTATTGCTGTATATGGCCTTTTGTGCGTACTCACTGTACATTTGGTTCCTCTTCTTGTTCAAACTTTTTTTCTTTACGATCAACTTTCCTTGCAGTTGTTGATCTAAACGGATGCCCCGAGGAGCAAGTTTTAAATGGAAGCCAACCTGATATGGATGATGCCATACCTTGTGACAATCTAGACGATGAACCTGCTCAAATGATTGAAGAGTTACATTCAGGTATAGACAATGCAGCTGAGGAGGCCAACTTATTGGTGTTATTTTGGTCTCCTAAATGCAAATGCGTTTTCTTGAATTTTTTCTACCGCATGGTTCAAATCCTTATGTATGTGTATTAAGTGTTTATCGAAGTTTTTTTTTGTATTATGTAACTTACTCTAAACAAAATTGTCAGTATCATTGAAATGTAGTTGACAGTCTATTTGAAATCATTAGATTACAAGAATAAGTTGTCTTCAAATTTTCATGTACTACAGGTGATGAAGCTGCAAATGGCGATGAATCAAGCTGGGGGATGGATTGTTCTACTGTTATTAAAGTTAAAACGCTGCACATCAGCTCTCCAATTTTGGCTGCCAAAAGTCCTTTTTTCTACAAGGTAAAAGCAAATATGTATTTATGTGATTCAAAATATATAGTTTCTTCTGCTATTATATTTTTTTGTAGGAACTGTCTTCTATAAGTCCTTTTCTCTTATCTAAGAAATATTTCCCTGTCTAGCTGTTCTCTAATGGAATGAGGGAGTCTGAACAGCGCAATGTGACCTTACGAATTACTGCCTCAGGTACACATACAAAATTTCACCATCTTTTGTCTGTATATCCTGTTCTTTGTTACAGACCACACTGTTTATAATTTGTTTTCTTCTTCCTTCTATCAAACAGAGGAAGCTGCACTTATGGAGTTGCTGAATTTTATGTATAGTAATACCCTATCTTGTAGCACTGCTTCGGCTTTGCTCGATGTGCTTATGGCTGCAGACAAATTTGAGGTCGCTTCATGCATGAGATATTGCAGCAGACTTTTACGGAACTTGCCTATGACACCTGAGTCTGCATTGCTGTATCTAGAGCTTCCATCCAGTGTCTTAATGGCTGAAGCAGTCCAACCGTTGACTGATGCAGCAAAGCAGTATCTTGCTGTTCGCTACAAGGACATTACCAAGTAAATTTCTGATTCTTTTGATTTATGACCAGTCTTCTGATTGTCCATTATTTTTACCCCCCCCCCCCCCCCCCAAAAAAAAAAAAAAAAAAAAAAAACGAACAACTTTTGACCTTTTTGTGGTGGTGGTGGTGGTGGAGTGTGTGGGTGGGTTTTTGGGGGCCTTCCCGAGGCCATCCCAAATGTTAGTAGTATGTGGTTGTTAGGATTAGGAAGCTACCCAAGAAGAAAACTTGGAGAAAGACAAAGATACACAAAGATAGTAATATATTGCAATATCAAGAGAAGTTACAATATAACTCATAGCCTTTCAAGAGGGCTGTCTTTCTCCCAAAGTCACACAATGGAAATTCTCACTAAAATGATCCCCCCCCCCCAAGAAACCTAAATCACCTTATTTATAACCAAGACCCTCTACGTAATTATCACAACATGCCATACCCCTAACTAGTACTCTCAAAGTGGTAGTGCTTGATGTTGGACCTTTAGTCTTACCTTTTGTTTTAAAAAGTTTGATGAATGGAGTTGAATATTCCAATTATTTCTACTTATTCATGTGTTTGGAAGTTAGAGCATCTTGATTTCGTGGTTATTGCAGTGTTTTCTTCAACTAATACTTTGTCCTCATTTTTGGGTCTTTTATATACTCTCGGGTTTTGCGGTCCCACCTCACTGTGAAAGATGGTCTTATTTTGCAAGAAAATTGCCCTTACTTAGTTTTTCATTGTGAACCTGTTAGGTGGCCAACTAATCACCTGCAAAATAACACAGAATAATCACCTAAAACAGAGAAATGCTTCCAAGTTCGAATGTATTGGTAACTTGATATTGAGAGTTCTTCAAAATCCATTGATGATATATTCAGCCATTATGCAATATCAACAAGTTTAGCTAACAATAACAACGTTTGTGATGTGGATTTTGAATCTAATTGGTTAGAATTATCAAGTTAGATGTTAAGATAAGTGAAAACTTTTAAACAATGTTTGTGATGTGGATTTGGAATCTAATTGTTTCTTCAGCTATCGTTTACGTTTTTTTAAAAAAAATTCTTTTCCTCGCGTTTTTCATCAAAATGGGTATTACTGGGAGGGAGGCAATTTCTCAAATAGGCTTCTTGCATTTGACCAGGTTCCAAGACGAGGTTATGGCTTTGCCTCTTGCAGGAGTGGAAGCAATATTGTCCAGTGACGATCTTCAGGTTGCATCAGAGGATGCAGTTTATGATTTCATCCTGAAGTGGGCTAGAACTCAGTATCCAAAGTTGGAAGAGCGACGAGAAGTGTTGGGGGCTCGACTTGCTCGTTATATTCGATTCCCCTTTATGACTTGTCGAAAGCTTAAGAAAGTTCTGACCTGCAATGACTTCGATCATGATGTTGCTTGCAAACTTGTGCTCGAGGCCCTTTTTTTTAAGGCAGAGGCTCCTCACCGGCAGAGAATCTTAGCTGCTGATGAGGCGTCTACCTCAAACCGCCGCTTCTTTATCGAGAGAGCATACAAATATCGTCCAGTCAAGGTTGTTGAGTTCGATCGTCCTCGGCAGCAGTGTGTGGTATACCTGGACCTAAAGCGGGAAGAGTGCTCAAATTTGTTTCCGTCGGGGAGAGTATATTCACAGGCATTCCACTTGGGTGGACAAGGATTTTTTCTATCAGCTCACTGCAACATGGATCAGCAAAGCTCATTTCATTGTTTCGGGCTTTTCTTGGGAATGCAGGAAAAAGGATCAGTTTCTTTTGCAGTTGACTATGAATTTGCTGCAAGATCAAAGCCAACGGAGGAGTTTGTAAGCAAGTATAAGGGCAATTACACGTTCACAGGAGGCAAGGCGGTTGGCTATAGAAACCTATTTGCAATACCATGGACTTCTTTCATGGCTGAAGACAGTCACTACTTTATAAATGGAGTCCTCCATCTTAGAGCTGAACTTACAATCAGGAGCTGAACTTTCATGACCACATTCTGTTTGATCGTATCCAAGGGTATTATTCTCAATTCTCTCTGGTCTAGGTTGTCTAACCATCTAATTTTTGTATGGCTTTCTTTTCTTGTCTCCCCTTTTGACATCCTTCCTTCTACTCGACGAAGACGAGGTAATAGTAAAGCTGTTTTATTATTAATACTTGGCTCTCAAGTATGTTATACCAAAATCTTTCTGAATATTGCTTTACTTTCCTTCTCCATACTACTTAACCATCAACATTTGTAACCTGGAATTCTGGTATCCTTAGATCTTTGAAATGTGTATTTGGTAGCCTTAGAAACTTGACTGACTCTTCTGTTATTATTTTTATAATCATTATTGTTGTTATTACTACTATAATGGCATGTTCACTTCATGAGCTGTTTTCTAAGGACAGTGGTTGACTTTGACATGCCTAATTCTAATTCCATTAATTGTACACAATATTAATGACTAATAAAATATTTAAACCATCGAAGTTCAAAGAAGCCTTAATTTCAAGAAAAGATCTCGCTCGCCCCATCAGAATCTTGTCATCAACGGTGGCATCTTTTCTGGTGTTCCTCTCCATCAGTAACTTTTTTCATGAGAGTCTAGCTAGGGATATTCTATCTCTTTCCTTATGTTCACAACACTCTGATCACTGCCCACGAGAGTGCCTTAACGTGAATGATGAGCTTGGATTTGATATGTTTGGGAATGATTTTGGAACATTTTGGGAAAAATATCTTTTTTGTCCCTAAACTTTCAAAAATAAGTGTCATTGGTCTCTCATGCTTTATATTAGTCATTTTAGTCTTTGAGATTTAAAAAATAAGTTTAAAAGGTCTTTCAACTAATAGATCAATTAAAATTAAATATAAAATTGAATAAATAGATGTTGTGGTAAGATGACTTGAAAAATATTTTTTTTTTTAATATTTGCCACATCTATTTACTCAATTTTATGTTTAAGTTTAATTGATTTATTAGTTGAGTGACCTTTTAAACTTCTTTAAAATTCAGAGACTAAACTGGCTAATTTGAAGCATGAGGCCAAACGCACCTATTCTTGAAAACTTAGAGACCAAAAAGTATTTTTTCCAATATTTTTTTGTCAGGTTTAAAATCACTCTTAAATATACTTTTGATATTCGACATCGATTTAACTTTTGATTCTACCATTTTAAATGTGGTCTTTATACTATCAAACTTAACAATTAGAACAAAGTAAAAATGATTCTGATTCTTTCAAAATCGCTCTCAAATAAATTTGTAGGCATTTTGTTTTTGTTTAGTTCCGTGTTTTTCTTTTTCTGGTCAAAAGAAAATATGACTTTTTAAATTAGAAATATATATTTTTTTTCTGGATAGTATTTTAGAAAATTGAGGAAGATTTGAAAATATTGTAGGATTGTGGTCATAGATCATGTAACAAATCTACTATACAAGTTTGGTTAACTGCACGAAGAAACAAATCGTTCATTTGATTATTGAAATAATGTCTTAATCATGTGTTGAAGGTGTATTCGTTTTCGTCCCTTTCACCAACCTCGTTCACAGAACATGAAGAAATGGGTGAAATTTTCTTTTTTTTTTTTTTTTTTTGTTATTTTCCAAAAAAAAATAATGTGCAAAAATTTTTGAACGTAGACAACAAGTCAATAACTAGTACATACTTTTAAAAATTATCTCCACGTAAAAAAAAAAAAAAAAAAAAAACATTAAACTTTAACTATTTTATTCTTTTATCAATGAAACTTTTTAGGAACTAATACATGTGATCAACCTAAGTATGCCATATTTTGTTGTTTGATTACAGAAAATATGTACATGCATATATGATCCTAAATGGTGTAATTTTTATCTTTTGAAAAACTTCATATAAACATCATATGAAGAACTATTAAAATATATTTATAAATATTCTCATATGTTCAGTTAATTATGAGTTAAATTTTGGTTCAAAACTTACAAGCTTTTAAGAGTTTAACTTCATAGTAGTTGTATAAACCATAAATTTACGAATTAGAAAGTTTTCGTTGTGAAAATGTTTTTTTTTTCTTTTTCAACAGGGAAAAAAGATGTCAATTTGACAAAAGAAACCTGTGAATTAAAAATATCACAAAGCCATCGAAATCAATCCAAAAACATCCCCCCCACCCCCAAAATAAAGGGGAAAAAATAATAATAATAAATAACAATAACGGAAGCATGTTGCTCCAAGAATTTGCTTGAAAGAGCCTTGAAGTTACAGAAGTAAAAAATTCAGGAGATTTTATTGTATGCTTCGTAGCTTTCTTGAAATGCAACCACGAGCTTGGTTTTCAGACTCTAACTGCTACAAACTCTTCGTTTCCAGCCTGCGAGCTTCACCTAATTGTAATCTAATACAATCGTTGAAAAACAGGAAAATAATAACAATCAATGTGATTGCACCATATAGGAAATGAATGATCAAATACCAAAGCGGTGAGCAACCATAAATCTCATCAGTTATCAACCTCAACGACCAAATAATATTATATCTCTAGATTTCCATAGTGACGTATTAGTTGACAGAATAAACCAAAACAAATAAAGAAAAACCATCAGACCAGAAAGGTTTAGTTTATCATATAGTATAGACAAAACCATGGAGAACCATGAAATCTAGAAAATATTAAGCAACCAAAACATATCTACCAATTCATTGGTGTAAATGTTTCCTACTGTTAGTGATTCCGACACACAATTACAATACTTCATGGTCAAATTGGCATTTTTAAGAACAATGCGGTTTAATGTCAGCATATCCTCTTAGTTTGACTATTGGTCATCTTGGGAATATTTTCTCCATATAGTGATAGTCAAAGGCACTATAATATAAAATTAAATTAAATTAAAAAAAAATTGTATGTTTCCTTTAGGTGCGAGACCAGTTCACCGTGGAGAACTTCAAAACTCTCGGTCAGACCTATGCAAAGTGCCTGCTTTCCGAGTGGTCTTCTGATAATGACCAAATAAACCCAATATAAATTGAACGAGTAGTTAGGAAGAAAATGAAGATTCTCTTGGACAGCAAGAGCCTGCTCTAGCTTGCAAATGGTGGGCGGCAAAGGAAAATACCTAATTGAGAATTGAGATTATATGAGTTCCCAAAAATATGAACTGCAGTGGTATCCATAAAACATGTCTTTGCGTTCTTAACTGTAAACCCCTTTCAGCTTCAGCTATTCCATACCAAGATATTGGGAAAACAGGGTTGGATTCATCTAGAAGATAAATTGGTTCCTTAGCCAGGTAATTCATAAAACGTGTCTGTGCGTTCTCTACTATGAACTCCTTTCAGCTTGAGTGATTCCATACCAAGATCTTGGGAGAACAAGGTTAGATTCAACTAAAAGATAAATTGGTTCCATAGCCAGGTGATTCATAAAGCATGTCTTTGCGTTATTAACAATGAACCCCTTTCAACGTCAGCTATTCCATACCAAGGTTTTGCAAAAACAGGGTTGGATTAATCTAGAAGAGAAACTGATTGTTGCTTAGCCAGGTAATGACAAAAATCCTCCTAATAATGAAAAAATTGCACATGGAATTTCCTAAGATGAATGTGAGGAGCACAAGTCAGCGACGGGAAGGTAGAACCCTGCCCTCCAATCTATATTAAACCCTGGAAGTTGTTCCATAAACTAGTAAAGGCTTGATAAATCGATTCTGTAAGAGAAGTCATGCTTCAAAAAATGTATGAGACAAAGGAAAACCGCCAAAATGCATCCTACGTTAAAATGAGGGGAAATTTTCGCCCTTCCTTTTCCTAGCTAGCTCATCAGTGAGATCAGATAAGTTTTTTTTAACTCCAACATTCAGATTTTGATTCAATACATGCCTAGACTTGAGCAATGCAGTCTCTGAAAATATCACTACAACTGGAATAACAAAGAGGTCAATCTACGGGATAAGTTTAGGAAATTAGAACACAAGCAAAAGAGATCTCTGACCTCTCTGATCATCTAAGCTTCTCTTTCCCGCTACTCCTCCTCGCTGCTTCCTTGACCTTCTCAATATAGCCTTCTATTGGAGGTGTCAAAGTCGCCATGAACCGGTTCGGGGGGAACTTTGTCAAATCTGGGACCAAAGCAGCAGCTTTCAAATGCTCTGGTAATGCTTCAATAGCCTCTTTCTTCATCTGCAACAGCGTCGATTCAGCTGCCTGCCTTGCACGATGCCGCCTCATCAACACCTGACTGTATTCCTTCGCAAGCCGCCGCCCATCTTCTTCTGTCAACTCGTACTTCGGAATCTTGTCCGCATCAACCACACCTAGGGAAATCAAATCCAAACCCATTGTTCCAATGATCGACGGAGAATCAGAAACCCCTAATTTCGATTTATCCATCTTCATCATCTCAATCTCGCGTTGGCGCTCTTTGCTGATGAGCCCGAGCTTCTCCCGTTCGGCCTCGCGTTCTCTGGCTTTAGGCTTCAAGAACCGCAGAGGCGTAGGAGCATTTAGGCATTGGTCATAGAGCTTTTCCTGTTCGGGAGGGATTCTTCTTCCTCCTCCACCACCACCACCTTTGGAAGCGGTTCCGCCTTTCTTGATTGTGATTTTGGAGCGCTTCAGCTGTTGGCCAGCTTTGATCTTCGATTTGCCTTTTGCAGTACCACTCACCCAGCATCTTTGAAGCAATTGGTGGCCGCCGGAATCTGCAGATAGGGACAGAGATTTGAATTTCGTGAAACGGATCATATCTCAAAGCTCGGAGCTAAAACCCTTCTTCACCAGCTTCAGCATCAAATCTAAAACCAGAGTCTAGGGTTTTTCTTCAAAGAAGGTTGAAGCACTGCCCGCGCCCGAAATGAACACCGTTTCGGGCTCCGGGTAGTTTGTTTTATTTTATTTTTTAATGCCTAAATTTATTTAGATTAAATACATCAATTAATCTCTTTTAAAAAAATGCATCAACTAATTTTGTTTAAAGAAAAATTATCACGGATTTATGATATCATTTTAAAAGTTTAGGGTCTAAATGACACAATCTTCAAAGTTTGCGGTTTCTATTTACAATTTAACTAGGAATAACAACACATATTACTCTAATAATAAGCCTATTTATATTTCTTTTTATTTATGTAGAGTCCATTTTTACCACTAGCATTGCTAAGCTGTAACAATTTTCATCCTAAACCTTCTATTTTATTGAATTTCATTCTAAAATTATCTAAATATTGTAATTTTCACCGTTCAATTTTTGTTAATTCATTTGTAATTTTAAAAAACAAAAATTAAAAAATTTATATAAACTCGCTAATTTCTATAAAATTAAGTTTTGCACAAAATTAAAGACTTTGGTCAATCCATAAATTTACTATTGAGTAATTTCAATCAAACTCACAAATTTCAACTAAAAAAAATTCTATAAAATCATTCTTCATTGAAATTTTATCAATGTTGGACAATGTATGTGAATGAAAGCTTATGAAAGGGTAAATGTTGCATTTTTTTTTAATTTAAAGTTAAGATTGTAACATTTATCTAAATTTGAGATGCAATTTGATGAAAATTTGAAGGTTTAAGGTAAAAGTTGATACAATTTGGACAGGCAAAGTTATGGATAAAGATCGATTTTTTTGTTACTTTACTTTACTTATATATCCTTAAACTTTGGAGATTGAATTAATTAAAACCTCAAAATAGTATCAAATATAATTCAATTTAGCCCTACTTAATATTATATTGTAAAATTATTAGGCATGATTCTCACATGTATATAAATTCTTTAAATGCAAGTATTTAGGTAATATTGGACAAAAATACTAGAAGCAAAGGGATAGTAGTTGCTTTCATTAAATGAGAAAAATTATCATAGGTATAATCGATCCGAACATTAAAAAATGTAACAGCCTCTAATTTTTGTATGCAAAAGAAACTAAATTTTAGACACTAAATAAATTTTGGAGACAGTAAAATGATTTAAATCTCTGAACTTTAATATCATCAATTGCTTCTTTCCATTTGATCGAACCTTACTAATCAATGAATTTCACCATTTTTCTTCTGAAGCAAGAAGTAAATTTGAGAAAAGGGGGGTTTCCCATTAATGAACTTAACAAATCTTATTACACAGATACAATGAAAGGGAACATGAGTTACAGGGATTAAAGCAAAACCTATTCCACATAACATGATTTAGATTACCTCTTATAAATGAAAGAGAATAGAGTACAAAATGATAATAAGAGGAACTAAGCATGTCGAACATGGCGCCCGATAACACGCATCTTATTCGGTTCCAGCAATCTTCTTCTTCAATGCTTCAATGTCATCAGCTAGTTCCTTTCTGCTTGACTGATGAAGGTTGAAAAAGAGCACACAAAGAACATTTTTTCAGTTAATATCTAGTTGCAGAGCCAATCAAGAACTAAGATTTCTATGGTTTCTTAGAACCCGAGATTGTATTCGGCGTCTTTCAAGAATTTTAGAAACTATACCAAAATTCCATCTAGGGTGAAGCTTGAGAAAACATCAGAAATTAATTGAAGTTTTGATAAAATGCAAAACCTTGTTTGAAATAAACCAAAGTTCTCTTCTCAACTTACCTTGAAGAGTAGATATCGGTACACAAACCACCCCGTGTATCCCAGTCCTACCAACTCCAGGATCTTCGGAAGCTGATGAGAAGATGGATGGAGAGTAAGTGTCAAATGGCTTTAGAAGGGGAAGAAACAAAGTTGGAAGTATAAATTTGAAAGCAATGTTTTGTGTGGATAACAAGAGAGAACATCAACTAGAAATGGCGATACCAATCAGTGAATGTAGATGATCAAAAATACAAAGCACGAGTTCGATAGAATCATATACCAATGGAACTGAGTTGATTGCACCAACAAGAATTGAAGAAAGCCAAACTGCAACAATCGCCCCGCCTCCGTAGAGAAGTACTGTGGATTTGTTCTCAAGGGCATCCCACTAGTAAACAGTAGTATGAAATTATATCTTAGAGTCGTCTCAGAGTCGGTATAACTAACAGAAAGACCATAAAATGAATGATGAAAAATAATAGACAAAAGTCAGCAACTTTCCCAGAATTATGACAATAACGGGCCTTGCTATGTTTCCTGTGGTTCTACCTTTTCTTTCAAGTCTGTAACGAGCTCAGATGCATCAGCAGCAGATGATTCTTCTGAAGATGAGGCTCTGGTTTGAAGCAGAGACGATCTACGTGACTCTGTCACCAAATGGTAGGTTGGGAAAATCCAATAAAGTTTGGGTGTAAAGGGTTAAAATCAAGAAATTAATGTGCCCGGTGAAAGTTCACCTAATTCACAATTCAGAAATAGCAATAAACAACAAAAGAAGACAATTTATTACACAAAAAGTGAACAATGCTCTCAAACAACAGACCTTTCCAACTATTTTTTATCAAGATGGGGCAGGTTTTCCTCAATGGAAGTTGTTTCTATCCAAATAAAGGGGGCAGGTTGCTAACAACTTCTCTACAACTGAAGTTTCAAAAGCCACACTAATCCAAGATATTTAATGGATGTATAAAGCTATGCATTTGCACATCAAAGATCTTAATCTAAATTATCTAAAATTCACACATGGCAAGGTTTCTCTTGAAAGTAAGCATATTTATAGATATATGATGTCCGAAATCGGTTTGAAAATTTTTTCATATCTAACTTCTGGATGCTATATCACAGCACAACAATCCGCTTCTTCAAAATCTAATGCCCCTGAGAAAAAAGACTATGGCCAAATACCTAAATGTATAATGCAGGATTAACCAGCAAACTTAACGCACCTAATCCTGTAGCAGTTGAGTTGCCAGAACTGAATGAACTATAAAACTAAATAAACTTCTGGCTCCAATCACATGAACAACAATTAATCTTTTTCCATTTAACACAATGATGTTACATATAGTCTATGCTCCCATTCACCGTTCGGTCACAAAATGAAACTGTCTCCAAATTTAATCACACAGAAGGCCACATGAACTTCTTCTAATCCAAAATTATAAGGAGCCCCAATCTGGGTCCGAGTAGCTAGCATAGCAACGTAATGTATTTTGAAAACCAAACTTGCAGGGACTCCATAGTTACATTTCAGTTCTCTAGCAAATTTTCTTCACGAACATGTAAAATTGATTTGAAGAATACACAAGCGACCAAGGTCAACCAGTTAAGACCCAGCTAAGAGACTACCCAAAGAAACAAATCAAAACGAGAAACGAAACATCAGAAGTTAAACAGACCGTACTTCTCAATTCCTAAAAGGTGTTCGACGAAATGCCCCAAAGAAAATTAATGGAATTTTACGAGAAACTTACCTAAGGAGAATTTGAGGGAAGTGGAGAAAGACGGGGAGCCAAATCGAGGGGGGAGGAGCGGCAAGGCGGAGCGACGAGTGGGTTGAGAAGCAGCCAGAGCAGGTCTCAGAACGGCGGTGGCCGCTGTGGGGGAGGCCGTGGCTGCCATTTCTTTGCAGAAAGTTCAATCAAACTAAGAATCGGCGCCGGAAAGAGAGGGCAATATTGAATCAAGTGGCCGTCAAGGAGCAGCTGCAGCTGACGACTTTGCAGAGATTTTTTTTGTTATTTTCGCCATTTTCTATGGCTCAGAAATGGCTTGTTTATCCGCGATCACATTTTGGGAAGATGGCCTCTGGTAGCGACACGTGGAGAGGTCCTTCGTTGTGATTGGTTGCTTCCCTATCTAAAATCCTTGTTTGAGGACTCAATTTTCTCCCCCCACTCCTCCATGGAATTGGGTTTTTGTTAGCCAATACACTTTTTATTTATTTATTTATTTATTTTAAATTATACTCCGATTTAACTATTTAACATATATGTAGAAATTTGGTTGGGCACCTTGGGTTTAGAGGGATATTTTAGTCCTTTCAATTTGAAAAAGTTATCTTATTTGGCCATTAGTTGACGGATGAAATATCGGGGGTGATTAACAATTGATTGAACTCTAATAATGTAGTAATATATGTTGATTGGATTATTGGAGTTGTTATCTACTTCCACAATTTCATTTCTCCTTCTTTTTTTTTCTTTTTTTTTTTTATATCTGTGACTTATCTCATTATCGCTTCTTCAAACTTTGTGAAATTTTATATCTTGATTAAATGTTTGTTGGCTCCAAAGGGCTATAAACAAATGTTCCATAATTGAAATAAACTAAATGTCCCAAACTTAAAACTTATAATCTTCCACCATCCCAAATCTGAAACGAAAAACATCTCCATATTTAATCGAATAGTGGTTGAGAGTGAACTGTACAAGCAACAATGAGGGTTGTCAATGAAGAAGGGAGAGATGAGGAGAATTGAGAGAGAGTTGAAGGAGACAACAATTTAATTAGCAAAAATGGTAATGTCATCAAAGTTTAATCAACAAGTTGATTAGAGGAATTTGGTTTAGTTAGTCTGTTATTATTTGTTGGAATTTGTTATTAAGTTTGTAGTTTCTTTAATAACTTATTCATTCTCGTACACGCAATATACATTGTTAGTATATTCGTTTATAAAGTGTCAGTCATTTATATCAATTATTTATTTTGAATAGGGTATCAGATTCACTTTCTCTTTCCCATTAGACTCTCGTTGTCTTCAGCATTCTTCTTGGACTTCATCTTCAATCTACGACTTCTGCCATGATTACTAAAAATAATTCTTGTGACGTCTTTTGAAGTTTCGATTGGCCCTACCACAATCCTCTATACTTATGAGAATTTTACTAGTCATTCTACAACTTCTTCCAGTCATTTATATCAATTCTTTACTTTTAATAAGGTTAAATCCTATACCAAAGTAAACTTAGCTCAACGGTAATTAACGTGACCTTCCTCCCTATAGGTTGAATATTCGGTCTCCCAACCCACACTTGTTGTATTAAAAACAATAATGGAGTTAATCCTTACGTCAACCTTGTATGGATGAACTAACGATCAAATGAGACCATAGAGCATTTAGAACAGTTACACCAAACTTAATTTTCAACTATATGACAACCAAATTACGATAAATCCAAACGAAGAAGAAAAAAACAAGCACACACACAGATCCTGACTTCTCACAGAGTTCATTCCGATTCCATCTGTAATGGTAATGCAAAGCATGGGCATCATGTAGAGCATCATTTAAGCCCATTAAAAGTTAAGTTGGGCCGATATTGCCCAATGGCTCGGCCCACTTGTTTATGGGCTGGCTAATTATGACAGGCCCGACCTGCTACACGAAGCCACCTCCTTCACAGATTAAAAACGACAAATGATCAAAATAAACACATAATTCATTTTTTCTTTTTCTTGTGGGTAATATAATATTTATTTTATAAAATAAAATAAAAATACACTAGGTTTTCAAAAATTAAAAAATAAAAATACACTAGGAAGATTGACAGAACTGTAAATTAGTCACTAAATAGGATAGGATGTTTGTCAAGTACATATAGTTGGACGGTTAATATATTTGTAATTATTTTTCTTAAAGATAAATTTTCAAACACATCCCTAAACTTTAGCACAATTAATAGAATAGTCCATGTTATTAGCCGATTGAATAAATAATTCATCGTCGGTCAATGTTATATATTCATGATAAAAAAAACGACTTAAAAATAGAGTTAATTTGCAGTAAAAAGAAAAGAAAAAAAAAAAAAACAAAGGAAAGAAAAGGTTCAACTTTATAATTAAAATGCTAACACATGTTAAATTCACTTAAGAAAACAATAAATAGCCAATATTAAATATTTTTGCCCCCCACATATTATTTGGCAACAAAAAAAATCATGCTTCATATTTTTAAAACTTTCATCGATCTAATACTAACACTACTAAATATTTAAATTTGATCCAATTAAGTATATCATTATTTATAATTGATAATAAAATCAATCTATTACACAAACGTAAAATCAACTATTAGTATAATAAAGAAGGCATGAGATTAAAAGTAATTATATGAATTACATCTCATTCTAAAAAAAATACAACTCATCTCAACCAGGATAATAACATTGTTGTATCAAATATAAAATTAAAGGCATAGGAACAAAAAAAGATACCGTACAATTTTTATGTTTATTTTTTGAAATAATAGCGTACAAATTTATAATTAATTTAATTCACCCTTAAATTAATTATTTTTTTTGTTGAAAAGAATATATATATATATATATATATATATATATATATTAAAAAAAGATATATTTGATGGGCGTGGATGAAGGTGACGCTGACGTGTACTGTACACTGATTTCCCGTTTCAAAAGTTCTACTTGTAACGTTACACGTGGAAGCAGACAAAGATGGTTAATAATAGCTGCCACTTCTCAATATGAACTGGAACCAGCGGTCAATTGTCCGGATTCAATCAAAATCGGCAGGTGGGGGTTACATTCGTCATTTTTCTCCTAATATCAGGGGCATTCTCGGGACGAGGAAAGAAAACGTAATTTTGACCCGCAATCCCAAATAATATTTTATTTAAAAAAAAAAACACGAAAAATTAAGGGGAATGAAAAGGGTAAATGAAATCCGATCTCAAGCATTTGCTTCGAGTCCACGTCAATTCGGGCCCCACACGAGGTTAGCCGAACGCCTGTGAGACACGTCACGCTGTCGGTAAAGATGCTTCGTCTCATTCGCCTCACCGTTGAAATTATTAAAAAAGGAAAAAGGGAAAAATAAATTTATTCAGAATAAAGAGGTTTCTGCCACGTAAGATCCACTCCCTCTCTCACAAATTGGGTTATGTGGCCGCCATGAAGCACGCGCAGCCGTCGATTTTATGCCACCCAATCAACGGTCTTTAATATTCGGGTTTTTTAATCATGCCTATATTTTTTTCCGCTTTTCCACGCCTGCGTTGCGTCACAGCCCTACCATGCCACGTAAGGCCGAGCAAAGAACTGGTGGTAATTATGACAAAACCACTATTTTTTTTTTTTTTTTTTTAACAACTCTATTTAGCATTTTCCTTGAAATTGCTAGGTACAGGTAAATTAAGCGCAAATTGAAAAACCACCCAAAAACATGTTTTTCCGAAGGTTAAAATTTAGCGATGGAAATTATAATAATTATATAAGTTTGAAAGTTGAATTTTTATTATTTGAGAGTTCAATTTATACAATTATTTAAATATGAGGGTCTAATTTTATCATTCTAAAAGTTTGGACCTAACTTTTACAATTGAAACTTTGTGAGTATAATTTTATTATCATACTTTAAAATAGTTTTTATAATTTGTACTCAGATTAATATTGCGTTAGATAAAAGAAGAAAAAAAAAAGCTAAAACAAGGTTTTTAAAAACAATAGAGAAAAACAAGGTTTTTGGCATTTATAGGAAGTTTGACAAAGTTAGTGTGCATAGTAATACTTAGGTACATTCCGGATAATACACATCTTGATGCATTCCACTTTCATCACTTATATATAAAAAAAAATAAATATTTTAAAAAAGAAAGAAAAAAATTTGCCAAATGTGAAATTGTGATAAAATAAATGCACAAAAATAGGTGTTATCCGAAATGTACTTAAGTATTTTTTATTTTTTTTGGTTAAAAAAAATGTTTTTTATACACGACTTTGAACAAGTGGATGGTAGTGGTTGAGAATTGTATAACAAAATTCGTCTTTTAGAGAGATACATTCTGGTAGTTGATTTCAATTTTGTCAACTTCTCCAGAATGTGTTATTTACTAAAACAAAAAAAAAAGAACAAAAAAAAAAAAATCCAATAAACGATTAAAAGGTCTCGTTCTTCCCAATAATTTCCAATTAGTTCGTTTAATTTTGACCATTTTTTTTATGTAATATTAAGAGAAATTATTGTAAATTAAAAAAAAAATATCAAACTATTTACCAATATAGATTTTTTTTTTTACTAAAAATATTTGATTACGTCCATATTTTAAAATTATGCAATGTTTTGAATTAAACTTTATCAATAATTCAAATATTTATTTAAAAGAAATGAAATCTAATATTGATCTAATATCAATAATTCGAATATTTTTTTAATATTTCACTTATTTTAAATAAATATTTGAATTCTTGATCAAGTTTGATTCAAAACAGTATAATTTTAAAACTTAGACCTAAACAAATCTTGCCATTTCTACAAAATATTAAATTTTTCATTAATTAACCTATTACTAATATCAAGCTTGGATAAATTTAAGTTTAATTAATGCACAAAGGCGAAAAATGCAACATTATCTTGTGTTTAATGTTTAAGATGGATTGTAACGCATATCTAAACTTAAAGTATGCAGTTTTATGTGAAAGTTCATTATAAAAATGATACAATCGATCAAGTTTAAGGATACAATTTTATTTCTACAATTGTAAAAATATATTGACGGGAAAACCAAATTAATTTCTTATTTATTTACAAAAAAAAAAAAACAAAATTTAAGTAAATTTTAAAGTTTTTTCTTCTTTAATACGCCATCTTAATAAATTAATTATATAATAAACATTTGAACCTGCACCTTTTAATCACTGTTACTAATAGTAAGAGCTCACTTATTTATTTTGAGTACCTTTACTTTATTGTAAAATTCATAGTGGTCATGTGTATTAGGCTATTTTATATTATATTACATTGTTGTCAAATTTTTTGGTTGATGCAAATAAATAGAATCATTCTATTGGGCAAAATAAAAAGAAAAAAAAAAAGAGGCAATTGTGCTGAAACTGAGAGTCAAAGTACACATGGGTGATGTGGGCAAGAGGTTTTTTCTCCCTACAAAAGAAAGATTAAATTATGCAGGATTACTTTAAATGTTCTTACAACTTTGTTAAACAACATTAGCAAATCATGTTAAAGGAATGAAATTGGTTGGTGAAATGATATGTCAAATGAATGTTACACCTTAATGAAAAAGTAGAGAGAAAAATAAGTGTTCCCACCTCATTCTTTGTTTCCGTTTTGATTCCCTCTTTCTAAATTTAGAGGAATTATCAATTTATACTTCTAAATTTTTTAATTGTATCAATTTAAACATTAAATCGATTACTATATCAAATTAAATTATGAATTTTTGTTAATATATTAATTTACACTCTCCGTTACGTTTTGTTTTAGACAATTGATATTGGTTGAACAAAAATTTAGAAGGAGTAAAAAATAGACTTACAAAAGTTCGTAGTTTAAATTGTTAGAATTATTAGTTTAAGATTTTAATCGATATAACCCATAAAATTTAGGAGTATCAATTGATATTTGTCTAAAAAAATAACAACGATGAAATAAATAGATGGAAAATAAAGATTGTGGATAATATTTGTTTTCACTCTTCTCACTCTCTATCTAAATGGAGATTCTCCACCTTTAATGAGGTGAATCCCTATAAGCTTCGACCTAAATGAACATCTCAATATAAGAAATATTGACCAATAATCCCATGAAGTGTGAAATAGCATGGACAAATATTAGATAAAATTTTAGGCACTTTTCTTTCTCATTATTAAAGCAGGACGGCAATTGACACAAAAGTTCACTATAATCTTGGGCCTATTTTGAAAAATGCTATGACTCTAGGTCATTCCTAAAACAATATTTCATAGGTTGGCTCGAATTTCAATTGAAATGATAATTCCTAGGGATAAATACTAAATAATTTTGCCAAAATTAATTTAGGTAACATAATTGACATATCCTTATTTCTTAAAAGGTTTAAAGTTTATTATTATCCCTACCATTATAATACTAAAAAATACTAAACTATTTTAATTCATAAATTTTAGAATAGTTTCAGTAACAATTTAAATTTTTGAAGTTTATTTTATAACGATTGAATTTTTATATTTTTAAATTTGTAACAATTTAATTTATACATTTGAGTACCTAACACTTTAGCTCATCTATTATAAATTGTATAACAATTTCAGTTTTTACATTGATAAATTTGATCGAAATAAACATCACGTTTTTTAAATAAGCTAAAGTCTTGATAATTTTATAGAAATCTCATCCCTTACGAATTTATCAATCAATATGTGTAGATAATTTTATAAAATCTTAATTATATTTTTTAATATTAAAGACTAAAATTGTAGATAGACTAAATTGTTACATTATTACTATTATATTACAGGACCATGAATATTTTTAAACTTGAAATGTATTTTGTTTAATTTACGGTTTTATTTTTCTTAAAACTTAATAACTTTTTAAAATGCATAAATGGATTATTATATTTGTTTTTATAGTTAAAACCTTTATTTTATTTATATATTTTGATTATTATTTTTTTTTCATCAAACGCACATACTTTATGTAATATGCTGATGCTGACAGATTGTTATATTGCTGGGGTTTATCTAACGTTTTGAGAAATATGCAACAAGCCAAACGAAGTCATTGATAAACAAGTACAATTATTAATTATTATGCAACTAAACTAAATAATAATAACAATAATAATAATAATAATAACAATAATACCAAATAAAAGAAGCAAAAGAAAAAGAAAAAAACGTAGTCACTGTCAAAGAATCATAAATTTAAATAAATTATTTTACATGGAGGACAAATTCTAGGCGAGAATTCGAACTTGTTGACTCAAGCAACAAACACAACGAGCAGTCTCCATTGCCGTTATAAATGCAAGAATCTCAAGATTATATAATTAAAGAAAAAAAAAAACACACAGGCTTAGCTATATGTGTTGTAATTTTTACTTCCATAGCTTTCTATTTAAATCATTGTTAGAAACAAATAATTTCACGTGTATTTTAATACATAATAAAATATAACGATGATAGAATTTAAGGAAGAACAATGAACAACACTAGAGTTGGTTTATTTATTTGTTTTTTTAATTTCAATTTAACATATGGATTTTGTCAAGTTTAACAATAAAAACTAAAATCGTGTAGGGCATATTTTGTTGAAGATCCCACGTTAAAAAAAATTAAGGGACTTCACACTTTTAATACGATAGATGGGTTACTCCTCTCCTTGCTAATTAGTTTTGAGATGGAACCCCATACTATTGGATATATTTGATAGCAATTTTCAAGTAGTTAATATCATTTATTACATTCTTAAAAGTACCCTTAATCATGCTTTTAATTATTAATATCAATTTTGACGTTATAAAAAATATATTTACAAGTGTAAAGTAAAATATTAAATTAATTTTGAGTGATTAAAAGCGTATTTTGAAGTGATTTTGAACCTGACAAAAGTAATATTGACAATTTCAAACTCACTTCTAAACATGCATTTAGACAAATTTGACCAGTATGGTCTACTAATTAGATTTTTAAGTACATTTTGATAATAATTTTTTGTTGTTTTAGAAAAATACTACTTTTATCTATAAAAAATTTGCTAGGTTATATATATATTTTTAAAACAAATGTTTTAAAATTGAAGTTAAGTTCTGTAAAGTTAAACGAGTAACTTTAATTTTTCTTTCTAGTTTGACTAAAAATTTAAAAATTTCCTTTTTTTTATTGTTTTGATTATGGTACTTTAGAGTTTTGTTAATTTTAGTATTTATAATTTAAAAATTAGGGCATGAACCTTCAATAAATTTCTAATTTTGTCTTTACTATTTTACCGCTGAGTTAAAACATTGTTGTTAGATAATATTTTTACTATAAATTTTTTAAAATCTATTCACATATATTTTTTTCATGAAAATTCTTTTTAGCATAGTTAATTTTGAATAATTAAAGTCAAGATTTATTAAAATTCTATATACTAAAATTGAACCATACTAAGTGATGAAATGATATTTAACCTAAAATATGAAAACTATTGCAAATTTTTATTTTTATTTATTTATTTATTCTTAAAAAAAGCATAGATTCTCGGTATCTCTTTTTCTTCTATCTTTTGATCCTCTTCCTCCGATTTTGAAGTTGAAAGCCGGGAGGAGAATTAAAATGAGGGCCAAAGCGCAATAATGAGGGATGGGCAACGCGTCCCACGTGGCAGTCGGAGGGGGCTGTGGGTGGTATTATTTTATTTTATTTTTATTTAATAAAAAAGATCGGTAGAAAAGTTTGAGGAGCGTGACGGTGAGCTGGCTACGCAATCGTAGGCCCCATGTGGTTGTGCTGGGGACACGTCACCCCAGGACCACGTACAACCGGCCCCTTCCTTTCCAGTGGGGACCACCTCCCAAGTACGTGTTCAGTTCCATTTTCCTGACACCTGCTTGGGTGGCGGAGATCCCCTCCTCCGCACCACATTCTCCGTGGCACTCTCCTCACCCTACGATCTTCTTCATCTCCTCTGCTCCAATTATTTTGACGTAAATTGCCGTGGCCCCAACCCCATTTCAATTTTCTTTTTAAATAACTTTTTTTAGTTAAAATATTAAATTTATTCTTTATCTTTATTTTTTCAATGTTAGTCCTATATTTTTAATTATATAATTTTTTCATGTTCCTAATAAGATTTTAAATTTAGTTTTCTAATATTAAACTTTTATAGAACTCAGTTTAATAATAATAATAATAATAATAAATTTCATGCCATAAATAATAATGAGAGAATATGTTTCTAAAGTAAAAATGTTAATAAATAATAAAAAGTTATTGAAAAACAACCAAAAAAAAATTTAGGAAAATTTTTACCTATTGAAAAAATGTCAAACTATTTACAGAAAATAGCAAAAAAAATAAAAAAACTGATAAACATTGATAGATAGACTTCTATCGTTTCTATTACTGATAGACGTTGATAGACTTCTATCATGGTCTATCACAACTATCTAAAAATTTTACTATTTTGTATAAATAGTTTTTCTTGTTTTTTTATTTTTAAAAATTTCCCAAAAACTTATAGTAAGAACTAAATTTAAAATTTATTAAGAGTAATTACTACCTAAGCTAAAATAGGACATTTTAGAAGTAAATAAACTAAAATCGAATAAACTTTAATATACATGAATCAAAATGATATTTGAACATTTTTTCAAATAGGAAAAAATGCGAAAATTACCACATTCATCCAAATTGTTAGCATCACACTTTCAAATTTATAATATCATCAATCTGTTCCTTAAACTTATGAAATGTTACAATTAAATTATTGGCAAATTGTATAATTCGTTTTGAAAATGCAAGTATTGTTTTATTTAGGGAGACGAGGAAGAATATTAATTTTAATTTTTTACTCAAAAATTCATTTTGAACATGTTAATTCATTCGTTGAATCTCGATTAAAAGCATAGGGGTGAAGATTAAATGGTAAAAAAAGAAAGAAACAATGTGAAAAAAAAAAATAGAAAAAAAAGTATGGCCAATCAGAAAAGAACTCCACCGAGTAGAAAAACACAAGGCTACTCGCATTTTTTGTTTGAATACATAAGAAATATTATAGTTTTCAAACTAAATTTCAGTTAAACTTTCTATAGTTCAAAAAGTACACAGTTTAACAATATAATAAAGAAAAATAGTTAAATTAAAAGGAGAATTTTTAAAAATAAAAAATAAGAAAAATTATTTACATAAAATAAGAAATTTTGTAGATAGTCGTAATAGCAGTTGATAGAAGTCTATTAGTGATATGAATGATATAAGTTACTAATACACGTGGATAGAAGTTTATCATAATATATATATATTTTTTTTTCTTATTTTTTATTTCTTATATATATATATATATATATATATATATATATATATATATATTTTGTTTTTGTTATAAATAGTGTAACATTTTTTTAATGAATGAAAAAATTATAAATTAAATTGGTAAGTGTGTGACTCAAGGTGTTAAAGATGTGATTGTTAATGGTAATATTTAATAGGATGAATATTATAATTGTTTTTTAAAAGAAAAGTGTGGGACCGGGTGTATACGTGGGGAAACTGTGAGGTGACTTGGAAAAGCGTATAGGATTCAGAGATGGTGAGTGGACGGTCAGGATTTTTAGATTTTCCAGATACTCGACAGAGTGCGCCAGACAGGGAGTGCTGCTATCCGCGTCGGATTGAGAGGCCCTCGCCCTTACCCCTCTTCAATCACAATTACTCTTCTACCCTTACTCTTTTCTTTAAATCTCTTTTCTGCCTCTAATTCCCTTATCTTCCACCTTTGCCCCCATCACTTTGCCTATATTACAAATTATTCTCTACTAATTATTCAAAAGGAAATTGTTTCTTGTGGCTAAAATTCATGACGAGACCTTTACCCGATATTAATTAATTTTATTGTCTGCCAATAATTCAATTTATTTTTTGAATAATATTTTTTAAAGCTTCGTTTTTTTAAACATGCTTTTTTAAGATGTCGACTATGAATTATCAATAATATAGTTTTGGAAGTTATCCTTTAAGCTAAATTTAAAACAAAAATATTAGCGTATAATATTTTTTTGGAAATTTAAAATAAAAGGAATAATTATTACTTTTCAACAAACAAGAAAAAGAATAATTATTACGAATGAGCCTCCTATTAAACACTCTTTAAATTAAGGGGCAACTTTTTTTTTTTTTTTTCCATCTAATATTATAGTATTTTAATATTAACTTATAATTTCCGTCTAAGTTTGAGAGTTTTTTGGTTTTTTTTGTTTTTTATTTTAACATTTTGAGGGATGAATAATTGAATTGTAAACTTTTATAATGATAACAAGTGTTCTTAATCACCGGTTTATAATCAGATTAGTAGATTTACAACTTTTTTTTAGTATATTAGATAAATAGATAAATTAATTAAGTTGTGTTTAGATTAATAGATCAAACTCATTTAAACTTCATTTTTTTAAAAATTATGTTTGTTTATATATATATATATATACATTCGAATTCTTATTTCAAAATATTTGAATTCTTATTAAAATATTAAAAACGAAAACAAATATTTTAAATCATATACATTTTTTAGTTTTCAACACTTAATTTAGTTTTTTGAAAATAGTCATAATAAAATAGAAAGTAATTTTGTCATAATAAAATAGAAAGTAATTTTTATAGGTTTAGTTTTTAAAAAACCAAATAATTATAAAATGAGACATAATAATCCTGCTTGAAACTGGATGGGGTGCAATGTCCATGTATTTTTTGGAGTTTAAAGTTAAGTTTTTTTTCAACGAGAGTTATAACTAAAATTTCACCAAATTCCAAGTTGCAACCATAGGCCATAGGCTGTTTTTTTTTTTTTTTTTTTGGGTTAAAATTTTTAAAAAGCCCATAGACTCGTACGGTGGTGAATTTATTCCAAAAAAGGAAAAAAGGTAAATGCAGAAGCAAAATAGGTGAAATTACCTTTACAATCCCGTGAGTCAAAAGTGAAACCTTTTAAATAATTTTCAATAAAAAGAAATGGAGGTATTTTCCAGGTGGGCGTTGCTGTACGTTTCCAATAAAATCAAACCACGTGTTCAACGCTTGAGTAAACGAATTAAAAAAAGTAATGAAAAATCAAAATCCAATCACGACAAAATATCTAAAACCCTCTCTCCCTTCCCTTTTCTCCAAATCCTGTTTAAAAGGTGAAACAACTCGATTTAGACCGTCGGATTAGTGGCCGATGGCCAACTCGAAGGGTCTTTGCTGGCGTACAAACGTGGAGCAGTTATTTTAATCATAATTAATTAAATAATTAATAAAACTATCTTTAGCGACCACGTCAGCTGGATTGGGCCGGGCCGGGCCCATGACCCAATCGAGACGACTAGATCGAATCTTGAATGGACACGTTTACGGAGGAGGTGATGTCAGAATAAAATAATAATAATTAAAAAAAAAAGAAATCGGGTGCACGAATCTCGAGGGGCCAGCTCAACAACCACCATAGCCCACCACCCCCGTATATACGGTATACGTATACATTTTCCATTTATCGGACACGTGTATGGTGACGTGGACGGTGCCTTGGCGCTCCCCTCTCTCTTTCTCAATTCTCATTCCCCCGCCTCTCCTCTTCCTTCACCACTTTCATTCTCTATTTCTCTTTCTCTTTCTCTCTGCGAGAAAACGTTTTCCCCTTTTTCAAGAGCTTTTTTTTCCCAGAGATAATGCAGAGGATTCAAACTGCGGTTTTCGCCATCGAAGTTAGTTGAAGCTCAAGCTGTATGGAATCTTCTCTTTCGTTTTTTTCTGGTTATAATTCCTTGTTTTTATTGTTTAATGTTTTATAAACCTTACCTAATCGTTATACCACTGAAGCTTCTTTGAAGAATTTTGAGGTGGAGAATTGAATTCTTGTGCATTTACTACACTTTTTTTTTTTCTTTTTCTCTTTTGAAAGTTTTAAGCTGCTTGTTAGGGAATGGAGAACGGTGAGGTTTAATTCTGGAATTTGGAAGTCTGAATTTGATTGTTGAAGTATTGTAGTTTGTTGCTGAGAGAAAGTTTGAGAAAAATTAACTTTAATTATACAACTGCAAAACTTTCTTGTTTTCTGTTAGTAGGCGTTGGGAATTTAAACTACTGACTTTTCCTTCATCTTTAACTGAAATCCCGAGGATAGAAGTTCGTTTCAGCTGGATCTTTGTAATTACTCTTCTTCAGAATCTCTGTTGCTTAATCTCTCTGTATTTGCTTGGTTGTTTGTTTCAGTTCCGATTATGTTCTCGGCCTTATGCCTTTTTCATTCGATTCTGCATTTTATGACGATGGAGGAAGCAAAATTTGATGGAAGAAGAGAATTTGAAACGTGAATTTATTAAAATTAAACTGCACATGTTCCTGGTTTTAAATTACTCGAACAACAAACCAGGGGTCTTCATAATCGTAACAGAATTCAGCTTCTTGCCCCCTTTTCTTTCTTCTCTGACTCGTATGTATTAATTTTCTTCGGAGGGGCAGTTTCGTCATTTAGTATCTGAGAATTTACTTTTCAGTTCGAATTGGAGATCAGCAACGAGCTCTTCTTTGTTCAAATTCCATTTATGTCCCCTTGCGAATTGATTTTTCCCAAGAGGCCTTTTCCCTGCTCTGTATCCGCACTTTTGTGTCTACAGATTGATAGATACTTACGTTTTTTATTTCCCTTTCCGCAGATGTGGTATTTTTAGAACTTTATTGTTTTTTTCTTTTTTTAAAAACAAATGTTTTAACTTTTTGTTATTTGTTGAAAACCCTCGCGGCAATGAGCACTAACAATGATTTTCACTACCAGATACTAACATATAAACATATTATTTTACAATTCAGGCTATAAATGGTTTAAATAAATTGAACTTTATCTGAACTCAAAAAAAAAAAAAAAAAAAAAAAAAAATCTGGTATGTGGCAGCTTATTAGTATTAAATTTGACTGCAATAGTAACAATTATTGAGAAGTAACTGGAATCAAGTTTTCTTGTAAAAAAGTCCCCTTATAGACAAAGCATTTGGTGGTTGCTTTGAAGTATAGCTACACCCTGTTCTGTGATATTAAAATACAAGGAAAAAAGGGACAGTTTAGTACTGTCAGTTGTATTTTTAAATACTAAGTGAGACTTCAAGATGTAATTTGGAAAATTAAAGGCATAACCTGTTTGTGATTCAGATATGAGCTTTTGAATAAAGAAAGCCTAGTTGAGTTTCAAATCCCTTTTAATATCCTAAAATACCCAAATTCTTATCTTTAAAATCATTCTTTCTGGGGGAACAAGAAAGAGTTTGAAATGCACCTCTTGATTGCTGGTTCCTATCTGTGTTCCTCGTGTTAGTTCCATTTGGCATTCATTTCTATCTTCTATCTCACTGATAAGCGGTGCAAATTAAATATCCTAAACTGCACCGTATTTTCATCACTTTTCTAAAATCTGCGTGCTTGATTTTGGATTTCCTTCCTTAGTTCCCTAATGTTTGGTTAGCTAATCCATGCAGCCCAGCTGATCATAATTGGTGCCAAAGGTTTGTCATATTAACAGTCAGTCGAGGTGTCCAGTTTGAACTGTATCTGTAACATGGGAACTAGTGAAGAGGCGAAGTCTGTGAAGACTGAAAAACCATCCTCACCAACGCTGGTATGGGGATTAGTGATTACTTCCTTGAGAGAGAGCAATGTTTTACCTGTTTTGAGTTGTTTGACTTGGATAATGATTTCTCCCTATACATTGACAGGATCAGAACAGTGTGCCGAATTCAGCCAGTATTCATGTTTTTCCTGATTGGGCAGCCATGCAGGTTCATTTAGGCAGCCCCCATCCATATTATGCCCATTTGTTTCAAATAATCACTTAACATGTTATTTGATAAGATTATAACGGCTAGATTTTTATAGCTAATTGAAGGGATTTGTCACCTTTTCAGGCATATTATGGTCCTAGAGTTGCAGTTCCACCATACTACAACTCTGCTGTGGCTGCAGGTCATGCTCCTCACCCTTATATGTGGGGTCCACCACAGGTAGTTATTAACTATTGGAGAGTTCAAATGACAAAGCTTTTTCTATCAAGTTATGCTTGGGGAAAGGACACTGTTTGACTGAAAGTTAATTCATTTTGCCAGATGATTCCTCCATATGGTACTCCTTATGCAGCAATCTATTCTCATGGAGGTGTTTATGCACATCCAGCAGTTTCTATGGTAAGTTTGTATTTTTGTTAGCTTCTGCACGGTTTTGTTGTTATTACTCACAACCATCTTAGTACTCTCGAGAAGTAGTCTAAGTATTGTCTTTTTTCTCCCTTGCTAAAATTCTTAGCTGGAAAACCAACATTCTTTATTTTTTCCAATTATCCCTGGATAAGTTTCGTGTTTGGCAATCTCAACTCAATCATAGAATGGGTTATGGGAATTGGATTTTCTTTTGCAGATTAAAATTAAGCAGTTTGTTATTATGAAGATGGAACACTTCTTATTTTCTGCTAATCATCAGGCATTTCCAGACTAAGTATATGATATAATATTAATGCAGGGACCACATTCGCATGGCCCTGGTGTTCCCTCTTCACCCGCGGTAAGTGGAGCCTTCAGGCTGGAATTTGTACTTGAGTTGTTGAGATTGTATAATTTTAGATTTTAATATTATGAAAAAGTATGAAATGGAGGTGAAAGAATGTACTAGCTGTTTAAGCCACCCAAGAACAATTATTAACGAAAAGCACATTAATGCTCATAGCAGGCTGCAACTCCTTTGAGTATTGAAACACCTTCAAAGGTATCTGGAAATAGCAGTCAAGGTTTAATGAAGAAACTGAAAGGTTTCGATGGCCTGGCAATGTCCATAGGCAATGTTAGCGCTGAGAGTGCTGAAGGGGGAGCTGAGCATGGACAATCAGAGAGGTTTACCAAATCTATCTAGTTATCATCGTCTAAATTCCTGTTGAGAATTTATTGTTCAAACTCAAAGTGCTTTTTTTCAAAATTAAACTACCCCCACATTTTTCACTCTCTCATATTTATCTCATGACTCACCCAACCTAAAATTTCTTTCTGTCATGTTAACAGTATGGAAACTGAAGGTTCCAGTGATGGAAGTGATGGAACTACTGCTGGGGTAAGATTTCATAGCTAGAGAAGAATTCTTGGTTCATCTATGCTAACATCTTGTAGCTTTATCTTTAATTACTTGGTGATGAATAATTGCTATTCAAAATCGTGATTTTTTTTTATCTTCTATTATGTTCAGGCAAATCAAACCAAAAGGAAACGAAGCCGTGAGGGAACACCTACTATTGGTAAGACTCCACTACCAAGTATTTTCCTTTCATAACACATGGGGTTGACTGTTGCCGGTAATCTATACTTTCTCTTGTTGGTGATGGGTTTAAACATTTACATCAACATGAATACTCATTGTTTGTGATAACCCCCTTATAATTAGAAACGAGTACATCTTAGAGATGTTACAGTATTTGGAAGTTCATGAGCGCCCAATATCTTCTGAATTACAGATTGACGTTAAAGAAGTGCTCCTAGTTAATTAGAAATTTTCAGAATCCTTTAAAGAGGATGCCTAATTGATTCCATGCATGTAACACGATGTTCTAAAACCATCATGGTTTGTTTCCATGCATATATCATCTCCCAATTTGGTTTTTGAAAAATAAAGCTAGTACGATGTTATGCTAACCTTAAAATGCACTTCAAATTAATCACATAGAGACTCAATTTCTGAACAATCTGCTAATTTTCATGATTAATGCAAGGATTCAATTATAAGCCTCAAATGTTTTATATATCATATGTATGAGATTTTGATTTATTCATTCTCCGTCTCTCATATTGCAGGTAAGGATGCAAAAATTGAGCCACAGGCAAGTCCAGTTACTGCTGCTGAAATGAATGAAAACTCTAGCAAGTTATTGGGCACGACCAAAGCAGCTAATGCGACTGGAAAACTTGGATCTGCGATTTCTCCTGGAATGTCTACTGCATTGGAACTGAGGAATCCTTCCAGTATGAACCCCATGACAAGTCCAACGACCGTTCCGCCTTGTTCGGTATTGCCTTCTGAAGTCTGGCTCCAGGTATACATTTGGAAATGGGGCTCTAGTTTTTTTTTCCCCAACACATCCCCTTATGTTTCCAGACAAATTTTGGATCATTTAACTTTTAATTATGCATGATCTTATGTGAACGTTGCTTAATTTGATGCCTTTCATATTCTGCGCAGAGTGAAAAAGAACTAAAACGGGAAAGGAGAAAACAGTCAAATAGAGAATCCGCTAGGAGGTCAAGGTTGAGGAAGCAGGTAGAGAGGAACTTAAAAGAATCGTTTTAATATTCTAATATTGAATTAGAATGTCGCCAGCCTTCCATTGTCTTCCCCACCTGTCGTTTTATTTAAAGCTAATATAATTTTTTTGGCATCATCATCAGGCTGAGACAGAAGAGCTAGCTCGTAAAGTTGATTCGCTGACTGCAGAGAATGTCGCTATTCGATCTGAAATAAGTAGATTGTCAGAGAATTCTGAGAAACTTAAGAAAGAAAACTCTACATTGATGGTGTGCCTGCTGCCCTCTTTGATGTACTCTTTAGTTTTTCCTCATCAGAATCAAATCTAAAAATTGCTAAAAAAATAAACTGCCTTGTAACTTGACAGGAAAAGCTTAAAAGCGCTCAATCAGGACGAACTGAAGCATTAGACATGAATGAAAAGAGGATGCAACAACCTGTAAGCACAGAAATCAAAGGACCTGTGAATAAAAGCATTAACGAAGAGAGTATCATCTGCAAGAAAAACTCGAGTTCGGGTGCAAAACTGCGCCAGCTCTTGGACACGAGTCCAAGGGCCGATGCAGTCGCTGCTAGCTAAAAGAACCAGTTTAATTGCAGTTTCTTTTTTCTGTGGTTTTGGCATATTACAAGCCCAAAATTACTGCTAACAAAAATTACAAAGAATGAAAAACAACTGAATAGGAATGTGTCTGTGAGAAAGGGCAGACTCTAATTTTAATGGTTAGTTTCTTGAATAGTTGTATTATTATGTGTAACTATAAAGAACAATTGGGGTTGGCAACTGTTACAATTTGATGTAATCGTTGGAGATTAGAGATTTTTAGCTTTAGATCTCTATGTGCACCTCGTGCCAGATGATTATCATCAATTGCTGGGTTGAAAGTTGAACCCTTTTATGTATCGTCAATGAAAAATTACTTCCTTTTGCTCTTTATGGATGAATTACAATGGAAAATTAAACTAATAACTTGTGAAAATCTAGGGTTTGAAAATATGTAATTCATGTCAATTTAATAGAGAAGAAAGAGACACAAGTGAAGGTTGAAGTGTAGAAGTGAACTCCGATTGGAAAAAATCCAACTCTTGAAAATGACTGATAATGAGAAGATGAAAAGATTTAACCACATTTGTTGTTCTTATATTCTAATTTCTAACATTAAAGTGGACTTCTTTCTCTTGACAAATGACAGACCAAACTTTATATTGCTCGTAGACTCGTAATATTCATATTTATACGAAAACTTATTCAAGTCAATGTCGTTAAGTCCTTTTCTAAGACAAAATGGTGTTTATCAGAGCTCGATAAAGATATTTATTATTTTTATTTTTAGTACTATGTTAGATTTGTGTCAAATAGTTTCCTGAATGTTTAAAAAATTTCAAATAAATTCTTAAACTTAAAAAACGTCTAATATATTTCTAAATTTTTGAAATTGTGAATCTAATTAGTCATTGAACTTCAATTCTATATCTAATAAGTTATCGACGTATTCAACATTATTTAACGTTCACAAAACTATTTGACACACCATTTAGTTTTATGATTAATAGATTTGTTAACTTTTAAAAAATGTTGAACATGCCGTGAACCTATTAGTTAGACTAGTTCAAAAGTCTATTAAATATTTTTTAAAGTTCAAGAACATATATCTAAGTTTAAGTTGAAGGTTCAAATCTTCATTTAGCCTATTAGATGTTAACATGTCGTGAATCTAATTAAGCATATGTCTCAGTTGTAACTAAGATGTACTACCACCCTTTAAGTTGAAGGTCCAAATCTTTATTCTCTCGGTTGTATTGAAAAGGCAATCAATTAGTAATGGAACTGAAGATCATTTTTATTAACAAAATAATAATAAATTTAATCCAACACCAAAAAAGAAAAGTCCGTTGACTTCCAATTTGGGTTGATTCGAAACTCTGGCTGGCTTGGGCCTGGGAAGTTTGAGCCCAGATAAATGACTGAGAGGCCCAGAGAAGGCCCAGAATTGTTGGAGGGGTTGCAAAATTGAATGTTGGTCGATTTTTGAAATTTAGAGGCGCGTGATTCACGAGTTGGATCCGATTCCCGAGTTTGCATCTTACGTTATTTATGGAAGTCCGATCTCCGACCGTTTCTCAATTCCATGCCCCATCGCTAGGCCTGCCCCTGCCCTACCAAACACACACACAATAAGAGAAAAAAGAGGAAAAAAAAAACTAAATTTTAATTACTTATAATTGAACTTTTTGTTAGATGTTAAATCCAGTATTTAAGCCAACTTTTGAGTTTTCATAACTATTTTTCTTTTTAAATAATAAGGGTATTTTTTAAGTTTTGAGTTTAATTTCAATTTAGTCATTTTGTTTCAGAATGTTACAAATCTACATTTGAGAATTGAATTTTGTTTCATTTTTGTCTTTAGATTTCAAGATTTGTACTTTTAGTTTCGATTTTTCATTAAATATTCATTTTCTGTCTTTGGTGTTAAAATTAAAACTAAAATTTTATTTCGTAATTATTTTAAATTAATTAATATACATTAACGTCAAAGACCAAAACTGAGTATTTAGTAAAAAATTGAGGTTGAAAGTGTGAATCTTAAAACCTAGAGATCAAATTGAAATAAAATTCAAAGGGTAACTGATAACATTTTGAAACGTATGGACTAAATTGAAACTAAACTCAAAACTTAATAACTGAAAGTGTAATATTTTGAAATATGGGGACCAAAAGGAAACTAGACCTAAAACCTAGATACCAAAAATATATTTTCTCCCTTTTTAAATTATTTATTTTTAAAATTAAACTTGTAAATACCACATCCACTTATCAATTTATTTCTCTTGTTGGTTACTTTTTGGGGGCTTTTTCAAAATCTAACTTAATTTTTTTTTTGTTGAAATTTTGCTAAAAATTTAAATGTTTAACTTAAGAAATATGAAAACACGTAGTAACAAAATTCTTATTCAATTTGAGTACTCTCAAATTCACAATGTTTTAATTAGTTGAGCTATATTATGATTGATAATTTTATTTTTGTAGATTTTTGGACCACACTTCAAATTGGTTAATATATGATATAAGATATAACTAACAATATCCAAAAAAAAGATTATGCGATACGTGTACAATCTATTTGATCAACTCAACAAATGAATACCTCGTATTTTATCTTTTAGAATAAGTGCATAAAATATGTTATGCTCAAGTTGGTTGGTCCATATATCTTGATAAAAGTTCGTTTATTTTGAAAATATGAACTAAATGAAGGTATGTATAAATTTGAGAGATAAAATTAAAGTTTATTAATCTTAAACAAGTAAATCGATATTGTTGTTGCGTGAAATCTGACACATGTGAATCCATGTGACTTCAATAAAAATTTAGGAGAAGGTTACATACAAAACAAAGATCTAAACATCGGTGCAGTGCTTACTAGTACACATAGTTTGATAGTCAATTAAGGTTTATGATAGGTGCAAAAAGAAATAGGATTTTGTAAGCTTATATTGGAGGTGGGTCTTTCTTTCCACCATTTATATGTAGTAAACTTGAGATTTCTAGAGAGGCGTGCAAGGTCAAATCGAATCAAAATCGATTGGTCGTTCAAGTCAAGTCGATTGGGTTGGTAAAGACTAGGCTCAAATTGGGTTCTTGCCTACAATGGAGTTGGTTAGCCAGGGCCCAACTTATGTATTGGACCGTCTCTTGATGTGACTTAGGCTAATATCAAGTATGATTATATTCTAGGTTTACTTTCACTATAAAGGTTATAATATATATATATATATATATATATATATTTTACCTCTAAACATTTGGTCAATAATACATACCTTATGTCAGTTGAACTATACTCCATAACAAATCTAATGTTTTTTTTAAGGAAATTACAAATATAATGTTAAAGGGAAATATATGAGAACATAATTTTTAAAAACAAAATGATGATTATCATTATTAAAATTTAGGTTAAAATACCACTTTAGTCCTTATATTTTAGGATTTGTTCAATTTTAGTCTTTGTATTTTCAATTGTCTAATGTTAATATTTGTATTTTCTATAAATTTGAAATTTAGTTATTCAAAGTGAATATGTTTCCAAAAATTATGATGAAAAGACTGACAAATATATAAACTTTTTAAAAATAAGACAACCAACCGTAGGACTAAATGTGATATTTATTAAAAGTTCATATACTAAAATTGGACAATTAAAAATACAATAACTATAATTTTATTTATTTTTACTATATGTGAGATGAGAGATCGAATCTTTGATTTCAAAGTTGATAGTATATACTTAATGTCAATTGAAATATATTCATTTTGACAATACACTGACTATAATTAAATAAGTGCCGAACTCCATGACAAACTACACCAAACTAAAATTATATTTTAACCTAAAATTGAATAGGTTTTAGAAACAAAGGTAAATATTACTTTTAAAAGGATGTTATTGCTTTAATTATTTAACATTTAAAAAACGAACTTCCAATTTTTTTTTAAGAAAGAAAGAAAAGAAAAAAAGATGAGGAAAATGGAAATAAAGGCAATGGATATTCTCACATTCCCAATTCCCAAATGTCCATTTTCAGCCCGACAAAAAAAAAAAAAAAAATTATATCATCCAATTTTACACCAATAAATATCAAATTTTCATCAGAAATTTCGAACAGAAAATCAACGAACTACTATAATTTTGTCAAACTTTCCAATTTTCGTTATTCAAATAATAATAATAATAATAATAATAATAATAGAAAAAGTGAAGAATTATTGATTTTAATAACTCGAATCACTGGCTGCACAATGGCTCCGGAGAATTTCTCCCAAATCTTCCCAACAAAGTTTGGAATCCAAGAAATTTTTTAAATCAATCAAAGTTTCATTGAGTCCAATCCTTTAGAACAACATTTCATGTAATGTATTAAAATTTGATGAAACTATAACCATAGAATGTTACGTTAGTTTATAAATTTCTCTGAATTTGTAGCTTTGAGTATAGAGAATCTTAAGATTTGCTTTATTCTTATTTATTTGAATATTTTAAGGACCAAAAGGAAACATGTTATGGTGTCTTATCTTCTACTTTCTTCCACTCCTCGCGGTCATTATAATCTCGGATTTTGTATGGCTCTCCTTAAAGTAATGCAAAAGAACAAGACTGAAATTTTTTTGATTTCTAAGTCTTTGTTTTAAAATTTCAGAGAGCCTGGAAAAAAAAAGAGTACAGAAAAAGGTATGTTTCTCGTAATTTCATGTCCTAGATCTCTGCAAGTGATTAAAAAATTCCAGTTATTATTATTTTTTTTTTATTTTTTTTTTCATGTACATTTGATTGCATCAACATTCCATGTTCTTGATGGGTTGTGTCAATTTCTGGGTTTTAGGAGCTGAAATTCATTTGGGTTTGTTTCAAATTTCTGTCATTCGAATCATTTCTTGCTGGAATGGAATTTGAATACACTTTTCTTTTGGGAATTTTGATCTCTGTCTTGTTCCTCGGAAAAGGGAAATGGTTATCTGGGTTGTCTGTATCTTGGCTCTTTTCGAAGGCCTTTCAATGGGAATTCATTTTTCTTCTTTAAATGGGGAATTTGGCGAATATTCAGAAAAAGTTTCTAAATAGACCACAATAAATGCAAATAAAATCTACCCTTTTTTCCTCTTCCTTAGTTTGACGGTCTTTCTTAAAAATATTTATATTTGCATTTATATATAAAGGATTTGAAACGGTCGTGATTATTCGTTTTTGAACTTTCTGTCTTAATAACGCGTTACGCCAAATTTCCGCCTTCCGGTTCGCTTCATTTGCGCTTTTTTCTGCTGGGTTTCGTTTTTCTTTTCCAGTTTTGTAGATCTATGCCATTAATCGACGAACCCAATTCGTATCTTCAGATTTTCAACCGTTTCAACTTGACAGATCAAGTGTGGTTATCTTAAGATTTTGCCTGATTTTGAAAATTGAAATTTGAGAAGAATTTTGGGGTTTGAAGTGAAAGAATAGCAAAGGAGGAAGTTATGGGGCATTCGGCGCCGGTTTGGGATTGCAGAGCGGCGGCTGAGATTACACAGGATTGGAATGGCATTGATCAGGTTGTGCTTAGAAATCCCAAAGGTGCTTCCGCTAGGGTGAGTTTTCTTCTTCCATTTTCATGGCGTTTGGACAAGAAATCACAATGCTGATTATGATCTTCTTTCAATCTGACAGTTCTTATTTCGTTGTGCCTTATCTTGTTCGTTCTGTTGTATTTTGGGGTTGAATTGAATCTCTGCTTATGGATTGACGGTTTTTGGGTTTGGATTATGTAGATTAGCTTATATGGAGGACAAGTTTGTTCTTGGAGAAATGAGCAAGGTGAAGAACTTCTATTCACAAGTAGTAAGGTAGGTTTCTGATTCTTCTTGTATTGATGAAACCATCGATTGGATGTTTTCGGTGTTAAGAAACTAACTGCAAGGTTCCTCAAGAGTTTGAAGATTTGGTTGGAATTTTGTTAGTTTGGACTTTTGTTCCAGATTGATGAATGTGAAACAAAATGTTACTAGAGTTCAGTTTTGTTTAGAGATTCTCTGAGTTGCTGTGGTTTCTTGAATTGTAGGCAATCTTTAAGGCACCAAAAGCTATGAGGGGAGGAATTCCCATATGTTTTCCACAGGTATATAAGATTTTGTTCACTGGCAGATCTCTACAAGAATCTTTCTTCATTCCTGATGTGCTTTTATGAAAATCATTGTAGTTTGGAAGCTGTGGATCACTAGAGCAGCATGGGTTTGTGAAGAACAAGATCTGGACAATTGATGAAAATCCGCCGCCCATGTACTCGGATGATATTGAGGGGGTCTCCTTTGTTGATTTACTATATAGATCTTCAGAGGAAGATTTGAAATTTTGGCCATATAGGTAAATTTTGTGCATAAAGCTTTTGAGTTGTCTGGATGAAAATCATTATTAAGAAACTTATTCATACCTTTACTTTTCAGTTTTGAGCTCCGCCTTCGGGTGTCTCTACAACCAGATGGAGACCTGGTTTTGAGATCTAGAGTTAGAAATGTAAATGGAAAGCCATTTGGTTTCTCATTTGCCTATCACACGCACTTGGTGGTTTCAGACATAAGGTAGCTTGAGTTTGTGTCTCATCATTCATTTGCTTTGATCTTTATGTATTACTGTGCTTGTAATTTGTAAATTCAGATTCTTATATATGTTTTGAATCTTAATAACATTGAAGTGAGGTGAGAATTGAAGGTCTCGAAACGCTCGACTTCTTAGACAATCTATGTCAAAAGGAGCGCTTTACAGAACAAGGAGATGCCATAACCTTTGAATCTGAGGTAATTTCTGTATTTCTAGTTCTTAAATAGCACTTAAGCAATTGCAAGTGTGATGTTTTTAGTCACAGGCCTTTCCTAAGGGTATTAAAGCTGTTCATATCATAATGCTTGATGTTTCTGATTGGCAGGTGGATCGTGTATACGTAAGTACTCCAAATTTAATTGCTGTACTTGATCACGAAAGGAAGCGGACGTATGTGATAAGAAAGGAAGGATTACCTGATGTTGGTAAGATTTAGTAGTTGTACCTTCCATTATAGCTGGAAGTTGTGCATAATATATCATTAGGATGGGCTTTAGGCTAATCGTTGCTATTTTTGTGTATCAAAGTGGTTTGGAATCCATGGGAGAAGAAGTCGAAAGCAATGGTGGATTTTGGTGACGAAGAATACAAACAGATGCTTTGCGTCAACGGAGCAGCGTTAGAGAGACCGATCACTTTGAGGCCAGGTGAGGAATGGACAGGGAAACTGCAACTCACTGTCGTTCCCTCGAGTTTCTCTTTTGACTTGTAGAGGAAATCGAACCGGGCACAGGGCAGAGGCACAGGCACAAGCATGGCCAGACTACTTTTATTGGGTGTAGAAGGGCTGATGCTGTGTTGAGAATAATGTTCTGGTAGTTTTAGAACTGATGTCTCTGTCAAACATGGTGATTTTTCTTTGATTTTTTTTAGTGGAATTGTTGAAATTTAGGATGTGGGGTATCCTGCAAGCAACTTGGGAAGCCAATGTTTTTAAAGAATGGCTGCATATCCCCAAACTATCTTCTTGTTTTTAGAGGAAGAGAAGGGTGAATTTGTTATTTTCTTTCTTAGTAATCAGAAATTGCTTCTTCTTGTACTTATAAAGACATGGTTTTCTCTTTAATGAAGATCTTCAACTATTTCCCTAGTTTCAAAAATGTTCCCTCTTTTATTTATTTGGTTAATTTATAAATTGAGTTTGTGAACTTGAAGTTTGCCTATTTGATCTCTAAACTTTCAAAATTACTAACTTTGCTCCTGAACTTTCTAATATTTAAAATTCAAATTCATAAAGTTAGTGAACACAAAATTAAAAGTTTAACACTCTTTTAAACAAATTTAATAGATAAATTAATTCTTAAAAATTTCGAATTTAGAGTGTTTGACACAAAATTGAATGTTCCTTTGGAAGTTTAGAGATTAAATAAATGCAATTCTAAAAACGAAACCCACAATTTAACTTTTTTTAAAAAATAATTTTTTTAGCTTTTATTCTGCTTGTCATATTTTGAAAAGAGAAAAGGGAAAAAGAAATGACAATCACAATTCCTTCAATTTGTTTTTGATATGGATGTTGGTTGGTTAGACTGGGGCTGGATAATGTTTTGGAATTATTATATAATTGGTTGATTGGGTAAATTTCTTACAATACAAATAGAACTAGTTCATTCATGTATTGGATTTGAATCAATTTGTACTTTAAAGAACACTTGATATGTGAATTGGATTAGTTTTGACTTTAAATCTATCCAAAAAAATGTATTGACTTGTAATGGTATGCTCAATTTAGGACCATCTTAGTCTCAATATGGTGGCATGTCAATATCTCTCATTACTACATAGTTATTATTATTATTTTTAAATAAATAATAATAATAATAATCATGGCTTTATCTCAACTTGGAATAAAGGGCTTTACTTGGTCTCATTGCCTCCTTTTCATGACTTTATTTATCTTCAAAAGTCTTATATTATCTTATATTCTTCCATAAACGTTACCTTCGAAAGTATTTTTTTTTTTTTAAAAAAAAGAATTTTGCTTTTGTTGGACATCTTTTTAGTCTAAAACGAGTTACAAATGACTAATATTTAAATAGTTCTCTGATGAATAAGAATACAACTATTTGAGAGGAGTATTTTTCACGTGATAATAAAATAAAATGTATGAACTTTTTCTATCCATAATATTGGAAAAAAATATTTCTAAATTTTGGTTTTAGTTTTCATTTGGTCGATAAGTTTCAAAATATTACACTTTTACCCATGAATTTTGAGTTTAATTTTTATTTGATCCTTAAATTTTAACATTTTACACTTTACCCTTGATTTTATTTTTACTAATGCTTACTTTGGTATTTGATGTTAACTTTTAATTAATTAATTTATAATAATCATGATATAAAATTTTTAATTAAGTTTAATAGTGATGGAGGATTAATAAAAATTAATTTAATTATAATTAATATAATTCTTTTAATTTAATTAATAGTCATTTACACCAAAGATTAAAAATGAATATATAATAAAACATTAAAATTAAAAGGGTAAAACTTGAAGCCTTAGAAATTAAATAAAAATTAACTCAAAACTCAAAATAAAAATAAAAATAAAAATATAATAATTTAAAATTTAAGAGCCAAATCAAAATTAATCTCAAAATCTAGAACAAAAAGTATATAATAGAAATATTATAAGACTGTTTCCTTTTAATGTGAAAATATTATCTCCCAGGTTGAGGGATTTCTACGTCTTTTTAATTGTTTTTTTTTTTTTTTTGTGAAAAGGACTACTTCATTTAAATTGATTTGATATTGGTGTTGGGTTCCATGCGAAGTCAAAATTTATATATATTAATATTATTATGATATATATATTTTGGGGTTCCATAAGAAAATAGTTGCAGCCAAAAAAGAAGAAAAGAAAAATTCCGTCAATTCGGTGGGGCCGCAAATCAAAATAATAATTAAATGCCGAAGAAAATTAAACGAGGAAAGATTCCGTCAATGGGTGGGGCCGCCATAAAGAAAAGAAAAAAGACGAAAAAAAACACGGAAGCCACTCTATTTTATCAGAGCCAGGTTTCGATCCTGGGACCTGTGGGTTATGGGCCCACCACGCTTCCGCTGCGCCACTCTGATTGGGTGATATACTCTTTCAACGCGTTATATTTAATAGTAAATTAACTTCTTTCATCTCAATTCTTTAATATGGGAGAGACTTTAGAGTAAATTTGGGGTGTGAGTGTTTTTAAGTGACGTGTATATTATAAATATCTTGAAAATAAATATAACTAAATCTAGAAACATTTTAATCACCAATTTCCTTTGCAGAAGAAAAAAACTCTCTCTCTCTCTCTCTTTTTTTTTTTTTTTTGTCTTTTGATTATTATAAGATTTAATTTATTAAAATTTAAAATCACTCAAGTTTTTTCTAATCAAATAACCATTACTATTTAAAAAAGAAAAAAGAAACACTTTTTATTTGACCTCGTTACTAAGGAGCTAAGCTCGCCAAATGTTAGCTAAAAGAAGACTTCTAATAATTTATAGTCACTCTAAAAGCTAATATAATATGAATGCATAGTTTAACGGTAATTTGATATTTACTCCTTTTAAATTCAAAAGCTCATATTTTTTATACTAAGAAATCAAATTAAAAGATATGATAAACACATCCTCAAGGAGAAAAAATATTATCAAAATTCATCATGAGAAGGTTAAACTTCTCAAGATGCAAGGTCAATTTTTAAGTACTAGAAAAATCATTCAAAATACACTCGCAGCTCATAATCCAATTAGTAGTTGTGGTCTACAAAAATTGATCACATCATCAATTCTACAACTTACTGATCTCAAGGTCTGACTTTGAAAAAAAAAATATTTTTACTTTAGATTACTGTTGATTTTATACCCAAAACTCTAGGACTTGAAAATTAAAACCTCAAAGACTCAAACTAATAATTGTATCAATTTGGATTCTAAATTTTATAAGTAAATCAATTTAAACCATTATTTAGTAATTTATAACTATTTTCATTCACATCATTTAAAATTATTCTTCACTCAAAATCTCACTGAAGTTAACTAAAAAAATCACTAATTCTTCTTCGATAAGTAAAAAAAATAAATAAATAGAGAAAGACAAGAGGATGAAAGACAACTCATATTGACGAAAAAAAGCTGCTATCCATTTGGTTACAACATTCACTGATATTTTTGCAGCATAATTCGAATGGAGAGTCTAAATTAATTTCAGTTTAGAGTTTTGATTGAAACAACGGTTAGTAAAACTCACCCAATAAATCAAAGATGATATGGATTTAACTTTATATTCTTTTAGTTAAGAAGGTAACAACACAAAAAAGAAATGAACCAACATATTCCATGAGTAAATGCTTTTAGATTCTTAAACATGGTAAAGAAACTACCACATTTGAGCATCACTCAACTACGTAAAATTTATACTATCGACTTCAAAGTCAAATGTTCGATTTTCTACGGTTTAAAAACGAGAAATTTCAAATTTCATAATTAAAAAACTGGGTAATGGGAAAAGGAGGCAGTACTAATTACTTCATCCCAAAGTCAGCAACCTAAAATGCTACCTTTACTGAAGATCTCTCCGGTCCATAACAGAAGTTAGAAACTATTGAAGTCACATTCTTTTCTGTAAGAATGCTCAAAGTAGTTTCGGGTTACGCACCACACCCTCATTTTCTTCCACAAAAACAGCAGAAAATTCAAATAAACAAACCATCGTCAATGGCAATATGGTTTTTTTTCTCTATTTTTTTAATGGAAAATAGTAGATTCAATACTTTTTTTTTTTTTTTTTTTTTTTTTTTTTTTTTTTTTTTTAAATTGAAACTTTTGGCTAAGAATACAACTCTAATACTTAATTAAGTAAGATCCAATTCATTTTTAAAAATGGAGAAAAAACGTACTTAATTTTCAAAAATCAAAAACCAAATACAAAATGGTTACCAAATAGAGCCTAAAAGGTGATTTTCATAACCATTTTAGTTTTTTATTATCTTTTTAAAATTAATCTTATAAATACTATTTCTACTTATGAGTTTTTTGTTTAGTTGTCTACTTTTTAGAAGGATATTTTCAAAATTCAAGCTAAATTTTGAAAAAAAAAAAAAAAAATAGTGTTTCTAAAAACTTGTTTTTGATTTTAGAATTTAATTAAGAATTCAGATGTTTCAAAATGAAAATCTTTGTAAAGAAATTGGAAGAAAATTATCATAATTTTAAAAAACTAAATAGTTATCAAATGAGGCATAAGATAATAAACAAAAGATCAGACAAAAAGGAAGGTTCTCATCTAATTCTGATGGGCACCAGGGAAATATATTGATAATGAAGAAAATACAGAAAGATAACTACGAAGTATTTCAAGGTATTGAACCTCCCTCTTTTGAGATCACTTAAGCCCAAACCAAATAAACCAATGCATACCTCCTTCCTTATTCTATTGTTAATACTCGTAAGTCATAACAATTGCCTGGACTAATTACTAATATACTCTCAATATTATTCTGATAATATTTCTAATTAATTCTATCCTCCGAGCATTACTATCAGATTCATCCAAAGGTTTCCTCACATGTTTTAACATGGAACTGAATGAACGGGAGGAGCAACAAATTACCGAGCAGAGAAGCGCCAATGAGATAGCCAGCACTATAGGAAGTCTAAGAAGCACAAATACGAATACGACATGACACGGATATGGTGACACGTCGTATTTTACATATCAAGTTATTATTATTGTCAAATATGCATTGAAAATTAGAATTAGCTCGATGTATTTCACACTCAAAAGTTATTATTATTGTCAAATATGTATGTTTTTGATCTACTCAACAAGTGTTTCCAATGCATGTCTAAAACATTTGTTGCACCAACAAGTATCCGATACGTGTTCAACAAGTTTTATTTTTTTCATTTGATTGATAAGTTTCAAAATATTACATTTTTATTCATGAATTTTGAGTTTAGTTTTTATTTGGTCCTCTAATTTTAATATTTTACACTTTATTCTTGATTTTTTTACTAATGCTTACTTTGGTATTTGATGTTAACTTTTAGTTAATTAATTTATAATAATCATGATATAATTTTTTTAATTAACTTTAATAGTGATGGAAAATAATAAAAATGATTTAATTATAATTAACATAATTCTTTTAATTTAATAAATAGTCATTTACACCAAAGATTAAAAGTAAATATATAATGAAAAATCAAGGTTACAAGTGTAAAACTTGAAACCTTAAGAATTAAATGAAAGTTAATTCAAAATTGAAAGATAAAAATTTAAGTGCCAAATCAAAACTAATTTCAAAACCTAGAACAAAAAATATATAATAGAAATATTATAAGAATGTTTCCTTTTAATGTGAAAATATTTTCTCGAAGGTTGAGGGATTTGTACGTTTTTTAATTGATTTTTTTTTTTGAAAAGGACTAATTTATATATATATTAATATGATATATATATTTTGGGGTTCAATAAGAAAATAATTGGAGACAAAAAAGAAGAAAAGAAAAATTCCGTCAATTCGGTGGGGCCGAAACCAAAATAATAATTAATGCCGAAGGAAATTAAACGAGGAAAGATTCCGTCAATTGGTGGGGCCCGCCATAAAGAAATGAAAAAACAAAACAAAAAAAGCCAGGGAAGCCACTATTCTATATCAGAGCCAGGTTTCGATCCTGGGACCTGTGGGTTATGGGCCCACCACGCTTCCGCTGCGCCACTCTGATTTGGTGATATGTTTATTCAACGCATTTTATTTAATTATCAATGGAGAGAATTTAGAGTAAATTTGGGGTGCGAGTGTTTTTAAGTGACGTGTATATTATAAATATCTTGAAAATAAATATAACTAAATCTAAAAACATTTTAATCACTTTAATGTCCCTTGCAGAAAAAAAAAACTTTTTTTTGTCTTTTGATTATTATAAGATTTAATTTATTAAACTTTAAAATCACTTAATTTTTTTTAATCAAATAACAATTACTATTTAAAAAAAAACTTTTTTTTATTATTATATGCTTAAAATTAGAATTAGATTGATGCATTTTACACTTAAAAGTTATTATTATTGTCATATATGTGTCTTTTAGTCTATTCAACAAGTGTTCAATGTATGTTTAACACATTTGTTTCACTAATAAGTATCAAAGTGTCCAAGTGTCGGACACGAATACGCTAGTCAAACTAAATTGTCTGTATTTCTTAGCAGGAAGTAACACATAGAACCAAAGTTATAACATTGAATATTGATACATGCTAGTGGTAAAAAAAAAAAAATAGACAAAGTCTCAATAATTGGCTAAGAGGTCATGGGTTCAATCCATGGTGGCCATCTACCTAGGAATTAATTTCCTACGAGTTTCTTTGACACCCAAATGTTGTAGGGTCAGACGGGTTGTTCCGTGAGAGATTAGTCGAGGTGTGCGTAAGCTGGCCCGAACACTCACGAATATAAAAAAAAAAAAAACGAATATTTATACATGCGGATCTAGTAGTACCTGCAGGCAAGAAAACATGGAAATATGTATGAATATAAGTTCTTCATAAGAAGTTTGAAAACTAAGTGAACTATAAGTCTGCATCTCTATGTTTCATGTTTATATGTGAAGAAGATGACAAATGTGCAGGATAAAGGCAAGAAAACAGAATATCGACCTAAAGTATTTGTACTAAAACTAATATATATATTAAGAGCTATGTCTGATGGATTTAATCATAAACTTTATCTTCACATAAAAACTAAGAATGAGGAAATATATTGGTTGAAATCATAACAGAGCATCTCTAAATATGATTGAAGAAAATCAGAGACTAAAACCTTAAACGTGTCAATATGTATTCCTTAATTGTCAGGCGAATAACTAAAGATATCTCCATTGATCGTCTGAAAATAGCAAACTTGATTCAAAATAGACATAAATGCAGGTCTAACATAGTTTTTTTCTTCTTCGTTTCTATTATAGTCAAAATCATAGTGGATCGGAGCACCTCTAAATATGATTGAAGAAAACAAGAGACTAAGGTCCCGTGGGGTCTTCCGATTTTACTAAACAAGGAATTACTACGCCTACACTTTATGAGTTCGACATCTACCCTAACCATATTCTGAAGAGAATATTCTAATCTAAATACCATCTTTTATGGTTCAAAATTTTCATAAGAAGCATCAATGCATCGTCGAATAGAAACATATGAAAATGTATTAGTGATATGCTTCTATTTAACAAAAAAATTTATGATTTTTAAAAAGGTTTACAATACATTTATGAATAAATTGATACACCAACTTACTTTGAGAACAAATTAACTACTACTTTATTAATTATAATATAAACATACTTTGCTTTAGAAAAATGTTATCAAATAAACCCACGAGTTTTTATGTAGGTAAAGTCGTAGTATAATAGAATAGATACTATTGAAACTAATGGATTTAAGTGATTGTTTAATATAACATATTATGTTAAGTATATTGTTTAACTTTTGACCTCTACACCTCATTGTTGTTATTATTATTATTATTTTTTCTTTTTTACCTCTGTTAAAGAAAATTATTGCTTAATTATATTTTCCTTTTTTGTATTTTTCTTTTCTGTTATTTTCTTTTATTGGGTTTATGAGTGTTTATTTATTATGCAATCTTTTGTATTCTAATTAAGTTATTATTTAAGAACATATACAATCTTCACATGGTATCAATTTATCAAAGACATAAACTTTAGGGTTTTACACTTTTCGACTTCGGCCTCTATTGTTGCTTTATGTATATCTTCTTTCTCCAAATATAATCACAAATCGAATAATAGTGTTGCTTATCATTTGACGTGAGTTTGGCGATTTTGTTAAAAGTCTTCTTTATTCTTCTGAAGTAGGCTTGCTAGGCGGGGTCTCATCCCCGATTGGTTTTCTAGCTTGTTATATGAGGATGTTGTGGGTTCTGTTGTTGGTTTCGCTTAATGATTTTTTTTTTTTATTTAAAAAAGTTTATGTTTAGTAGATTTTTGTACTTATAATTAAGGAAATTTTTAAAAATAATAAAAATAAGATAAACTATCTACACAAAATAGCAAAACTTTTAAATAGTTATGATAGATGCTAATAGAAGTCTATCACGGATAGATGTTGATAAAAGTTTATAAATATTTATCAGTATTTTCTTTTGTTATTTTCTACATTTTTTCTATCTGTGAAAATTTTATTTTTAATTATGTATTAATCGAACTTTAAAAGTATTTGTTAAACTTTGAATATTTAATTTTGTACTTAATAGTTATTAAATATATCCAAGATTTATTAGACATAACATTAAAATTTTGTGTTTAAAAACAAAAGTGATTGTTTCAAATAGCAAATCTGATGATTTTTTTTTAAATATAGCAAAATGTCATTGTCTATCATTGATTGATAGTGACATTTTCATTTTGCTATATTTGAAAACAGCCTTAAAAACAATCCTAAACGAACGTTCAATTTTATATTCAATAGAACGGTTACTTTTTAAAAATGTGGTCAATGATCTATATTAGACACAAAATTAAAAGTTTAAGCCCGTTTGATAACCATTTCATTTTTAGTTTTTAATTTTTAATTTTTATGTTTTTTCTTTTCAATTTTTGTAACATGGGTTTTAATTTTCTCATAGATACATCTACATTGTTAATAAAAAAAAAAAAACTACATTTTTTAGTCTTTTAAAATTGACTTAATTTTTAGAAAAACTTTCACACATAGAAAAAATGTCAAACTATTTACAGAAAATAACAACAAAAAAAATACTGACAGACATTGATAGATTTCTATCAACATCTATTAGTGATACAAACTTCTATAATTTTTATCATAACTATCTATAATTTTTAAAAGGCGAAACTAGAATTTATAAGCGGGACCTTAAAAGCCCACATATTAGATAGACACCAACTTTTAATTTAAAATCCACAATTTAACAATGAAGACAAGAAGAATTACAATTAAGATTAAAGGGACCACAAGAAAATATAATTCAGTCTAGGATTTAATAATGAGTTTTATTTAAGTTAAAAAGAGTACGTATCTATTTATAATACATTATTATATGAAGGTGGCAGCGTGGCAGGTTATATGAAGAAAGTTGGGCCTGGCACAGCCAAGGTCCTAGTGGACTTGCAAATAAGGCATTAACACATTAAGATTGGGCATGTAAGCACGTCTATTACATATTTGGCAATTAATAAGACACATCTTTATTTCACAAGCCACATAATCTTTCCTATTTTTTCTATTTTATTTTATTTTCTTTTTATTTTTGGTTTTAGTTTCGGTGAAAATACAGCACATGCTTCTCTTTTGTTGGACGCATGATTTCCTTAATGCCCTTCCATCAACTTTATTCTCTCAATCTCAATTATGGTCTTCCAACTTCTGAGCTAAAATATTTTACTGAAAACCCCCCCCAAAAATAATAAATAAATAGATGATTTTGATTAATTGATCTACCGGTTTCAGTTTGTTCCATGGATATGTTTTTTCTGTTAGTTTTATTTTTAATAATAATAGTTTGTGGGTTGATTTGATTTTGCCTAGAGATAAAAAGGCCAAAGTCGGATACATTAAAAATAAAAAATAAAATAAGGGAACCAACAACTTAGTAACAAAAAAACAAAAGTAAATAATAAATCAATTATCATTAAAAAGGTTGATAATTTGATTCCACCACGTTATTTTTTTTAACTTATATAACAAAACAAAAATAAAATCAAACTCATAATTCTAGTACTAGCTCGCATCAAACACAAACACTAAATAGTCACGAGACTATGCAATTGATGGCCTCGACATTTTCCTGCATCCTCTGTGACTCGAAAACGTAATCTTTGACTGTCTTGAATGCTTCTGAGAGTGAAAGTTGTCCCCACAAACCAACACGGGTCCTTTCATAGGATTGATCCAGGCTAAACATGCTTAACTTTGGAGTTCCGATGATTGAGCCACCGAAAAGGAAAGTGCATCTTGTTAGTATAGGTAGTAATTTTCAATTCTTTTAAGTCTTTCTTAATTCCCAGGATCCATCTCATTCGAATGTGATCTCGGTTCATTCATGTTTCTCTCCTAAACTCAAGTCGTCACATTTTATATCATGAGGACTACATAATAATTTCCTTAAAACTGACAACTCTAAAGTCAACCATATGAGGAGAGAATTTATCATAGTCGTGCCTATAGTTAATTTATTTTTCACATTTTAGTTTAGAATATAAGGTAGAACTTTTATTGAAGTGAATTGTCGATTTTTAATACTATCATAATTTTAACTTTAACACAGGTTTAAATTTATGACTAAATCTATAATTGAGTTAAAATCAGAAGAAATTATATTGAAAAAAAATGAAGGAGAGCATAATCATTCAAAAATTTGAATAACAGTAATTAAATTTAAGGAACAAAATACAGTAAACATACTTTTAACACATGAACTTCTATACATATTTCATTATACAATGTCTATGTATTTTGTCAAATTCCAAATTTAGTTCTTCTCATTAAATTTCAATTAATTATTTAGTTCTATATAATCATGTTGGATTTGATTCCAACAGTTCTATTTAATGTTGCGCATTAATTTTTATACATGCCTAAAAATGATGTGTTAATGTATTTAAAACATAATTCTAATAATAAATTGGTTTTTTATTTTCAAATAATTATTATATAAAAAAGAATATATAACTAAAACATTATGATCCAAAATTTATAATTCAAAATAGAATAAAAAAAATTATGTTAAATTGTAAATTTCATGCTATAAATAAAAAAAAAAAGTGAAAAGTATAATTAAAATTTAAAACTTATTTGGATTAACTTTTTAAATGTTTATAAACATCCTCTTAATCTATAAAATTTGATAAATTACTTCATAAATAATCTTTACGATAGAGACTATTTTAAAATATTTTCTCGAATAGTATTTATGAAAATTTAAGACTAAATTCTAACTTTTGTGGACTTTATCATGCTCCCTCACGTTGGCTAAATAATTAAAATTAAGCCTTTACTTAAAATAATCGAATCAAATGTATAAATACAATACTATGTTTATAACAAATTGGAATTTATGTGACGCAATCAGTCGAAAGGCCTTGCATACCCGAATTTCAGCCACCGTCAAAAGACTCACTCTTCTTCCTCCTCTGTCTCACTCTCCCATTTTCCATCATTTTTTTCCATCGGATGATCGGAAGTCCGGCAGATCTCCGATCACCGACTTTCCTCTAAGGTGATCGTCTTCTTCTTTTTTATCGATCATTTCCGTTCTCCTGTTTCCAAGATATGTTCCGTTGCACATTACGATGAGATGGAATACCATATTTTCCCTCTTTCTTTCCCAAGGAAACGAAATTCTCTATTTCCTATTATTTAATGCGATGCATGTACTTGACTGATTAACTGAATTGATTCGATTCCTTTTTCTTTGTCTCGTTTTGTGCATTGATTTTTTATTTTGACGGTAATTAAATCAGATTTCCGTGAAGAATTTGTTGTGTAGTTCAGAGAATATGGCAGAGCCGCCATTGAAACCTATGCTCCAGAAGCCTCCGGGATATAAAGATCCAAATCACACTTCTCAGCCGGTGCCGAGACCGCGGCCGAGGAAACTGATACTACCATCGCCATTAAGCCAGAAGAACAAGAAACGACGGAGCTGCTGCCGGAGGTGCTGTTGCTTCCTCTGCCTTTTCGTCCTGATCTTAATCGTCGCGATTGTCGCCGTCGGTGGCGTTTTATACCTCTGGTTTGAGCCTAAACTTCCTGTGTTTCATCTTCAATCATTCCGGATCTCCAAATTCAATGTCACCGACAAATCGGACGGCTCGTATTTAAACGCCAAAACAATCGGTCGAATAGAAATCAAGAACCCTAACTGGAGGTTATCACTAAATTACGGCGATATTGAGGTTGAAATCACCACCGGAGAAGGTACTCGAACTGAATTAGGATCAACGATCGTGCCGAGCTTTATTCAATCGAAGGAGAACACGACGAGTTTGAAGATCGAAACAGTGGTTAGCAACGAAACAGTCGACAACGGAGCGGGCCGGAACCTGAACTCCGGCAACCGGACCGGAGAGCTGGTGGTGAATGTCGAAGCACGTACGAAAATCGGATTCGTGGTGGATGGCCGGAGAATGCCGCCGGTGAAGATCGAAGTGACGTGCGGAGGTGTGAGCTTGAAACGTCTCGACAGAGGCAATATGCCGAAATGCTCCATTCATTTGCGCAGATGGTTTCTGTAACCAAAAAAAAAAAAAAAAAAAAAAGGAGTAAATTTAAGATGGTAATTACAGTGTGATTATTTAACTCTATGAACACAGAAAAGTTTATGCGATTTGCTACCCATAGAAAACAAAATATAGGCATTCTTTTGGCCTCAATTTTTGCTAACATTTTGGTTTGATCGTCTTGTTTTGAAGAGAAGTATTTGAATATCATAATTGAAATCATATTATGTCTCGTGATTTTTTTTTTGTTTTGAACATGTTGGTTTTAAGACAAAATGTATAATATTTTAGTCCATTAACTTATAAATTATAATTGGCTGGCTGGGAAGAATTGCTCGAATTGATTGAAAAAAAATCCAATAAAATGAGTAATGACACACTTTTGTACAAGATTATATATATATATATATATATATATATACATACATACATACACACACATGCCTTACCGACATACATACATTGATAAAAAATTTCGAGTGAGAGAAAGTTTCTTATATTAGTTGAATGGTTAGTTTTCAAATAGAGTTAAACTATTTATAAATATAAAAAAAAATTTACAGTATATTTTCTTATATTAGTTGAGTGGTTGTTTTAAATATAAAAAGTGAGTTAAACTATTTATAAATATAAAAAATTTTTACGTTATATCAGTGAGAGACACAAACTTTTTTGCTATTTTAGATAAATAGTTTCCATTATTTTTTTTATTTTTAAAAATTGTCCTTAAATTTTTAGATTTAATTAATTATTTGTTGTATTTTTGAAGGGGCTACATGGTCATTTTTAGCCTTTAGGATTGCATTGAAAGCTTTTGAATCATATTTGAAATAATTTTTTTTTTCTAAAGTGTGTTCTCTCAACTTTATGATAATTTTCATTATTTGGTCATGGATTATGCCCAATATCAAAGATATGACATCACTTTTTAACTTTGGGTTAAAAAATCAAATATCACTCGTTTGGTTTTTCGTCTCTATTTCTCTTGTCCTTTCAGTGTTTCTTCTTCTTTTGGTGGGTACTTGTAACATTCGCCACCATTTTTATCAATATTAGAATAAACTTTAAAGAGTTCTGAATTTAGGGTTTATTTACTTGTTTTTAGTTCAATTAGTTGATGGGTTACTCTTTGACATCTATGGTCTATATAAGAGGCAATTATTTAAAGTTAGACCAGACTACTTTTATGGTTTATTGTTGGGTGTGTGAAAATATTAGTTTTCGTGGTATAGAGCATTCAATTAATATTGAATTTTAGTCTCTTTTTGCAGCTTTAATTGTTAGTTAGGTTTGGTTATGATCCAAGGTTGGATTTAGATGTTTAGTTGATTAGACGACTTGACAACATTTTTTTTTGTTTAAATACTATTTTGGTCTTTGTACTTTTGGCTTTTGTTCATTTTGGTCTATCTACTTTCAAAATGTTAATTTTGGTCCCTACACTTTCAACTTTGGTTAATTTTTGTCCCTATACTTTAAAAATATTCATTTTGGTCTTTAAACTTTCTAAAACGTGACCAATTTTATCCATTAAAAATGAAAATAAAGGGACTAAAATGACAACTTTTTAAAAGTATAAGCATCAAAATAAACCAAAAATTAAAAGTACAAGGACTAAAATAAACATTTTTAAAGTATAAGGACCAAAATGAACTAAAGTTGAAAGTATAGGAATCAAAATCAACCATTTAAAAGTATGAGGACTAAAATGAATCAAAATCAAAAGTACGGAGACTAAAGTAATATTTAATTTTTTTTTTTAATTATAACTTTGTAATTAGGAGCGAAGTTTTTTTTAGTCGAACGAATATGGACTGGAATTTTTTACATCTAAAATAGAAAGGATAAAACTAGTGTCTAAATTAATTTTGTCCAAGTTTAAGTTTATTTGACGGCCAAAGCTGGGAAAAAGAAAAATATCACTACTTCTGCCATATTTGTATATATAACTTTTATATTTGTGTCTATTTAGTATTTGAACTTTAAAAATGTCAATAAATCTCTAACATTTCAAATTTATGTCTATTTAATTCATAAAACTTTTAAAAAAATTCTATTCAGTACTAGGTCATTTAGTTTTCAATTTTGTTTTTAATATGTTTTAATCATATTCATTTAGCTCTGTTTGTATTAATATTTGGATAAAAATTCAATTACAATTTCATGTTTCTATTTGAGTTTAGAACTAGGTTGATTTAAAATTATTGAAATTAAATATACTCGCATAGTTGAAAAGATAATATAACATTTTACTTTTATTATATTAACAATTATAAAAATATTTTAATATAAAAATAAGAATGTCAATTTCATTTAATTAGGAAAACATATCCCTTAATAATTGGTAAATATCAATTATGTCCTCAAATTTTTTGAGTTGCATCTATTAAAGCCCCAAACTCATAAGAACGTCAATTATGAACCTTTATATTAATTTAAACCTTCTATTAAAATTTCATTTAAAAACGGTCAATGCATAGTTTTTACATGTGTATAAAAACTTATTTAATTGCATCAATTAATGTAAATTCTAGAAAATGCGAGAATCAAATAAACAATAGTGTCTTAAAAAACAAAGATAATAATGAGTTTTCATTGGATTTGAGCAATTTTATCTTCACAATTTCTCTACTTATTTAGAAAGAATATATATATATATATATAAAAACTTTGGTATAATTTTTAGAGAAAAATAAGTTTATTTAAGTTATTTTGAATTGAAGCAAGTGAGCTATAAATTACTAGTAAAGGGTCTTTGATTCACTTGGGAAAAGTGTAAGGTTAATTAGTTTGAGGTTTTAATTGATAAAACATTAAACTTTAGGAATATAAATTGATATTTACACACATAAAAAAAAGAGTTAAATTATAATTTTAGTCCTTGCACTTTTAATTTTGAAGTCTATTTGGTCTGTAAACTTTTAAACTTTAGGAATATAAATTGATAGGTCAATGAGACCCATTAAATATGAAATTAAAAAATCTAAGGATCTGTTAAACACAAAATTGAAGGTTTAAGAATTTATAACACACTTTTTAAAGTTTAATAATCTAATGAAGTAAAATTGAAAGTTTAAGAGTACTATTACACACTTTTTAAATGAAGTAAGAGGGAGGCCATGACTATGATGTGTAGATAATAGATCTTTGTCTAGATATTAATAGTAAAAAAAGATTTAAAAATTTAAAGGTATATTTTTTAAACGAGGTATTCGCAATTTTTGTCCATATTTTTACAACTTTTAAAATTACTCACGATGTTTTGTCCACTCTAATAGTTTATGAAAGTGTGTAATAGTACTCTTAAACTTTCAATTTTACTGCATCATAGTCATGGCCTCCCTCTTACGCCATTTAAAAAGTGTGTAATAGTACTCTTAAAATCTAATACCTTTGTAAAAAAAAATTATAGTGAAAAAAAATTATAGAGTGGGGAATCAAACCTCTAACTTTGATAGTACAAACACTATGCCATTTGACCTATGCTCATTTTGGCCATCATGCTTGATTTTTTTAATTAAAAAAATATTATCTATTATCTTTTTCACTATAATTTTTTTTTACAAAGGTATTAGATTTAAATCGGTGGGATAAGGGAATCAAACCCCTGATCTCGAGGTTAATAATACAAGCATTTTGAACTATGCTTATTTTGACAATTTATTACAAGTTTTGAAAACATATTCGCATATTAAATTTTATTGAATAAAAATTATTATTACTATTTAACCAATTTTAGTAAGAATTAATTTTGAGCCAAAAAAAAGTTAAAATTTGATATTTAAAATACAAGAACTAAAAATTATTTAAAAAATAAAATTAAACAAATATGAAAGTATAGGAATGAAGAAAATAGTATTTTAACCTTATTATTATCACTCCTAAAATTGCTGCATTGATCTTGAAAAAAACGAGTGCTGATTCTCCACGTTACGCTTTCGCCAACTAGGTTCGTTGGCGTTGTTCATTTTCCTGCCCGCGATATTTCCGCCATTTTCCCCTCAGCTTTCTCGTCGGAGAGGCCTTCCAGGTTACCGTCCATGGCGTCGAAGCGGATCCTGAAAGAGCTCAAGGATCTCCAGAAAGATCCTCCTACTTCCTGCAGCGCTGGTTCAGTATTCTTTCTACTCTAGTTCCTTTTTGCTATCTACTATTTCTTCACTTTTTAAGGTCGATCTAGTGGTTCCGTTCTTACATCGAGCATCAGAGACTCCGAACAACTCTGTTCTTCTTCTGTTATTTTGGAAATTAAGTGTATTCAAATGTTTGTTTGTGGATTACGTGAAATAGTATCGACTCTGAAATTCAATTATCATGTTCATAATTAGCTAAGCATTTGGAAGTCTAGGAAAATCGGTTCAGACTTCGTAGCACTCACTTGCCATCTCAAATTTACGGTAAGTATGAAATATGGTTTGAGTTGGCTCTTCTGAAAAAAATTGATCATATGGTGGAATGGAATTAGGATAAAGAAACTGAAGCGTGCATTATAGTTCGATTTATTGCATATTCTAAGCTTGTTGAGACTCAATAGAGTAGGAAACTATAGATATCGGTGGATCTGTTTGACTATAGTTCTCTATACTATACAGCGTGATTCTAAGAATCTTCTAGTTTGAAATCAAGTTGATTAAAGAATTGAGCTAAACTCAGAGCGGAACAATCACTTAAGGATTTAAGTAGGACATTATAAATTTACGCTCTGTGTCTGTCTTAGATCGGAAAAAGGATCAAATCAGACCGTTAGATGATTAAATTTTTGTCTGAATAAGTAGTCTGCTGTTACCAAGACGGTGTTTTATCAAATCTATTTTGTTTCTTCCCTTGAAATGCCACAATATAAGACAATATGTTGTTCTGTAACAGGTCCTGTGGCCGAAGATATGTTTCATTGGCAAGCAACAATTATGGGCCCTCCAGACAGTCCTTATGCAGGAGGGGTTTTTTTAATTACTATTCACTTCCCTCCCGATTATCCATTTAAGCCTCCCAAGGTATGGCACCAAACCTTACATATCTGGTTATAGTCAAGATTTTCTGTAGCCCGTCATTATTGCTTTGTGCCACTGAATTAATTTGTTACCGTATGTGGTTCTTTTTTCATTAGTTACTCTAGTGGCTACAATGTCTATGTTGTCACTGTTTTTAGTACTTATTTGATTAGTAACTCAGTGAAGTCAGTGCTGGAAGTTGCTTTCACACTGCTTGAGCTAAACAGTTCAGTTGCTATGCTTAATTGTGTTGATTGTTTTTAGAGGTTGTTCAGGAAAATAGTTTACTAACTGATATCTGAAAATTATATTTTGTGGCAGATGTATCAACCATACAAAGGCCACACTTTGAAAACTTGATATGTAAACCGTATATCGCATTTGAGGTTATTGATAGTTTTCTGCACATTTTTCATGTGAATATGATTTACATGCTATTGCTGTCAAATAAGCTTACTGCCTATTTCACCATAGTAAGCACTATTTGTAGCTTAATGTAAAAACTCGATTTGGGGAAGGTAAGTGTAATGACATGATTTAGGTGAGATAAGTATAAAGTCTAATTTAATCATAGATATTCTTGTTAGGTTCTTGGACACCCATTTGGGGGATGGAGCTCCCCTGTTCTCATGAGTTTGGCTAGAGTGCAAATCCTGGGAGTTTGTTTCATAATTTCAGGAATGTTTATCTGATCTAATTTGGAACCATAGGTTGTTTTTGTAGACCCTGAATCATGGTGGGCTGATTACGCCCGACAGAATTCGGGGTAGAAATCCTAAAATCTCTGTCTCCCTTGAGTGGTGCAATGTGTGCAGGTCTAATTTTGAAGATGCCTTCTCATTTTTTGTGGTGCCCTTGTGCTTTGAGTATGTGGAGGCGTATTTTTCAATATTTCAATTTCAAGGTTGTTTTCTGCTGGGCATCAAATATTTTATTCTCTTGTGAGGAGGTCATCCATTTAAAGGAAAGAGCAACTATCAAGGTCATCTTTTGGGAAAGAGAATTGGCTGGAAAGAAATAGCAGAAATTTTCAAGGGATAGATGTGGGTTTTTTAATGCAATTTTGAGATCTTATTTCTTATGTTGTTTCTTCTAGTAGTGCTTTTGATTAAGTTTAGCTAATTGGAGACAGTTTTTGCTTCTCTCACTGGCTATAGTGGGAGAAGAAGTCTTATCTTTCCCTTCTCTTCTGTTTCCCTTCTTCCTTGATAATTTTTCAGTTTTTTGAGCTTGTACAATTGTTGCCATGGATCATTAATTATGTAACTTTATATAGGGAGTCTTTATGTATAAATTTTTACGTTGTTTCAATTTATTATTTGTTTAGGTTGCTTTCAGGACAAAGGTTTTTCACCCAAACATCAACAGTAATGGTAGTATTTGCCTAGACATCTTGAAAGAGCAGTGGAGTCCAGCTTTGACTATATCAAAGGTTTTGACCTCTTGACAATTTTACCATTCAAGTCCTTGATTTTTGAATTCCATTATCTTATGCCTCATTTGCACCATGGCTTTTGACCAAATTCTTTGAATTAACTGTCAGTCACCATGGCAATTGTACTTGAGTGCTCAACACTGATGTACAGTTTTTCACATTTCATGTCATCTTTATTTCATTTCAATATTTTTCAACCTTGCCTTTCCAATTGTAGTAATAGCCTTCAATCCAAATTGTAAAGAGAAGCAGACATGATATTAAAAAAAAAAATTAAATCCAAAAACTCGTCATGTGAAAACACTGCTAAGCTATCAACTTAGACCAACTACTGAAAAAGTAAGATGGCAACTATATTTGAAACACAACAAGAGTTTGGGGCATACATAATGCAGACATGCTGCTTTTGTCATCAAAATCCTGGTGGGGAAGGAGAGGGTGGGTGACAGCATGATATTCTGGTTAGATTTCAATTTCTATGAAATTCATACTGTAAAGTTATAAGTGTTACTTAGCATTTAAGGGGTGCAATGGGTATCAGTGGTCGCTGTCCAGTGTTGACATGGGGAGATCGTGGTCTGTAATTCTGAGAGAGTGTTTCCCTCTGCTAAAAATCCAGAAATTTTCTTGAGATTTGAATGGTATACTGCATCTTATTTTAGAATATTAGGATCATTGTCTGCTCTGCAGCGTCTTTAGCAAACATTATTGAGAATAGAGAGTGACTGTCAATCATTTTCTGCATGTCAATTTCACTATTTTCCTAGCTTTGATTAATGCCACATGCAGTTTTTAAGTGGTTGGGAAGGGTTCTTGTTTCATATTCAGGTGTTGCTTTCTATTTGCTCCCTTTTGACCGATGCAAACCCAGATGATCCACTAGTGCCAGAAATTGCTCATCTGTACAAGACGGACAGGGCTAAGTATGAGACAACTGCAAGGAACTGGACTCAAAAATATGCTATGGGCTAGTATGTATTATGGGAAGGGCATGAGGGATGCTGCTGTTGGTTCTTATGTATAAATGAAAGTTTTCTGTACAATCTACTATTGTGAGAGATTGAAATAATTCTATGTTGTCCAATTTAAAATCAACATGATGCTTTAAGCCTGTGTTTCGACTAATATATATCAATTATATGGAATTGATTTCGTACAGTTCCATGACCTGTGATTCTTAATCCTAGATTTCAAGCTAGTGAAGGAACTATTTGGCATCATGGCTTCTTATGATGGTGGAGGATAAAGGCGGAAAATGGGCCAGTGCGGCTCCAATTACATTTCCACCCCACTTGAATTCTGAGGGTATGTGATCTTTCCACATTCTAAACTTTCTTTTTTCACCGTTCATTTTGTCAACTGCCTTGTATTTCTTTCTTGGATCTAAACATTTCACTTCAGAAATTGAGAAATTATCTGTACTATTTTTGCTGCAAACGTAGAGATGAAACAAACGGGGTGGACTAGAGGGCAGGGGGTTCTACATAGCCTAAGAACTTGGGATTTTACAGGTCTCTCCACTTAGTCAGACTTTTGGCAATGAAAATCCCATATATTCTTGGATCTAGGACTTCTCTTTTTGGACAGAACTTCGATCTATATTTAAGTTGAGTTTCGTATAGCTCTAGACAATACTGATTTTAATCAGTAAACAGTTGAATATTAGAAAAACGCACACAATTAAGTTGAAAAAAAAAATCGGAGAACACTTGTTAGTATATAATTTAATGAATAATTGGACGAGTCACAATTCAAATAGGAATCCAATTGAAAAAGCTTAAAGATCCATCAGAAAACGTCTTGACATTGTCTTGTCATAGTTGACAAATATGGATGAAATGTCTGCTTTCTTGCACCTACCACTCCCACGTCAATTTATTAATATCTATCTCTCTCCCTCTATCAATAGAAATAGATTAAGGGCTGCAATTTGGTAGACAAAGAAAGTGGGACAATTCCTACATCCCATTCCCAAAAAGAAATTAAATTATTAAATGTTGCGTTGTCCTTTGGTATCCTCAAGATGGTTTTGCCATCTCTTCAACTTATCTTCAAACGTAGGTGGACATGAACTACACCCCAGATTTCCCTTTCATACAATAATTGTCAGAAACTATTCATATACTTCAAAACTTAAATTCTAAGGCACATAATATCTATCAAAGATTCATCATACACCTTGGCAATTCTGCCAACAACAGGGTCGGGTTATTACGTGCATGCTCACTTTGTTTGGTTTTGATCACTTCCCAATAATTAGTTTTGGATCATTACCCAACATTTGTCATCTAATGAGAGGGAAAAAAGGGACGTTTGGTTTGTAGGCTTCCTGTGTTATAGATGTCTGGGACTATGGATCATATTTTTCAAAAGACTTGTACCAAATAGAAATACTTTCTCTCACTTGTATTCTCATGATCTTTTTCCTTTCCTAGTTAATGTAGGACTTCATCGTACTCTCAATAATCCCTACCTTAAAAAAAGGACCACATAGTCTCTCTTCAAATGGTCATCTATCTTGTTGATCTCTCTAACTTCTATGTAGAGTTTGCGTTCATTTAGGCTAGCTCTTCTTTTTGGGAGGACACCACCTATTTGAAAGAACTTAACCATAGATCATGGTGACTGCCATTGAGGTTTACCAACTTTGTTTGTCACTTGGGATTGCACAAATACATAACTAAGTTTAAGGGTATGACTCTAGTACCACTTGTTAAGGATGTCCCTCCACACATATCTTTTTGTTGTCTACTTTGGACGCAGATCCTTATGGTTTTGTTTTTGTTTTCATTCAAAAAGCCTATACCAATGGAGATATTGTCCCTCCCTTTTATATCAATGATCTTCTCATTTTCTAGTCAAATTGAGACTTTAATTACATTCTAACGCCTACAAATTATTTTGTATTCTTTATTTTCACATATATAAAATTCTTTGTTTCTAATCCAAATATGGGTTTCTCATTTTTATTCATTAAATTTTCTATTCGTTTACATAACTAAATCCAAGCATTAAGTACCTATCTAAAAGAGAATTGGAAGAGAAGACACTGACAAAATATAATTTGTTGGTTTAATCTGAAGGTAGAGAAATCAGGAGCCTATAAACTTCGAGTGGAAAAAAAAGTGAATAAAAAACAAAAATTTAGTGGGGGGTTATGATCGGCTGTTTCGTTTGTATGATGAATCTTCTGTACAGTTTCACTTCATTAAATCCAAGAATGAAGGGAAATCACGTGAAGAAAATGAATTTTGTGATCATATCTAATGGAGAATGACAGTTCCTTTAATGTCTTGGACTCACATGCTTGGCCCAAAGCAAATAATGTTATTTAATACCTGTTAAAGAAAACCCCCTTAATTTTAAATCTAGATATTCAATTGACATTCTAACAATTCAATAAACTCTATGCTAATTCCTCACCAAAAAAAAAAAAAAAAAAAAAAAAAAAAACTATCCTTATCAAACCATTTGTTGTGAATAGAAATTTCAATCATTTTAGAGGTCACACCATTTGTAGTGAAAAGAGAAACCACAACCTTCTTGTTTCGTTGAAACTTGGCATAAATATATTTAATTTCATTCATAAACAAAAAAAATATTAAAAAGTTCATTGTTTATTTCTATTTGTTCATTTAGGTAGAATTTGTGACAGGGAGGAATTTGTTCTATAAAAACATCATTTTTATTAGCAAAATTGTTAATGTCTTATGCTTTAGTCATGTCCCAGGGAAACAAAGCTACTCATGCTTTTGCAGTTTTGACATTCTCTCAGAATTTTTCTTTGATCTGGAATGATCTCTCTCCAAATAGTATTCTCACCATCTCTAACAAATCGAGTTTAGGAGGGGGGCATGAATAAACTGATATCACATATGAATGAGAGGGATCCCAAGGACATGAAAATATAGTTAAGAAAGGCTTAAAAGAATTGAAAATTACTACCTATACAAACAAGGTGCACCTTCTTTTTTGGTGGCTTAATCATAAGAACTCTACATTTAAGCATGCTTAGCTTGGAACAATTCTATGTTGTGTGACCTCTTAAGATTCTTCCTAGGGTGCATGTGAGCAAGGACAAAGTATGCTAAAAGACCCTTTGTTGATTTGTGGGGACAACTTTCACTCTAAATTTTGGACCTAGATCGTTACACCATCATTCTTGATGAGGAGGTTCGGTTATAATTTATCTCGATGTTTATGCTATCTTGAAAAAAAAATTGTTAGATAGATATCGTACTATAATCTCTAAAATAGTAATAGATGCATTATCCACTAAATTATATTTGAATAGATAGTTATTGCCCTAGTCACTTCCTACTATAGTAGTGTTTTTTTTTTCCACCCCCGAAAAGTCTACTAGTCTACTTAAAATAATTTTTATAGTTGAAGAGGGGAAAGAAATAGAAAAAAGAGGAAACCCCCCCCGTAGAATTGACATTATTTTGTGTAGGACTTCGGAGGAAGAACACACCAACAAAATATCTGCTCCCGTCCAAATTCATACTTCAAATAAAAAACGGGAAAGTGAAAAGGCACGGCCACGTGTCAAAAGCACAACGTCCCGATGAAATATGCGGCGACTCTAATCTTTAAAATTTATACTTAATTAATAAATGCTTACAACTTAAATTTTTTGCTCGAAAAAGTAAAGAGGACAGAACACTCATATAAATCTGGGACTTCTGCTTTCCTCTGCTCTGCTCTGCTCCTCTCAGTCTCGGAACCTTCTCTTCTTCTTTTCACTCCCATTCCCTTTCCTACTTCTGTAAATTTAGTTCGTAAAAGATCTTATTTCATTTCCCTTTTTACGAATCCTCACCATCATTCTTAAAAGTCCAGAGGGCTATGAAATTCCACTACCCATTAATGGGTCGAGTTTGTTCCGGCGGAATTAAGTTCAGAGAAGTCCGAACCATCACCCACAAACCGGCGGCGGAGACCAAACTCGTCCGAATTTCCTACACCGACGCCGATGCAACTGATTCGTCGAGTGGGGAAGACGAAGAGCCAATCCTCATCCGCCACGTCAAACGCCACGTGACCGAGATCAGGCTTCTCACTACCGGTTGTTCCAAAAAAGCGCCGCCGAAATCCAGAGCTAACCCGCCGCGAAATTCGGAGAGTCATAGGAAGTTTCGTGGAGTTCGGCGACGGCCGTGGGGGAAATGGGCGGCGGAGATCAGAGACCCTTTACGTCGAACCAGAGTTTGGCTTGGAACCTACGACACGGCGGAGGAAGCCGCCGTTGTTTATGACCAAGCCGCTGTCCGCCTTAGAGGTCCCAAGGCTCTTACCAATTTCGTCGCCGAAACTCCCCATTCCGAAACAACTCTTGTCACATATCTCATTCCGCCGCCGCCGGAAAATCAGAGTACGGCGGCGGTGGTTTCCGATACCAAAGAATCTCGGAGTCTCTGCTCTCCGACTTCCGTTTTGAGATTAGAAGAACAAAATTGGAGAGCCATTGACCATTATCTAAGCGAAGAATCAGGATTAGAAGACGAATTCAATTGGCTATATGATCGGAATTCTAATAGTTTCTTGTTCAATTTAAGAAGCCCACAGCCGATATTTCCTGACCAAATGGAAATGACAAATCCGAAATGGGAAGATTTTGGGGACATTTCGGTGGATTTCAATTCATGTAAATGGGACGTAGAGAATTATTTTCAAGATCCAAACTTTAGTATTGCATAGACTGACTGACAAACTAGCTGGGATTGTACGGGCAGTTGTGACTGTGAGAGAGGTTTTTGTTTTGCTATCTTTTTTTCATTTATTGATTTGTTATTATTAATCTCTACATTTTTCTTTCGTTTATTTTTGTATTCTAATGTATGTTTTATGAGCTTTATTTTTGGAGTGAATTGTATTGTCTGGAAATAGAATAGTGAGGTGCAACTTTATGTACTCCCCAACTTTTTCTAGATTTGAGATATGTTCAATAAATGGGGGTAGGTTCAGAATTTTATTTGAGTATCTAAATACTTTATTCTCTTTGGTTTTTGCTTTTTGAATTTTGACCAAGAATTTCATTTAGTAGTAGTGTATTTGAAATTTGAAAAACAAAGTAACCAAATTAGGTTCAATTACCATTTTTGGTGGTTGTAGTTGGACTTCTTTCAAATTTGGTTTTATTTATAGTTTTGTAGTCCTTATAGTTTGAGTTTAGCTTAGATTTTATTCTTATAAGTTGATCAAACTTTACAAAACATCCCTATCTTTACAAGTCATTATGTCAAGTGGTATGTTGATCACTGTTTTTTTATTTGATTAATTAAGAGTATATTTGGAATGACTTATAAATGTTTAAAAACATTTTTTTAGCACTTAGCGAGTCATTCCAAACAGACTCGAAGTTAATTAGTTCTATTAGAGTTTAAAATTGAGTAAAAATAAGGGAGAAATATTGGAGTTTTTGGAGAGATAAAAGAAAAGTGGTATAGAGATGATTTTTTAGGTCTAATTAAGCTATGGAAATCTAATTGAAACTTTTAAGGGCAAATAATCAATTTATACCCCTAAACTTGGGAGTTGTATCAATTAAAACTCTAAATTAATTTAGATATTTGAAAATCATCCTTGCATTAATTAAGGAAAATGCATAGATGATTTTCAAAGGAAATTATGTTTAAAATTTTAAATTTATCCATTTATGAAAGTTGAGGGATTTAATTGATACAATTATAAGTTTAGAGTTTTTCCAAATAGAAGTAATGGAGGGTGTTAATTGATACATTTACAAGAGTTCAGATTTAAATTGATACAACCGCTAAGATTTAGGAGTATTCAAATATATATTTTCCTAAACTCTTCACATAATAGAAGTGCAATTGAAATGAGAGAAATTCATGGAAACCAACTTGATGCTTCTAAACCCATTTGAACAAAAAAAAATTAAAGATTGTCAGTCTCAATCATAGGGACTAAATAAATAATTTAACAAAATAAAACTTGATGTTTAGGATCAAAATTTAATTAATACGAAATCCTTAATTATGAAACCGTTTATAGTGGGGAATACGTTAGATAAAAGTGTATGTAATTAAGGAGAAATTATTGAAATTAAAGAGAGGGATTGTTTATATCTTCATTTGGAAAGTTGAAAAAGGAAAAAGAGAGAGATAGGCATATGAAGAATAATTGAAGAGGCAATACACATCTGTCATAGTTAGCTTTTGAAATAAATGTTATAATGTTGGAAAATAATTTAGCCCTCTAACTGCAGACAACTGGTACGAGGTTTCTTGTGGACCAACACCCCTCCTTCACCACCCTTCCTTTTCCATTTCTTCTAGTGCAATACAAATCTACCCTGACTGCACTGTGGCAAACTGTAGTTAGACAATTGAATGAACTACATATAAAATGAGTACAATCCAAAATACACCTATAGTCTAAATATTTTCTTTTTTTTTTTTTACATTGTATTTCCTACTTTGGTTCAATTTAAATTCTTTTCTTAAAAAAAATTACTTCATAATATAAAATTTGTCGATGAATAGTAACCATTTGTTTCGTTGGCTATTTGTTAATAGTTGAAGAGTGGTTCTATTCGTCCCATTTGTTATTCTTTGCTTGAAGTTCGTTATGTTATAGAACAAATGTCTATAACTTATATTTTGATTCTCCAGTAATAAAAATGTAAGCTAGCTAGCTAGAGAGACAAATAAATGTGTATTATCACATTAATTCAATCATCTAACGTATATTAATTAGAAAGTTGGTTTGAAGGCTTATAGACACCTATATATATGGTCCTAGCTAAGAAATGTCCAAAGCTCATCTTTGTTCTTAGTGTGTTTGAGGGAATAATTTGAAGAACGAGTGGGTACTCTATGAGGATTGCTTAAGTAAATGCTTGAAGACTTAAAAAGGAGACCATTTAAGGCATGGGATCTTAGGGAATTGGGCTAAATATAGAGTGAAGTTGGCGTGGCCCCATTGCCCACCGTGGCAGCAGTTTTATACATCACAGTTGACCGGTTAAAGTGCTTGAAGCCAAAATTGTTGTTTAGGCCTAAAAGAGTTGGATTCTAGCCTTTGAAAGGGTCGTAATAGTCTAGTTGATCGTGAAGTTAGATTTATCTGAAGTTAATTCCTAGGTAGGTGGTCACTATGGATTGAGCCTATGACCTTTTTAGCCATTTATTGAGACTATGTCTCCTTTTTTACCACTAAGTCAACCCATGATAGTTTTTAGATTTGGACCTTTTAGAAGTGTGTGTTTCTATTGATGAGGCTTGTTCTCATATTCTCTCAATGAATATTTATGGCTTACATAGCTAACCCACGACTTAGTAACTTCAGCATCTTTTTTTGGGCTTTCTTTGATTTGGAAAGAGATGTCTTTCTATCGTCGGTTATGACTCTCATTCTTGAGAGAGTCTAAGGCTTGTGATGCGTGCTTCATTTCCTTATCCTATTTTGCTTGCTTCAAAAACATAATAATAATAAACATTTGACTCAAAATATAGTCCCCAAGGATTAGCCCAATTGACCACTAGAGGTATTGCACTTTCAAATCGTTGATGTCTTCAGAGTTTGAACCTAGGACACCTAGGAGCAAGTTAACATCTAACTCAATAGCACAAGAGCACCGGCAACTAAGCTTCACTTGGCTTGTCATTTCTATGTGCAACATACATTGCCTTATCTATAGAGTGCCTATAATGATCACTGCGAGAGATAAAGACATGTATTTATGTCATTCCAATCATAGTATTTTAGAGTGAAAGCGAGCTTTGTACTGTATAAAGAATTTTCTCATAATTTTGTAAGTGTTTGAGCGATTTGGACACTCTTTGTAATATAACCAATATTTTATTTAAAAAAAAGTTTGAAGAGTCAAAAGCAACAAGTGGGTAGTTTTGAACCCAAACAACAGGAAAAGAAAGAATATTTACACTGTATATCCCCATGGAAACTTCAAACTTGGTAGTTTCTTCCATTGCTAGCTCCAATTAGTTGAAAAAAGAGGTAAAACAACAATTGAAATATATTGAGCAAAGTGAAAACAAAGTGAAAAGAGGGTAAGGGAAAAGTTGCAATATCTTGGTTGCAAAAAAGGAGCAGAAAAAACCATTCCTTGGTGTCATCTACACAGCACAGCACTGATTCTTGTCTGGGTCTTGTGGTGGGGGATGATTCTTCTGTCCTACCCAACACCTTTTACAGCCAAACTCTCACTCAACTTTTAACCTTCTCTCAAATCACTCCCAACATTAGTGATTAAATTTTGAGTTTGATTTCAATTTAGTCCTTAGGTTTTAAAATGTTACAATTTTACCCTTCAAATTTGAGTTTTATTTCAATTTTGTCCCTAGATTTCAATATTTTTACACTTTTAAACTCAATTTCACTAAATACTTACTTCAGTCTTTGACGTTAATATCTATTAATTAATTCAAAATAATTGTGAAGTGAAATTTTAAAATTAATTTGAATAGTGATGACAAAATAGTGAAACTTAATTAATTATAATTTTTTAAAATTAATTAATAGACATTAAAATTGAAACAAAAATTAAATTTCAATGGTAAAATTGTAACATTTTGAAACCTAAAGACCAAATAAAAACTAGACTAAAAAACTTAGAGACTAAAAAAACATTTTCCCAAAAATATATATTATATATCTTATGAGTCAAAATCGTCTATCAGAAGTGTCCTCTTCAATGAAGTTATTTGAAATGCAAACATGGTCCCATATCATCAAATTAAAAATTATTTTATATATGTATATATATAAATCAAATTAGAAAGGTAATATAAGGGGAAAAAAAAGATATCAATATCTTAATGGGTAGAGATTATTCAAATAAAATTTAAATGCATAACTATGTATGTAGTTCCGTACATATACTTGCTTAATTTGGATTACTCTAAACTCATCATGTTTCAACTCTATTAAATGGTCTTTCTTTCCTTTTCCATTTGTGTTTAGTTTATTTTATTTTTCTCATTATCTTAGAATACTTTGTTCGAGAGAGAAAAAAAAATGTAGAGTATCCAAGAAACATGTAATGATGTAACTATTATTATGTTTGTTTAAAGCTCCCTTCATGATTATTATTATTTTTTAGATTAGAGAAGGAAACAAAACATAATGTTGTAATTACATATGATACCAATAATTTAAACAGAGTACACATTCTACTAAAATATTTGTAGTTTGAATCTTACTTCACATTTTTTTATTTGAAGTAAAAAAAAAAAATTAAGAATTCAAGTACCTCAAAGTTACATAGTAAAACCATATGCTTATAGTTTTTTTTTTTTTTTTATAAATATTCTTTATGCTTGCTTACAGAGTACAAAGGGTTTTGTCTTATTCTCTCCAATTTGTGCAGATAATAATCATCAAATATATATTATTATTTTGTGTCGTTTCAAATTTGGTTCATTTTAATCTTTTGTTCATTTATCTCTTTAATACTTAAAAAAATAATTAATTTAGTCCCTTCATTTCTTTTTTCATTTTTATCTCAATTTTTCCATCCAATTTTGGCATGCACAGAGCGCACTTCATTCATGCAGTCATGAATTTGTATTTAAATGACAAAAATGAATATTTTAAACATACATAGACCAATACAGTATTAAAAAAAACATATTACGATGTATATTTTTCTTTTCGTAACAGATTTTTACCGACCAGATTCAGTTGTGACAAAATTGAGAGAGTGATCACGTGGGATAATGGATAAACAACAGAGTGGGATTTGGGCCTCTATTTGAACTGCTAAAATGGGCTGGGCCCATCTTTTTAATAATTTCCTCTGTACGTTAATATTGGTGGGCCATAAACACCTGGATACGCAGAAATAATTGCCGTCTAGGCCCAAATGATTTACTCGTGACGTGAAGAAAAAAGAGAAAACAAAATACAAGGATTCTAAAACTAATTAAATTAATTACAATTATTTTTTGGTGAAAATTTTGTAAATAAATATATATACCTGGGTGAGTTAATCATTTGTGAGAATTAGGGAAATTTAAAAAAAGAAAAAAGAGAGGCCCATTAGGCCCATTTTACCGACAGAAAAAAGTCTCAAAGTCTGACAAACGCAACTAAGGGAGTAATCAGATGGACCATACCACACTCGTGAGTACCATACACACCATTATAATTTCCACGTGGAACAGCAAATCCCATTCAGGAACTCTTGGTCCATAATAATAATAAAACCACATACATGTATATACATACGCTAATTTGGGGTTGGAAAATCAAACCGTTTCTTCTTTTTCTTTTTTTAGGATGAAAATATATTTGATCTTTCACCCTATGTTTTAACCAATTAAACTAGGCTTAAGTCGGCAATTCAAATTGTAACTTTTGAAATAAAGTTCTTCATTGTTTAATGGTGTGTTAAGTTCAAAATAAAAAGTAAATCGTTTTTTTTTTTTTTAAATTGTGACTATTAAGCAAGAAAGTAAAATAAAGTCTTGCATACTTTATTCATTAACGACAAGTGATCTTAGAGCTTAATAATTTACTAGTAGGATGGGAGAATGTCTCCATTGATAAATCCAAGTTTGTTCTTGACAAGTTAAGCCCGATTATCATCGCTTGACTCTATGAAGTATAATTCGATTATGTGAGAAGATTGGAAAACATATGAACTATACTTGTGCTGTCATAATGGTGGAGTTAATACGGATTGATAGATTGTTCAAGAATAGAAGGAGTCGTGGGTTGAACATGCAACTTTGAAGAGCTTGAATTTTTAGGAGAAGAGGGGTTCGTAGGATTGAGGGTTTCGTCTCCTGCCATAAAGAAGAGAAAAAAACAGAAAATAAGAGAGAAGAGAGAGAAAACTCATATGATACCATATTAAGCATAATATTAATCATAATGGTGATTAGAAAAGCGAAGTTTCTAGAAATATTATAGTGGATATTCAACCGGTCTAAAAAAATTGTGCTTATTAATAAAATAGTAAATTTTACCGTTCAAATGTATGCTTGTTACAAACTTTATGCATCTAAGCAACTATTTGTTAGCTCACTGACAAAAGAAATTAGTTAACAACTAAAAATGTTCAACGAGAGCACTTAAGTTTGGAACTAAATCACACAGGTTAAAAAAAATAATAATAAAAAAATCTACCATCATATAAATATACATAAAATTTGCTCATTGATCTTTCCCCTCCCTTTACTTGAGTTGGACTTAAAATGTCATACAAGTTTGGGCTTAGTGGGCCGACTTAAGAATGGAAAGTCTGGGCCGAGCCCATTTGACGCAGCCTAATGTTATTGCATTGACATTTGTCACAAAAACACGCACAATTTAACATTTTCTTCTATTTTACGCTCAATTTTGCTGAAGTCAACAAAGTAAAATAATAATAATAATAATAATAAAAGAGAAACTTTTAAAAATAGAAAATTAAAGAAAATTATTTACACGAAATAGTAAAAATTTTAGATAGTTGTGATAGGCGCTAATAGAAGTTTATCAGCACACAAAAAAATAAAAAAATAAAAAAATTTATTACAGTATATCAAGTTTAGGTTTAAAATTATGTCTCACCTAAGATTTTATGCTAATAAGTAGGAGTATTCAAATAATACAATTACTCAAACAACTCAATATAATTTCCACATACTCTCCTCTCTTTATCTCATCCCATTCATATTGATGCTTCCTCTCTCTATCCCATTCACGTGTATCACTCACGTTAGTCTTTGTCGCCCAACTTTCAAACGTGTACAATTGATCTATTTTAGCTTAAGATAAAAAAGTTATGATTTTTTGTTCTTGTAAAGAAAGCTTGTATTTTGTGTTATTCTATAATAATATGATCTAATTGTACTTAAAGTTGATTGATCTGATTGTACTTAGATAGCCTAAGTTAGGTTAGATAAAAAAAAATTAAAAAAGCCAATATCTTGAGTTCAAATTAGTTGTTTGTTATAAACAACTTAACAACCGAGTACTTGACTCTACTCAACTTAAAAATGTAAAGGAAGGGTTGGATTAGGTTAAGTAAATTCGTTTGAATAGCAAAATTGATAGACGTAAATTTTCAGATTAGTCCAAAAAAATCCTTAACCTAACTTAATCTGTTTACACCTCTACTAATAAGTCATTAAAAAAATTAAAAATAATAATTTGTAATGACTCGCCACTGCTTTACCCAATTGCTTGGCGCCTTTCTGTCCACGCCACGCCACGAATCCCTTTTCGCGTTAATTCTCTCCGTTTTCCATGGAAATTGCTTTGGCAACTCACAATTTCCCACAAGATCATGAAATCGTATATGTATCTCTGTTTTTATATTTGTTTTAGAGAACCCAATTCGCCTTTCTCTTCGATTTCATTCTGATCACCATCAACAACCGCCCCAATTTTCTCTCTCGTTCATTCAAATTTGTCGACCCATCAACCAAAAAGTCATAAGACGCATTCTTCTTTGAAAATTTGCATTACCCACAATTTATAATATCGCGAAGAACGGAATTTACTTCGGTGTTCAGTTTCAGAGAGGAAGATATGGTGGCTTTGAAGCCGAATTTACCTTCTTGGACGAGTTGCTCATCGACCCGGGTTGATTTTGAGGGAAACGTTTCTTCTGTATCGGATTCCATCTTCAGAAGCGGCAAAGAAGGCTCCTCGGAGCAGCCTCAGCGCCTCTCTGATGCCAATTTGAGCTTTGGAGAAAGATCCCTTTCCGCCGCTGGAGCCGCCGTTCTTTCTGCCATTCTCGTTAATCCCCTTGACGTTGCCAAAGTATGTTAAATTTCTATGAATATGTAATTGGGATTTTCAATATCGGAGAATTAGGCTATATGGGGATGCCATTTCTTAGTTTCTTTCATTTTGTTTAGATGACAGAGTAGTTCTAATATCTTTACTTACTTCAAAGTGTTGCATGTTTCTGAGTACCTTTGAGTTGATTGTTTGCTTTGATTATGTCTCTTCAGACAAGGTTGCAAGCACAAGCTGCTGGAGTTCCATATCAAGGGCCATGTCGGACGACAAGTTTAGAAACGAATACGGTGTGTCTGAATACCTTACTGTGCATTGGTTTCAATATGTTTATATGAGACGGAGTCTGCAATTTTTTGGATAATTTTACAATGAGCTGGAAGAGACTAAGAGCATTATGATTATGGTAATTGTTGGCTCACATTGCATATTGTCTGTGTAGGGTGGGGCGTGTACAAGAAAGAGTCTCTTATTATAATTGCTGTGAAATCAAATGTCGATAAACTTTTTCTTGGTTGTTCCTTAGGTGATTCCTAATTTGAGATGTTCATCAGTATCCAGCTCACGTTCTCTTCTTGGCCTCGAACCTAACTGTTCTCCAGAGTGTAACCGGTACACAGGAACATTTGATGTGTTCAACAAGGTTATTCGTCAGGTTAGTAGTGAGTTTTGAGACTAATGCTAATTTAGACCATCCATAAGTTTCATAGATACAATATAGTTTTCATAGTTTTAGTGGAATGTAAAATTTAATGAAGGGATCGAGCTCTGATTAGTTATGTGAGTAAAGTTGGTTAATATATGTAGCAGTGATAACTTCTTTCACATGTCTATTTTCGAATATGGCTCATAGTTAGATGGGCGCAATGGGAATCAATTTGCATCTACATACACTAATCCTGATCCCTGCGCTCCTTGTTAGTGTATTTGATATGTCACTTGGTTGTTAAGGATCAATTAGTATCAATAGCACTTAGAATTGAACCTTTTGCAGGAAGGTTTTGGGAGGTTGTGGCGAGGCACATATGCGAGCTTAACTTTGGCTGTGCCAACCGTGAGTATTCTTTTTGGTGATCGCTATTTTCCTCACCTTGACATTTGCTCCTAGATACCTTTTTAGCCTGAGACCTCTATTCAGGGATTACATTGTTGATGACTTTTTTGCTTCCTCCCGTCTACCAGGTTGGGATCTACATGCCTTGTTATGATATCTTCCGCAATTTGATGGAAGATTTTACCACAAAGAATGCTCCGAATTTGACTCCATATGTTCCATTAGTTGCAGGATCAACTGCCCGCTCATTAGCTGTTATATCATTATACCCTATTGAACTTGCACGGACCCGAATGCAGGTCTAGAATTATGCATATTGATCTTGGGTTTATTTATGATATGACCATGTGCTACAAGCCAACATGACTCAAGCTCATGGTTTAAATATTTTTCTTCTTTCTCTCTCCTAGGCATTTAGAGAAAAACAAACTGGCACTAAGCCTCCAGGAGTGTGGAAGACGCTGGTTGAGGTTGTCAACCCTATTAGGGGTAATCGGCTTCAAGATTGTAAGTACTTTGATGATACTGTTTGTTTATGATGCTTAAATGAAGAGTGTATAATTTGTAGAAGTTTAGTATGGTTCAATAAAGTATTGATTCCGTTTCGAACAGTACAGAACTATCGTCTCTTATGGACTGGCCTTGGCGCACAACTTGCTCGAGATGTTCCATTCTCTGCCATCTGCTGGGCAACACTTGAGCCTGTGAGAAAGTTTCTGCTAAGCTGTTTGAGAAAAGCACATTTTAGCTATGACAATGCCTTACTTTGGTATGTTAGAAGATTTTGATTTCCTTTTCTGTCTACCTTGTTTCGCAGTTAAGGAGGAAAATTCTAGGCCTAGTTGGAGAGGAAGCCAATACAGCAAGTGTGCTTGGTGCAAATTTCTCTGCTGGCTTTATTGCTGGAAGTCTTGCAGCTGCTGCAACATGTCCACTGGATGTCGCTAAAACCCGAAGGCAAATCGAGGTTGCTACCACTATTTTAAGTTTCATCTAGTATACAGTTATATTTTTATTTTTCAAGGCTTCACAATTGTGGAGGGTTTGCTTTCCCTTTACACTTCAGTTTATCAAAGGTTGATTTCACAGCTCCCATATTGAGCTGAAGTTCAGTGTCTGTTCCACTGGTTCCAAACCCAGCTAACATATATAGTTAAAACCTTCACAGCATCTGGTTGATTTGTGGGACTTTGATATCTGAAATGGCTGGAAAGGATGAATAAAAGTTTCATGTGAAACCCTTTCCTTTTTTGCTGGGGAAAAAAAGAAACCTTTATCTTTTGTGTTTGGACTTTGAATATCGTATAACCCTTTTCTCTATATGGGTTTCTATGGTTCGAAGTCACAACCATGTCTTTGACTCCTGTTCTCCTAATTATTCTAAATTTTTTTCCGTCGTCTAAATATCGAGTTTTCCACCCTACCCTATGAATTAAAGCTGCATTGCATATTTGGTTGTCATCTAGTGTTTCTTTTGGTATTTTGCAGAGAGACCCTGAAAGGGCATTAAAGATGACTACAAGAACAACTCTGGCAGAAATTTGGAGGCAAGTAGCAATTTTAGTGCTAAGGCTTCCATTTTCATTAGTAGTTATGGTTAATCTTGTGGTTAAACAAAACCATTTTGTTACAAACACAATACAATGCCTTCTGTTGCTATGAGTTTCACTATGCTTTAAAGATCAAAATTTCATCAACTGAAACTGTTTACTTTGGACAGGGATGGAAGAATCAAAGGCATGTTTACAGGAATTGGTCCTCGTGTAGGTCGCGCTGGTCCCTCCGTCGGTATAGTCGTCTCCTTCTACGAAGTTATGAAGTATGCTTTGTATCACAGACACCCAAAAGAAGCGATGATTGAATAGAGGGAGTCCCTATGTAATTTCAAGAAATCTCCTTCCACAGATTCTTTGGGCCGAAGACCTTTGGATGGTTAGACAGCAACTTCTAAGGAAATAAAAATCTTCTACTGGGACCTCAAATTCCTGGCTCTTTTTTTTTGTTTTTGGTTTTTTTTTCCTCCCCTCTCAAAGTAAATCGATCCCACAATCTTATATTGTCCATTTTTTTCACCAAAACAATTTGTTTAATCACAATTTTAGATGTACATGAACTTCAAGTTAAAGAATGAGAAGATGCTTTATACTTGTAATTTAAGTAGAGCCATATCAAGCTATATCAATTTTCAGTACAATTTGAATAAATAAAAATATGATTAAATTACGAATTTGGTTCTTATAATTTGGAGAAAGTTGGGCAATGTAATGGATTAGTAATGTAATCCAAAACACATGTTTTGATTGAACGTTTTGGGCTCAATTTATAATACTAAACTCATTTTTCCTCTTTTCTATCATTTTCACTTTTCACAATCCCTCTTTTATTCCTAGTAATTCTGATTAGCTCTTCAAACAACCCCTTAGAGCTTAGTCTTATAGTAATCCCTTAGAGTTTAGTCTTATGGTTTGTCAAATTCTCATAAATAGTCTTTATGGTTTGATAAAAACTTTGTAAATAGTTTTCCTGACTAATAGAAATTGAATTAGAACTTTCTCGAAACTAAGTATTAAGCCTAAAAATAATTATTTTGTCTGTAAGATTCTATTCTTTCCATTTCCCCATTCAAATTTCAAAGTGCTTTCTTTCTGCTTCCTTATTTTGATTGTTTTTTTTTTTTTGCATTTTTCCCCCTAGAGTAAGAGAAACATTGTAGAAGGTTGGATTGGCCATTGAATTAAACACTTTACAGAGTTCAATCACAACGTGAAGGCCATAATCTCATTAGAAAAAGAATGGTGGCTTCGAATTCTATCTGTAAATCTCAATCAAACAGGACGGCAGACATGAGAAGCTTTGCAAAATGGATCCATCCAATGAAATAAATTATGACAAAAAAAAAAAAAAGAAAAAAGAAAGAAGTAATCGAATAAACAATTGAATAAATGGAGCAATTGATCAAAATCTGCGAAACCCAATATACACATTTATCACAGAAAGAGAGAGAAAGTTGGGCCTCGTTCCTTCTCAAACGTCCACAAACAGCGCCTACGTTGCTACAATCCTAGGATCTCAATTCAGAAAAAAGTTGTAGGAAGATGCATCGAGAGGGTGAATAAGGTACGTGAGAACCAATGCCACCAGCATCAGAACGTACGCAATCCCCTGGTCTATGGAGGTCCCTGTTTTTCACACAAAATTACAAAATTAAGAATCCTATTTGCAGAACAGAAATCCGTGCCCTAATTTGAAAGAAAGCCCTAGACTATTCGGTTTCAATCAACGAAGAATAGAGAAGAAGAAGGAAAATGCGAATGCGAAGGGAGAGAAGTAGAGAAATGGGAAATGTAGATACCGTCGCTAGCGGGAGCGGGAGCGGGAGCAGGGGCGGCGTCAACGAGCGGCGAGAGAATGAAGAAGATGAGAGCAAAGAAGGTGAAAAGACCGGAGAAAGCCCTAGAAGTAGAATTGGAGGACGCCATTGATGGTGGTCTCCTTCTCCAAAGGAACAAATTCTGTGGAAGCTCCGATCAAAATGAAAATGTTGAAGAAGGAGAGAGAAGGAGAGTAGTGGGGCGGAGGATAATGTGGTGATTTCGTTTTATAAATAAATAAATAAATAAATAGAGAGAATAGAGAAGAAACCGGCAAAACCCACTGTGCCAATTGCCTTCGTATTCCTCAATCCCAATATCAGCGGGCTCCACAATTTCTATTTCTTTATTTCTTTATTTTTACAAATTATAACATTTTATTTTTCAACCCCACACACGTTGTTAAATTAAAAAATTACTTTTAAATATTTATTTCTTTTAGATTTGACGTTCAAATCTCTATCACCATGTTTGTACTAAAAGAAAACAATAGTAGAGAGAAAAAGTTAAATCTTGAAAATGTATGATAAGCTGATTTTGAAAATTATTTGATAAAGAATTTCAAAATTTGATCTTCAGTTTATTTTAATTTTAAGAATATTCAATTTAAATGGGAAAAAAAATTCAAAGTTCTAACTAAATTACTAATCTTGTCGAGAGTATGCAATTTTATTTTCATCTAGTTCTAACCATAAAAATTATATATCGTAAAGTTATTCTCTTTGGACTTTGGCTTATAATTTATTAAGTTTTTTTTTTTCTAGTACGGCTTCTAATTTATTTTGTTGAAACCACATAAAACTGTTGTGTTGAATTTTTGGAAGTATTTTGATTGAAGATTTTCTTATTACAAGGCCATGTGATTGGTCCAAACTGACAGTCTGTCCACTTAGTTGGCACCCATTCATTAGTTGATCAAAACTGTACATAAGTGGATCCCATCGTAACCTTAATGTTTACAATTTCAAGTTTCCAACTAATATTAACGGCTATATAAAGCTTTCCTGTTGCATTATACGTGTTTTGAAATGCTTAAATACTTTCAATTTTAGTTTTATTTATATCATTACAAAATGTCTATTTTTATTCACTTTTAAAACCAACCATCTTTGTGCTTTAAAATCGTCAGTTTTTTTTTTAATCCATAAGTGTCCACGCTGACACCTCGAACTAATCTCACGAGACAACTCACCTGATCATTAAATCCTAGATAGGTGGCTTCATGAATTGAACCCGTAACGTTATTGTCTCTTTTTTACCACTAGGCTAACTCATGATTGTTAAAATGGTCAGATTTTAAAGTATAGGAATAAAAAAATGAACATTTTAAAAGTGCAAGAATTAAAATAAATAGACTAAAAGTATAAATTAAAATAGTATTTAATCCTATTTTAAAATATTCTTTTTTTTACTTCAAAGGAAAGATAAACAATAATCTTTTTATATTGGTAAAGATCTTTCCTTCTTATTGTTACCATTAAATTTCACTTTCTTTTTTGTACTAAAAGAGATTCATTTTTTTTAATTGAGAAATATTGTTGGGTTCTGATTTCAAACAATCTCATCTTCTTCTTGGTTATTGTACTAAAGACTAGAATCCCATCCATTTGAATAGGATCAAAAAGGAATCTCAAGTAGCAAATTCACTTTATATATATGCAAACTATTCTAATTTATTATCTAACTTAAATTTTACATTTAGAATTATTTTCTTTAATTCATTTTAATAGATGAAAATTTTGAAAAATTAACTAAAATCATTAATCATTCTTCCATTACCAATCAGTGATGAGGTTCAAATACTCTTTACAAACCCACTCAATCATAAATCACAAAAACCACTTAGAGATACTCCTACCATCCCATTCATTCAATATGCAATTTGAAAATAATGGTCCATCAAAATCGGTATGTGTTTCAATCATGGACGTAGACTGGTCTTCCTCCAGCCAACCCTGCATTTTGAATAGATTTTATATGAAGAAATGTTCTATTACACCGAAGAAAACAACAAAACAACCTAAGCCAAACAATCTCTTTAACCCCACAGCCAGGCAACCTCTGTCAGTATTATCATTTATGGATTCTATAAAATAACACAATTCGAAATTCGAAATTTGAAATTCAAACTAATCTATTGACAACCAGACCCACGTGTCGTCAAATATTATCAATCAATGGAGGATTGGGAATTGGTAATACCTGGCAATCACTCTATAACTGAATGTTTTAGGTTGGAACAGAAAGCCAGTAATCTGCAAGTGACAATGGAATAATCCTCAAACACTGTTAACAACTTGAAGGAAAAGTTGAAGATTCTAAATCAAGCATGGGGTCTGTAGAATATGGCACACAATCCCACCACATGGAATGTTAAAGTAAGAAAGGCCTACCACATGTGGATGGTAGGATGAACAATGCTGTTCTCAACTATGATGCCAATGCCACAAGCCTCACTCTTCATCACACAAACGGTCCCAAAACATAAAAACAAAAGACACCTCATTGACGCAAATGGAAGACCTAAATGGATTGTGTATGGATTAGAATAGCGGGAGTCTGACCCCTACGTTAACGAAACCAATACAGAGAGAATCTGTATTTTCAGATTGTATATTTACTCAATAAAAATAAAAGACCAAAAATCACACGGGTACAACCTCCATTAACATGACCTGCAATCAGGAAATTCAAGCTGTCAAATATCTAGCGCAGTATAAAGAAAAGCTCTCACAAATGAATGGGCTTGTCACAATGTCACTGACTAAAGGTAAATATGGTAGGAGCAACATTTAAGTGACAGCATAATACAAAATCTAAAACCAATTGTCTTTTTGTGTGTGTGTGTACATATAATGTGCAATTGTTCATTTGGGGGGTGGGTATTGGAAGGGGGCGGATTTCCATATGAAATTTAAGTTTATATTAGTGCCATATACTTATATTCCTCTAAGAATTAAATAATGCTTTACCAGCTTGATCATATTCTCTGCAAAAAAATAAAATAAAATAAAAAATAACTGAAAGGATATTTTCTCCATATATTTAAGTTCTAGAAGACCAGCTGGCAATTTGTCACCTTATAAATTTGCACGTATTTTAAAAGATATTTTTGTGGTCAAGGCCATGCATAGGTCGGAAGATGCCAATAATCATATCAGATTGCTAGGGTTAAAAACGCCTGGACAAAATTAGAAGATAAAGCATCCTCAGTCGCGACCAAAAATAAAATCCATTTCACCTTATTTGCCTTGTCAGACAGCCAAACTTGGGTCTGCTGTCCCCGATGCATTTCCATCTCCCGTAAGAATCTGATCAGGATCCTGCATCATAAAAGCACATATAAGTGAGCCTTATTCTTGTATAGGAAATGAAGCAGTTCGAAGATATACAGGTATACTGACCTCCATTCCCCATTTGATATAATCTGGCGACTCACAAGCCTTATATTCATCAACTAAACTTTCGATTATATCCCTTGATTCATCAAACTCGGAGAGGTCATTGTCCTGTCCAATGGTAATTGTTTGTTTCGATTTTAGACTTTGACCAATTGAACAATTCAAGAGAAAGGTACAAATCCACTAGACCAATCATGTAGTGTACAACACGGCTTGCCTTAACTAATACATGATTAACCAAATTTCGTTACAATATTAACTCCTGACATAAGATGTTCAACTAGAATGAATAAATAATAAACCTTCAATTAGGGCAGAAAATATTGGAACAAAAATCTTACAGCAAACATTGGGAACTTCCGATAGTTGTCAAGAAAGGCTTGCTTCTTTCTCAACTTCTCATACTGGCTCAAACACTTGCTGAAAAGGTGCCTGATGCTGGTATGGCTAGCTAACATAAGACCACTGACCTGAAAATTATTTCTTCTAGTGAAAATTTAGAAATAAAACAGATGACATGAGATTGAAATTTAACGATAAAGAAAAGCCAAGATATTAAATTAATAGCAGACCGAGAGGAATGTTAAAAAGGGATCCGAAGTTTCTTACCCTATGGGCAGTTTGAACATATGGTGATTTCCTTGAGAGTGCAACCTAAAACAAACCAGCATATATGTTCTTATGAATCTACACAGAAATGTAACTAGGAACATTGGAATATCAAAATATGTTGATTTTACTGTTGAAAGAAACCTGAATACTGGCAGGACCCCACTCAATAAAATTCACAAGCTTTCTTTCACGTATCCTCTGCAAACTTTCATGAACCTGTAGCATAATGGAAACGTCAAGATACATCCATAGCAAACATGCAGTATACCTATTGTTTTTCCCTTTTTTGTCTTCAGGTGTTTTAATCATCAGTACCTGTGTAGGGTCCACTTCTCCCTGTATAATATTCAATATTGATATGTATTTCGCTTGACTAGCTTCTTTTGTTCGAGCATATGAAGAGACCATAATATTTTTTGTCTGTAAATGAGCATAATGTCACAATGTCAGATGAAAGGCACAAATTGGTTTTTTTTTTCTTCTTAAAAATAAAATCAACCAGCTCTTACCTGCAGAAGTCTTCTCATGACATCAAGGACAGTGGTTTTCCTTATCACATTAGCCTGCAAAGAAAATGCACAACTTTGATTATCCATTGCTTGAAACTTTCTTACAAGCAAATCATGCCAAATGATAAATCATCAGAAATACAAGTGGTTACACACAAAAAATTGACATCTACAATAATGAGGTACTAAAAGGTGTGAAACACAAATCTGTGCAAAGAAGACCCAACTTTAACCATGTCAAAGCATTCAACTGAAAGTTGTGGATTTGTACAATCAACAAAATCAATGACAATGTTCTCAAAAAAAAATAAAATCAATGACGATGTTCAAGGAAGTTTAGTTGAGGGATAATGAAACTGTACAATATAAATAAGTTACAAGCACAGAGAAAAATACCTGGCGCTCAACCGTGAGTGGTGTGTATCCTGTCATTAGAAAATGGCATCTTGGTGTGGGAATTAGAGAGGCCAGGAGTCCAACCAAGTCATTGTTCATATATCCTGGGTATCTCAAAGTGGTTGTGCTAGCTGACATTACTGTAGACACTAAGGAGTTTGTTTGTGCAAAGGTTGGGGTTGATAAATGAAGGCGTTCTACGGCTATTCTATTTAGGGCAGTATTATCAAGAACTACAACACAATCAGCATTTAGTGTTAGTCGCTTTAAAGTCAAAAGTGAGTTGTAAGGCTGGACTACAACATCACTTGTTTCCATCTGATTAGGAAAAACACTGTATGTCTGAACCAGCTTTTTGCTGTAGCGATCATTCAGAGTCTCCAGGAGATATGAACCCATGCCTGCATAAATCAAGTGGTAAAACTCAATTTCATATTTCTAGTCCTCAGAACTCCTGTTAATCTTTACCTATTCTAATATATTCTCTTTTGATTTTGACAGAATACACATTCACACAACTTTATCATTGGAGATCAAATTATTAGACCCCCTAAAATTGAGAATTAGACCTCCTCTTTCTTTTTTTTCTTTTTTTTCTTCAAATTTATCTGCGAACCAATCATCCAAGTTCTGAAGAATCAATAACTAACATAAACCACAATTAGGATTCTTCAGTACTTCAAATCCTGAATCAACTTGGACAGTTTCTTTACTTAAAAATACATGTGCACATATAGTACAAAAATCTGTCTGGATAAAATTTTTCTAGAAGATCGAAAATATGGATAATTTCTTTTTAAAAAACAAACATAAAAATATGTCTGAATCTTACCTTACTGCAATGCCTTCCCATTATCATTTTCCCAGTATAGAAATAAAACTATTAATAAAGAAATCGGGAAAGGTTAGAAGGAAGAGCAGAAGATACCCGATCCTGTCCCTCCGGCAATTGAGTGGCATAGAACAAAACCCTCAAGGCTGTCACTTCCATCTGCTTCTCTGTCAATCATATCCATGATATCCTCTTCAACACCCTTTCCCTGATCATGTCTTCAAATCAATGTCAAAAAGAAACCACAAGGATAGCATAGAATTCTAAGAAGCATAGCATGGCACGTAACTTTGTTGTGTACATATTTTAGGTCATAGTGGGAATATCAGCGTGTTTCACTAATGAGAATTTAAAAACTAAAAAGAAAAGATATAGGAAAAAAGAAAACCTGATGATATCCACTGGCCCAGTTATTTCCAGCACCACCTCCATGATCTGAAACAAAGATGTTCTCGTGGTTGTAGAGATTTCGATATTCACTGTTCTGAATACCATTGATGACCCTAGGCTCCAGGTCAATAAGCAAAGCTCTTGGTATGTAGTGCTGATCATCAGCTTGATAGAAGAATACATCTTTCCGGTCACCTCCCTGCATGTTATACAATATGTTTACATCCTTCCACTGAAATGTATGTGCAGCTAATGCATGCAATATATTATATATGACTAAGATCAAAGGAGTGACCCGGTTCATTGTCACCCAGTTACTACTAATATACGTAATCCATAATCTCTCAGCTCTTAATAAAACCTGTGCCATATGATAAGAGCTGGAAACTGTTTAAATCGAGAGCACAGTAGAGCATTGCTGAGAAGAAACTCTGAGGTGCAGGTAAAAGCGGAGCAAAACCATTCATGTTGAAAGCTAGAGGTAAAACGAAAACCAGAGAATCTGATCCAAAGTTATGATAAAGTTACAATATCGAATGCGTCGGAAACTGAACACATCTCTCCCACCGACGCCCCAGTGACCAAGTGATGTCAATAACCCCTTCGCGTAAGCTCATTTCCACAAGATCACTCAAAAGAAGCCAGCACAGTCCAAACCGGAGGAAATTGCAAGCGAATTCCCCAATCACCTTACAATTATTGCTAGTTAAAACCCTTATTAGGCAATTTCCCACTTATCTTGTAAAATATTACAACGGAACGAACACATTGGAAAAGTGCGGTTATATGTTTATATATTATTATACAGCCTACACAGTCCATTTCCTCATCTCTCCCCCAATTTCCCAAGCAACCAAACACACTGACGCTCGTATGTGCAAAACACATTTCCAAATAAACTAATTAAAGGAAAATACAACAGTGCTTGAAGAAGAGAAGCAAAGCAAGGACCTGAGTAGCAAAATCTTCAAGAATGCCCTCTTTGCTGATTCCATGCTCGAGGCAGAGCTGCTTCCAGAACTCCATTCCGATCTGGTTCCCACATTGTCCAACTTGCAGAGTGATGATCTCTCTCGGCATATTCCTTAGGAAATTAGGGCTAAGCAGAAGAATGGAAAGGAGAGCAAAGAAGGTAGGTAGAAGAGACTAAAGAGAATGTTGTAATCAAGAATCTGGGTATGGCACGGAAGCCTTTTTGAATGGGAAGAAGAGAGAGGGAAAGGAAAGGACTGAGAAAGTGAATGGTTTTCTATTTGGAGTAAAAATGAGAGTGGAAGGAAGCTAAAGCTGAAGTTCTTCTGTTCTAACCGCGCCCGGCGCGCTCACTCCGGCTGAGAGCAACCGATGCTAACTTACGCCACCGATTTCTTGGGCTTACTACAAGCAATTGGGCTTTCTGTCCCACTTGAACTGTGAATTGGGCCCTTAATGAAAGCCTGGGCTGTATTGGGTCGCGCTCGATGGAAGCCTGAAAAATGGCCCAATGCCTTAACTACTGTTTGTGACAAGATATTTATTGGTTATTAATAAATTTGGTCATGGACAAATTTAGAATCTAGTCTTATAATTTATTCTTACAATTTCCTATAGTTGGATGAAAATCTTATAAATAATCTCTACTATAGGGACTATTTATAAAGATATATCAAATACAAGAACCAAATTGATAATTCAACCATATTTATAACCATATTCGTACCCTTTTTTAACTTCAAATTTGACTATTACCTTGTAGAGGATTGAATCATCGACATTTGAAATGATAGTATTTAATTCAATTGTATTACCTAGCTAGTCCAAAATATCAAATATTAATGATTTATATGTTGCATTTAAAATTATTGTTTTAACTAGTTGATTTTTTTTTTTAAATTATACTAATTTTCTCACATTTTCCACCATAGTTTTTATATCTCCTAAGAAAACATTTGAACTATTATTCAAGTTTCAGTTTTCAAAATCTTCAAATATTGTCTTCAAATTTGAATAACAAGATCAAGAAGAAAAAAAAAAGTAAAAATAATGTTCATAAGTTTAATTTTAAAAAACAAAGCAAAAATTAAATTAATCATCAACAACACCTAAACATTTAAAATTGCAATCAGTAAATTTTTTAAGTTTCTAAGTGTACATATATATGGAAAATTTTAACATATAGAAAAAATGTCAAACTATTTACATAAAACAGTAAAAAAAAACATAAATAGATATTGATAAACTTCTATCAACATCTATCAGTGATAGACTTCTATCATTTATATATAGGAGAATTTTTAAAAATAGAAAAATAAGGAAAACTATTTATGCAAGCAAAATTTTTAGATAATTGTGATAAACGTTAATAAAAGTCTATCTGGGTTTATCAATTGATAGATGCTAATAGAAGTAGTATTTTTTCTGTAAATATGTGAAAATTTATATATATGAATGTATATAATTACATATATAATGTTAATGATTATTTAATTTAATTCCAGCTATGGAGGGAGATGATTAAAAGAGAAAGCTAGGAAGAAGAAAGGGCGCTTAAATAAGAAAGAAAACAGTTAAAATACACTATTATAAGAGTTGCTGCAAATTCCAAACTATGGCCATCGAAATTCGCGGCAAAACTCATCGTTGCAGACCATCCTCCACCATTCTTCAACCTTACCATTTCTGGACAAGTGTTTGGTTCTCACCTTTTCCCACTTCTTAAACCCATTTTCCAACCTCAATCTTCCACTTTCCTCCATTTCTTCTCTCTTCTTTCTTTCATTTTACGCCATTCCTCCAATAACCCATTTTTTTTCCTTTCTCAACTCCATTTCAACAAAATTTCCCCTCATTTTCCTTTTCTTCTGCAAAATTCCTTTTCCCTCCTTCACTGGATTCTTGGGTCGCCGCTAAAACTTCGATCGGTGGTTTTTTCTGCTTCATTCCGTTCCAATTCTCAGGCCCTACGGAAAGAATCCTGGTTTTTAATCCACTGTATTGCTGTTATGTTGATCGTTCAATTCCCCAACTCCCTTGATCTGAGATTGATCGAGACGATCGATTTCCACTAAAAAAAAAAATTCACAATCGGTATATGAAATTTTGGGTTCTGAAATGGAGCAATTTCGGCAGCTTGGAGAGGCATTGGGAAGTGTAAAGACCCTCATGGTATTCAAAGATAGCGTTCATATAAATCAGAGGCAATGCTGTTTGTTGCTCGATGTTATGAGCTTTGCGTATGATTCAGTGGCGGAGGAGATGAAACAAAATCTTCGATTCGAGGAGAAGCATACTAGATGGAAGGTTTTGGATCAGCCATTGAGAGACCTAAACAGGGTATTCAAAGAAGCAGAATGGTACATTAGGCAGTGTTTGGAAACAAAAGATTGGTGGGCAAAAGCCATTATGCTATATCAGAACACCGATTGCATTGAATTCCATATTCATAATCTGTTGTACAGCATTACGGTTGTCGTTGAAGCCATTGAAACAGCTGGGGAGAATTCTGGTAGTGATCACGATGAGATGCTTAAGAAGAGACTAATCAACTCCATCAAATACAGACGAGAACACAAGGATTTGAAGATTTTCAAGTGGAAATTTGGGAAACAATACCTGATTACTCAAGATTTCTGTAATCGAATCGATGCGGTTTGGAATGAAGATAGATGGGTTCTACTCAATAAGATCCGGGAGAAGAAATTCACAGCTTCATCCAAGTATGAGCAAAGATTAACGGATCATATTCTGAAAAACTTAGATGCATCAGAATCTTTTAATGGAAAGCTATTGCCAAGTTCAATGCTAGTAGGATCAAGGGATTACCAGGTGAGGAGACGATTAGGGGGTGGGAGTCAATACAAAGAGATACTCTGGTTAGGGGAAAGTTTTGCTATGAGACACTTTTTTGGGGAAATTGAATCCTTAATTCCAGAGATATCAATGCTGTTATCTCTTTCTCATCCAAACATTACAAGATTTCTTTGTGGGTTTACTGATGAGGAAAAGAAAGAGTGTTTCTTGGTTATGGAACTTATGAGTAGAGATTTGTCGAGCTATGTAAAGGAGATTTGTGGCCCTCGCAAGAGAATTCCATTTCCCCTTCCTGTAGCTCTAGATTTGATGCTTCAGATTGCAAGAGGAATGGATTATCTCCACTCAAAGAAAATCTACCATGGGGATTTAAATCCTTGTAACATTCTGGTTAAGCCAAGAGCTTATTCTTCAGATGGTTATATACATGCTCAGGTCTCAGGCTTTGGCCTACCTGTTGTTAAGTTTAAGAACTCTTCCAATCAGAATGAATCACTCCCATTCATATGGTATGCTCCAGAAGTTTTAGAAGAACAGGATCAATCAGGAAGGGCTGAGAGTTCTAAGTATACAGAGAAGTCTGATGTGTACAGCTTTGGCATGGTTTGTTTTGAAGTTCTGACTGGGAAAGTCCCTTTTGAGGATAGCCATCTTCAAGGGGACAAAATGAGTCGAAATATTAGAGCAGGAGAGAGACCACTTTTTCCTCATAGTATGCCCAAATATGTGACAAACTTGACAAAGAGATGCTGGCATACCGACCCAAATCAAAGGCCAAGCTTTTCGTCTATTTGTAGGATTCTTCGGTATACAAAGCGATTTGTTGCGATGAATCCTGATTACAATAGCCAGACAGATCCTGCTACGCCGACAGTAGATTACTGTGACATTGAGTCAGGTTTATTGAGAAAGTTGCCATCTTGTGGAATAAGTGAGGCCTCATCACCAATTACAGATATCCCATTTCAGATGTTTGCTTACAGAATCGTTGAAAAAGAGAAAACTGGTGCCACCAATAAAGATACCTCAGAATCAGGAAGTGATGCCTCAGCATGTGGGGATGAAACGACATCATCAATAGACGATCCTTTCCCGACGCCAGTTGAAAAAAGACTACCAGCTCCGCGTGAAGGAACGACCAGGAGGCTTTCATTGACTAAGAACAATTCTGATATTAAACTTAACAAGCTACCAGGTTATTCTCGTTAATGGTCATGCTATTGCTTACTATTTTTCTTGAAATATCAGTTGTACTTTCTGGTTCAAAAGTGATAAACACTGAAGCTAAAATTAATTCAACACTGCACTTAGAATTAACAGATAAAAAAATGACCAAACAATGAACAGTTGTGCAAGAATGGAGGAAGTAACACCCTCTTAATCTTCAACTCGATTCACGTGCACGAACTATTTAGGCTGGCAATGAACATGTACCTGAATCTCAAACTGGTTGTAATTTCTGAAGAATAACCCTTTAGTCTTTATGAATATATAAACTGAAATTGGTACTGACAGATGGTTAAAATGCTCTTATGTTCTAAATCTAACATCATCCTGACTCCATTACACAGGTACACCAAAAGGACGATTTTCAAGACCTCCACAAATTAGTCCTCGTGGACGAAGTATGCGTATGAATTCTGAAAGCCAGCTTATGGCAATGAGTCCAAAGGTCAGAAGATCATCTGGCCATGCCTCAGATTCTGAGCTACCCTAAAAATCAAGGAAGAAGTATTAATATAGCTGACGACCTCAGTGATTTAAAGGCATTGCTCGTAAATGTTCCCTGATGATGGCCTGTATGAACTATGGGCTTCGCAAACAAGTTCTTTTCTTCCTTGATGGGTGGGTGGAAAAGGAAATATGGAGCTGTGTTTCGAAGATGAGAATGACCCAACATATTTTGTAACTAGGGATATTGGGTCTTTAGCAAAGAGCAGTTGATCAATCAGAAAAAAGTGGGGGAAATTGCTAGAGGATTTAGTCACTGCCAAATGGTATATACTTCTTTCAAAGTTTTGCTATCTATCTTAAGAATAACTGCAGCTAAGGAATACCTGAATGAAAGCAAAGAAAACACTGTAAGTTCTGAAGAGATTCCCTACCTGCCCTGCCAAAAGCAAGAGTTCTTCGGACCACAACAGAAGATGATGAAGCTGCTATTTTTGCTGAAAGAAACGGCTTTGGAAATGGAAGGGGGAAGGGTCAAGAATGCATGAAAAAGGAAACAATGTATGAAATTTATAAAATTTTATTAGAACCAGACTTCATATGAGATGTATTGCTTTGATACTGATTTTAACATTTGGAATGAGAATTAAACTTAGCGTGAAATTTAACGCGATTTTATTAGAACCCAATGCGTGCAAACTCATAACCATGAAGTGGAGAAAATCTAAACAATGAGCTGCAAAATTGTTTCGATATCAACTTCTCATAAATGAAATATTGACTCCTGGACCTAAGAACCACTGCATAACTCGGCTACAGAATTCTCCAACAACAACATAGCATAGCTTTGATAAAACACAAGGTTATAAACACTGTTTCCACATTGAATCTTCTTCCAAGTTGAGTCCATTTTTCCCAGCTGACGAGATGAATCAGAGAGGCTATTCGGTCGATGCAAGAACAGCTTTCCGGGTTAAAAAGATCCCTTCTAACATGCTTCCATCTTCCATGAGTTCCTCGAAAGTAAATGAGAAACACGATCCACAACACAGGTTTAAAGATGAGTAATATAATTCATCAATTTGCCTCATACCCACTGAAAGAAACTTTGAATATTTTCAAAATTGCCGATGGACAACCCCCCCCCCCCCCCCCCCCCCCCCCCCCAACTTGAGCAAATTTACAGCCCAAAGAAGCATTCGCCGGATCTGCCTTAAAAAACATCGATGACAGGAGTACAACCATCTTAAACTAACCTCCCTAGAATAATATATAGAGATTCTCCTACTGATTGAAATTTATGATTTCCTCTAATTGTGATTCAACAAACTGATACTTGTTTTCACATAGTTTATTCAAGAGATAACTGAGAGTGTCTTTTTCTAGTTTATAACCTACTCTAAACATTGAGCCTATAACTGATAAAGAATCATCTAATTTACCTATTTGAATGAGACACTGAACCAACTTAACAAAAGTTTGCTTTTGAGGCTTGAGATTGCTCTTCAACATAGTTATCAACCACTCCATCCCCTCTACCACACATCCTTGTTCACACAATCCATTAATTATGTGATCACGAGTGCAGACCATTGGCTGAAGACCTCTATTATGCAAGTCATTCCACATTTTCTTTGCTTCTTGCACACTACCTACTTGACAAAGCTTTTGAATGAGATGAGTATAAGAGGAAGTTGATGGCTGCAACCCCTTCTCTAGCAGCTCCTTGAATAAGTTTGTGCTCTGCAATATCTTCCCCTCTCTGCAAAATCCTTGAATCAGAGTATTGTATGTTACAACATCGCAAACTACATCCTTGCAAGGCATTTCTCGAAAGAAGTCGTATGCTTCATCTGTCCTTCCGTGAAGACACAAACCTGAAATCATTGTGTTGCAGCTCAGAGTGGTTTCCTTATAACCTCTCTCAAGCATTTCCGTATACAGCTTCAAGGCTTCATCCAAATTTCCAATCTTACAAAATCCATAAATCAACGTGTTGTACGTGTACTCATTTGGAAGAAATCCCTTAGCAATCATCTCAAACCACAGCTTTCTAGCATCTCCAAGCCAACTCATCTTACAAAGGCCATGAATCATTGTTGTATACATGACCATGTCAGGAGCATATCCCCGATCCTTAAGGCCATTGAAAACCTCAAATGCCTGCAGCTGCTTCCTTTTCTTGCAGAGCCCGTTAATGATTTCCTGGTAGGTAAAAATATCGGGATTACGGTTCTTAGCTATCATTGTGTGAAGAAGTTCTGATACTCTATCATAATTCTTCTCCTCACAGAACCCAGAAATCAATTTGTTGAAAGCATCATTACAAGGGGCCAATCCATCTTCTAAAGCCTGTCTTAGAAGTTCATAAGCTCTTGAAACCTTGTCATCGCCGCAAAATGCATGGATAAGATACCCCACAGTCTCAATCCCCACATCCTTCTGCACATCAGCTTCCATCATCTCTTCATATAGTTTCCAAATAAGATCAGTCCTCCCAAACTTAAGACAACTCTGTAAAGCAAGGTTCCAAGTCTCAATGGATGGACGATATCCAGTCTCTTTTAACACATCAAATACATTAACAGCTTCCTCAACCAAACCACCCTCGCAAACACATCGAATGTAATTCTCCAAAGAGGCAGGCTCTGGACTAAAACCGAAAGAATGAAGGAAAGATTTAGCGGGAACACAAGCCTTGGCTTCCAAAAGAGCATCAAAAAGCGTGTTGCAACTGACTGGATGGGGCAAGAACTCAGGTTGCGAACTCAACCAAAGAAAAAACCTCAACGAAAGCAAAACATTGTTTAACTGCTTCAAAAGCTCGCGAAAAAAAGACGGGTCATGGAAATTGAAAGAAGGGTAATCAGAAAGCAGAGTCTGCTCCCATCTGGGTTTGCTCCTAATAACCTTACAAACCTCTTCCGCAACCTCACTGACGTCTTGGCGATAAGTAGCGTTCAACAATTTCTCACTCGGTTCAATCTCTTCACACCCATTATTGCCTCCATTCGTTTCCACCGAGAGATTCCGGATGTGGATCCTAAAGTTCTTGACAAATCGAGAGTTTTGGCGAATGGAGATCATAAGAGATGTAATATTAGCCATAAACCACTGTTCCTCTGATTCTCATAGGTAGAATTTCCGCTTCTCCGCAGATATAATAGCTGATAATAACCTAATTAAAGATAAATGGAGGAAACAGCGGCAATCTTGAAACTTAGAAGAATAAGCACAAATTAAAGAGGGTCATTCAAAATGCTAATCGGATTACAAGACACACCATTGAACCCAACAAATACAAGCAAACCAGAGATCGGGGAGCGGCCAGTACTGCAAGGAGAACGAGGTGGCGGAAAGGAAAGGAAAACGATGGAACAAAGCGGGAGTCGCAGAAACGGAGAATCAGTTTTTTTTTTTTTTTTCTAAATCTAAATTTGTTTTTAGAGAACTTTGAAATGATTTTGTTTGGTGCTTCTCTATAGTTCTCACTTCTCACATCGGAAGAAATGCTTGAATTCGTAGTTAATTTTAAAAAAAAAATTAATAACATTAGTGAAAAATGAAATTTACTTTTTTTAAAAAAATAGTGCTTATAAGGTTGTTTTTTAAAATTCAAATGATTAGCCAACGGAATTTGAGTACACAAAAAACTAAAAAAAAAATAATAATAAATGGGCTGTAATTTGAACTATTGTATAATAGTTTCTTCAATCTTCAAGTCAAACATAGCAAACCCAAGATGTAATGTTTAGTATTCTATTGTGTTAATTCACTTTTTTTTAATTGATAAACAATAACGATTTTATAGATAATCAAATTTTCTTAACTATAAACGAGTACAGCTCAACTGATATACAAATATGTTAATAATCAAGAAGTTTGTAGTTGGAATCTTTATGCTTCTATTATACTAAAAAAAACCTTCTTTATTTTAGACCAGTTGAACCATGGTTACATTTTTTTTAGAGATCGATTGTGTTTAAATTCATTTCATTTCATTTTTTATTATTTTAAGTTAAGATGATCTCAAGTTTTATTTTTTTTTTAATGTCATGACGATATTTGTAATTTGCAATTTATTAATTCGATTTGTTTTGATTAAATGATATGTTTTCATTATTAATATAGTTGACATTATTCTTTGATATAAAATATTAAAAATGTTAAAACGAGTCGCTCCATCAACATATAAAAATTAGCATGTATGTATTAGTGATCATCCAATTTATGATTCTAATCCTCCACTTACTTGCTAACAAAAAAAATGTTAGCCTCCTTTACGCATTTGGACCCATTTAAGTCAAAACTTGCCTACCAAGTTTGTGTGTTGTTCACGGCAGTGTTTATTGTTGTGTGAAGTAGTTCATGCATAAGAATAATCTGTGGGTGAGCTTATTGTAGGGTGATTCGAAAGTCTTTTCGTCGAGAGAAGAGGGGAAGAAATCATTCTCGAGCGATGTAAATTCTGGTATTTTTCCTCCAATTATTTTAGTGGAATCTGCATTGGTAGTAAAGAGAACTGGACATAGCCCATAGCAGGTAAACCAAGTCGAGTGTCATCTTTCTTTTCTTAAACTTGTTTTATTATCGTGTCTGCTTGGAAAGAAACTTAGATTAGTTTATCTATTTTTATAAGTTTGTGAATTCTAGATTGTTTATTTGCAATCTTTTGGAACATGTTTTGAAATTGTTGGTTAATATATATGGTTTGAATTTGATCAATTAATTTAGATGGATATATAATACCCCAATTAAAATCAAATATGCTTTTTACATATTATATAATTTTCTGCAAACCGTCGAATAAAAATCTAAAATCAATCTTTTGGAATCATGGATTTTTAAATAATTTTTAACTAGATCCATATGCAAATAGAATATAAGAAAATTTATACTATATTTCAAATTATTTTAAAACTAACCCTTAGTAGAAATCTTATTAAAAAGAAAAAAGAAAAAACAAATTTTCATTTTGACTTTTTTTCTTACCATACGTGAAATTGAGATCTTCTAGCTTCGAGATTGATAGTACAAGTTCATGTTAATTGAACTATATTTTTTTTTTTCTTTTGAAATAGATGAACTATTCTTATCTTAGCTCGTTTTGACAAGTTAATATTTAACCTTTGAGTAAAAAATTTAAAAAAAATATTAACCATCTAGTAAATAATTCTAAAACAAGAAAGAAATCACATATTACTGTTCAAAAGTTCTATTTTTTTTTTCTTATTTAGTAAGATTATCGATTCAAAAGCTATTTTTATAGATTTCTATTTTTCATAACTATATTTTAGTAAAGTTTGTGTAAATCATTGTTTTTTTTTTTTAATTGTAAAAAAAATCACATTGTAAATTTTTCTAATTATCAGTCCTTGAAAAGTCAAAATTTCAGGATTTAGCATTGACTATATTTAACTACAAATAAATAAATTAATGATAAACCTTAATTTGCTAACTTATTATTAGACCAATTCACAGCCAAAAAAACCATTAAAGCAATTTCATAAATTTGAAACTTACAATTGTGAAGGTTTTGACTTTGCGGTCCAAACCTTCCCGACAAGGGAACAAAACAAATTAAACTTCCCAAAATTCATGTTAGTTTCTTTCTTTTACTCTCTTTTTCAAATTTGCCCATTGACTAATGTCGTTTTTACCTAATGTATTACGGTAATTTTTAATTTCGTCCATACTTTAACAAAAACTTGTCGCAGATTTTCGAGTAAAAAATGATGGAAGCTACGAGAAATGAAAACGATTCTAAAGAAGAACGAGAGTTGAGAGAAGAAAATGAAGGAGAAGCCATAGAATCGAGTTCGAGTTCGTCATTTCTACAAGATTTGAACCTTATATTTGTGCTTCTTTCATTGATTTCTCCAAATTCAAATGAAGATTCAAATGGTGGCAATGGCGAATCAATGAGAATGAAAGAACTTGAAGCTAGTACAACTTACAATATTCCACGATCAAGTGTAAGAAAACAAGATGTTATTGAAGCCAAGCACGAAAGTCGCCGACGATTACCTCAAAAGTCTCATACAACAATAAAGGATCACAGGTTCTTCTCTATGTACTAATTTCTAATGTGTTTGGAATAACTTTAAAAAGAATTATGAATGAAATCAATTTTGGTTAAATTATAAATTTGATAATCTCTATGGTCTTGAGAAAGTTAAAATTTAGTCCCAATAATTTGATAAAAATCCTAAAAATAGTCTTTCTACCTTAGGAACTATTTATGACGTAGGGACTATTTATGAAGCTTTTATCAAACATAAGGATTAAACACTAATGGAAAAATTAATAATTTAAAAGGCGCTTAGTATGGCTTTCATTTTAGATGATCAAAAGTATTTTTTTTAATATATATATATATGTGATTAATAAATTTGGATTGATTTAAAACTGTTTTTAAAATAATTAAGTGAAAATTTTTAAAGCTATTGTTATTTTGTTCTTTACAGGCATGGGAGAAAAATGTGAAGCAATCAATGAAGAAAGACGAATTGATATTAAAAAGAGATGGGAATATATGTTGCGATTAATATATAGATAACTACTTATCTAAAAAGTTTTGGCATCATCAACACATGAAGAAGATGCTCAAGTGATGTTGAAATTCTTCATGTTCAATCAAATATGTTTTTTTATCATTAACATATAGGGCTAATTTGCTCGTCTAACTAAAAGTTAATATGACAACTTTTTTTTAATACAGCAGTATGGAAACTTGAACCTCTAATTTCGAGAGATAGAAAACATATTAATTATCGTTGTTATGACAATTTGACAAGTAACATAAACAAGGCAATCAAATGTTTGACAAGAATACAAATTCAACATCGTTCTAAACATAAATTATATATATACTAAATAAAGATAAAGATTTGGACAATAAAAGAAGGAATATAGTAGATATATGAAATGAAATGCATCATATAACAAGAAAATAATGTTGCATTAACCTTTGTTTTACAAATTAGATCATGGTTAATGCATTTATTATAAAATAGTAAAATGTATGTAAAGTCAAATTAAAATTTAGAAAATTTTTATATATAGAAAAAATGTCAAGCTATTTACAGAAAATAGTTTGGTGCATCTTAAATTGTACTCATCTTTGTGCAATCCAAAGTTCTATCACACAAACAACAAATTTTTTTTATATTCTTAAAAAAAATTATGTGATTGAAGGAATTCTAGAAAAATAGGTACACTTAATTATTATTCAATCTATAATAAACCTTAAGTTCAATATTATTTCTTCCGAAACCACAAGTTTTTATATCTTCTTAACTAATCACATTTTACTAAATTACAAAAACTTATATTGTGGGAGTGGTTTTCAAATGATTAAAATTATTCATAAACACACATTTAAACATATTTTTTATACTATTAAAATTATTTTGGAAGGATTGAAAACATTTTATGAATGATTTTAGAACTGATAAAAATAATTTGAATTATTTTAAAATCACTCACAACCCAGCGGCGATTATAGGGTCAACTTGTTTGAGCTACATCACTCAATAAAGGGTCTTCACTAGTAGCAGAAATTCCAGATCATTGAAAAGGAATAAAGAAATGAGTGTATTATAAAAGTACCGAAAGGTTCCCACATGCACACATCCACCAATAGAATAAAGAAAGAGCATTACCTTCCTTTACTGGAAAAAATTAAAAAAAGAAAGAGAATCTCAAGCTGGAAAAGAAAATAGCCCTTCCTTGGTGCCATAGCATCACAAAGCTCAATTCTCATATTTGGAGCAATTAAAAATAATGAAAATAACTAATTAAAAAACTGAGCCTTTACTAACTATACCAACCAAATTGCTAACCCATCATTTTTTTTTCCATACAATCAGTCAAAGATGCTAGTTAATGGTATCTTTAGAACTCAAAGACATACTTCAACCAGCTTTAGAAAAAAATTTGTTAAAAGGTCATCCGGTTAATAGTATCTTCGTTGGGCAAAATTACTTGCATCTACCTATGTGAGTATATGAGAATACGAACATTGGATGAATGACAATATTCAAAACAAAGGGGGGTAAAAAGTTTGCATTTTAACCTCAGTAAAACGACGAAGGGCTGAATCACAACAGACTTACCTTGTCGCGTATTTAAAACTTGAACCACAATATTTGAACTAAAAATTTCATGGAAATAAAGAAAAAGTAATTATACAACAAGCAGAAGAGGAAGAGACCAAGAGAATATAATACACTGATATGAAGAATTCAGCTATCTCGATTACAAGCAGTGTTTACTATATATTATGCAAAGCAAATTTAGTATCTTCAGTACCACCCATTTATTCACATAAGAGCAAGAGTGAAAGAATAGCACGAAACTGAAAAACTAGATTCAATAAAGCTCTGCTCTCCCAAATCTAACGGAGGCATCCAAATGTGCTTGTTCTATCGTCAAAACATTTATTGACATAGCATAAGAATCAAAGCTTATGCTAGCACAAGTTTGTAGAAAGATATTTAAAATCAGGGAAGCAAATTATAAACACACTCAATACTGCCTTAAACTAGTTCTTGGAGAGAGGATAATTAAAACATCCTATTTTACCATCCCCCCCTTGCCTACAAAAATAGCAGACCATTCAACCGTTCGACAAATGTAAGTTAGTACCCAATAATCAGTCTGAGATCCTAATCTCGACTCCCAAAACGTCCTTCACCATTTCGTATGTCACAAATGCAATTGCGATTGATGGGACGACCTGAACAAGACAGTAGGCAGCAGAATCAGAAAATATCCTTGATCTAGGGAAATATTATTAAAGTCGATTCATTAATCAACTTGTAATAATTATACTTGTCAAATTTACACCAGGAAACGATGTAAACCACCCAAAATAATACGATGCCAAATATTTAAAAGAAGGGACCACGAGGGGATGCAATTTGTCAATGCTTCTAATCTAAATGGGATATGAATGGGCAGCATTTATAATAATATGAACAACAATCTTCAAAATTCTAATATAACAAAATCAAAGTTGACTACGGAACATAGATGACGTGAGTACAACTTCAAACAGCTCTACTAGAAGAATTTTAAAAATCAAACTATTTTTTATTTTGCATGTGGTGGAAATATGATTTCTTCCCCCCTCCCCCCATTCTTACCGGTTGGAGCACTTCTTTTAAAAGTTCAGTGCATTTCATGTGGTTCGTGATTTTGTATCTTTTCAGTGTGTCAAAAAATATGAAAAAAGAAAGTTGATACTTGATAGGCTATAAATCTAGGTGCCCCACCAACCAACCACCCACCAAGGATATTAGATATCCTACATTTCTCAATGCCTCAGGTTGTAAGGCCAAACAATTATGTGGAACAGTCCAGATGAGGCACGCCCAAACACACAGGTTAATTTCTTTTCAAAAAAATGCTGAGGCTAAGGTATCATACAATATATATACACAGTTTTAAAAACCATTTGCCAAACAATCCACTGAGACCTCATTGATCCCTCAAACTCTGCCTACGGAATCTCTCATTCTCCCATCAAATTCAGAATTATATTTATATCTCAATCAGTCAACTTCTAGATAATGCAACATGTTAATATAAACAAGCAGAGACGGAGGAAGGGCATGCCTAACCTTCACTGAGTTGGGAACCAAACCCTTATACAATGCTCTAAAGCCTTCGTAACGAACTGTTTTTCTAAAAGCATCAACCATGCCAGTGTACTCGAGGGATGCCTTACTTCTTCCATCACCGGTGACTACAGAAGCAGCATTATTCCAGCCCACCATCTGCATTCTTCTACGAATGACATCAAGAGGATAAGCAACAGTTTGACCAACTGTTCCAGCAGCAGCTCCACATGCTAGGCGTGTTGTCACACTGAGCTCTGAATCTTCAACAATTCCGAATGGTTTATTTTTAATTAACCAATCTTTAAGTGATTCATACACAGCAAAGTTAAGACCCACATATGGAACCTGCAAAATGAAATGTGCTAAAGTTAAACTTCATGCACAAAGTATACAAACAATCTATCTTCTAGAATCCATAAACTGTATCCAAACAAGTTTTTTAACATTGAGATGATAAATAAAAGTAGAAGAAATTTCTCGTTGGTAAACGCATTTGGAATGAAGGTTTACAACAATAAAGCAAAGACATGATGATAGATCATTTTCTAAAAATCAGGACATGGAAATGGCAAAAACCCATCTATTAATATATATATACCTTTTTTATACATTTCAATGATTCTCCGCTAAAAATTTATTATATTTTATATTTGTGACAATGATAAAATATATAACACTTCAAGAGACAAAAGAAACCAGTTACCAATTTCTAATGATGCTAATTGCAATTTGCAATATTACTACTTTTCCCCTTATAGTTTTTAGAGCACTTTGCTTCACTCAACTGAAGAAACCTGCTAAACATCTCCAATCTCCAAGTGAGCAAGATTCATTGCACCTAAAATATACTTAGAATGACAGCACATATTTCAGAGGATTTTTTTTTTCGGTACAACCCGTCTAACCCTACAACATTTGGGTGTCGAGGAAACCCATAGGATATGAAATCATATTTCAAAAGATAATTATAATAAACTTACAACTCCAATGACAGAAGGAAGCCAACCCTTGTACAAAGCCCTTGGACCTTCTTCCCGGAGCACCGTTGAAAGAGCATGGAATATTCCTCTATACTGGTAAGGGGACTTGTCTGTCTGAAACAAATTCAGGGCAAAGGAAGAAATTTCAATTCGATTGAAAAGAATATCAAGATGCCACAACATATAATGTTGCATTATATCACATCATTGATCCATATTTGGGATTATAAATACTCAGCATTGAATAAGAACTTGAAAACTCGTTAGAAATATGTTAACAAAAGGGCAAGGAACTGAGAAATGAGAATGAGTACCTGCACGGTTAGTCTGCCTCGAACCATGTCCATAGGGTAAGTTGCTGACATGGCAATTATTCCAGCACAAGCCCCAGCACCAAGACGTAGAAGAGGGGTGAGTTGAGCATCTTCTGCAAAAATAATGACAAAAAGTCAGATCAAGATTTGTGCAGGAACATGGGGGAGGGTGGAGCAACTCTCGTGATATTACATAATTATCATATAACAAAAATGATAAATGGAGGCCAAACTGAACTTACGTTCACCAGTCTGCTCCCTGTAAAAGTACAGTATTCCCCTGTCAATAGAAAAGAACAAAATATCAGCAATTTAGCAAATACTAGAGAGAAAACTAAGGGATTTAAGGTGTATCCAAGATGTGTGGAGGTTCCCTAATGGGCACATTAGTAAGATTACCAACAAGTATGAACTGTTTTGCAAATCAATGATCAGACTTTAGTCCATCTTCCCCCTTCAGCAGTTAGATTTTTCTAGTAACTGTATTCCCATATGATGCACTGTGTTGAAAGACTCATAGTACTTTATCAGACCAATCTCTCTTAAAAACTATCTTCAACAGCAATCCTATTTGTCAGAATGAAACCTACAACTGATTTCAGATGATCAATTACTAGACTTACTGTATTCCTATCCTAATAAACAAGATAATTTCTACCATGTACTGCCAGGATAAGACAATAGCCAACTTTTCTAGCCATGTGTGGTTATGTCATTGCCACCGACAAATTAGCATGTTCAACAATGTTATTCATACAAATTCAAGAAAAATAAAGCATTGCACCCTCCAACATGTGCATCAAAGTTAACTTAAATACTAAAGCCAACCATTTCTGAAGGAAAAATGGAAGTTGATCATCGTGACAGAATATTGACTTAAAACATACCGAGAAGCTTGCTCATAGCTGAAGAATTTTACTGCTGAATTTGGTACTATACGAGCACAATTAGTGCCATTGCCTTTGAATAGTCCTCGAAAGCCCTCAGTTCTCCAAATATATTTCAAGCCTTGTATCGTTCCATTATATTTTATGCTATGAGGATTCTGGACCTGTTTGTAGAAGCAGCTAAATAAGACATTGTAGCTATGTATATCCTACTTTGTCTCCATGCTCATAAGCCTCGTAAGTAGTGCGACGTATGTTAACAAACTGATAAATTAATAAGTGGCAGAAAACTAATAGTAAATAGAGTAGACGAACCTGTAATAATATCTTCAAACGCTCCAAAGGGGCAACAGCAGTTCGAGACCTGAAAAGATAGAAACCGTTTCAGAATATGGATTCAAGGTAAACTAACTTATATATGAAATTTTGAAAATCGGTTAGCTCCGGACACTAAAGAGAAGCGACGAAGTCAAAATATAGAAAAACCTGTACGATACACGCATTAAACATTTACCAACTTTATTCCCAAGTCAAAAATAATGCCACCCCATCAAGTTCAATGGTCAGTCTAATTTACGAATCAAAGCATGAACAGCCCAAAACTCACTCATTAAGTTATTCTCTCCCACATTTTCTACTCTAAAACGAACCAAAGCAACAAGGACAAAAAATCCTCGACCGACAAACTAGAACTTAATCATACGTCCTATAATTTTAACAGCCAGCCAAAAGAAGGGAACAAAAATCTGTAATCATTCAAAGGCAAATTTAGTTCAATAGAAATCACAGTTTACAGAGGGAAAATGAAACTTACACTCCGCCGGCGACTCCACCAGCAACCAGAGATTTGCAGATGCTAAGCACAGCATAACTGGGTGCTTTGACGCCTTCTCTCGCAAGCTTCGCCTCCTCTGCCAGGTTTACGATCGTAGAAACAGCCGATTCGCTTCGTTTGACGTCCTCCGAAGCCATAAACGAGATCAGCGATACAGAAAACGAAGTCGAGGCTCACCGAAACCCTAGGTCGCCGTAATTTGGAAGCCTGATCTCAGCCTCCGAACAAAGATTCCGGTGATTATCGGAGAGCAAGGTTTTGCCTTTCTCTCTTTCGTCAGTGTTAGGCGGGGAGGGAAGGGGGCGTTGCGGCTGCTGGCTGTTGCTGTTGCGAAGTCGTGAACTTTTTTTAGACCTCAAAACTACGACCGTTAACTAACGCTGTTTATTTGATGTTGATTGACGGCGTTTATTGGAGGTTCGGTTTCCTTTGGATTGAGATGAATTCTCAACCACTAGATTTACACTTCTGTAAATAGGGAAAGCGGTGTGCTCGCCATAAAAAAGATGACACGTGGCACTATGAGGAATATTCTTCTGTAGGAAGGAACACCGTATCGTCAATGTGTCACCAATTAGATTCCACCGTCAGGGTAAGCGAATCAGATTTTCTATTTTGATTTTTTCTTTTTTTACCGCTCGGCTTCACCTGTCTTTCAGAACCTCACATCCGAATTACCATGTTCTTAGTTTGTAATGATTTTGAAGCATCCAAATATACCCTTATCCACTTCTGAAGAGTTTTTTATGCTCTCCTAAAATATGAAATTTTTAGATTTTTATATCGAGGGTGTTCTTTTTTACTCTTTTACCCCTCTCTTTATATATATGTATTACTTATATTATGTAATTAAAATAAATATTGTCAACTATATGTATCGCTCTTTTTTTATAGTGTAGTTGTGTTTTTTTTAATATATATTCCATACTAAATTTAAATTAATATTTATTTTATAAAAAAACTTAAATTAACCTATATTATTTTATTGAAAAAATAACATGTAAAAGTAATATAACTATATTGGTTTTAAAATAAATTTAAATTAATAAAAACAAATAGGTTGTTTAATTAAGTTTAAAGTATATAAAATTAATTGTAAATTAGTCCAAAGTAAGGACACTATTTGAACATTATGTAAATTTAAGATATTTCTAAGTAGAAATTCTACCAAATAAATACATTTATCCAAGTATTCTTAGTTATGAGCAAAAACATTCCTACAAAATAAGAATGATTATCTAAATATGTTGGATATGTATAATTTTAAATAATTATAATTTCGAGTATCTAAAAATTTTGATTATTTATATTCTAAAAAAACAAACTGTCCCCAAACTACAATCGACATATATTTGGTGTTAACTGAATTTACAATGATACATTGTTTGGTTAACTTTCTTTTTTTTTAGTTTAAAATATTATTTTACCCGAAAACTTTGATTCATGTTTATTGATTAGTATGCCTTTATTTGTTGTTTATTTTTATTTTATTTTATTTTATTTTTTACTTTTAAGATGTTTGTCTTGCCTCCAATTTTAAAGTTGTCGTTTTGGTACTGCGTGTTAAATTTAATATTATTATTAATGTGACGTAATTAAAATTTATCATGCTTCGTAAATTTTATACACAATTTTTTTTTTTACAATAGAGATGTGGTGCATTGTAATAAATTTACTAAATGTGTAGTGTTCTACTACAATGTTGTTAGAAACAAAATTGAGGTAGAATATAAAGAGAAGTAACCAAAACTGTATACAAATACAAAAATAAGCCTTTCAAAATTACATCTATTAAAATGAAGAATAGTTGAAAATAATGACTAAACAAAAGTTTTAATATATATGGACTTAAAAAAAACAAAAGCTTATATGAACCAAGATAGTATCTAAACGTTAAATTTATTTTGGGTTTTTTCTTTAAATTTAGTTTAGTTTTTTTTTTCCATATTAAGTATGTTTTTTTTTTTAATTTTAAAATGGTAACTCATATATATAGTCATTATGAATTGGCGTGCTAATCATCAGTATTTGAATTTTGATAGTTAGTATCCTATCTAATGAACTATGTTTGAGTTGGCATATTTAACCACTTTATTGTAATTTGTATACAAAACAAACTACCAATTTAAGCCATCTATAATATTTTGATTTTTTTTATGATAACATTATTAATCGTTTAAGTTTTCTTGTTTTATTAGAGTTGATTAACTTTTCATCAGCTAGTGAATTTAAAAAAGAAAATAAATTAAGTTATTGAAAATACATATCTGAAAATATGAAATACAACTCTCTTTTCATCGAATGACTTGTTTTTTATTTTTGTTTTCATATCTCTACCAAAAATGTCTAAAAAATCCAATATGTTTGCCGTCTTTGGGCGTCTGTAAAACTGGTGACTACATTTGTCTTACTTTTTCTATATAATCATCGGATTTTTCTTAACTATATTGTTTTTTTTTATTAATTATTGAGGTAGAATTTGCAATTTGGACAGGTATGTCCAAAAATAGTACAAAAGGTCTACGTGACGTGGACAATGTAAGAAATTATTGTTATAAATACAATCTTAATTCAATTAAAGATGAAAAAAAAAAATCAAAAAGAGTTTAGCTCAATTGACATCGATATAAGCCAAGGACTAAAAGATCTATGATTAAAATCTTCCTACTCTATTTGTAAAAAAGTATATAGAATAATAATAATAATAATAAATTGACGAAAGCCACACTGCTATCGACAGGCGAGGTTAGCTTATTTATTGGAGGTGTAATATTTTCGTCACAGTTTATTTTGATAGTCTAACCTGGAAAATTGAGCAAAAACTATAGCAATAACTATAATCTAGACTAGAACTAGAACAACAACAACAAAGCAAATCAAATCAAATAAAAAGGTTAAAATAACCATTTTGATGGCACGTTTAATATTTAAATGTACACCTGTAAAACATTTTATTGTAATTTCTAAAATTTGTATACAAGACAAAACAAACTACCAATTTAAGCCGTCAATAATATTTTGATTTTTTATGGTAACGTTAACTTTGTTCGTGTAAAAACCCCATCAATCATTTGCAAAATGTTGTTAAATATGGTATAACTCATTTTTTTAAGCACAATAGAGGATATGGAGATTTGAATTACAATCTCATTTGTCGCCATTACATTTGTATGGCAATTAAGATATCTCGCTTTTAGCATATATGATATAGCTTGTTGGGTGATGATTGACACATGTTCCATTCATTAGCTGACATATTTTCTTTTGTTGAGATGATAGACATTTTTTTACTTTTAATTTCTTTGTATTTCTAACAAAACAAATAAACGGGAAAAAATGGAGGGTTTGGATGGCAAAATTATTTAGGGACTATTTGGTAGGCAATTGGTATTATATTTTATGCTTTGAGATTCACTAAGTTCAGTGAATATGTACTTAGTAGACAACTTGGATTGTGTTTTCGATAACTGTTTCCAGATTTTGTAATCAAAATAATGCAAATTTTGAAAACAATATTTTTATGTTTTAAATTTATCTAAATTTTTAATTTGAAATTTTAAAATGCAGAATTATATTAGAAAATATAAAAATAATAACAAATATAATATTGAATGTTATAAACTCAATTATTTGTGTTAAATTAAAATACGGATTATATATTATATGATATTAGAAAATAACAACTATTAAAAAAATTTAACATAAAACAAGTTCATAAATTAATTAGTAATAATTTATATTCTACCAAATATTTAGCGAGTGAGTAACAAAAGTTTGAAATATCGATATCGATAGAAAGATCGAAGTCTCGATTTTATGAAAAATATCGATATCGATGAAAATTTCGAGAAACTTTATAGAAATTGTGATAATTAATTAATGAAATTTTGATTGTGGCTTAAGTAGACTATAATTTATCATTTATAATAATCATTATATAAAGTAATACAATATTTAGATGTATATTGTGAATATATGTGTAAATGTCGATGCGAGAGCAACCATTTTAAAAAGAAATGAAAAAATAATTACAAAATAATATCAAATATTGGTAATTAATTGCAAAATTAAAGGAGATAAAATATTTGCATGCAAATTAATTATAAATTCTTTATTATAAAATGTATATGTTTAATACTAATTTTGAGGTGAAATGATGTGAAAATTCAGTGGATGAAGTTAAAAATAAATATATGTTATTTTTCTCAATTTTGGTTTTTTGAAAATCGAAATTTTAGATGGTAGAAGTAAAAAAAGGTCCATAAAAAATTTGAGAAATGGAGAAAAAATTGAAGAGCCGGTTGAAATCTCCATCAAAATTTTACGCTATGTGAGTAATTATAATTAGTTGTATGATTTACAAAATTATTATCGAACACATTTTGAAAAATAATTTAAATTAAAATTTAATTTTTTAATCTGCTATCAAACACATATTTAAAAATATGAAATACAATATTACTTTAATTAAATCCATTATTTTCAAAAATATGTTTTAATGTCGGATCCCTATCTTTTTTTTATATTTGTGTATAGTATATTAATCTATACTTAAATAGAGACTTTTAATCTGTCTTATTTTGAGCATTAATTAAAAAGAAAAAGAAAAAAAGGGTTGGAGTTTTCATCACATACTTCCCATTCAATCAAACTACACCCCAGATTTAGATAAATATTAACTTTAAACTCTCTCTCTCTCTATATATATATATATTCTTAACTAAAAAACAATATATAATTTTCTTACTTTAAAAAATTGTATTTCTCAAAATATCATTAAAAAAATATTATTATATGCGTTCAGTAAACATATGTATAATTTAAAATTGATATGACCTCAAATAAATCGGTATTTGAGTTAGATTGACGTATAAATTTGTGATTTTTCATTCAAATAATTATTTTTGTACATCAATCAAATTAAAAGGTATGAAACTTGATATTACTGTAATTAGTAAGTTTGTGAATGTATATTTTTATTTTTATTTTATTAATTTGTTAAAAAACTAGATGATAAATTTACAAAAATTGTACACGAGATAGAAATTACATTACTTATCTAAATTGATGGTTTAATTTCATGAAATAAAAATTTTAAAGTGAAAACTGATAAGATTGGATAGGTTTAAGATTAGAATTTGATTTATTGTTCAAAATAATTTACTTATTTATTATTAAATATAAATTTATAAAATGGCTAACGATAAAGATGCCGTGTCTTTTGTGGCTAGCTCCCCGGTTGCCGGCCCTTTCCCTTTTCCCAACAAAGTAACTGAGAACCCCAACGCAGCAACACCGGTCGGACTTCGGAGATGAAGGTCATCAATTTATTTATTATTATTATTTTCTTTTGAGGGTCATAAAATTCAACACCATTAATTGTTTTTATTTTATAAAGATTTGAACCAACTATTGATAGAAACGTATAGTTAAAAAAGGGGGGAAATTTTAAAAAAAAAATAAAAAATCTGATTAAGGCATGTTAGGTGAAAAAATATAATATTGGTCCCCATTGGAAAAAGAAAATATAATATTGGTCCCTATTGAAAAATATATCGGTTGAGTGTACTTTTCATTTGCTTTATTTACACATTTGCTCTTAAATTTTGTGTTTAATTTTTATATGTTTTTAAATTTCAAAATCTTATTCAATTTTGATTTTAATTATTTTATAATCTATTTATGTATTTTTACTAAGGCTCAAAATAATTATAATGTGTTTTTCAAAAATTAATTTAAATAGCAACATAGACTAGTGGAAAGTAATTCAATAACAATAACTTTAGAGCATGTTTGAGAGTGATTCTAAAATGGTTAAAATCACTTTTGTCATTTTTTTTTAAATCAAGACGAACCACATTAATGACGTTCAGGCGCTGAATTGGTTATTATAGATGTGAGTCATAATAGTATATATTTCAGGTGCAGACGATTTTAGTATTGATATGAGGTAGAAAAGACAGAAGTTGAGTATGAAATAGTAAACATTGTAACAATGAGGGATTTGAAATAGTAATATTGTTGATTAATTGTAGGCTATAATGGTTGAAAATACAACGGTTATAATTTAAGTATGAAACATGAAGATATCCCACTCCATCAACTTTTAAAAGTGTAAGATTAAAATTTATATTAATTTTGAGTGATTAACGACGTGATTTACAATGATTTTAAATATTGACAAAATTGATTTTAACCATTTCAAAATTATAGTATGTGATTATTATAGTCTACGAACATTGTAAGCAGTTTTTAAATGGTTCAATTATAATAACTAGAAATTTCAACTATTACAATGGAAGACTCAAACATTGAGTTCGTTATTCCACTCAATGCCACATGTTTATACTTAGAAAGTCAATCCAAATCGGCGAGATCATTGAACATTTTTTTAAATTTAAAATCTATTTGATACAAAATTTACCAATTCAACCTCGGAATTCCCCACTGACCAGTCAGGGTCAGATCCAAAAAGTATTTTCCCTCTCCATTCAAATATCAATGGCCATTAGCCATCAAACATCAAAACCATTCCTTATATTGTTATCTTTAATCTTCCCACAAATGGCATCCTTCCAATTCCCCACTCATCTTCTAACTTTCCTCTATTTCTCACTCATCGCCGTCTCAACCGCCACTCCCCGCCGTAGTTTCGAGGTCGGAGTTTATTCGGACCAAAACAGCCTTCTCGACGCCTGCAGCTCCGGCAATTACCAAATCATCAACATAGCTTTCGGCGTTTCACTGGGTAACGCCCACATTCCAGAAATTGATTTAATCGACCAGTGCAATTCAACCGCCAGCGACGGCTGCACAAAATTCAGCCAAGAAATCAAGTCTTGCCAAGCTTTGGGCATCAAAATGATGCTCTCCATCGGCGGTGGAGCTGGTAAATACAATTTGAACAATTTCACCGAGGCCACAAACTTCTCCATATACCTATGGAACAATTTCCTCGGTGGCCAATCAAATTCCCGTCCGTTAAACGACGTCGTATTCGACGGCGTCGAGATTACCAACGAGAAAAGCTCTTGGGGCAATCGGAACAAGCTCGGCGCAGAGCTGGGGAAGTTATACGAAAAACAGAGGAAGAAATTTTACTTGTCCGCCGCTCCACAGTGTTCATCTCTTGAACCGAGCCCTGATTTGATTCCAGAGCCTGTGATTTTCGACTATATTTCAGTCCAATTCTTCGGGGACAATCTCATTTGCCAGTACGTCAATGGCCGATTTGAGGGATTCTGGAAAAGTTGGAATGTATGGAAGACATTTAGTGCAGGCAAGGTGTTTGTGAAAATACTAGCGGCCCCAATGGCAGCAGATGTAGGATATATTCCCCCTGATGTGTTCAGAACTCAAGTCTTGCCGGAGCTTCAACAGAGTTCGAAATTTGGCGGCGTGATTTTGTGGTCTAAGGATCTTGATGAAGGATATAGTTCAAAGATTAACCCAAAAGCATGTGGATCAGTTGGGACGGAGTCGCAATCGGCAAATGAAATGGCTGAGTTTCCGATGGGCAACAATTATGATGGCCAACGAGGGTTTATAAGTTGCAGAGGATCTTGTGTGCTCTAAAACTAGAAGATGCTTGTTTTAGCCTTTAGGAAATGTGTACACAAATAAAAGACATAAATTGCCATTTCTTTAAACAATAAAATAAAAAATTATAATTTCAACATCACAATTACACATTTATTAGAATATAAATCATTTTATAGAAAAATTAATTTAAAAATTAATGAGTTTATGCATTAATTTAAAAAATTAGTTTGCTATATTTTGCTATTAAAATTTATTATTTTTCTATCAGGTATCTATTTAGTATATTTAATAAAGTCTCCAACCCATACTTAACAAATATTGGACCTATTCAACTTTCTACAAAGTTTCTATCACATTTATTACACTATTAAATGTTGTGCGTGTTTAATAAATGCTGGAGTATCTAATGTCCAACGTGTATTTGGTTGAACACACTAATAAAACTAAAGTCTTTCTGTTTCTTAGTGTTTGTTCATAAATAATGGGTTAAAATTCACTTTTTATCCCTAAAATTTAAAGGAACAATCTTGATTTTAGTTTGTAATGATTTAATCTTGTAGGTTTTAACATATGACAATATAGTCTATGTATTTTCAATTTTACAACAATTTAGTTCATATATTAAAAAAAATATAAATTAATGTAATTTTGTTTATTATGAAACAATTTCTTTTGTGTTTATAGTTTATGAACAATAAGTTTATCGATGTACATATGTAAAGAAGAAAAACTAAATCTTAATAAATAAATAAAACTACAAGAGGGGCTCAAATTATTACTTGTTAAAGTCTAAGGACTAAATCATATCAATTTTACAAGAAAATGAATTAAATTGTTATAAATTAAAGTTCATGACTAAGTTGTTATACTATTATGGGAGTGCAAGGACAATAAGGTTTTTTTTTCATTGATTATGAAACTAATTAGGCAATACCTTTTCATTATACGACATAATTGCATTTTTATGCCAAAGTAAAGTTAACTCAGTTAGCATAAAATATATCCTAATAATTAAGAGGTTTATGATTGAAAATTTTCAACCATTAATTGTACTACAAAAATAAAAAATAAAGTGCATGTAATAAATAATGTAAGAAAATTTATTAAATCATAGTTTTTACCATAGGAACTAATAATTGTTACGAAACTATAAGATATAGGGATTAAATCATCATTTACTTAAGTTTAGGGATTCAATTATTAAAATGTAGACTAAATTTTTCTTAATTAAATTAGACGTATTATTGGAAATTTATTTAAAATGACAAAACTCGTAAAAATATTTACAATGCCAGACGCTATTAAATTATTAGTTCGTTCTAGCCATCTAGGTGTTTTTTTTAACCTAATTTATATATAATGTCAAACTTTTAGACGTTTTCGCATTATCAGTTATGGCAGACGGTGCTTTTTGGCCACTGCGATAATACTCTCCTATTCTCATCGAGAATGCTAATTTTCTTATTTTATTGCTGTTTTCCTCTCTTCAATGGCGGACGGCGTTTTTCTTATTTTCTTTCTAATTAACTGTCTTGACATCGACATTGTTGTTTTGTGCTCAGATTTCAACGATCGATGATCGCTGTACTTCCTTGCGCGTTTGACGCCCTCGGGATTACGAGGAAGCAGGATATGTTCATCGTTTGGGTCCGTTTCTTCCTCTTATCTTCTTTAAATTTCTTTTCCCTTGGAATTAAAATCACTGCGAAAATCCGTAAAAGATTTCAACAATATTAAATACGAAAGCAGAAGACCCCTAAAAGATTGCTTCGAAATGCTTGCCAAATTACTCTGATGTGAAAATTGAACTCGAGAGCCCTGTTTGGTAGTTGAGAAAAGGTTTGATGTATCGTGATGCGATAAGATATGAAATTATTAATTAGAAAGAGCCTATAATTCCAACCATATCAATCAACAATCACATGCAAGAAATCGAACTAAAAGAGGGGGAAATTTGAAAATATTGTTATTTGTGAACTCTCTTATGCTTACCTGATTGCCGGGCAACTTGACTCTGTTTATTACCAAGTTTCTTTGTGCACAATTTGAATTTGATATAGATACTAAAGACGGAAGTAAAACATTGGTAAAAGATTGCTAGGAAGCAGGATATGTATGTATGTATGCTGAATGCTCATATATACATTTAGTTTTTTCGAATTGCAAGAGATTGTTCTCGTTCTTCCAAAATGCTTGTCAAATTACTCTGATGTGAAAATGAACTCGAGAGCCCTGTTTGGTGGTTGAGAAAATGTTTGATGTGCTGTGATGCGAAAAGATATGAAAATTAATAATTAGAAAATATTTTTATTAGTGAACTCTCTTCTATGCTTAACTTGACTCTGCTTATAATCCAATTTCTTTGTGCACAATTTGAATTTGATATAGATATTATTTCTTAGCCCATTAACATCATTCACTTTTCTGCAATTCTAAATCATTAGAAGCTTTTCCTAGAGGTCTGATATACTGTTATTGTTTGATTTGCTATACGTAACATTTCGAATGCAATTCCGTTCTTAAAGCAGCTGAAAATAAGGTGTGAACATTTTGATATGTTTGGAGTTATTTGTTTGTTTGATTTGCTGCTGACGTTAGAAAATATTATTATTTGTTTGATTTGCTATCCGTATAATAGGACTACTCAAGTTCTTTGCCTAACCCAATTCATATGCGCAATTCATTTCGGTCCCTCATATCTCTCTAGGGTTTCTTAAAAGCTTCTGTGGTTTTCAACTTCCAGTTCCTATTTCTTGTAAAAATGCATGAGATTCTTCACGTTCAGTGTTGCAATTAGATTGGTGCCAAGTTCTGGTAAGTGGATTGTGTTGCACGAGACACTATCGTATCCATATATAAAAATGTAACTATTCTAATACTCGAGTTCAATTGATTTCTATTTCACTTGACCTGTTTAGTATTTTGAAGAATTTAAGTTTTTCCTCTCACATTTACAGTATTTCCCTCCCCCGCTTTCTTTTAGCATTCCTTTTCTCTCTGAGAGCCCGAAAATGGCGAAAGATCCATCCTTCCAGCTAATGTCTCCCCTTTTTCTTCTTTCTTTCAATAGTTTTGGTTTATAATTATCTCATCATTATTTCATTTCTTTAGGAAAGAGTAAAAAAATGGCCACGGGTTTATTTGTAACCCCTTCGTTCCAGCCATTGCACGATGGGTGAATGGTACACACTCTTTTTTCCTCTCTAGAAATATAATTAATATACTGTGTATATATATTTTGAACCTAAACTCTAAGGTATTATTTTGGTAACTTTATTAACTAGCTTGTTATACTTGTTTTATGCATATTTACCTAGAAACACATGGTCTACATCATTATTATTATTATTATTATTATTATTATTATTATTATTATTATTATTATTATTATTATTATTATTATAACAAAATAGTGTATTTATATTAGGGCTCTTTTGAAATATAGAAAAATGCGTCAAACTATTTATAAATATAGAAAATTTTTACAGTCTATCAGTGATAGAATGCAATAGAATTCTATCGCTTTTTATCGCTCTAGCGATAGAATTCATTTGCTTGAGCGATAGAATTCTATCGCGGTTTATCACTGGTAGACAGTGAAATTTTTCTATATTTGTAAATAGTTTGATATTTTTTCTGTTTATAGTAATTTCCCTTTATATTATGGTTAAAGGATTTAGGTTTAGAAACAGTTATTTTTTTTAAAAAAAGTTTATAAGATAAAGAAATATCCTACTTAAATTAGGATATTAGAGTTGGAGATATAGGGTTTGTATTTATATTAGTATAAGAAAATAGGATTTAGGTTTAATAAGATTTTTTTAGTTTGAGATACACGTTTTTCTTTCTTTCTTTTTTGAAAAGCTCGAGATACAAGGTTTATGTATTTATGTTAGTATTAGGAAATAAGATATAGGTTTACCAACATTTTTCTTGTTAGTGCATGGTCAAAACATTGTCCAATTATTATTTTTTTTATAGAAAACAATATAGTATTTCTAGTAAAGTTAAAGAGGGTGTTAATTTATGTCATTAGATTGAGGATTAATGTAGACTTTTATTTTTGTTATAGTTAAAATATTGTCTAAATCATTTATTTATAAAGACAAATCTTATTTTTCACAAGGATGTAAGAAGGGATTTTTGTACATATGGCTTTCTTTAGAGGTCAAATAAGTTTTGACCTACCTTTTGAAAACGCAAGTTTTTTAGCTTTCTGCTCACGTCATCTTTGGGTGAAATTACCAAAACAATCAAAATACATGCATGATGGGTTGAAGATCTCGCTGCCCACTTCTCGATTCTTCCTTTTCCATATTCCTCTTCCATTTCACTCCTTTATTTCCCTCTTCGATTCTCTTCTTCTATGGTTAGAAAACTTCCCGCTACTCGATTCTTGCTCTCATTCTCACTTGTAGAAGAAGAAGAGTTGCAGATTGAGAGCAGGAATCGAGAAATGGAAGAAGAGGAAGAATCAAAAGAACGCGAGAATCACGAGCACAAATCGAGAAACTAAAGCCACATATTCAATTTTGGTCCATTTAGTAAGTTCATTCGATGATGACGACACAAAAAGCTAGAAAACATAGATTTTAAAAAGTTAGGTTAGAACTCATTTGGGCCTAAAAAAAAATAGGCCATTAGTGCTGATATCTCATATAAGAAGGTTGGTCATAATTTACAAATTTTCTATTGATGTTAGTATAGAAAATAAGAAATGCTTATTAGGAGATATGGGTGGTGGAATAAGGATGAAAAAAAAAAAAGGAGGAATAAGGAAGGAAAAAAAGAATGCGGAGGAATAAGGAAGGTAAAAACAAAAAGAAAAAGAGAAAAAAATGAGGAATAAGTACAAACATCACGCAAATAGTGTTTCGATGTTGTCAATCCCTTCAAAATAATATTTTTTTAAAAAGAATGTTCAAAATATACTGTGTTGGGCTAGTTGGACTGAAATTTATTAAATAACCCCACCACACTACCTTACAAGAAGACGATTTCTTTTCTCTAATTGTAACATGCAGATCAATAAAAGCAAAAGAAAAAGGGGAAATCAATATTAATTAGGGTGGAAAACAAGAATGGTAAGGGTTTGAAGGCAAATTTTGTTATTTTGTTGTTAGCATTAACCCACGTCAGAATCCCTAGTCAGTTGTGACTGTACTTTAGAGTCCAAGTTAGCAAAAATATCCATAGACTCATTTGTACTTGGGCTTGATATTGAAGTTCATATGGGCCTTGTTTGATAAGCTTCTTTTCAAATATAAAAGAAAAAATTTCGTGATTTGTACATGTTATGATCGTGATGACCTAAGGAGTATCGGTGAGTGATTTCAGAACACTTAATCAATGTTAATAGAGATAATGATCTTTGTATAGTGGATGTAGATTCCAGATTGGGATTCAACCTCTTCTCCCTCTTTCTTCGGTTCACATCCTTTAGTTTTTCCTTTTCATAATTTGCACAAAACAATCTCGACAAATTTAATATTATATCATCTAACAAGTTCCAATAAGAATTAAAAAACATAACAAATAAAGAAATTAAACATAACTCAAGTTTATTGAGAACTCACTACTTCCTTTATTCATTCTTAGATGCTGATTAAGTTGTACCTAATCTCATGTTACTTTTCTTTTTTTCTTTTTTTTTTTAAAAAAAGTCATTTAGAAAAAATATTTTTACCACATGGTAATATTTTATTAGACAACTGTTTGCAAATATAGGTGCAACCCAAACAACATCATGAAAATTTTGAGAGTTTAAAATTATGTTCGTGCATGTGTCATGTGTGAAAGTTGACCTATGAACCCCAAAAATTTAAGGTAAAATTTAATTGTTCCTTAATAATTAAGAATATATATAAAAAAAGAGTCAAACTATTTACAAATTTAGATTTAAGGCAAAATTTAATTGTTCCTTAATAAGTAAGAATATATAAAAAAAATAATCAAACTATTTACAAATATAGAAAAATTTCTATTATTGATAGACAGTGAAATTTTTAAATGCTTACGTTTTTCAACCAGAAAAAATACACAATAAACACATGAATTACAGTTTATATATATATATATATATATTTGTGAGTGTTGAGGCTAGTTTACGGGCACATCAACTAATCTCAAGAAACAACCTAACTCTTTAACATTTGGGTGTCAAAAAAACTCATAGAGTATTAAATCATAGATAGATGACCACCCTAGATTAAAACCATGACTCTACGGTCATTGTACAGCTTGGGACGGTCGATAACTCAAATTGAGCTGATGATGAAGTTTATTCCAAGAATTTAGATGACTTTTTTTTCTTTCCAAAATGTTGTGTTTTTTTAATAAACACCAAAATGTTGTCTATGCTGTTCAATAACTGTCTTTTATTAACTTAATAATCATAGACTTTTTATTTTTCATCGGTAAAAATTGAATTTTCATTCATACTCTAAATTTTTTTATTCCTTTGATTTTAGAACATCCAAACTAATAATTAGAGAAATTTTTATAGATAGGAAAAATGTTAAACTATGTATAAAAAATAGCAAAAAAAAAATATTGATAGACATTGATAGATTTTTACGGATAGACTTTGATAAACTATAAATTTTGCTATTTTATGTAAATAGTTTTTTTTATTTTTTATTTTAAAAAATTCTCCTAATAATTATATATATATCAATTAAATTCTTCTTCCAAGAAGGAAAATTGGAAAATTGTATCAATTCAATTCTTAAACTTTCATAAATGTGGTTTAATTGAGATCAAAATAGTAATAATAATTACAATATTTATTCTTCAAATGTTTGCTAAAAAAATTATTCTTCAACGGCATTTTTCGTTGGTATCTTACTTCATAATTTATTTAGGTCGATCTCAATTAGCCATGTCTGTGTCTATCTTAAAAACAATCCAATCCCTCCAAAATCACATTAATCATGCCAATTATTGATCTTTTCTCAAAATTCATGAGTTATAACTATTTTCACTTGTTGATATTTGAACTATACTCAAAATCATATTAATAAAATTATTCTTTCTTCCAAAATTTATTAGAGAAGCTATAGGGTATAGCTCAAAGCAAGGCCTCGATGCATGTATAATTATCTATATTTATATCCATACTGTATTAAAAAAATAATTATATTTGAATAACATTTTTTGACTACTATATTTTTATTTTAATAGTTAAAATTATAAGTATGTCATTTACATGGATTATTAATAATTAAAAATTAATTAAGTGTTTTAGATTAAAATATTTATAATTTAAGTACAACTTCTCTTTCATTATTTAAAGCAATTAATTATTTAAAATTTAAGTGAAGAAAGTGGCAATGAACATTTTCTTTTAAGTAAGGACACTTCAAAGGAATTATTATTTATTTATTACAAATTTATATAAACATGATAATTTAAAAAAAATGTTTAAATAGAATAAATATGTATGCCTTAAAATTTATATTTTTATCTGATAATTTTATTTTGGTTTTTCTTTTCTTTAATTAAATGATATTTCGTTTCTTAATAAATAAATTATATATAATGATATGAGTTATTTTAAATGTAGAAAAGTGCGTCAATCTATTTATAAATATATATATAAAAAATTACTGTCTATCAGTGATACACGATAAAATTTTATGGCTGCTATCGCTGATAGATAATGAAATTTTTCTATATTTGTAAATAGTTTGATATTTTTTTCTATTTATAGTAATTTCTCTAATGAAATTTTCAAATAAATACAATATTTTGATGCATAATTAACATTTAAATTAATAAAATAAAAGGTATAAAGTTAGTAAAAATAATAAACGTGAAGATTGACAAACTTGATTTCAAGTTTCAATATGAGAATAGAAGCTTCCATATCACATTTACATTTACTATCTAAGCCTATGACTTTGACCAGTATATGTTTCTTTAAAATGACCTAATTTATTGTTTGGAGTTGACAAATTTATATTTTTGTATAGCAATTTCAAAATTAAATATCTTCTAACTTTATAAATGGTTGTGCTTCTAACTTCAAGTCTATCATAATTACAAAGCTTTCATGTCATTTCATTTTCTCTACCATTTTCAACCTCACTTTTCTTTTTGAAAATGTTTTATATGTTTTTTTTTTATTTTTAATTTTATCACAATTTGTTAACCATCATGAGTGGACCTAGTGATAGTAGAAACATAAAAAAAGGCCAAAAGGCTAAGGAGTCATGGGTAGGATACAGATTTTCTTGACACCAAAATGTTGTAGGATCATGCGGGTTATCCGGACACTCACAGATATAAAAAAAATAAAAAAAAAAATCATCAAACAATTTGTCAACATGTTTGACCAGCACTAATGCCGCACAAACCCACCGTTTAGCTTTTGGACTTTTCCGAGTTGACTCTAAAATAATATTAATAATAAATGCATGTTTTGTATTGACCGTAAAATAAAAGCCTATTGGACAATGAAAATTCTGTCCATAAATACCTGAATATTCAACTACCAACTAATCCTCACATCAATTTTTACAACTTCTTTACACTTTCAATATGGAGATTCAATTCTCTTCTTCATTTGCTTCTTTCCTTCTCATAATTCTCGCCTTCATGGGCTGTTTTTCTGAAGCAACTGCCGGCCGTGGCCACGTTCGTGGCGGAATTGCCACGTATTGGGGTCAAAACATAAGAGAGGGACGGCTGACCGCGGCCTGCGCCACCGGAAAGTTTCAAATTGTCAACATTGGTTTCCTCTCCACGTTCGGCAACGGTCAGCCGCCACAAGTGAACCTAACGCGCCACTGCAGCCCCATCTGTAACGGCTGCTGGAATGTGAGTGCCGGTATTGTTAACTGCCAAAATGGCGGCGTTAAAGTCATGCTCTCCGTCGGCGGCCCTCATGGAAACTACTCCCTCTCCTCCGCCGAAGAGGCTGTCGGCCTCGCCGACTACATATGGAACAACTTCCTCCACGGCCACTCCACTTCACCACGGCCGTTCGGTTATGCACCATTGGACGGCGTGGATTTCAGGTGTGTTAAACTTGAGTAGATTTCCATTAAAAACCTAAACATCCTTATTCAAATTGAATTACTTAAGAAGGAGTGGTTTAATTATATATGGGTTAAATTGCCAGTTTAATTATGAATTTTGAAATTTTGAAATTTTGGTGTATTTTGTGGCCTTGAATTTTGTGAATGTAATATGTCCTTGGCCAAAATTCATTATTTTTATAAATTAATTGATCCATTATTTGTAATTTAAATTTTATAACTCATGCAACTTATTTTCAACGTGGAGTAGATCTATAAATTTTAAAAATAAAACAAATGATGAAAGTTGATATTACTAAATTTATAATTTTAAAACCGTACTTAACAGATGGAAATGGATCTCAATAATTTTTGTTATCCCTTTAATAATTTATATAACATATAGTACATCTAGTTGAAATGTAAGGCTACATTTACTTTAAAGACTAATTTTTTTTAAATGTAAAAATTAAATTATTACAAAATTAATGAGTGCATGTTTGAGAGTGATGATTGTAGTTGTGAATTTTAGAAGAAAAAAGATTTAGGTATCTTTGATTTTATAACATTGATCTTAATATACAATTATATTGATCTTCGGTCTCAAACTTTCAAAAATAATTTTTGAATTACCAAATTACTAAAAAGAGCATTTATTATTATTTTTTCTAAAAATATCAATACAGAAGTGGAGCAACTTTTACTACATATAAAAACTGCGGTAACTTTTGTGGGGTGAATTCGGTCAACCATCCCATAAAAGCACATTTCAACTAATTGTTAAAATGAAAGTGAACATAGCTCAACTATACGAGAGTGTAAGGTCTGTAGTTTGAACCCCTCATATTTTATTGTACTAAAAAAACTAATTGTAAATGATTTTAGATTTTTTTAAAACCAATCTCAACCATTTTCAACCATAATTTTTGGAAAAAAAAAAAGTAATATTGACTATGTGAAAATCCCTTTTAAACCTAACTAGACATGGACTAAATCTAATACATTTTAAGGATTAAATTGTAAATTGAAACTTGAATAAACCAAAAGTGTTTTTGAATCAAAGATTATTTTATTCTACATTTTCACAGCTAATTTAATTTATTTTTATATATATTATTAAAACCAGGATTGAGCGAGGGGAATTCTCTCCCTATTACACTCTACTTGCTCGGCGGCTACACGATTACGGCCGGCAATCGGGCCGGAAAGTGTACCTAACGGCGGCTCCACGCTGCCGTTTTCCCGACAATTACTTAACCGAATCGCTTTACACCGGACTTTTCGACTACGTTTGGGTTAGATATTTCGACGACCGACAATGCCAGTACAATTCCGCCCACCCATCTGGGTTCCGGTGGTCGTGGATGCGGTGGATACATTCAATTCCGGCGATAAAATTTTACGTGGGAATTCCGGCGTCTGAAGAAGCCGGCCAAGGGTACGTGCCGCCGGCGGTGCTAATGAGGGAAGTGTTGCCGTTTGTTAAAAGATCCGCCAGCTACGGCGGCGTTATGCTTTTCGACTTGTCGAATGATGTTCAAACTAATTATAGTTCTCTAATCAGCGGCGGGGTTTGAAATTATGAAATTGAATAATTATATTAATCACTTAATTAAAGTGACTTTGAGGTTTTGTATTATTTTAGAAAGCATATTTCTTTTTCTTAAAGTGAAAAATATTAAAATATGAAAGATAGAAATGAAATCAAGAATGGAAATGTTAGGCTTGTATGCCAAAGCCGTTCTCGTATAATAAATGTATTAATGTATTATCGACTAAGTAAATTTATTAAAAAAATCATCTTTATCTACATGTAATGATTTTCTTTACTTAGTAAATTGTTTGTTAAATTACACATTTAGTTCTCAAATTTTGTGAAATTTATATTTATTTCGTTCATTGTATTTAATAGTTCGATTACCTTTTAAATTTGTATATATATAATACATTCTTAAACTTTAAAAATGTTTAATGAATCGCGAATCTCTTAACTTTGTGTTTACTAACTAGTCCTTGTTCACATATTCAAAATTTCTAAAAGTTAATTGAGCTATTTGATATAAATTTGAATTTTACATATATTGTGGAACTTAAACTTTCAACTTTATATGTATAGTAGATACGTGAAATTTTAAAAATATCAAATAGTTTTATGACCTCCTTAGACACAAAATTATAAATTCAAACATCTATTGAACACAAAATTGAAAGATTGAGAACCTTTTAGATCTATATAGATTTTGAATTGATTTTGTATATATATGTGTTTTATTCTTTTTCATAGGTTATTTCAAACAAAGTCGATTTTTTGGTTCAATCCATGGTGAGCTACATATCTAAGATTTAATATTTTACAGGTGTTCTTGACGTTCAAATATTGTAAAGTCAAATAAATTGCCCTGTAAAATTAGTTGAGGTGCAGATAAACTAAACTGAATACTGACGAATATTAAAAAAAAAAAATTTGATTCTCTGATCTTGTATTTGAATTAGTAAGTATTAATCCGAGTAAAAAGTCTTAAAAAGCCACGTAGTTGCATAATGATTGGTTTGCGTAAAACAAAGTTAAATAATGGGTAATCATCGTGAAGCACAACCTTTTTTTTTCTTTTATTTTTCTTGAGATAAAGCACCACCCACGAAGATGTGGGTTTCTTTTTTTCAACATTTTAGTGTGTTTGTTCCTATCCAAATGTTCAATACGTCAAGTTAAGGGAGAATCTATATATTCGATGTCAATAGTTTGATATATTTATAAATTTAAAATGTCGAAAGAAACATCGACGTTGATATTTTAATCTTTATTTAAATATAACTTAATTAGATAAGACTTATATTATTCACTAAAAGTTTAAAAGTTTTAAATCTTTGCCTTCATACATTATTAATTAAAAAAATAATAATAATAACTATTCAAAATATATATATATATATATATATATTATATATATATATATCTTACATATTTATTGAACCCAAAACAAAAAAGAGTAATTTAATCTCTTCTTTTATCTTATAAATTATTACTACTTTCTATTTTTCGTGTTAAAAAACTTATAATCTCAATATTTAGGCAAGTCTTTTAATAATTTTTACTTTAATCAATAAACAAATAAAAAATATATTAAACTATTTACGAATATAGAAAAATTTTACTAGACCACGATAAATTTGTAATAAAAGTCTATAATAAAAGTCTATAGTGATTTACAAATAATAAAAAAATTATATTTATAATATTTTGGCTCATATTTTTATAAATCAAACATCTTAATAAAAACAGTTATTTTTTTTTCTCATTATTATTATTATTTCTATAAGGATTCGATTCCCTAAATAGAAGCTTCTATATATCACGTCGCTACTGTACAAGTCTATAACTTTGACTGGATAGATATTTGGGAATAGAATAATAATATTAATGTTTCTTAAAAATGGCATAATTAATTTTTGGAGTTGACGAAAAGGTTAGCGAAAATAAAGTCGTTCTCATTTTAAAGTATTTTCATACGTTTAGTCAATAATTGACAGCCATTAATTCTAAATTTCTAATCTCTCATAGAAAAAGTATATGAAAATTTCTCTTATAGAAGTAATATTTGGGTACTTCAATCATATCATATTGGATAATTATTTTACCTAGTAAAATTATTAAAAATATTTTTAAACATAACAAAATTTATTATCTATCCTTGATAAACGTTTATTAGTGTTTATTAGTAGACAATGATAGACCATGATAGGCATTTATCACTCTCTATCATTGATAAACAATGACATTTTGTTATATTTATAAATTAGAGAAAAAAAGATCTTTTTGGATTGAAGAATAAGTGCATTTAGTCCCTCATGTTTTAAAATACCCAATTTGGTCTCTAAATTTTCAAGAATATGTTTAAAAGGTACATCTAATAAAAAAAATCATTAAATTTGAACCAAAAAAAATTGAAGAGAGATGAAAGAAAAAAAATATTTTTTTTCCAACTCATCTTGCCACTTAAGCACTAGTAAATTTGTTTTGTTCAAATTTAATGATTTTTTTTATTAGATGAACCTTTTAAACCCATTATTAAAAATTTAGCGACTAAATTGGCCGATTTAAAACACGAGGAACTAATTGAACATATTCTTCAAAACTCAGGGACCAAAAAATTATTTTTTTTCTTATAAATATTTTGGCTCATTTTGCTATATTTGAAAACTATATATAAAAGTCTCTCACGTGACAATTTGTAATTGGATATTTAAGTGAGCTACACAAATATTGATACCAGAATGCACCTAATTATTTTTCTTTTATAGTACATTTCATTCATTGTTTATCATAAAGAAACATTTAAAAATTGTAAAAAATATTCTAGTACTGTGGGAGTAGGGTTACTCCCTCTATTCATAGTATAATTTTGTTTTCATAAATATTTTTTTAATGGTAATAAACTTCATCTCAATTTTAAAAGAATGTCGATGTAACGATTAATTAATAGAGGTAATACTCATAGTACAATAGTATATACATTTTTTTTCAAGAATAATATACGACTCGTAAATTAAAATAGTATATTATCTAATGATGTATCAAGATATGAGTAAACGACATATACTACCTTTGTACTATAATTTTTTCTCACTTCAAGTCATATAAGCTCACATCAAATGACCTCACATTTTTTCTTCCACTCGATAATTTATTAATGGAAAAACAATTATTTATATAAATATTAGTTTTGATTTTATGAATATTTTAATAAATCATAGAGACCAAATTCTAATTTTCTCCCGAGACCAAATTTATAATTTAACTAAAATAATTCTAAACATCTCTAAAATATTATTAAAAACGTACTTTTTTTTAAGTTATTAAAAGTAGTACCTCTAGTTTCCACTCAACCACCATGATCAAATGATATCTATTTTGGAAGTTTTTTTTTCTTTCAAAAATAAAAATATAAACAAATGAAAAAGGAAATCTATGGCGAAAAGAATATATTGATTAATAGCTATGACATATCATATCCATTGTACTATCATTGCTTTAAAACTTATAAGGTCATTATTCCCAATCCAAATCATTAACCTCTTTACCATCAAAAGAGAATCTTCTTCCATATTTCATATAATTATTGTTCACATAATTTTAAAAAGTATTATTTGATACATAAAGAGAATGTCTATTCTATTCCAAAAAAGAATGTGAAAAAAAAAGAATTATAAAGCATTTTTTCCAATGATGGACGTTGGTGCAAGATTTGGTGACTATATTTCGAGGAAGAAATTTTACCTGTGAAAAAATTCACACGCTAGTATAGTATTTGTTCAACAAACTCCGATGCTAGCTAAACATCGTTAAATAGTAAAACTGTATGTAGTATATTTTTATTAATAAGGAAGGAAGTGAAGATATTTTTGTGTCATCGTAATAGGAATATATCGTCACATTTGTCGCTTTGTTGTTAGACTATATAAACTTTAACAGTGGAACATGTCCTATTTAGATGGTCTCACATAGGATTAACGTACCCTTTAATTTGAGGTTTCTTGACCACTTTGTTGTTTTGTCCATATGAACGCATGGTCTTTGGGTTTTTTTTTTTTTTTTTCAACCCAACAATATTCAACTAAGTTTAAGACATCTCAATTACAAAAATTAAAAGTTCAAATGTCTTTTGTATATTTGTTACTAATAAAGGAAGAGCATGATAAATAAAAAAAATCATTTTGTTTTACAAATATGGTCTCTTAGTTTTTCATTTTTTTAAATCACATATTACTAAACACATCACATTAAAATTTTAGGTATCGTTTGATAACTATTTTATTTTTTAAAATTATGATTGTTTTCTTACTTCTTTGCCATGATTTTATTTTTCCTAACTTTTGAATTTTTAGTTAAATTTTAAAACGCAAAAATAAATTATTAAAAAAATGACTTATTTTTAATTTTCAAAACGATATATGGTTTTTGAAAACACGGTAAAACAAACAAATAGATACCAAAACAAAGAAATTAATAGGTGAAAGTAATGTTTCTTATAAGCTTAATTTTAAAAAATAAAAAATTAAATAATTATTAAACGAAAATTTGAAATATTATTAGACATAATATATATATATATATATATAATAGTAAGGGTTCTTTTTAAATATAGAAAATAAGTTAAACTATTTACAAATATAAATTTTTTTTACCGTCTATCAGTGATAGACTGCGACAGAATTCTATCGCTTTTTATCGCTCAAGCAAATAATTCTATCGCTAGAGCGATAGAAAGTGATAGAATTCTATCGCAGTCTATCACTATAGAGAGTGAAATTTTTCTATATTTGTAAATAGTTTGATATTTTTTCGGTTTAGAGTAATTTTCTTAATTAATTAATTTAAAAAAATTTAAATTTTCATCGAGTTGAAGTAGATGACTAAACTTGCAATTAAAGTAAAAAACAAACAAATTTCCCCGCCTACCATTTTAAATAAAATTAAAAATGTTAAAACGTCACCGTTTAAGTTAGATTCCCAACCAATGAACCAACCACCTGAATATATAAATAAATTTGGAGGTCCACATTAAATACGCGCCCTCTGTTTTCTTCCTTCCTCTTCTCCGTGTCATTTTCCCTTGCAATTAACTCCAAATAAAATCCCACTTCTCTTCCCGGCTTTGCTTCTCTCTCACTCACTCACTTTGCTTTCTCTCCCACCGGACCGTGAAGCCATCAAACCCAAATTTCCACTCCCTGTTTATGCAACTACACCATCTCTTCAGGCAACTTTCTTTGATTTCTTCTCTCTAATTCCTTGATTTCCTTTAACAAATGGAGTTAGATCAACTCAGACCGGACAATCCCGCCATGACTTTCGATGAGGCTTCCATGGAGCGGAGCAAGAGCTTTGTTAAAGCCTTGCAGGTTTCGTCCTCGAACTTCTTCTTCTTTGATTTGGTTTTCGGATCTGATTCCTTCTCAGAACTCTTTTTCGCTTGCGTGTTTGGCTTGTGGACTTTATGTAATTTCCTTTTGGTTACTTGTTCTTTGTTTTTCTTGATTTCCTTTGTCTGCCTTTGCTGGTTGTGGTATGTTGACTTTTTCTGAATTTGGATGCTCTACTTGTTGAGTTGAGGTGACTGATTTTCCGGAACGAAAGACTGTGACGATCTTTGAATGATTTAACAATCTCATTTAAATTTTTATTTGGATGCTCTACTTTGATTGAATAATTTTATTTCAAATTGTTTGAACGGTGAAATGCACTTTAGATTAGTCGTCTTTAGGCATGATATGGTGGAAATTTTTTAGATGTATGGCGACACTGCGCGTAAGGGGAATTTTGCTTCATGTGATTGTTTCCGAATGAATCTGCGGTCCTCGTACTATATTCTGGAACACCTGCCGAGTCTGTACCAAGATTGGCTGGAACATGTGATAATTTTATAGAATGGTTTACTTTTCTGTCAGAATGGTCTACTGTAGATCTTTGTTTTTTCGAGAGAGCAGATTAACTTCTACTGTAGATCTTTGTTTTTTCCAATTTCCTTGCTGAAATTTGTTGTCTGCATAACTTTCCATTGCATTCTTTTAATTTTCTTAGTTTCATCTTTTATAGAAATATGTGGATCCCATTGTTTGGACCTTATTAATATCTTTCATTCAGGAATTGAAAAATCTGAGGCCTCAGCTGTACTCTGCTGCTGAATATTGCGAGAAAACCTACCTTCACAGTGAGCAGAAGCAAATGTAAGCTTGCTGGTTCACTTATTGGCAGTGATTTCATGATACAATTGTGGACATGCTTCTACTAGTTATTAAGTCTGTTATGGAGTTTTTTTGGCTGAATGTACCTTTCCTGTGCTTCATATTTCTATTCAATTCTAGTTAAGACGGGCATCTAGTTAAACATATAGATAAAATCTTTAATAGGCAATTTTTGTATTGGTATTTGGTATAAATGAGTTAAGGTCAAACTTGGAACCGTTTCAATATTGTTAACACAATGGAGTCTAAGGCTTTGCATGGTTAGCATTCAGCACTGCTTGGGCAGCGGTCGGGGATGGAAATGACGTAAATTGATGATTAAAATGAATCCAGATCTTTGTTAAGTTAAACATACATACAAGTAGGTCTAATCTTCCATGCTTCAAGAAATTGGTGTTTGGAGCTTTCCTTTTTTACCGACTAGTTAGATTGCTAGTCAAGAAGGATTGACATATTATATAATGAGAACTTAGGAAGTATGATGGATTTACAAAAGAAAAATAGACACGTGACCAATATCAAAAAATTGTCACAGGGTGGTGGACAACCTAAAGGACTATGCTGTTCGGGCTCTTGTTAATGCTGTTGATCACCTTGGTACAGTGGCATACAAGTTGACTGAGCTTCTCGAGCAGCAAACATCAGATGTATCAACGATGGAGCTTAAAGTTTCTTGTCTAAATCAGGTAAATCTCTTGCTCATGTTTCATTAGGAGATTAAGCTAATGATATCAAAGGAAAAATTAAGCCTATTTTTATTTTAGCAACTTCTTACATGTCAAACATATACGGATAAAGAAGGCCTCAGGCAGCAGCAGTTACTGGCATTGATCCCAAGACATCATAAGCATTATATTTTACCAAGTAAGAATATCAACTATCCTTCCGTTATTTCCTCTAGCTGCTGCCTGCTATGGTGGCAAGTGAATTTTAACTTTACCCTCTCTCTCTCTCTTCCACATTTGACTTTTTCCTTCACATTTTGTTTACTCCAACTAGATTCTGTCAGTAAGAAGGTACATTTTAGTCCACATGTACAAACTGATGCTAGGCAGCAACCCTTTCAAGCAAGAGGTCGTCTTCAGCCCTCAGGTATGTGGTTTATAGTTGAGATATTTAGTTAATCTACTTTCGTTATGAATTCATTACTCTGATTTATATATTGGTGCAACTTGGTTGATTTAGTTTCTATTATCATTATTTTTTAAACTGATAGGAATTTAGTTCCTGCTATCAGTTTAGCATTTTGCTCAAGTATTGGTGTGAGCTTGTATTTTTCATTTTCATTCTAGGCATTCCTGCATCTAAGACACTTTCATGGCATTTAGCCTCAGAGACAAAGTCAACACTGAAAGGTGGTTCGCATTCTTTAACCGGGTAAGTCGAGAGAATTTCTAGCATGGTTTCAGTTCTGTGTATTCCCCTTAATTCATGCCACTCTCTTATGACATTCTTTTGAATCACTATGCAGCAACGAGGACCAAAAAATTGCAGAAAAAACTTCTGGAATTTTCCATCTTATAGGTACATAATAATAGAACTAGTGCCCTACCATGTCGAGAACTGGTGCCATTTATGCGATTGGGCTCTTTTTTTCTCTTGAAATGATCATCCTTATTGTCGAGCATGACCTTGCAGATAATGATGCCACTATCCGTCCGAAATATTCAGCTGGTCACAGTCAGCCATCAAATGGATTTCCTGCTTCGAGTGCAATATTGCAAACGCTAGGTGGTACACGCAGGGTAATGTTAAAATTGATCGGAATACAGGCATTCCCATTTTCTTCTGAGCTCATGCATCATAATTAGGAGTGATAAGCCTTTCTACAGGGGTGTTGTTGGATTGGTTTCTCCAGGCTTCCCTTCGTTTTGTGATGATCCATTTTGTTCATCCCTTTAATGGAATACTTATTTAAGGTCCACTTTGTTTGGATAACTTAACATGCAAATTCCTTTTATACCATTGCTTGGTGAACTAGAACAATTTATGTTCCTGTCTTATGTACATGCCATGATCTCTAGGATATCGCATTTGCATATTTTGCTGAGTATTCGTAGGGACATGTATTCCTGTGGGTACAGTTGGTTGCTTGAGATGACGAACGCTATAGTCTTCTAATAGACTTGGTTCCATTCCAAGCCCCGGCTGTTTCTTAGAGGCTGTGATTTCAAGACTTCTAGTTCCTTTCTGTCTGTCTTAGTGTTTGAAGCAAAATGTCAATCTCACAGCCTGCCTTATACAGGAAGCATTCGAGGGTTCCAAGCATTTGACAGCATTCAGGTCATTTGATGCCCCCAATCGACATGAAAGAGTAAACGTCCCTGCTCGCAGCAAAAGTGTGCTATCTGCTTTCTTCGTAAAACAGAAAACACCAAAATTGAAGGCAGGCTCCTCGTAAATTCTTCAACAAAAAATTACTAGCAATAACCTCAACTGTCATGACGCAAATTCTACATGTATTGTATCTTCCTCCGCTCTCTCCATTTTATTCTCTTTTGTGTGCAATAAATAATGAAAAATTAGTACATAAAAGTAATAAGGGATTTAGGGAAGATGGTAGTCAACAGTGTCTATCAGTCAATTCCAGCTTGACATGATAATTGATAGGTTAATTTCTCTGGACGGTTCATTTTCTTTATGGGTACTTTGTGACTAATTGATTGGTTACATTCACAACCCTGTCCTCTTTGTGGCGAAGGCGTCCAATGGTCTTTAGAGAAATAGTTATGTAATGGTTAGATGATAATTGATAAGTTTTTCATTCTAGAATAGAGAATCTGGTCACCATGGAAGGGAATAAAAAACTACAGGTCAAGAATTAAAAGACTTACCTTGAAACTTGGTATATTCGAAATACTGATCTTTCCAAGGTTTTTATTTTTTTATTTTTTATTTTTTTTATGGCAGTGGGATCAAATCATCAACCTAGGATGATAATTGATGTCTTATCCACTTAACTATATTTGGATTGACTCTCTAATATGTGGTTGAATATGTGGTTGAGAATTTAACCATTCTTATTTTTTGGTTGAGAATATTGTGTTTTACCTAGTTGAATTATATTTAGGTTAACAACTTTCTAAGACTATTCGATTCTTAGTTATGGTTCCTAGTTTAGTTTGTGTGGCTTGTAGAATCAATCAACCGATAGCATATGAAATAGTTCAATAAGTGAGCCGTATAAAATGAGTATAACTCAATTTACATAAAGCTTATATAATTAAAAAATTCAGAGATAAATAAGGTTGGGGACATGTTAAAATAATATTTACGCAATTGATTCAAAATTGTCACCACATGATTGTAATTTTATAATAAAATGAAAAATCAATGCAGTTTCTTTCTATGCACTCAGGATTGGGACTTTCTTTTTTTTTTTTTTTTTTTTTTTTTTTTTTTTTTTTGTAATATTCCCGTTTTCCACGTAGTTTCCTTTTTTGTTTCATTCGGTGAGGGTAGATAAAAGATTAAATTTGGTCTATATTATTCTTGTAGCGTGAAATTCAAATTAACTTTGAGATAGCTTTCGTATGAATATGATTTCTCAACCTTTTCAGCCATGCCAAATTGCCAATCGTTATAATTGTGTATACTCTAAGGTTTTACAACCTGTCTCTATCCTGGAATTTTGTGTGGACTTAATCACCTATAATTAGGAGGGAATCATGCGTTATTGTTAATTTTATTAATAATAGATATTTAAATTATTTTTACAAAAAAGATTCTTTCAAAAGATTATTGCAATTTGCAATTCAAACAAGATGATTGAGATTTTAAAAAGTTGTTAGAATAATTGAATTGAGTTGGGTTTAAGTTGGCAAAAAAAAAAAGAGAGTATGTATAAAAAAATGTGTATTAGAATCTTATATACAAAATAAAATTATTGTTTGTTGATGAAATTTGTTGTACTCATCGCTCAATATGTGGACATATCATATGCTTACCTAATTATATTTACTAGTTATTATACCTCAAACAACATTGTGCCCTTATTAGTAATATCATAGATAAGTGTTTGTTCGCGATTTTACGTTCCCTTTGCGTGATGTTAATATGATAGCTCATGGTCTTGCTTTCTATGAGTGTTGCAACTGCTGGAATGAAGTTTGAATAGGATCAGACATCTGTCAACTTTCATCCTTATCATAAATCTTCAATCAAATAAACTCCTAATTTATATAGGAACTTTACTTGCAAAGAGATTTAACAATGCTCATATTATAGTTTATCCTTTTGCAACTAGAATGACGTTTATTGTCCTCACGCTATTGTTTCGAAATAAATTTATGTGTTGAATCTCTTCTAAATGTATCTATTTTGCAGGCCATTTCATTGAACAATCAATAATATATATGTTTGAACCTAACTTAGAATTTAGTTATTTCAAAAGAGATTGGTGATACATGGAAGGAAATAAATTAAAATAAGAGGTAAAAGAATCTCATGTTCCACATATTATAAAGCCATATTATAATGGTGAAAAGAGCAAGAATCGATCTCACATCAAGATTTTGTCACCCCTTGTTGGAGGTGAAATGACCTAGGATTGGAGTCGTATTTAGTACTACTCCATTTAATTGTGCAACTAAATATAGGGTCATCTTTTTTTTTCCTATTAGCTTTCCAATATAATCATCATCAAATCAATCCAACTTAAAAAAATAGTTAACCGGGAACATAGTTTAATTAGTTATAATATATCGACCAATCTCTTCATTGTTGTTAAACTCAATAATAATAATAATCTAACAAAACAAATCTAATCTCTAGTTTAAAATGAATCCATTCAATTTCTTCTTAAAAAGAGATGTTATTGACTCTTTAATTATCCGTGTAATTCGAGATTAAGAGGTCAAGTCTATATGTTTGAACTCAATGGATTGACTTGTGAGGAAGTTGCCCTTTTTAGTTGGCCCGTTTTGTTGTATTCTTTGTCTGAAGATGGAGGAAAGACTTGGACCATATTCTCAAGCGTTGTGAGTAAGCGAGATATTCATATGGTATTTTTTCTTCTAGATGTTTGATTTTTTGCATGCTTGCCACAGGGATACTAGTGACATGATCGGAGAGTTCCTCCTCCATATGCCTTTTTAAGAGAATGTTTGCTTTTTATGGCTTATGCTAGGGTGCACGTGTCTTGTGGGGTTCTATGGGATAAGCAGAATGGTGTAGAGAGATACCCAATGATATTTGGTCTCTTGTTTGCTTCTCTTTGGACTTTGATTTTGATAAACTTTTGTATATGCACTATTTTGCTTAATTGGAGGCGTTTCCTATAGGGGAGTCCTCACTTTTTTATAGGTTTAAGTTTTTTTGTATACCTTTATATTTTTTTTCATTTTTTTTTTCCTCGATGAGAGAATTGTTTTCACACGCACACCCTTGAATCTTAAGTTTTCATAACAAGCTAAACATCTAACAAGACAAACACATAGGGTCATTAGAAGTCATATTCCATACAAGTTGATAAGCTTTTGGAATGAAATAAGATCCACCACTAGAGAGTAACAACAAATAATAATAATAATAATAATAATAATAATAATAATAATAATAATAAGAAGAAGAAGAAGAAGGGAGATTTTTAAAAATAGAAAAATAAGGGAACTATTTACACAAAATAGCAAAATTTTTAGATAGTTGTAATAGACCCTAATAGACTTCTATCAGGGTCTATCAGTGATAGAAATGATAGAAGTTTATCGCTGATAGATGCTGATAGAAGTCTATCAATGTCTATCAGTGTTTTTTTTGCTATTTTCTGTAAATAGTTTGACATTTTTTCTATTTGTGAAAATTTCCCTAATAATAATAAGTTAAAGCTTTTGTATTTATGTGTTTAACATTTTTGGCCATCATTTTCCCCATTCCCCTATAAAAGCACACTCCATTCCTCTCACTTCAAAACCCCAAAAAAACAAAGCTCAGTCCATCCATCGCCACCCTTATTTTCCACCGGAAAAAATGGAGTTCCGCCGCCGAGCTCTGCTCTGCATCATGGTCATTTTAACTCTAATGGCGAAATCCAATGGTGGGAAGATAGCAATTTATTGGGGTCAAAATGGAAATGAGGGAACTTTGGCAGAAACCTGTGCCACCGGAAACTACCAAATTGTGATCCTAGCTTTTCTCTCCGTCTTCGGCAATGGCCAGACGCCGCAAATCAACCTCGCCGGACATTGCGACCCCTTTAGCAACGGATGCACTCACTTGAGCTCCGACGTAAAGTCGTGCCAAGCTAGAGGCATCAAGGTCAACTGGTTTTATTATTATTATTAGAAAAAGTTTTACCCGTCAAAAAATGTCTAAACTATTTTAAAAAATAGCAAAAAAAAACACGAAAAGATATTAATAGAGTGATAGATTTCTATCATTTTTATTAGTGATAGACCTTAATAGACTTCTATCAGCATTATCACAAATATCTAAAAATTTTGCAATTTCGTGTAAATAGTTTTCCTTATTTTTCTATTTTTAAAAATTCCCTTTATTATTATTATTATTATTATTGAGTTCAACAAGGGATGGAAATTTAAAGCTCGCATCTAGATCTTAATAATATATATTTAAATTAATTGATTTATGTTCAAATTGACAAATAATTTAGATTAATTTACTAAACGGGTAATGATTAGGTGCATGCTACTCTACACCTAATTTCATGCTGTCCACTTTTGTTATATAATAAAAAAAAACTAAAAACAATTCAATGCAACACACATGACACAAAGATAAGTGCAACACACATGACACCTAAATACTTATCTTATTAAATTAAGTTTATTTAGATAGTCTTATTATAAAATAGATTAGATGATTTAGATTATATTATTGAATTAAGTTTATCTTAGTTATAGTACATAAATTAGTTTCTTATTGATATCTTGCACGTAGGGAGAATACTATTTGACTATGTTAATCATCATTGAACGAAAATAAATCTCTTTACTAGTTCATTCTCTCTCATTTATTAAAAATTTAGTGATGAGCTAACAGGAAATTCATGACGTTGAATTAGTAAATAAAAAAAGTATTATTGTTTTTGTATGAGTACGTATAGGTAATTTTTTGCATGTAAAAAAATCTAGTAGTGAACAATAGATTCATGAAGCAATATATATATAGTTTTTCTCTTAATATAAATAAGTTAATTACTTTGTATAGGTTAATTGATCTACTTACTAAATCTTTATGGTCAAGTTAAAGTTTAGTCCATAAAGTTTTAACTTTGTGTTTATTTTTATGGTTCATTCTCTCAAATTCAATTTTACCTCGCATAAATTCATAGGTGATACTTTCTATTGGAGGAGGCGTGGGAAGCTACTTTCTCTCATCTGCGGAGGATGCTAGAAAAGTGGCACTCTACCTTTGGAACAACTATTTAGGTGGACATTCAGCGTCCGTGTCTCGTCCACTTGGTAGTGCAGTGCTCGACGGTGTCGACTTCGACATTGAAGGTGGGACAAATCAGCACTGGGATGAGCTGGCGAGATCTCTCTTGGATTTTGGTGGTCGAAGCGGCAAGAAAGTGTACATTACGGCGGCACCGCAGTGCCCTTTTCCAGACGCTTGGATTGGCAAGGCATTGACGACGGGCCTGTTCGACTATGTTTGGGTTCAATTCTACAACAATCCACCGTGCCAATTTTCAGGAGACAGTAGCAATCTTTTTGACGCTTGGAGGCAATGGACTTCTACAATTCCTCACGCCCAAATCTTCTTGGGCCTCCCTGCTGCTCCTTCTGCCGCTGGTAGTGGATTTATTCCCACTGGTGTTTTGAAGTCGAAAGTGCTCCCGGTCATCAAACATTCATCCAAGTACGGTGGTGTTATGTTGTGGTCAAAGTTTTATGATGATCAAACTGGCTATAGCTCTTCCATTAAACACAACGTTTGATGAGTATAATATGTTACATTATGTATTTGTAAATATGTGTGTGATCAAGAATAAATGTTTGTTTAGTTCTAACAATATATACAAACCAGTTGAGCTATACTGGTTTTAAGAATAAAAGTTTACTTGGATGTAAATACGTTTGATGATACTTTGTAAATGAATCTATACCAGTTGAATTATCACTATTGAATGCACGTGTTAGCCCAATAAGCATCCATTCTAAATTTAGCTCAAACGTCATTTTTCTTTGAAATGTAATCAATTTTGTACCATAATATATATATGGTTTATAATTCACTGCAAGCAAAAAAAAAAAAAAAAAAGTTCATTTTTAACAAATTTTCAAACAAAAATTTATTATATAGTCAAAATTGTAACACTTTTTAAGTTTAAAATAAAAATTACAGTATTTATTTAAGTTTAATCCGCAATTTAATGAAACAAAAGTTTGGAGATAAAAAATTATTTTTCTCCTAAATTTTAATATAGTTTAGAATTTCACAACATATAAGTGTACACAGTCATCATACTAGTCATTAAATGGGACAAATTATTTAATTGGCAAACAACATATATCATTATATACCTGAAGAATCTTGTATGGATGTGTCTAAGTAATCATTCAATAACACATTAACATTTGAGTTGTTATTGTTGTTTGTTAGGTTAAAATATCATTTCTGCCCTTGTATTCTAAAATTGGTTTAATTTTAGTCTCTTTATTTTAATAAATCTTATATTTAATCCCTTAAAGTTAAATCTTTTTTTAATCAAAATCAACTATATAATAATAATTTTCATACAAGAAGATATAATGTGTGAATATATTATCAAAATTTATAGTGAAAATACTAATAAATTATATAAAAAAAAAGTTTATAAAAAAAATCAACAACAAACAAGTAATAGAGATTAAATTTAAGATTTATTGAAAATATAAAAACTAAAATTGAAGCAATTTTAAAGCATAAAAATCAAAATAATATTTTAACCAAATCTTTATTATCTGAGATGTATATATATATATATATATATATATAAAAGAACTTAAATGAGAATTTTGAAAAAATAATGATTAAATTTATAGTTACATAAAAATTTAAGGATTTTTTTTGTTGCTATATTTAACATTATATATTTATTTATTCCGGAACAAATTTCAAATTATTTGAAAGTAAAATATAAAACTTGTTTTGAAAGAAAAATATAAAACTTAAAGTATAAAAATATAACTAAATCGAAGCATTAAATTTTCATAGACATTTCTATTATATAGTAAAGTAATTCATGATTTCATGAAATATATATATATATAAAAAAAAAAAGTAACAGAGGTCACCAATTACATACAATTGTAAACATTCACTAAAATATGTCATTGTTATTTCGTGTTTTTCAAGAAAAAAAAATTGTTATTTTGTGATGATATCGTATTATTATTAAGATGGGAAAACAAAATTAAAACAATTAAGTCGATTAAATGAAAACTTTCTTCTTTGGAATGCAGTTTCCGCCGTTTAAACTTCGTATTCCCGATGATCGGTTCGGCCATGGACGACGGCGTCATTCTCCGGTAGCCGCTTCTCCAATCAAAATGCGACCAGTTTGAGCTTCGAGTCTCTCTTGTCTGGATTTGGCTTGAAGGTTAGAAACTCTGTGGCAATCCTCTTCTTGGACTATTTCGATCTCATTGTGCTGTATTTACTCTGTTACGCTATAACTTGATGCTTTTGATTATATGTTATGCTCCTGATGCGCTGAAAGTCATGAATTAACAACTCTGAAAATTTATTTTAGTGTGGAATATTTGATGCTGATGAGAGCATTATATTTGCTTGATTAGTTACGACTCCTTAATCGATTAAGGTTGGATGTTAGCAGTCTTAGCACATGAATGGGATTCTATCTCCCTTTTCTAATCACTTTCTTGTTTCCCGTGATAATCGTATAGAACATTCTGTGAAGTGGTGTAACATAATCCATATTAGCAGAAAACTACTTTGGAAGTTTCGTTTGCCACAATGGAAATTATCAACATTATAAGGTTTCATTCGACCCGCTCAATGGAACTTTTGAATTGCACAGTTTTCAGTTTATTTGGATTGAAACTTGCTTTTATACTCGTTTCTGGCTTGTTATTGTGCATGAAAATGTTAAGCGAGCATTTAGTTTACTAGCAGAGGGCCCCTTGGTTTGGTTATAGGAAAATGAAGGGGACCAGTTATTTTTGACTTCCTCTCAAGAATTTTTATTAGTTTGGTTTTTTTCTTTGAAATATATAGTATCAAGTTTTAGTCAATGAGCTGCCCCCCCCTGTCTAAATGATGTTTATTTCCTTTTCATGGAATTCGTTAAAAAACGTATACACAGATTACAGTGTGCGAATGGGATAAAATGAACAAATTCTGTATTGCTAGAACCCCTCAAACGTCATATCACTGTGGACTTAATATTTGAAAGCTATTCTCAAATAGATATTGTGAAATTTTGATATGGACTAATAGAACCTTCATATTTATTTTACATACACTTTCTGTACATTATAGACAAGTGGATATAATATTGTTTTTAACTGTCAAGAGTAAAGCTGACGGGGACCAACTTTATGTTACTGAATTAGGAACAATGTTTGCTCACGGTAGTTTATTTTTGTGAATTTACTCTAAGTCAATGAAAGCCTTATTCTGTGAAAGATCCTTCTTGACGTCTTTGTAGTGTTATTCAAAGTACATAGATTCTTGATTACCTAATCATCTTACAACTTCAGTTTTTCCACTAGAGATGCTGGCCTTTACACTTAGGTTTATCAGATTTTTTTTCTTTTTTCTCTTTCTTGTTTTCCTCCACGTGTTCTTGAATAGTTTTAGAACCACATGTTTCTAGAATTTAGTGAAAACCTTTGTCTTTATCCATACAAATTAGGCCAAGATTGCCTTAGATATTTGTTGAGCATTTTTTAGTTCATATGTTGTATGGCTGTGTGCTTTCAATGTGGAATTAGAAGTCACAATGGTAAAAAAATTTTAATGCATGTGCTTTCTTTTTGAAGTAATAATATCTATCCAATACTCTATTGACTTCTCAGAAGAATGCAGTACTTGTCTTTGGGGTTTCCTTTTTCCTGTTGACTGGATTTTGTTTAAGGGGTTCATTGCATGAGATATGCTTGCCATTTAAAAATGCACTTTTAATCCTTGGTGTACTTCGTGTACATTTTTAGCTAGTTAGACTGGTAACTTCTTAAAAATATTGAACTTCAAATTGTGAATAAAAGCAGAGAGCTTTTAAAAAACCAAAGTATCTGTAGTATCTCCAGTTTGTTTGTTTTATAAGCGAACTAGGAATGGAAACTCCCATTGTCATGAGACTTTTATGAGGAAGTGGTACTCATTTCAATTTAAATGACTAAAAAATACAGGCCACACAAAAGAATTAGCAAAAATATTATCGACATTTTCCTCTTTGGGTGGAGGTGGAGGTGGAGGGGGATGGGAAAGGGGGTTGTTTCCTTGTGTCTCATGTTTGACCTTAATGGAATAGACAAAATATGCACTTGTGACCACCATCATGTTTAGTCATATGCTGAGGTATTGATCATGTGGTCTTGTCGCCGAAGAATATATATAATTGTTTCCCTCATTGCTGTTACATCCATGAATTGCAAAGAACTTATGGATGAACCCCGGCCTCTAGCAGTTGAAAGCTTTTCGACCAGTTGGTTGTCAAACGTGAAGCAGTCTTATGATGCCACATCCAAAATGATGGATTATCAGATTGTTAAGCCTTCAAGGCTACTGGATGAAACCCAGAGCTTCAAATTCAACACTTCAATCCATCCATCTGCTCTCATATCCCATGCTGATGAACTTTTTTTTGATGGCTCTGTCAGACCTGTTTATATAAGCCACGCAACAGCGGGAGCCTCCAATACATCTGATTTTGTTCCAGTAGAGCTCAATTCTTCACTTGCTTCTTTAACTTCTAGTCCAGCCATACAAAACCGATGTGTTCATTCTGGAAGATGGAGAAGATCCTTATGTATGTTACAGAAGTCATTAGGATGTCTCAGTTCCATATGCCATAAAGGAGACCTAGGTGAAGTTAACTGGGTTGATGACATTAAACAAAAATCCTGTGATGTTAGGAGTCAACAGCAATCCCCACGTGTATCTCCACAAAGCAACATTGGTTCTTCATCAGTTGATTGGTGTCATCTAGAGAGCTCAATTTATGAAGCAATACTTCACTGCAAAAGATCAATAGGTTTGTTGTTTCTTTGTTATATGGTTAATTAATCTCCATTTCTTCACTACATAGTATTCTCATTCTCTTCTTGATTTAGGGAGTGATATCCTGGACCAAAATTAAATGGCAATGGATGGATAAAGTACAAGACTTCTGGAAGGGTTCCAGCATGGCAACTTGTCCTTTGTCCTCTTTTCTACTGGCAATATCCCTTTTCACTTCCTTTTCTAGAGAGAAGTTATATTTTGTCGGTTCTGTGAGGATGAAAGACATGTATAGGATCTTAGATGTGTTTCTAAGCAAAGTATCTCATGCATCCTCAAGAGTGATGTAATTATAATGCTCTACCTTGTCTTGTTTGATATGCTGCGTACCGTAGAGTGAGAGAAACAAGTTATTGTTCAAGAAAAAACAGGGCATCTGTTTTATACGAAATAGGAATAAGAGGAATGCATTTCTATTCAATGTTGTGCGTTTTCAGATGTACACATTCAAGTCTTCTGATAGTTATGGAAAATTCTGTATTTAGTTTGGACTTATTTCTTCTCATATTCATACCAATGCTTCAATCTTTATAAATTGGACGTTGTGAGGTGTTCTATTGCATGATTCTATATGGCTAGTTTCTGTCGTTGGAAATTTCTATCCCAATTTCCATTCATGGAACCCAGTTGGAAAACTTCTGTTTCTGTCTCTAGAGAGAGAAAGAGGAAGAGAGAGTAATGTTAAGCTGGTTGCAAGTGACAGAGGACAGAACATGGACAAAATATGTTAGGAGAAAAGCCACGAAGTTCAACCTCACCCCTTCATTGCCTTCACACCCTTTTGTTGTTTTCTTTTTTGTTCAATTTATCCTTGATCTTTGTGGTGGAGTCCCCCCCCCCGAGGGAGAAAAAAAAAAGAATGCTTGTCATCCTAACCTTTCCTTGTATTTCAAACACAATCCAAATGTTTGAATCCTCTACTGAGGGACCAACCAAATTCTTATCTTCCCTGCTGGTTATGACCTTTGCCCATGGCCAGGGGTCACATGAATATGGCATCATCAAAATTCCTTGCACCTTAATCTTGAATTTTGGTAGCGTTTGTTTATATCATATATTGTTATGGTAAACATTGGATGGATTTAAAAGAAAAAGTAATTTTTTATCCATTAAGCACTGAAAATTATCTTCCCAATCAAATTTCTAAAAATTCTACTACACTGTAACAAAGCCTTGTGTGAAGGATGTTGGTTGATGGAACTCATTTCATAATAGGCAAAAACTATTAGCCTTAGTAATTTAAGCTTCTAACCACGAGGCACAAGCCACTGACTATGAAATTAGATTAGATGTAATTAGAAAGAATGTTGGAAGGATACATAGCAAAAAAATAAAATTAAATGTGTATTTAATTATGAAGTTGCTTCTTGGAATTTTCATTTCTTTCTATGGATAGACTACATACTTGCGAATTAGCACATCATTCTTTGGACAAACAAATTTTGTAGGTGACTGAGTAGAGGGAAGAATTTTTTTTTGGAAAAGGTCATTCAAAGAGTTACAACTGTGATGGGGCTTTTCGCTGTAAAAAGTGAAAGGACACACTCCCTAATACAAAATTCTCTCCTTATAAGTAACACATTTTCCCGCATTGTTTCTAATAATGATAATTGAGTTCTAGTGATTTGAATAGAATTAAACGAGAATGAATTAATCTTGGTGGCTAGTTTGTACTTTGTAGTGCCCATTTCTTATAATTGTAGCTCATTGGTTACCTACGGCCAGTTCTAAGACTGTTCCATCTCAAACACCCATATCTTGAGTCTTCCAAAATCCATTGTACATAAGGTGAAAAAAGACAATTTTTTGGGTCTAGATATGTTCTTCCTTTTCGAGTAGAAAAGGATCCCTCTAGAAAAAACTTTTGATCCAACTTATACACTGATATTGGGTTCAAGTTATTGTTTACATAGAGTTAAATGTTAAGAGAGAGAATTTCACTACTTGTGCTAGTTTCATAATTGGCTTCTCCCTTTAGCTTTTAGACTAAAACATATCATCCACTCTATTTAAAGAAATTGTCACTATCCTCTCTTCAAAACTTATTTCTAGAAGATAAAAGGAGGAAACAAGGAGAGAAAAAACCCCCCACCAGACTCGACCATTATACGTGTCCATAAACACGAAAAGCACGTAACTTACCAATATGAAACATCTTTATTTGACGCAAAATAACAAAATCTGAAGCTATTGAGTCCTACGAAACCAAAAGAAAACAAGATAGAAAGAAGAAGAATTCCCCACCACACAATCCATTTTGGCTTGTAAGGAGGGGGGGGGGGGGGGGGGGACCAAAGACATTGATATGGGAAGCATGTCCCATTTGTCAGCAATGAGTAGCTGTTGTTACCATTGATGCGGCGGCAAATGCCTAAGATTTCACTCTGTTCAGATTCCCAAATGCCATATTTAGGAGTTGGATTCTTTGTTTCTCTTAGATATTGAACTTTCGAGTTAAGGAGGCATCAGAAGCAGCCAAAGCCAAAACAGGTTGGGTTGGCGTTTTGGTATGAGATTTGAACTTCATAATTTTCCTTTGACGAATCGTTGCACATGGCGTTTTTAATTGGAATTCGAATTGGGGACCAAGGTTCTAAGTTTTGTCTTTGGTTTATCAAGATCAGATCATACTTAGTTACTTTGTCTACCTTCTGATTATGATTGAAATCAAACGGTTTCGTACTTTTTCTAGAATCATAATTCTATATAGTTTGTCTATTCACAAATTATCATAAGTCGGAGTTGGGAAAATCTAAACCTCTAATCTCTTGATCGAGGGCATATGTCTTAGTTAGTTGAACTATGCTCAAGTCAGGTTAATTATATTTTTCCCTTAGCTCGAATGCAGAAGTTGATTCTAGTGCCTAACTAATGACTTTCTCCTATAATTGCATTCTTAGACTCAAGTCGGGAATTACCGTTAGTTGACAACCTACTACAATTTATTGATTAGAGAATATCTCCTTATACATTAAGAAAAGATGTTTAAAAGAATTCACATCCATCAACTTCCTCAGAATAAGGGAAGATTGTGTGTGCCAATACAATAAATTTTGAACTTTAAAAGAAAGCTTCGATTTTCATATTTTTGCAAGCCATAAAAATGTTTGAAACTATTTATTTGAAATTATTTAGGTCTCGTTTGATAATCATTTAATTTTTTTCTTTTTAAAAATTATCTTCATTTTCTTTACCATGGTTTTCATCTTTCCTAATTAAACACTTATATTCTTAACCAAATTTCGAAAACTTTGTTTGATTTTTCAAACACTCATAAAAAGTAGATAACAAAACAAAAAAAAGTCAATAGATGAAAGTAGTATTTCTAAATTTAATTTTAAAAAATCAAAAACAAAAAACCAAATAGTTATTCAAATGGGTTTTAGTTTTTTTTTTTTTTTGGCTCAAATGCATGGGTGAATATTGAAGTGTATTTGGTAACATACTTTTTATTTTCCCTCGTAATGGTTTTTTAATTTTTTTTAATTTTTAATTTTTTTATTTTGTTGAGTAGCTCTTGATGGTTATTCATGTAGTTAAAGGGGAGTTGAAATGCATTTGACAATAAGTTGTTTCCTATTGTTCTAAATCTTTAAGGGAAAAGGAGATGGGATAGGTTTTCTTTTATTCAAAATAAAATGTTTGAAATTTTATGCCACTAAAATTTTGTTAAAGAGGGAATAACAAAAATAGTATATTATATTGCAGTAGTCTATTTTTAATTTTTTTAAAAAAAATATCAATCTGATAATCAAGAATAACATACAACATTTTTTTATTTATAACTTGTTTTAGTTTTGGGTTACTTAAGAATGAATATAAAGTACATTTCACATAGTTTAAAAGCTTTGGCACATCATTTTTTAGTGTGAAATTTAAATTTTTAGTGAATATTAATTTTCATTGGGTTGAAATAGTAAATATTTGATACGAAAATAAAAGTATTGAAAAGGTTAAAAAAGAAAAAAGATGATTATTAAAATTAAAATGACAGTTTATTATTTCGTGGATTACATGTTTTTCGAAGAGGTTGATTTTTGGAGAGAATGAAAGAGAGAAATATATTTCTTAAGAATAGTCATTGAGCTTTGGGTGGGGGAGGAGAGGGGTAAGGAAACTATATTAAAATTTTAATTAAAAGATGTCACGTCATCTTTTTGTCCCTAAAGACATCATAGACTAAAAGGATCACTTTTTTCAGAGTTAAAATGTTGAGTTTGAAAACTTATGAACTAAAATGCCTCCGTTTTGTGTTCACTATTCCAGACCTTCAATCCTTGATAGTTGAACTATATTCAAATTTAAATGATAAAAATATTTTTTTTACCTAAATTAAAAGAGAGTCCATTTATAAACAACATTTTTTTGTTTGTTTGGAAGACATTTTTATTTTCAAGTGATTTGAGAAGAAGTTTTGTTGTAGATATTATAATTCTTTTTTTTATATATATATACATAGTTTGAAATTAATTTGAACTAGAAAGGAGCACAATCTACAAGTTATCTCCTTTTTAAAGTGGAATTTTGGAAGGACAAGTGGACAACCTCCTTGAACAGACACTAAAGAACAAAACTCAAGCCTACAAAAGATTTAAAGCCCAACTATATGGACCGTGTCGTCAATTCGTAAGCCCAATTTATTTATTTACATATTTTTAGATTAATCATTCTAATTTAATTTTTTACCATTATCAATATTTTCTTATCTGCTAATCATACAATTTACTTTAAATTTAAATGAAATTAAAAAAAAAAAGTTCATTTTTATGAGCTGAAGTCTGAAGCTTAGCAAGTTAGAAAATTCGGAAGAGCTTCGGTTTGCTTCATTTCCTTCTTCGCATCAATTATCCTAATCTTGTTGACACTTTTTCTTCTTAATTTCTTTGTTTTTCATCGATTGTTGCTTTCAGTAGCAATGAATCCAGTTCCGCATCAGTTTGCACCTCAACCTCCGTGGTTCCCGATGCCGCCACCGAATCCGCCGCCGTCTTCTTGTTCGTCTTTCTGGGACAACCTGAATGTGCGTGATCGTTTAAGGGATTTGCAAGACACTCTCGATCTCGCCAATTCAATGTATGTGTTTGTTCGTAATTTTTGGCATACTACGTCCAGTTCAAATACTCGTCTTAAATTGTGATTGAAGTACAAATATTGATAGGCAGAAAGAGCTTGAAATGCTGATGATAATTAAAGAGGGCAAATCATCCGAGCAGAGTGCGGATAATCTGCCTAATGGTTCTTCTATTGGTGAATTTTCTGAGTACTTGGAAGATAGAAGGATTAATTTGGAGTTGCAAGAATCGCGCTCGGTAGAAGTTGCAGCTGCTTTGATGGAAAGGTTGAGCGCTCAGCTTCATCCATTTAGCCTGGCTACTGATGAATCGAGTCTCAGGGAAGCAGTTAGGTTATCTAGTAAATTATTGAAGGCCAAGAGAAATAAGCGGTGGAGAAAGAGAAAGAGGAAGCACATTGCTGAATCACTCGCAAAGGTAGTATTTAGGTAAATTATATCCCAAATTATCTTACATATTTACTGTAATCTTACTCTTTTTTTTCCCTTTTATTGTGAAATCTTAGAAACGTGAAAGTTTTGACCAAGTTGATCAGGAGGCTGATGAATGGAGGGCTAGGGAGATTGCCAAGGATATTGCAAAACGCAAGGTGCTGGAATATCAACTGATGTTTTTCCTTTTTTTCTTTTTTTTTTTTTTCTTTTTCTTTGTCTCTATTCTCTCACTGGAAGCTGAGAATTTAATGTCCTTTTTTGGCTTCTTTTTTAGGTTGGATAAGCAAGTTCTATTGTTAATCTGATTTTTATTTAGACAAGAAATATTCAGGGTGTTGTTTATTCATTTATATTTAAGTTAGAAACTAGGTTTTGTGGAGATAAATGGAAGTGTAAGCAATAGGGCCATTGGATGATAGTTTTCTATTTCAAATTCAGAACGAGTAACCAAATTTGTGGCCGTGCCTGATTTTTATGGACAGACAGGGTCATGTCACAAGGACGTCAGAGTACGGTACAGAATTGCGTTTATAGAAATATATTGATCCAACTCATTTATGGGGCCTATTTTATCATAACATAACACCTATGTCTATTTGTTCTTTATTTGTTTTAAATATTGAAACTCTGCTGCCAGTTCTCATGTTCATATAAATTCTTTAGTTTCGTCATCTCATGAACGGTTATTTGCCTCCAATGTTAATATATTGACAGCTTAACCCCCCCCCCCCCCCCCCCCCCCAATGTTTTGCAATTGATTTACTCTGGTGCTTTTGCTTGTCTAGCTCTGGACTATAGAACATTGGCACAATGTGTTGACAGAATAGTGTTAATTGTTGACGAGCAATAAATTTCAGGTGGAGAAGATGAGAGAAATTGCAAGAATTAAAGCAAAAGAGGAGAAAAAGAAGCTAGATTCTGAGGTGAGAATCATTAAAATTAATTGCCAGTAGTGCTAAAACTATTCTTGCTGCTTTTTTCCTTCCTCTTTTGAATTTTTAGCTGATGTTGGATATCATGTAGCTTGAACTAGCACTGATAGTGGAAAAGTTGCAAGAATTGCGCTCCATTAGGATCCAAAAATTGAAGAAACAAGGTTCAATTTCTTACTTCTTCTTCTTCTTTTATAACTGCATTGTTATGTATCCTTGTGCCGTTTTAGCAGAATTAGCAGAATTGTTACATTTGTTTTGTTCTTCAGATAGAAGAACAAAATCTAAATCGTTGTTAATTTTCTGTATCTTTATTTTCTTTTGTATAAATCGCAGTATGTTATGTAGCTAGTGAAACATATTTAGGTTCTTGAATTGCTGAGCTCACTATCAGTTGCTTATGTGACTGTGATTTCGTTGAAGATTGAATAAGTGTGTGAGAGAGAGAGAGGGTAAGGAAGCAGAAGCTGACGGCAAGAAAAAGGATTTGGGGAGCAATACCCTTCTAGAATTGTCAAACTTGAAACTAAATCATTTAGAATTTTTTTTATGAAAGAATCAGGGAGGGAGTTGAGGAAAGAGAAAGATTTTTAGCTTTTATTTCTTATCCAATTAGTTATCTAATATGTTGGTTAGGGAAGATTCTACAAAGTCTCTTGAGAAATCCTAGAATTAATATATTTTCAAGCAAACAAGATATGATTATTATACTATTTGGATAAAGAAAACCATTAATAGAAAAAAGTGTGCTAGAGATTTGTAAGGTTGTCTCAATTAAAGGTAGCTCTAGTCTTCTTGTTTAGAGGGAGGGGGGATGAGGTTAGGATTCAAACTTTCAACCTCAAGGGAAGGTAGCAGTGCCTCAACTGTTGAGTTGTGCTCATGTTGACAAGGAAAAATGCTTTTTGATAATGTTAACATAAAACACTGGAAAGATAAGGTGAAAGGGATGGAAGGCGTGGAGAGGGGAGGATGAAAATTTAAGAAGTTATCTATCATCGAGTGGAAAAACACAATTGTGATTACTTTCAACAATGATCGGTTGGTCATTGTAGAAGAGCCTCAAGGAAAATTATTGATGAACTCACATGATGTTCAATTTATTCCACCCTAAAAAGGCTGTGTTCAGACACTTCGATAAAGAGGAAGATTAGGCCTTTGCAAATATGTCGGGTGGGTTGGTAGGAGAATTTTCTCTTGAGCTCTAGAAGTGGAATGCTGTATGACATGGTAACCTTGTTATGTTACGGATGGAGGGTGGATGAATCTAAGATGTCTACCAGAGTCATTGAAGAATCATGAAATCTTGGAGAGACTTGGGAATATTTATGGAAGTCTCCAACTATGGGCTACAAAAACAATTCATTTACTGAACTATTTAGAAGCATGTATAGAAATTAGAGGAACATATTGTGGTTTTATTCCCACTGTCCGCTGAGGTAGTTATTGATGGCTTAGAAATTGAGGGGGGGAAAATGAGATTCTCTTTAGGATAGGAATAATGTGTAAATCAGAAGTTACGGTGTTGAAAAGGATATGTTTGATTTCGGATTGTATTTATTAATTATTGGGTACTTTGAGATTTTGAGGTTTAGTTTGTTTTGTTCCTTGGAACTATCTTCTTTCCAACTTCACTATGTCAATGAAAATATTTTTTTCTATTTAAAAGGGAAAGAAACAATTGCTGATGTGAGTTCTCATTACCTTCTCTATCATTAAATTGCCCTCTCTATGCAAAGAAATTTTGCCACTTGGGTCTGGTTATAGCCTAATGGTAGTAGTGGTTGGCAATATATTTGTTCAGGTCATTTTCTTCCTGAGGAGGATGACAAGTTTCTAGAGAAGGTTCGAGCCGCAGTTGAGGAAGAGGAACGTCAAGCCCTTGCTGCAGCTGATACAGATGCTGCCAAGGATGCCATTGCTACTGCAGAGGTGTCTAGGAAGACTGTTCCGACTTATAACCCTGAATCAAGGGATCCAGATAGTGCTACAGATGGGTCTGAAGAAAGAAATGATCAAGGAACCGCGAGTGCGGATGGTAAGGTCTCCAACACCAGCATTAATAAAGAGCCTGGGAAACAGTTTGGAGAAGTACAAGGTTATGGAAGAATGTATGATTATGCAGCCAACTTACCGATGGAATTCTATCATTATTATTATGGAAGTAACACCGATATGGGCACGTTAATTGAGGTAATTGCAGTAATTATTTCTGCGCTTTTCACTTATTGCAGAATATTGTGGCATAGTCTCATGAAATTCATGCTGTTGGTGCATATTTTGAACTTATGTCTAACCTTGAGTTTGGGAGTCAGTGTTTCTCATCTCACTGTATCTTCCCTAGCATTTTCAGAAGAAAGGTATATTTTTATCAGCTTTCCTGAAAAAATTACAGTATAACATTGGTTCATGAATTTGGGATTTTTGTACAAAGTAGTGAGTCTTTGAAGTATGAATTGTCATAGCATGTAGATTGGGTTTTGTATTTCTAAAGGATAGCATGAAGCCTGAGAGACTTGTGACTTGTGGGAGATGTTGAAAGCCTAGTGTAGCTTTATTATTTCAATTTGTGGTATTAAACAAATTTGTAGTATGAGATAAGTAAATTTAAATTTTAACCTACTACATACTAAACATAGGCTTGAAGTTAATGCAAAAGTCCAAAACTCTTACTCAAAATGCCCCCTTGGTTCATTCATCGCTACTAACATACATAAAATCTGAATTGGCTATTACCGCTTTGTGTGCCAGGTAAGAAGATCATGGGATGCATTTATAAGACCTGGAGGAAGGTAAGATACGATTCTTTACTCTAGTTACTCCTCTTCACAAGTTTTGGATAAGTTTCCATTAGAAAACGATTTGATCGAGGTAACTAATACCTTGCTAACCATATTTGAACTTCCATAAAACCACCATCCTAACTAATACTTTACTAGACAATAGCTTCTCGAGTGTGCTAATTTATAAACGAACAGTTTCTTTTAATTTTTTCCTATTCATTCTTCCCTTTGTAATTGTGTGTGTATATATATATTTGAATGCATTCATAGCCCAGAGAGGTGGGAGAGTTATGTTAATTGAATGTCCCTACGAAATTTTTTGTGCAGCCGAATACCAGGGCATTGGGTTCAACCACCACCACCTGCAGATGAAATATGGGCAGCATATTTGGTTCGACCAAAATGAAATCATCCAACCATATGTTCAGAATTGGTTTTCCAAAAGGCGTTGCTAAAGGATTGGGTATGCTATGTGTTGCTAATGCCTCAATGACAAGTTGATCGTGGATATCCAACATCGAAAAATTATTGGAGGAGGCCACCACAATGTAAATAATAGTGTTGAACCGTTGGATGTATGGTGAGAAACTCAATAGTAATTCAAATTTGTATATAGTGATTACTAGGCAGGTAGATTTTCGAATTTACATTCAAGGGTTATTAAAAATGCATTCACATTGTGGTAGTCTTATTGGATAATTTTTTTCAATATTGGTATGTCATTTTATGATCATCTGCAGCAATTTGAATATTTTTCAATTGTTTATAAGAAGATAGTCGTGGATTTTCTGTTTTGTGGTTTAAAATGTAAGAGTTAACTTTCGTCGTGTCAGGTAAAGAATCACAATTTAAGAAAAGTCTTTCAAGATAGTTCATCGTTGCGAAGATATTTGAGAGCTAAGAGGGCTCTAATGTAGGAGGAGCAGAAGTCGGTAATAGGTTGGTAATTTGATTCTGAATCTGATGAAGTTTTCATGATGCTTTAATTTTTGTTTCTAAGCTTTTACCATGCTAAAAGAGGTTTTAGGAGCTATTATATATGGTTTTTTTTTTTTTTTTTTGAGATAAATGTGACATGAACTTGTGTAAATAGAAATTTTGGATCTGCATCTACAACATGAACATAGGGTTTTAAGAAGCCAATTCGGTTACGTTTGAAATTGTTTGGTTCTTTCTTAGAGGACAATTATTTCTTGGTTTTTGTTCTCTTTTATTTCCTTTATTAAAAGGACTGCATTGGATAATTTATTAATTTTTATTCTACAAAATTCAAATTTCAAAATAAAAGGTTGAAAGCTTTACTTGATAATTCTCGATGAAGTGAATTCTGACACGGACGCCGGGTCCTCTGTTGCCTCGATAAATTTTTTTGGTGCAATTTTTTCTCTCTAGAGTTCAATATGTGAGGATATGGTGGAGATTTAAATTTATGACTGGTTGGCTAAGGAGGAATATTTTAACCAACTGAGCTATAATGAAAATTAAATTTTACCTATTCTACCAAAAAAAAAATATATCAACCTTTTTATGAATATATTTAAATTAAAATGGCAGGTAGATAAAGATAATAATTTCACTTGAAAATACAAAGATACCATGCAGTGTTTTCATGTTTAAAAGTTTAATTAATGTTTTATTCATTAAGATATCTAAAATCGAACCAAATGTATATTATATATAAAAATGAAAATTGAATCGAACCATGCACACCACTAGCTTATATTGGTTTAAAGTATCTAATTTGATAAAAATTCCAATAAAGTAGAGTAACAAAGTGATAAAGTAGCCTTCTTTTAAAAAAAAAAACCATAAAAGGTAACTTAATAGCCAATCAAGATACATATACTATATTAAAAAGAGAGATATGCACATACAATACTTAAAATGATATTTATAAGCATGAAGTAGTAATATATTTCAAAATAAAGTCAGAAATCTTGAATACACTTTTCAAAATTAAACAGATCAATAATAAAATCTTATTACTCTTCCTCAGACCATGAAATACAAAATAAGGGGGAAATCATTCATCAAAGGAAACATTCTCATCTGTTCTTGCAATTCTCCTCCTCTTTCTGCAGCATTTGGGGAATTAGTGAAAATTTTAAATAATAATAAATAAATAATTAAAAAAAAAAAAAAAAAAAGAATTAGATGTGGCTGCTGGGATTCGAGCCCAGGTCTCCACGGCCACAACGTGGAATTCTCACCACTAAACTACAGCCACTTTTTGTTGACAACTTCAAGCACCAATGTATATAATATTTTGAAATGGCTCAAATTTTGTGTGAAGTTCTCATCTAGAGCCCGAAAGGAAAATTGTGATAAATAGTCAGAAATAAATAACCCTAATAATACTAATGATTCTATTTACATTTTCCTTTAGATTTTTTAGTTTTTAAATTTGCTAGATCTTACATTTAGGGAAAAAAAAATCTAACAATTACTATTAAAACAATGAGATCTTGCACGGTATGATGCTTAACTACCAATACTTCGACAATTAGATTAATAATTATTTTTTAGTAGATAGCTCAAAAAAAATTTAGGTGTAGCTTCATCGTGATTAGCTCTCTTAATTATATGGAGGTTTGGTTTCATATTAATTATTCGACTGATCAACTTTTAAATCATTAATTTGTCATGCTATTTGTTATATAATATATTTGTTGGAATAACGTTGTTGGCAAATCTAACTATAAGTGATTGATTCAATAGATGAGCTTTCGGGATTAATTTTTTTCTTATGGGTTGGCCTCCACAAGACTAAACACGGACCAAGGAGTCTGATATGTTTGCAAGTAAATACGTAAGTGTCAAGGAAGTTAACTGGTTAAAGCATTATGATCGGCCCATAAGGTAGGTCTCCATAAGCACATGAGATATTATTGGTTATCCCAATGAATAAATACCTACAACATTCCTCCATATTAATAAGTATATAATATCATACTTGTAGTGTCTTGTGCATATTTTATTATACACCTATAACTTAGAGATATCGAATATGTTGCGAAGATTTTTATATGAATCTAAAATCATTTGCATATTTATGCTTATAGTGTATATACATGCAATAACCATACCAAGTAAAAATTTACCTTATTATTTTCAAAAAGCTTGGACATTAAACAAAATTCTCAAAATGAAGCTCTAATTTAAATATGGTTGGTATCCATCTTCGAACTTTCATTACAAAAATTTCCATTTCTCATTGATTCACTTTAGAAATAGAAAAATTCCTCTTTTTGGGTATTGTGATGATGCCAATAAAAATTTTAAAAAAAAAAAAAATATATATATTAATATATTGTAACATAATTTCAGAAATGTTCAAATTTTTAAAATTTCACATAATATGTACAATTACGACCTTAACCAATATTATTGTAACATTTGTGTTAGGATCGCTCCTGAATAAATACCATTTGTTTTAAGAAAATTATGATTTCAATCTCCCAAGATGTTAGCTTATTCTTTGCAGAAATGCTCCATGAACAGCAGAAATGCAAGCTAATCCTTGCAAGCAGCACATAAATATACTAGGTTTTTTTAAATAATTGGATAAATCTATGTCAAATCGTGCATATTTTTCATAGTTGTAACTTCCCCACTATTAGAATCATAGGACTCCATTAATTATTTTTAAATTTTGTTTCTAACTTTTTAACTAATAATGCCATTAAATAAGTAGCATATTTACATAGATAGTTATCATTTGTTTTCCAAAGTTTTGAACTATTTTTTTGTGTTAATATTCTTGTTAGAATCAACCACATATATAAATACTAAGCAATTAAACTCATTTAAAAAGCATCCAACCTTTAATTCTTAATTTAATAAAATTATTTAATTTTTTGTTTTTAATTTTTTTCAATGACGTCCACCTACAACAGCGATTGCCAAATTTGCCTATCTGAGTTTAAATTGCTCTGGCAACGATAATTCTGCGGCCGCTCACAAATGAAGTTTTTTCTTCAACTCTGTTTCTGTTCAACATTTTTTCCCCCAGCCAATTTTAGGAGATGCCAATGATGACGGTAGAGATTGCTTTGATTATCCCCAATTTCTTGTTCTGTTTCCATTTTTCTTAATTCATTGTTTTTTGGTTGCATTTTATATCGGCTTTGTATGTTAGATCTTTTGTCCCACATAAAAAATATTTAAGGAAGTCACAAGTTTATCAAAAATTTAAGAAAGTCGTTAATCTATTGCAGCCTATGTTTTTCAATTGTCCCAATTAAAAACACGTTCACTTTACTTTCTTTAATTTAAGAGTGAAAAAAGATGGGTATAAAAACTCTATAATTTCTTTAATTTGAGAGTGAAAAAAGGTGTATAAAAACTTTGAAAGAGTATTCTTATAATTAAGACCACAATCAGCAAAGAAAATAATTCTATTTTATCTATACTTGATTTTTGTGAGTTTCCAACTTTCTTTTAATTTCTGCAAGTTTTTTCTCAACATTGTAATGCACCATATGAGTTTGATACATTATTTTTTTTTTCTATTTTACTTTTGTGAGTTTGATACAATATTCAAACCATGACATATCTTTAGTCGGGCCTTCAACCTCAAATTTTGTATTCTCAATCTAGATTTTATTATTACAAATGGAAAAACTAGATAATAATCTTACTTTTCAATACTTGCAAAATCGAGAACAGTCCACCTATAATCAACTATCTAAAAACTATCAAACACATTGGCCAAAAAATTACTTCACTATTATTATATGTTTTACATTTATAATTTTTTTTTCTCAGAATCAAGTTAAGCATATAATCTCATCAGAGAAGGGCTTTTGTTTACACCAATAATATTTTTACATCTTCAAAAGCCTTTCTAAATTTACAATTAATATTCTCAAACAAGCATTATTTGTCACAATTTTCCCAATCCTTTCGTCCATATTAATGGTAGCCTACCAAAGCTAAATCTTCTTTTTTGAAAAAGAAGAAAGAGAGATTGAGTTCACATTCAAATCTAATTTTACTCCTCAAAATTCCTAACCAGCTTCAACCACTTGCCAACAAAAAGAAATCTGAAAATTCAGAGGTTAACAAAATTTTGGAAAATGGAGTGTAGTGTATGCTAAGATCGAAGTCATCAGATCACACGGCTCAGAAGAAAATGTATCTCCCTAAATCAACACTCATGACGAAACAATATCTAATAAACTATAGTTAATCCCAAACATAAAAATTAGGAAAGAAAGACTGTTGCCGAGGGTTCGGACGATCCAAAATTAGTGAAAATTTGGGCGTCCTACGATTCGGCAGCTAAATTTGCGAAGGATTTAATTCAAAGTTAGAGGGGCCTCAATCTCAGAGTTATCCTCCCCTCTGCTGGGACCTTCGTTTAAATCAAACAACTAAAAAATGCAATTAAATTTCTGTATGAAAAACTAAAAATCGAAAACCGAACCAGTTATTCAGAGTTTGGCTCGGCGATCTGCTTTCACTGCGATTTTCGAAGGCAAACTTGGAGCAAAAGCGCATTGATTACAAAGGCGCCCCATCCATAGGACCCTTCGATTCGAAAACAAATAAAGAGAGAAAAGAAAATACGACGCTCAGTGAATACGAACCATAAAGATATTCATCTTACAGAGCGAATAACCACTCCGTAATCGATGATTTTTCATCTTCAATTACGTTCTTCATCACGTCGATTGTCACTGTTTGGAAGAAGGGAGAAACGGGGATGATAGAGAGAAAAGGCAAAGTTGCAAACCCTAATTGTCGAAACCCTAGATTTCTCTGTATTGATTGTAGAAAAAGCTTACGGTTTATATAGTTGAGAATACAAAGCGTGAAATGGGCTGTTGGGCCGATTTGGTTTCTGTATTGAAATGCAAGAGCCCTAGCCCATCTTTAATGGGTTTTTTGTCTTTTTGGCGAATTGCACCGACAATTCAACCCTCGAACATTTTTAAATTAGACTCTCGATATTCTAGAAATTGAAATAATTGTATAATTTGAAGAGTTCAATTTTTTTTTATTTGATGGACCATTTTCTACAACTATAGTGAGTTCGAGTATCAAATTTTAACCTAGTAGAAATTTGAGGGCTCAATTACTTACCATTGAAAGTTTTTACCATTGTAATTGCAACTACTATCATACTTCAAATATAGTTTTTACCATTTACCCTTTTTTAAATTTATAAATATTTACTGCTAGTTCTCTATAATATAATTTTAAATTTATTTTTCGTTTCCAACTATAAGTTGAAAACAAACAAACAAAAAAGGTTGTTTTTGGGAATTTGTTGTGTATTTTCATTTGTATGAGAATTTCTGTTGTTTGTTTCTTATATTAAACAATTCTCTACTTTTTAAGATTATAATTATGAGAAAATATTGTTGTATAATTGTTTTAGGTAAGAATTAGAACCTCTAATACTTGGGTCAATGTTACAATACTTACCACGTTTTACTTTTTAAAAAACTACCAAAGGGTTTTTACAATCACACCCTACACTTCAATTTGATTTAAAAATTAAAAAAAAAAAAAAAAAAAAAAAATGCACTAAGAAAACATTTAAGTTGAAAGAAAGGAGAGAATCATTTAAATTGAACAAGCCATAGTGTGTAAGGAGTTATCCTAACTAGTAAAAACTTACAATTAAGCCCTTCAATATTGTAAAGAAATCCTCTTAGAAAATAAAATTTGTTACCATCGATTCAAGCACACTACGTATAAAAGAAGATTTAAGTGTTATAATATAAACTTTTGTTTAACCCTTTGAAAGGTAAAATAGTATAACCACTTTGGTAGGCAATTTTAGTTTTAAAATTGTTTTCAAATTTTGTAATTCAAATAATGTAAGTTCTAAAAACAACCTTAGTATATTTTAGAATTAAGAGGTATATTAGAAAAATAAAAACGTCCATGTTATAAACTTAATTAAAATGAGTAAATTAGACAAATTTTTTAACATCTCCCTACCTCAATAAAGAAATTAATAATTATTTGTATACAACTTAATTTTATTTTATTTTTTTTTTTTTTTTTTTTGACATCGCATTTGACCGGTTATTATCAAAACAGAAATAACTCAACATAAAAATCAACCAAAACACTAGAAGTTATTATATCAACAGAAACTATATGGTTCAAAAAGAAAAACAGACAACAATAACAATAATCTGCATTTAATAACACAATTAACTAACAATTCCCTTTTATTTTAATAATTGAAACTTTCTTCAACCTTTTTTAAATACTTTTTTGAGATCTCGTCAAACAAAATAGATTTTAGGGTTCGAGTGCTTCAAATTTATAAACACCAAGCAAAATCTAGCTTCAAAGTCCGGCTCGGCTCGAAGATATTATAATAAATCGAATCCTCCTTTTTTGAGATCTTGTCAAACAGTATCCTATTATAAAACTTAGAATTTCCCGGTGTAGCATCCACTATTCCTTATCATATAAGAAAGACCCAAACGGCCCCTAATACAAATTCAAAATCTTTGGTCCATCAACGTCTGTAATTGACTTAGCAGGCAGTTTCGAAATTCAACTAGTAACGGATTGAGGTGAATAATTTTAAATTCAAATTACCTGAAAACAAAGGTTGTTCTGAAACCATAGTTTCAAAATTACTTACATAGAAAAAGAAAAAAACTTGAAAACCTTTTTTTTTTAAACAGAAATTAACATTAATTTGCAGTTTATAAAATGAAACTATCACTGCTATAATTAGCTACCACAAACCGAAGTACCTTCTCTCCAAAAAGTTTCCATACATAAATAACTTACAAATTGAACACTTGCAATAAACACCCACTAAATTGCGAAAACCAGCCCAATGATTGAAGAACTAAAACTATCAGTGCAGCCAAAAGACAAGGAGAAAGATCAATAAACATGTGGTTACCGCTTTTTGTGAAGGAAGAAGACACCCAAGCCAAGCCAGTTTAAGCCTTCTTGCCTTTCAATGGGCCTTTTGGAATCTTGCTCAAAACCTTCTCTTCAAACACGGCGTAATGCTTTTTGAACTCGATTGATGCTTTTTCCGCTAATGGGTCGATCTTATCTTCATATTTCTCATACAGGACTGGGACCGTGTGCAACAAAACAAAGTCTGTTGTTTTCAAATATGTTGTCAAATGTCAGATTCAATTTTCAAAAACAGAAAAGCTATAAATGTGAAGATAGAGTTTAAGTTGTCGTTACTTATGTAGAACAACGTCAAGAAATTGCACCAGCTTCCCACAATGGACAGAACCCACAAGGCAGCAATTGCCTGAAACAGAGGCATAATATTTCAATATTTTAGATAAATCTCAATTATTCTAACATTAACGATGTCCAAGACTACAAAATAGAAGACCCAAAAAAGTACAATGGTAATATATACGTACAGTGAGGAATTTCTTCAAATCTCTTCCCGTTGCAATGTCCCGCAATAATGCAAAGCCACAATTAATTTCCGCTCTCAAAGTTGAAGCAAACTCCAGGAAGGGGTCCGCAGGAAGTTGAACAACTGGGATTCGGGGTGGACTCCTGTAAATACACTTGTTAAGACAGCGGGAAGAACAGCATGATTTGAAGCCGCCAGAAACATATATTGATAAGATGAATTCATATCCAATAACTCACTTGTAGATAAATGTATGGGCATTGGACCAAAGGAACAAGAGCCCAAGAGCGAGGATCAGAGAGCGTGAAACAAACGTAAGCAGATGGCACTCAAGCAATTCAAAGAAAACCCAGATGACAGTGGCTCCACTAAGAACACCTGCTGAGATCTTCTTATTCCTCCACAAGAATAAATCAGCAGCTGCATGTGCAACAGGGTAAAGAAACGGTCAACATTACCAAACGCTAATATTTTTTTAAGTTAAATTAGTCCATAAAGTTAGAGCTATTTAGTCTCTGAAAAATGAATGGTAGGTCTTTCAATTTTTTTTCTCTCTTTAACTTTCAATTTTGTGTCTAATTGGTCCCTACAAACTCAAAATTTTTAAAAATTATTTGATCAATCAAATATAAACTTGAATTATGAATGGAACTCTAAACTTTCAACTCTGCATTTAAGGAACTAATTTTGAAATTTTAAGAACCAAATAGACACAACCAACTAACTTGTAATTTATCACCCAAAAAAATCACCATATGACATAAGAACGAAGCAGATCATCATCTTCGTCAGAACGAATTCAAATATGCAAAAAGAAATACGCGATGCAGAAAAAAAAAAATGAAATACAAATAGCAGAACCCGAACGAGGTACAAATATAGCAAGTTCACGAAAAGAAAAATCATAATAAACACTCTATTCCGAAAGCTCAATGAATCGCTCGAGAAAGTCGTACGCTCGATCTGAACAATCAACGTTTTCACAGTAAGGTAAAATGACCAGATCTATAACTTCTTAACGTTCATATGTTCTACAACCAAGCAAAGAACAATGAAACAAGCTAGAACAATTACTAAAGAGCACACAGACGCCTAATAGGCATCAATCAACATCGAGCTCCAACTAAACGAATATTAGCAGTATAAAAACACAGGAATCGAATATAAAAAGACAAATTCAAAAAGAAGAATGAAATGCAAAAGTAAAAGGAAACGATTCTTCAATAACTTGGAATCAGAGAGGTAAGACTGAGTACGTTTGCCACCGCCGAGGACATGATGAACTGGCCTCTCCCATCCGAACAGCCGGAAGACCTTCTCCTTCAAGGTTGAGGACGAAGCCGATCCTCCCTCGGCTTCAGAGTCTGATCCCGACGATGAAGATGAGTCGTGGTCGTGAATCTTCTCAACTATCTTGTCAATCAATGACTCCGATTTGGATTCGGTGTTTTCAGAGTGGTCCGACATGATTGATTGATTACAGTGACAAAAAACTCAAGGAGAAAATCAAGGAAACGGATCGAGCGAGACTAGGGTTTTAGGAGAGAAGAGAAGAGCGGAAGGAATTTGAAAAGGAAACGAAAATGGAAGCAACAGTGACACTTGGGTATTTATCAATGGGATTGCCAACGCGAAAGCAGATTGACGGAAAAAGGTACGACGTTAATTGACGGAGTTGAAAAAAAGCTGACGGTTTGATGGGGGATGTTTGTGAAAGTAGCCGACATGGTGGAAAATTGTGGGGACACGTGGCACTCGATTAGACAAGGTCAGCTATGGACGGCTTGGACAGTACTTAGGGTCGGTAGTGGGTACCACGTTTTGTGAGATACTGCAAGCTCAATCCTTGTTTTCACGTCTTTTCTAAAGCAAAAAAAGGCAAAGTAAATATTAGTTTTACTTTTCCAAATAATAATAATTTAATAAAATTTGAATTTTACCTCCTTATTTTTTTTCAAGAGAAATCACAGTGTTCTTTCCTTTTTTTATATATATAAATATAGGGATAGGAAGAGTTCGACCACCAACTTGGGTCAATTAGAAAATGAGGGTAGTTTTAAGAAAAAATTAGTGAAAATGGGTGGTTTTAAAATTATTTAGGAAAGTAGGTTAGATTTTTTGTCTTTTAGTAAGAACTCTTTTTGAAAGTTGAAATGAGATCCACATAAGGAAGGAAACGATAATTATTGTAATTTCTTTCTTTTTTTTTTTTACAAATTCATCTTCTTTAACATTTTAAGGAAACATAATACCATTTTTTTCTATAATTATTATCTTATTGAATTTAATTAAAAAAATATTACATATTTAATCATTTTATTGGTAAAATAATAAACTATTATCTATAGATAAAGATAATACCACCATTTTTTTTACGTCATATCGTAGTTTTATTTTACTAAATTTGTAAACTAGGTAATATTTAAAAAGAAAACTACAATATGATATAGTAAAATAAATTTATTACATAGATAAGTAAAATTCTAAAACCTTGCTACGTGGAAATATAAAAAGTTCTAATTTTTTCTAATATATTACTAATTCTTCTAAATAAAATTAGTGGATAGTTATATTTTTCGAAAAAAATACCTTTTAGTTTCTTAGATTTGGATTTAGTTTCTATTTGGTTCATATGCTTCAAAATCTAACACTTTTGTTTTTTAGATTTCAATAATGCTCAATTTTAGTCCTTTAGATAACATAATTGTTAGGGATCGTTTGGTTTGAAGATTTATAAAATTAAGCATGACAATCTTATATAATTGTAATAAATTAATTAATTAAACAATAGACATCATTCAATACATTGATAAAAAATAATTAGTTAAAAATCAATAATAACCTTAATTATAAATATTTAAAAATTGAGTAATAATTGAAATTAACCAATTAATGTATTTAATGAACATCATATTAATTATAATATATTATTTAATCATTTTTATAGTTAATTAAGTTCAACAATAGTAATTTTAATATTAATTAAATAATATAAGAAAATATATTTTAATAAACAATAGATTATATAAAAAGTGAAACAAACAAATAAAAATATGATGTGTTAATAAAGAATACTGGTTTTTTTATATAAATATGATATATTAACAATGAATGAAGTAATAAAAATTAATCATAATAAATAATTAATTGATTATAAATAATCAATAATGATTATATGTTCATAATGAACGATCAAATTAAAATTAATCTCAATCAATATATCTTGTTGATCTTTTGGGTTTTGACAATTCTAATATTTGCGCAAATGAGGAGGAATAAGAAAAAGAAGGGAAAACTTGTAATTTTGAAAAAATTAATTAAGAATTAGCTTGAACTTTCATGATTCAAGTAGGAAAAGTTGAAGATGAAGAGAAGAAAAAAAGAATGGTATAATACGAGCGAGTATAATGAAATCGAAGAATGCAACAACCAGAAAAAGAAAAAAAGAAAAAAAAAATGAAGAAGAAGATGGAAACATGTACTCCCTAACATAAGAACAAGGACGAATTTAAAAGTTAAAAAAAAAAAAAAAAACCAAAAGTTGACTTGTCAACATTTGCCATATTTGCAAACATTTTAAAGAAGTGCTATATGTTTAGATTTTTCCCTTGATTTTGCTATCTATTACAATTTTTCGTGTTTTAAAATAAAACTACAATATGATGTAAGATTAAAAAAATGGTGGTATTATATTCATTTATATTTAATAATTTATTATTTTACAAATAAAATGATTAAATATGTAATATTTTTTTAAATTAAATTTAATATTGCTAAAAAAATGAAAGAAAATTATATGATATAATAAAATAACAATGATAACAAAAAGTAATATTATATTTCCTTAAACACAAATAAAGTAAATTAATTTGTAAAAAAAATAAAAGAAATCAAAATAATGACATTTTCTTCCTCTGTGGGTCTCATTCCAACTTTCGAGGAGAATTTTCACTAAAAGACAAAAAAAATTATCCTATTTTCTTAAATAATTTTAAAACCACCATTTTTTACCAATTTTTTCTTAAAACTACCCACATTTCCTAATTAACCCCACCAACTTTATACTCGGTAACATAAATAGGTTATTTGAGAGGCTGGAATGTAATCGTGATTACTAAAAATCAGAAAAGTGTTATAATGGTATTAAGAGTAGAACAAAAATAGAATCGTGAAATGTGAAAATGGTGGGAAAGAGAATTTGATTAAAAACTATCAGGACGAAATGAGTTTAATATTATAAATCAGACCCAAAACGCTCAATCCAAACATAGGTTTTGGATTACATCACAATCTAAATCATTTTATTAAGACCCTCCAAACAACCCTATATAGATGTTAACTAAGCTATGCTCTTTTTTACGGTTAAAGTAAGAAGACAATTCTACTGTAAAAATGAGCCAATAACCAACACATTAAAATTTTGTGTACTAATTCTATTTCAAGTTGTTTATTATCTCAGTGAAAAAAAAAAAAAAAAATCTAGGAGGAGAGAAAATGTGAGTGGTACAAAAGTTTTGAATAATAGTATTATAACATGGATCATATAAAATAATTATGCATAATTGTAACAGTTTTTCACCATAATAGAATTCTCTCTCGTGAAATACATCCATCTTCCTATTTTAGGGTTTTTTGCTAAATTATTATGTCTCATAGTTTTTTGTTGTTTTATTTTAATTCGTCGATTGTTTTTCTTTTGTTTGTTTATTTTTATGATAGAAGTTTGTATTTTTCCTAACACGAGTCTAATCTCTTAACTTTAATATGTTACTTATTTGGTTTCTTATTTATTAAGTTCGTGTCTAATAGATCGAGGAAGTTTAAAATACATATTTAGTCTTTGAGTTTCCAAATTTGTGTCTATAGTATATTTGTAATTTTTTAAAATTAATTCTATCAAATATAAAATTAAATTATATGTCTACAAATTTTGAAGATGTCGAATAAGACAAAAACTTAGTAGACATATAATTGTAAATTTAGAGATCTATTATAAATAAATTTAAATATTTAATAATCTACTAGACATGAAATTGAAAAAATTTTGGTTAAGAATCACACAGATCTCAAAAATCATATATTAAACTTATAATTAACAAAAAAAAAAAAAATTAATGAATTAAATTCTCTGATTATTTTTCAATTTTAGCTATGCAAACTTCTACACTGTGATGTTCCCTAAATTTATATTTACTTGTCTATTCAATTTTCTTTTTGTTGATAGTTTGAATGATATGTAGAAATAGAGATTCAAACTTTTTATATTTTGATCGAAGTATATATTTTAAATAGTCGATATATGTTTATGTCGACTTGTTTATTCAGATACATCGAGAATTGTCCAAAGCAAGGTCTAAAGTCTATGGGCGAGCCCAAGCCCATTTGGTACTATAAAGAACTATGTATAGGGGAAAATAGATTTCAAAAGAAAAAAAGTAAGGGAGTGTGAGATCATAATTTCTTTGTATTACACTGGTATTCTAATACCACATTAGATAACATACGTGGAATTTTATCTCAAAACCAATAATTGACAATAAGAGAAATAGTTCATATATCTTATAAGGAGTATGAGGTTCCTCTATTTTTTTCAACGTGGAGTTCTCAACGAGTACGTATGAGTTTCTTTTTAATTTGTGCATATAGAAAAGAGTGTTTGTACTTGTAAATATTATACAATACAAATTCTTATTTTCGCAAGATTGTCCTCTAAGTAAAGCTTTGATTAATCAAATGTCAAATATGTATTTATTAAGTTTTTCTATTTTCAATAAGAAACTTATATAATTATCATTTTCATCATTTCTTCATACTCATATACTCATTTGTCACTGGTCTCATTCCACACATCTTCAAGTTTATTAGTGATATAATTTTATCACTAATTGATTTCTAAAGCTACATCTAAATTATCTATATTTATAAATTTTTTTACATTGTATTATATTTACTAATACTTTATGTCTTATTACTATATTTGCAACTGCTTAAAAAAATTTATCGGCTATTTTTAATACTGAAATTATAATAGAAATGCGGAAAGTAATTAGATTGGGCCGGGCCTTTGAAGTTATATCGCTTAAGGCTTCGGATGGACACTTTAAGACTGGCCTCTGAACTTGTCATTTAAATACCCATTTTGGGTTGGGCTTTCAGTGTAAAGATATCTGAAGGCCCACAAGCCAATTTCTATTGGACATATAATAAAAACAACAATAACTTCTTTTTTTTTTTTTTTTTTTTTTTTTTTTTTTTAATTTTAGAATTCTATCTGTGATGGGTGATAAGTTTTATTTATTTATTTTTATAATACAATTGAGGATAAGAAAATTTGAACCACACACCTCGTAATTTATAATACACTCGCGTGCCAATTGAGCTATGCTTAATTTGTAGCATTAGGTGATGGTTGAATGTAATTATACTCTATCAAAAATATAAATGCAACATAAACTATTCATTCTAACTATAATTTTAAATAGAGAAAACTATTTTTCATTTCAAATATTTTCTTTTAATTATTCATCCCAATTATCCCATCAAGTATATGTACTTTTGAGAGTTGATTTAAAATGAAAAAAAAAATTGTATTAAAATTGCAAACGATTATGAATTGATTGAAAAGAAATTAAAAAAAAAAAATCAAACTAGTTAATTAATAGTGGGTAGTCAAAGTAAAAATGATGGTTGACAAGTCGAGTGGAAGAGCCATAAGCATTGAATTGCCACAAGACAAGTAAGTGAAGAGGTAATTGCTTTGATGCTTATTGGGCTTTGAAATTGGAGACAATTTTGAGTTGATATTATCATTTTTAGCACATCTACATATGAAATATTACGAGCATTAATTGCAATTTAGTATCTTCTTGTAGTTGTAGCTAACACCTATGTCATTTATTGTTTTCAACAAAATTGAACACTTCAATAATTCCATTGGAATTAATTTACAACTTATGCCCATTTTGTTTGTAATTGCTGTTGGATCTCATTTAATAACTATTTATTTTGTTTTCTTTTTAGTTTCTAAAATTAGATTTCTCTTTTCACAAATTATTTAAAGTGTATTTAAATTTGGTTTGAATTTTAAAAATATTTATAAAAAGTTAAAAATAAAGGTAACAATTTCATTTTTAGTATTCTATTTTTTTTTGTTGTTTAAATGTGTTTATTTTCTCCAAATTTTTTTTACTATGGTTTCCATCTCGGTTAAAGAAACATTTAATCTTTTAATCAAATTCTAAAATCAAAACAAGTTTTTGAAAACACGTGTAGAAAATGAATAATAAAACATATAAATTTAAGTTTGGGAGTGGTGTTTATAAGCTTAATTTTAAAAAAAAATAAAAATTTGAATGGTTATCAAATGTGGCCAAAACAACTCCTAATTTGACATAGGGTTCATAAACTTAGTTTTCAAAAGTCGAAAACAAAAAACTAAGATCTCATTTGATAATCATTTTTTTTTTGTTTGGAATAGCCTAAATTTTAGGAGTGTTTTCAAAATGCAAACCATGTTTTGAAAACTAAAAAAAAATGAATTAAAAAAAGTTGTTTTTATTTTTAAATTTAGATAAGAATTCAATTATTTACTTCGGAACATAAGCACCATTATTAATTATTAAGAACGTGAGAAGCCAAACATAATTTTCAAAATAAAAAACGAACCCGTTATCTTATTAGCATTCAAATCGTTTTTTTAGAAAAGCCACCAAGCAAGATTTTTTTTAGCCATACGTGACAAGTTGACAATTAGATGTGCATTTAATAATAACAATTCATAGGTGCTTAATCAAGAAGATTCGATATTTTATTTTTAGTCCCTCGCAATATCTTCTTTTCACCACTAACTTTGTGCGTGTATTTATTTTTACCAATTTATCTTTCCGTGTATTTTTTTTTTTTTTTTTTTTTTAAGGATATCATATAAAAAATTAGGAAATGAGATCCAGAGTGAAAATGTCAAATTGGTTGCCTATATACTTTCATCTCATTGATTTCTCCGTGCACATTTCTTTCCCTATTTAACTTGAACTTATTTTAGAAACTATTTATTGATTTATTTATTTGAAGTAATTCTAAAACTATTTATTAAATAAACTTTAGTAAATCAACATGCCATTTTTAATTTTTTTTTTAAAAAAACCTTACATTACAAAAGAAGAGGGATTGAGTTAGAATTAAAGCAATTATCTTTCCGCTCACCTATATTTAAAAAATTTCAATATATATAAAGATATATATATATATTTGCAATTAGAGCTTATTTAGAAAATTAATTTTGAATTATATATTTAGCCAGTAAAAAAGTGTCTAAAAAGTTTCAAAATATATGAAGATATATATATATATATATTTGCAATTAGAGCTATAGGTTATTTAGAAAATTAATTTTGAATTACAAACTAAAAAGTTTCAAAATTTTCGTCAAATAATAAGACCTTGATTTTGAACTATTTAAATACGTTTCGAGCTTTCAATTTTATACCAAAAGTTCTTAGCTTATTCAACGTCCTTCAAGATTCACTGATTATAAATTTTGTGTCTAATAAAATCATGTCTTTTATCTGATGTCAAATAATTCCACGAATATTAAAAATGTCTGAATAAGTTTAAACCTATTAGAAACAATTGTTCAAACATCCATCAAGAGACCTACACTAGACATTGTTAATGCTCAAAAACCTGCTAAAATCGACTTAATAAGTACATAAAATTAAAGCAAATAATAAAATATAAATCTTCCCAAACATAAAGTTCAATTCATGTCCGTTGTTAATAAAAAGGCAACAACATTCCTGTCTGAAATTTGCAGAGAAAAAGCAGTGAAATCAATGGATTCATAATTGAACTCGGGAAAGGTGACGAAGATGCGTATCGAAATCATAATCTCATCACTCATCCCTCACAGTTAAAGTGGTAAAACAGAACAAAAGCAAATTCTAAAGTGAAGTTCAATCTCAAGTGTGTTTCAGTCCTCTTTTAAAAGCTCTTAATTCCAAGCCCAAATCAGCCAATGATTCCAACTTCTTCCTCTTCTTCACATCTTCACACTAAAATCCTTCTAGTTCTTCTTCCATTTCCAAATTGAAAACAGAGGAATCACGCACTATCTCCAACAGAGGTATGATGATGAAGTTGAAAACCCCATCAACAGTTCTACTTCTAAACGTCAACAGGTTTATTACAAAGAAAGGGGAAAACAATAGGAATTATTTTGCACGCTTACCAACCCATTAAGCAAATGATGATGGAGTTGAAAATTTAAAGGAAAAAATGGAGCAACAAGACACTCTGGGCCAGCTTAAGATGAGTACAGTGGAAATAAAGAGGACCCTTGAGATGGGTCAAGCCAACTTTTTCTCATAAAAAGGGAGGAATAGAAATGGAAAAGTTCTTCTTGTCTCAATTTTTTTTGTTTGGTTTTTCGAATAATTGAATCCAACACTATCAGATCTACACAAGAATATTGATTCATGACTACTCAGCGAATTCCTCAAAAAGTAAATTGAAAATTTTATGTATGGGTCGAACAGTTCCCAGAACATCCAGAAGAAAAAAAACTCAGCACCTAACCAAAGAATTTACAATTTCCTAAAAGTGAAAACAGGCAAAAACAAACAAAGATTATGAAATCAAGAGAGGAGAAGTAAAAGAAGAACCTACTGCAATGAATGAGTCATCTCCTTCTCCGATCCGCCATGTATTGTGAGAGCGGAACAACCTCCTGAAGAGGAGTGGAAAGCGGGGTCGGAAGCGGCGAATTCCGGCAAACCGGACAAGAGCCATTAAGCTTCAACCAAGCATCGATGCAACAGAGATGGAAGTAGTGTCTACACTCAGGCATCATCCTCAGCATCTCGGCGTCCTTGTACTCACAGAGGCAGATGGAGCAGACGCAATTGGCTCCGGCCATGGATTTATCTCTGGAGAAGGGGAATTTAGGGTAAGAATTAATGACGGACTGGTCGAGGCCAACGACGCCGTTATCATCTTCGCGATCTGGAGCGGCGTCGTCCTCAGCGACGAAGATGATCTGGGGGAGAATGATACCGGCGTCTGAGCGGGAGGGAGTGGCGGAAGAAGGAGGTGGGCGGCGGAGGTTGCGGGAGCGGGAGGCGCGGCAGCAGACGTAGAAAGCGAGGAGAAGGGCAGAGAGGAGGACGAGGAAGGCGAGGGCTATGGCAATGGAGTAGCCGAGGCCGATCCTGGTGAAGGAGTAATTGGAGGAAGGAGAGGACATGGAGAATGAGAAGGATTTGGAGATGAAGAAGATGAAGAAGAAGAAGGAAATGGAGTTGAAGCCATTAGTGGGGAAGAAGAAGAAAGAAGAGGAAGAAGGAATTAGGGCAGATAACTTTTTGGGAGAAGGTGGGTGGGGATTGCAGACGCAGCATTTAATACACTTCGTCTTTTGAAACTCACTCTAAATCATTTTGCTTTTCTCATTTATCTCTGTGATTTAAAAAAAAATAAAAAATCTTAAAACTCTTAAAACTTTCCGTTTTCAAATGGTGGAATGAAATTTAGAAGATGTGGTAAATTGATCAAGTTTAGGATTTAAATTTAATTATTCATTTAGGATTTTAATTAATTCAATCTCAAAATTTAAAGAATATAAATTGATATTTGACTGAAAACTTTAGGTAAAACTAACTTTTCAATCATCAAGTTTTGAAGAATAATTGAGTTTAGGCTATGTAATTCAAATGGTACATCGTTTGTTAGAATTGGTGGAAAAGACCAAAGTTTACTAAATTTATAAAATATTCAATGCTTCTGTTTATGACTAAATTATATAAAGTACAAGAATAAGTGTGTTTAGTCTTTAAGTTTTCAAAAATATTTAAAATATAATATTAAAAATTTAGATGGATACATTTTTACAATTCATGGACGAAATGGATCTATTATTGAAAACTGACTACAAATTTACATCGTAAAATTTTGTAGACCAAACGGACATATTTTTCAAAACTTTGAAATTAAAAAGGTAGTTTTTTCAAAATTTTACTTTGTAATAAAATATTGAATAAATTATGTAAAACATACTTGATCAGAGAAGCTCAATTATAGTTTAGCGACTAGAGAATATGTGATATTAATACATTTTTTTCATTTCAATTTTCAGTCTTTGTTATTTAGTTTTTTTAAAATATTTTTTAAATATCGACTTTTTATCTCTAAATCATGATAAGGCCCTAAAATTGACTCATGAATTCGTGATAAAGATAAAAAAGAGAACATTTATTAATTCTTCTTGAGAATTTTGTAGTATTATGGGGTTAGATGACATTTTCCCTTCAATTAACTTGTAAATCTATTAGTAGAAAAGCTAAACCATTTAATTTTTGCAAATAATTCACGAATGTAATACTCTTGTTTTGTTTTCAAAGATTTTTAATTGATTACTTAATCCCAAAATAAAAATAATTTAAAATTCATTAAAATATGTATGTGGGTCTTTATATATAAAAAGATGGAATTTGGACTTTGGAGTTGGCTTTTGTTCTTTTGTGCACTTTTGAACACATTATTACATTCTTCTCGTTCTTTATACTGATTTTTAAAATTAATTAATTAAAAGAAATGACATTGGTTTAAAAAAGTTTGAAACTTTTATTTATCAATATGTAATTCAAAAATAAAGATTGTTCCATGATTCCATTTTCCAACCGTTGGATAAATTAAAAATTAACTTAAAAGTTTATTTGAAAAGGAAATATCCACAATCAAGTCCAATAAAAATTTGTCCTATCTCAAATGATAGGTAAAGTAGAACATTTAGACTATATTTAGTACTTCATTTATTTATTTTTATTTTTTATTTTTATGTATTTAGTTTTTGTTTTATGTTTTTTAAAATAAAAATTTATACATATTTAATAGAAAAAATATCAAACTATTTACAAAAATAAAAAAATTTCATTGTTTATCGCGGTCGATCGATGATAGACATTAATTTTTTTTTATATTTATAAATAGTTTGTTTCATTTTTTTTATTTTTGAAAATAACTCTTTTAACTATTTAATAACTATTTCTTATTTTAATTAATTAATTATGGTTTTCTATTTTTATTTCAAACAAAACTTAAAAAGATTGATAGAATAATGCACTTTATATATTAAAATTTTAGTCAGAGTGAACGATTTTTAAATATTACAAACAATATAATATAAAATACTAGAACACACAATATACTCTAACAAAAACTAACTAATGTCTAAAAACAAAGAAACCAACTAGGTTTGGTAATGGTTTAAAAAAATAAATTTTGGAAAAATAAATACCCAAAGTAAGCAATTTACTATGCAACTATTTCCCTATTAGTTTCATTTTTTATTACCTGTTGCATTTTCTATTTTAAGTACATTTATACATGTTTTACCATATTCTTTTTTTTTTTTTTTATTATTATTAATTTTATTCTTGCTTGGATTTCTACGTTAGATGGCTTCCTCCTCCAAAATCAACAAATATTTATTTGTTCCTCTACAATCCAACTTTTACTCGGGGCTAGATTTATGTTAGTTTAATTTCCTTTTAGGTCGTGACTTTGAAATTCAAGTTATTACTACTAGTGGCTTTATTTTATGTGAAACCCAACATCATTACAAACAACATTTTTACACCATTTGCAAACTTTCTACAAAATAATAGACTCTTTCATTCTTAAATTCGTTACTTCACAAAAAGTATTGCAGGTAGGTCATATGTTTCAACCTACTCTACTTTAAAATCATCAAAATGAGGTTGGGTCGGGCCGGCTCAATGATGAGGGTGGCTTAGTTATAATTTTTCTACCTATGCATATTTACACTTCATTTCTACAATATACATAAATTTCCGACGACATCGTATTGGAGATTTTGAGCATAGTTTCTGATGATAAAGTTGGAAAAATACGAGCTCTCTCAAAATTCCAGCAAAAACTAGTTAACATTCTTACTATAAAGACTTAGTTGTCCAACGTCAGCTTGGATCCTTCTTTGATGGCTTCCTCTTCTAAAATCCTTAGATCCAAAAGCTATTTATCATTTGCTTCTCCATAACCTAATTAACTCCCACCATTGGATTTGTGTTAAGTTTAATTTCCTCCCAAGTCGTGACCTTAAAATCCAAGTTGTTGCGGCTAGTGACTTTTTTTTTATGTGAAACTTACATCCTATCTACTACAAACAACATTTTCACACCATTTGTAAAATTTTCTACAAAACAATACACTCTTCCATTACTTAGACTCATTACTTCACAAAAAAAAATTATTGTATGTACGTGAATATTCCAACCCACTCCAGTTTAAAATGTTCATACATCATATGCGAATTTGAGGTGAAGCCTGGCCCAATGATGAAGGTAATTTATGTATTCTACTTGAAATTTTTAATTACGCATTTCAAAATTCTTCATTATAATTTTATGTTTCTTCGATATTATATGATATATTATACACCCAAATATTATATTAAATAATCGTCCTCGTATTTTATTAATGGTGTTTTTACATGGATTTTGTAATTATATTATATGTTGAAGAAATCTAACATTTAGCTAGTCAGCCAAAATATAACTTTAACATATATTTTTGGAAACAACATTTGTTTTCTTTTTTTTTTTTTAAAAAAAAATTAAAATATAATTTAAAATATATATTTAATAAAAAAATTAAAAAAAAAACCATGTAAATAATATAATTTAATGAAATTTATGTGTAATTAGTTTTACCCTTTCAGCAATTAAATCAACATTTTTTTTTGTTCCTAACCTTTCATAAAATAACAATATAATGATTCATTTTTGCAGGTAAATCAACATTTTTTATTTTCAACCTCTCATAATGTAACAATATAATCTATTTTTCGTACATGCATACTTTGCAATTAAATAACATTTTTGGTTCTTGTGAAACTTGTGGACTAATTTCTTAGACATAAAACGCGACATTAAATTGATAGTTAAAAAAAGTGAGAGCTAACCATATAATTATTAGATCCATTATCATTATACATAAAAACAATTGAAACATAACTCAGAGTTGTGTAATACTAATTTAAACAAAAAAAAAAAAAAAAAAAAACAAACAGAGTTGATCTTGTTAACAAGAAATCTTATTATCGTAATTTAGAACTTTTAACCTGAGATTAAATATATATATATATAAAACAAGGACATATAGCTAAGCAAAGACGTCAGAAAATGTAGGAAGCTTGATCTCCCCTTTTGTAGAGAGAGGAATAGTGAAGTTTCCGATCACCGGAAGGTCAATGGTGAGTCCGATCTCCAACTGGTAATCAATGTCCCAATCTCTCCCTATATCCCTCGCTAAGTTTACCAGTACAGAATGCGGCACTTTCACTCCCACATCCAACATCGTTGAATCACTTGCTTTAAGGGATCCTGGATCTGGAACTGTTCCCGACACAATCACTCTGCACATTCATCATTCCATCAATCATACAATCTCAAAGACATCACATTATTTCTTTCCTACTCACCAAATCGAGATCGATTCATAATATTCGTCCAAATTTTGACCTAATTAACTCATATGAAATCAAAACAGGGAGACAAATTGAATCAGAGGAACCGAACCTGCCATCGCTTTTGAGAGTGTAAGCAATCTCGCAGATAGGAATGGAGTGGCTGTAAGGATTGGAGACGGAGACATTGGCCAAATACTCGACGGAACCGAAGCTTATACCCTTCAAATCGACGTTAGTGACGGAGGCCTCTGGCTTCGGCATGTTGGCCACCTTCTCGGCCACGAAGTTCTTTGCCTTGTCAATCAAATCCGCCATTTGCGCCTAAGAGAGATTGCAGAGAATGATGACGAGATTCAAAGCTAAGAAAATTTGGGGAATTGAAAATGGAAAGATGGCATATGGAAGAAGACGGGGGAATCGGTTCCTTATTTATATACAGCGTGGAGAAATTTGCGTTAGCGTGTAAATTTTTGAATCGACAACACGATTTGTGCACCTCGCACGTGTTGCTTCCGTGTTTAAAGTCGTGATTTAAACTTTAACGTGACACAAATTAAAAATAAATAATAAAATAGTCTAAAATTTATACGAAGAATAATATATAATGAAAATACCATTTTGACCCTACAATTCCATTTGTTTCCATTTTTAAGCTTGATTTTAATTTAGTTTTTAAATTTTAAAGTGATAAAATTTTATTTAAGTTTTGTTTAAATTTGGTTTATAAGTTTTTAGATTTATATTTTTAACCTCATGTTTTTACTGAATACATACTTTCAATTTTTTACTAAACTTATTATAATTGTTTAAATTAGTTTATAGACATTAATTTTAAATATTAAAATAAATATTTAATTAAAAAAATGATGTTAAAAGTATAAATATTAAAATAAAACTCAAATCTCAATAGTAAAACGGTAACATATTTGAAATATAGGGATTAAATTAGAGTAAAAATCAGAAACTAAAAGTATAACAACCCAAGGACTGCAAATGTATTTTCCTCTAAGATATATATATCTATATTTAAAGTTTCACAATCCTGAACTCGAAAATTGTATCATCAACTTTTGAGATGGCGATCGATACTCAATAGATATTTTGTTTAGTTTAGAACATGCAAATATTCAAACATTTAATTTGTTGGTAAAGAATATTTTCTTTAACTAATATAATTAAGCTATATTTAAATTGGCGATATGATAATGCATAATAAATAAATAATTATCATTGCTTCTAGTTTTACTTAAAAAACTCGATATAATAATTTTTTTTCTTTTTGTTTTTTTTATAGAGTTTTAAATATCGTAAGAGTAGATGCCGAGTCATTAATTTTTTAAATGATTTATCCACTAAATTATGTTTGAATGGACTAATTTGTTAACTTTTTTAGAACTAACTCATCAGTTACCAGTGTCAATATAATTGCCTGAAGAACTTAAAAAAAAAAACTAAAATAATAATTTTAGAAATTTATAAAATGGAAATTTAATAATTTATAAAGGTATAGATGAAAATGGAATTTTCATCAATTTTACAATACCATTGGTGCATATCTGCAATTAAGGAAAAGAAAATATGTTTTTTTTTATCTGTCGGTAAATTTTGATTTCATACAATTAGATCTATTAAATTATTATCGACCACATACGGTCCGTCAAGAATAGCAAGAACACGTATCGAATTAAGATAAATAAATAAACAAATAAATAAAGGACACGTATGAATAAATTAAAATGAATATTTTAAAATTTTAGGAATCAAAACTAAACCATTGCAATGAAACTATATTTTTAAAAAAGTTAATAAATCTTCACTGTTAAGGAAATTTTTTTCATTCATTTTAGGAAAACAAATAAACGAATTAAATTAATGCCGACCATATTATAAAACTGTTTTTAAAAATGAACTAATAAATATGCAAAAGGTAAAAAGAATAAAAGAAGAAAGCGTAGGCTTTTTGTCTAAATATGCCTTTTTCTTTTTCTAATTTCATAATAAAAAAACAGGTTAGATACCTTAGATTTAGCTTTATAAATTATGATTTAGATAGCTTCAAATTTTCAATTTAATTTATATAGTTTGAACTTAATTTGAATTTAGTTTATATAATTTATCATATATCTTCGTAACAAAAAATGCAAATAAATTTATATAGCAATAAAATGATGTTTTCGTTTTAGTTATATTTAGTTAATCATTAGTTTTTCATGTGGGTAAAACATAATTGCAAGCATGTATTTGTTGGATCTACTGTATCGTAAAAATTAAATTAAAACTAAGTTATACTATATCGATTAAATTAAAAACCCTAAAATTGTAGCGTTTGAATTGAATTTAGATTTAAATATTTATTTGAGAAATAAATCTAAATTTAAATAATTGAGCTATATATATAAAATTATAGACCGTCCGAATTAATTAAGGCATGTTTGGTAGGCAATATAATTACATTTTATGTTTTTAGATATATAAATTCAAGTACGTGTTTGGTAGATAATTTGAATTATATATTTTAAAACTTTTTATTTAGATTTCACCATCCAAATAATGCAAAATTTGAGAAAATAACATTCTTATATATTTTTTTTTCAATGTATCTATATTTTGAAATGGAATGAAAATTATGTTAAAAAAAAATAAAAGTCGTTAATAAATGTAGTGTTTTCATGTTAAAATTCAATTTATTTTTTAGAATTAAAATATGTATTATAAAATATACGATGTTACAGATAATAAGTGTACAAGTTTTTAACATAAATTATATTCATAAATTAATTAATAATATTTATATATAATTTAATATTTAATGGATACAACTAGTTTAATGATTTATAAATATATTACAAATGCACTATGTATAATTATTTAAATTAGAATTCGATTTTTGAAATTTGTACAAACATTTAAAAAAATTAAGCTAAATTTTAAAAGAAAAAAATAATAATTAAACAAAATTATTATTAAAGGAGACTTTATTTTCAAATAGTCTACCATTATAATTTGACCAAAAAATTATTGTAGGTATGGTGTCCACAGATTAAGGTGAGAAAGCATTTAAAGCAACGTCCAACTTTCTCACATTGAAGTCAAGATAATAATAACAATAAATAATAAAAATAAATCCCACCTCCACCTTCTTAAATTTATTATTGAATCATACTAAAATAAATAAATAAATCTGGAATTAGATATTCCTTCAAACGTCCCCAACTAGATCTTCTTCATTTTATGGGCCCTTTCCAAGTCCATTCCATATTGCATGTTTGGGCCGGCCCATTTCAAAAGAAAAAATATATATATTTATTTATTTTGGGGGAAAAAATATTGTTGATAGGTTTTGAGTCTAATTTCCGTCTTTAGATTTTAAAATGTTATACTTTTAGTCTTTTAAGTTTTGAGTGTGGTTTCAATTTAATTCTTAAGTTTCAAAATGTTACAATTTTACCATTGAGATTTGAGCTTTATTTCAACATGAGTTATAGGTTTTAAGATTTACCTTTTAATCTCTATTTGTCACTAAATACTACTTTACGTCTTTTATGTTAATGCTTAATAATTAATTAAAAAATTAAAAGAATTATAATTAATTAAGTTTCACTATTTTAATCCCTGTTAAAATTTTCAAATTAAATTTTTCTTTCATAATTATTTTAAATTACTTCATGGACATTAGAGTAAAAAACTAAACGTAAATATTATGGAGGAAATCAAGTTTAAAGTATAAAATTGAGACCTAAGGACCAAATTGAAACAAAACTAGTATTTTAAAATCTATGGACTAAATTAAAATCAAACTAAAATTTAATGACTAAAAGTATAACATATTTTGAAACATTGCATCAATAAAAACTAGACTTAAAACTTAGGGACCAACTAGGTATTTTTCTAATTATAATATTAACATTGTTTCCTTAACAATTAATTCCAAATATTTTATTAAAAGATAATACTTTTTCTAAGGCTTGGAAAAATAATTTTAAACTTTTAGCCAAATTAGTAATAATAATAATAATAACCACCACAATAATAATAATAATGTTAATTGTAACCCACCCCTCTCACCTCAAATTTGTCCATTTCATTATAGGTTTTGGTCAATCATCTCCCCATTTTCTAAAATCTAGGAGCTAAAAGTTTAGGTATGTAAAATTGATTTAATCTGATGGAATTATGAAATTGATAATTGCTATAGAAGCTATATAAATTAACCTTATAGCTCTTAATTATTTAATTAGTATCATAGTTTACATGTACTATTATATTGACTTTATAAAAATTATATAAATAAAAAAAATTATAAGACTAAAAGGTCATGAGTTCAATTTATGGTGGTCACCTACCTAGAAATAAATTTCTTACGAATTTTTTTGATATCCAAATGTTGTAGGGTCAGACATGTCACATATGTTAATAATACATAAATAATTTAGAAAGTGGAAAAGAAGTGTGAATTTGTTTGAGAAGAGGAGCTAGGGTTTGCATGAGGAAGTGAGAAGGATGGTTGTGAATTCCTTCATAAGTAGTCACAACAATGCTTGTGTCTTTTGATAGCCTTTGAACTTGTTTCTTCACATTGCATGTTAGGTATGTACACCTATAATAACTCCTTCAATTCAAAAAAAAAAAAAAACATAATTATTTATAAGTCCATGTAACTTTTATTTATTAGATTGATAATCCAGTGGAATGTTTTTAAATATAAAAAAATGAGTAAAACTATTTGTTGTTTATCAGCGACAGACCGCGATAGAATTCAATTGTTTGAGCGATAGACAGCAATAAAAGTCTATCGCTCAAGTGATAGAATATTGTGAAATTTTTATATATTTATAAATAGTTTGATATTTTTTCTGTTTATAGTAATTTCTCTAATTCAATCTTTAGAAACTTGAATACATAACAAAAAAAAAATTAGTTAATGTAGTTTAGGATTTATATAATGATATTAATTCTTTAAACTTATTTCAAATTTTTATTGATTAATTTAATTTCTAATGTGAACATTTCGGTCAATTAGTTAAAAGTATTGATTTTTAGTCTAGGGTGATCTCTATAACATATCGACATACATAAATAATTGATAGAGACTATTTTTTTTCTTTACAAAATTTAAACTATATAGGCTAGATCATAAATTCATAATAAATTTTATATTTGTAAAGACTAGATCATTATTGGATATTAATTTAAATGACTTTATTACAAATTTTAAAGTAAAAAAAACTAAATTTAATTTATATATCAAAGGATCTTTATTAACCCTAACTAATGAAAGTATAAAGATAAATATTTGATTTTTTAGTCCAACATCAGTGTGAGAGCTGAGGTTTTGACCTTGGTCAATTGAGCTATGATGAGGATGACACAATTAAATGTGTAAAATTTATGAAATGAAAAATACTTTATAAATAATTAACTTTTTTATTATTATATAAACAAAATTTTAATTTTAATTTTTAATCTCTAAATTTTCACGATAGTATCTAAAAATGTTTGATAAGTCATCAAAATTTAAAAGTGTACTGTAATAGGTTCTAAATTTTTTATTTTGTATTTAATATGTTCCTAATTTTTTTAAAACAATAAAATTAAAATTCACTAACCTATTGTAGGTAAAATTGAGAAGTTACAAGTCTTCATAAATTTATGGATTAATTTTTTTTTTTTTACTAATATGATAGAGACACACATCGAAGAAAAAAAATAGAAAGTTCATAAATGCATTATAGGCTTTTTAAATTAATTTTCTTTTAGTAGTTACAATTTTAAAAGTTAATTAGTAAACTAAACAGATAATACAATCTTATTCATTTTTTTAAAGAAAGCTCAAAATATTAATATTTTTAACATTTAAAAAACAAAGTCAATATATTACTAATAAATATATATATTTATACCTCGGATAGAGGTTGTGTTTGACAGCTTTCTGTCCGTACTTGCGCCACCGATATCCATCGTCAAGAATATCTTCAGCACTCCTCGTCTGAAACTCAAACCTCCGGCAGCCAGCGGTCCTTCTCCACCGGCGGCCGCTATTCTTCCTCCGGTTCCTTTTCTCTTCGTCCCTTCTCATTTCCAATGACTCGCAAGTCGCTGCCACCGGCGCTAAGTCTCCGGTGACTTGTTGGCCAGAGAGAACTGCTATCCAGTCGATTTCTAGAGAGGTTGCATCAGGATCGGAACATGGCGGCGGCGGCAATGATGGCGGAGGTGGGTATTGCAGTTGGCCATGTTCCTCCATTTTTGTTTGTGTTTTTGGTGAAAGAAGATCAAATTGGGATGTTTGATAATTTGAGTTTATAAAGAGAGAGAGGGATGGGGGAAGCCAACTATATTTCAACTACTTTTAACTCCCATTTTATACCATAGGTATTATTTTTATTATCTTGTATTTCATTGTAGATCTGCTTAGCAAAATAGAAGTCTTCCAATGCCACCAGAGTGATGTAAAACACGTAAAAAAATCTATGAAACAGTGGACTTCGTTAGAATATCGAGAAGAATTCGTTAGAAGGCTCCATAGAATGAAAGAATTAGTCTCATCCATTAGAGGAGCTGGAACAGTTATTGAACGACTCTACCATAAAAAGCATCCAACCTACCGAATCCGAGGAGCTAAGCAATTGAAACCATGCTCGAATTGATAAAATTTTAAAATATGTTTGAATAGTCAATTTTGTGTTAAATGATTATTAACATACAACATTTTAAAAAAAATTAAAAATCAATCGTCCCAATATTGAATTTTGTGTCTGATAAAATATTGATTATCTTTGAATTTTGTGTCTAACAAATACTTCATTAATAAAAAAAAACATTTAATATATAATGACCTATTTCTAAACAAACGAAAAGTTCAAATACTTATTAAGTACAAAATTGCCACGAGCTTATGTGTTAGCGACTAAGAAGAATGTGGTTTGAATCTTAACTAGGGAATTAAAGTTTGATAAACACGTTAAACCTGATGCTATAAGTTAGAATGATAAATTTATAATTTAACTTGAACATTTTTCAACATTTAACCTCAAAAAAAGTAATACCTTATTACTTTTACGTTTGCTCAATGTTTAGGTTGGAGAGACTTTTAAATTAATTAAACTGTTGTAGGTTAAATCACAAACAATCTGGTAAAAGAAGTTAGTCTTAAATTACAAATAACCTTAAGAAAAAAGATATTTACTGTTAACCATACTAGTGCTGTTAAAAAAATACTGTTGACCAACCATGCAAGGAAGTTAAACTACTTCACAGTATTTAACAATAAACATTGCATTTGGGCTGACTCCTCAAACATTTATTAATTGTTTGGATAAAATTTTCATTTAATAATTACTCTTCTAGAAGATCATTTATTATACTTCTTTTAAAGATAAAAATTCAACAAAAATATCAAAAAATTAAATATCAAGTTCTAAAGTTTGAAGTTTGAATTATTCTATGTTGAAATACTCATTTTCCAGTTTATTTGAATGAAGCTTGCCAGTTAATATTTATGATCTCCCATATGGTCATTGATACATAAGTAGACATAAGTTTTTATTTTTTTTATTTTATTTATTAATTTACTTATAGTTATAATTAATGGGGAAAAAACTTATCTAGGAGAAAGGATTAACCAGTCTACAATCTCCTGATCTCATCTCATACACTAACTAACGACTAGCAAGCTTATTGAGAAGAAAATGAAAAGCTTATGCCATAAACTTAATCCAATAATTATGAAGAAAAACAACAAAGATCAGAAAAACCTCATCAGAATAAAGGCTTCTTTCCATTTAACAATCCCATCAAGTGATCCAGAACTTGGGGCCCCGCATCACGCAGACCAGAATGCATAAATTCATTAGTTATCCACAACCTTATTCCTGCTATTTGGGAAGCTGTCTCCATGGCCAACTTGAAGTTCACAAACATATCTTCATAATAGACCGCAGCTGCCACTGGAACCTGTGATCATAATCCAGAAAATATGATGATTTTTTTTGACAACAGAAAGGCCTCGAAGTAATCCAATGCTCGTCGGGGCTCATGACGAGTTGTTATTGGTAAAATTGACATCAGTGAAAACATAATATCTGAGAAACAGAAGCTCAATTTTTATCACTTGCAAAGGTAGAAGAATTTGAACAGACTACCTTGTTATTTTTAAGAGCAGCAATGTCATATAGAGGAGGCCAATCCTCTTTATCAGCCAATATATGCGCTGCGTCTTTGAATGGTCTCAAGGCATGAATCTCGTCAAACATCCAGGGGAAGATCATCTGTAGAAGCAATACAAACGGAGTATAAGACATTTTTCTTTTGGAGTTCAAAAACACGTGGGAGTAAAAATTTGAACCTCTAATGTTTTGGTCGAGAACATAATAGTTTATTAATACTGCCTAACAAGGAAATACTCAAGAACACACCAAAAACTCAAGAACCCTCAAATATGGAAATATGTTGAAATATCATAAGAAAATAACAAGATAACCTAGTCTTTCGAGAGGGCTAGTCTGAACTCAAATTTTCCCAAAGGAAATCTCACAAAATTCTTCACACCTTGCTCCCAATCCACTCCCTCTATTTATAACTAAAAGCTCTAACAAACTTACTACCTGTTTACTAATATGCCCCTCCTAATAATCATACTAATATTACTAATAATCCTACTATTTCCATAACTAGGAGTGTTACACAATGAATGAGTAGAAGTCCCAAGGATGTCTTCATACTGAATTTTTTGAACGTGAAAGCATAGCCTTATAAACTCAGATTTCTATTTATTCAATCACAATGATAACAGTTTATTATACAAGTAATAAAAGACCATATAGTTTATGAGCACAGTTTGCACCTACCTCTCCAGTGAAATACACGGGACATCCTTCTTTTACAGCTTTATTTGCATCGAATTTGTTTTCCACTTCATTCTTTATTCTTTGAGCAGACCAACGAGATGAGGCGCCCTTTGAGGAACAGGAAATGGCGACAAATTATCTCGATAGAGAGTCTAATAGACCAAAATATAATTCTAAAAGGAAAAAAAGAAGGCTACCTGGCAATATATCGATTCGTGCAAGAGAACGTAAAGAGGATTTGAATCGAGTGAGAGCCAGTTATCAATCTGCAAATATGTTCAACTGTTTAGAATCGTTGAAGAATGAAGTTATAGTCAAATTCACTACCAATAGAAATTGTAGAACACTAACAGCATTGAGGAAGAAAAAACTGATTCGTTTCGGTGCTCCGGGAACTAGTATAGGATCCCACACTCTCTCAAACCTGCCACAATAGAGGGAGGAAAAGAGAGAGTAATTAGATTACAGAATCTTGAATAGCCAAAAGAATTTTCTTGAGTTGGCCATTCACTTGTCCAAAAGTTAGAAACCAGAGAAAAAAATTAAGACGCCTTACAGATAGTGCAAGCGCTCAAAACCTGTACTGGATCCCAAAGCAGAAAGACCAAGAGTTTGCAGTCCTTTGGGTGTCAAGATACCACCAGAGGGAAGAAGAACCTTTACAAAAACAGAAGGAAAAAAGGTTTTTTAAGGGAAGAAGATACCACCTGAGACAATTTTCAATTTTAAACATTTGGTTCTAGTTTTTAGCAGTATGATGATATACAACAGGAACTATAGACAAACGTACTCACCCCGCCTCCATTCTCGGCCAAGTATTTCACAACTTCGCGGACAATTTCAACATCTTGTGGATACCTCTTGTAGTACTTTTCATTTTGAATTATAACCTTTTCAAAGCATGCTCTATATACAGAATCTGCAGTGCATCCATTCCCAATTGGAGGGATTCCTCCAGTTATGAGGACTTGTTTCAATCCTTGTGGTGCAAAACTCAAATACGTAACTGCACAAAAACCGCCGTAGCTCTGCACAGAGAAAAAGAAACTTCTCTTGAACTTGGAGCGATGCAATTACTACAGACAATGAAAGCCAATAACTTATACAAAGCAAAGCCACATTCAGAAATCACAAAGCCAAAAAGTCTGCTAATTGCTTCATGTAAGTTCAACATATGCTGATTGAAAAATGTGAAACTAAAAAAGAAAAAGTGAAGTAAATACCTGACCCAAAATGGTCCAAGGTGCAGCATCAGGAACAAGACGAGTCCTAATAAATTCAGCATCATTAACTATGTTATCAGCTCGAAAATGTTTCAAGTAGTTAGCTAAGTCCTCTGCACTTTGAAATTGCGACATGGACGATGGAGTCAAAGGAGTTGATAATCCTGTTCCTCGCTGCAATTATTTATATATACAGGTAGAATAAAAGATCAAGACAACAGTTGTTCACGTTTCAAATCCTTCGCTCAAAGCAGTCAACAAAAGCCATGCCTGATCCATCAATATAACACGAAATTCTTCACATGCTTTTTGTATCCATCCACTTGCTTCAGTTGGTCGGGCGCACTCAAATCCGGGTCCACCTTGTAAGTACAAAAGGTATGGCATTGGTTGCTCCTCTTTCCCCACTGCAATGCATATTCTGTATTTGTTATTTGTTAAGGATAAAAATCACTAAAATCATAATTGGTTTATGAAAACATAACTACCCAAAAAGCAACATTAACCCATGTACGTGTAAGACCTGACAAAATAAATCTAAGTTAAAAAAGGGATGGACTGCTAATAAAGCAATCAATATCAGAGAACTTTCAATGCTTGAAGGATTTGGTTACAACATCATTGAATATTTGAGGAGTTCCTAAATCAGTAGCTTCAACAATACTCAACCTCTAGACAATGCAAGAATCAAGACAATAAGTTTTGTTCTTACTAAGATGTCCACATACTTTCAGAGTGCATATTGCATTCTACAGCACTTTCAATGATTAATGTTTCATGAATTTGAACAACTCAATTGGTTAAGATATATATCTTCAACCAAAATATCAGAGATTCGAATCTCTTCCCCATATACTGTTGAGCTCAAAAAAGAGAAAATTTATTGAATGTTAGAAAATTTGCCCATTTACCAAACACCATATGTACAACCCGTGGACCCCAATAGAAAGTTCCAATTATTACTTAAGGAGAGCAACAAGATCTATAACTTTCAATTTATTAATAATAACATTTCCTACGAAAGTATGACTTTGTCTATGTAGCTCGGTCAAAATGATTACATATAACAAAGAAAATTACATAATATATGAATAGAAACCACTCTCCATGAGAAAAGGGTGTCCTTTACAATGTGACAAACTCTCTATTTCAACTTTTCCTCCAAAAAAAAAAAAAAAAAATCTCTATTTCAACTTAATAATCATTTTTGAAGAAGCATGGTAGAAGAATTGCCTTTGAAATCGATAGAAACAATGAATAAAATGATTCAACAAGTAATGAGACATAACTCAGCACCATAGAGGAAAGAAATGATCTTAACAAAACAACAATCTTCTATTAGATTCAGATTAATAAATCTCATTGCTGTACCCTAATTCTAATTAACAACAACGGCACCCATCTTAATTACTTCTCTAACACCATAACTCCACTAAATCAATCAACGAATAGAAAAGAATCTGCAATTAGTCAACAACACTCACCACTAGATTACTTGTTACAAGTGACGAACAATGGGGCCTAATAATCGATTATGTGAAAATTAATCGAAAGTAAAATCAAAGTCAAATTAAGATTCGATTAACCTGAAACAACTTCCCGCGCAAAAACGGAGATCTTAGGAGAAGAAACCTGATCTAGAGAGTAATTGAGAGGCACGTAGAAGTAATGGTCCCGAAGACGGAGCTCCGGCACGGAGTACCACGTGCCAGCTACGTGCACTGGCGGCGATGCTCCATTAGGGGGATTGGTTCCGGCCATAACTGCCGATAAACGGACCGATCTCAGGCAATGGGCGGCGGAGAAAAGTTTCGGGAGTGGAATTAACGAAAGGAAGCGGCAGGTTAAAGAGTGGGAGTGAAGGAGTGGCTTTATCAAAAGTGGCGGCGCTGCCGTGCGAGCTGCGAACATTTTTGGACGGTGGGTGGATTAGATTAACTATGGTGGGGGGGCGAAATATGGGAAAAAAATTACAATAAAAATTATAAGGACACGTGGCGAAAATCGGAGGAATTTTGATTCCGATGGAGCTTACGTGGAGGGTTGTTAATAGACAGTTATAATCGTTGATTGATTAATTATATATTTTAATTGATTGCAAGGAAATCAAGATCGACGGTTCAGAAGTTATTATTATCAAGTTTCATTATCTGACCTAACGGTTTAAAATATAAAAATGTGAAAACTTTCTAACTTTTTAAATGAATTAAAATATTTGTTAATCATTTTCATAGTATTTTGTTATTCTTTTTAAAATTTCATCGATTTTGTAAACCAAACATAAATTGACTTTTTAAGAATTAATTTCTTACGAGTATTATTTGTTATAAATTCACAAAGTGAAAACTTAAAATAAACTCCCTGGGTAATTGTACTTAAAAAAAATTAAATTTAAAATATTACTCATTATTTACCCTCTCATTAATATATCATGTACCCTTGTCATTTCTTCCAATTTTCCCACTTATTTTCTTTGAATTAAAAAGAACCTCCCTCAAATAGCCATTAAATTTATGTACCTGCTACCTTTGTCATTTCCAACACAACCCTCATTATTCATCTATACCATCAAACTTATTATTATTAGGTTAAATTACGAATTTGGTCTTTATAATTTGAAAAAAAAAGTTAGAATTTAATTCCTATAATTTTATAGGTTAGAAAGAGAAAATTAGAATTTAATCTTTGAAAAAAGTTAGAATTTAATCCTATTTTAGGGACTATTTATGAGGATTTTGTCAAACCATAAAAATTAAATTATAATTTGAAAACACAAGGACTAAACTCTAAAAATTTTCAAACTATAGAGACTAAATTTGCAATTCAACGTTAGTATTATTATTTTACATTTTGCTCTTCAATTTTTTGTAATTTGAAGAATACAAAATGTGTAAAATAAAATAAAAATGTCTCCAATACCAAAGTAAAAAATTGAGAATTATATATTGGAGAAAAATCATAATTTTTAATTTCAATTAGCTCATATATAGGATTATAATGAAGTATTTGTAGAGAGAAAGGAGAATGACATTAAATTTATATTTTTCTTCCTGAGATTAGAATGGGACGAAAGTTTTCCTATCTTACACAAGTTCAGATTACTCAAGGATTAGTTGACACTAAAGCATAAATCAACTTTCATCTTTTTAACTCTTTTCCTGCCTTTTGATATATTTTGTCAAGTCTAATTTCACCTTAAAAAAAAATATTATGGAATGGATTTACCCCCTCTTCTTCTTTTACTTGAATAACCAACTCAAATTAGTTAGTCTATGAAGATGAAAATCGAAGCCATTAAACTCTACCTCTTCATGATATTGTCTAGTCAAACTTTGATCAATAAGTTACTCAATGAAACTCCACTCTCAATTCTGGTTCAAATTCGAAATCCACAAGTAGTTTGAGTGCAAAAGCCTCCCTTCTTTTCAAGCTTTCTATTACTAGTTACCATACCACAAATCAATTTATGATGATTTTGGATTTACTTTCTATTTCTTTCTTAAAAAAAATAAAGATGCAGAGGAAGTGTGTGTTGGTCAGTGTTAATGAGAGACCCAAATAAGAAAGAAAATAAGAGATAAAATAAAAAATGTAGTGATCTATTATACACATTTTGAAGTTTAGGGATCCATTTGGACACAAATTTAGAGTTGATTAAGCAAGCTTCTAATCTTGTATAGAATTGTAGCTAATAACCTAAAGTTAGGCTTACTCAATACTCATAATCACAAAATTATGATAATATGAATTAAAAAAAAAAAAAAAAAAAAAAAGATTGTTTGAATAACAAAATTAAAAAAATAATTTGAAAGAAAAGGTAGTCCAAATTGTGTATCATAGACATATTAGTTGGAGTTAGTTAATCTAAAAATCTAAAAATATAATATAAATTGTTTACAAAAAACGGCCTTAATTATTATTTTATGAAATATTTTAAATTAATGATTGCAGTAACATTTACTTCATTATTGTTACGTATAAAAATTAATACAATTATTAAAATTAGGGTCCAAAACTTTGGAAATATGTAGAAATGGAACCTATCAAAATAGGTATACTAAAAATCATGCCGCAAAGTAGCGGGGAAAAAAAAAAAAGAAAAAAAAAAGAAAACATTGGCTTGGCTTGGCGCATACAATAAGTTGCATAAAATTGCATGATATGTACTTTTGCATACTTATTTCTGCAAACTTCAAAGAAAGAACCAAATTGATTTGTCAAAAGCACTCTCTCCAAGAACGAACTGTCAGCCCATCCCTAAGTCTCTTTTGCTCATATCTTTGATATTCTTCTCTACTATGGAAAATCTCCATCTTACCCCTGATGGAAAGGAAAAGCTTCATAAGAAGCCGTGGATAGATCTCATATGAGTTTTGCAGTATATTTGCATTTGCGGGCAACACTAGGATCCAAGCTTTGAAGGTGGAAAATTTTATCATTTTATATCATACATATTGTTTTATAATTCATAGAATGATTGCAATAAATGTATCTATATATATATAAATTCCCTTTAATTTACTATATATTGGAGAGACATGAAAGCCAAAGTATTTTGATGGGCAAAAGACAGGAGTAAAATCGTTAATATTTTAGAATTTTCAAGAATAAAATAAAGGACTACAAAATCATAGAATTAACATTAATTCACTTGGGAAGTCCTCCTGTTGCACCCTTTTTTTTTTTTTTTTTTAAAAAAAAAAAGAAAGTAGAATTAACATTAATTATAAATGATTTAATTAAGAACATAAGACATATCCATCCTTTGAAGAAGCTTTGATTGATATTTTCATTATGGTGCGCTTGATCTTTTTTTTTTGCTAGCAAAAACTTTGTAATAATTGAAGTCGTTACTAATGAAATTACAAAATGAACAAATTAATGAGAAAGTTCAGATGTATCTCAATTACAAAGGTTAATAGAAAAAATTCACCAAGGGCATTGGGAAGAGTCAAACAAATTAATAATAACCTTATTTTTAGTTTTAGTTATGTATATATATACGTTGTAAATCTCTAATTATGATATTCCCCTTTTCCTGATGACTGGTGTTAGTTTCAAATAGGATAGCACAATGGAAACAAGTCCCTCTCATTAGCAGAGATGCAAAGACAAAACCATTGGAGAGGTTGGTAGTCCACCAATCAAAATTACAAACGTTTAAAAATATAGATGGAGAAGAAAAATAGTGAACAAGTGAAGGGGGTGGTAGCTAGGTTGCATAATAAGGAGATTAAAAAAATACTACATGCCTTTTCTGATCTCTCACAAGAACAAAAAGAAGTCTCGAAGGTAGAAGATCAGAGTGTAGGCCGGCATAGGGTTCATGTAGATAATTGAATCAATCCCATACGTAGCGGGGTGTCCGATCGGAATAGCCTGTAGGAACCTCATCATAGGTCAAGTCTGAATAGTAATTCAACCCGAACGTACACCCACAAGTACTCTCCCTGTTACTTTTTTCAATTGTCCTCAATCTCTCCCTGAATATCTCAAACCTATGCATCATCTCTTTCTTGCTCTCATAACTCTTCTCGTTCTCCAACATCCATGACTTGAACGACTCCCAATCCTCCGAACGTTGTGTTTCATCTATTAATCTCTTATCATCCGACTACAACACAGATATATAATAACCAAATTCAACACACAAAACTATATGATCTATATCTATCAATGCCCTTAATTACATTCACAACACAGAAATCTGACCATTAAATGCAAACAACTTAAGTTTATGCTCAATATAATCTTCCCAGCTTTCTACTTTCTTCAACTTTCTTCAACTTTCTTCAACTATATATATATTTATATATCTACATATGCCTACTGATCTCTTGCTTAAGCCAACAAAAAGAAAAAAATATACCCTGCACTGCTGTTCGCTTACATTGCTGCGTGGTTCAGGTGCAGATCTGGGTGTTGACAATGCACGGCAAAGGAGATTCCGATTCCGAATCATCCCACCACCTGACCAAGATGATGAACACACAGCCAACGGAGTACCGGACCCACCATTTTCATCCCCTCTTTCTTTTTCCTTCCACGCCCACGCACAATTCTAAATTCACAATTTTAGGGTTTTGTTTTCTTACCCTCTATTTATATATATAATTTTTTTTTTCACGAGTATTTAGGTCAGTTTTTTTCTCGCCCCTACATTTTTACAATTCTATTCTTATTCTTAAATATTTCTTTTTATATATCTTTACCTTAGCTATAATTTTAGTTAAAGGAAATAATTTATTCCCATTTATTTGTTTTCTGATGTATTTGTCTTTTTATATATTTTTTTTAGTTTCTTAGAGTCTATATATTTATTGTATTCTGATATTTCAAAATATATCGAATATACACTAAATCTCTATTAGTCATTAGCAAATTTGTAATTATCCCTACAAATATTAAGTTTGGTTGACATAAACAATAGCAAAACAAAAACTTCAATTTTCAACTATATATATATATATTTTACGTATTTAAATCAGATTTTTTTACTGGCCACTGCATTTTTACAATTCTACCCTTACTCTTAAATATTTCTTTTTATATATCTTTACTTTTTTTTTCTTTATCTTTGCCTTATCTATAATCTCTATTAGTCATTAGCAAATTTGTAATTGACCCTACAAATAAAAAATAAATCAACATATATAAATACACATACATATATATATATATATATATATATATAAGAGAATGAAAACATACAAGGAAAGCCACCTAAAAACATTGATTTTGTGGGTTTGATGATTACGTTTGTTTGATGGATTTTAGGGATGTTTTTTAATCGAAAGTTTAAGGATTTTTTTTATACAAATTATAGAGTTCAAGCTATTAATTTGTATAATTTAACCTATATATTTATTTACACACCATAAAACCAAGCATTTTATTTATTTATTTTTGGATAAAATACTTTTTTTAGTTCTTAAATTTTGAATCTAATTTCTATTTGGTCCTTACGTTATTTTTTAACAATATAGTAGAGGAAGAGGTATCAGTAGGTGGATCGAGATATCTCAACTAAGTTGACACATTCCTAATACCCCATCACACCCCAACATCACAAGCGATGCATTATATCAAAAGAAATGTACAAGAAATAGCTACACGAAAGCTTAAAGATAATAACATCAAATGACAGGTTATAGAAAGACCTTCCAATTAAGCGAAATGATAGATGCATTACAATTACAAAAAAAAAAATAATTTAATAGATCATGAAACAACTAAATACATGATATCTATTCAAAGATGAAACAAGTCTTTTCCTGATTTTGGAAGGTAAAAGTTGAGCAATAACAGACAAAATTCCTCTAAACCCAAACCCAAAAGCACATAATTAGTTTTTTCTGTGTTTAACAGGATATACAGCCTTTAAATAGATGCCACTCTTTGGGCTACTCTTGCCATCCTCATATTCCCTTTCTGTGTTGGAACTTCAAATTAACAGTCACAAATTCCCTCCTATTTACAATATTTTCATCCAAAATGTAAGGTCACCTTAAGTTATTAATGAAGAGAACCAAATGGAAAAAGGGAACGAAATTTTTGAAAAAAATTAGAGGGTTTTAGTTAATATGGTAGACATAACTCAATTAACCAAAAAAAATAAAAATAAAAAATAAAAACTCACATAAGTTTTTCTCTGTCAGATGAACTCTAAGAAATGAAGCAAGAAATGAGAAATGAGGAAGGACGAACAAAAAGTGTGATTTGTATTGAAAAACTATAAAACAAATACATAGGAAAAAAAAAACTAACACCAAGATGGAAACTATGAAGAGAAAAAGAAGATGAAGTGCTAGTTGATGTCTAAATTGTCAAGTAGTAAAACTATTTTATTTGAAATAGTATGTTGATTTCTAATATTTGTGTGTATGGTAGATTATTAGGTTTTTAATCTCCTTTCCTTTTGATACGTGATAACAAAATATTAAAGTTCTCTCGATTTAAACCAAGTAGATAGTTCCTTAGCTTTATTATTTTTTCCTTCTTATCCTATGTAATGGCAGTACATCAAGAGAGGCAAATAAAACATGACTGCTGACCAGATATTTTCTGGCTAACAAAAAACATAATACTCACCACAGATTTTCTAGCGACGCGCTGCCATTATTGTGTTTTCTTCCCTGCGAACTTGTCGAACTTGTCGTATATCACCTAATTTCATATTCAACACTAATTACCTAAATCAGAATATATTTGAGTCACACTATCCCATAATTTCTTGGACCGTTGACCATTGAAATGGATACGATTGTAGAAGACTCTAATGACAGGTGGCAAGAGGCAGCCGTCACACTATCCCATAATTCTTTGAACCGTTGACCATTGGAATGGATACGATTATAGAAGACTCTAATGGCAGGTGGCAAGAGGCAGCGGTGAGCGGCTAAAAGCTTAAAAAGTTTTAGCTGGCAATTTTTTAATCAATATAAAATTAAATCAGCCATAAATTAAAATTGGAAAACCATCCACTTGTTACACCGCCAACATATCCTGGGTACAGGTAATGATGATTAATCACATCTTCTTTCGACAACTTCAGAAGTTCTCCTGTCACGATTTGATTTATCTCTTCAATGGTAGGGACAACCAAATAGGCCCCATAGATGTCTGCATATAAATAGATATCACTCTTTGGTGCAGCTCCTCTTGCCATCCTCATATAGCCAACCCCTTCCCCTATTTAGATCCCAAGAGTTTTTTAAAATATAGTAATCTCGAGTATAATCCACTGCCATCATAGAATGGTCAATATTTTGTCCAAAATGACTATAATACACCCCCTACAAAGTTTAAAAAGTTTTAGCTTACAATTTTTTAATCTATATAAAATTAAATCAACCATCAATTAAAATTGAAAAACCATCCACTTGTTACCGCCGCCAACATATCCAGGGTCTGGGTAATGATGATTAATCACATCTTCTTCCGACAACTTCAAAAGTTCTTCTGTCACGATTTGATTTATCCTAGGTACAGCCGAATAGGCCCAACAGGTGTCTGCATATAAATAGATGCCACTCTTTGGTGCAGCTACTCTTGCCATCCTCATATAGCCAACCCCCCATTTAGATCTCCCAAGAGTTTTTTAAAATATAGTTGTCCCGAGTATAACCCACTGCTATCATAGAATGGTCAATATCTTGTGGACCAGAATACACCCCTACAAAGTTTAAAAAGTTTTAGCTAACAATTTTTTAATCAATATAAAATTAAATCAGCCATAAATTAAAATTGAAAAACCATCCACTTGTTACCGTCGCTAACATATCCTGGGTCCAGGTAATGATGATTAATCACATCTTCTTCCGACAAATTCAAAAGTTCTCCTGTCACGATTTGATTTATCCCTTCAAGGGTAGGGATAGCTGAATAGGCCCAACAGGTGTCTGCATATAAATAGATGTCACTCTTTGGTGCCGCTACTCTTGCCATCCTCATATAGCCAACCCCTTCCCCATTTAGATCCCCCAAGGGTTTTTTAAAATATAGTTGTCCCGAGTATAACCCACTGCCATCATAGAATGGTCAATATCTTGTCCAAAAGGACCATAATACACCCCTACAAAGTTTAAAAAGTTTTAGCTCACAATTTTTTAATCAATATAAAATTAAATCAGCCATAAATTAAAATTGAAAAACCATCCACTTGTTACCGCCGCAACATATCCTGGGTCCAGGTAATGATGATTAATCACATCTTCTTCCGACAACTTCAAAAGTTCTCCGATCACGATTTGATTTATCCCTTCAATTGTAGGGACAGTCGAATAGGCCCAACAGGTGTCTGCATATAAATAGATGTCACTCTTTGGTGCAGCTACTCTTGCCATCCTCATATAGCCAACTCCCTTCCCCCATTTAGATCCCCAAAGAGTTTTTTAAAATATAGTAGTCCCGAGGATAACCCCACCTTCGTCTTCAACCTCTTTCGATTTCCTTTTCTCTCGCCGACCACTGTAAATCGCAATTTCGCCGCCAGTGATCGCCAAGACTCTATTTTCTTTCAATTCTAGTCGTCCTCAAACCCGTATTAGCATCCCCATCACCATGGACGACAAAAATCCTTCCCAAACTTCTCAATCGGCCCACATTCAACCTCTCTACGAGGTAATCACTCACAATCCCCAGATGGGGATTAGTCCGATTGAAATCCCCTCCATTCAGCCGATCATCCCTTCTACCTACATTCCCACCCAAATTGCCCCTGCGCCTGCCCTCCGGCCAAGCACTGCCGTAGTCTCGGAGCCTCCCGCCGTAGTCTTCCCTCCCAACCGGCGCTCTCATGATCATCATCGCCGCGAGAAGGAAAAACTCAAATATCGGCAAAAACAAAAAGGAAGGCAGATGCTATCGCAGAGAAGGTCAGACCCAACAGTCCTGAGTTGGGAATGCGACCACTTCCACCATCAACAAGCAATATGGTGGGAGTAAGCGAGGCCAGGCGCCGAGATGAGCGCGAAGTGTTTGGCGATATCCTCGCGAACATGCGCCCATTGGAAAGCCTCGACGACTCAGAAGTAGATCAGTCGCGCGAGGTAGAGGCAGCAGCTAAGGAAAAGGGGAAACAAGGAAGGGAAAAAGACAAGGCAGTCGCATCTGGTGATGCCTTCGTCGATGTCGAGGAGGAGGTTCCTCTTAGAAGAAAAAGAAAGGGAGGAGGTCATGCGGCAAGAAGTCCTAATGCATCCCTCCCATCATTGGTAGAAGAGGAATTGGCAGCAAAAGCAGCTACCAAAGCTGATAAAGTCAGGAAGGGCTTGAAGGAATTGAAGGATCAAGCCTAGAGCCTCGCCGCAACCACGCTAGAGAGAGAATTGCACGATGAGCGACGGGAAGAAGCCGTCGCGAATGCAAGGGTAACTCTGCCGCAATCACAGCAAACAGAAGATTATGCGGAGCAACTGGAGAGGGAGCTTCAAGAAGAAGCTGAAAACGAAAGAAAAGAGGGAGAGGTTCATTTGGAAAAGAAAATTTTGGGAGCAATCCTTATATAGTCATTTTATAGTGATCACCTACATAATATATAATATATGTAAATACAAAATAATTTTTTTTGTGTGTCATAAGTAAAATATTTACCTTTGATTTTGGTAGGTTCATTTGGAATTCATTTTCTTCTTGAATTCCCGCGTGCATAGAAAATTGAAAAACAATTCCTATGTTACCGCCACCAAAATATTTTGGTTTCGGAGAATGATGATTAATCACATCTTGTTCAAACAATTTTAAAAGTTCTCCCGACACTTGACACTTTTTATGTATCCCTTCAATTGCAGCAACAGCCGAATAGACCCAATTTCTAAAGAGCAATAATAATGCTCCTTTTTTCGGTTCATCATTGAAATCACCTACTAATGTGCACAAAATTTTATAAGAAGGCAGTTGGGCAAATAAAAAAAATATATACGAGATATATATCTCATATGTTTTTTAGCTGACCGAATATGAGACTACAGCAACTACTGTGGAAGTCTTGAGAAATAAAATGCCTAGCTTGCAAATGGGATATTTTCAGGTAAATTTTTTGAATGAGTTTTTATTTTTATTTTTTATCATCTTAATATTATGCATTTTTCTGCCGTCTACAACTTCTACAATAATGACAACTTTTCCAATGTTTCTTACCACAATTGAGAAAAATAGAAAGGTACACAGTTTCTAATCCTTAAATAAGGGTATTACTTCTTCCATCCTAAATTTATTAATTATAATATATAAATTAACATGTAAATTAAACCGTGTGTATGAGTCTAACGAGTCTAACGTTGCAATGCTGCATTATTGATGGAATTTGACACTTTGTTGGAGATTGAGGATGGAAAATGACACAAATTAGATTTAGTTTTTGATTTGGGTTTAGGGTTTATCTAATATTTTTCTTGTGTTTCATCCATTGATCAATTTGAAGTCGAGCGGTTCCGTTATGCATCTCATCATCTCAATTTAATTTCCCTTTCACACTCTATATTTTCCAATACTCTTTGATCTAATTTCTTAAGCAGGATTACCACCAAATTTAACGGACTCAGTCTTTGTAGCCACTGAGTTGCAAGAATTGAAAGAACTATAAAACTAAATAAGCTTCAAGCTCAAATCATAACAACCATTTGTAAGGAACTTGTCTCACTATTCCATTGATATATATATAATAAAACGAAAATACAAAGATCTTCAAACAACGAACCTATTCAAATAAACAAAACAAAACAAATGAAGACCATAAACGAAAAATCAGAAGCTAAAACAGACCGAAATTTTGCACTTCCATGAGGTGTTCGACGAAATGCCCCAAAAGAAAAGTAATGGAATTTTACAAGAAAGCTTACCTTAAGCGAATTTGAACCAAGTGGGGAAAGACGGAGAGCCGAGATAAGCTGCCATTTTCTGGGTGTCTTCAATAATGATCTTCCAAAGAAAAGAACCCAGTATTCTCCTGGTTTTGTTGGATTAAGTTTTTTATGTCAATTCATTCCATGAACACAATGAATATTAGATAAGGATTTCTAGATATTTTCAGCCCTTAATTTTGCCCAACATAAAGCTGAATAACATCAGCAAATCAAGAGGGCTTTTTTCACAAGAAATAGAGAGATGCTAAATATTGGAAATGGGATGTGGATTGACAGAGTATGTTTTGGGAAGGAAGGTTTTTTTGCTTTTCCAAAAGGCCAAACCAAGATAATGATGGTTACTTCTTTATTGAGTACTTTTCGCTTCAGCATATATATTTTTTTAATCTTCACAATAATGCAAGATATATACTTTCTTATGTAAATTGCAAAAGGAAGTATCGTGGTAGTTGCAATTATATCCTTAAACTTTTAATTATAAAAATTAAGCCCCTAAATTTCTAAATTTGACCATCAAATTTATAATAATTGTAGAAATTTGACCCATAAATAATAAAAATTGAATCCTCAAACTTAAACAAAAGGTTATAATATATAAAATTATGTAAGCTTCAAGGTCCAATTTAATTGACGACTCAATTTTAAAAATTCAAAGTTAGTATAATTGCAACTACCACCCTATTTTAGGGGTGGTTTTTGTAATTTGTCCTACTTTCTTTTAATACTCAATTTCATTCCTTACTATTCTCTCCATACAATATATAATTTGGGCTAGAATCACTTTTGGTCTTGAGCTTTCAAGTTTGATTGGATTAACTAGAGAATAAAATATATTTTTACAAGAATCCTTTTTATTAAAAAAAGATTTATAAAAAAAAAAGTTTAAAATAAACTTTAAAAGTGTTTCAAAAGCTATTTTTATAGTTGTGGAATTATTCAAAATTTTCCAAAACAATTTATTTTCACAATTAAACGCTTGAAAAGTTCAACCAAACACACCATAAAACAAACAAACAACTTTGTCTCTATACGTACAATAACAATCTAATCTCTTGCTAAAAATTAGGTTTAAATACTATTTTGGTTATTGTATTTTTGGCTTTGGTTCATTTTCGTCAATATGTTTTCGATAGGTTCGTTTTAGTCCTTTATTTTTAACTTGTTGATTGGTCCTACTCCTTTTAAATTTTGACCATTTTTATCTCTCATTTGTAAGAGATCAAAATGGTAATTTTTTAAAAAAATTTAAATATCTTTTGAAAATATAGAACCAAAATAAATAATTTAAAAATATACGAACAAAAGGACTAAATTAGAAAAATACATGGACTTAAAAAGTATATTATAAACCTAAAAATTATGCCTTTTTTATATTCGTTCTTACTCCCTCTCTTCCCTCACGCTCGCTCTCACTTTTCTCCCTCACTCTCATAGTTTATTTTCCCAACTTCTTTCACACTTGCTCTAATTGATCGTTTTTACCATTTGTTTTTCATTATTTTCTCTAAATATTTAGCAAATTTTTGTAAACAAAAAAAGACCTTCTAATTAAGTCATTTTATTTTCTTACACATGAGAACTAAACAACAAATTGATTTAGCACTTTTGATAAAATTGCTTGTTAGAAAAGCATTCCCACATACATCCAAATGAACAAACAAAAGCAAAAACAAAATAAAAGTTGAACCGTACATAAGAAACAGATTCTCTCTATCAAAAAAAAAAAAAAAAAACAGATTAAATTTTTGGATGCAATTATACACATTACACAATATTGATGTTGAATGGCTACAATTTATCTTTACCAATATGACCCAACTGGCATCAACTACAAAGAAAAATTCCAAATCCTCCTTTTTCTATTTAAAAAAAAAATTAAAAAAAAAATCTGATTCTCCACCACCATTGTTGTCCTCGGACAGGCATTTTGAAAAAGAAGCATATTCTTCATCCTCCTCCATAGCCATTTTTCTTCAACCTCTGCTTTTAATCTCTCTAATTTCCATCTCTGTCAACGCCATTTACACGTCATTCATGGCTTGATTCCACTTCATTTCTTTTAATTAGTCAACCCCTTTTGCAAGTTCATTCCTTTTTCCCTAAAAAATTCTCACAAAAACCCACTGAATCTTCAACTTCAAGATCACTGTTCTTCTAAAATTACAGGAAAAACAAAAAAAAAAAAAAAAAAAAATAAGAGAAGAAGATGAAATCGACAATCTTGCTTGCTCTCGCTAAGAACACTGTTAAAATCTTTGCTCTAACTTCTTTGATTTTACAGATCTCTATTGGAAAAAGAAAAAATAAAAGGGTTGAAAATTAATTTAACAGGGGAGTTTTACAATTTCGCTGTCTGGGTTTCCGTTAAACAACCATGGAAGGTCGAAATTCGCCGGAAACTGATCAGAAAAGCAGTCGTCGGTCATTGGGCTGTCGAGTTCTTCAAAACCCACATAGAAATCGTCGTTGACGATCAAATCGGAGACCCCCAGATCGTCGTCTTCTTCATCTTCGGCCATTAATAATTCCTCTTTCTCTTCTTTGCTCTCTGTGATCGTACTCTGTTCTTCCGACGAGCAAACCGGCTGCTTCGGGTCGGGTTTTTCAGATCCGGAAGCGGTGGGCGTAGGTGTGATGGGTTTCTGACGGGTGGAGCCGGCGAGGGAGTTCCGGTGAGTCGGCGCCGGGTGGTTGTGCTCCGCCGTGTAAGTGACTATGAACATTCCCGGGTCGGATCTGTTCCTCTCGACTTGTTTTCGGGCCATGCAACCCTTCGAACTGCTACATCTGTAATATCCCCTGTTTTTTTAAAAAAAAAAACCAAATTAGTTCCAACCCCAAAATCAAAACCCTAAAAAACCCTAATTTCAGAATTGAAATCGAGCTCAAACCTTGGATATGGAGATCCTTTAATGGGTTTTTGTCCATATTTTCGCCAAGCCCAAATATCCGAAGACAGAGACTCCGCCGGAACTTGACAGACTTTCTTCAGCTGATTCTTCCTAAAACAGAGCAAAAACAGAAACAAAACAAAAAATCGATTAGTTTAAATAAAAACTACTTCCAGAATGAAGAAATGGAAGAATCTTCCTCACCGGCGTTTGGATCTCGGAGCAGAAACAGGGGCTGAATGGAGCTGTTTGGGGAGATGGGTGCTCTGTTGTTGCTTCTGATGGGTCAGAATTTTAGCAGCCGGAGAAGAAAGAAGCGGCAGAGCAGGCGATGGAGGCAGCGGCGGAGGAGAGGGTTGAGATTTGGGGAAAAAGGGTTTGAAAAGCTCATGCAATTCCTCAGTGGAATTACAATTAGGGGGTTGAAATGGATCTTGAAGGGAAAAGAAATGGTTTTTTGTTTGGTTGGTTAGGTCTCTACCAAAAGAAAAAGGGATAGAGTTATTGGAAGACGAAGAAACAGAAGAAGAAGAAGAAGGAATAATGGTGGCAGCGGAGGGCGCGGCGGAGTAGCCTCTGACGACGGCGTGAAGATCCCAATCGACTTCCATTATCAAAGACAGAACTCTGCTCTGAGAATCTGTACCTTTGTCTCAGCTTCTTGATCAGCTTCTTTTTCTTTCTATTTTTTTTTTTTTTTTTTTTTTGGTTGTTCTGAGAGAAAAATAGAGACAAAAGAAGGCGCTGACTTTTGGTGATAAGGGTGCAATGAGTAATGAGTAGGAAAAGAATTATATATAGAAACCAAAATATTGAGAGAAAGAGAAAGTGATTTTTTTTCTTCTTTTTTTTTTTTTTTTTGTGTGTTCACAAATCCTAGTGCTAGAGAGAGAAAGTTGTGGCTATGGGGTTTTGCTTTTAATTTTTTTTTAATTTATAAAAATATTCATCAACTTTCCCTTTTTTTGTTTAAAAGGTGAATTATCAAAAATAACCTTGAACTATAGAGTTATTTGAGCTATATATTTGAATTAAGAAAAATTTTATTTGTATGGTTGAAAAATAGAATACGAAAACATGTATGGTTTACAAATGTCACATGTCTTTGTTATTTTTTATATATGTATTTAGATTTGTTCACAGAGCCACAACTTTTCTACCTATAAATTTAAAAAACTTACGGGTCTTTATTTATAAACAAACTTTAAAATTCAAGAATTAAAATGAAACTTTTCAATGTTTGAGAGTATAAATTAAAACAAACTTCATAATTCAAGTGTATTTTTTTAATAATTTAACTTTATTTTAAAAAGCACTTAATATTCTTTCAAAAGTTACGATATTACACTTGACTTTTCATAAAGATTTCAAAGCTATTCTCGGAGAATAAATCCTTCAAAATCTAAAATGAAAATTGACACTTAGAATTGTGCGGCGATGGCCCAAACCAAAAATTTAGATTGTGAATTGTTCTAGACTATGGTCATATTATTTTAAGTCTCGACTTATGCCTAAAAATTTATGAAATTTATATTCCAAGGATATATGAAATGTTTAAGAAATGTGAAGGGTATTATCGCAATTTTTGAAAGGAAAAAGGTAAAGTTTAGGGAATTTTTTATAATTTAGCTTTTTTTTAGAGAGAGAAAGAGAAAGAGACAGGTGGGGTGGAGCCGTGGAGGAGGGCATCTCTATGCCATTCTTAAAAAAATGTTTTTTTAAAAAAATACCAATTTAATTATTTCTTGGTTTGAAGAAAGTTTTTGGATTTTTTGGGGGGTTGACTTGAGAAAATGTCAAAGGCCCAAACACAATTTATTAAATACAGAAAAAGAAAAAAAAGAAAAAGAAGAAAGAGAGAGGAGAGAGAAAGGAAAAAGAAGTTGATTTTGATAAGCGTGAGGGTCCACACGCTACAATCCAAGCTCGTGATCGTACAGACAAAAAGAGTCATTATCTATTTATTTATTTATCTTAATTTCAAAAATATATATTATTATTAATCAAATTACCGTAGAAGGTGACTGGACGTAGTGAAAACTGGAGCGCCCCTATCAATTTTATTGGAGACAAAACGTGGTGATTTTATTGGTGGGGTAATGGTTGGTAAAGAATTGGGATGAAACTTTTTCTATTTTTTTTTAATCTTTTTTTTTTTGTAAAAAAAAAATAACCAAATTGAAAAATTGTAGGGATTAAAACTCTAAAATAATCATTATATCAATTTAAATTTTGAATTTGTATTAATTTACCTTCTCAGGAAAATATATTATATTGTATCAATTAAATTACCAATTTTTTATAACTAGCTTAATTTAGACTCTTAGATATAATTTTCTTTCCTTTGAAAATCGTCTATTTTGTAAAATTGACACTTGAAGAAGTTTTGCACATAGGTGGAAATTTAAACATAGATGGTTTTCAAATGTAATCATATCGAATGGTTTAAATTGATTCGCTTGTGAAAATTTTGGAGTTTAATTTATACAATGATATTTGTGAAACGAAATATAGAAGAAAATGTAAATTAATACACTTACGAAAGTTTAAAGTTAAAATTGATACAATTATTAGTTCATCTTTAGAGTTTTAATTGATACAACTGCTAAAGTATTTATTTATTAAAAATAAATAAATTATACTTTTAAATTTATGAAGTAAACTTAAGTTTGGTCTAAGTGTCTAACCATTTATGCGTAATGAGATTATAATGCAATTTTGTAAGTCAAATGTTTTATTGTTACGACTCTATTAGATTATTGTAGTGTATAAAAACAAGTGTAAGAATCGATGGAAGGATTGTAAAGGTGAGAGATTAAAAGGTGTGTTTTGACTTTTTATTATTTTTTATTTTTTAACAACATAGGAGTCATGAATGGCTTTCATGGCCATCCATTGGGTTTCATAATTGATTAAGAAAACAATTATGAGTTTAAAAAATGTGTAGAGATCTATATTATGATGGAATTTGTCACTATTAGACATAGGTAGATTAATGTGATTAACTGATGTAGTTAAAGATAAATGTAGATCAGAAGTAATTGATATATACTCCTTTTCTTAAGGTCAGTGTTCAAAATATGCGTAATTTATATTTTTTTATTTTTTTTTTCTAAAAAAAAAAGTTTATTATGTATGTTTAAGAATCTCTCTTTTTTTCATTTTTCTCTTTCACATTTTCATCACTTTTGAGTGATAAATTTGGCCAACTTCCAATGTTGATGTGGGGAATAATGACCCATAGACTATATTCTCATTTTTATTTGTTATTTTAATTTCCATTTCGAGGAGTAAAACTTGAAAGAGGTTATTTGATCATGTGTTTATTATTATTATTATTATTATTATTATTATTATTATTATTATTATCAATTAAATTATATTTCAAAATCGTTATTTTAAGAGAAATTATTATAAATCGAAAAAATATCAAACTATTTTCAAATATTGAAAAATTTCACTGCCTATCGCCCAGTGATAAAAATTTATTGCGGTCTATCGTTAATAAACAGTAAATTTTTTTATATATTTGAAAACAAACCCAAATTGAAATGCTTTTAAAATTTAAGTGAACTAATAAAGTTTCATTTTTTTTTTCAACTAACACTTTAGATCGGTTAGAAAAAAGATGTTGTCATAACATGCCCTTCAATTTATTTTTGTATGATAATAAAAAACTAATAATTAAACAAAATAGATTTAGTTACATGTATTTTCATTAAAGCAATAATTTAATCTCGAGTTTTACTCTGTAACAAATTTATTTAATGTACCGTCAAATTTATAACAATTTAGTCTTAGTGTGTAACACTGACAATTTATTCGTGTGGTTTAAAATTTTTAATGGTTTAGTCTTTATCATAAAAAATATTTATTAATTTTTAATGAAGTTTCTTATGTATGTAAATAGATAAATTGATCAAGAATCATACGTGTTTATACAATATAAAACCAAATTTTACCTAATAAAATTCGATGCTTAATTGACAAATTTTTTTTTTATCAAATTATTATATACCAAAATTTAAAAACTGAATTGTTTTTTTATTGTTTCAAATAATGTCGAAATTAGAGTGGAAATCGTTACTTTCATAAGAATACAAACCAAAATAAATTTTAATAAAAATAAAAATAAAAATAAAAATTAAGTTTACATTACTAAATAGCTAGAATAAAGACATCATAATTCTACTATTTCTCATTTACCAAATGTCTTTTAAAATCAAACATAAAGCTGGGGTCATAAATTCAATGATTTTATTATTAATTATCAAGCTTTCGAAATTAATTCCTACAATTAATTAAGACCATTGATATTTTTGTTTGTCAACCCAAAGTTCAAATCATGTATTTATTTTGATTTAATACTCTTCACCACAAAAGTCACTATGAGTGGTAGCCGTAGCAGCTCATACATTAAGCAATATATTTGTACATGAAAATTAATGTTTTCCATAAATAAACCAATATATATTGAGGGATCTATTGAAAGTATGATAATGTAAAGTCTAAAAGTATATTATTCACTTTTTATTGGTCCCATAAATAGTTTCCTTATTTTGGAATGTGATTGGTTCCTAAATATTTGTATAGTTTTAATCTCTAGTATTATTGTTCATCTAAAAGATTCATTTAATAAAGATTTTATTGGTAGCTTTTACCTAATTTCAAAATTGTCAAAAACTTTAATTAGTAACCCAATATATAATATTTAGTTTATATTATACATATTACTTTACTTTTTTTTTTTTAGTATAATAAATATTGATATTGAATTTCAACCTAAAAAAATAATAGATGTTTTGTTGAACTATGGTAAAGAAAACGTATTTTATTTATTAAAAAAAAAAAAAAAAAAAAAAAAAAACTCCATTTGGTATTTTTATGTTTTTTAATTTTTGAAAATTGTGTTTGTTTTCGATTTTCTTATTGGTAAATATTTGAATTCTTAGTTAATTTTGGACAACGAAACAAAACAAGCTTTTAAAAAAGATTTTTTTTTTGTTTTTAAATTTTAGCTTTTATTTATTTTCATATTTTTCTACCCTATTTCAAAATCAAGGTTTAAATTTAAAAACAATAGACAACAAAATATAGAAACCAATAGATGAAAATGATGTTTATATTTTTAATTTTCGAAGATTGGATGGCAAAGTTAAGGCTCTAGTAGCCCTTTCATTTTCTTTTTGATTTTTGAAGATTAAATTTATTTTCTTCTCAATTTCTTACCATGATTTGTATCTTTTTTAATATAAGAGTTAAATTCTTAGTCAAATTCTAAAAACAAATACAAATTTTTAAAGTATATTTTTTTTTTTCTTTCAAATTGTAGTTTGGTTTTTAAATACATAAAAAATAAATAATAACTTAAGAAATTTAGAAGTGAAATAAGTGTTTATAAAATTAATTTATAAAAAGAAAAATTTTACAAGTAAAAAAATGTAAAACTTTTTACATAAAATAGAAAAAAAAAAATACTAATAGACATTGATAGACTTCTATCATTTCTATTACTGATAAATCCTGATAGACTTCTATTTACGTCTATCTCAACTATCTAAAAATTTTACTATTTTATTTAGATAGTTTTCTTTACTTTTTTATTTTTAAAAAAAATTATAAAAATAAAAATAAAAAATTAAATAGTTACCCAATTCAGGTCAAATTTACGTTTTTCTTACTTTAATCCAAAAAGAGGGAGGTTAGTTTTGTTCTTACCGGTGGGTTCTACCCCAAAAATGAATAATCATTAATGATTTTGACTAAAATGACCATGGTTTTCTTCATCGAGAGGCAAAGAATGTCGTTTGTATTTATCTTAAAGACCAAATAAATTTACTTTATTATTATTTCTTTTTTTTTTTCTCTTGAGGCTCTTATTGCTTGTATTGACTATGTGAGTTGAATTTTTTTTTTTCATATTTTTCACCTTTGTATCTAGTTACATGAGTTAGTTTTGACTTTATTATATTAGACGTAATTCATTTGATTAAGTCGTAAAAAATTAATAATCAAAGAGTATTAAACACATTTTTAAGACCAAAGGTTGTAAATTTACTAACGCAAATATCTTTATTATAAATATTAAAATTAAGTCAATGATCAACCAGAAAATTATTGACACTATTATAAGAATAAAATTTGCCAATGTAACAAATTAATACTATGATGAATGTCATTCATACTTATTGGACGATATAGGATAATATCAACAACGTTCACAATTTTTATTAAAAAAATATGAAAGCACGTGTTCTGTTCAATCATGGCAGATTCATTTTCGTCTTCAAATGTGACAACATGTGTTGCTTCTATAACTCAAAACAATCAATTTTGAGAACTAGTACGACACAGATAACATGTTCATAACTATGTCTTAGTAAGACTACATATTTAGTTCACAATTTTATCGTCACGCAAGTAAACTAACTTACTATAATCAATTTGTACATAAATATTTTATCTCTATCACATAATTAAAATTTAAAAAATTACTATAAACAGAAAAAAAAAAATATCAAACTATTTACAAAGATAGAAAAATTTCACTGTCTATCAAGAAATTTATCGTGGTCTATCGCTCAAGTGATAGAATTCTATCGCAATCTATCGTTGATAGACAGTGAAATTTTTCAATGTTTGTAAATAGTTTGACTCATTTTTCTATATTTGAAAACAACTCTTAAATTTTTTTCATTTTCAATAATTTGACTTCAATTTTGAGTCGTTTTGATGAACATCTATTGATGTATTTGTTGAAACTTTAGAACGTATTTTTCCAACTAAAATTTTAACATCATATCGTGACATAAAAAATAATAAATAAATAAATGAATACCTTTTCAATATTATCAATGGATCAAAAGATGCAACTATAGAGTAATTGGGGAAAAGAGGCATGTTTTTATTTGTTATTCATTATTTTATTTTATCTATTTATTTGTGTAATGATCTTTTTATTGATCGGGGAAAGATTCAAAGCATATTAAAGTGTAAATTAGAGAACCAATTGCTATTTCGTCGCACAAAGACGTGACACTCTTTTTATTATTATTATTATTATTTTTCTTATTATGTATTTTTAATATTTGGACGGTGACGTTTACAATCCTTGTGCTTCAAACCTCTCTTTTTTTTATTCTAAAAAAAAATATTTAAATTCCATCTTGATTTAACTTCTAGATTTATTCTTATGGTATATTTATTTTAGTCCATAAAATTTTAAAATGTCTATTTCAGTACTTTAACTAAAATAAATAATTATACTTTTAGTTATTATTCGACCACCTTTCAATATCTAGTTCACTTAAGTATAGTTTTCATGGTATAAATATTTAAAATCCGCATTATTAATATATTATGCTATTATTGTCGATAAAATAATAGTAAAAATTCAAGATTAAGAAAATAAAAATTTTAAAACTGTGAAAGTGAACATAGCTAAATAGTAATTGGCATATACTCTTCTCCTTGAGATTAGAGGTTCAAATTTTCATACTCTCGCTCGTTGTACTCAAACACTAAGATCGAATTCATATTTGATCAAACATTTAATTGAAGGAAAAGTAATTTACGAACATTCTTTTTTTTTTAAAATGTGATAATACACAAACTAGAAGAAAAAAAGAAAGCTAATATTTATCCATAAAGCTATGCTCGGATTGGAATCGATGCCAAAATAGAGTGAAAACTTTTTAAAAATAAAATATTATAAAGTACAGATTTTGGCAAAGAACACTCCTTGGGTGCCTAAGATGCCGGAATCCGCAAATACTATGTTGTGGCTGACGGTAGGCGTTGCTTGTAGATTCGGCAAATAGGATTCGGCCACGTGCACCTCACAGGAAGCGAGTGGAAATTTCTTTATGCAGTCGAGCAACTGGGCACTGAATGTACGGGATGATCTGAACAGAGATCGGACGGTGGTAAAGAAGTCAAAGCTTTGACTTTGTGTGAGAACTGGGTGGAGCGCGTTTATTTGACGGAACACGAGACAATGGGGTGAGTCGGCTTGACAGCTGGCAGATTTTATGTGGGCCCCGCTTCCCTCTTCTTTTTTTCTTTTTTCTTTTTTCTTTTTTTCTTTTTCCTTTCCAAATCCCCTCGCGTGCCTTGTGATTTTCGTGAAACTAATTTCCTTTTTTAAAAAGGAAATAAAAATGAAATTTTAAATCTGATATTGAAATCAGCCTGTGGGACCGTTGGATTACTTTAACGGCGCTGATCTGACAGTTGTTTATTTATGACGTTGTTTGCCTTTAAAAAAAAATTACAAAATTAATATCGTAAAATTAAAATTTAATCTTAATAGTAAAACAAAACTTCGTAAATAGTCTTCATGTTTTGATTAAATCTTTAAAAATAATTTATATCATATAGACTATTTATGAATCTTTTGTTAAATTATATAGACTAAATTATAATTATAAATCATAAAAATTGTAATTTAACCTAATAATATTATATACTTGTTCTATCGTATTATACTTAGAAATCAATCAACTAAATAAAAATAATTCACTTAATACTATTACAAACTTTTTAAATTTAAATCTAACATTTTCAATTAACTAAGATTAAAATCAATGATGATGTTACATGATGTAATACTCGACTAATTGGCAACAAAATTGAGCGAAAATTAGTCATTCAAGAGAGTAAAAT